>CP116447.1:21657714-24057714 GCA_028216015.1 Quercus dentata
CTTTCCAACTATGACTAGAATTGACCTCGGATTGTGTGGTCCAATGCCAAAACTGGCCATCCATTGGTCGGACGGTGCGATAATTGATGTAAGGAAAAACTTTTTACTACTATACTACCACTAGTGAAAGTTTCCAACTATGACTAAGGGTCCGTTTGGATACAAATTTGAAAATTGAAAATTAAAAACATTGAAGCAAAACAATTTTTAAATGTGTGAATAGTACCGTGAGACCCATTTTTAATGAAAAAGTTGTTGAAAAGTAAAATTTGTGGGTCAGTAAACAATACACGATGTGCACTGATTGGCTGAAAAAAATTAGAAAAGTCAAACTTTGCGGCTACTGTTCATTGAACAGTGCATGAACAGTAGCCGCAAGTCTCAAAAACGCGTAAAAAAAAAAAGGAAAAACACAAACGCGCGAAATCAGCCCAATCCAAACATACTCTAAGTAGTAAGTATTAACACTTTTTACTTTCTATCATTTCAGTCAAAAAAAGAAAAAGGAAAAAAACACATTTTACTGCTTCACCTAACCCTTCATATTATACTACCACCGGTGAAAGTTTCCAACTATCCGTCTATCACTTGTTTACTACTACACCTAACCCTTCTTATTATATTCCACAAATTCCGTGTATCACACGATTTTAGTTAGGAATTTTCTTTATATATAAATATTTATATTGGAAAAAAAATAATTAAATATAAGTTATTGTTATATAATTTTAGAACTCAAATTTAATTAAATAAATTATTATTATTATTATTATTATTATTACTATATCATGTAATAAATTGTTTATGAAATGTTTATGAAATGCATAATTTTGTATATTTGTCCTTATATATAATATTTCTAAATTAAATTATCAATAAAAACTTTTCTCATTTTTTTTTATAATTCCTTATTTATTAATGAAGAGTGTGATATGAACTGAAGTAATAAAATCATTTCTAATACTTGCATGAATAAGATTATCCAAAAAGAATTAATTCCAAAATTAAGATTAAAAAATCAATTATATTTACACACCTAAAAGAAATTTCATATTTAAGTCTTATTTGTAAAACCAACATATGTAGTATCCACATGTAACATTCTAACTTACTAATAATAATAATAATAATAATAATAATAATAATATATATATATAACACCCTAACTTAAATAGCTTGAGTAGTGTCTCTAATTGTATTGTTCTTTAGCCTTTAAGAAGACATATATTAATATTACACATGAGAAAATAATGACTATAATAATTAAAACATTTGAAAACAAATTATTAAGCCATAATCCCAATTCCTTAAAACAATCTAAATTTCAGAATTTAAATAAAAAAGTTATGTAAAGATAAACTTACACAGAATTTAGACTGATGGATATAATTTAGCCAAATATTATATGCTAGCTCACATGTAAGAACCCTTTTAGATCCTACTTTTTCTCTTGTATCCTATTTCATGTTGGCAGCAAATTTTTATTTTAAAGAAGATAAACTACCTGTACCAAACAAAAACCACAACAAGTTAAATCCACAAGAAAATATTGTTGTCAACAAAAAAAAAAAAAAAAAAAAAAATCATGTAATGAGAAGATAAATGATATAGATATTTCACTTGCTATATAATCTACATACCATTACATCATAGCCCTCATATTGAATTTTAGTTCAATATTATGATCTGAAATGATATAGGAGAAATTCTAAATTGAATTTAGTTATACTTTCAAAGAAATATAGTCATAAAAAAGCTCACAAGAACCTTAAATTATATGATCTAAAAGGATATGGGAGGAATTCCGCATACTAAGAAATTAAGACAAAGTTCAAATAAAATTTTAAAACATGTAAATAGATAAAAATTGATAGTTTTAGCAATCAATAAGTAAAAGTAACTTGGAATTAGATTGCACTACAGCACATAAAAGGCATGAAATTTGAACCAAATTTTTGTAGCGATAGTCAATTGGAAAAAGAAAAAAAAATTACAGACTAAATGTATAGAATAACCAAAACCTAAATACACACAAAATAGTCTAAAATTTTAGAATTTAAAAAAATAAAAATTTTCTGAGAGGAACCAAGAAATTAAATGGGTATCCATTGTTTTGCTTATTTATAGTAGACTTCCTTTGACATAATATTCATAAATGCAAATTTAGAAACAAATAACAATAAGTAAAATGAATTTATTTAATCAAAACTATCTTATACAAGTACATATGCGTAAGTTGCAACTTGAAAAAAAAAACGTGGGGTGCAAAAGGGGTTCTATGGAAATAGGGATAGTATCTGGATTTCAATTTAGGGGGGCCAAAGCATGAACCAAAATTTTTTTGATGACATGGTGGTTTATTAAATTAAAAAGCATGGTAGGCAAAAAATTGCATTTTATTATGTGAATTTTAAGTCACAAAGGAAATAACATGAAAAACAAAAATTGAAAGCTATGAAATAATATTCTAGCCTTCTATTAAAAGAGAAAAAGAAATATGGCTTAATAGTCCATTTATTGGGTACTTTGAAAGAATATGTTGATTTTATCATGTTGTCTAATATGATAATCCCATACTTTTGGACGCAACTTCGATCATGCTTTAATAAACAAATATCAATTTCATTAATTTCAATTTTTCAAAACTTTGTTTAAGGATTTAAAGAAACTAGGATATTAATATTAAGGGTTAGGAATGCTACATTATCAACATTGGATCTAGAAGTATTTGAATGACTTTTCTAGAATTTATAAATTAAAATTAATTAAAAATCATAGAAATTATCTCATGATACATGCATTATTCATTCTCTAACTAAAAAAAAAAAAAAAAAAAATAGAGTAATGATATATCCACAATAATTTTACAACATATTCTAATTAGTAAATTGTTACTAAATTCAATCTGAATTCATCATTAACATCAATTTTTTATTTATTACTAACAATTGTCACCTATAATTTGTTGTAAAATTATTGTTAAAATTTGTAGTAAAAAAAATTAGTTAGTATTTAGTCTGATGACACCCAAAGTTCAAACGATTTGGTTACATACATTAAGTTAGTTCTTCTTTTTGTCTTTCTAAATGATAACTACCCAATAAAATATTGGGCAATGGACGCGAACGCTGTAAGGTGCAAACCCGGTAAAGGATTTTTTTTTTTTTTTTTTTTTTTTTTGTTATGATATTGGTGATTTAGGGATGGGTGTTTTTATTGTATTGTGTTTGGACTTCGGAGGGACCACGGGCCCAATGAATGGGGCAGGTGATTAATTTCATTTGGACCAATTTCAGAAATTCGATTGGGTTCTTGGGACCAAACAAAATATTAGATGGGGGGAGGAACTATAAAAATTTAGGCGCAGACTGTAAAATATGAAAATTCATATATACTATATAAATATTTTTTAAATATATACACACACAAGGGTGAGGGAAGGGAGTTCTAACACAAAGGCACACCACAACTCCTGTATTTTTTAAAAATTGAAATATATAAGTTTTGAAATTTTAATAATAGATTTTTAGTTGGATTAATATTTAAAATTTTGAAACTAAGATAATAAAGTTTTAGCTAGATTAAATTATGGGTCATGTTAACAGGTGTCTTTAAGGTAATTGTTAATAAATCATATTAGGAAAATTTTAATATGAGTACTACTTTTATGGAAAATATAAAAATCTAACAAAAAAATTAATTGGTTTTATCATCTTTTCATAAATTTTTTCTAAAAATAGTTTTGAAAACAATGCCCATAGGACATTCATTAACATTTCCCTTAAATTATAGTTAAATTTTATCCCTTGATTCAATGAAATATATCCCAAAAATTAATAAAATAAAATTTTCAATTATTAACAAAATGTAAGATGCAACTTGAGGGAAAATTTTATGATAAATCTATGAGAAATGATATGCATCCATATAGCGTGTATATCCTTCCAAGTTCCAATGAAAGTGGGTTTTTTTTTCCTCTCGTAGATTAACTATACTTCTACTTCACAACTACACATTTTTATGCTTTAGATTTTCTTTTGTTATTGGCTCTGGTATTTTTCATCCTTCTTAAAAAATATATGTGTGGGGACAATTTTTGCTTCAAAGACCAAGGGCTAGACCATGTTGGAACCTTAGGCAATTTTTGTTGTCCCACATTGGAAAGAAAGCCTCCCTCTTTGCACCTTATAAGGCATGAACCAATGGTGATAGAGTACCACTATTATGGTTAATGAACCAATGGTGATTGAGTACCACCATTAGTTCATGCCTTATAAGGTGCAAAGAGGGAGGCTTTCTTTCCAATGAGGGACAACAAAAATTGCCTAAGGTTCCAACATGGTCTAGCCCTTGGCCTTTGAAGCAAAAATTGTCCCCACAATATGTATAATGACAATTAAGTTTGTATATATATTAAAGTTGATATGAACAAAATCTATGTTGCATGATTTGCTAAAACATTTATTGTTACTTAATTTAATGAGAGTTATAAAAACAAATAAGTTGTTTTCTCTATCTTAAAAATTGCTTTTATCCACAATATTGTTGTAATTTGGTGAAGCTACTTGGTGCAACTACAATTTCTAAGCCCAACTTAAAAAATATATATATATATATATATATATATAATAAAAAATAAAAAATAAAAAGATGTAAACAAAATGTTTGTTGCATATTTTGTTAAAAAACTCATTGTTACTTTCTCCAAAGAAATTGATAACAACAAATAAGCACTTCCAATTAAAGAATTAAGCACAAGGCCTACTCACCAAATAAACACTTCCACATCCCATTTTCAACATTCTCATTTCAAAGCTTCATTTTTTTTTTTTTTCTTTTTTGTTTGTTTTTGTTTTAGTTTCCCTCCATGTTTACTTATTTATTTATTTTGGATTGAAGTAAGATTTGCAATCTAAGTCTTTGCAACACTATCAGAGAGGCACAATAAAAGGAAGTAACATGTTGAATAAATATGTTTGTTCATGAAATCTTCAAAAGGATTAAGGTGTTTATAAAAAAAAAAAAAAATAAAAACCTAGCAGACTATTTTTATTGAAACAAAGCAGGGACCAGATCAAACAATCATACGTTAGGACTCCTTAGCCCAAAGGCTTGAACAAATTTCCCAAATCCTCTAACTGCCAATATAGACTCCATGTCAAACAAAGACAATCACTAGAAACAGAGCAGGGGACTCCAAAGCAAAAATGAAGTTGGGACAATCTTGCTATACAAAACAGAGTAATCAGCAAACCCCTATTTGTGCCCCTCTGATAGTGTTGCAAATGCCTAGGCTTTGATACCAGTTGTAAGAGAGATAAACACTCTAAGGAGCTTTCTTGAGTAATTAATATAGAGAAATGATATGTCTACAACATTTTCACAATATTTTTACAACATATCCTAAGTGACAAGTTGTTATTGGTTATTATTATTAGAGTAAAAAAGTAATCTTAGTGTTAGATTCAAATTTGAACCAATAACAACTAACTATCTATGATTTGTTGTGAAAATATTGTAAAAATGTTGTGGACATAGCACCTCTCATTAATATAACATATAGAGACATACATTAACCCAAAAGGCTTAAGCCTTATGGATATGTGCTCAATTATGTTACATTAACTACTCATTCTTCTCATCATTATTCAATGTGGAACTTCACTCACATGCACACCCAACATTACCAAAATGTTCAATACGATGTCGTCCGAGAAATGGTTCTTACTTTTTCAGAGGATCGATGGTTGTCGACATGGTTCTCTCATTTGGGACATTTTCAAAAGAGGAGAGATAGAGAGTGAGTGAGGAATAGTACTTGGGTACTTAGATTAAAAAAGGGAATCAATGAACTTTGTGTGTGAACATATTTTGGGGTATTATTTGATTTTCTAAAGGGTGGTATTTTTTTACTAGTAAACTATTGGTTGGGGGTGAGTTACCAAAATTTGAAGTAAAGAGAAGACATTGGTTGAGCTTATTGTTTTTTTTAGAGATGGTTTCAACATATAGCGTCTGCTCTTGATAATTGTCAAGAGACTTTACCAGTTTAACTAATTAATTGGAACTCATTGGTTGAACTTGTTGTGAATGCTTAGCTTAACATCTTGGAGATTTCGATAATTCCTTAGTAGTCTTTAATTCAAATGAGAAACTCAATTTTTTTTTCACAAGTATTACAAGAATTTACTCATAAAATAATATTACAAGAATGTTAACTATTACGCTTAAAACTTCATTTGGTTTTCGAATTTTACTAAAAGGACTTGGCATGGGTCTAGTACCTCCAGCATACTTGACTAGTTGAAATGGCAAAACATGGCCAAACGTGTCATCATCTCAACAAATCCAATGCATTGGAGTACTAAACCTAATCTCTTCGCTTACTAAATAACCATAGGTGGTTGTGTATATTTTCCCATTAATTATAATATTAATTGATTTTTTTTTTCAAAATTAATATTAAAAGATGATATTTGATTCAAAATAAGATTTTATAGTTATTAAAAACATGATGTTGACATTTTAAATCAAAATTCTGGCCATGCTCCATTGTAAAAATGTCTCCACATTGACATCTATTCTTTGATGGTTGAGTTTATTTTGATAAGTTAGAAACCAAGTGACGTTAGGGATACAATATTTTTTACAATTGATGTCATGAATTATGGTAATTGGAGTAACATTACTATAACATGGATTTGCCATGGAAGATAAAGGCATAAAAAATACTACTAGTTGGGATTAACTACTAGTAGTAGTTTTCCTTAAAAATAAAAAATAAAAAACCTAGAAGTATTTATTGACTTATTTCTAGCACAATAAATAACTTTTATTTTTAACTAGTTACAGACCCACGTGTTGCGCATGATAATTTTTTAGATAAAATATTATTTTAGTCCCTAAACTTTATAAAGAGTTTTTAAAAAAAAAATAAAATAAAAAGAAAACTATGCATAGAATGAAAAAAGAAAATGTCAAATTTATAGTAAGATGTTAAAAATAAGAAAAGTCAAAATAAAGGAAGATAAAAAGGTAGAGAAAGAATGATATTAAAGTAGAAAATAGTGGGGAGATGAAGAGGTAAAAGGGAGGGAGAGTTTTGGAAAGTTAATAATAAAAATAATGGTTAAAAGATATTTTAATTTTTAAATAATGGAGTTTTTAAGTCATCTTAAATGAGAAAATGTTTTAAAAAATATATAAGAAAAATTGGAAACAAAAAATGATGACATGGCTGTAGATGTGGTTCAATGTGAGTATAGCAACATTAAATGCTACGCTTTGACTTTTAGTAATATAGAGATATAGATTGGGAATTTGTTTGAACTGTTGATTGGCCTCTGTTGTCACGAAAATATTGTTAGTTTCATCACTTTCTTGTATCTCAATGAATACCATGTGTTTTTTTGAAACACCTCTTGGACTTGGAAAGGAACTTTTATTTTTAACCTAATAATTTTGTCAAGTAAAAAATTATAAGGAAAAAAATTAATTGTCATCTCAATGATTTTTTTTTTTTTTTGTTTTTTTTTTTTTTCTTGAACAGTAATACTTATTAGAACATACACAAAAATAGTAATATTAGTGTTTTAAATCAGATTCATAATACATTACATAACTAAGATACAACCACAAAAAGGCCTAACCTTTGTAATATAGTCATCTCAGTGATTGATTCTCATAATCTGAACACACTAATTGATTCTCATTATCTCAGGTAATAAAAATGTGATTCAGCCACCAAAGCAGGAGGGGGAAAACAATTGCAATTCCAAAATAGTCAAGTGACACTAATTTCTTAAAAAGCCATAAGAAAATTTTCACTATTTGTCATCTCAATCTCTCTTAGACAATTGAGATAATGCAATTCCCATGGGGGTGACACAATAATACATCAAGCTCAATTTTCATGGAAGCATTTATCTATCGTTTGAATGAGTTTCTTGTCGTTAAAATGACATATTAGATGTACTGCAACCACCCACAAGAACCGTATCATTCCAATCAAAGAATTAAGCACAAGTCGTACTCACCAAATAAGCACTTCCACATCCCATTTTCAACATTCTCGTTTCAAGCTTCATTTTTTTTTTTTTTTTTTTTTTTCCTTTTTTTTGTTTGTTTTTGTTTTAGTTTCTCTGCATGTTTACCTATTTATTTATTTTGGATGAAGATCTGCAATCTAAATCTTTGCCAACACTATCAAAGAGACACTAAAAGGAAGTAACATGTTGAGTAAGCATGGTTTTCCATGAAATTTTCACTCGGATTAAGGATTTTTTTTTTTTTTTTTTTTTTTTTTTAAGAAAAAAAATAGCGGACTACTTTTATTGAAACAAAGCAAGGAACACATCAGACAGTCATATGTTATAGGACTTCTAAGCCCAAAGGCTTAAGCCAAATTTCCCAAATCTTCCAACTGCCAACAGACTCCATGTCAAACAGAAACAATCACTGTGAACAGAGCAGGGGGTGAACACCAGGCAATCTTGCTATACAAAACAGACTAATCAGCAGACCCTGAAGCTTATCTGCACATAACAGCATTCAAACTTCTTCCCCTCTAGTATTTGATACCCCATTCCACAAGAATTATGGGATGTTATAAATACAACAACAATCAAAGGAAACAAATTGATAATGGTCTCATTTCTATTCTTGCAAAATAAAATTTTATGAAATCAGTAATGATTTCACTTCTCAACAACGTAGATCATTTGCTCTATCAATTAACACAAGGCTTTCCACAAAAGTAGTAGCTATCGTTGGAAAATATAGAATACCAAGGTCTTTCTCATTAAAATTTTTAGGGTCAAGTGAAACAGTCACACAATCATTTGACCTCCATAATCCACAACGAAAATGAAGACAATTGGATTTGGACTTGAGAAGTAGAAGTTCACCATGCCAGGTGCAACTAGTGAAGCTTTCCACATTTTCCAACTGCACTGAAAAAAGTTGATTTTATGATTCAGGTACACCATACTCCTCCATCACCCAAATGGAGCATAGCAAATACCATATCACAAAGCTGTTTTAAGGTGTACTAATGTAATGAAGGATAGATTCCCCTTGATCACAACTAGATGCTGTCGTTCCTGGTCAATTCCATCAGGGAGTTCTACCTGTCCAAATTTATCATTAGTGACATTAAATGACAATATTGTGTTTTGATTCAGGAATTTCCCTCCACCTTTACAATACATGCCAACCAATGCAAAGCCCCACTAACAAATATGGCACACGAATAAGGCTGGATAGTGGAGACCACAACATTGGGTCTCAATGACATTCCGAACCTTCTCCATGAGTCCAAGCTTAATGTGCTATATATATAGATATACATGGATACGTTGTAATAATGATGTTTGAGTTTGGAGAGTATTGTTTCTTAAAGTGAAAATTCAAGTTCTGGAATTTTCTAAGTGAAATTTGAACTAAAGGATTTTCGATCAGTCAAAGCTCTTGCTCGATCGATTGAAATGATGAAGAAAATAATCCTGGAGTCTTTGGATGATTTGATTGCTATTCAATTATTGTTCGATCGATCGAAAAGAGCATTTGATCAATTGAAAGGAACTCTCGACCAATCAAAACTCGTAAAACCGAGTTTTCTACAAACTTTTCTAATAATTATTCTGAATGTTTAAAGAGGTCTCAAGCATTGTGAACGGTTTTATGAAACATTTTGACTCTCCATACATGCCTTTTGATGAAATATAAGAAACACAAGAAATAGTAAGTTTGAAAGAAACAAAAGAAATCCTGCAGTCATTCTCCAATATTGCTATCTGTAGAACTCAATAACTTGGTTGTATCATAAAAACAAATTGTCAATAACCCTTTAGCAACAATAGTATGAAGGCAAATATTCTCTAGAGATAACAATTTTGTGCCTCCAAGTTATCTATTTCTGTTTGTCTTTTGTATTACCCTTGTTCTTCCTTTATTACTTTGGGTATTAATCCCAACATAACGTGTATACCTCAGCTGCAACCTCAGGCTCTATTTCTTTGTATGGACACAAACAATAGATCTTTACAACCTTGCAGTCATGGGACTGTGACTGATAAGCAAATCCAGTAGCCATCCATATATATTTGCTTAAGCAAGAATCAGGAAACCGCTTAAATTTTCTAATGCTGAGGTTCCACAAATATAAAACTCCAGCAAACCTGGGACTACATCCATCTTTAGCAAGACACAATAGGCCATTGCACGAACCGACTATTTTGAAAATGTATGATTGAAAAAAATGGGGAATTGGACACTCAGAAATCCTATTAAAAGTGTGGTCACAAACAACCGTTTAGACAGGGCTTTTAGCAGAAGAAGAAGAAGGATGCATGACATTTCTAACACCATTAGACAGTGTAAGAGATAACCATGATCATGATTGTTGTTATTGTTATTAAGGTGAGTGGAGATGAAATTGGAGGTGGCGATTAAGGAGTCCCAGGATTTACAAACGCACCTGAATCTTAAGAGTGATTTGACATGTAGCCTTGCCAAGATGATGAGTACAACGTTGCGGGGGATATGATCCTTCCTCTAGGATCAAAGGCTCTCTCATTTGGGACATTTTTCTTATGGAAGAGGGAAGTGAAAAGAAGAGAGAGTTGCCTAAAGTCATGAATAAGACTTTAGTCGGGTTTAACTATATAGTGTTAAAAATATTATTTTTAATGGGAATGGAATAGCTGGATGCTTTGTTTGAATCGTTACTTGACCTCTGTAGTCTTGTAAATGTCGTCCAGTCCATAGATCTCTATGTATAAAAAAATTTATACACAGAATCCAAAAAGCTTACGAGCCAAATACTCAAATCAAAAAACCCAAAACCATTGCCGTGGTCCCCTTCCTCTTCAATCATATCTCACTCGAGCCAGCCCTTGTAATTAGATTTCTGATTTGGCATCCTGCCCGAGTAAGAATGGAATATGCTGAAGAGCTAACTGGCAGAGCAGTTGTAGGTTTCTTTGGCTGCACCATGTGTGGTGCTTCTAGTTGGAAAGTATGTCAAAGGCCAAATCCAATGCTCGTGAAATACATGGGTGTAGGACTGATTATGTGACATACTCCCTTTCCCCCCATCTCTTAAAAGAGTATCAAGTCACAATTTGAGTTAGATCATAGCTCATGGGTACCCATGCCACCTCCTCCCAAAAAGTATATTACAAAAAAAAAAAAATATTATAAAGAAAGAATTATCTACATAAGTTTATTCTTAAATCTGTCTCCATTTATGTCAAATCACTAGTCCAACTCTTTAGGCTGTAAATTGATTTTGAGACTAGAAAGAATGCAGGTCTTTTAGTTAGTGGTGAAGCACATGTTGCTTGAGAACAATGATTGAATTAAACTATTAGGATTTAAAGTAGCTAATATTTGTGACAATGTCATCTGAGTCAAGGATGCATTTCTTGATTAATTTGTGAAGAAAATCAAAGAATTGGAACATGAAGAATCTGGCTCGAGCAAACTAGTCAATAGTTGTTTCTTCATCAACCTAAGATTTCCTAAATCCCAAGTGGCAATTGCCCCTTCTTTTACTTTTCTTCCATACGTTTCTAATGGGCTTTCACATCTTCCTATCAAAATAAAATCTACACGCTTTAAAACGTTTAGGGCCCGTTTGGTACGTGTGTTTAAACAACAGTTTTCAATTTTTTGGAAATACGTGTGGGTGAAAAAGTGTGTGAAGATACATGTAATGTTGTTTAAAAATTGAAAACATGTGTTTAAAATGATGTACCAAACAGCCCCTTAGCTCTCTCAAATGGTCAAAATGGCCATATACCACTATTTGAGAAAATATATATGGTGAAAATCGACTTTAAAAAAATGGTACATTGCTAAATATTTTGCAAACAATGGTAGATTGCAAAATATTTTTTAAAAAAGTGGTATTTGGCCATTTTGGCCCTCTCAAACAGATTTGATTCACTTGACCTTATGAAATTTCACAGCTTTTGCCACTTGTAGCATTGCTCGTGAAATTTTAGAGTCGCTCATGTGGTTGTTCACCGCTAGTCAGCATACAATGAGAGGCTCAAAAAGTTGATTATTATGTGAGAGAATAAAGAGACCTTGAGCATTTTTTTAACAGAATTGGACAAAATGCCTAAATCAAATAAATTTAAAACTTAGAAAATAAATTTCAATCAGATTTAGAGAGTGAAATTTGCATTCTAGCCTCTCTCTTTTTGTTGTGAATTTTAGTTGTTAATATGGCTGAATTTTTGTTAGGGTTGGTTTTTTTGGGTATATGATTATTGTTGTTTGAACTAGGTTGTGATATTGTTTGGGTCAGATTTGAATTGTGGTGTTGTTTGAGCTGGGTTTTAATTTTAATTTTGGGGAGGAAGGCCCAACACTTACTTTAATTGGTCCTAAGTTGAAAATGGGTATACTACATATATTATTTCTTTTTTTGGGTAGAGTCAGGGGGGCTTGGCCCCCTTGGGCCCCTATTGGTTCCTCTTCGGGATGAAGATACTCTGTGTTGGCCATTGACACAGGATTTGGGATGCACGGACGCGACTCCAGAGGCGCCGCACTCGTGTCCGACACAACGACGCGTGAGGGACACCGCCGACCATGTGTCGGTGCCACGTCGGGCCACCCGCCATGGTTTTTTTTTTTTTTTCGCCAACTCTTGCCGACGAGGCTGAGACTCGGCCCGATTCACGTTGATTCGCACCAACTCGGGCCGTATTAGTTGAAATTGGCGAAACCGCCAAAATGTCCGGTTCAAGCCGAAACGGCCGATTCAGGCCGAAATTCAAACACTCTCTCTCACTCCGTCACTCGTCTCTCTTCTCTGTGCTCTCTGCGGTGTGCGTGTGCTCGGCTTCACCGAATCACTCTCTGCCTCTCTATCTCTACTCTCCGTCTCGGCGTCTCCACAACAACAAAGCACAAATGCTACTCTATTGGTCCGTGACAAAGAGTTGCAATATAAAAAGACTCTGATTACCCCAAAATGCCCTTTGCTTTGTATTCTATTGGACCCCCTAGTTGCACCCAAAGTCATGTGGCTGTTTTGCCTTCTTCTTTCTTTGTTTTGTGAATCTAATTTATTTTTTAAGAATATTTTAATGGTAAAAATAAATAGAAAATATAAATAAAAATATTTTTAATAATTTTTTAATTGTCGAGTCCCGTCGCACCCGCACCCACCTTTTTCAAAAATTACCGAGTCCCGCACCCACACCCGTGTCTCGAAACGCACCCGTGCTTCATAGCACAGGATGGTGATTATTCAGGCAAGATAGTGCATAATATGCTTCATGATACTAAATTCTCAAATCTTCCGGGTGCTTCAAACAATATTTGAGAGCTATAAATTGTTGTGAAGAGGGGTTTGGAAGCTTATGGTGCCTAATAAACTCTGACACTTCATTTGGCGTTTCTGTAATGAGTCCCTTCCAACCAAAAGTAGCTTGTTGTATATATAGGAGGCAGGTCATTCAAGAGTGTTTTCATTCTTTGTGGAGCTAAGATGATGCCAATGTGGTATGGAAGTCTGAACCATTGTTTAAGAAGTTTTTGGAGTGCAACTATAGGTCTGGTGTCGATTTGATGGAGGACTTATATCCTCACCAAGTCCTCCAAATATTCTGCTGCTCTTTTTGCGACACTTGGAGCTTATAGGAATGGTGAAACAAGCTTCGGAAGAACCAACCAACTTGGGAAATATGGGAGCTGGGACTTAAGGCAAAATAGTATCTTCAAGATTTTCTAGAGGCCCGTAAATAAATAGGCTGGCCAGGAAGGACTCCTTCTCAACCCTGTAAAATGGTCTCCCTAACCCAAGTAGAATACAAAGCCAATTTTGATGGGGTTGTGTCTTCGATATATCTATGGCGGGTATCCAATGGTCTTAATATTGCAGCAATGAGCCAAAAACATTCCTCTCCCTCACTCTGTTGAAGCCATTGAAGCTTTTGCTACAATTCAATTTGCCAAGGATCTTAATATTCACAAGCTTGAATTTGAAAGGGGACTCAATGTTGGTCATCTTAGCCTTGAGAGACAACAAACCTTGTTTTGATTTACATGGACATATTATTAAAGAGACATAAGTCCTATTAAGTTCTTTACTTTGGTTTAATTTTAATCATGTTGAAAGAGAGAAAAACTATTTCGCTCATGCCCTGCTAAAGTGTGTTTCATCTACGAATTTAGGCATTTGGATAGAAGGGCTCTAAGCCATTACTTGAGTGCTTGTTCCATTAGACACCCCATCAGGCCCTCTATGAGTTGGGATAGCCAAGGAAGCACTGTTCAGGGGTCTTCTCCACATTAATGCAGCCAGAAAGTTAGATGCAGAGCATTTAATGCAGTAGTAGTAGCCTTTCCTCGGATATTTTCGGGCTCCCATCCCTCTTATACGTTCATAATGCACGTTCCTATCAATGAAACTCCCTAGAAGATTACTTTGAACAGTAGGATATACATTTGGTTTGTGCTTCGTTGATCCAATTAGTTACTCCTCCTCGGACAACCTCCCCCAATCCTTCCATTTGCCACATACTCATGGGACTCTAAACTTAACACCCTCATTACTGTTTATTCTTCCTCAAACCAACCAACATCCTCGGCCAAGACCCAAGGCCCAATATATAATTTTGGGCCCTTATTCCTACAATATCAATGAAGAATTCTTTATAAGTTTTTTTTTTTTTTTTTTTTTTGAGGAAAAAAAATCCTTTATAAGTTGTGTACTATATTAGCATTTGTAATTTATTATGATACTTTATTACACATACTTAGCACATTTTAAACGTGTCATTTAGGTTACTCTTAAAATGAAAGGATGCCTTCTAGGTTATCCAAAGAAAATATTGTGGAGTATTAAAAGGGCTTATAGTGGATATCAATATATATATATATATATATATATATATATATATATATATATATATAAATGATAAATCATTACACATTTTAGAAATATATGGTTTAAAAATTTATAAGCTAATACCATGTATAATTTCAACATTTTCTATAAAACAAAATATATAATTTGAACTATATAATTGTAATTGTTTTTAATTGTACTGTAATCATGTATATGTATAAGTTTACACACTAGTTTATTATAATGGTGGAATTTACAGTGTGCATTTAAGGACTTTTTAAAAACTTTATTTATTGTTGACATTACAAAAAGATTGACATGTACTAATAATTGTTTGTCATGTAACATTGTTTTTATTCAATATCATCCCTAATAGATGAAGGAAATTACAAAATATGATGTGTCATTATTTTTTGCATGCATTGTCATTGTGTCATTTGTCATCATTGTGTGCATCCACCAATTGTGAAATCCAACTTTTATAATATACTAGACTTACATCCACACAATGTGTGGACTTAATTTATATCATTCATTCCCATTTACCACTTTTAACCCCTAAAAAATTCAAATTAAAAAGTTACTAAGGGCCTGTTTGGTAAGTTAGTTTGAGTAATGTTGTTTGATTGTTTTTAATATACGTGTGGATGAAAAAGTGTGTTGAAATATATGTAAGGTTGTTTAAAATGTGAAAATGTTGTTAGAACTAACCAACCAAATAGGCCCTAAGGTTTTTAGTACTTTAGTAAATTACAGTAGTAAGTAGTCACTCAAAATTATAATTCACATACCATAGACCGAAGTCAAGGAATGGTGCATTAGGCTTGGCTTATTCTTTTGTGAGTTGTTGTTTTTGTTAGGTCTAAAGGGATGTTAACTTTGGGGGATAATGGTTAAATGACCTTAATTTTTAAACTATTAACTGTAAAAATCGAAAAGTTCAAATCCAATTAGATTCTAAATTAAATTTCAATCAAAGTTCAATTTTGTGTCATGTGTCCATCTATTTTTTTTTTTTTTTTTTTTTTTTTTTATGACAAGTGAATTATTGGATAATCGAAGAGTCTAAATCTATTTAAATTCTAAATCATATATATATATGTGTGTGTGTGTGTGTGTGTGTGTGCGTGCGCACGTGCGTGCGTGCGTGCGTGTGTGTAAGCTAATACCATGTATAAGTTAAACCTCTTCTAAAAAAATGTATAATTTAAACTATATAAAAGCCACATGGCAGAATTTTAAGAAAGGAACAACACATAAGTACTGCACCTAAATCTTGCTCAATTGTGATTATTTTTAATTATACATGTGCATATGGATTACACACTAGTACAACTAATTCTCAAATCCCAAATATCATATTATCTATTATCTAATAAGTATTATAACTACAAAGTTAAATTTTTTAAAAACGTTTTCATATGAATTTATAATTTCTATGATAAATACAATAGGCGATGGGTCTTTAAATATAATATTCTATCCCAATTTCAAAAACCAATAAAGATCACAATTTAAATAGCAATTCAATCACCACATTCTTTAACTCTCTTACTTGCAATTTGCAAAGTTACAATATATATTAAAATTAACATAAATCATGGACTGAGTTTTTAATTTATAAGCCTTAGCAGAACAATCTCTGGCTCACTGGGCGTTACAGCTACGAGCCCAAAATTGCAACAAAATAGCTCAGAGCTCAACTGAGGAGGAAACAGAAAATTGAATACTGTTTTTGAAAGTGTTACCAAATAGGCCCAGGTCTGAGCTTTTATTGTTGGATTTTCTTTTTAGGTTTGGGCTAGTGTCTGGTGTAGGCTTGGGCTTATTGTTGAGTAATTTGGACTTGGTTTGGGAGAGCCTTAAATTTGTGCGTTGTGAAGAAGAATGGAGGAAATGCAGTTTAGCCGAGGATGAGAGAGAGACACAACAATGTTCAAGATTGATGGCCTTGTACTCCGGCCCAATTGGCTGAAGAACGCATCATTAAAATGTAGTCTTTTTTTTTTTTTTTTTAAAGACTGTGTCAATTTATAGGGGAAATTGAACCATATATTTCTTATTTAAGAAACTTTACTAGTTGAGCCAACTAGATCACATGAAATCCTTATGTTTAAGCGTGAGACTTTTATTTATTTATTTATGGGAAGCTTGAGACATATTGATTTTAACTTTTTGCGCATTTCTTCTATTTCAATTGAGTTTTAAGACATTGATCGGTAAAACAAAAGTAACATAGATGGCTATTCCGTCCACTTGGATTGGTGTTACGTCTTGGGCATCTGGTGGAGTACATGTTTGTAAATTTGTAGGTATGTATTTCTCTCAATATGGGTATCCAAGATCGATCTAGTTTTGCAAAATTGAGATAAATTTCTTCTTTAGAATGAGAAATATTATTTTAGATATATATTCTTAGTTTTGAAGTTTTTAGTCACTTTATCTGTAGACTAATGTATGCATCAATTTGGCATGTATGCAAAATTTAGGGAGTAAATTGGACTAAAATAAAAATTTTAAGGTTGTAATAATCACTATCTCAAAGTTTTAGTCTTAGTTTCTCTGAATGGATTTTCTTTTTGGAACCATGTAAGTTAGCCTAAGCTGCCTAAATGTCTAAAAAGGCCTATTGTTGAAAATCGAGATGGGTTTTCACCCAAATGGAAGTAATGTTTTGGGCAAGTAATTGGACTGTGCTTTTGGCAATCAAGATATTGGCTGATATTTATTGAGTACCCTACCAATGCTAATCCGTGGGTGTGGCAGGCAACAAGAATTGACGGGCTAGTACTCCACCAGATCTATATATCCTACAGATCAATAAAGAATGAGAAGATCAAAGTTAGAAAGTTCCATTTTTTGGTTCTAATCCGAGTCCAGTAAAGGTTTGAGCCTGAAAGAAACCAGATAGACTTTTAATAAGGCCCTTTTGGAATGTCTTGAACCCAAATTGTTTTAATCATGGCAAGCTTGAACTTAAGGCCGGAATAATAATAATAAGGCCCTTTGCTATAGCAAGAAAACGAGGCCCTTGTGTCCAAATTTTGACTGAGCCTGCTAGACATTGTCTACAAATATTTCCTCTTGATAACATTTTAACTTCAACCCCTGTACAGACTTTGTGCAATACTATTAATTTGGTATATATGCCAAATTGATGCATATGTTAGTTTTTAAGATTCACAGCCACTCCCACTCATATCGTTACTCATATAAAATTTCAGAGTCGTTCATGTCGTCGTTCACCGCCAGTTAGCATCCAGTGAGAGACTCAAAAAGTATTTATTATTATGTGAGAGAATACAGAGATGGTGAGCATTTTTTAAACAGAATTACAAAAAAGGCCTAAATTAAATTAATTTAAAATTTAGAGGTCTAAAATGAATTTTAGTCGTGCAATTTGCATTTTAGCTTTTTTTTTTTTTTCTTTTTCCAAATTTTAGTTGTTAATAGGGCTGAATTTTTGTTCGGATTGGTTTTTTTGGGTTTATAATTGTTGTTGTTTGGACTAGGTTGTGATACTGTTTGGGTTAGATTTGGATTGTGGTATTGTTTGAGCTTGGTTTTAATTTTAATTCTGTGGAGAACTCTATTTTTGCTTGGGCCCAAGTTGAAAATGGTCTCCACCGACCCAAGTAGAATACAAAGCCAATTTTGATGGGGCCGTATTTTCTGAGATATCTTATGACAGTAGTGGGGTTGTCGTTCGGGATTCCAATGGTGTCCTATTATTGCAGCAATGAGCCAAAAAAATTCCTCTCCCACACTCTGTTGAAGCCACTGAAGCTTTTGTTGCAGTTCAATTTGCCAAGGATCTTAATATTCACAAGCTTCAATTTGAAGGGGACTCAATGTTGGTCATCTCAGCCTTGAGAGACAACAGACCTTGTTTTGCTTTGCAAGGACATATTATTGAAGAGACAAACATCCTGTTAAGTTCTATACAGTGGTTTTTAATCATGTTTAGCCCATACCCTTGTTAGAAGAGTAGTTTCACTGCAGGTTTAGATGTTTGAGTAGAAGAACTACCATCTGATTTGGAGATTGTATTACAAAATGGTTTGAGCTAATAAAATACACTTACCTTTTTCTTTAAAAGAAAAAGGGGTAAATTAGTTTGACACCTAGATTGTCATCTGCACCTAGCACATGGGACTTGTGACATAGTTTGGCACTGGTCAAACAGGAAAAAGGATGTGCTATGGCCATTGGAGAACATTTGAGTTAAATATTTTAGTCTCTGTGGGGTGGGGATTGTGGTAGAATTTGAAGGAACAACCAGAAATGTTAGAGAATCAAGTTGGATCCTATAAAAGAGAATGTCCTGCACTCCTGCCTTTTTTTTTTTTTTTTTTTAACAGGCCAATATAAGTTTTGTTTTGATAAAAAATAAATAATGGCCTTGTACCTCTTGCCTGCTTTTTCTGCATAAAGAGAAAGATGCAGATTGGTTGATATGCACAATGCTTTTTTTTCCCCCCGTAAATATGTGAAATCATAGTTGTAATAATAGTACACAAAATTTTATTAATATGTGCAAGAGAGCATATCATTTGAAGTATGAAAATGGAATGTGGGGGTTATCTGACATATGATCTCCTCTGTTGTATGGTTACCACCATTAAAGAAATATGATACACCTAGAATCTATATAAATGTATGGCCCTGTTGAAAATAGCTAGTGGAACATCTGCAAGAATATTTTTTTCCCTCAATAACTTTATAAATGTAGACAAAACTAAGTTGTCTCATGAGATTGTTTCCAGTTAATGTTTATTCTCTTCTTGCAAACACATTAGACAAGGAAGGCTCCAAGGTGTTGGTCAATGCCTTGTTCGTGAGTATAGAATGGTTTGTCATGTCGTGCAAGGAAAACTCAGCAGGGATTTCTTTGAGGTTTCATCTTACTCACATATTTTTCTTCTCCTAATTTCTTCTTTTGAGGATCATTTAAGACCTCCCCTTTTACTGTAGGGCTGCAGAGCTATACTGTGGGATAAGGATAAGAACCCAAAGGTAGATATTCATTCTTTTTCTGTATCTTTAGTATTTTAGATTTCTCACTCAATATTTTTCATAAATATAGATTGCTGTTGGTTTATTTTTCTTATTTCATCTTACGCTCTCTCTCTCTCTCTCTCTCTCTCTCTCTCTCAGTGGGAACCCTCTAAATTGGAGTTTGTTATTGACCGTATGGTGACTCATACTTCTCTAAAGTGGATGATGAAGGCTGGGAAGATCTAAAGTTTTCTACAAGATCTAATTTGCATGTATATGCCATTGCAAAGCTTTAATGCATGAAGGTGAAAAATGGGGAAATAGATGTACTTTGTGAATCATAATAAATGGATATCAACCTAATGTGTATAGACATTTATTTGACAAAAATAATAATCTCATTAACTTTGTCCTTTTGGCCAATCCTTGTTCATAACGCCAATTTTAGTTGATGTTAAAATTGCAGAATATACTATATAGAACACAAATTTCCAGTATACCCTTGAAATTGTTTTCACCAATCGTTGCAAGAACAGGAACCTTCCTAGTTATTTTTCGTTTGTAAACCTTGGAAATAAGTTTAAATGTAGAATGGCAGTTGGAGCAGGCCCTAAGGTTCTTTAGAATAAGTATCTTGGCCCCTGGTGGTGCTTTCAACAAAGCAAAAGAAATTGCCAGTCTTTCACTATGTAGAGAAATTGCATTTTCCGTTCACTATAACTTTTAAAGTTTCTGCAACATAGCCAGCCAGTTTCAACTTTTGAGTCATTTGATTTAGCATTAGGTTCTGTAGATTCTGGATGAGAACGATCTTCGATTCATGAAAGCATATGTTAGTAAATTATTTTATGAAAATTTTTATGAGAAAGTAATAAAAGTGATTTAACTTTTTTTTTTTTTTTTTTTTACAGTTTTTTTCAATTTATCTTTAAAAGTTTCCTAAAATAAATAATTAATATGTGCTCTAAGGCACACATTAATATATATATATATATATATATATATATATCAAATACTCCACGAGCATTGTCTATATCTCCATAGTTTCTCAAAAAAAAAAAAAAAAAAATATCTCCATATTTTGAGTACATTTCAATTAATGAATACTTGAAACTTGTAGAATGCTCTAGTTTAACCATCTTGATATATTTCATGGATCCAACTCCCCAAATCTAAAAATCACCAAGTTGAGCAAAAGCTGTAAGTGTAGATACGAGTGCATGTGTATGTAGAAAATGTGTATCTATCCCTAATCCTTACTGGACGTCTTGTGTGTTGAGTGTCGCTTTTGCTTTTCTGATGATTCTCTGTCTCTGACACTGAAATGGTTTTTCACTTCGAAAATCAGTCTCATGTGAGCTGGACCTCTCTTGTTCTACAATGATTCTATGAATAATCTTTTTTTTTTTTTAATCTCATTTAAATATTATGCTAGTTTATATTATAATATTATATTGTTTTGCATGGGTGAAAATACCCCAAGAGGTACGATTGGGTGACAATGTGGGGTTTTTTTTGTGTCGGTTTTTGTACGTACCATTAAAAAAATAAACTTATTTAAATGATTTTTTTTTGGGAGAAAAGGTTAGAAATGAAACTAAACTTTAACAAACACAAAACACCTAAATTAAAAGAATAATGCTATATAAAAAAATAGCTTTCACGGTAAGTTTCTCAATTGTTGAGTTGACCGATTATTATTGATTTTTATATGTTACCATTGTTATTTTTTTATCATCCACTCTTAATAACTTGTTACCTCAAACAATTGTGAAATTTGTTGTTTTTCTAAATATTTTAAACTTAAAATGAATGCTGCATGCTCGTAGGATTGAGTTGGACTTGCTTGACATGGAGGCACCCAAGCTAAAAGACATCTAGTACAAATAATTGGTCGATTAAGAGCGGATTCAGATTTTTGAAACCTAAACTTCGTGGGTCAATCGATAGGCTTCTCGTTTGAAGCCTAGTATTATTGATTCGCCTCTCTGCCATTCTATTCTTCTAATTGGAGTAAATCTGCTTCAAATCTTATATCTTCGTTTAATTATTGTACTTCAAATCCAAAGTTAAATTTTCGTTTCATTACTTCTTGGCAAAACTTCAAGGTATTTTTTTCCTTTTTTTTTTGTCTCTCATTTTAATTCTTTAAAATGTTATGTTGTCTACATGAATATCAAATGGATATATATATATATATATATAAAACATTAATAATACCAATAATTCCATTATAATTGCACCATGCAATTATTGATTGAGATCAAAATTCAATTATTAATTATGCCATATGCGAAATTAAATTGAGGATTCATGAGTTGCTAGCTGCAGGGCGGTGCTGATTTTTCTAGTCTAACAAATAATTTTTCTCTTCTATTTTGACAATGGTCCTTCCTAAATTCTAAATGTCTAATCAATCAGTCTATACTTGTACACTTATTGCAATTATTGCAATTACATTATCTCAAACTTCAAAGGTCATTGTGGTCACCGAGAACCATATCTTCTTTACCAACTACCAACTAGAACATATTTACTAGTCTTTTTTTTTTTTTTTAATTTTTTTATTAGAACATATTTACTAGTCTTGGTAAGCTAGAACATAAATCTTACGTCCCATACACCTTAAATATCTTCTCTAAACTTTGCATATTGCAATTAGACACCCGTAATTGAGTAGCCGCACTGTCAAATTGGTTGTTTTTATGCCCAACTAAGTGCTTTGTAAATGCCCTAGTTATCTAGGGCAAAATTAGCAACTTAAAAGGGATGTATAGGAATCATGAAAAGAAAGAAAGAAATATCCTACATGTTTTGCTTCAACTGAATTGGCTAAATAAGCATTGTTTTTATTTAATTCTTTTTAGAAAAGTAATAATTGTTAAAATATTTTGTGTAGATTGTTTATGTGATAAAGGGTGTGAGTTTGTGTTATAAGACTTGTTTCATCTTGAAATTTTTCAAAGTCTTTTGAAAATATAAAGTAACACAAACGCCAACAAATAAAATAATTTTGAAAATTTATGGACATGTTTTTAAGAACACTTTTAATTTTAGAAAATTTATGGACATTCAAGAAGATGTGCGCGTGTGTAGTGTACTTGACCAGGTGTGCGTTTTTTTTTTTTTTTTTTTTTTTTTTTTTTTTTTTTTTAATAATTGGATAACAAACTCCTTAGGGTAGTAGAAAATTATCAATTAAAGAAATATTTTTTAACATGTCTCAAAGTTATATTATTTTTTGAAGGGTAAATTACAAAGTTAGTCTTTATCCTTTACACTAGATTTCAATTTGATCCTTAACATTTCAATTGTCTCAATTTGATCTTTAACATTTTCAATATTGTGTCAATTTAATCTCTGCCGTTATCCCTTGGATGGAAAACGTTAATTTGTGAAACAGAATAATAAAAAATTATTTTACATGCCACATCAGTAGCCAATTGTATCATCATGTCATATTGTTTATATATAAAAAAAAAATACTGATTGATCAACAGAGAAAAGGAACAAAAAAAAAAATCTGCAAACAAATATTGATTGATCATGCTTAGTTTTCGTACACTAAAATGAAAACTGTTAGAGCTGAGTAGTTATCATTTCCACTTAATATTCATGTGGATAACAACTCAAAACGAATGTCACAAACCTCAAAGTTGTATTTTTCTTTACCCTTTGGCCTTTGGGATATGTCTGCAGTCATATTACTTTTTCAAATTAGATTTTTCCTCGTAAATCAAATGGATTCAATGAAGTTAAATCATATGGAAAAGTAATGTCGTTTTTAATTATCATCAAGGTCTTCGTGTATAGGCTATGATTGGTAGAGCAGTACTGCAGTTGATTGATTCTTTTGAGTTACCACCAGAAATCTGGTGAAAATAGCCAAATACCACATTTTGGCAAAATTTGTGGCAACTAACACCAGGGCCGGCTCAAGGTATTGTGGGGCTTAAGGCGACAACTTCAAGTGAGGTCTATTCTTATATTTTGAATATTAATAGAATATTTATTTAACTTTTGTTTTTTTTTCATTTAAAATCTATTTTTTTAGAGAAAAAAATGCGAATTAAAACGAACCCATCGCATTATTCAATGACTATACAATTAAAATAAACACTATTCATTGAATGAAGTAACCAAATACTAAAAAATTATGATTGAAAATTTTAATGAAGTTGTATATTTGATATTTCTAAATAGAATTTGAGTATAAATTTATTTATTAGTGTAAGATTAATGAGTTCTTTTAACATTTATGTGTAAGAGATTAAATGATTGACTCATTCAATGAAAATATTTTCTTTAAATAGTTTTTCTTTGATAAAAAAACAACTACTTTTTTATTTTTTGGTGAATATTTAGGGCTTAATTAATACTTCTATTGGTATAGGAATATCTCTATTGGTAAAAATTTAGGGGCCTTTTTTCATTGGGGGCCTAAGGCAGTTGCCTATTTAGCTCACTTGTTGAGCCGACATCGACTAACACTTGTTTCATAAATATTTAGTAATTTATCACTTTTTTAGTACTCGAGTTCCACAAAATCGAGTTTTAAATAGTACTCGAGTTCTTAGTGAGTCACTAGCGTGGCACTGCTAACTTGGAATTTGTGTAATTAAAAAAAAAAATGTGATACTTGATATTAGTGAAATCGAGTATCTCTTTATAGTACTTGAGCTTAGTGCAATCGAGTAGTTTTTTTTTTTTTTTCCTACTTTTTGTTTCCATCGGAATGACTTGAATAGTCAAACTTAGTGGTTTGATATTAGCCAACAAACCATTAAATGGCTTGCATGCCCATGTCAAGAAGATGCATGATATTCAAGAAGTTTCATGCGTGAAGAAATGCAAGAGCTTGCATTAAATGTTCTTCATGAATTGTCAAAGAAGATGGCCAAGAAAAAAAAAAGTAATATATATAAGAAAATGAGATTGCATGTGGCTTTATGCGGAGGAAAGTGAAAGAAAAGGAAAATAAGAAGATGAGGAAGAAGTGAACGAGTGGATGAGAAAAAAGAGAAAAAGAAAAAGGAAAAATAAAGGTTTTGGGTTAGGGTAATTAAAGCAACATGGCAGAAAATATAGAGAGTAACTACACAAATTATTTCACAACAAATCTTATGTAGTAAGTTGGATTTAATTTGAACTTATCACTTAAATTACTTTTTTGCTCATCCATAACAACCTGTTATTTAGATTTTATTATGAAACTGTTGTGAAAATATTGTGGAAATAATTTTTCTCTTTTCCATAATGAAAACAAAATTGTTATCTTAAAATTTGAAACCCAATCTTTTAGGTAGAATTAATCTCTACAAAATAAAATTTTATTAATGCTTATCTTTTAAATGAGTCATTCTAGGATTATTAAACTATTTCACAACTTCTTTGCCATGTCTTTGACGTGGCAAACTGTGGGTGGTTGTTTTTCACTTATACATGTACGCATAATTTTTTCTTCACCACATTCTTCGCAACATCACAGTTATTTAAAAAAAAAAAAGTAGTAAAATAATTTGCGTTCTTACTTCCTATATTTTCTTCCATCTTGCTTTACATCACAGTTGTAAAAAAGAAGTTGTGAAATAATTTGTGTAGTTACTCTCTATATTTTCTGCCACATTGCTTTAATTACCCGAACCCAAAACCTTTATTTTTCCTTTTTCTTTTTCTCTTTTTTCTCATCCACTCGTTCACTTCTTCCTCATCTTCTTATTTTCCTTTTCTTTCACTTTCCTCCACATAAAGCCACACACAATCTCATTTTCTTATATATATTACTTTTCTTTTCTTGGCTACCTTCTTTGACAATTCATGAAGAACATTTAATGCAAGCTCTTGCATTTCTTCACGCATGAAACTTCTTGAATATCATGCATCTTCCTGAGATGGGCATGCAACCCATTTAATGGTTTGTTGGCTAATGTCAAGCAACTAAGTTTGACTATTTAAGCCATTCCAATAGAAACAAAATGTAGAAGGAAAAAAAAAGGGTACTTGACTACAATAAGCTCAAGTACTATAAAGAAATACTTGATTTCACTAATATCGAGTACCACATTACTTTTTTTTAATTACACAAATTCCAGGTCAGCAATGCCACGCTGGCGACTTACTAGGAACTCGAGTACTATTTAGAATTCGATTTTGTGGAACTCAAGTGCTAAAAAAGTGGTAGATTGCTAAATATTTCCAAAACAATGCTAGTTTGCCACAAATTTTGCCAAAACATGGTATTTAGCTATTTTCACCCTAGAAATCTATTTCTGAAAATACAAAACCAACGATAAAAAGGAAATTCTTTTGTCTCTCAACTTAACAAGACTTTTTGAAAGTAAAGGTAAAACCAATCCATAAAAGAAGAGAAAAAAAAAAAAAAAAAAGCATTAAACATTGTTTGCAACTTCAAATCTTGAGGAGAGAGAGGAGATGGAAGTGAGTTTGGTTGGTGGTAACTAACAAGAGAGATTTAAAGATTTTAGGGTTTGGAAGTGGAGATGAGTTTGGTTGGTGGGATCTTAGTTTTTTTTTTATTTTTTATTTTTTTATTATCCGATGTGGCGGTACAATTGGTAGCTGATGTGGTATAGAAAATAATTTTTTATTTTTCTGTTTCACACATTAGTTTTTTCCATCCAAGAGATAACGGCAAAAACTAAATTGACATGACATTGGAAATGTTAAGGACCAAATTGAGACAATTGATAGGTTAGGGACCAAATTAAAACCTAGTGTAAAGAATAGAGACTAACTTTGTAATTTACCATTTTTTAAATAATTATGAAGTTACATTAACAAAGGGTAAATTTGATAATTATTAAAAAAATGGTAAATTACAAAGTTACATTAAATTGTCACCAAATCCCATGATTTGCACGACATTGACTAAAAATTTTTCTTGAGAAAACATTAAGAACACCCACCGTGGGGCCTTGCGCTCTACCAATTGGGCTAGACGGGCTTGGTTCGTCATTGACTAAAACTAAGATATGACAAATGGAGTGGGAACATTTTGATCACTTTGTCATGTTCAATCAATTTCATACTAGCTCTTTTTCTTCTCTTCTGTTTTTTCCTCCTCGTAGAATTTCATACTATCTATTGGATTCCCTTGAAACAATTTTATCAGAATTGAATATATGAAACTACCTTATCTTTTTCCAAAATCCCTAACTTGATATGAACCAAATTTAAAGATTAATTTATTAATCTAATTAATGATTGATACTTTTCTTTGGGGGGGGGTGTTGAATGACAGTTGCTATAGGTTTATAAAAAAGACAACAATTTGTTTTGGTGTAAGAGAAATTCAAATTTAAGTTGCATATTTGAGAATATAAATTCTTCCCAATTAAGCTAACTCAAGCTCATTATTTTTGGGGAAATTACAGTAAACCTACCTGTGATTTGACCCGTTTTCACTTTGCCTACCTGTGGTTTAAAACTTAACAATTTGCCTACTTGAGATTACTTCTGTTAGGGCTCTATTACCCACCTCTGTTAAAAAGAAGGTTAAATATGTATTTTTGCACCATTTTTATGTCTCTCTCCTCCCAAAACATAAAACACATAAAAATTCAAGAGAAAACAAGATCAAAATGTGCTATTGGTAAAAAATATTATGCAATTTCTTAGAACTTCAACTTGTATTTGAACTTATCATCTCAACCACAAACAAACTAATTATACGTCCGAAAGCATGATAAAGCCGTATGAGAAAAATTGGATAAAAATTAAAACTCCTAATCTAACTCGACAACATTCAAATGAATCAAATCAAATCTCCTACTCCTTATGTCCAAAAACTAGAAACCCAGAAAAGGTCAAACAACAAAAATTGAAACTTCTCATGCCAACATAAATTGAAAATCCAAAAAAGCTCAAATTCTAGAAACCCAAAACTGGCACTACAAACACCATAAGAACCCACAACTACCACTAGCACACCCACAGTCCATAACCAACGCCCCAAAATTTCCCCAATTTCCCCCAAATATTCCAAGCAAAGCAACACCCAATTGCCCGAACATTAGTTCGTCGATTTCACGGCGGCGATGGTGACCTTGATGGAGCGGCCGTTGAAGGATCGAGAGTCGTTGTTGGAGTGTAACCGGAGGGATTTCTACATTGTTTTGGTGGCGTTGAAACGACGGTGAGTCTAGTCGTAGCAGAGGAAAGACAGGCTCGTCGTGAAGAATCAGGTGATAGGTTCGAAGGAAACTCAATACGGCGTTGATGAGTTTTACCACCAACGACGATGGTGACCTCGATTTCACGGTGTTGAGACAGTGCTTTTTGAATTTTAGTGTGAGAGATGAGAGAGATATTTTCTTTGCATGTTACAAAGACATTTTGTGCTTGGGTTATGGGGTTTAGTGTGTTCTGAGAGATATAAAAAAAAATCCCAATGTAGTAGTTATGGGGTTTTGGGTTATGGGTTATGGGGTGTGGGCGTGATTTTTTTATTTTTTTATTTCTTAAATAATTGGATAACAATCTCCTTAGGGTAGGAAAATTATCAATTTAAAGAAATAGTTTTTAACATGCCTCAAAGTTACATTATTTTTTGAATAATTATCAAAGTTACATTAAAATGTCACTAGATCCCATGATGTGCACGGTATTGACAAAAACTTTTTGCTAAGAAAACATTAAGAACACCCACCGTGGTGCTCAAACCCATGACCACAAGGTTAAGAGCCTTGCGCTCTACCAACTAAGCTAGATGGGCTTGGTTTATCATTGACTAAAACTAAGATATGACAAATGGAGCGGGAACATTTTGGCCACTTTCTCATGTTCAGTCATTATCATACTAGCTCTTTTTCTTCTCTTCCTTTTTTCCTCCTCATGGAATTTCATATTACCTATTGGATTCCCTTGAAAACATGTTATCAGAATTGAATAAATGAAACTTCCTTATCTTTTTCCGAAGTCCCTAACTTGATATGAATCAAATTTAAAGATTAATTTATTAATCTAATTTTTTTAATGATAGATAATTTTTTTGGGGGTGTAAAATGATAGATGCTATAGGTTCATAAAAAAGACACCAATTTGTTTTAATGTAAGCAAGATTCAAATTTATGTCGCTTATTTGAGAATACGAATTTTTCCCAATTAAGCTAATTGAAACTTAGATTTTTTTTTTTTTTTTTCAAAATTTGATAAAAGGTTATGGGAAGGGATTTAAAACTCTACATATTTTCGTTGGTAATACAAGAAAATATCAATTAAGTAACAAAGTTTTTAATGAACTTAATAACTATTTAGAAAGCTATTTAAGGGTGAAAGGAAATATCATAAGAACATCAGGCGAACTTTTTGTTCTACAAATTTTTGAACTACTTGATTTCAATTGATCGATCTTGATTTCTCATTACCAAAAATCTCTAGACTTGCATAGTGATAGCATTTATCAGACTTTGTCTTTGATTACACCACATGATTACAAATGACATTGAAAACAATAACATTAAAACTTTGTCATTACAAGTAAACTTTTGTAGAGATTACAAGCAAACTTGTTAAGGAATTAGCCAACACCTAAAATTCCTAAAACTTTCACATGTAAATCAGCCTACTGACATATCAAATTCTTTGCATTTAAAATTGAGATGATTGACTTGATTCACCTGATAGAATTGATGAGCAAGTTGGAAATAAGTTGTCTCTTACATCCCCTAGAGATGATAGGAAAGGCTTGGAAGGCATTTGTGAGCATTCAACTTCTCCTTCAAGCATTTCTACAACTTTATTCATTGAAGGTCGATCACTAGGCTTCATTTGTATGCACCATAATGCAACTTTGATCATCTTCTTAATTTTTTCCTTCTCCCCCTCTGTGACATCTTCCATTACTATGTCATTTTCTTCGCAAACTTGGTCATAGACCCAAGTTGGAAAGTAAATTTGGCTTGAGTGGTCTGCAAATGCATTGAAGTTCTTTCTTACGCTTGCCATTTCCAATAATAACATGCCGAAACTATAAACATCAGCTTTATAAGAGATGCCTCCAATGTTCTTATAGAACAACTCTGGAGCCATATATCCTAGTGTTCCTCTTGCGTGAGTCAAAAAAACTATGCTATCATCCGGAGGATAAAGTTTGGCAAGCCCAAAATCAGAAACTTTTGGGGTGAAGTTCTCATCAAGAAGAATGTTATGAGGCTTGATATCAAAATGAAGAATTTGCATGTCACATCCTTGATGTAGATATTCAATTCCACGGCCTACTCCAAGAGAAATCTCATATATTTTCTCAATACTTAAGGGGATACTTCCTTCTTGAGAAAAAATGTATTTGTCGAGAGAACCATTAGGCATGAATTCATATATAAGTGCACGCTTTGGTCCCTCAACACAAAAGCCAATGATTTGCACAACATTTGTGTGGTGAATCCTTCCAATTGTTGCAACTTCACTAATAAAGTCTTGGCCGTTGGCTTTGGACTTATCCAACAACTTTATAGCTACAAGATGACCACTTTGAAGCTTTCCTTTAAATACAGTGGCAAAGCCTCCTTCTCCCAATTTCTCTGTGAAACCATTGGTCATCTTCCTAATTTCTGAGTAGGAGTACCTTATGGGCATGAGGTTATTGTGGCTTTGCAAAAAATCTTCAATTGCGTCATACATTGATAAATTCCTCCTACGCCATTTATAAATTAAAAATGCAACCACAAATGGAGTCCCAAATAAAAATTTGACTGCAAGGTGTATCACTGCAGGATCATCATCGAAAAACCCATTAGAAACGAGTGATGTTGCTACACCGTTACCAAATAGTTGAATGGGCTTTGTTTCATTGAAATTGAAACAATAAACTTTTAAATCAATTCACTCTGCCCCCTCATTGAATTATTATTAACAAAAACTAATGGAAATTCATCTAATTTATATTTAAAACGTATATAGATATCACAAATGCTTCCATATAAAACGTTTAGCACAAAATAACTTTCAAAATTATTTTAAATAATCCTAGCAAATAAATGCAATCTAATGACGATCGGATCATTTTGTGAGTTTTTTTTTTTTTTGCTGGAAATAAAATATCACTTTGTGTTGATGTGTGACGGGTCTTTATGCGCAATTTATTTGATTCTTTAGAACATTTAGTTGACAATGATCTCTTTGAGGGACAAATTGAAACAGTTAAAAATATGTATATAGGACTTTAATTGAAACTTTTCAAACAATAGGATTAAATCAAAATTGACACTGATTTGAATTATGAAGAGAATTGTGTAAATGTTGGCCAATTATTCTTCATCCTTCTTTTTAGAAGAAATGATCATGCAAAAAGAAAGAGGAAAGTAAGAAGTTCTTACTGATGAGGAAGATCGCAAGAGGGCCAGAAGGAAGAACGACATAATAATACAAAGCTGAAAAGGAAAAAGAAAATCCATTAAAATGAAAAGAAGTTAAAGCCAGAATCAAACTGTACCTAAACGTTATCAATTGTGCCAAGCTTAAATTTTTTTCTCTCGTGATCAAGCCTACACCTCCATGCATATATTCAGTACTTCAAATAATTATTGCTAGTAATTTTTGCTTCAACTTGGCTTGAGTTTTGTTTCTAAGATCTAAAGTTGGAGATCAAGCATATGGTTATTTTTATTCCCCTCGCCACTTGTGTCATCATCAAGCAGTACAACTTGTGCAATAACGTTGTGAAAAAAAAAATAAGTAAATAAACCAAAAACAACTTGTGCAATTAATTCTATTTTCATAGTGCTATTCGATGCCTTACCTGAGCGTATGTCGTCCAGGAATCCTGCTTTGACAAAGAAAAAGAATATCATCAGCTTTTGGGGAAAAAAAACATGGGAAAAAGAAAAGTGCTATATATGGCCTTTATCGCATTATTTACCGTTCGTGCCAGTGCATTGAACATGGTTCGTGTCATTGAGGTAGCAGTAGGTGAACTTTCTTCCGCAAATACTTTGACAATTACCTCCTAGCCATGAAATCTCAAAACCATATACCAATTCATTGTGGACATCTTTACAGGATACATTTGGGTCATCATTTCTTGGCCACGATGTCTGAGTTATCTTTTCTACTCGGCACGAGTCTGCCACTTCGGTTGCATTCGTTTTACCAACTTTAACATATCTATACCTCTTGGAATGAGATATATAGTTAGAGGAGTTGTCAATGCAAGTAGAAGTGTCCAAATAGTACGGAGAATTCACTGGTATTTCACAGCTCATGAAAACCACAATCCATGATAGTTCAGGATTCACGTACCCCATATTTGCAATATACTTCCACTGATACTCATACGGCTCCAACTTTGTTCTCTTCGGCTGAAATGTGGTATATGCAGATTCATATTGAGGACTGAAATTATAGCGTGATAAGGAATAACTCGGCATGGTGGAGAAGTAATTGTCGTTGTGTATACCAGAGTCTGCAACCCTGATTGTGTAGTTATTGTAACTGATTTTTTGTACGTAGTATTTTCCAGCAAATAAGAGTAACACCGTTCGATTGTTCTCACATGACAGTTCATACCTTGGGTCCCCGCAACTTTCTGGATCGCTCTTCAATCGAAAGGGAAAGCTTATGTTGGGGATATTGCCACAGGAAGAAGGGGGACAGTAATATTGATCATTAGCACTGAGTGTTTCATGGACTAGTGCAAGAGCAATAAGGGCTGTGAGTCCTACACTGAATGTCAACCCTCTTGCCATTGGAGGTAGAGAGGAATTTTTTGCACTAGTACATGCTAGAAAACTTCCACAAGAAAGTAACAAGTAGTTTCCACTCAAATAGGTGAAGATAAAATGAACTTGTTCTTGTGGTCTTGATGAAAAGTATTATCTTCTACAAGAAAGTAACAAGTAGTTTCCAATCAAATAGATGAATGAAAGTTCGTGGCAGTGGGACAATATCAACATCAAGATAACAACAAAATTTATTGGCGTTAGCACATGCGTCATCTTGATAAATTATTTGACAGTGATTAAGTCAAATTTGGTCTCTGACATGAACTTAGATTTGAAGACGCAACAGCATGCTTATTGTCAGTATCTATGATCAGATCTGTTAGCATACATTGTATATATCCTTGAATCACGAGAGAGTTTGGCTATATGCAGAGAAGACTGATAGAGGACTGACTTGCTATGCAGCTGCAGGGCGGTGCTGATTTTTCAGTCTTATACGACTCTCTGTAATTATTGATTTCTTGATTGCGTTGATTTTTCAGTCTTATACGACTTTCCGTAATTATTGATTTCTTGATTGCGTATAAGATAGGTTTTGTTTCTTTGTTTCTTTGTTTTTGGTTTACATTATCTCAGAGGTCATTGTGGTCACCGGGGACCATTTTTCAATCAACTAGCAATGAACCTACTCACCATCTTCACTGTTGGCGTAGAACGAATGAAATGCTGCTTGTAAATCTTGTTTTAGCAAATTTACTATTCTTGGTAAACTAGAACATAAAAATCACATAAAAATCTTCTGTTCCATACACCTTATATATCTCCTCTAAACTCTGCATATTGCAATTGGACACCAGTACTTGAATAGCCGCACTGTAAACTTGGATGTTTTTACACTCAACTAAGTTCCTTTGTATGTACACCTTAGTTATCTAGGGCAAAATTAGCAGCGAAAAAAGTATCTATAGAAACCATAATGACAAGAAAGAAAGCATTCTCCTACATGTTTTGCTTCAACTGAGTAGGCTAATTAAGTTTTGTTGATTTTTTTTTTTAATAATTTATAAAGTAGGTAATAATTGTTAAAATATTTTGTGTAGTTTGTGCACGTAGAATGGATGTGACTTCTTGGTGGCCTAGTGGCTAAGACCTTTGAACAACAAAACTCCGCTATGCAAAGTGTCTTAGGCTCGAGTCCCCAATCCTACTAGCATCATTTTGGTGTCCATTATATATTATCAAAATTAGGTCTTAGCCTAAGAATGATTAGGGGTTACTATGGTTACTCCCAAGTACGGAAGTCACACTGATCACCCATTCTTAACTATTTCTATAGTTCAGTGGTTGAATTACTATGTGATAATTTACACCACAAACACCCATGCATGAGAATCCATACAGAAAAGACCAACCAAAGGATTTCTTTTGGGTAGGAAAAGGAAACTTCATGCATGAAGAAGTTAGTTAAGGAATTTTCATATTTTCGCTAAAAATAAAAAGCACGATTTAAAAAATTCTTTTGATAGTTATCATTTTCATTTATAGGTGATACCATAGATGCTTTTAGTACGAATCAGCTTAGGTCCAATGCTCTTGTGTCATGGACCTATTGGGATTTGGACAATTGTAGACTCCATGTTATGGTTTGCTCATATATATATTGTAACTATTATTTGAATGATATTGTGATTTTTTTTTTTTTTATAATAGTTAATAAAAAACAATTTAAACCTAAAAACTTTTTTTTTTCTAAAATAATGGAGAGCATGCAATTGATTTTTATTTAAAGTGATTAAAACAATAAAGATATCAGATACTTATATCGCCCTACTTTAGCATTGCCTTGAAAAAAAAAAGTTAGTTACTCTTTGTTTACCAAGGAAATACAATTAGATATATAATATAGAATTAGATATATAGTTAGATATCAATGAAATCAAAGCAATACCACCAAAAAAAAAAAAAAAAAAATCCATTGGGTTAAATGAAGTACTCTTTGCTCTCCAAAATTGCTTGGCGGTTTGAGTAAGATTAATATTTGGGAACAAAATTGGTTACCACAGTTCCCTAATTCTAGAATTTCTTCTCCACGAAACAACCCCTTTATCTAGTCTTTTTTTTTCTTTTTCTTTTTTGGAATTCCAGGGGCAATCCCCGTCTACTCAAAAAACCGATTGATGTTTTGGTATGATGATCATCTAGAGCGGATGCCATAAGTTGAAACTCTCTTTAAATAAATAAATAATTAATTAATTGAAAATTTTAAAATTTTAAATTAAAAATTAAAATTTAAAAAAAAAAAAAAAAAACTTTAGGATTCCCAAACTATGTCACACCCATTGTACATGTCTAAAAACCGATACAAAATGTTTAGCTTCAAACATATTTAGAGTTGTTTTCCTCCCAAACTTATTATGAGACAATTGAAGAGACCAATCATATATAATTTCTTTTAGTCATATCACATGAATTTTTTAATAAATCAAATCATGTGATAAGGGCGGCCCAACATAATTTGGAGCTGAAAGTGAAAACTTTATGCGAGACCTTTTATATGTAAATATTAATTAAACAAAATTATTTAATACTAACCAGATCAAGTTTAATTTGATAAATTAAATATGTAATTTGATGAACACTACCAACGAAACTAATGTTAATTTCATACAGAGAATTGAATATTATAGTTGAATCATAAGTTTTAATAAAAAGAAATAAAAATATATTATATTAAAAAAGGTACTTTAATTTGGATATATGACGATACATAGTTAAGTAAAGTTGTAATCTAATTTTTAATTTTATATCTTTTTTATTAAAGAGATAGATAGATATTATTTGGTGTGTGGCTTTGTAGGAAATCGGTTTATAAAAATTAAAGTCTCAAACTATTAAGAGAGATTAATCTATAATCGATGATTTAATACATTTGCAACATTTTTTTGAAACATTTTAGGCTTTCAATTGGGTTAGGTTTCTATTAATCTCATACTTTAGGAGTTTTGATAGAAATGAAAAGAAAAAATGAGATAAAAGCGCTACAAAATGTTTACAATATGATATGACAATGACTATTATTGATGAATTTCATCAATCTAATTAATGAATGTTTAAATTATTATTATTATTATTATTATTATTATTATTATTGTGATTTGTGACATGCTAATTTATAAGCCTATAGTAAAATTTGTAGTATATATCCTTAGCATAAATAATTAAAAAAAAATGCACAACCATTATATATTTATATATATAAAGTTTTGGGCCTTTGACAATGGAGGGGGCCTCTTTCCCTAAGGGTAATTTTTGTTGTTGTTGTGAGGCCTTAGGCTGGCCCAATCATGTAATTTGCTTAATAATATGCATGAATAATCTTATAATTTGTCATATAGTAGGTTGAAAAAGATAGTTTCCAACATATTTAGAGCTGAATTTTATCCAAACCCACTCTTATAATTCGATGAACTGTAATTGAAAAGCTAACCTTTTCATTTTTATTAATAAAGCATTTTAAAAATTAGGAAAATAAAGTGATCTTGCGTCAGATACATGAGTAAAGTGTAAACAAATTACATGGATTGGATTTGCTTTTTATTTGGTCAAAACATGCATCGAAATTCCTTCTTCTTCTTCTTCTTCTTTTTTTTTTTTTTTTTTTTTTTTTCAAAAGGAGGAAGCTGCCTAATTATTCAGCAAAAAATGGAAAGGAAAAGAAATTCCTAGTGTTTTTTTTTTTTTTTTTTTTGACAAGAGTTTTTAATTAATGGGTTAATAAAAGGGGAAATTCCTAAATAATTATCGTATCCAAGGCTTGTCAACTTAAAAAGAAATCATGTCTAACAAAAAGTAGGTAAGCCAGTCCAAAAAAACTTAATTCTAAAATCTGCTACACAAATTTTTTGCTACAACTGTCGTTACAATCCTAACAAGTATGATTAAGTAATGAGTCCATATCAAAGTAATTGTGTACAAATCACAATCACACACAGTGCCGTCTCAAGGCCTAGGCAACTTAGGCCTATGCCTAAGGCCCCACAACAAATAAAAAATTTTCCTACTAAAAAAATGTCTCATCTTCCTTAGTAAAAGGCCCAAAATTTTATAAAAATATAACATTTTTTAAATAATTGGTACTTTTTTTTAAGAGTGATGCTAAAGATATCACAAATTTTACTATAGATTTAATTGACATATCACCAATCACATAAAAAAGTAATTCAAACACAAATAAATTAAGTTGTTGATCAATTACAGTCATAATCACATTTATTGTGAACATTTTGTAGTATTTTTAGTATTTTTCTTTTTCATTTCTAACAAAGCTTTTAAAATAGGAGACCAATAAAAATTTAACTCAATTGAAACCCTAAGATGTTTCAAATAAAATGCTGTAAATGTGATAAATCATCAATGATGACTAATCTCCTACTAAACCACACACCAAATAATATCTTTCTATCTCTTACTCTTAAAAAGAATATATAAAATTAAAATTTAGATTACAACTGTACTTAACTATGCATAATCATACATCCAAGTTAAAGTAAGTTCCTTTTGATTTAACTATAATATGCAATATTCTATATGAAATTAACCTTAGTTTAACTAGTATTATTCATCAATTTCTGTATTTACATCAAATTAGTCTTAATTTAATTAGTATTATATAATTTTATTTAATTAATGTTTATATATAAAAATGTCCCATATAAAATTTTTGCCTTAAGCCCCAAATTTTGTTGGGCCGGCCTGATCACACATATCATCAAATTGTGGTAAAAATTGTTGCAAGTATATTGTCCTAGAAAAAACTGAAATAAGGCAATTTTGATTTCAATGTTATTGAGAAGACGAAACTATGTAAGAGAGGCATTTCGAAGGATTGGACAGGCAATTATGGCATTCAGGAATTCAGCAAAGGAAAGTGCACTAAAAATCTTTAGCGATAAAGTTTGGAATTCCAACTTTAGCTTAAAGTTTTTGTTTAAAATTGGCTTATTGGAGTTTATTTGACGTGTTTGATTCTTTTATTCATGGTCGCCATCTATTCAGAGTTCATATAATTGGCTAAGTCAGCCAAAAAAGAATTCATATAATTAGCTATTAGCCAATCCAAGGTGATATTTTGCAGGCCATTACAGATGCCATCGGAAGCATCCAAGAAACTAATTTTCATTTAATTTAAGTAGAAGATTGTAATCAGAGTGTTTGGTTACCTTGGCATGCAAGAAAGTACGGAGAAACCTGGAGAGAGAATTCTTGAGAAAAATCTTGTAACTAATAAGTCTTGTGTAGTATAGAAAGGCAAGCTTAGCTTTTATTTCAGCTTCTGGGTTTTATGCAAAGCTGCCTTCGCCATCCATGAAATCCAAAGCTCTAGAACCCCATTTCAACTCAGTGAGTGTCAGCCGGCCCGGAAGGTAAACCCTCCTTTTCCCCAATCAGTCTTTGTTTCCAGTTTAAATGGCTCGTGATGGGGATAAAAGGAGAAAGCCTCAGATCGACGAAGTTATGCTATCTCCCATAAATAAATAGACGGAGAAATGTCCGACGGTAGTAGTTGATGTCTCCCAGGTTGACGGTTTCACCAAGTGACGCTTAAAAAGCTCAAGGAGATACATCGAGGCTGACGGACCGATCATAAAGTTGACTTGTTTCCCACGCTAGGGAATATTCAAAGGGATTCCCATAAGGAAAGGATCCCGAAAAATACGCCTAAAGAGACTCCTATAAGGAAAAGACTTCTACTCCAAGGAAAAGAGGGATGACCCTTGCTACTATAAAAGCCTTAGCACTCTCGTTACTCGAGGTACGCATAATTTTACCCTCTCTAGCACTCTAGAGCAGTGAGAATATAGTTCTAACTTGACCTTCGGAGGGTATTCGGCCGGTACCACACCGGTACGCTCCGCTAGGTTATTCCTTTTCGTTGTGCGGTGTCATTGGCGAACGTCACGAGGAACACGTGACTCACCGGTGGACATCTCTGGTATCATCGGTTGGCGCCGTCTGTGGGGAACGCTTTAACACGTTCTCGCTTCCAAGGCAAAAGAGTTACATGGTACTCACTCGCTCAATGGCAACCATCAACGACATTCAAGAAGAAGAAACTCCCTACGATGCGCTTGAAAGACGGTGAGGACGCTCGCCGCCGCCGTGGAGCGCCTCACAAAACAAAACCACGACTTAGAAGAGCAAGCGAGACAGAAGAATGCGGCTCCCAACAACCAAGGGGCAGAGCAGGAAGGAACCAGCGCCGACAGGAGAAACCGGGAAGGACCCCAGGCCAGCAACGCCCCGAGCAAACCTGAACGACAGAACACGAGCATCCCCTCCCTCGCGGAAACCACTCCGCCACTCGTTCTCGCAGAGATGCAAGCCATGAAGGAACAAATGGAGGTCATGATGAATGCTCTTAAGGGACAAGTATCAAGCGACCTTGACGACCTCGTCAACCGAACCGACTCGCCGTTCACCGCCGCCGTCAACTCCTACCCCTTACCAAGTAAATTCCGCATGCCGCAGAGAGACGATTATGACGGGATCAAGGACCCGCTGGACCACCGGGAGACCTTCAAAACCCTAATGCACCTTCAAGGAGTAGCGGACGCCATCATGTGTAGGGCCTTCCCTACAACGCTGAAGGGCGCAGACAAGAATTTGGTTTAGTCGATCGGCACCAAACTCCATCAAGCACCTTCAAAGAACTCGGCGCTCGGTTTACCGCACACTTTATTGGAGGCCATCGGTACAAGAAGTCTACGGCTTGCTTGATGAGCATGAAGCAGCGAGAAGACGAAACTCTTAGAGCCTACATCTCCCGCTTCAACAAAGAGGCACTCTCGATCGACGAAGCTGACGACAAGATACTTGTCGCGGCCTTTACCAATGGCTTGAAGAAGGGCAAGTTTTTGTTCTCCATATACAAAAACGACCCAAAAACCATGTCGAGAAGTACTTTATCGCGCCACGAAGTATATGAACGCCGAAGATGCACTTTGTTAGCCCGGGAAGAGAGGCCTAGAAAAAGGGAACGGCAGGAAGACAATCGGCGGGACCAAAGCCGAAAGAAGGCAAGAACCGCAGACCGAAGGGACGAGAGACGCCCTAAGCCCCTGGGTGGAAGGTTCACGAGTTTCACTCCGCTAATGACCCGATAGACCAGGTCCTTATGCGAGATCAAGGACGAGGAATCGCCGACATTCCCGGGAAAGTCAAGAGTGACCCGGCAAGTGCTCCCGAGATAAATATTGCCGATTCCACCGCGACCACGGCCCACAAAACACAGCTGATTGCTATGACCTCAAGCGGCAGATTGAAGCCCTTATCGAGACAAGGAAAGCTGCAGAGATTCGTTAGCAAAGAGAGAGCGGATCCTCCCGCGCAACACCAACAACCCCGATGTGACAATGAGCGACCAAGGCCCCCAATTGGAGATATAAGGATGATCGTAGGAGGAATGACCGCCGCTGGGTCAACCAAGAAGGCCCGCAAGACCTATCTTCGGATGGTGCAAAATGTTCAATCGACGGGAGCCGTGCTGAAGATAGCACGAAGAGAAGGTCCCGTGATCGGATTCTCGGAAGAAGACGCACGACGCCTTCACCACCCACATGACGACGCACGCACTCGTCGTCGACTTACGTGTAGGAGATTACAATATGCACCGAGTCTTTGGTCGATAAGGGCGATTCAAAGCAGATATCTTATACTACACCGCGTTCAGCGAGATGAAGATCGAAAGGGAGCGGCTGATCCCAACAAATGCCCCGCTTGTTGGCCGGCGGCGGGAGCCGAGTGTTCCCCCAGGTGCGGTCACCTTACCCGTAATTGTAGGTGATTACCCCCAACGGATAGCCAGGGGACGTGACATTCTTGGTTGTTGATTGCTCATCCGCCTACAACGCTATCCTCGGGCGATCCACGCTCAACTCATGGAAGGCAAGTAACCTCCACCTACCACCGATGATAAAGTTCCCAACCCGACTACGGAGTAGGGGAGGCTGCGGGAGCCAGGATGGCCGCACGCGAGTGCTACATAGCCATGATGGAAATGGAGGATCAGGTTCAGGCTTTGAGTATAGAAGAGCACCGGACGGGATATGAGCGGTTGAGAAGTTAGAAGAAGTACCCCTTGACAGCTCCGATTCTCGGCGAACGACCAAAATCGAACGCTCGCTAACCCCGCCATCCGTCAGGAGCTCATAACCTTCCTTAGACACAATCAAGACGTATTCGCATGGGGTCATGAAGATATGCCAGGAATAGATCCTTGAGTCATGGTGCACAAGTTGAATGTGTCGCCCGCCTTTTCACCCGTCGGACAAAAGAAGAGGGTATTTGCCCCGGAACGGGACCGAGCCATAGCGAGAGGAAGTCGAAAACTACGGGAAGCAAGCTTCATCGGGGAAGTGTACTATCCCGACTGGTTAGCAAATGTAGTAATGGTGAAGAAAGCGGCGGGAAATGGCGGATGTGTGTGGACTTCACCGACCTTAACAAAGCCTGCCCCAAGGATAGCTACCCCCTACCGAGGGTCGATGTCTGGTAGATTCCACGGACCCGACACCGATTCTTGAGCTTCATGGACGCTTTCTCGGGATACAACCAAATCCGAATGCACGAAGCCGACCAGGAGAAAACGTCGTTCGTAACCAGTCAAGGCCTATTACATTACAAGGTCATGCCCTTCGGCCTAAAGAACGCAGCGCAACATACCAAAGGCTCATGAACAAAATGTTCGCGCAACAGATTGGGAGGAATGTCCAGGTCTACGTGGACGACATGCTAGTTAAGAGCCGGAGGGAGGAAGATCATCTAGAAGATCTCAAAGAAACATTTGATACACTCCGCTCCTACAATATGAAGCTCAACCCAGGGAAGTGCGCCTTTGGAGTAACGGCAGGAAAATTCTTGGGATTCATGGTGTCTCAAAGGGGAATCGAGGCGAACCCGGATAAGATCCGAGCCATTATGGAAATGACACCGCCAAGAAGTATAAAGGAGGTACAGAGCCTAAATGGAAAAGTAGCAAGACTTAACGAGGTTCGTGTCGAGAGCAACGGACAAGTGTTTGCCCTTCTTCCGAACATTGAAAAAATCATTTGAATGGACCGACGAATGCCAGCAAGCGTTCAAGAATTGAAAATTTACCTCTCCTCTCCACCGTTGTTGAGCCCGTCGCGGTAGAGAGAAGAGCTTTTTCTTTATCGGCCGTCTCCCCCGTTGTCGTGTGACCTTAATGAGAGAAGAAGAAAGAGTGCAAAAACCCGTATACTATGCAAGCCGAGTGCTTCAGCGGTGCCGAGGAGAGATACCCGCCCGATGGAAAAACTTGCCTTCGCATTGGTCACGGCAGCCCGAAAGCTCAAACCGTACTTCCAAGCTCATACGGTAAACGCCCGACCGACAAGCCTTTTACGGAGAGCAATGAGCGATCCCGAGGCAGCGGGGACGACCGGCATTATGGGCAATCGAGCTGAGCGAATTTGACATTGATATCGTCCGCGGACCGCCATCAAGGGACAGTGTCGCCGACTTTATATTTGAGTTCACCCACGACGAGGACCATGGGGCAGGAGAGTCCCCTCATTGGAGCATACATACGGACGGATCATCCAACGAGGCAAGCCGCGAGGGGCGGCATTGTGTTCTTTGTCGCTGAAGGAGACACCATTGAATGTATGGTCCGTCTAAACTTTCCCGCCACCAACAATGAATCAGAATATGAGGCTCGATAGTAGGACTCGACCTCGCCAAAGCGGCAGGAGCCGCAAGGGTAGTCGTCATCTGCGATTCACAAGTCATCACCAACCGGATAAACGGAGACTACGAGTGCAAGAGCAAAAAGATGAAGAAGTACCTTGGTGAAGTAAGGGCAAGAGTGGGCGACCTAGAGGCCAAAATCATCCAGATTCCCAGAGAGGAAAACGAGCGAGCAGACCGTCTCGCGAAGGCCGCCTCAGCAGAACGGATGGTCGTCCCTGGTAATGTACTCTCCTTCGTACAACTTTCCCCGCTAATAGATATCGGTGACATGCGGGAAATATGCTCAAAGAATGGATGGACTGCGCCGTTAGTCTCGTACCTAAAAGACGGCATCTTACCAGGCGAGAAGGAAGCCGCGAGAAAACTTAAAGTCCGGCGGCGAGGTTCGTCCCGATAAAAGACGTCTGTACAAGAGAGGTTTCTCCCGACCATATCTAAGATGCTTGGGTACGGAAGAAGCAGACTACGTTATGAGGGAAGTGCATGAAGGAATCGTGGAAACCATTCAGGATCCGGATCATTGGTACACAAGCTCGTGCGGAGCGGTTACTATTGGCCCACCATGCGGAAGGACGCCGAAACCTACGTTAGGGCTGTGACAAATGCCAAAGGTTCGGCAACATTATTAGACAACCGGAAGAAGAGCTGACCCCAATGACGGCCCCGTGGCGTTCGCCGCACGATGCTGGGGATTAGACATTATGGGACCATTCCCTCTGTACCGTCTGACACCTGAAATTCCTGGTAATAGGTATCGACTATTTCACGGAATGGGTGGAAGCTGAAGCTTTGGCCACAATCACAAAAAAGAACGTAAGGAGCTTCGTGCGGAGATGCATCATATGCGGGTTTGGCATTCCTAGGGTCCTTGTCTCGGACAACGGGAGGCGATTCGACAACGACCATTTCCGGGATTTTTGCTCCCGATTAGGAATAAAGAATCACTACTCCTCCCCGCCCACCCTCAAGCTAATGGACAGGTCGAAGTCACAAACCGATCCTTGCTCAAGATCATCAAGACTCGGCTCGAGGGGGCGAAGGGTATATGGCCTGAAGAATTGCCGAGTATACTATGGGCATACGGGACGACGGCAAGAACACCCACAGGAGAGACACCGTTCCTTTGGCGTACGGGAGCGAAGCGATCATCCCGGCAGAAGTCGGACTCGCAAGCTATAGGGTACACAACCATGATGAGGACAAAAACGATGAAGCTATGCGACTACAGCTCGACCTAGTGGATGAGATCGGGCGGCAACGAGCAGAACAAAGGCTCGCTAGGTACCGGATCGCATGGCCAAATACTACAACTCTCGGGTCCGACACGAGAGACTTCCAAGTCGGAGACCTTGTTCTCGGGAAGGTCATGGGTGTCGCTAGGGACCCTACCCAAGGGAAACTCGGCCCCAATTGGGAAGGTCCTTACCGAGTCTCGTCGTGGCGGAGAAAAGGTACTTACCACCTTGAAACATTGGAGGGACAGAAACTACCACATCCATGGAACACCGAGCACCTACGGAAGTACTACCAATAGAAGCAAAGCTGACATGAAGACCAACTTCTTTTATTTTTCAAGCAAATTATAGTTTAACTCCTCGATTTATCGTTTACTTTAGTTTCTTTTCGTAACAATATTCTTTTTAGCCCAAGGGGCGGGATTTGGTTTTAATTACTTTTATTTAAATGCATGGCAATAAGAGGAGTTTTATTCAGAAATCATTTGAAGTATATTTTTCCTCCGACGGTCCACTAAGTTTACGACCCAAAACGACTAAGTCCATAACTCACGGACTAAGGAAAAACCTGACGGACTAATGAAAGATGTCAAGGCATCAAGGCTAAAAAAGCCAAAGAAAACAATGGTCCGAGAAGGCTAAAGCTAAAAGTCGACGGTCCAATAGATAGAGTTATCATATGGATCGAGCCTTCAAAGCCGACGGACCAACGGAGATGTCAAAAGACATCGAGGCTAATGGCCATCAAAATAATGGTCCGAGAAGGCCAAAGCTAAAAGGCGACGGCCCAATAGATAAAGCTACCTCATATGGCCCAGGCCTAAAAGCTGACGGACCAAAGAAAACAAGGCCAAAATGGCCAACGAAACGACGGTCCGAAAAGGCTAAGAAGCCAACGATCCAATAGATAAAGCCGTCCTCATATGGCCCAGGCCTAAAAACTGACGGACCAAAGAAAATGAGGCCAAAATGGCCAAGGAAACGACGGTCCAAAAAGGCCAAGAAGCCGACGGTCCAATGGATAAAGTTGTCCCAATATGGCCCAGGCCTTAAAAGCGACGGATTAATAAAGGTGTCAAAGACGCGTCATGGCTAAAATAGCCAAGAAAATAATGATCCGAGAAAACTAAAAAATCGACGATCATCTAACAGGACATGCCCAAGAAACTAACAAAGCCAAGGCCAATTGAGTGACGGTCCGAAAGGCCAACACTACAAACTGACGGACGGTCTAATGGATGGAAATATTATGTGATAGACGGTCAAAATATTGACGGTCTTACCAACAAAAATATAAGACTACTTACAAATAAGTCTCTCCACCCAACAAGCCTACGAGCCAAACAAAAAGGCTAAATAAAAAGGGATAACGGTCTCATTAAAATTAGTCAGAATCAATGTATATGTTTAAAGTAACGGACAACAAATAGAGTTACAAGTAAAAAGCCCAACAAACATAAGGACACTTGAAAACATCGTTCAGAAATTACAATTAAAGGCAAGGATTAAACGGCAGGAACGTCCTTGGAGACCTCGTCGGCTTTATCCTTGGCATTCGACCAAGACTCAGCGGGAGCGGGAGCGGCGGTGGGCCAAAACGACCCCAAAGATCGTTAAGCAAAAAATCCAAAGCGAGGGGTTCGTCATCTCTGTCAGAAGCCGGAGTCGTTGGCACGGAAGCATCCATGGTAATCCTGGATAGATCCAGCTCCGGATAAGCCGACGCTACCTGCTTTAGACAATCATCAAAACCTGTGCCGTAATAGTCGAGATAGGAATCAATGAAGGACTGGGTAGTCTTGAATTTCTCCACTGCGTCGGTCCCGGCCGTCAAGACTTGAGCACGGAGAGACGCAACCTCCTCCTCAAGCTTCTTTTGCTGGCCCTCGGTTTCCCCTAGTTTCTCCCTCACATCCTTCAGCTCTGTGTTCAGAACACGGACGGCCTCCTTGTATTGCGCTCGCTGGTCCATCAGGGTGGAATTGTGCCTCCTCACCCGAGAAACGACGTCTTCCTTCGCCACGCACCGGTCTGGAGTGCTTTAACGCGAACTAGGGCACGAAGATAATACAACCGTCAGCTACCAAGCAAGATAAAGATCAGAATGTTCAAGTAAGAAGCATACCGTGCAATATCAAAAAAGGTCGACGCTCCAAGGTCCTCCGTACCAAAGCCGAGCACAAGGATCCAGGTCCGTCTCTTTGATGAGGGATTCCACCCCTCGACAAAGATAATCCTTGTGAGTCAACAAGGAGCGGGGGCCCTCAATGACGGGGCGAGAAGAGGTCATCACCCCTTTCCCAGCGCCATGGCCAGACTTGGAGGGCGACTTCTTGGAAGGAACATCCATAGGGCCGACGGTTGCCTTCTTGGAAGGAGGATCATCTTTTCCGTCGAGCCTTTTCTCTTGATAGGACCCTTCAAAGAGGAACGAGGGGTTGGCGTTCCCTCTTTCCTCTTGGCCTTGTCTTCCTCCTTCTTACGGGCGGCGGCCTCCTCACTCTACCTCCGCGGCCTCCATTTTCGCACGAAGTAAGGTGACGGATAAGTGATGACAAAGCAGAATAAAATACCAACGGATTAAAATACTACATTTACTTACGCTTTCTCGAAAATTCTTCCAACTTCCGAGCTTCAACCGTCGGCTCAGGACCACCACCATCAATAGATGAAGAGTGTCTAAAGTTATCAAGTCCCTACACCCACGTTGCTCAAGTGGGATGGTGAGTATCCGACGGATGAATTCTCTTTGCTCGTCGACACCTCGGGACGAGCGGCGGCGGCTGAAACAAAAGAAAATGAACGGTGTTAAAAGAGACGGTTAAAGTTCCCCTGAAAGATGAAAAGCGGCGAAAAGAAAAGAAAAGAGACGGGGCGACTGACTCCCTAATATAAGCCCAGGTGTTATCAAAATAACCCCGGGCAACTTATCCCATTAAATGCCTGGGCGACACACCCGATCCGTCCCTTTAACAAAGAAAAATCTATTCTTCCAGTTCCTATTCGAATCGGCATATCAAACACTAATCTTAAGTTCTTTTCACGAGGGGCAAAGTGATATGTCCCCTTGGCGGACACTTTATCTTTGAGGTCGATAGCGATAAAAAGAACTCGTCTATCGAAAGTTGACGGTTCCCCCACTCAAGCGACCCCAAAGGACTTGGCTCAATAAAGATCCTCCAGGCATTTGGAGAGATCGGGTGACGGACAAACCTAAGAAATCCGCCCGGTGACGGTGTAAGGCCGTCGGTGGGAGTCTAAGGCCACTGCGAACATAGCATCATACATCCCCACATCATTTGTCCTCCTGTATAACACTTCTCATTCTTTTTAGGGAGACGGAGGGGAATGTGATCGGGGATCTGGAAACGAATACGCAACTCGGAAAAAACTCTGTTGCTCATCTTTGGAAGAAATTTATTGACGGCCCACTCCTCTGGAAGGATGAAGGGACGATTACCTCCGGAACTCCCTGAAGTTCCCTCACTGGACTCTTCGTCATCCTCATCCTCATTACCGTCACTACTAACCTCGCTACCGTCAACCCTAGCTCCGTCACTATTGATCTCTTCGTCACCTTCCTCCCAATTCCCGTCACCAATAACTTCCTCGTCGATCCCCTCGACCTCAACCACATTTAACACTTTTCCCCTAACTCCCTCAACACGGTCCTCTACATCAACACTAAAGGATTGGGTGGACGCTTCTTTTTCCGACGACTCCAAAAAGCCGTCGGACTCTTGACTGAGCCAAAGACTTCGTCGTAGCCCGCTCCGTCGCGGGATCGACGATCGATCACTCGACGCGTCACTTGACATCGACTACCTACAAGTGAGCGGATACACCTAAGTTCCTAGACTGACGCGTTCTCAATAAAAGAAAAATTCTTTGGGCAAAAGTAAAAATAAAAATTGAAAACAAAAAGAAGGGAAGAGGAACTTACAGGTGAAATGAATCTTGAATAAGTGAAACAACTTGAAGGATGACGGTGTTGGTAAAAGTTGACGGAATGAATCGTTTGTAAGAGTGACGGTTTCTCTCTTGAAAGATCTTCGAGGTTGAAATAGCGAAATAAAGCGATGGCGTGATATTTATACAGGAGAAAACGCACGAAACGCGAAGCGACGCCCGTGCCGTAAACGAGGCCAACCACCGCGCGCCACGTAACCTTGCATTAAATAGCTCGCGGCCCAAGGAATCATTCGTAGTTCTTTTTTAGAAATAACTCCACATCTTGTGATTTATATAAACGTCAAGCATGTAGGGTAGGGGGCAATCGATGGGGATAAAAGGAGAAAGCCTCGGATCGACGAAGTTATGCTATCTCCCATAAATAAATAGGCGGAGAAATGTCTGACGGTAGTAGTTGATGTCTCCCAGGTTGACGGTTTCACCAAGTGACGCTTAAAAAGCTCAAGGAGATACATCGAGGCCGACGGACCGATCATAAAGTTGACTTGTTTCCCACGCTAGGGAATATTCAAAGGGATTCCCATAAGGAAAGGATCCCGGAAAATACGCCTAAAGAGACTCCTATAAGGAAAAGACTTCTACTCCAAGAAAAAGAGGGATGACCCTTGCTACTATAAAAGCCTTAGCACTCTCGTTACTCGAGGTACGCATAATTTTACCCTCTCTAGCACTCTAGAGCGGTGAGAATATAGTTCTAACTTGACCTTCGGAGGGTATTCGGCCGGTACCACACCGGTGCGCTCCGCTAGGTTATTCCTTTTCGTTGTGCGGGTGTCATTGGCGAACGTACGAGGAACACGTGACTCACTGGTGGACATCTTTGGTATCATCAGCTCGTAATCTATTCTGTTCAATCCTTTGGTGCTTAAGTTTGTAATCTATTTCCTGAATTTTCTTGAGTCTTAGAATAGAATTTTGTTCAATCTATGCCAGGTCTTCCACTCATAAACTGTAGCTATCCCAGTACGAGTTTCTGAAACTTCAATGGGGTTTTGTTGAAAAATCTTCTTGTCATATTTTTCGTCTTTGTTTCAAGCTTCTTCACCCAAAAGCCAAATATCTCATGCTTGTATATCTCTGTTCTTTAGTCATAGGAATTTTCTTGGCTCTGACTGATTGGGTGAGTGATTCAAGATGCTTCTAAATCAGGAAAAAAATGCAACCAAGTTGAAATTTCAATCAATGAGGAACACTAACAAATTTGGTCTTGTGTCTATACCTATACCCGTTATTCTCTACTGGGCCTTTACAATTCATGTAACTATGGTCGGAAGTGGACCACAGCTGTTGGGTCCAAGTATCTGTCGGCTAGTGGAAAATCCACCATATCCCAAGCTGCTACTCTAAAACCTTTGGTCCCTCAAGTCCATTACATGACTGCTCGAGTTTTCTACTCAAATTTCACCTATCGTACTCCTGTTGTTGCTGGTAGAAATTTTTTTCGTCCTTACCTTGGATCTTGCTTCATATGCGAGCCTAGATGCGTCCAATACTGTTTTCTCTGTCACTGCTGGGTCTTAATACTCTTCTTAACAACTTCAGTGTTGCACAAACTTTGGAAGCATTGAATTTTGCATTTCTTGTCAAGGAGTATTCAATCAATGTTGAGGGTGCAACATTGGATATAAGTTTCATCCCATCTTCCAAAGCCCCAAAGGCATAGGCATTTGTGAATGGGATTAAGATTGTGTCAATGCTTCATTTTTATAGTTCCATAGATGGAACTCTGATGATTGTGGGTCAGAATGCTCCCTTCTACATTGATAACACCACTGCACTTGAGAATGGTTATCAGCTGAATGTGGGTGGAAATGATATATCTCCCTACCATGATACAAGTCTTTATAGGTCCTGGGCCGATGACTTGCCAAATCTCTATGGGGCTACCTTTGGGGTTTCATATTCTACCGATGACATGACAATCCAATATCCTACGAGCATACCTACTTATGTTGCACTGGTTGATGTCTACGCTACTGCTAGATCAATGGGGCAGAGTCCTCAAATCAATCTTAATTACAACTTGACATGAATTTTCCTCAGTTGATTCTGGATTCTCTTACCTTGTTAGGCTTCATTTCTGTGAGATTCAGAAAAATATAACAAAGATTAATCAAAGATTGTTTGATATCTACCTTAATTTATAAGAAAAATTTTGAAGAAAAATAATTTTATATGGTAATTTTTAAAGTAGATTAAAAACAATGGAGAGCATAATCATTATCTTAAACTGGTTCTCAGCATTACTACATGTGACCGACAGAAGAATTTAAAACAAAAACTAAGCATATGTTTTTCATTTTCAAAGATCATAAAATTTACAAACATATTTTAAGCAGCACTAGTAATCTATTACCACCCAGAAGTATCTGAAGCTGAAAGTACTTCTGGGTTCATGAGTAACTCAAAGGATATGAGTAATAATAAATTAATAATATCTAGAAATAAGGAAAAAGAAGCTTACCTCTGAGATATCATCCTTCAATTCCAAATGGGTTTTGGTTGATTGTAATTTCAGATTCAGAGCTTCTGTATTGGCTGCTAAACTGTCTCAGACTCTCTGGGATTTGTAGTCTCTGAACTTTGATATGCTAACAACTTGGTTAACAATTCGGCGAGTTGGAGGTAAAACTTGCATAAACGGTGAGTCTTTGACGGTTGATCATCAACGACAAGTCGTTTTGTTCTATCTTTCTTGTCTTGTCTGGTTGTCGTGGTCGTGGTCGTGGTCGTGGTCTTGTTTTGTCGGATGTGTCTACTGTGACATTGTCGTTTGATGTACGGAAACTGAAACGAGGGATACGAGTGGAGCTCAAAACGGCGGCGTTTGTTTATTTTAATGTTGGGCTACATAGATATGATGTTAGGCCCAATTGGTTAATATTTACTCATTTTCTTGGTGAGAGACCCGTTAGGCAAAGATGATGTAAGCCCAAAGTTAGCACTTGTTGAATCCACTTAACTGTTCATTTTGCTGGTTTAAAGCCCATGTTTATAATTCTAATTCTATAAATAATAATAAAAATGTTAATATTTTTACCTTTATTATAGTAAAATAGTAATTGAAAAAGTTAACAAATACTCTAAAGATATTGGTTTAAAAATTAGATTTAGAAAACTTTCATGGGAAATTTTTTTTTTTTAAATTAGTTTTTTTATAGCATTTTTTTATTTTTTATTTCTCATAAAAGTTAGATCAAAATTTTCTTAAAATGATTCATTAACAAATATCTTAACTTCTAAGAAGTTAACGTGGCACTTAATTAAAAAAGTTAAGAAGGTAAAGTGAAGTAGTGAAGTAATTAATATCAAGTATATTATTTGAGTGTATCTTCTTATATATATATATATATATATATATATATATATATATATATATATATATATAATATGTCTGCTTGATAAAGAATCGATGTCCAATTGTTCAATTTTGGATTAAGGTACAAGGTATTAGGATTATTGTAAAAAGTAGAGTTCAAATCTTAGTTGTAAGAAGTGGAGTTCTAACTATAGAACTTTATTTTCACAACACTTTTGAATCACAATTTTCACATCATTTTGAATAACAATACTTGAAAGTTACTACCAAACAGGCCATAATCATTACTTTAACAATCCGTTTGGAAACAGCTTATTTAGTTTTTTGCTAAAAAAAATTGTTGAAATTGTGCTAAAATATATTTGTACCTTGAAAATATTTTAAAAAATGACTTGAGGTTTTAAAAAATTGTACATAAAAGCTAAAAGCTAAGAGGGTGTTTTGTACATGTATTTAAGCAACAATTTTCAGTGTTTAAACACTGAAAACTATTGTTCAAAAAAAAAAAAAAACATGTTTGGTAGACACTTTTTTTTAAGAGTGTTTGAGTTATGTTATTCAAAATATGGTGTTAAAACATTGATTTTAGAAAGCTCCTCTTATCAATTTTCAATATGCAAACAACGTTGATTAATGGCACAATCATAAATATTTTTAAAAACTTAGGACCCACAAATTTGACAAATATTTTTACTTTTTCTTAAAAATATATACACATACCAAACACACAATTATATTTTTTTACTCTTGAAAAGACGTTATTAGAAATATAGTACCAAACACATTTTTTACATTAAGAGTACTTTAAATATGTGTTTTCACAACACTTTTTAAATCACAATTTTCATATAATTTTGAACAACAATACTCAAACACCTATGTTAAACCAAAAAAAAACAAAAAGTTTAAGCCATTTTAGATATATATTTGATAAAATGGTAAGCGTAGTATTATTAAAATTAAGATAAATCAGATTGGAATACATCATTCAAATCACTAGATAGTTCTTCTACCCATACATCAATGTCTCTGATTGAAACCGCTTTCCTAGCTAAGACGTGAGTCAACCTATTACCTTCTCATCTAACTTGCAGATATTGGCATTGCCGCAACGACTCTCCAATCTGCCTAGTCTCCTCAATCACTTGACCAAATAAGGTATTGCACTCGACCCAAGCCAACTAGAGCCTAGACAACCCAAAGAAAGTCTCCTCGATAATCACATTGACGAGGCTAAGTTGCTTAGCAAAGACCACGCCCTTTCTCATTGCCAAGGCCTCGACCATCTCTACCGATTGGGTCAAGCTAACTTGCTGACTCGGTGCAACAATAACACACCCTTCATGATCCCAAAGCACCCCTATCCTGTAAAGTCTGCGCAGCAGGACGAAACCATGCACAAGCAAAAGGGGTGTGCCCCCTCCCGAAATTTTTAAAAATATTAAATAATAGGTATATATTTAAGATTTTAGAAAATAAGTCCATGAAAAATTATATTTTCCCCTCTCAAGAAAATTATATTTGCCCCCCTTGACTTCGAATCCTAGTTCCATCCCTAAAAGTCTAAACCTTCAAACAGAGCAGCATTAACATTCTCCTTATAGCGACCTATCGATGGAGGATTCCAACGAGCTCGAGTCCTACGACTTGGCATAGGCAAGTCCCGTTTATGCACGTTGAGAAACTCCCATACTAACTCGTTTGCTTGATCACCAATTTCATGAAGTTGCCAAGAGGGTTGATGCACCCTCATTCGATTGCACCTCCACCATAATCCCCAAGTGATCGTAGCAAACAAAGCTATCCTATAGCTCGATCCTTCATTGAACAGTGCTTCCGGAAGATCGAAAAAAGCCCAACATTGTTTCTAGAGCAAGAATTGGAAGCCCAAGTCAGACCACCATATTGACCGAGCCTTATCACATAACCATCGGTAATGCGGGATAGTATCTAGGTGATCATCACAGCGTTCACAAGTATCATCCATCGGTAAGTGTCATGCTTTCAAGTTACGCTTTGTGGGGAGAGAGTCCTTGACGACATGCCAAAGAAAATGACGTACTTTGTTGGGAGCCTTGATCTTCCAAATTTTCTTCCAAAACTTCCGAGAATTACCCGAAGAAGAAGAGCTTGGCAAGCCATGACTTTCATCGACATCCAACATACGATAAGAACTATGCACACTATACTCTCCATCCATAGTAAAGGGCCGGATCAACTCATCTTCACTCCAAGCCTCGTGGACCATCTTGACTTCCCATGGTAGGAAACAACTCTCAAGCTTACCGAGGGTCCCATATCCTCAAATTTGTGTGAAACAAGTCACTCACCCGTTCTACCCTCAAATCGGCTATAGGTGAGCTAATTCTGCTGTAAGTGGGATCGGGCAACTAGCGGTGCTTCCACACATCAATTTTTCGACCATCTTCAACCCTCCAAATAGCTCCTTTCTCAATAACTCCCCTAGCTTGCAATATACTCCTCCATGCATAGGAACACTTCGAATGAACTTGAGCATCAAGAATACTACCATTTGGAAAATACTTTGCACTAAAAACTCTATATAGAAGAGTATCTTGTGAGCAATAAGTCTCCAAACCTGCTTAGCCAACAAAGCATTATTGAACTTTTGGAAATCTCGGAACCCCATATATATATAGAAGTTAATCAAAGAGAATACCACAGGCAAACATGGCCGTTTTAGATATATATGGTTAATCAAAGAAAGATAGTGAGTTCCCAGTTTACAGTTCACAATTCACACCAAAGTGTGAGAGCCAGGAATTTAGGTCAAGGGGGGCAAGATTTAAAGTAAAAAACTAATCTAAAAAAATTAATCAATATTAATAACAAAATAAATAATCAACTATATGCTAATGTAATTGTCATATAGAATCTAACATAAAATATAAACTTTAATTTGTCTTTTCACACCTAGCTTAATTTATTCAATTGCCCTCGACGATTTTTCATATTTTGAAACCGTTGCATGATTTGTTCACACTCAATAGTCTTGAATATATCTTTCCTATTTCGTTTTGCTATAAGATTTTTTTTTTTTTTTAATCATTATTAGGTGGGTCCCATTCCCACATAATTCCCTATTTCCTTATGGCAGTAGGATGATGTTGTGTGATTCCTATTTCATTTTGTTGTAGAATTTTTTTTTTTTTAATCATTATTAGGTGGGTCTCCCACATGATTTCCTATAGCAGTAGAATCTACTTTTTGTGCACAACTACGCCTAGTGTCTTCTTTTGTCAAGGAGGGCATAATGATAATAAAGTGAAAAAATTTGGAAGTTCAGAGGGCACCTACCCCCGCGATAATCAATCATGAACCACAAACAAGGTTTCACTTTTTCTCTTAACGCATATGTTGTCTTTTGCTATATTCCTTTATGTAGTCCCCATTAAGATTTTCAGATAAATTAATCCTTTAGATAACCCTATAAATATATATATATATATATATATATATATATATATATATATATATATATAAGGTTCAGGATTTTGCTAATGATTCTGTAGAAACAGAAAACTTGGGAGGTACATACTTTAAGCTCTATTCAATGGTTGTGTAGGATTGGGTTCAGTAATAGTGATATCACCCAACATATCAAAATTAAGTATTTTTTAATTGATTGATAATCATATAAAGTGGAAACTATTTTAGCCAATTGCATCAAGCTAAACTTCATTCTTGCATGCTTGTTCCTCTGGAAGAACACACTAGAATAAGAGGGAAAAATTGATTGGTAGCATATTCAATCAAAAAAAAAAAAAAAAAAAAAACTAGTAAGCTATGTGAATTCTCGGTACTAGCTGTCATTGGGAGACTTTTTTGGCTTGTTAATTTGTGGTTTCTGATGAAGAAGAAACTGTTGGCTTAACTAAACAGAAGAAGAAACCTATAAGTTCAAAACTTCATGTATGTAGGAAACACCAAACCAGTAGCATGCATGCATTTTTTCCAGAAAGTTTGCATTATGCTTGTGTAGGTGCAAGCTAAAGTTTTTTCAAAAATGTTGATTCTTGGGAGGATATATTGATGGTAATATTTTCCGCTCTTCCTATTTTCTTGTTGGTATATATGGTTGTAATTTTTGTGATTGTTAGTGATGCTGTGCATAAAGGTCGGATCTTGATGTGATGTTAAGTGCTCTCTTCACAAGCAAAGTGCTGAGGGTATGAGTTTGAGAATAAGGTTAGATCCAAAATTAGGAGTAAGACTACCTACCAACCTCCTCCCCAAAACCCAACAACAAGCCCTTTTGCATTGAGTATGAACTTTTTGGGATATCGAATTCCTTTAAAACAGTTCTAGAGTATAATTATGCTTTTTTACTTATTCATTTGTAGTAGACTACCAATGGTAGAAAAGCCTCAAACTTTTTATTCTGTGTTTGTAGGGCACTACAGTTATCAGGGTTTCGGTCATTTCTGTCACTTGAAAATGCTTTGACACTTGGAGTAGAAAACTTTCATGATGCACAAACAACTTTCTGAGATGTAATTATGAAATTGAGTCACTTGTATTATATGCAGATGAAGTTCTCATGTTATAGGATACAAAACATGACTTCTCTTTTTGTAATCCTTTGGGTGCTTGGTTTTATCTATTCTTGAAAATTCAGTATAATGAACTGTTAGTAAGACTTATATACGATATACGAGGAAAATTATTTTGGGCTTGTTAGAATGAGCTATATATGTTATTCTACAAATCAAAATTTTCAGTTTGATGTATTCACGTGCGATGAAAGATGATTAACGGATTGGCATTGTGGTTTTTTTTTTTTTTTTTTTAATAAGTAATGGACTTGCATAGTTTCTTTGAATGTTTTCACACTTTTAAATTGTGCTTCATACCTTTGTCCATGTGCATATTATCAATTAAACATGATACAGAGACCTTTATGATTTTGGTAGATTATATGTTTCTTTGGTCATTTTGGGTGTCTTACTAGCTATGTTCATTTTAGAAAGAAGGCGAAGGGGGAGGGGGGGGGTAGTTGGATATTCTTAATCTCATTGTAAGATATTGCAATGTCCATGGTTCATATGACTCTGCAGCTTTTAGTAGAGTGCTCAATATCTTCTGTGAGAATAATCCTGAGATTGCCGGAGATAGATGTAGGACAGTTATGAGGCCTCCACAAGTTCTTCAAGGGGGCACACAGAAGATAGGGTTTGTAAATTTTATGATCTATGAAAAACATATGCTTAGTTTTTGCTTTTTAAACATTCATAATCTTTCCTTCACATGTATTACTATTGAGATCCCGTTTAATATAATGGTTATGTGCTCCATCTTTTTTAGTCTACTTTAAAATTTTTAGTATAAAATTTTTGCTTCAAGATTTTTAAAGGATTCAGATAATTACTACTTTTTTTTTGGGTTTATTTATTACTTACTTGAGTTGTTATCTCATACAAATATATGGTTACCTTTTTATGCCAATTTGACCGTTTCTATTTTTTTGGGATGCAAAGGCAGCTAGAACATGTCATGACATTCTTACCGTCTGAAATGGGGACAAGTGGGGATCTTTAGGCGGACAACTGTAGTTAGTAGTTAAGGGTAGATTTGCTCCTAAAAGCTTGGAAGGGATCCTGTGAGATGCATAAGTAAGTACATAATATACTATTTCCTTGGAGTAATTAATCAGCAGAGAATTCTTTTGATTAGATCTTGAAACCCATCACAATTTCAGCTACAAAAAAAACCCAGAATTTAGATTCTCAATATTTCCACACCAAAAAAAAAAAAAAACAGAGACAAATATTATTGATAAACAATAAAAAAAATAATAGTTAAAGATCAAACAATGAAATAATAGTTAAATAGAGAAAAGATCAAGAACAGAGTGATAGATAGACAAAGAGAAAAGAACCAAAAACCCAAAACCTAAACCCGGATAGTGGTGAAGAACAATAGAAAATCATTCAAAACCACCATTGTTGGGTACCGATTTCAAAACCCAATATATGTGAAAGACACAGTTTGAGTGTTTTGGGTACCGATCTCCGTTGTTGACCGATATTCTCAGATTTCCATTGTTGACCGATGTTCTTAGATTTCCATTCTTCCTCATTGGTGGTTGAGCCACGATTTGGGGTTCAAAATATCCGGGTAGATCGTTTTGTGAGAGAGAGCTCCATCGATTTTGTGCTTCATCGTTGTTTTCTAATGAGAAGCAACAAGAGAGTTTTTTTTCTAAAGAGAAGCAAGAGAGAGATGGAGTGAAGAAGAAAGAGAAAGGAAGGAAAGAGAAAAAGTTTTTTTTTTTTTTAATTCAACCGGTATTATTTTAAGGGCAAATATTCTTTGCATAAGCTACAGTAGTTCTCCAAGCCTAGAGAGCTACTGTAGCAAATCTAAAAAAAAATTTAGAGATAGAGAGGTTGTTGGAGGTCTTTTTTGGTGTGTTTGCTCTCCAAATTAGGCTTTAGAGAGCCTATTGGAGATGCTCTAAGTTTCTTAGTTCTCTCTTTTGTAATCAGTATTCTCTTTGTTTTCTCTTTTCTCTTTTCGTAATATTTGATATGTCTTATGCCGTTATGCATGAGGTAGTTTTTTGAATAATAAAAAAAAGTTTTAACGGTTTTTAATAATATTTTGACATTTAATAACAATTGATAAAGATGAACCACATTTTTCAACAATCTCATAGGCCGTAGAAACAACCTCTCAACATAATTTTTAGTAGTGGTTCTCAACGGTCATTTTAACTGTTGAAAATGCTTTTTTCGATGGTTTCTAGTACTTTTTTCAACGGTTTATCTTAAGGTTTATTGTGGGATTAATCTAGGTGGGAAGCCTAAGTTGTCCTACATCATTTTGTTTCATCATATATTTTTGTTTTGATAGATTTTCCCAACAAACTTTGTAATTTTATAGAAACTAGTGCTTACTAGGATATTGTAAAAGATATTTTTCATTTGTTTCTTGAGTTATCAAAAAATAATAGAGCATATTCAAGAGGAGAACTCATTCACTAACAATATAAGTTCCGCAATTAAAATCATCTGGGTACCATTTTAAATGGTTTGATCAAAGAAGGATGTTTAAGTACTATTCCCAAGTAAATATTTGCTTGATGTTTTTTTTTTTTCTTACAATTTTAGTGTTCCAGCAACTCCACCATTTGCTTTGGCATCATCACCCAAAAGACACCAAACAAACAAAACACCATTGTGTCTAAAGACTCTAAATGTGTTCATGTACAAGAATCAGCTCAAGCAAGCCAACTTGAGTTCTTGGTGTTGCAACACAAGCTTGGCATCCCTGAAAATGGCTGTTGGAATAAGGAAATGGTGCAAATTAAGATTCTGACAATCATTAAGGGAAACAAAGAGAGAAAAAGAGTAAAATAAAGGAAAGCTGCTATTGCCTAACAACACCTCCAACCTCTCTGAAGCAACTATAGGCATTTTGCAATTTGTAGTTACAATGAAATTTAATTCAAAAGGTAAGAGTTTGTTAATAATAGGATTTTATATAAAAACCATAGAATGAATGAGCTTTTTCTGAATACTTCCACAAAAATAATGAGTTCATTGGACAAAATTGCCTTATGCCCTTTCACAAAAATTATATAGTCTTTTGTCCCTCTTCCCAAACTAATTAGGGAAATGCCCTTTTTTTTAAACTCGACTTTTTCAAAATCGAGTTAAGCCCTATAGTGACGTTTTCAAGGACCTATAGTGACATTTTCCTAATTAGTTTGGAAAGGGTGGCATAAGGCTATATAATTTGGATGAAAAGGGCATAAGGCCATTTTGTCCTGAGTTCATGAGACCCCGAGGGTCAAAGTTGGTGAATATACTTCCAATTGTGTTGATCACTAGATCTGATCGACCGATAGATCAAGTAGAAAAGAGAAATAGTCCGCTCGGCCCAAAAATACAACAATGAATTCTTAGGTGCAAAACCCATAACCTAAATTCTACATTAAGTTCTATAACTCAACTGCACTTGTAGTTCCCTAAGATTTCCTTTGATAAAAAGCTTCTAAAAATTCTTTGTCTCTATGAACCTTTGATTGAGATTAAGGGCCCGTAATTTGAATTAAGGGAGGAGGGAACGGGAGTAGAGTAGAGTTGAGTGAAAATAGACTAATTTTGGACCAATTCTACTCTACTTTACTCTACTCCCTCAATCCAAATGAACCATAAAAGCTCCCACTCTTTGCTGCTAAGTAGATAATTTTCAGGATTTTAATAATTAAAAAAAAAATTTCAAATTTCATTTTGATACATGATTGAGTTTTTTTTTTTGGAGAAACCAAACCATAAGTCTGGGAAGTATTATTGTTCAATGATTAGTGAACTTCAAATAAAAAATAATAGTCATTTTGATACATTATTGAGTTGATATGTATTAAAAAATAATAGTTATTTTGTACAAGTCTATTCTTTTGTTTATATTTATTAATACTGAAAAATGCTAGATTGTATTTTCATATATAAATTTAGTTTTGCATGCTAGGTTACCTTTATTCTTTAATTGTAATTTTATTTTGGTTCGGACTTTGGCTCCGATGAAAATGAAAAACCTTATTCTGTCCCTTGTACTTGAATGGCATTAGCCACTTCTTTGAGGAGAACATGGACTTGAGTTGCCCTTCCCACTTATATAAAGGGGGAGAAAAGAAAGAATGTCTATTTAACATAAATGAAATTATTTGATTCTAGGAGACTAGGCCAATAATGGGTGTTTATTGATTTTATTTTATTTATTTTTTTTTTTGAATAATTTGATGCTTACAACATGAGGGGAAATTTAAAGTTTTGAATCTTAGATGCCTCTGTTAGTAACACCAGAAAGTGCCAACATGTTGAATTTTAGAACTATCTAATTAATTTAGGTAAAAATGTGAAACTTTCGTGGCTTTGTTATTATGTTTGATTGTTTGTTTTTGTTGAAACGAGACTTTGTTATTTGTTTAGAAAGAATTGCTAGCATGCTTTAAGTGAAGTTTGGACTTTGGACATATCTATCTAACCCCTAGACTTACAACACAGGTTGCTCGTGTTCTTTTTATCAACTCGAATTTTGAAGGTTGACAACTTGACTGGCCAACTACTACCCACTAATGATGCAACTATACGCATTTAAACATTGTTTTTCATTCAAGGTAACTAGGTAAGCTAACCACAAAACAATTGAATATGGTCTGGTGGGAAAATATGAGATTTCGTATATTTTCACAATTTTCCTCTTTCTTTAGTGAAGTGGAAATTAAGAAATGAGTTGGAAATTTTCTCAGAGGTGCTTTCCATATTTGGCAACCTTTCCTGTATTATTACAGACAATTTATGGAAGGTTGAGTGTATCCAACTAATAGACCCAATTTAGGACTGAATTAAAATATAAAGCTAAACTTTTTAAGGTGGAACACTAAAGACGTTATATAACTCAATATATATTTTACTTTTTGGAATTTTTACAAATACATGCAACCTTTGGATTTTTAAGTTAATGCCGATTTAATTTGGTTTCTGAACTTTTAATTTAAACAATTAATCCTTTAGACATAAGGTGTGGACAAATAGTCATTTGTAAAAATTTTCCATTAAAGTAAATAATTTAATTAAATAATGTATACATGATAATAATGATATTTTAAAATTATTAATAGTTTGATAAAATCATATACTCATCACATGATATTTATAAAAAAATCCCTTACTTTTTTGTTAGCATATATTCATGAATTAATTAAATGGCATAAAAGTGTAGTGTAGTATAGTATGCCTCTCGTTACTAATAATAATAATAATTAAAATTAACAAAGATGAGAGTTTAGATTTTTTTTTTTTTTTTTTTTAAAGTATCATAACAAATCAGCTTTTGCAACTCCTCTCTTGGTGTCCAATTCATTAGTCCACTTTAATTTCCAATTTTCTTTCATCCAAAGGAATATCAATTTGAAGGTCCAAAAGAAACCAACAAAGCCCAACTCGTTTCTCACTTATATTTTACTAATTGCAAATTGCAATGCAGTAGACGTGCACTGTTTTAAATATTAGAATCAACAAAAAGCGAACAATAATAAAAATTGAATACTGAGATATGCATGGACAATTCATATATCTCCAAGCTATATTTTTTTTTGAGAAATAATTACAACATGCTGCTAACCTTGCAACTCGAACCTTTTCCCCCCTAGACCTCCAAACACTTTATGCACGAGGAGACGCCAATTTAGTTACAAGGCCTTTGGCATATCTCCAAGCTATCAAACCTGACAAATTAACCCAGATTTTGACTTGTCTTAATCAGACTTTGTAATAAATTCTTATCCCTCACTCGGAGGGGAAAAGGAAAATCTAACCGTAATATAAATTATAATTACATTTTAGGACTCTAGGGAAAAAAAAAATTTGCATGTTATAAAAATGTTATAAACGTAGTATTTTTTCAAAATTAAACTCTTTTTTTACTATTAATTAGCATGGTTTGTTGTCATCAATCAAGTATTACCATGCATTTAGCCTTAAATTTAGGGTCCGATAAGAGGGATAATGTTAATTTTTTGTGTTTCACTAAAAAAAAAAAAAAAAAAAAAAAAATTAAAGGATAAATAATTGTATTCTTCATCCTTTGTTGGATAGGTAGCGTGAAAAGATGGGAGAAAAGTAAGTACATACGTCGTATGTTAAGTTGCTATATATTGTTACAATTCCAATTAAGCTTTTCGATTGCTCAACTGCTTTTGGTTAGATCAGTTGCCTAAGCCAAGTAGTAAAGATAAGATATCTAATATTCAACTACTCCCTTACAGATATTGTAATACAATTACAATGTGATTTGCGGGTGATTGTATGCAATCTTGAGAACTAGCCTGACTCAAATAAGTTCCAAGATATTCCATTTTATACATTTCATACTCTATCTGAAAATAGTCTTATTTCCCCCTCAAAAAAAAAAAAAAAGAAAATAGTCTTATTTATTATAAAAACAAATGATGGGGAATTGAAATAAATGTATTCGTACTCGAATTATTTTAAAAATAAAATAAAACTGTGAGAAACATTAACATTTTGCAATATCTACTCTTATCATCTTAGTGCATATGGCATATGCACTTTGGGAGACAAGTGAAGAATGTAACTAATATTCTACCTGTTTTTAACTTTTTTAATTATATACATATATATTATTTACACACATCAATAATTGTGGTAGAGCCTATGGAGGTATTTGAATCCCGGATATTCTCATTGAAAAGACATCAAAAGAAAAGATACCAACTAATTGAGTTACAAAATTTTTGTCAATCAAACCATTATTTTACTTGTTTAATTAATTCGCCTATTCAAAGTAACATGTTATATATATCTATACACTGATCTACACACAGATCAATAATTGGAGTAGAGGGATTTGAATTCCGAATGGTTCTATTGAAAACATACCAAAATAAATTCCAACCAATTGAGTTGTAAGGTTCTTGTCAATCTAACCATTATTTTACTTGTTTAATTCACCTATTCAAAGTAATTAATTGGTGAGACCTTGTGCTATTCTATTACTAAGGTGCAATGCCAGATGCTACCACCATAATATGAATATAAATTAATTTCATAAATGATGCAATTAGAAGACTAAATTCATCGATCAAGATTCTCTCAAAAAAAAAAAAATCATCAATCAAGAATAGAGTAGAAATTTATTTGGACAAACAAATCTGGGTGTAAAGTATTCTTACAAGATCAAACACACTTCCATGTAATTAAAATAAAATTAAATTAAAGAAAAAAAAAAAGCTAAAACGCAAGCACAATCATATGATCATTATAATAATAAAACAGGAATAGAAGGATGGTACGGCACCAAAATTCACACACTCCAAATACGCAATAGAAAGGGAAATTATTAACTCCAAATGTATATATTTTTCTAATTCAAACTTTCTTGAGAAAATTATATATAATTGAAGATATTACATCTAAATTTTTCATCTTTTAATCTTTTAAGTTGTTACCTTTAGCGAGAATCATCTACTAATGCCAAATATTCCTTCAATTCACAAGGAAAACAAGGGTAGCGCTTCCATAAATTCCCATGCAACTTGAACATCTTCAACACTTTATCCTTTGTTGAAGATCCGCCATCGATATGCAACAATGCCAAAAGCTTCTTCACGGATCCATAAACCAACATTTCCTCCAAAACTCTCTCAGTTGGGTGCAAGCTACAAATCAGCCATAGAATCTTCACCGCAATCTTTGTGGTGGTGTTGGAGACATGCAACATTTTCTTGGAAATTGCAGCTATGGCCATGCCATGTTCAACCAAGGCCTGCCTGCCTTCAGCGCATTCACATAGTAGTTTTAACAATACCAACACTTTCTCACATTTGGATGATTGATTCGAGTCTGGAAGAAGCTCGATAAGGACACAAACTGCGCCGGCTTCTATTGCTTTCAATCGGCTTTTCTTTGAACTTCCCAATATGTCTATTAGAACATCCAAGGCACGAGAACTTGCCTTGGTGCATATCTCATCGGAAACAAGCTCTAACAATGACTTGAAGAAATCTATACCTTGATCTTGAATAACAAAGTTCCAATCATAATTACTTTTTGACATCTTTTGGAATATGGTAATAGTGTATAGCCTGCCCTCAGCACTGCCTCTTTGAAGCATGATTGCCATGGACTTAATTGATTCTTGTTTGGATAACAATTCAAAGGTTCTTTCTTCCTCGGATAGAGGGAGTTGTTGCAACACTCCTAAGGCCTCCTCACAAGCTCTAAATGTAACAAAATCATGGCTCTCATAAAGAATTTGTACAATTATTTGGACTAGTACCTCGACTCCACTGGATAGAATAAAGTCGGTATTTATAATCTCATCACCAATTTCAATAATTGATCGGAGTTTCTTCAAAGAACTTACCTTGAATGGCGACGACTCGATGGTTTTGAGGAGTGATAGCATGTCATCATGCTTGACCGAAGGGCTTGGGGATGATGATGATGAACAAGATTGAGAAGCTTTATTTTGATTTTGCCATTCAACTATGAGCCTCTTGAGGTTGTGATTAGGAGTGACATCAAAATTCTTGATGCTTTGCATGGTAGCCGGGCAGGTCTTCTTCTTGTAAGTGAAGAACCATTTCTCAATGTTCTTTCTTTCATAGCTGAGGCCTGTGGCTATGGTGACAGGGTCTTTCATGAGCTCCATGGAAATGGGGCATAGGAAATCTGAAGGAACATCCATGGTTGGATCTTGTTAAAGGTTCAGGTAACAGTAGGTATCGCTAGGTTATATATGACGATGGTGGTATTGAATATTGAAATCTCTAATCTTCTTTATATAAGGAACAAATCAAAGTCAAAGGACAATGAGTGCTTTGCAAGCTGTTAAACATGGAAACCACAAGGAAAGCTCATGGAAATTTTCAAAATTGTATTTTTTTTGTTTGTTTGTTTGTTTTCTTTCTACTTTGTATAAATCTTAAATACTCTCTCACTACCAATTGTTTACGCTATCTGTATTGGACGCAAGTATGTACATTGAATCATTGACACTGTATATTGCATTTTACCCCCCAAGAGTTTAGGTTTATTTCATTTGAATCCCTTGTATCAGATAACAGCAATTAGTCAAAGTCTACATTTATGGCTCATAAACATAAATGGATAGTTGTATCTTACGCAAAAAAGTATTGGCTGTACTGTCTTTTTGAGGGAAAAGTATTGGCTGTACTTGATAGAATTGTAGAACAAAATTTATGTCATTAACAAGTTTGACTTGAAAATTTATTTGATTTTATTGCCAATGATTAATTAATTAACATTAACATAATTTCCCACAACATGAGCTGGTTGTTTTATTTATTTCTTTGCAAATAAACCAAGTCAGGCTGGATGAGGTGATTTACTTACCCAGAAAATAAAAAGGTTGATTTACTTACCAAATACTAAAAAATTAAGGTTATTTACAATAAAGGCAGTGACAGATTTTTGTTGGTTGGAGAGATATTCTTCCATGTATATATAATTGTATGTAATAAATATGCAAATAGCCAACTCATTGGCACCTATAGAATGAGATAGGCAGAATTTATTTTTATTTTTATTTTTTGCCAAAGAATATAGCTAGAATTTAAAATGAGTTTTGCTCATATGTAGGAGCAATTTAAAATCTTAATAACTAGCACTCCATAATATGTCTGGACTCTAGAGTTTTTAATTATAATTAAATTTTTTGAGAAGAATATTATAATTATAATTATAATTTTTGATACATAATTATAATTATAATTAACTACTTATATGGCACATCATTTAATAGGCTTCATTTATAGGACAACTATGTAAGAAGGAATTCTCTAAAACGAAACTATATAAAATTATCTTGCTATATTTTTTTCTTACATAGTTTTTTTTTAAACCCTTTTCTCAAAATATTTATATGTCATTAGAACTGATTAAATACATTTATTATTTTTATTATTAAAAAAAAAATGCAGTACAAGGTATTTATGTGTTTTACGCACTTGAGATGCATTAAAGGATCAAAAGGGTCTGTTCGAAGACATCCAAGTGGTGGGTTCAATAGACTTTAGACATACCATAAATTCGAATGTTCCAAAATTCATTCATTAAACTTTTAGTACATGAGATTTTCAAAATGTTTCATAAGTTTTTTTTTTTTTTTTAAATAAAAGATAGAAATTCTACTCTACTCTAATTTAAGTATATATGTGTGCGAAACTCCCTTCAATAGTGCACGGTAACAAATTATCTCATAAATTGAAAATGAAATAATCGTGCAAAGACCTAAGACAACATTTCATTTATATATATTTTGTAAATTTAATAATTTTAGTTATGTAAAATGGTTAAAACTTTTGAAACATGGGGTTTAATTTAAAAATATGTTTAAATTATGGGTTTAAAATGTAAACTACATCATTATCAATATATATATATATATATATATATATATAACCTGCACTTTAAAAATATATATATACCATATACAAAGGGGTTTTAACTAGATGAAATACATGAATCATGGCGTATATTGGGTGGACGACAAAAAAAATTATGGAGTTATAGGCACTTCAATTTGTAAACGGCCCTTTCTCAAAAAAAATAAAATAAAATAAAAAATTGTGAACAGCCGACCGTTTTTGAAGGTTTGACTTAAAAAAAGGTGGCCCACTAATGTGAACAAATGAGATGAGATCTTAAGTTACGGACTGACATGCATGGCTCATAATTTTTTGTTCAAAGTCCAAACTATTTTTAGGTTTTTTTTTTTTTATATTTTAATGAATGAAAATCGATTTTCAACACTTTCTAATATATTCAAACCCTACATGTACAAAACATCGGCGAGGACTGCGAGGCATAATTATTTAATTTACATCTTATTATTTGTTTATAATAAATAACATTTTGTGAACTGTTGAGCGGCCTTGTTGACTATCTCTCTCTCTCTCTCTCTCTCTCTCTCCAGGTGAGAAATTTGATTAAAAATTAATTAAGGAAATAGAAATGGAATTGATTATGATAGTTAGCTGAATAAATATTGATAAATTGAAGTGTGATGATCCCAATTAATAATTTATATATATACAAAGAAGTACTAGCGAGGGAGTTGATAACGATAAAACTAATCTGCGGTGCCTTAAAAACTGACTAGCTAGTTATTATAAAATGTAATAGAAACAAAGTCCATGGCCGACCTCATCTTATATTTATTTATATCTGCATTCATATTTGCAATTTTTTTTTTCTCTTAAAACAGGTGGGAGAGAAGTTTATTTTAAGAAAGAAAAAAAAAAAGTAAGAGAGAAGAATTTAAATCCAAAGTCTTCTGTGGGGCCCAATAATTTGTGGGCCAGGTCCATTTATTCGTTGGGACCCAAAGGCCAAATCCGAGGAAGGTTATGGCCCAGGTTCGGTAATACAAGTACAAAATAGCCTTGGGATACAGTAGAGGACGATTGAGTCCTCGGCATGTCCGAGGTCTCCTCGGAAGGAAGGGCAAAAACGGTATAGGACTAGCTTGGAAGAAAATCTAAAATATCTAGGTCAATAGAGAAGAATACATTTGGAAAGTATAACGACCAGGGGAAAAGCTGCCCTTATTGCCATTCAATACTCTGCACTTTTGTGAGCCATACTCTTGACTTTTACAACCACCCCCAACCACTCTGGGTATGGGGTGATGGGACAAGTATCGGTTTGGGAAAAGTCGATCCTACACGTGGACGAAGGATAAGGAACGCATACGAGTATAAAAGGAAAAGGAAGGAATCCAGAGAAAGGGCTGGGAAAAATGGCCAAAAACCAGAGCCTCCTAGCCCGTCTCCAGGAAAAAGACTCCTAGGGCGAAGATGACTTAACCATGTATGAACGCCACGAAAAACCCACCGTTTGGTGACCAAGGCCTAGCCTTTCAAACCCACGCTCTACAAATGATATTGTTTGGGTCTTTTTACGTGCGAACCCAACACACATTACGGTTCGATTACGAATCGTGTCCTTACATCTTCCAATGGGAAAAATTAAGCAATATTACTACCATTGCGTGAGGTGTAGGAGACAAGAACCGAGATTCAAGTTTCCAATATAAAAATGCACTAGATAAAAAATTTACCCTATACAATTTGAATTATATCATAATATTTTAGCAAAAAATATATATATCATGATATATGATCAGAATAATAATCATAATACTGCAATTGTATGCCTTTCTTTTCTTTTTTTTATTGGATTGTATGCCTTTCATGGCACTAGTGCAAACATATCACATATATTGATAATTTGTCTAGCAGCGGCGGCTCTAGCTAGGATTATTTTTTAGAGGGTCAATAAGAAACAAAAATTATACAAAATTTAAAATAAAAAAGAACTTGAATATATCGACACCACAAAAAATTTTTAGTCAAAAAAAAAAAAAAGACATCACAAAAAAAAAAAAAAATGAAATACATAAAATTTTACAATTGCTTTTTATGATGTTTCATATACTGAAATTGATAGATGATTTCTTCATTTTCAATCCTACGAGCTACATATTTTTGAATATACATAGCCAAGCAATCATTCATCCATTAATCTTTCATTGATCCATTGGACTTATTAATTTTTTTCCCAAATTTTAAATCAAATTGGTTTGTTATTGAGTTTTTTTTTTTTTTTGGTGTGTGTGTGTGTGTTTAAAAATGCTAGGATATTGTTAAGAGGATCATATTCAAATTTATTTTAGTTGGGTTTAAAAAAATCCATAATGAAGGTGTTCAAAATTTTATTTTAGGGAGGTCAATATATATAGGGTTGGGTTCAAGTTATACTTGGTGTAATTCTAAGCAATGTTACACCATTTTAAATTTTTTAATTGAATGCAAATTTTGACAAATCTACCGTTAGATTACATTATTTTCATATATTCTTCATGATTGCAAAATTTCAAGGTAATCAAAGATTAATAACCATGTCATCAATCAATTGTTTAAATTCAAATTTTTGTAGTTTAAAATTATGCATAAAATATGAGTTTATGGATAGAATGGTAAATTACATTCAATTGGTATGAAAATTGGTATATATGTTAAGAACATATAGAACATGTAATTCAACATTTGGATTTTTAAAATATAAATTTTATAACAAGTTATTGGGTGGTGTAATATTACTTAGAATTATACCAGGTATAAATTGAACCCAACCCATATATATATATATATATATATATTTTTTTTTTGGTATCCAGCAGGGGTTCAAACCCCCTAGGCTCCAAGTGGAGCCGTCCATGTTGTCTAGTGTATGGGAAAGTATTGTGACAAATACATTTTTATATAATATATCAATAATTCAAAATTTAGTCAAAATTGGTTTAGAGTTAAGTTATTTTCTCCAATAAAAATTCTGATAAGTGAAATCTAATTGGTTTCCAACTAACATGTATTATCACCCCAAATCAATGGATTGGTAGACAATATGTAGTTTTATTTAGAAAATACCAAACATAATTTAGTAATAATTTGTTTAGTGTTAGGTTACTTTATATATATATATATATATATATATATGTAAACTAAACTTTAATTGGTTTTACTTTTACCTTATATGTAATAAAAATCAAAATAAAAAATTATGTTAGATTTCGACAACTACAAATGTTAGGCCCTTTTGTAGTTGTATGCTGGTTATATAATGTATTATAAATTTGGTTTAAAACACTAGTATTACTAATTTACTATATTCGTGTGTGTTCTAATAAGTATTCTTTGTTTACTTTAAAAAAAAAAAAAAAAAAAACTTTAGGTAATAACATATATAAGAGTGAGTTGACAAAATTAAAAGTCAAAAGAACTATATTATATATATATATATATATCTATATATATATATATATATATATATATATATATATATATATATATGAACAAAGTTAAAACTTTCAAAAACTCATGTGGTAGCACATGAAAAAAGCCCTAAGAAAAGTCTAACATATCTATTTTACTATTATACTATTAGTCAATAACCTTTGCAATATATTGAAAACTTAAAAAAAAAAATCAAAATCTAATAGTTTCCATAGTATTATTTTAGGAATTATTTTGAAAATTTGACCAGTTGAATAATATTGTGTACAATTAATTAATATGCAAATTAATAATTACTTGATTAGATCACAAGGAACTCAATAATATCATCCACTTTGAATAAGAGTGATGAGCACAAACTCGAAGAAGTTGATTTGCTTGACTAACTCGTTCTAACCTAGAGCGTCACGATTGATTTCAATCAAGTGAGTAGTTGGCAGCAAGTCCAATAGTGTAAAAAAGATCGAGTAATTGGTAGGTGACAACCAGTTTTATTCATCTATTTTTTGAATAGTCCAATAAGTATTACTGTTTACTCAAAAAAAAAAAAAAAAAAAAAAAAAACTTTCGGTAACAATATAAGAGTGAGTTGACAAAATTAAAAGTCAAAAGAACTATAGATATATATGAACAAAGTTAAAACTTTCAAAAACTCATGTGGTAGCACATGAAAAAACCCTAAGAAAAGTCTAACATATCTATTTTACTATTATACTTATAGTCAATAACCTTTGCAATATATTTAAAACTTAGAAAAAGAAATCAAAATCAAACAGTTTCCATAGTATTATTTTAGGAATTATGTTGAAAAATTGACTAGTTGAATAATGTTGTGTACAATTAATTACTATGCAAATTAATAATTACTTGATAAGATCACAAGGAACTCAATAATATCATTCACTTTGAATAAGGGTGATGAGCACAAACTCGACAAAATTGATTTGCTCGACTAACTCATTCTGACCTAAAGCATCACGATTGATTTCAATCAAGCAAGTAGTTGGCAGCAAGTCCAATAGTGTAAAAAAGATCGAGTTATTGGTAGGTGACAGCCAGCTTTATTCATCTATCTCTTGAATAATCCAATCAAACCCACTGAACCCTTTGCCTTTCACTAGATCTACCTTTGCCTCAGTAGATCCAATCCTCTATATTCGATGATGGAGGCCATAGTTGACATTAGGCCATCGTCGCCTTGTCAACAAGTCACTAGATGAACGAATCACATTGCCATTATTTACCTACCTCAGTTATCTTTGTTGAAGAGTCTCCCATGTACTCGACAATTCTGAAATTTGGTTAGAAATTGTAGCATTCTCAATCCACAACGGATTGGGTTTTTTGAACTCAAGAACAACCAACCCTAGCTTTTTTGATGAGATTTTCTTAGAATAACAGTTTTTTTTTCTCTCTCTCTCTCCAAAATGCTAATACAAAGTAGCATTATTTATAATTCTTAAAGTTAAGAACAAATCTTAGAGTTTGGTCTGGAAGTGGAAGGAAGAAAGTTCCACCTGACATAGAAATTGTATTACAGGCTGACTTAGCCAATTTTTCTTAATAAAATTATGTTTTTGCTTCTAAATATGATATTGAAAGCTAATTTGACAATAAAGGAAAAGTTTTGAAAATAATATGATGCTCTATTTCACTATTATAGTATTATATATTATTTATACCCCCCCAAAAAAAAAAAAAAAAAAAAAAGTTTTAGCCAATTGAGAATTTCTAGTATATGTTCAACATGTAGGTAGGTCAATATGAGTGGAGCCAGCAAAACCTGACCACTTAGGAATTTTTTGGTGCTTCGGGCAATGTGATTTGGTTGTAATAATCAATTAAATAAAAATCTCTTTTATTTCTTTTTTCACGTAACTCTTTTATTACGGAGTATAATATTACTTATTTACTTTCGGAATATTCATATAGCTTAGAAATAATCACACGTTTACTCATTTGTGATTATGACGATTTCATTTTGTAATATGTTGTTTAGAAAGTGCATTTTGCTCTCTTATCTCTTGAGGTTATCTCCATTATGCTTCCGTAACTTACTTCTCTTTGTTGTTAAAAAATAAAAATAACAAAGCGTGAAAATCATGAGAAAGAAACACAACTTCAATATCCAAGATTTAAAAAGAGTGGAATTCTTTGCATTATATATATATATATATATATATATATATATATATATATATACGTATGTGCGTGTGTGTGTTTGGTTGCTGAAAAATGATATATATGTGTTGGCTTTTATATGATGTGTAGTGTTCATCTTCATTAGTTTTATCTATTTATTTATTGTTATGGTTTTGTGATTATTTGAGGATTTGTGATATATATGGCTGAGATTTGTGTATAATGACGGTGTGGCGGCTATGGAGAGAGAGATCGATCGAGAGAGAGAGAGAGAGTTGGTCTGATTTGAGACCAACTTCGATCAATATGATGGTTTGTTCGGTTCATTGTAGTGGCTCTTTGCTGATAATTATTATTGTGTAAATGATGTTAAAGATATTTATATTGATTCCTATATTAGTTTGAGTTATTATGAGTTAAATTAATTTGGATTAGAATGAGTTATGAATGTTTTGTCGATAAATTCTAGGGAATAGAAGTTTATCTTTCTGAAATTTTGTGTAATTTTGATGTAGTCAATAAATAAAGATAGTCATGATTTCCCAAGTTCCATTGTTAACTTACCTAACTTGTAAATTTGGACACTTAAGGATGATGATTACGTTAGCAAATCATGTGCGTGTCGTGTTAAGTACTTAAGTTAACCCAACTCATTTAATAGTCATGTCAAAACTACTCGACCTAACACATTTATTAAGTAACTTGACACAATAGGATCAGGATCCTGTGCAATACCAAGTGTATTGCATGGGGTGCAATTCCTCACATTTCTCTCACAACAAATTTTTACTTTTTATTTTTTAACCTTTCACTTTTTACTTTATAAATTTTTTTATTGAAGGGTTAAGATAAGTTGCATTTTGAACACTCAAACTCAATCATTGATAACTATTGCACTTAATCTCCATCCAACACAACACAACCCATTTCAATTCATTTAATAGACAATTTTAAAAAATAAATAAATAAATAAAGCAGAAAGAGATTTTTTTGTTCTTTGTTTTGGGTAAAAAGGTTATGGATTTTAAAGTTTCAATGAAAAATTTATCAATATAACTATTAAAATTATTTTAATTACTCAATTATATTTAGAATTGACATTTATTTATATGAATTGGGTTGATTGTAGTTAGACAAGTTAACACTAAATTGGCTTCTTTAACAATCATGTTAAAGTGTGTTGACAAACTTTATCATGAACCTAGTACACTAAACACTAACTTGTAGAAAACCGTCTTGTGTTCACAACTTGCGTAGAATATTGCCATCCTTAGTTTGTAAGTAACCAAAGTTGAGATCATTCAAAAAGCTTACACATCGGTATGTTATTTTTTTGTTTTAAGGTTTAATTTGTTACTTTTTAAAATTTTAAGATTTAATTTGTTAACCCTAAACTATAGGGTTTAATGTAATTTATCCAATATATATCAATTGTCTTTTCTAATTAACTACAGGAGGCAAAACTTGATCAGTTTGCCCTATACTTATGAATTAAACACATTATTTTCTATCATTTATATTTAAAACTTTAAAGTTCGTGTGGATCCCATTTCGTATTTGATTATTCACAATCGATTAATTATGTTTGACTCAAATGAGGTTAAACTCAAAGCAAAAACTTAAAATTAGGTCCCCAAATTAGAGGGTCTATGTAAAAATTTTAAAATACAAAAATATGTATCCTCCGTTTCATTAGATACCATGCATGGAATTTTCTAAATTGTTTTGAGATAATATAATATGAAATTACATGATGTTTAAGGTGTTTGAATTTGTGGGTACCTTGGATGTACTGATTTTTAGCCTTTGGCTTTCTACATAGCATCCTCAGAGTCCCACATCGAAGAGAACTTCCCCCACTACTCCTTCTCTTCAGAGTTTATAAGGCAGAAAGTGAGGGAAGTTCTCTTCGATGTGGGACTTCAAGGATGTTGTGTAAAAAGCCAAAGGCTAAAAATCAGTACATCCAAGGTACACTGAGAATAGATTAAGATATTATTAAAAAATAATGAACATGGTTTAGTAGAATACCATAGATTAATGTGGTTTTGTAATATCACGCGTTACTGTGATTTTGGATTACTATACTAAGCCTAATGCGTGTGTGTGTATATATATATATATATATATATATATATATATATATATATATATATTATACTTGAGTTTATTTCTAACATACGTAGCTTAGTATATTAATTAAATATGCTTTTTGTTTTTGTAGTGTACATGGACCATTAGGTCAAAGCGTATTAATTTCCTTGCTTTAATTTTTTTATTTATATTTATTTTATTAAGCATGATTAAATTACCAAATCCATTTACATTGAATAAATCAGAAGAAAGCGAAAATCATGGGCTAGGTGGGGACAAGGGAGCGTGGTAATTGAGTTGTGAGATCATGTGGGCCATGATTAGAAGTAATTAATTTGTATTATATGGTTTGGTCACATTTTAAGAGTTAACCCATCTGAGAGATGTGATGGTTAGAAGAAAAGAATCGTTTCAATCGCTAGTCAAACTTTATTATTTTATGATTTTATCATTTCTTAGTTTAAACTAATTCATCCAAAGCAAGGAATATGTCATTCATCCATGTAGAGACAGAATAAAGTCAGAGATTGAAGCAAAAATAATAATTATAAGTTTCTAACAAAGAAATCCCTACAGGAACTTCCACAATAACTAGATTTGCTGCATGGGCTCCCTTATCAAGAACTCTTGAATCGATCTTTGTTATCATGTGTATTTTTTTATGGTTAAAATTTAATTACAAAATTGGTTATAACTTAAGGTTACAAACTCACTTAACAAAATAAAATATTACTATATATTTTGAAAATCTAACTGTTGAATTGTATATTCTTTACGCTCTTAATATACATGAAAATTTTTGTATCAATCAGATATTATTTACTATATGGTCTATAAGTTTATATTTTATGTATAATTTGAAATTACAAAAACTTGCAATTTAAAAAATTTATTAATAATATAGCTAATGATCTTTAATTTTCTTGAAATTTTACAAGTATAGAGGATATAAGAAGAAGATGTAATCCAACGGTGAATTTGTCAAAATTCATCTCTAATAAAAAGATATTGAGTAAAGTTATAACCTAAAGTTACAACCAATTTTGTAACTAAACTTTGTCTTTTTTTTTTTTTTTTTTTTTTTTTTGAGAGAGAGAGAAATGTATAGTGAAAAATGTCATCATTGGTGAAGTTCACTTGATCCTCGGTAAGTTATAAATTTTAGTTTTTGGACATAATATGATATTAATACAACTAATAAAAAATTTTCAAACACATTTGTACGAGGAAAAAGGTACAAGAAACCACTAATTAATTACATTTGTACTTAGTAGCACTAGATTGTAGGCCAAAGAGAATCCCGTGATATATCCTCTTCAGTAGGAAATGATTTACCTTCATGATCCTACATTTTTTTTTTCATTCAACCCAAAAAATAAAAACAAAAATTTACATTTGTACTTATACCTTAATTAAGAGAATTAGTACAGTTACATTTTGAAGTTTGTTGTAATTATATATATCCTCAAGATTCATTTAATAAACATTAAAGGTATATATGTTTGCATAACATATACTCATACAATTCAATTCGATCAAATTCATACAATTTGGGCCCTCTCTCTCTCTCTCTCTCTCTCTCTCTCTCTCTCTCTCTCTCTCTCTCTCTCAACACATACACAAACATAGGGATGACAATGGGACGAGCATTGGCAGGACCAAAGGATGGGTCTTCATCCCTATCTCGTATGGTTTTGTCTTACTCTATTCTCGCCCTACCTACATGACGGGGAAAATTTTCGTATCCCATCCTCGGCCTACCCCTTGGGGCCCCACGAAGCCTTGCCCCACTCTATAAAATTCTACTTCTTGTTAATTTGTCCCACAACTGTTACAATTTTAATAAAACTCGTTTCATTAATAAAAATATACTTCAAATTACAACTAAATTTATCCCATAAAATTAATTTAATTTTTAGCAAAAATTGAATAATATTATCCAAGTGTTCAACAAGACAATATCACAACAAAAAGAAAAATGTCATAGTATAACACATAACAAAATAATCCAACTCCTAATACATAACAAAATAAAAATTGCTTATTTCTTCAAAAATAATTTCCACTGATTCAATAGAATAAAATTTTGTTTCTAATAAAGACAAAAGAAAATGTTAAAAAATCAAAGGTTAGCAATGCACAAGTGTCCAAAATTGGTACCTTATTTCCAACCTTGTTAGATAGAAAAGAGAGATAGAGAGCCACGTTAGGTAGAATAAAATAAACTAATATTAATATATTTATTTAAATAATAGGGGTTTAGGGTATGAAAAATTTACAATTAACTTATATTTATTTAAATAAGCTAATTTATTTATAAGAAAATTTAGTTCTAGTCTTACAAATAATGTTTAGAGATAATATAATATGAAATTACACGAAGTTTAAGATGTTAGAATAGATTGAGATATTATTTAAAAAAAATAATGAACATGGTTTGATAGAATACCGTGGATTAATGTAGTTTTGTAATATCATGCTTTATTGTGATTTTGGATTACTATACTAAGCCTAATATATATATATATATATATATATATATATATATATATATATATATATATAATACTTGAGTTTATTTCTAACATATATGTAGCTTGGTATATTAAATATGCTTTTTTAGCGTACATGGATCATTAGGTCAAATTAACCATATTAATTTCCTTGCTTTAATTTTTTATTTAAATTACCTAATCCATTTATATTGAATAAATCAGAAGAAAGCTTAATCATGGGCTAGCTGGGGATAAGGGAGTGTGGCAATTGAGTTGTGAGATCATGTGGGCCATGATTAGAAGTAATTAATTTGTATTATATGGTTTGATCACATTTTAAGAGTTAACCCATCTGAGAGATGTGATGGTTAGAAGAAAAGAATCGTTTCAATCACTAGTCAAACTTTATCATTTTATCATTTCTTATTTTAAACTAATTCATCCAAAGCAAGGAATATGTCATTCATCCATGTGGAGACAGAACAAAGTCCGAGATTGAAGCAAAAATAATAATTGTAAGTTTGTAACAAAGAAATCTCTACAGGAACTTCCACAATAACTAGATTTGCTGCATGGGCTCGCTTATCAAGAACTCTCGAATCTATCTTTGTTAATGTGTATATATATAGTATTTTTTTTTTCCCCTTCCTTTCTCGAGAGAAATGAATAGTGAAAAATGTCATTCATTGGTGAAGTCCGCTTGACCCTCGGCAAGTTATAAATTTTAGTTTTTGGACGTAATATGATATTAATACAACTAATAAAAAATTCAAACACATTTGTATGAGAAAAAAGATACAAAAAACCACTATTTAATTATATTTGTACTTATTAGCACCGGGTTGCAAGCCAAAGAGAAACCTCTGGTATATCCTATCTAGTAGCTGTAGGATATGATTTAACTTTATGATCCTATATTTTTTTTCATTCAGCCCAAAAAAAAAAAAAAAACATTTACATTTGTACGTATACCTTAATTAAGAGAATTAGTACAATTACATTTTGAAGTTTATCATAATTATATACATTTCCAAGATTCACCTAATAAACATTAAAGGTACATACGTTAATTTGCATAATATATACTCATACAATTCAATTCGATCAAATTTAGACAATTTGGGTCTCTCTCTAGCTCTCTCTCAAACACACACAAAAATAGGGATGGCAATGGGGTGAGCCCTAACGGGGACAAAGGATGGGGTCTTTTTCCCTGTCTCGTATGGTTTTGTCTTGCTTTATTCCCACCCCGCTCGCATGGCGAGGAAAATTTTCTTACCCCATCCCTAGCTTGCCCCTTAAGCCCCCCCCACACACACAAAACCTGCCCCACCCTGTAAAATTCTACTTCTAGTTAATTTGTCCCACAGCTACTACAATTTTTTAATAAAATCTATTTCATTAATAAAAATATACTTGAAATTACAACTAAATTTATCTCATAAAATCAATCTAATTTTTAGCAAAAACTGAATAATATTATAGAAGTGTTTAACAAGACAATATCACAACAAAAGAAAAATCTCATAGTATAACACATAACAAAATAATCTAAACTCCTATACATAACAAAATAAAAATTGCTTAGTTCTTCAAAAATAATTTCCACTTTCTTCCATCATGATTCAATAGTATACAAATTTGTTTCTAATAAAGACAAAAGAAAACATTAAAAAATCAAAGGTTAGCAATGCACAAGAGTCCAAAATTGGTATCTTATTTCCAACCTTACTAGATAGAAAAGAGAGACAGAGAGCCACGTTGAATAGAATAAAATAAGCTAATATTGATATGTTTATTTAAATAGTAGGAGTTTAGGGTATGAAAAATTTACAATTATAACCCTTATCAACATGGGACAGGGCGGGGTTGGCTTAAAAGGTCTAAACCCATCCCTACCCCGCCTCATGGTGTGGGACTAAAATCTCATTCCATCCCTGCCCCTAACACCTTTGCGGGGTGGGAAAAACTTATGTGGGGTGAAGCAAGGAGGGGCGGGTCAAGCAAGACATGGCAAAAATTGTCATCCCTACACACACACTCTCACTAACACACATGTACAAAGGGTTGAGTTCAAATTATCTCTTGTAAGAAAAAACATATTTAAGAGAAAGCTATTGCGCAGTGTAACATTGACAAATGTTACATCAAGTCTAATTGAACTTGTTACATATTAAAGAAGGCAATATCATATGTTAATGTTTAATATTAGGTAGATATATGAATGGTGCATACAAAAAAAAAAATTTGTATCTTATTTCTCCTTCAATTGATATAAAATTTGACATACGTGATAATAATATAAAGAATATGAATCCAGCAATGAGACTAAGTCCTCAAAGTTACAAATGATTCAAAGTTTAGTATGTGCAAGAGACAAATACTTCTATTAAAAATATCACCACGAGAGTAAGGCTCAATTTGACTATATGTAATATTATATATATTTATATGTGTTAATGTATTAAAAATACTTATATGAGCTTGATATTGGATTGTGTAAGCTTGTTAATAATTCCATAAGATATATATGAAATTATTATTTGTAATTTATCAATAACCTAATAGTTTATGTGGTCGTAAAATTATATATAATTTTTAACAAAATAAGGTTGGTGAACCTAATTTTTATAAATTCGTAATTAGAAATTATTCTTTTTAACTAACTCAAATAATATAATTTGAAATATGGTTTATTCATTAATTATTATCATAGATTTGTGATGAGATAACCAATTTTAGTCATGTTGTTTACTATAAATAGAAAAAATAATAACTTTTTTCTAAGGACAAAAAAATAATAAGTTAATCAAGTATCTTGTTAACAACTTCGAATTTGTTTAACAAGAAGATGAACTCTAAAAAAAAAAAAAAACACTAAATTTAAATATGTAATCTCAGTGGTAAACTCCAATCCAGCCCCTATTTAAAATAAATTTTATGAATTAATTCTAAAATTTTGGAGTAATATTATACTCAGTTACGTACATGTTCTTATAGGGTTATTTGGAAAACTTACCTAATCTATTAGGTCTTTACTTTGAGTTAATCTAAACTGTGTTGTCTTTTAGCAAAGGTTGTTTAAATAGTACACTAGTGGTATACAATGGGTATCTTCTTTATATTTTATGTATAGTGATTAGGTCAATAGGTTATAGTTTTGTTTGTTCTCACCATTTTTTCAGTAATCAAATATAGCTGTTTCTTCCTTGTAGGTAAGACTAAGTTGTGCAGTTGGGTAGGCAGGCTATGTAGTTGGTTTTTAGAGTTATAGTTGCAGTTATGGTTACCAAAAAAAAATCCAAGCTAAAATTACAAACGCGAAAAAATGGCACACAGAGCAGAACTACAACTTGGCAATGTGAGAGAAATCAGAAAATTAATTGGTCAAACCCTAAAAGGCTATCAACACCGTTTGTTGATGTGACTCTTGTGTGAGTATTTAATGTACATGTGAAATGGCGTACCACTACCGAAAAGGCGAAGTGCAAACACCTTTTTTTTTTTTTTTTTTTTTTTTTAAGTAGAGTCAACGAAAGCAAAATGACAGGAAAGTCACGTAGTTGAGATAATAAACTATATTTAGCTACTGACTTCACCATGACACCCTAAAGGAAATTTCTCAAGTCTTCGTCATGCTGTATAGGATCCCTTTGGATTCATACTATCAAGTAAACTAGTTGCTTGATTCTCAAAAAAGAAAAGAAAAGTAAACTAGTTGCTTTCTTTGTCTTAGTTAAGGATAACAAAAGGAACAAGAGAGAGAGACAAACACTATTACCACACACACAATATTGTTTACAATTGTTGAGTTTGATAAGTTCTTATCGGTTCTTATATGAATGCCCATTACGGACTCTACTTTATTACCTATCATTAACAACTTCGGACCTCATTTGTGTCAAATATGTTGTAATAGTGTTTTGGCATCCCTAATTTTCTAGTAACTTATTTGGTAAAAAAAGGGAGACAAAATTGGTTTTAATTAAGAATATAAAGTAGTTCATTTTATAAATAAATAAAGGGTAAAATACATATTTGGTCCCTATCCTTTACACCATATTTTAATTTAGTCCCTAACTTTTCAGTTGTGTTAATTAGGTCCCTAACCTTTTAGTGTTGTGTCAATTTAGTCACTGCCGTTATATCTAGAATGAAAATTGCTGACATTGCAAAAGACCAAAATAAAATTTTAGTTTATTGTCACATCAATGGAAGCTAAATTTTTATTTTGGCCATTAGAAACGTCATCAATTTTCATCCAAAAGATAAAGACATGGACTAAATTTATACAAGATCTTGAAAAATTAGGGACCAAATTGACACAATTGAAAGATTAGGGATCAAATTGAAATATAATGTATAAGATAGAGACCAAATACGTAATTTACTCATAAATAAATAAAACTAACTTATTTTGTTATTTATAGCCATCGTAAAATATGATAGTCTCCTAAGTGCGTTCGACTTTTGCTTAAAACTTTTTTGTCTTAATTTTTTTTACAAATAATATAATTTTTAACATTTTGAAAATAAACTAATTTTTAGTGTTGTGTCACACATTTAATATAAATACTATATAAATAAGTTATCCAAAATAAGCAAAAGCTAAACACACTTTGGAAAATCAAGAAAACCCATTGAGGTGGGTTGTTCGCTTTTTCAAAAAGGGTTGTTGAGTCGAACTTCAAGGTCCATGGAAGGAAACAAGAAAACACTAGTAAGTGGGTCCCTAGTCCAGAAATATATATGGGCCTTATGCAAAGAGCCCACAATAAGCTCACATGGCTTGATATGGCAAGGTAATTAGAATTTAGAAGTGTAAATTACGTATTTTGTCCTTATTTTATATACTATATTTTAATTTGGTCCCTAAGATTTTAATTATGTCAATTTAGTTTTTAACATTTTAGTATTGTATCAATTTAGTTCTTATTGTTAATTTTTAGATGAAAATTGATGACGCATCTAATGGCCAAAATAAAAAATTAGCTTTTATTGATGTGACAATACAATAAAATTTTATTTTGGTCTTTTAACATGTCAATTTTCATCCAAGATATAACAACAGGGGCTAAATTGACACGATATTGAAAGGTTAGAGATTAAATTGACACAATTAAAAGATTAAGAGGCTGTTTGGGTAAGCAATTTCCACAACTCAATTCTCAGTTTCCATAACTCATAACTCAAAAATGGTGGGACCCATAGCAAAAAGGTTGTTTGGCCAAACGATAACTCTGTTTCCATAACTCTGTTTCCATCACTCAATTCTACGATTTTTGAGTTATGAGTTATGGAAACCGAAAACAACAAAAGGCTGTTTTCGGTTTCCATAACTCATAACTCAATGGCATTTCCGTAAATAAACACACATGAGGGACCCACACCGCAACTTTTGACCACCTTTTGACTTCTTTTTTTTTTTTTTTTTTTTTTTTTTTTTCGGGTTGGCTGTTCGTTCTTTTTTTTTTTTTTTTTTTTTTTCTCTTTGGGTTGGCGTTGGTTGTTCTTCTTCTTCTTTTTTTTTTTTTTTTTTTTTTTGGGTTGGCGTTGGTTTGTTCTTTTTCTTTTTTTTTTGGTTCGTACATTGTTTCTGTTTCTATTTTTTTTTTTTTTTTTTTTCTTTAGTACCTAGACTCACCAAACTTAGTGAAAAAAAAAAAAAAAACCGGACGAATGTACCAACCCAGGAGGAAAAAAAAAAAAAAAAAAGTCTGACTGTGTGAGGTTTGGGCCCTCCAAATAGTGTGAAAAATAGTGAGTGATGGAAACTGAGTGATGAAGGCAAACGGATGTGAAAAATTGAGTGATGAGTGATGAGTGATGAGTTATGAGTGATGAGTGATGAGTGATGAGTGATGGAAATTGAATGACAGAAATTGAGTGACGGAAAATGCTTACCCAAACAGGCCCTAAGAATCAAATTGAAATATGTTGTAAAGAATAGCTTATCCAATTTAGGAAAAGAAAAGCAAAACGGTTGGTTTTTTGGGTCCCACTTGCTGATGATCCGGAGTTACCGGCCTGCAACGTGTCAACCATGCATGCAAGCCAAAAATAAGCAATGAAGTAACATATCTCACCTCAAAATTACATGACAGTTCAATAGATATACGCCACCTGTTAAGATGATAAACATTTTCTCTGTCTGGTGCTGAATTGGTATCATCTGATTCGTCTGTCTGGGAGCCCCAGTAGACGTGCCATGTCATCCGTCACTGCCTGAAATATGAAGTCAAGGCTGGTCTTGTTCTCCTATGACTACAAATACAATACCAATGTCTAAAATCAACACAACAGTCAACATTAATGACGTGGCAAATTTTGATTGGTTAAAAGTAAACAATTGTAACTAGAATATTTGAATAAAACTGTAGAGTAGTAAAACCCTCCATTCATTTTGTGTTTTTTTCACATAAAAATTCGAACTCTGTTAACAAAGGTGCGTCTCTCAGTGGCACAGTTTCACTCTTTGAGCTTTCACTCTCTGAAACTCTCTCTCTCTCTCTCTCTCTATGAAGCAAAAGGTTAGTGTCTAAGCAACCATGAATCTTTTCTTTTATGTGGGTATTTGTTGATTTTCTTTATTACTATGCTGTTTGGTTGCTGAGAAAAAAATGCAGGGTAGTGAACTATAAGAAAAACCAGCTTAAAGTGTTTAATATGTTCTTTTTTCCTAGATTTTGCTATGAGACATTGTTTTGTTAGAACTTAGAAGAAGAAAAAATGTGTAAAGGTTGAGAAAGTCTTTAGCTTTACATTTTATTTGTAGGTAACAAGAAAGAAGAAATTTTAAAAAAAAAAAAAAAAATCTTGTCTTGTTCAGTTTTTGAGTGATTTTGATTCTGGTTTCTGAGACCCTTTTATCTTTGGTAGATTACACTTTCTGCAAATGGGGTTCTTTTTTCTTCTCTGTTTGGTTACTGGGAAAAGCTCAATTGTCAGATTGTTATGATTTTTGTTCCATCTTATTTCTTTGGTTGTTTGGTTGGGATTCTCATATCATTTGTGAATTATGGAAACCTGAACCAAAAAGCTTTTAGCATCTCAGAGGTGTTGTTTCTCTGTGACCAATTGATGGTTTCAGGGTGGGGGTTCTTGATTTTCATGTTTTGTCTGTGTTCTGTGCATTTCAGTGTACACAAATGGGTGACTCAGAAGAACATGAGAAAAGCAAGCAAAAACCCCAAGCAGAGAAATACATCAACCCAATAAGAACAGTGGTGTCCAATCTTGAATTGGGTCCAATCAACGCTGATAAACTTAGTGTATTGGTTAAAGCACTATATCGTTCTGCTCCAAGAAAATTTGACCCAAATCCTGAAGCGGGTCTAGTATCATGCGCTAATCCAGGCAAGGATGATGATACCAGTAATGTAACTCTTTTCCCGCGTACAAGTCCGGATTCTGATGTCAAAAATATGGACTTCTACAGTGAGGAGCGGTTACAAGTGTTGCTTTTAAAGAAACTTGAAGCAATTTACAATGAAGCCTATACAATGTTAATATCATATGGTTATCAGCCTGATCATGTGCTGAAAGCAATCTTGACGAATGGCCATGTGTTTGGTAGCGGTGATATTTTGACAAACATTGTGCAAAATTCGCTTAGTTATCTTAAAACTGGCTTTGTTGTTGATAGTGGAAATTATGTAGAAGGCCAACAAGTTTTTGAGGATATGGAGTCGTTGGTTAAAAACACACTTGCAGTAATGATTTACTTGATTATCAAAACGCGGCAGAACTTGATCAAAGGAGATGCCATGTGGTGCCTCCTGAAGGGCAATTTTAATTTGGGTGTTGCAAATTCCATAGCAGTGCCGTTTGAGATGAATGAAGATGAGAGTCAGAGGGCTGATAATAACAGTTCAGTTCTTGAATCTTCTGGGCTTTGTAAATTTGAAGGAAATAAGCTTTCTAGTGATGGTCAGGCACTTGATTTTAGCAAAAATGACTCTTCTGGGGAACTTGATGTTTTATTTGACAAAAATGTAGCATTGTGAATAATTTTAAGAACACACCATCTTTAAAAGCTGATTTGAAAATGAGCATTGGAAATTTCGCAGCTGCTTGCCGTGCTGGTTTTAAGATGTCTCCAGAACAATGTCAGGCTTCAAAAAACTCCTTGTCAAGAAAAATTCAACTAATTCATTTGAATGGGAGGACTCTTGTATGGCTAACTTAGTTTTGGGAGACAATGGTAAATTCAATATTCATGAGAATAAAGTTTGTGATCCCCGCAATCCTAAGAACAAAATCCTCTCAAGTTTACTCAGTAATATTAAAGAGATCAAGCAACAGGTAAAGGAACGCGAGGGATGGGCTCAGGAGAAAGTAATTCAAGCTGCTAAAAAGCTCAGCCATGATATGTCAGAGCTTGGGAGATTGAGACGGGAAAGGGAAGAAAAACTGAAGCTGAAGAATGGCAAAGTGGAACTTGGGGAAGAGACCATGAAGAGGCTTAGGGAACTGGAGGATGCTTTAAAGATGACAGGATGTCGTTCTGACCTTGCTAAAGCAGCTGCCCAAAAACTGGAAGTTAAAAATGCAGAATTTAGAGCAGAGGTGGAAGCTTTCAAGTTGAGAGCATCAGAGTCGGATAAAATGAGTGTGGAAGTTGTGAGGAGGGAAAAGAAGTGCCTCAAGAAGATTCAGGCCTTGGAGAAACAGAATAAAAAATATCTGGAGGAGATCGAAGAAGAGAAAAATCAGTCCTTCCAACTGCATCAAAAGTTGGACAACCTCAAGAAGGCCCAAGAGGAAATTGAGGTGAGTTACTTGCTTCTGCTGTAAATTAGACCCTAACTATAAATTTTCAATTTTCCTATGCAAAAGGTCATAAATATTCAATGTTAAGGTTAACAATGTTAACCTCCAATTCCACCCTTCCCCTTTAAAAAAAAAAATTACTTTTCCTATTATGCAAGTTTATCTGTCATGTCTTTCTGCACATGTTTGAGTTAGTTTTGGACAGAATGAGGGTTATAATGGAAATTTGAGTGAAGGGCAACAATTATCTCATTGAGCATTCATTCTTGAACTGAGCTTGATTATATGATCAGGATGTGAAAAACACATGAAACAAAGACTCCTCAATATGTTCTAGATTAATGGCTCGTGGCAACTGGCAGCATATGGGATCCATGGTCCAGTGTGATCTGTAATTTAAAATAGAATAATAGAGTTAGTGGATCCTGAATTATTAATGTGAGTTATTCAATGTGACAGCATTTGGAAAGGAAAACAACACCTTAAACCATTTTAGGCATCAGCAAAATACTCGAAAGTAGGTATGAGGGACATATTGTCGACTTGGGCTGGAAAAAATAGAGGACATTATGCAGAAGCACAGTGGATGCAGTTCACTGCTCTGGAAGCTTTCATTCTCTTCTTTTGTGATAATTCTGTAGTAATGAAATATTGAAAATTTAGTTACCACTTACCAGGACATGACATTTCATAATGGCTGCTGTATTCGTAAATATTTCATATAAGTAGAGTTTTTATTATTATTATTATTATTATTATTATTATTATTATTATTTGTTTTACTCGGGCTTGATACTGAAATGACAACTATAATTGGGTTGGATTCATTACAGCACCTGTTCACATATTATAAAAAAAATTCTTTTTCTATTTTTTTCTTCTCTTTTCAACCGAAAATCCAATCTTCTCTCTCTTGAATCCTAACTCTTCTTCTGAAAAAATTTCTAAACCCCAAAATCCACAAATCTTCTTAAACCTAAACCCATTACAACCTCACATAGGCAAATTCTTCAATTTGTCCTACGTCAAAGGCTTTAAACTACTTAGAACTTGGAAAGACAAATCAAAGTGACGCAGGACAACCAGAACAAAACTGAAATAACAATAAAATAAAGATATATGACCTAGGAGTCAACACTTAGGCCTTACTTGAAGTCAGCATCAAGGAGGGAAACCATTAGGAGTCAACACCTAAGATAGATCTAGAGTCGACACCAGACCAAAGAAAGACCAAACGGCAATTTTTTCATTCATCAAAATATCAACTATCTCTCAAGGAATACAATAGGTTACTTATAAAGGATTGCTAAATCTTAGTTCTAATTGGCTAGGAAACCCTAATTGCCTTATTACAAAAATAACCTTACTTCTAAATCAAAATACTAAAAGCCCAATAAATTAATAGGACTTAAAACATAAAAATACAATTGGCTTGCAAACATAAATAATACTAAATAATAATCTTCTTGCGTCTCCCGCATCACAAAGTACACCAGTTCAAAATCTCTATAAAATTCTTTCCAAATAAACCAAATGATAAACAACAGTGACACTCAAGATGACAACCCTTAAATTCACAAGGAGAATTTTAGAATCCACCAGAAGAAAGGAGAAAAACTCTGAAATTTTTATTGATGAAAATTTGAATTCCTTGGAGGCTAGAAAGCATATAAAATGGAAAAAAAGCACTAAGGATTACTAGGAGACCCCTTAGGAAACTCTAAAGTACTCAAGGAAAGTCAGGAGACTTTTCTCTAATAGTTGATGCAGGGTCAATCTTTTCCTGCCTTTAAGTAAAGGGCAGTATGAATCCACTCTACAACTAATGAATTCAAAAATCTGAATTCGTCTTATCATAGATAGCGAAAAGTGGATTGATTGGAAATGTGGTCTCTCTGTTCAAGGAAAGTCTGTGTTGTTTATCCTACATAAACAGATTTTCTCCACCAAGCTTTCTTCATCTTCTTGAGAAGCTCCTTTGCAAAAAATTTGTACCCTAGCACCAAGGCAATGTATTTTCTGTTTGTTTAACATGGATGCTCCTTGTGATTTCAAGTTTCTAATGGACCTGGAGCAAGCTACACACTTCATAAATTTATTAGGAAGACGTTATTATTCATATATATGTATTGTTGCAGTAGTAGTTGTATCACATCTATATCATGCCCCAGCTGTTGGTGACTCATGCAGGCAATTACCATCTTGTCTTTTTGGCCTAGCTATCTTACCATTCACCATTCTGAATAAAAAAATCATGAGTATTTTGTATAGACTTTATAAACCAAGGACTTGGCTTTGAATCCATGCATATTTTAATGTTTTTTAAGGAAAGCTGATCTGGTTATTCTATTATTTCTTTGTAAATTTGTAAGGATATAAGATAAATTAGGTGGTAATGATTTACATCATGGATTAAATCAAGTAATATCATGCTACACACACACATAAGAGTGCTCAACCACTGAACCGGCACCTACAATAGCCAACCTCGTTGATCCAAAAAAAGGCAATGGCAGCTTCTGTCGAGATTGGTGCAGTGGTCGGTACCAAAATCTAAAAAACAGATGAAATTAGTCAAAAGCCTTATAGCTTAGTGGTATAGCCTGCTCTCCTTTACTAGGATAACCAGGGTTCAAATTTCCCCTCCTCCATTATTGTAACTATTAAATTAAATTAACCAAAAAAAAAAACTCAATGAGGTCAGTGCAGTCCTCGGAGGGCAGGTTTAAAAACCAAGTGAAAGGGCATTGATCACCTCCCATTTCCCCAAATTCTTCTTACTGATGTAGCTGTTCTCCTCTCAAATTTCCCTTTGCTCTTTTAAATCTCCCTTTCTGCTCTTTCACATCATTCTCATTGCCTCCATTGTGTCCCTCATCATCTTTGCCATCCCTGACCCTCACATCTCAGACACCACCTCCGATTTGAAGGGGAGGAATTTCAAGAGCAATCGCGATAACACTCTGATCTCTAACCTCTAACCTTCGATCATTGAACACCCCTTTGTTTGGGCTCCTTCGCCAAGGACTCCATCTCTTACAGTGGCTAGTGAGTAACTCCCTTTCCTCCCTTTGATTTTGTGAATTCTTTTCCCACTGGTGGCAACCAACCTCATTGATAGAAAACTACCATCAGAAGCTTGCTTTCCAATCTCCATGGTGTGGCATTGGTTTCCACTTTTGGAAAACAAACCATGTTGGCATGGTGGAAAATCTCGCCCAAAAATCAGTCAACCATACCGATGAACCACCCCCCTACACATCTTTCTAGTACTTCTAATCATCTATATACAGTTATGGAAAAAATCTTGAAACAAAATAATAAAATAAGAATAGTTCTTTTTAAGTTTAGTAATTCTTATTAGGAGATTTGTTACCAAATCAAATTATGCATTGCAAAATATGTCAATCCATCCATTACTAGTTGTTTTTAAAATAGACCTTTATATTATCAAATCATAATGTAGCTAATTATAAAACAATTGTTTTCTGACCCATGCTGCTGATCAACTCCAAGGATGCATAATGCACTGGTGCTATTGCAATCCATTACAAGTAGTATGTTTGTAACGGAAGCCTTAAATCTGTATGGAATTTGGGGGAAAATTTTGAAGATTAGGTCCAATAATCAATACTAGTTCTGCATAAATTTAAAATTGTAGAAAATTTCATAATACTTAAAATTTTCGGAAAGAAAAAATATTGATCCATTAGTTTGGTTTTGTCTAGTATCAATTTATTTAAGAAAAGGCTGGAAATTTGAATGATATTGAGCACACTATGGATCTTAAATTATAATGCATTAAACATGTCTAACGGTCTATAATCTTGATGTTATGTATAAATTCATAATCTTCCATAATCTAGATGTGGAAAATGTAAGAAAAGATGTCCTTTTTAGGGGTTTCCACATCAGGAGTTATACATGAAAGTAAAATCGTCATCTTTTAGTACTTGCTTTATTCTCTACTGATAAGTTGAAATGCAGCTTCCCGAGGCTACCACTGATAAAAAGCACAAGAAAAGGGTCCAGTACACGTTGACAACTACTTAAAACTACTGCTTCAATTGCACAAATTGGATATACCCATGGGCAGATTTAAGAAAATTTCCTGAATAGTCCACAATTATCTGAATTTATTGAATTCTGATGCTGTAAAATATATACAAGTTTCTGATAACATTGATCAATGACAAATTTGAAGAAGGGTTTTAAATTATTAGTTAAAACCTGTAAATTCAATGAAATCAATCTAAATGATCAAAATCATAAAGATGAGCCCTTCATTAATAGCTCTCTTCTCCTCCTTTCATTATAACAAAATCTTTCTATGTTATTCCATATATTCTATAGTTTCTTACCATACCCGTGTCGTATCCTTGTCGTACCAACCATTTTTTGTTAAAATTTATCAAAAAATGCTCGCCTCACCGTGTCATACCCGTGTCCGTGTTTCCTAGGCAAGGATACATTTTGTTGAAGCAAAAGATGTACTCAGCATGTGGTGATTGCATAATTAGTACTTTCTGTTGTCTCACCTCATAAGATTGTAATATTTATTGCTGATGCATGCATATTTGGATGATAATAAATTCCATGGTTGCAATGGTTAATATTTGAAAACATATATGGATGAGAATTTTGCGTTTAAATTGGAAGGCATCTTTTGGTCAAACGAGTAGGAACAACAATTGCTTGTGACATTCTATGTTAGGTAGATTTATATTTCAACATGTTTTTATATATTTTGGAAAAAAAATGATAACTTTTATTGTATTAAATTCTCTGCATATTTCATCATATCTATTGCTCTTCATTATTCCTGAAGTTCTATGTTTTGGGATGGATAAGCTATTTGACTGAAGATCATTATTACTACTACTACTATTATTATTATTATTTAATAATTTCTTTTATATTTTTCTCTCCATGCTTCAATGAATTTCGTTCTTATATTGAATTCTTTCTTTGTAAATGGTATTAAAAAAGTGTATTGATTAAACATCCCTGTTTCTTTTTTCTTTTTCTTTTTTAATAGTATTTTTATTCTAAAGCTTGCATATGTTGATGCATTGATTTTTTTTTTTTTTTTTGGTTCGCTTGGAATCATGGGGTTGAGTTAATAAATGTTAAATTTTGGTGAAAGCTCTGGATAGCCAAAATGCATCCTGTCTATGGAAAATTCACACTTTCCATAAGCTCTTAAAAAAGTTTACATGAACCAATAATAATTTTCGACATACTTGTTAAATAGTTGACACATGGCACCAGTTTAATCTGGCTACGCGAAAATTTCGATGGATATCTTTATCATGCAAATGTCGAGTTTTTGTCTCTGTTGCTAGCAACCACGTGTCCCCCCTCTCGGTGTGCATGCTATAAGACGCGGCATTACAGCAGTGCACATTAATGCTAGACTCAAAAGGCAAGGAGCTTTTGAAGAATACAATGATGTTTAGAACAGATTGCAATGACGTAGCCAGTGGGTTATATGCTGACTCGTGGGTCTTGGCCTAGCGGGTGTGGTAGAGGCTCAGTAAGAAAAGAATCTGTGCACCATTTATCTCAAAGTGGCATCTGCCTTTTCTGAATTTTATCCGCTTGAGAGGAAGGGCATTAAGTCTTTATAAGCTGTAGCATAATGCATGATTTCTGTGGCCACCCCTTTTAATTTGTACACTCTGTAGCACAGTCACAGATACAGGACAAGAAGAGTAAACAGGACATATGTGTTCTATGATATGGTAAAGGAGACATACTTGTGTAGGCATTATTATTTTACAGATAACAATTATTAGTTTATGATTAATTTATCTACACTAATATGGTAAGCAACACACCTGATTGCTGCAACTCTAACTTGCGAATTTGGAATTTCTACTCATTACACGTGTCCTGTAGAATTCGGTCAACCTTAATGTATGTAAGGCCTTTTATATTGACAAGTTTGACTGTAATTATCTGTTGTTTTAGTAATTTTTATATTGGTTTATATATCAGTGTTTACTTTGGTTTTCTTAAATACTTATCTAAACTTGTCTATGAATTTGATAACACCCAAATATATTATTAAATTTAAGGGGAAAAGTTCATAAATTAGTTTTGATTACAGGAGATGTGGAGGCAGGAAGTGAAAGCGAAAGAGCTTGCCATAGCCCAGGTGCAGAAAGAACTGAGATTAAAGGATGAAGCAAAGGTCAATATAAATAGAAAGCGAGATGCCTTGCTCGAAAGATGGAGATCAATTGTCAGCGTAATAAAGACGACAAGAAGCGACTTGAGCAGGAAATATCTCGTCTCCAATTGTCTTTGGATTCCAGCAATCTGCATCATCTACCAGATGCTTTCTACACAGCGGGACTAGAGCACACAAGACCTGAGAGGGACCCTTTTGAGATGCTTCCTTCTTTAAATGAAGCACTAGAGTACTGTGAGGAAGAAAAAATCTCTGATCGAGTATGCTTGTTCTGTCAGGAGAATGAAGCTTCTATTGTTTTCCTGCCATGTGCCCATCAAGTTCTATGTTCCAATTGCACTGAGGACCACTACAAGAATGTTGAAGCTAATTGGTGTCCATGTTGCCAGGACCGAATTGCACAGATAATCCGTGTTTATGGTACAGGCTCATAGATTCAGATTGGCTTCTGTAGTTGAATGGTAAGACCCGAACTATGCAATTGCAATACCTTCAATTTATGGTCCCATCATTATCATCATTATCATTATTTGCAGTATGGAAAAGGTTGAGATTACCCTTACAAATGGTAGTGTAAAGAATCCATTCATACTAATGGTAGGTTTGGCATAATATTAATCTAGTAAAGTACAAATGTCATACACAGAGGTGTAACTGGAATAACCATTGTTGTGTATATGCTTGCACTTCTAGACTGTCATGAGTCTTAATATCCTTAATTTTAGTTTTGTACTGATATATCTATATTTTTATGTGTGCAGGAATACATAAGGCTGTTGTAACTAAAGGGCAATCTATGGTTGATGTCACCAAAGAATTGTACATCTTCCTATAGCATGATAAGCAAGCATTAAATATGAAAAATTTGGATAGTCCATTTCCTAGCCTAGTTAAGTATCTCAGTTTACTTTCCAGTATCTGAATTTTGTACTTGGGGATGCTTTTTCTATTAAATATGTGGTGACTATTAACTAGATTAGCTCTTTTTCCTTTTTATCCCGTGTGTTTTTTCCCTCATATAGTGTTTAATTAAGTTCTTCATATGTAGTAACTAAGGAAAAGCTTAACCACGGTTATTTAATTCAACTTTGAAGGTTGAATATGGTTTGATTGTTCTCGTTTGGGTTGAAAGATTGCCGGTAGGAGCTAGTGTGGTTTCTCCACAAATGGTATATGTGCTGTATTGAATTGGCACTGATCTCTAATCCATCTCCAATTGGAAGTTGGTCTGTTAAGAGTTTAGCATTTCATCAAAATATATAGATAGATTGTTGACATATGTCAATGTGAAAGACTACACCTGGGTCTCACTTTTAATTTCGTTGGTTACGCTTATTATTCGTTGAATATAAACTTGAAGCTCCACGGTTGACAATGCTTACACTGTCTGGCTAATTGTGATTTTGATGTATTCTTGATCATGCTTATCATGCTGATTGCAATGAGTATTGCAGCAATACTAAATCTAGGTGCGCATGTTACCTCTTTTTTGACCTAGCATTGGAATTATTTCATTTATAGGAGTAAGATGTTATATGCATGCATATATAAACTTATTGATATTCACAATATTTTACTAGTTGAGCTAACTATAATATACTACTGTTCATCAAAAAATAAAACTATAACATACTACTATAATTTCTTTTCAATTGCTTGAATTGAACTCCTTGTAGGTCTTCATAGATTCTCGATTTTCCTAGTTTTATTGAAACCACATCTACCTCAGCGTTTGCCACTATTGCTCTTGCTTTCTGCAACTAATCATTTAAAGGAACTTACATGACCTGTGACCAGTTTTCATGATCAGTGCCCGGAACTGGTGGCACGTGAGCTTGTGAATGACGGGCTCAGGTTTGTGATGGCCCAAAACCACAGCAACTGAGCACGCAACCCCCATGAGCACAATGATCAACCCCACTATGAACCACACCGGATTGGTGTGTGAGTTTGATAATGGGGGAGTGGTTTCATTGGAGGTAGTGGGAATTGGAGTGATGTTGTAAATGGGGGTGTTATTGAAGTTGAAATAAGAAACATTAAACATTAAACGTAGGTATGAATGACATGGCTGGATAATTGAGGTTGGAGAGAGTTTGGAACACAGGAACTGAAAGAAAATCCCAACACCTGTTAAGTCTTAAATAGATTTAAACTAGTGAATGAAATATTGACATCAAATACTCTCTGACAAACACTCAATTTAATCGACCAACCAATAAGGTCTGAAGTAGATGAAATAGTGAAAAGAGTAATACCAGAATTCTATTTAACATACTCTATCCAATTCAGATGAGCAATGACAACCATATCAAAATTGCTTTAAACTAAACACTTTTGTAGCTAATCATGATTGCTTTCTTCTTCTTCTTCTTTCCTGTTACGCTATGTTTTAATTGTTTATGTTGTCTTATTATTATTTAGTTTATTAATGTATTTCATTGTAATATTGACAAAAGCAGTATGTTAAGATTAAGAACACAACGCTCTCTTCTTTATAGTGCCAATAAAAATGTCGAGTTATAATCTTATTGATGCAATCATTTTATCTATTAATGTCAATGGGCCAAGTGCACGTGATTGTCATCATTAGATCTTTACTTAATACTAGATAGAGTTTATGTTATGGCTAAATTAATCCACCTCTTAGTTCACTTCCAAATCAACTCTCCCTAGTAGGAGTTTTTTTTTTCTCTGGACCGCTGGGTTCCAGGTCTTTCTAGAGCTTCTGGCTCTTACTCTCTCTGGATTGGGTTCCAGCTCCTTCTCTCAACGCACGTTCTTGCGATCCTTCCGCTAGCGGTCGCAAGAGCTTCTATTGGCTGCCTTGCCCTGTGTGTGGGCTCTCTCTGTGTGGGTTCACCGTGTCCATTTCTGTGGGTTCCCGTTTCTAATAGAGGTCGTCGCCTCAAGGTCTCTTGACGCTGATCTTCTTCACCGTAGCTCCGTTGATTTGTCCGCCGTTGGGTGAGCTCCTTGGAACTCTTCCTGGCTGCCTTGCCCAGTGTGTGGGCTTTTGCCGTGTGGATTCCCTGTACCCTTTGTGTGGTTTTTCTCGCTATTGATTGAGGTCGTCGCCTCATGGTCTTTGGGCGCCGATCTCCTTCACCGTAGCTCTGAAGATTTGGCCATTTGTTGGGTGAGCTTCTGCTTTGTGGACCAACATTTTTCTTGGGTGAGCTCTCTGCAATAGTTGGAGCTTCTATATCATTTCATTAGCACCTCATCTTGGCTACAGGTAATTCAGTCTCTTAAGAGTCTCTTGTTTTGGGCATCTTTGTATTGGATATTTGAATCTTTGAAGTGATCTTTGAATTATGAGTATATTAATTTTTGATTCTTTGTGGACTTGGGGTCAAAAGTGCTATTTGAAGAGTTGTCTAGGTTGATTAGAAATATCGCGATGGCTGCTTTGAAAAGATCGCCGAGAGTAATGAATTTTCTAAGTTGGGCTGCCGGGGCTCGAGAACCCCGGTCGGTTAGAGCGCCGCATGATTTGGTGCGTCATTTGGAAGCCCAAAATTGTCTTCCTCATGGAGACAAAGTCAAAAATAAAGCGGATGGAGAAAATAAAAAACCGGATTGGTTTTGCAAATGGCCTTATTGTCCCAAGCAGGGGCCGTAGTGGTGGAGTGGCTATGCTTTGGACCAGGGATGTAAACTTGAATATCAACGGCTATTATGGGAACCATATCGACGCCATTGTCGGGGAGTCCGGGGAAAATTTCCAATGGAGGATTCTTGGTTTCTATGGTCATCCCGATACTCATCGAAGGCACGAATCTTGGCACCTTCTTGCTTTCATGCATAGTCAATTCCTACTTCCATGACTGTGTTTGGGTGATTTTAATGAAATATTATCCATAAATGAAAAAGATGGGGGAATTACTCGTCCCCAACATCAAATGGAAGGTTTTAGGAATTTGTGAATTTTTGTGGATTTGTGGATTTGGGTTATAATGGTGTTGATTTCACTTGGTGCAATATGCAAGAGGGTGAGAATAAAATTCAATTAAGACTTGACAGAGCCTTTGCTAACTTTGAGTGGATTGGGAAATTTGATGGGATGAGAGTTTACCACATTGTGGACTCAACTTCGATCATTGTGCCTTGTTTCTTCATCGATTCCCCCACAACGCGTATCCAATGCTAAACGATTCCACTTTGAAGCCTTATGGGCTAAGAATGAGGAATGCAGGAACATTATTGAATCCGCTTGGGGGATGGGGGTGCATTTAAGCACACCGGAAGGTATTATGGAGAATTTAAAGCGTTGTGCCTCTGAATTATCTAGCTGGAGTTCATCGGTCTATGGCCTTATCCCAAAGAAAATCCAATTAAAGCGAAATGCCTTAAGTGCCCTTACACAACAAGATAAAAATGGTGAGCTAAGTTCTGAGATTAGAAACCCGAGGAGGGAGTTGAATGGGCTTTTGGAGGATGAGGAGCTGTATTGGGGTCAAAGAACCAAGGCACCTTTGGTTAAAAAAAGAGGGTGACAGAACACAAAATTCTTCCACGTCCACGCTCGAGATAGGCGTAAACAAAACACAATCCTGGGATTATGGGATGAACATGGTAGGTGGTGTGTGGAGAAGGAATCTATTGCTCGGGCAGCCGTAGACTATTTTGAAAACATTTACTCCATCGATTTCCCCACTAGGGTTGAGGAGGTCGTTGATGCCATCCCCTAAGGTGACCGAGGAGATGAATGAAAGCTTATCTCTTGCTTTTACTAGAGAGGAAGTGGCTACAGCTCTCAAGCAAATTCATCCTACCAAAGCTCCCGGACCCGACGGTATGTCTGCTATTTTTTACCAAAAATATTGGAATATTGTAGGAAATAGCGTTACTAATATGATCCTGAATGTTCTCAACAACAATCTGCCCATGAATGAAATTAATAAAACTAATAATTCCCTCATCCCAAAAACAAGCAACCCAAAGAAAATGACTGAATTTAGACCCATTAGCCTTTGCAACGTTACCTACAAGCTTATCTCTAAAACTTTGGCCAACAGACTCAAAAACCTTCTCCCGGATATCATCTCGGAGAACCAAAGTGCTTTTACTCCGGACCGCCTCATTACGGACAACGTGTTAGTGGCTTTTGAATTAATGCACTACCTAAACCACAAAACAGCGGGAAAAGAGGGTTATATGGCTATTAAGCTTGATATGAGTAAGGCTTTTTGACGGGGGTAGAATGGGTTTTTATTAAAAGGGTCATGGAAAAGCTTGGTTTTTGTTCTAAATGGGTGAATCTCATTATGCAATGCATTACATCCGTCTCCTTTTCAGTCCTAATAAATGGGGCGGCTTATGGGAACATCATTCCATCTAGGGGCCTACGCCAAGGCGACCCCCTCTCCCCGAGCCTTTTCCTTCTTTGTGCTGAGGGACTCTCGGCCATCATTCACAAGGCAGCAAGAAATCACTCCCTTAATGGCATTTCTATTTCCGTAATTGCCCAAACATTACCCATCTCTTCTTCGCGGATGATAGCATCCTCTTTTGTAAGGCTAAGCCCGAAGAGTGTCAAGAGCTTAAGCAAATCTTTCAGAGGTATGAGGATGCTTTAGGCCAGAAGATTAATACAGATAAATCCTCGGTTTTTTTCAGCCCAAATACTCATCAGGATATAAAGGATGCAATTTTTGCCATTTTGGGGCTGATGCAAGACTCAAGGCACTCCAAATATCTTGGTATCCCATCTTTCATCGGAAGGTCAAAAAATCAAGTCTTCTCTATTCTTAAGGAGCAGGTTGGGCAAAAACTAGCCGGTTGGAAGGGTAAATTGCTCTCTATGGGAGGAAAGGAAATCCTCATTAAGGCGGTAGCCCAAGCGATCCCCACCTACTCTATGAGCTGTTTTCAGCTCCCACAGGGCCTTTGTGATGATCTTGAAAGCATGATAAGGAACTTTTGGTGGGGCCAAAAGCACCAAGAGTAAAAAATGGCTTGGGTGGGTTGGAAGCAATTGTGTCATCCTAAATCTAAAGGGCGTTTGGGCTTCCGGAACTTGCGAGCTTTTAATCTAGCCATGTTGGCGAAACAAGCTTGGAGAATCCTCACAAACCCAACTTCCCTTATCGCTCGGGTCCTCAAAGCACGCTACTTTCCTTCCGGTGACATTCTTAGTGCTACTCTGGGCTCTAACCCATCCTACTCTTGGCGGAGCATTTTTAATGACTTAGAGGTTATTAGGAAAGGAACTCGGTGGCGTGTGGGCAACGGCAAACAAATTCACATATGGGATGACAAATGGCTTCCCACCCCCACCACACACAAAGTCATCACTCCCCCTAATAATCTCTTTTTATTTCCCATGGTCTCTTCCCTCATTGACCCGGCCATAAAATGGTGGAGAGTTGATGTTATTAGAGCAACCTTCCTTCCCTTTGAAGCTGAAACAATCCTAAAATTGCCTCTTAGTCGAAGCTTGCTCGAAGACAAATTAATATGGATGGGGAACAGACGTGGGGAGTTCACCGTGAAGAGCGCTTACCACTTTGCCCACCGCTTGCTTGAAGAAAAGGATGTTGTGGGAAGCTCTATGGGAGATCCTCTCAAGCCCCTTTGGAAGTGTTTGTGGCATCTCAACCTCCCCGCAAAGATTAAAATCTTTGCTTGGAGGGCTTGTGTCAATGGGCTGCCTTCCAAGGAAAAGTTGCGCTCCCGTGGCATTATTACCAGCAATGAATGTCGATTTGCAATGGGGGAATTGAATCTATTCATCATACTTTATTACATTGTGAGTTTGCTTCCCAGGTTTGGAATCTTTGGTGTGATGGGCTGCAACCGATCCAAAGGAGCGATTGGGCTCTCTCCCGATGTGGCCATGTTCATTCTTGCTCACAAGCCTTCTCAAAATCTTGAATTTTTCTTCACCGCAGACTTGGGCTATCGGTATAAAGAAACAGAGTTGTTCATGAAGGCAAGTGCTCTTCCCCTTTACTGGTCCGCGGATGGCTAGAAGTTCCATTGAGGACTTCTCTGATGCAGCAACCATTGATTCTTCTGCTCTTAGGCCGTCTCTTGCTGGTTGCTGGTCCCCTCCACCTCCTAGTGTTTTCAAGATTAATGTGGATGGAGCCTCTTCGGACCTTGATGGATCCTCTAGTATTGGAGTCATCATTAGAGATTGCAATGGTGAAATTTTTGCTGCCCTCCGCAAACCTCTTGAGTCCCACTTCCCAGAGGAATTAATGGAAGTCCTTGCTTTGGAGCAAGGTATTTTGCTCACCCAAGATCTGCGGCTCACTCATGTGATGTTTGAAAGTGATGCTTCCAATGTGATAGATCTTGTCAACGATTACGCCTTAGGGACTCCATTTGGGCACATTATTCAGGACATTATTCAAGCCAAAGAAACCTTTTTCTTTCTGCTCTTTTAGGCACCTAAACCGGGCTTCTAATTATGCAGCTCATGAGCTTGCTCTCTTTGCCCGTAGGAATGGATCTCATCATTTGTGGAAAGGGGTTACTCCTCCTTTTTAGATTCAACTCAAGCAGATTTCTTGCTCTATTAGACTCCGCTCAAAGAGGCTTCTTTTTGTAATCTCCTTTGTTTGCTATGAAATCTTTGTTCCTTTTCAAAAAAAAGTTTATGTTATAGCTAAGCGTGATCCAAAGACACGTTAAATTTGCTCACCTGCCTACCTTCCTTTCATATTCAATGCTCTACCAGGTTGACAATAAGATGTTGATCGATGGTGAAAAGCTTTAAAGCATATTGATAAGCTATGTCGGTATCTATCCGAAATGATGCTCTCTGCTCTCACATTTATGGTGGATTCCACCATGAATTTAATGAGTGGACCCCTGCCATAAATTTAATGAATGGACTCCATCATAAAAGTGATAGGACGGCATACCATTCTCCATACTCCAAGAGTATCTAAGAATTACTCTTTGTATAAAAGAAAGAGTAACACTATAGACACATAAAATTGCATAATTTGTCTCCACAGGGACCCACTAATACTATCACACTTTTACCATTCATAAATCGCTATGTGAGCAAGTTGTGACACAAGTTATGTTATTTTATGTGTCTCTAGCATTACTAGTAAAAGATATTAGTAATGTTAGGATTATAACAAAATTCACAATTTTGCCACAATTTGTTCACGTGTTGAATTTTAGACTCATCACTTTTACTCTATCACTTACAACTTGTCACTCAAGGAAATTGTGACAAAATTGTAAATTTATTGTGCTTTTACTCTATCACTTACAACTTGTCACTCAAGGAAATTGTGACAAAATGGTAGATTTACCGTGCTCTTAACATTTTTTAAAAGTTATTTATCCAAAAACTAAAAGCCAAAAGAATAAGAAAGAGATTGGAATTGTGATTGTAGTCTTGTTAAAAGAGAGAAGGAATTCCAAAATCTGCTGTTTGTTGTTTTGTGATTTTATTATTATATATAACTCGAAACAAAAGTGGAAACCACAAAATAATTACTGTAAAAGTAGTTGTTGCACACTAGCACCAAATAGATATAACAAATTTTTAAGTTAAAAAATAAAAAATAAAAAAAATAAAAAAAAAAAAAAAAAGAAGAAGAAGAAGAAGAAGAAGAAGAAGAAGATAAAATATTAGTATTTTCTTTCCTAAAGTTCGTATGAATTTTGTTTATGTACCTTTAAATAATTATTTTTTATTCCATAAACTATTAAAAATGTTATACTCTTTGTCCTTAAAATTTTCAAAGACTTTCTATCATCTTTAAACTATCGAAAATAAAATCTTTTTCCCTCTATTTTCTCCCATAAATGATTGAAAAATACTCTTGAAAAAGTTTAAAAAAAAAAAAAAAGAGAATTCTTTACATTTTAGGAAAAAAATGAAACCTATGTAAACTTTAAACTTTAACGATGTAAACAATATTATAGCCAAAAATAATTTATTAACTATAGACACAGACACACATATCAAATATGTCTTCTAATATGAATTGTTTCTCATATAACAAATGTTACATCAATATAAACCCATTGCCCCATCCCTCACTATCTATAAATTAAAAATAAATCAAAATAAAATTTTCAATTTTCACGACTAAAAAAAATATTATATTTCATAAATTAGTTTTAATTTGACATATTTTTCATGATATAAACATCATTTATAATTAACAGTGTCAATTTTTAGCAACATCTTTTTTATATTATACTATTATTATGTCTGTGCAATGGTAATCTTAATAAAAAGTCATATGAAAATTAAATAAGACATTCCAATAATATAACTCAAATTGAATAATAAAATAGATAGTAACAGTAAAATAAAAATATATTTTAAGTTGCATGACATATTTTAATTCTATATCTCCAAGCTTTTATGAAAAAAAAAATATAAATTATTAAATTATTAAAATAAATAATAAAACTGATTTTAAATACCTTAAATCTTTTGATAATTGAGTTTGAATTGGAGTAGTGTTTTAAAACTTTAAATAATAGAGTTTCACTTTAAGCAAACTATATTGATAATTTTCATGTACTTACTGGGACACATAATAAAATAATGCCGGACAAATTGTAATGCTTTAATTGAGTAACATAGTGCAAGCATAACATGTACGATATAATTCTTATTTCTTAAAATAAAAATTATGGTAGATTATTAAAATAATATAGAAATAAATAAAATATTTTCTTTTAAATTTTTACAACTATTGGCAGTAGAATTTTAAATGGAGTCGTAGTTTTTAAACTTTAGCAATATATAGAGTTTCACTCAAAGCAAGTATATCAATTATACTTACTAGTATGTAACCCATGTATAAAAATTATAGTGGTGCTATTAATGTTAGTTTAGGTTATTGAATATTTAGGACATAGATCAACTAAGACATTTGGAGGTACTAAAATAGTTTTTTCTTGCAATTTTCATGATATTGGTTAAACCAAATTTCTCATTACATTACTATTACGTATATAATATTAAAAAATACTATTGGATACTCCATATACAATATCAATTTACGATTATTGTCTGTGAAATTCTACTAAATATAATACAAAATAAAATAAAATAATAAATTGGTCAAATAGTATCTCCTAAATTGAATGGGGATAGGTGCATAGGATCATTCAACTCAATTACAGTTTGTTACGTTCAATATCTTCACATAAAAAATATTTGAATAGAAACAGTATAAAAAATATGCTCATTAGTTCACAAAAAAAATAACACCAAAAATAATGATCATCCTTGTCAATGCCAACCTTATCCTCTCTTCACTATAGTTTGCAACCACTAGCATATTTGAATCACTTTCCCCTTCTCTCTTAGTTTGGAAAGACAAATATTTTTGCTTATCATCACGGGGAAATGGCCACTTCTTACACACCTCCATGTGGTAACATGCCCGAAGTACCATTTGTCCTACCATGACAATTATATTGATTTTTACAATACTTGCATTTAGACTTTGGCTTCTTGAGATCACAAACCATTAACTTAATGAAGTTCTGTCATACTATAGATGGGTCCTTACCACCTTGTTTAGGTGGCAGTGGGGGAAGTGATGTACCAAGTCTAATAGGTGTTGCAGGTTCAAGTGGGTTAGGGTTAGCATTACCAAGAGGAGGTGGGTTAGGGTCCCTAAGTGTACCAAATCCAGGTGAAGCATCGACATCCATCTAATAAAAAAAATTTCTAACCAACAAAAAAACAAATTTTCCACAACAATGTCAAATTATAATTTTTTCTAGTAAATACAATGTCAATAGCTCACTCTCAATCAATGAATGTCACAACCAGATCCAATAATAGCAATAACTAGTCGGTTTAGTTACAACAATGCAATAATAACATACTAACAGAGTTGAGTCATTAGTCATTACTTAACAATTCATGTCACTAATAAGTTATTATGAAATCAATTAATCAATTTCTTCTCAGGATCAAATTTATTTTTTCACAACCATCCAACCAATGTATATCCCAAATTCATCCTAAATAACTAGTCAGTTTAGTTATAACAAGGCAACAATAACATACTAACAATCATTAGTCATTACTCAACAATTCATGTCACTAAAAAGTCATTATGAATTCAATCAATCAATTTCTTCTCAAGATCAAATTTTTTTTTTCACAACCAGCCAACCAATGTATCATCCCAAATTCAATAAGTAAATAAAATAATTATAAAAAAATCAAAAGCAGAGTAAAACTAAATATTAACATCCCTATACAATTTTCTTTTACACACAAAGATAAGAACATAAAATAACAAAGAATTTATTATATTATTCTCAATATAAACAAAAAATAAAAGCTAATTATAATATATATATATATATATATATATATATATATAAACTTAAAGCAGTTGTTACTAAGTATTAAAATCAAAACGCTGAATATAGTGAGTAATTACCTCTCGGTGAAGGATTGAAAGCGAGAACTCTCTCAATCTCTATCTCCCTCAAAAATAAAATGCTGAAGAAAAAGAAAGGGTTAGTACTTAGTAGACTGTGATACATTGAGTCACTATTTAGCTAGCTCATGCAATGCAACTATGTAAGTAAGTTACTTATAGACTAAAGTGGGAGCGGACAACTATGGACTAAAGTAACAATGTAACACTCCAAACAAGTGTTGATCATCCATAGTAATAGTATAAACTTAGTTTGGACTTTCGAATGAGAGAGAGAGAGAGAGGGATTTACAATTACTAGTGGTTTGCCACATTGAAGCGTCTACTATAGAGGCAAGCCGAGCTCAAAGGCAAAAGCTCAGAGGCGAATGGCGATGCGAGTGCCGAGAGGCAAGAGCGAGAGAGAGAGTTAAGGGTTATGAGAGAATAGAATGAATTTATACTAGGGTAGAAATTAGAAAATCTAGCATAAAACGACACCTTTTTTTTTTTTTTTTTTTTTTAATAACACCCAATATGACGACGTTTGCTTAAAAAAAGAAAAAAGAAATCCCTAGTAAAACGATGCTATATCCAAACCTATAGAAAATATATGTAGGTATCGCCACATATCGGTTCGATTTGGCCCTGTCTCGGTTTCGGATTTCTGCTCCAGTGATCGCACCCGACTGGCATCGAAAATCCCTTCACGCTCCAATCGTCAGCATCGGCTCAATCGGATGGTTGCGGTGGCAATACAGGATGATCGATTTGGTCGATTGGTTTGGTGGCGGTAACCTTCTACTTACCCCTATATATATATATATATATATATATATAAAATCATTCAAACTCTCTCTTTCTCTAATTTTATATATAGTGTTAGATATATGATTATGTTTTTTATAATTTATTTATATTAGACTCCTCGTTTTCTACATTAAATTAACTCATTTGGCACCAAAAAAAACAAACAAACAAACTTAAATTAGATAGAACACATGCCATAAAATTATATTCTAATTAAAAACCAATTTTTACACTGAATTAACTAACTTGGCACAAAAATTTAAAAATTTATATTAGATGGGATATGTGACGCAAAATTAGACTCTAATTGAATTCCAATTTGAAATCTAATTGGATTTTCTCTCATCTTTACCTTTTTAATTTTTTTTTAATGTATAATACCATACATGGTATTAAACATTAAAAAAAATTAATAAGTAAAGTCGAGATAAAATTAAATTAGGTTTTAAATTGGATTCCAATTGTTGTCTAATTTTGCGCCACATGTCCTATTTAAGTTTTAATTTTTGTTCTAGGTGAGTTAATGAGGTGCAAAAGACGAAGGCTTTAATATAAAAAAATCATTAAAAAATCAATAAAAAAAAGAGAGTAGACTCATGTTTATATCCAAAAGAAATTAAAATAAGAAAATAAAAGAGAGAAAAAGAGAGTATAATTTGAATCCATATATATGTATAATTGTAATTTCTTTTAATTGTATCGTGCATATGCACGAATTATACACTAGTTATCATAGTGTTATTTTATAGAGTAAATTCCTCCAATCAACCAAACCCTTGCCACCAACACTAGAATAGCTCTCTCTCTCTCTCTGTCTCTCTAGATAATCATTCTTATATTCTATCAAATAAGATACAAAAAACCAATTTTTACAATATGATATAAAATTTCATTAAAATTTATATTTGAACTAATAATAAGTAAGCTTTTGTAAAGAAATTTTATTAATTTTTAATATATTATAAATGGTTTCAAATGAGATCTAAATAGAATGGACTAGAAGTAGTTTTCTTCAGTTGAGAGCCGATCCACCAAATGCTCCATCACCTGCATTACATCTCGGAAATCTAAAGCTCCTTTCTGCAGCTTCGGGATGCTCCCCGCCCACACATCTTGCACCTTTGCATAGCCCCATAAAACGTGTACTACCGATTCCGCCTCCCTAGTACGGATGTGGCATTTATCTTCATTGATAATTCTTCTCTTTGCTAGGTTGCACCTTGTTGGTAAGATGTTATTGCATGCCCTCCACCCAAAAATTTAATTTTGTTTGGTATACAAAGCTTCCACAAACCTGGCCGGATAAGCTTCCCAACACATTTTGAAGATTCAGCCCGATTCCCATTGCCTCACATTTTCCTTGCTACTTTGTATGTAGACTTGATAGTGAACTTCCCATTTTTATTGTGCAGCCAACTGATTGAATGCGGAACAACCCTTTTGCTAAGAGGAATCTTGGTGATTGCATCAAGAACTTCTCTATGGAACAATGACATGATCAAATCACTTCTCCATACATGCATTTCGGGATCAATTAATTATGAAAGCGCCATCTCATCAACCAGCTCATTAGGTGGATGAAGAACTTTATTTGTGGGATGATTGGGAATCCATTTATCCCCTAACACACTTATTGAAGACCCATTGCCCACCCTCCAACAATAGCCCGATCTAAGAATAGGAAGTGCAGCCAACAAATTTCTCTAAACATAAGAACATCCAGGAGATTCTTTAGCATCAAGAAAAGAGGACTGAGGAAAATACCTTGCTTTGAAACACTTGTATAACAATGAGTCATTGCCTTGAATCATTCTCCAACCTTGTTTAGCCAACATTGCTAAATTAAAATCTCTTAAATCCCAAAATCCCATACCACCCTCCATCTTTGAAGTTGAAAGCTTATCCCAATTTGTCCAATGAATTTTTCTTTCATTGCCTACTTGACCCCACCAAAATTTGGCACATAAATTATCTAGTTCATCACATAATTTCATAGGAAGTTGGAAAACACTCATAATATATGTCGGTATGGATTGAGCAACTGCCTTGATGAGAATTCCTTTCCCGACTCTAGATAATAACATTCCTTTCCATCCATGCGACTTCTTCCAAATTCTGTCTTTTAGATAAGAAAAGATGGGGTACTTAGCCCTTCCAATCAAAGTTGGCAACCCTAAGTAAGACTCAAATTTCATCACTTCCTTGACACCCAAAATTTGCAATATCTGTTGCTTTTGATCTCCTGTTGTGTTGGTACTAAAATAAACAGATGACTTCTCCAAATTTATGCTTTGTGTGAGAGACTGCACTCTCGGCCCGTTTTTAGGATGTTAGGCCAAACTCACGTTTTTTTTTTTTTTTTTTTTTTTTTTTTGAGAAAGAAGACTACTGCTATTATAAAAATCAGCCAGGTTCGGCAAAAAATACATCAACTAAGTGTGGTGGTACATCCTCCACCCACACCGACAAACCCTCGACATTTCTTGCATGTCTAGCTAGGTTATGGGCTATTCTATTACCACATCTACGTACATGGGAGAAGTCGATACTAGTGATTGGAGTGAGTAAAGATTTTGCTGACTCCAACAGGTGGCCAAATGAAGAAAAGGAGGTTTCTTTGCTACGTAGAGAGTTAACCACTACCTCCGAATCTCCTTCCAAAACAAATTTAGTTATCCCCAGTTCTTGTGCAAAGCTCAATGCCCTTGCCGCTGCCATGGCTTCCACGATATTCGATGAGAATGACAAAGGAGCTTGTTCAGACAATGAGGCAATCATACTTCCTTGACTATCATGCACGACCACACCCAGTCCAGCCTTACCCATCTCCGGGAAAGAGGCTCCATCAAAGTTGAGTTTAAAGCAATTCGGTGGAGGCAGGCACCATTGTGTGCGAGGTGGGTTATTGCGTTCTTTGAAGGTTGACCGAGGGACCGCTGGCTTTGTTGGAAGGTAGACGAGTGCCTGAGTAGCTTGTTGGATGACCTGTGAACGTGGAAAATCATTAGAGCTAACACGTAGCTGGTTACGTCGGTGCCAAATCGTCCACATCACCATGGTCATTAACTCCAGGAGTTTTTCTTTTTCTCATGAAGCATGCTCATCGGTCTTTGGTGCTTGAGATTGCATGTTGTCGTCGGTTTTCAAAACCTGGAATGGCCTCCCAAATCTCATCAAGCATAGCACATTCCCAAATAGCATGAAGTGTTGTCTCTGACTCCACACCACAGTGCTCGCATTTATCCTCCATTAAGATCTTCCTCCTCATTAGGTTGTGCTTTTCTGGTACAGACTTCCTTGCATACTCTCCACATGAAGTGCCGCACCTTGTTAGGGACATTGAGGCTCCAAATCTGCTTCCACAAGCCACTTTCTTCTGCTTTGGTTGGTTGTAGGAACCTGCACAGAGTTAAGTGTAGTTAGAAATTTAGAACCCGAGTTTACAGTATACTTACCCGAGGGGGTAAAGGGCCAAATGATCTTATCCTCCACCGGAGTACGGCTTAAAGGAATGCTAAGAACTAGAGCAGCTTCTTACGGAGACAAAAGTCCATGTACTAAATGTAAGTCCCATGTTCTTGTGAGTGGGTTGATGAGGTCAGAGACTCTCCCCTCTTCAAAGCCTGGAACGATATCAGATAATACTCTTGGATGCTCCACCGATGGTAACCATGCATCGTTCCATATGCTAACTGCCTGTCCACAACCAATCCTCCATCTTGCACCCTTAAGAAGCACATCTCTGCCCTTTAAGATGCTATTCCAAGCGTGTGAACCGGTGCTAGATTCTTGTGCCTCCCAAATGCTGCAATTTGGAAAAAACTTCATTTTAAAGACTTTATAGAAGAGGGAGTCCTTATTATGAAGTAATCTCCAAGCTTGCTTAGCCAAGAGGGCATCGTTGAAGTTAGCTAGATCCTTGAAGCCCATACCTCCTTCCTTTTTTGGAAGGCAAAGAGTTTCCCATTTCACCCAGTGAACTTTCCTCCTATCACATTTCTGGCCCCACCAAAATCTTCGTATCAGGCTCTCAATCTCTGAACAAAGACCCAAAGGAAGTTTGAAGCAGCTCATAGTGTAAGTAGGGATCGCTTGGACAACTGCTTTGATTAAGATTTCTCTTCCAGCCTGTGAGAGGAGTTTCTCCTTCCATCCCCGTAATTTTTTCCAGACTCGTTCCTTTATGTAGTTGAAGCTTGCTTTTTTGTTTCTGCCCACCAGTGACGGTAATCCCAAGTATCTCTCATATTGAACAATTTCTGGAACCCCCAATGCCATCTTTATCTGATTTCTGATGTCATCCCTTGTAGATTTCTTCAAGAAGATTGTCGTCTTGCTTGGTTAATCTGCTGGCCTGAACATCTCCCATAAACTTCCAATATGTCCAGAACTCTTTGGCACTCCTTTATAGTAGCCCCGCAAAACAACAAACTATCATCTGCAAACAAAAGGTGAGTTAACCGAGGGCTATTTCTACAAAGAGAATAGCCTTTGATATGATCCTGTTGAGTGGCCTGGTTGATCAACCCATTTAAACCTTCTGTGCAAAGCAAGAATAGGAAAGGTGAGAGTGGGTCTCCTTGTCTTATTCCCCTTGTTGGAGTGATCATGCCTTTAGGTTCCCCATTAACCAATATGGAATATGTCACGGTTTTAACACATAGCATCATAAGACGGATCCAATGTTCATTGAAGCCCATCTTAACCATAACTCAAGACAGATAATCCCACTCCACTCTGTCATATGCTTTGCTCATGTCAAGCTTGATGGCCATATGCCCTTCCTTACCTGTGTGCTTCTGCATACTATGTAAGGATTCAAAAGCTACAAGAATATTGTCAGAAATAAGGCGACTTTTGGTGAAAGCACCTCTGATTTTCAGTTATAATATTTGGCAAAATTTTCTTAAGTCTATTAGCTAGCACTTTAGAGAAAATTTTATATAAAACATTGCACAAACCGATTGGTCTAAATTCAGAGGCAAATTCAGGATTTTTCTTTTTGGGAATAAGAGTAATAAAAGTATGATTAAGGTGATCGGGTAAAGTAGCAGAGTTAAGGTAATGTAACACAGAGTTAGAAATATCATACCCAATTAAGTTCCAATAATGCTGATAAAAGAGAGGAGGCATACCATCCGGTCCTGGAGCCTTAAGTGGGGCCATTTGATTGATGGCCTGCTTTACCTCCAAGAGAGTGAATTCGGATGAGAGCATAGAATTCATGTCCTCAGTAATTACTTTTTGGATGGAATTCGTAGCTACAGAGCAGAATTGCTGGTTGTGTGATTGGAGAAGGTCCTGGTAGTAGTGCACCGGACAATCAGCTATATCTTCATCAGTATCCAACACTCGGCCGTTTGGATCTTTCGACTTTCGAATCAAATTTTTCCTCTTCCTTTGAGACGCATGGCGGTGAAAAAATTTTGAGTTTCTATCCCCAAATTTGGCCCACGTGACCTTTGCTCTCTGGAACCACAATCTATTTTCTTTATCAATCAACTCTGCTATCTCCTTTTGCAATACACGGACATGCAGATTATTCCCGATTCTCATGGCTATTTTTTCGGCCTCCTTTAGGTCCTTTCTCTTCCGACTCAGTATCAATTTGACATTCCCAAAGCAGTCTCGTTCCCATTTGCGGAGTTCTTTACCACATTTATCTATTTTGCGCATAACATGGTTATGGTCTTCCTCCTCTCCCCTTGACAACCAAACTGCCTCAACAATATCCGAACACCCACGGTCAGAGAGCCACATTTCTTCGAACCTAAATGGTTTAGCAAAAGATGGAATATCTAAACCATCTAAGGAGATCCACAGTGGGGAATGATCAGAAGAATCTGAGTGCAGATGATGGATTTTTGTTCCTGTAAATTTCATGAACCACTCGTGGTTAGCTAACCCCCGATCTAATCTTTCCCACAATGAATGTCCATCCACAAAATGTCTTCTCCAAGTAAATTGATCTCCCACATAGCCTAGATCAAGAAATCCGCATTCATCTATGACATCCCGAAAAAGTTGCATCCGAGCCCGACTTCTATTATTTCCTCCCAATTTCTCTGAGCTTCTTGTGATTTCATTGAAATCCCCGACACAAAGCCAAGGAAGCTGATGTCCGGTGTTGAGCAACCTCGGTTTACTCCATGCTTCAACTCTCTTATGTGTTCTTTGGTTCTCCATAGAAACCTGTAAATCTCCAAGCATCATCACTACCTTTATTTATTATAGAATCAATGTGGTATTTGGAGAAAGAATCCACACTAATATCAATGGAATTTTTCCAATATAGAGCCAATCCCTCGCCACCTCTAGGGTTTCTTTCCACGAAGAACGAATTGTCAAATTTGATGTTTCTTTGAACTTCTTTTAGCCTAGCTTCATCCGCCCATGTCTCGGCTAAAAACACAACGGAGGGATCTTTTGCCCAAATCACTACTTCGAGCTCCTTTCCTGTACGCAGGTTCCCAAGCCCACGACAGTTCCAAACTATAAGACTCATTGCGCTTGGCGGGACTGCTGTGCAGCCTCCGCCATTGAATTTTTTTGACTTTCTCCCTTTGAAACCTGTGATTTTTTGGTAGGTAACTCGGGAAGATATTCTACTTCTTCTTCTCTGCTCCTTTTTTTAGCCGTAGGGCTCAATGGTGAGTCGGTCTCCATAGGATTGTCCCTAGCCAATCTCTTCCACGTGCGCAAAGTTTTGCTCCCTTGGTTGGATGGTGGGGAATTTTCTTCTACTTGGTGAGGTTGCTGTAGAACCACTTGTGTTTGCATGGAAGGGGCTAGATACTTCTCCCTGGTTGGTGGGGCCTGTGATGCACTGACTGAAATTTTTTCCACGTGTGTTTCACAATTGTCAAACTTGCTAATTTCAGAATCAATGTCCTGTATCTGCGTCTCAAAGTCAGCAATATCAGTATGGAATGAAGTTAAATTGGGATTTGAAGTAAATACCTCGGTGAATTGGTTGCTACACTCTCGGGCAGTCAGCGTGATCTGCTCCCCTGAATTCCGAGATTCCATGTTTGTCCCAGTCCTCAGGTCAGCGTCTTTCTCCATGCCGGAATCAAACCTGGCAGCGTTTTCCTTGGTGGATTTGCTCGCCATCTCAGCTGTCTCGGCCTTCTTTGTCCGTTGAGCATGATTTGGAACTCCCCCCAAGCCGTCGCCCATACCAGGAACCACAACAAAGGGAATTTTTCCGGGATTGTATGACGAGGCTCGCAGCCACGGTCCGTACTCATGAGGCTCTGTTTTTCCATCATTCTTTTTTGCTAACCCGACTTCACAATCTTTCCCATCGTGTGAGATCAGTCCACACCAATAGCAAAAATTAGGTAGTTTCTCATATTTGAAAGAAGCCCATACCTCCTCATTATCATCCAATGCTATCCGGCGACCTCGACACAGTGGCTTTGAAACGTCTATTTCCACGTGAACACGTAAGAAATCACCTCCCATCAGTTCACTAGAGTTCTCACATGGTGTAACCTTTCCGAGTGTCTCGCCTAATTCAATTGCAATCTCCGGATCAAGCATGCGCATCGGCAAACCGTGTATTTGCACCCAGATTTTCAGATTTGTGAATCTCAAATACCTGTTGGAACAGATCCATCAAATCTCTGTAACAGGACAACATGCTTATCGAAGGTCCAAGGTTCGTTGGCAAGGACACGTTCTGCATCAGATTCGAGTTCAAAAACAAAAAGGAGGATGTGATCTCCGACTTCACGCACCTTGAACTCGTTTTTGGCTCTCCATAAGGGCTTAAAGGTGCGCCCTATTGCTTCCACATTAAGGGCCCTCTTTGTGAGGAATTTTGCAGCTAGAACAAACTCCTTGCTGCATATGTTTTTTGACTTCGACAGACTTAATTTTGTATATTCTTCCTCTGTTAGTGAGAGTTTTTTCCAGTCGTAGAGAATATCGTCCATGGGGTAATGCTAGAGTGAAAGAGTACAGAGAGATGTAGACCACACGTAAGAGAAAACAGAGGTCAATATGAACCCCTTTTGTTATGGATGTTTAACAGAGGGGAGAGGCTATCTTCTGAGGAAGATAACGAGGTTCTACGTTCTAGCGACTCCAAGAGCGGCTAGGGCAACTCAGAGAGCGGCTAGGGCGAGAAAAAAAAGGGCCAAACTCACGTGAATGGGTGGAGTCGTATTATTGCCTCTCAAAATGGAAATTCGACTAGTTATATTTTCTTCTTTAGATTAAGAGTTTTACAATAAAGTCACCACTTATTTAATTATTGGGATAAATAAGAAAACCAAAATTGAAAAATTCCTCATTTTATTAATTTTCAATTGAATTTATATTGATCATAGGAAAATTACATAGCTTTGGTCCTAGATACAATCTAAGATAAAGTACATGGCTTTGTTTCCTAGTTACAATCTAAAAATCGAAAATTACATGGATAAGTATTTGATCTACTAACCCTTGATCTAAGCTCGAAGGCTATGTTACAAGGTAGGAAGGTGTTAGGCACCCACCTTGCTCGATGAAACCGGTCTTCTAAACTATGGTGGCCAACATTCATATCACACCATCCAATATGTTATCAATTAATTTACATGTTGAATTTAATGTGTGCGTATGTGATAAACCCTAATTCAATTTATTAAGCATGACATTTGGATTGAAAAATAAACTCAGGTGAATGTATATGGATGGTGATATCCTAGATTCAAGAATTTAAAAGAATTATTAAACAAACATCCTTTTTATGTTTTTTTATATGGATTTAAGATCGAAACTAGTGTTATGCATGAACATGTGATGAACAACCAAGAACACATAAGAACATTTAAGAACATTCAAACATATTCAAGAGAATTTAAATAGTTACTATTATGCTTTAATCCTAAATTCTCATAATGGCAACACAAAAAACAAGTTAGGAAAAAGGATTATACTTTAATGCAAAATCCATATGGTGGAGGTGGAAACTTTTGGTAAAAGTCCTAAGGGTGGAGGAAAAGAAGAGTTAGAAGAGGAAGAGTTAGTCTCACTCAATACCTTGAGTCTCAGGAAAACCAAGATATAACAAGACTACTCAACTTCACTAGAACTCAAGAGAGGGAAAGAGATGGGGTTTTTTGTGTGCTTTGTAATGAAGAAGAGGGAGGGTTTATGTAGTAGTGGTGGAGGAAATATGAATGGAAGGCTATTTAATAAGGGTTGACAAAGAATCATGAACTTAGACCTCATTTTAGCCTTGGAGAAAATCGGTGCATTAAATGGAGAGATTGGTGGGAGTGAGGAGCAAGCCAAAATTCGGTTTTCCTGTAGCTGTTGTAACAGTTTGTAGTGCTAACTTCAAAAAATCATATCTGACTTAAATCTAAGCGGAATTGTCTCGTTCTTGTACTCAAATTAAAGTCTCGGATGTCTAGTTTCTAGGAAAATTAACCTCATTCACAGATTAAAAATATTCTGAGAGATATCGATGAAATGGTGAGCAGAGGTCATTTGTTAAAAAATAATTTCATCACAATTAACATTAATAGGTCCCAAATTAGCTCCCAATTAACATTAAATGACTTCAATCACTCCCATTTCAGACTTAATTAGTTCCAAATTTACCCTAATTAAAAGATAATTGTACAAATTACTCATTGAATAATTAATGTTTAACTATCTAGTTAATTAGGTGTGTGCGACCTTACCACAAAATGTAGTCCTAACCAATCAAATTATGACACATTATCGATCTCAAATTGATTATACTTATAACCAATTGTTCATAATCACATATAATCAGACTCAATTTGTGATAGTGCATCTCGGCCATTAGAACTTGATTTGATAATAACTTTCAATTTGATGGTAAGATTAGGGCTTATGACCAGTTGATTTGATTGTTACAATATCAAAATCATTTTGGTGAAATAAAATTAAGGATCTAGTAACCAAAATCAAGATGCATATTTTCAAGGTGAAATTACCCTTTTACCCTCCATGTGAGGTTAAATACGGGTTGCAAAAAGGGATGTCAACACTTTGGCTTGAAGCGTTTGCATATGTTTGGGGAATCTCCACAATGGTCTCCCTTTCATTCTATATAGCCCGACAAAACAATAAAGAATCATCTGCAAACAATAAGTTAGTAACTCTGGGTGCTCCTCTACAAATAGAAACTCCTTTTATTTGCCCTTCAAATTCTGCTTTTGCCAATAAAGCAGTAAAGCCTTCTCGCATGTGTGCACGGTGACAATGGGTCTCCTTGGTGAATTCTCCGTGAAGGATGTACCATACCAAAAGGTTTTCTATTCACCAAAATAGAGAAGGATGGTGTGGTGACACAACTCATCACCCTCTCTATCCATTGTGTTGGGAAGCCCATTTTCTCCATAATCCCCTGAAGGAATTGTCATTCCACTCGGTCATAAGTCTTGTTGATATATAACTTCAATGCCAAGGTCCCTTTCTTGCCCTTCTTCTTAGCATGCATTGTGTGTAGTGTCTCATAGGCCACCAAAACATTGTTTGTAACCAATCTTCCCAGTACAAAAGTACTTTGTGTGGGCGAGATAATATATGGAAGTACCTGTTTCAATCTGTTTGCCAACACTTTGGAAATAATCTTGTAAATCACATTACATAAACTTATTGGCCTAAAATCAAACATTTTTTCTAGGTCACTCACTTTACGAATAAGAACAATATTTGTGTGATTTATCTTAGGTAACATATTTCCATTATTTAAAAAATCCAACATAGCAAAAACAACATCATCACCAATTATGTGCCAGAATTTTTGATAGAAAAGGGCATTTATATCGTCGGGTCCTGGGGCCTTGGTAGGTCCCATTTGAAATAAGGCCACTTTGACTTCTTCAGCAGTGAATTCACTAGATAAGGTCACCTTCATATCTTGAGTCACCCTTATATGAACAGCATTCAAACACTCCTCCATCTGATCACCAACTCCCGCATGAAATAGAGTGTGAAAATAGTCTAAAGCTACCTCCACCACCTCTTCTATGTCGTCAACCCACTACCATCGAGCATTTTTAATAACACCGATGTGATTCTTCCTTCTTCTTTGTGTAGCTTTGGAGTGAAAATTTTTTGTATTTTTGTCACCATGCTTCAACCAAGAAACTCTAGACCATTAGGCCTAATAAATTTCTTGTTTTTGGAGAAGCTCATCCATCTTTTTGCTTAATTCCAAGTACTCGGCCTTGCTGGTTTCTGATTTCTTCTTCATTCAACCGATCCAATCTTTTTTGAGTCTCTTTGATAGCTTTAACATCCGGATCAGTCCATGCCGTACCCCAACTCAATAATTCTGGTCCACACCTTTGGATTTTTTGCTTAATGGACTCAAGTCCATGTGCAGCAATAGTGTCTCTACCCCATGCCTCTTTCATTGTGGCCTCACAATCAACTTTCAATGACCAAGACTCCTCAAACTTGAAACTTTTCTCCCTTCTTTGCCTTTGATGGTTAAAAGATTGTACTCGCAACAACAATGGAAGGTGATCCGATGCATGTGCTGATAAGTGTGTAATTCTGCTAAATGGAAACTTCCTTAACCAAGCTTTATTGGCCACCTCTCTATCCAACCGAATTTTTGTATTTGCTTCCCCCCATCTCTTGTTGTTCCATGTAAATGGGTAACCCTTAAAGCCAAGGTCTTGAAGTTGGCAAGATTCCAAAGCTTCCCTAAATGCATCAACCTATGAAGTTTGTGGTGGACGTCTTCTTTTCTTTTTCGAAGCATGTAAAAAAGCATTAAAATCCCCTATAACCATCCAAGGTCCCTCCATAAATGTCTTCAAATATTCTAACAATCTCCAAGATCTCTCTTTGTTGTGCCTTTGGCCATCCATAAAAACAAGTCAAGAACCATCTAAACCCATCCTCCTCGATTACCCTTTGCTAAAACATGGTTTGCGGTGTAATTAATATCTCCAAATTAATAGTATTCTTCCATAAAAAAGCTAATCCTCCCCCAGCATTAAGATGCTTAACAATAATCTTATTTTGGAAAGGCAAATTACTATACAAATTCTCAAATCCATCCTTGTCCAGTCTTGTCTCCATAAGAAAACAGATTGTGGGAACTTGTTCTCTCACAATCTTGCGAAGGCTTTTACTTGTCCAACGGTTCCCAAGCCCTTGACAGTTCCAACTTATTAGCCTCATTGCTCCCGACAAGGTTAACTGTCCACCCCCGCTGATATATCAACAACATTATCTTCCTCATTGAGTACTCTTCCTTTCTTGGTCTCATGTTCTTTAGTTTGTCCACTGCTAGTCTCCCTTACATCTCTCTTCCTAAGTGATGGTAACGTAATTGCTCTAGCCAAATCCCCAAGCCCAAAATCCATCCTATTGATACGGGTCCAAGTAGTTTTAGGCCTAGTTATAGATGGCCCAAAGTCATCCCTGAATTTATCAATGACATTTAAAGAATTATTATAAAGCCCATTCGCCCTATGCTCTGCTTGCACCGCCTCCAAGTTGAACACAATTAATTCCTCCTCAAAACCAGTATGTATTTCAACATTACCTTTTATAGTTGGCATTAAATTCAGAGTGGGGTGCACCACTTCAGAGTCCATCTCATTCACGTTTGCATGGTCAACCCCATCAACATGCTTAATTCTCGCTTCCTCTCCTAAATTCATGGAATTTTCCTTATCTTTCTCACTAGGGTTTCCGGGGTTTTCTGCCATCGTCGTCTTCCTCATGTTAGGCACCATTAGATCAAAAAAATTCATAGAACCACCACCTCCAACCTCCTCCGAACTGGACTTGTTATTGGAATATGGACTAGCTCAAGTCCTTGCATGTCCCCCCCCGCCCTAAGCAAATCTCCATACTGATACTCTACTCTTCCACCATTCTTCTCCACTACATAGTGTGCTGCACAGTGCTTTAGATCATGCCCTAATATCCCATAATAATGGCAAAAAATAGGTAATCTCTCGTACTTAAAATCCACCCAATATTGCTTTCCATCTGTCCTAGCAATAAACCCTCCTCTCCTAAGGGGCTTCGAAATTGGTAAGGCCACTCTAACTTGCATAAAAAAAATGGACGTCATCCTTTCTTTTTTTCCATTCAACTTCTTCCACCACTCCCAGTCGGCCTCCAACTTCTTTAGCAACTTAAGGAGAAATCATGTCAAACGGCGCACCCCATATTTGCACCCAAAGCGACACGGTCAGCATTTTAATGTTTCCCACAGTCATTCCCTTTTTCCATCTTTGCAACATAAGAAGCTAATTATCAAAAGACCACGGACCACCTCTCAAAATCCTATCCATCTCAAATTCAGAATGGAATTTAAATTGAAATAGATTCGGCCTCACTTCTGAAATCTCCATGGCATCATCAACTCCCCAAGCCCTCCTTATCGTATTCTTTGTTGCCATCTTGTTAGAGGGCTTACACGTTAAAAATTTCCCTATCGGACTCATATTGCAACTCTCAATCACTTCTAATCTTCCTTCATCAGAGATCTCTATAACTTCTTCCTCTTCGGAAGTTAGCTTCATTTTTTCCATACTATCGATCCGCCATCTCATCACCCATATTGGAAGAAAAAAAACAAAAACTATACCCTTCGCACAGGCCAAGGGAGGGAGAACCTCGTGGGAACACGAGAAAGAGAGAGAGCTCCACGCAAGGGAGAGTATTTACAAAAAAATCCTTCCGAGACTTGAACTCCGGACTAGAAGTAGTTTTAAATGGACTTAAAATAGTTTTAAATAGGTTGGTAGTAGTACAAATTAAAAAATTTACATAAAAGTATAAAAGATTTTAATTGAGTCTTTTTTAAATATTATAAGTTTAGGTTTTTATGAATCTGCATGTAAAAAATATTTGGCACAAAATAAGAGATGGAATGATACTTAGCACAAATTGAGGCCCATTTAAAAATATAGACACTGGACATCAAATTAGAGGGCAATTAAAAAAACACTTGCACAAAATTAGAATTTAATTAAGAAAATACTAATTTAGATTCATAATCGAACTTTTTCTCAACTTCCACTTGAATATAATATACATGATAATAATATGATATGATATATAATGATTAGTAATAATCAATTCTAAAACTTTTCGCTTATGATTTTTTTTTTTCCTTTAGAGGGCACAATTGTAGCCACGAAGAACATATTCATATCAATCGATATTTATGTTAAAGTTAATAAGAAAACATTAAGTAATGTGAGGTGAATAAGGCTATTGATCACCTAATTGAAAGAGAGAAATAAGGGGGATGTAGCTACATTCTCCTCTTTTGAGAATATTCTAAGCATTGATATTGTATCGAGATTTGAAGTTGATGACCAAATGTTATTATTAAGTATAACAAAATTAAGGAAATTGAGACTCTAATTGAAATTCAATTTGGAATATATATATATTTTTAGGGATAGAATCTAATTGAATTTTTTTTTTCAATTTTGATTATATATATATATATATATATATATATATATATATATATATTTATATAATCTAAGAAGTAACTCAATGTGCGAAGTGAAGACTCTAAAAAGAATTTGGATCTTTCGTGACAATTAAAAAAAAAATTATGTTGTAGCTTTCATGAATGAACATTCAAGTTTGCAAGGAAGCTATACCAGCAAAACACAATTTACTGAAGAGGATGATTTTATTGGAAGACAAGTGCGAGCAGTGTGGTGTTGAGTCCAAAACGGCAGTCCATGCATTGTGGGAATGTGCCACGTTAGATGAAATCTGGGAGGCTATTCCAGGCTTTGAAGAGCGGAGACAATATGATATTTCAAACACTAGAGACCTGATTAGGGTGGTTCACAAGAAAAGGAAAAATTTGGACCTCATGGCCATGGTGATGTGGACGATTTGGCACCGACGAAACCAACTCCGAGTTAGCTCAAATGTTTTTCCCAAAGCACAGGTTCTCCAACAAACTTCGCAAGCCCTTCCCACTTTCCAACAGAGCCAACAATCCCTCATTCAGCCTTTAGCAGTCACCCGCGACCTCAGCCCCGTGCTTAGTGGAGTCCGCCTCCTCCGAATTGCTTTAAATCGAACTTTGTCTTTGATGGAACCGTTTTTCGGAGTTAGGCAAGGCAGGTCCGGGTGTGGTAGTTCATGATTGTCAAGGAAATGCTATAGCCTCGTTGTCAGAACAAGTCCCTCTACCATTTTCACAGACATAGTGGAAGCCATGGCAGCAGCAAGGGCGATGACCTTTGCACAGGAACTTGGTATTGCAGAGTTTATGCTTGAAGGAGATTTGAAGTAGTGATAAATTCTCTTGAAGCAAGGAAGCCTATCTATCTTCTTTTGGCCATCTTCTTGAGTCAGCTAAATCCACTCTAGTTACCAGTAAATGTATTGCTTTCTTCCATGTCCGTAGAACTTGTAATAAAGTAGCCCGTAACATAGATAGACATGCAAGACATATTACAGGTTTGTCGGTGTGGGTAGAGGATGTTCCACCACACCTATATGATGTACTTTTTGCCGACCCTGGCTGATTTTTATAAAAGCAATAGTCCTCGTTTTAAAAAAAAAAGTAAATAAATAAATAAATAAATAAAATAAAACGAATGAATAGCAACTTAAAAACTCTATTTAGTTTCTTCTCCCAGTATCATGTCTATAAGAAGTTGGGTGTTGGACGCAGATATGTGTTAATGAAAACATGCTTTTTTAACAACCTGTGATGAAATATTTGCTGCCAAAAGTGTTCCTTGAAAGCCTTCCTCAGTGTGTTGAACATTCATTTTCTGGTCAAGGAGTTCTTCAAAGCTTTGATCTTTCATCATTAAGAACCTAATAATAACCCAATTAAATTATTTGATAAAAATTACAAGAAACATTACGATACAAGAGACAAAAAAAAAAAAAAAAAAAAAAATTACCGGCAATATAAGGATTGGGTATTTTTAGGGTGTGTTTGTATAAACAGTTAGAAAATGATTTTTTGAATTTAAAATGACGTTTATAAAAAATAAAATACCATAAAGAGTTGTGGTTACATAACAAAGTTTTAGGTTTTAAAAACGTTCTTTTAAGCTCCTAAAACGTTTGACCAAACAAACCCTTAATTACAAAGGTCCATCTTTGTTTTTGGGCCACGTTTTTTTAATTGGACTTATTGGCTTTGAATGGATTTTTATTGGCCTTAACTAAATGAGCTTTTGGGTTTTAATTGAGTGTGGTTTTCAAATTGGGTTTCTTATGTGTTTGGAATTTTGTTTAAAATGTGGGCTGGTTGAATCTTGTTTAGGGTGTGATATTAAATGGCCTTGTTGAGATGTGGGTTGGCTGAGTTTAAGTTGTGAGGTTGGTTGATGTAACTCAGGTTGAGCTGCATTTTCAAATGGAATTTGGCCATTTGGTTTAAATCTAAATGTGTGTGTGGGACTCATGGGTCAAGGCATTAAAAAAAGAATAAATCAGATGGGTTTTGTTAAAATTAGTTGGTATTATGCAAGAGTTGACTGGGTTTAATGAGTCAAACTTAGCCCAAACCCAATTTGAGGGTCAGGCTGAAGCCACTCAATTATTTGGCAGTGTAGATCTATTAGGCAGTGTATGAGTTTTGGCGGGAGTATAGTCGCAAGGCTGAAACTTATAGGAATTAATAGAAGGGCATCACCAGAATTGGAGCTTGTGGCTTAATTTGACTCAACACAAGAAAACTTACCAAGTCTAGACATAGTAAATATTGACAGACTGAGAGCACTTTCTTGATTCTATTTATAGTGGTGCATGGCCGTTCTTAGTTGGAGTGATCTTGAAACTTATATTTGCACTCAAAGTGCATATGTATTGGAAAAATGCTAGGACCACAACAAATCACATTGTGTTGTTGCTGACAGAGTGCATAACAAGTTTAAATGATTTATTAATGGGTTCTCCTCTGGTACTTTGTGTTCCAAAAATCAATCTTCTAATGCCTTAGGCACAGACAGAGAAGGTGCCTACTATAATGGCTTTGTTAGCCAAAAGGATAAAATGCAAATGTATAATATAAACAGAACCTTAGAGATTGCTTAAACAATAATAATTACAATAACTATTTTTTTGAGAGATAATTACAATAACTATTAGAAAGAGAAAAAAGCATCATTGCCAAAATCAATAAAAGAACACTTTCAAAATAGTGAATATAATACAATAAAGATTCAAAAGGATAACACTAAGTGTGCCAAGGTAAAGAATCTAAAGTATAATGTCCCAATCGCCCAGTACGATAAAGATTCAGTAACTTAGTAGCAGCTTTATTTTGAGCCTCCTCACCAAGTTCCACAGGAACCTGAAAAGCTGCTCGCAGTGAAGTAAACTGTGTCTCAATAAGCCTGCTCAAATCCTCTCCAACTTGCACATTGCCATCAAAAGAAGAAATTGTCTCAAAGAGAGTCCGACGGACATCATGTACTATGAAATCCTACGTCAACAATCATAATTTCATTTTAAAATAAAGAAAAAAACCAAGGAACCACAAACTTAAGATAGGATTTAAAATGGCTAAGAAAGAGCAAGACAAGAATTGATGACACAGAACAGATGAGAAATCTGCTAGCAGGTGCTTATGGAATGCTTTCAGGTTCAAAAGGATTTAAAATGACAAAGAGGGCTGTTTCATGAGGCAAATAGGTTTCAGAGAGCATTTCTGACAGCAGCAGGTTTGATATTTCTTGAAGCAAAGTGGTTTATGATAAGGATTTTGGTTTAACACAGAAAAAAGCTCAATCTCTACTGAATACAAGCCCAGTATAAATAAATAACTAAATTGATTAATCAACAAAGCTACTCAAGCTCAAATGAGATGTTTAACAACCATATAATCTGCTCAAATCAGTTTGATGCTGACATATAGGTATACCAAACATTTGTATCCACTAAATGCATCCAGGGAAACAAGAGATTCACCACCAGCCACAAAATCGTAATGGTTTCATGAATTTTGAAGTTCAGTGGTTTATCAATACCATATTGATTCATGCTTAAAGAGTTTGTAACTTGGTGAGAAAGAGTAATAGAATAACAATCAATTTCACACAGAATTCTGATCCCAGTCCCAAAAGAGAGCTCAATGCTTGTATTTTAGTTGTTTACCATATTACAAGTTTTTTTGGACAAATAGCCATATTACTTATTTAAATCTACATCATGAAAACTAAAATTATGCCCTGAAAATAGATCATTTTGTGATAAAATGATCTCCTATTTCAATCTAGATAAATATTTACTAGAGTTATGTAGTTTGCATAGAAGTGCTACTGCTAGTAGAGGAATTGGTGCAGAAGAGTTGAGCGAGAGAAAATGCGCATTTCTCTCTGAACTCCTAAAGTCTGTTTTATAAGTGGAGGTTTCCCCCTCACACTACTAAAATGAGAATTTTCTGGCCCTGTCCCTACACATGTAATGCTCATAGCTGTTACTGTTCAGAACTATTGTTTTCTTGTGTCTTCTTACTAGAAGGTAGCTTACATAGCAATTATTGATAGTTACCAAAAAAACAGAAGAAAAACATAAATAAATATATCTAGATGAATATAATCTACGACATGTATAATTTTTTGAGATATGATGAACAAAATACTGATACCTGTGTATGATCTGTGGGGTATTGCCTTTTCTGTTTTTTGTCCAATTCACAGCTACTTAAACCCTCTACTTTGAGGTCTAAGAATATTCTATCATTCACATTCATGGACACCTTTGCCCATTTTTTGTATTCATCACTTGAATTAAGAAGAGCTAGAAAATATTGAGCAATTTCCCTTTCCCCTACTAAGCAATCTCTAATTGATCCTGCAACATAGTATAAGCGAACCTGACTTCAAAATTCAAATTTTTGAAATGGTTGGAAGTCTCAATATCATCCCATGCATCTTAGATATGACACTGATGTATACATGAGAGTTACTCCATTTACATACCAGAGTAACTCTAACACACTTAGACAAGCTATAGGATTTTAGCAGGTAGAATCATACCTGTTAAAGCTAACTTGGAGTAGATCTCAGGGTCGAGAATTTTAGGAGGTAAAACACCTGGGGTGTCCAGCACATAAACATTGGGATGACTACCTATCTGAAATGAAAATGAACTTTCATTTACAAAAAATAAAAAGGAAGATGAAAGGAGCCGAAATTCTAAAAAGCTAATTGATTCTCCAAGAAATATTCAAAATCAAAATAGATGGACTTACAAAAATTTATTCCCCCTTTTTTTTTTTTTTTTTAATTTCTTGGCTTCCAAATAAAGTATCAAATGGAGTAAGTATAAATGACTGTTTTCTCTTTTTTGAGGGTTTAGGTTATGAAGGGATGCCAGAATCTTTTCAACAGGAAGCCAAATTGAACATAATATTACGTTGGTGGGAGATATATAAATTATTCAAAGAACTGATGCATGACCAGTAGATTTTAGTAGCACCAGCGCTATCCTGGCATGTACTTTATTTCTTGAAAAACTTCAAAGGCACACAATGTTATAATCAACGACACATACCTTCAAGCTGCTGATATCTTTTGTCTCACCTGGATTTGGACTCACTATTGCATGCTTCAACTTTCCTTTCTCTATGAGTCAAGGAATATTCCAAAAATGAAGGGGAAAAACCCAGTAAATTTATAATAAAAATACAAATAAAAGAATAGAAGAAAATAAATTATTGTAAGATAGAATTGGCTAAAAACATAAAAAAAAAAAAAAAAAAATTGAACCCAACAGGTGTTTATATGGTTGAAATACCTGCAGCACTAATCCTCCCAATCTGATGCAAAGAGTTGGCAAGGGCTGACTTGCCAACATTCGGAATCCCAATAAGCATTATCACTGCTGTATAATTGAAATCATTTGTCCTCTTTAATTCTCTGACTCGGGCTAGTAAAAAATTCAGCAACTGTAAGAAGTGAAAATTCCTTGAATTGGAGTAAATTTATATAAATAAAAACAAAGGCTTTATGAACAGAAACAGTATGAAAACAACAGATATGAAGAGTAAACCTATTAAATTGGTTTTTGAAAAAAATTATCATGGTGATAGAAACACATTGTGATCACTAACACATCATTCTCAAGTGAAACAAGAAAGAAGAAAGGCTAGCTTACTCCAGCTAGAGATCCAATGACAAACAATAGATTATATTTGCTTATTCTATATAATACAAGTGGCAAACCTATTGATATTTGCCAATGAGTACTACCTCTAGTGGTACCTCCTTTCATAAAAATGCAGTAGAGGGTGGTTTACCAAGCAAACTTAAAAATATATAAATAATATGTTTTAAGAAAAATCAACATAGCAATAGAGACCCACTGTGATAATCAATGGAAGTAGTTTTCAAGTAAACAGAATAGAACTAATAATTGTTTTGATCAGGTTTAGATATCTAACTATAATAAAATCACATCATTAAGTTTGTCAAACACATTTCAATAAGAAATTAGATGTGCACATGTACACCCAGGGCACACACACACCCACTTAGATGAATAGGTCATAGATAATGATAAAAAAGTACTGACACAGTGTTATTATCCATAGTACAAACATTGATCCTCACATAATATTCAACTCATTTCATACACCATAACAAAATGGATATATACAAAAGACTATCTAAACACACAATGGATTATGCCTAATGCTCCACAGACCTCTACACACTTGGGAAAAGAGAAAAGAAAATCATATTTACCTCCTTTATATTTTCCTTATTATGGGAATTGACTCCATAAGAGATGCAGTTTTGTTGCTCAAAATACCTCTTCCATTCCTATAAACCAAAAAAAGAAGGGGGGAGAGAGAACGAAGAAGTTACAAGATAACATTATTTGAAGGAAAATGAGTGAAAAATCACTTTACAATTTCACTGTCCTGAAAGTATATAGAATTACTAGAGAAATTTATTTTGTCTATTCTGATGAAACGCATATATATAATCTAAAACTTTGATGATCCAGAATGACTGAGTTTTCAAAGAGCATGTTGTACTTGTTATGAAATAATCAAAGGAACAAAACAAGCCTAGGACAATTCCAAATGATGATCACTAGTACATCAACATTCAACAATGACTTTAGAGTTGGAATCGTGACAAAATTTCACTAGTATTTAAAATTACACTCATTATACACAATTTCAGCTGAGGTATCTTTTACAATCTTGAAATAAAAAAGCAGTCAATACCAAGACTAACAAAGGCTGATATGCTGAGTACTTCTACAGAAGTGGCTAGGGAGATTTGGAGTGGAACAGAACCATCTTTTGAGGAGAGTTCCTGATCGTCTTCCTCCCAGTGTTGTTGCCTTCTGGGGGAAGGAAGGAAAGTGGGGCTTCCTTCCAGTACCTTCTGATGCAATAAGGATGGTGAGGCTGAACAACAGAGCATATTTGGGGTGCAGATGGGGTTATCCTGTGGAAGGATATACGTGGGGGATGGGATTCTTTCTCTAAATACGTACAGTTTGAAATACAAGATGGTTCTAGAGTGAAGTTTTAGAAAAATATTTGGTGTCGTGATGGTTCTCTTAAGGACTTGTTCCTAGATTTTTTTGCCTTGACAATAGAAAAATGAGGCTTCAGTATCATCATATCAAGAGGGAGGGGGTGTTAACATTGGAATCCCCAATTCAGCTGGTCTTATCAAGATTAAGAGATGGAATCAGTTGATTCTTTTTTTCAGATTCTTTATGCTAATCTGCCCTCCTTGTTTGGCCTTGATCGAGCTGTGTGGATACCAAAAACAAAAGGAGTGTTTGAGGTTCAACTGTATTATAATGCCCTTAGAAGTATTAAAGGCTTCTTTCCCCTATAATGAGGAATCTATTAATCATCTACTTCCATTGCTCTATGGCAACAGGTATTTGGTCCTGGGTCCTCACTTTGTTTGGGTTAACTTGGTAAATTAGTGTTTCAATGGTAGAATATTGACAAGGAAACTTTCAGCACCATAGAGCAGCTAAGGTGTGGGGAGTCTTGCCTCCCAACCCATGCAGTGAATGAGAGTCTTTCTCTGTTATCCAAAAATATGTCAGTCAAGTTTGGGATATCTTAATGCAAAGACAAGTTCATAGTTCATACTGGGGTTAAAGCATTTGAATTTAAAATAGTTATGGATTTCAAAGAAGATTTCAGGCACCATAAAGCAGCTAAGGTGTGGTGAGTCTTGCCTCCCAACCCATGCAGTAAATGAGAGGTCTTTCTCTGTTAACTAAAAAGGATCCCCAAAATGTTTACTAAAAAAAAAAAATGTCTGTCAAGTTTGGGATATCTTAATGAAAAGACAAGTTCATAGTTCATACTGGGGTTAAAGCATTTGAATTTAAAATAAATATGGATTTCAAAGAAGATTTCTGGCAATATCATTAATTCCTTTCACATGAAAACTATCTATCATTTTATGGCCATATAGATATTATGACAAGTGCCTTCAGAGATATAGGTTGTGCTCAAGATATATTTGAACTTCCTCCATAAAAGACTGCAAGTTTCAGGACACTTTTGCTTCCCTCAAGAGGATTATCAACCCTTAGAAATTTCTTATTTAATTACTATAGAAAACAAAGAAGTGAAAAAATACCTACCTTAATCTGAGACCGATTTGCAAGGTCCATCTTGTTCATCACTATGATCCGCCTAGAGGAAGATGGGTAGTTTCTCAATTGCTCATACTCCGATGACAATGGAATCTAGAGAGCAATAACAATAAACATTAAAATAATAAGAACTGACTTATCAAATTATCAAAAAAGAATTAACTTATCAAAAAAAAAAGAAAAAAGTAACTGAAAATAAGCCATTAATGTTGGAGCAAATTTTGTTTTATTAAGAGCTCAAACGATGGATTGAATTAGTTCTTGCCAAAGGTGTGAGTTCATGCTCCCTTGCTAAAGTTTCAACCAATTCTTGGTGGCTTTGCTTAAGTAATCTAGAATTGTATCTTACAAATTCTAAATCGAAATTCAGTAAGATTGCTTCCAACATAATTATCTCAAAACTTACAAACATACTTTCTGAAAAAAATATAATTAAGAATTCATTTTTAGATAAAGCAAGCAATCACTTTCTCTTTGTGGGTTGCTTGGGTTCATGAGAATCTACTGTGGGGCAATAGTTTTTGGTCTGTAAAGCTCCCACAGAATATTACATACAGGGGTTGGAGAACTCTTCTGAAGCAAAGAGGTCAAGCAAGACGATTTCTAAAACATAAGATTTGGGATGGTGCCAGGTCTTCTTATGGCAGGATAATTGGCATCCTGATGGTATTCTAATTCAGACCTATGGGTGTATAGACCAATATATGATGCAGCAAGCTCCATTGAAGCTAAGTGAATAGTGACTTGAAACAAGGAGAATGGTGCCGGCCCCTTGCTAGATCAGAAGATTTGGTGAGCATTCAAAGTAAGCTCAGCCTCATTTCTATTGGTAAACAAGACAAACCTTTCTGAACTGCTTCTCCATATGGCAAGTTCAGTTGTGCTGCTGCTTGGAACCAATTAAAGCATAAAGAGATGGAGGTGGTATGGTGGAAATCAGTATGGTTACCTCAAGCAATACAAAAACACGCTTTTATGGAGTGGCTTACTTTGAAAAATAGGTTGACTACAAAAAATAGACTGATCCAATGGGGTTTTTTTGGGGATAGTTATTGTGCATTCTGTAGAAATAAAATAGAGAGTAGGGAACATTTGTATTTTGAGTGCTCCTTTACCAAGAGGGATTTGGAAGCATGTGATGGGGCTTCGCCTAGTAACTGATGTTCCGATTATTTGGGATGAAATAGTCCAATGGGGAGCGACTAATTTGGAGGGAAAAAGTTTTAGAATTACCTTCTGCAAAATTGTCTGATGGGCCACAATCTATCACATATGGTAGAAATAGCAGATGTCATGGAGGAATTGTTTTGACAGAAGAACAAATTATACAGAGAATTAAATGGGATATTAGAGCTAAAATGGGGCATGTTGTTATGGCTGAAAATATAATGCTTCACATAGTTCTAAGCTCTAGATGGGGCTGCTTGCACCTTGTTACCTGAGCATACCTCTTTGATATGCTAATGGCTCTTATGGCAATTATGATTACTAGTGCTTTCGGTAGATTAAGCAGTTGTTTAAGAACTAAGCAGTTGCTTTAGTCAGTTTGTAATCGGAGTGCTAGTTGGTATTTTTGTTGTTCTCTGATATCTGCAGGTTGTAAAGTCTGCCAGAAAAGTTGGCAGTGTTTTAGCAGAATGTGTAGACTTGCTGTCTTGTTTTTCATATGAACTTACTGAATTATCCCAAAAAAAAAAAAACTTTCTCTTAAAGGCATGAAAATGAAAACAACCAGTAATGAAAAAACAGAATAGTATTACACTATAAAAGTAGAGATGAATGACAGCTTTGAATCATTAAACAAAACTGAAGCAAACCCAAATCCAGATTTCATCCACCACCCACTTCTTATTGGGTTCAACACTAATAAGAAACCCAAACCCAGATGCTAAAACAAGTACATCCACACAAAGAAAATGAAACATAGATATAAATGTACATGCATATGCAGACATTTTATCAAACAGTTGGTGTACAATACAGACTAAAGAAACGGAAAATGAAGAGATGAGAAGAGAAGGGCACCCTTGCATCTCTGATTTCAAGAACGAGATCAACCAATGGAAGTCGTTCGGCGATGGCACGAGAGGCCGCAGCCATGTGAGGGCCGTACCATCCTCCTCTTGTGGCCAATGCGCCTATTTGCCTTGCCAATTTAGCCGTTGCTGCCATTTGGGTTATTGGCTCCAGTATGCAAAAAGCAGTTTATTAGTGGGTGTGTTGGCTGATAGACCTTTGTTTGTTTTTGGGCTTGTTCAGCTATGTGTTTCGGACTAAACTCATAGGCTTTGAAAGTTTCAATTCATTTTTTTTATTGGGCTAAACTTGATGGGCTTTTGGGTTTTAATTTAGTGTGGTTTTCAAATTTGATTTCTCATGTGTTTGGAATTTTCTTTAAAATTTGGTCTAGTTGAATCTTGTTTAGGGTGTGATTTTGAATGGACCTTATTTGAGATGTGGGTTGGCTGGATTTAAGTTTTGAGGTTGGTTGATGAGGTTCAAGTTGGGCTGCATTTTCAAATGGAATATGGCCGTTTGGTTTAAATCTAACTGTGTGTGTAGGACCTTTGGTAAAATAGCACAACTGCACAAGTAAGTCACGAGCAAGAATTATTATTATTATTATTTTAATGCTTGCTTGCTTTTCTTTTTTAAGAGGATTATTTTTGTTAATCAAATGAAATAATTTAAAATTTACTAACTTTTCTTCAAAATGAATTCATAAAAAACCAACTACTATTTTCTGAAATTTATATTTTTATAATATAATTTATGAGATCAACAACTACACTTTTTTTTTTTTTTTAATAATCACCAATTACAATTTGTGGGGGCCTTTTTTTCACTGTTAGGCCTCAACCCCTTCCATTGTACTATGGCTTGCTAGTCTAAGGTAAGAGAGTTGGGACTAGCCTTCACGGAAATGTGCTTGAGGCTAGCTTGTGCACAAGTTAGGCTCACCCAATGAAGACGCGTCCCGACATGAGCACTGTGAGTTAAGCATAAGGCGTGGTCATAGCAGGAGTAACTATTACAAGTGTTACGGCAAGAATACACTATAGCAGGATAACTGTGATAATGAAACATATTAAATAAAGTTAACTTATTTGTGAAAAGAGTTAATAGAGTTATGATAGAATAATACGATGAAGTAGAAATAACAATACAATAGAAAAAGAGTAAATAACTTAGTAACTTCTAACAAAACAGTAAGAATATCATCCAATAAACATAACCAATGGAATAACTTGTTTGTAGGATTATGGGTTGAGCTTTTCAACCGAAGCGAACCCAAGAAGGAAACCAATCTCCAACGCAGGTAACCTTGAGAAAAGGCTCCTGTCATAGAAGTTACTCACTCTAGAGAAAAGGCCTAAGTGGTTTGAGGTTCAATTATCAATTTTCGGAGAATGAGTCTGTCAAGAGGGAGAGAAAATGTGGTTTATTGATGTATGCTTCTATTCCTACTACTTTACTTTCCCTTTGGTTTTCTTTTGAACCTTTCTTTCTTTTCTTTTGTCTCTCCCTATTTTCTTTTCCCTCTATTTTTCTTTTCTACCTTTTGCCCTTCTCCCTTTTTACTATTCATGGTTACCCCCTTTTATACTGTCTGCTATTGTAGGATTTACCCCTTTTATCCCTCAACCGCTTTTGGCTCCTTGTGGGCATCTCTCCAAGACTACCCATTAGCTTGCTAGTTGTCCAGCCATTATCTCCGCCCAGAGTGTGTTGGTTGCACCACTCACTATTTCCAAACAAAATTATTTGTGTTGTTTCTAACCTCTCCCTGTTCTTGTTTTACCCATATAGATAAAGATTAAGCTACCTCATCACCTACCTCTATGGCATGCATTAAGTGGTCCTAACCCATATTTATCTCTTTCGGGTGAAATGCCATCCTAGCAGGACATTTCCCCAAAGAAGCTTGAGCGAAAACCCTAAACTAGACCTCCATTTCTCCCCACCGCCAAACCACACTCTCTGAATACCTTGACCCGTGGCCTACCTCTTATGTATTAGTTGGGTACAAGTAGGTGGTGCCCTGGTCCTTTGTGCGCGCTCCACTCTGTCTGCGCTTGTTCCTTTCTAGCCATCACACTATTTTCGATGCTCTTGCGTTGTTTGGTTCTACAATACATTCTAGTTTGTGTTTATCCTTTGTGGCGTGAAGGATACGTATGTGGGCTTTTGGGCTCATGTTTTCTTCCTTTTATCCCTTCCTAGGCTAGGCATTGTTCGGGAGAAAGCCTTTATCTTCATGGCCTGCTGAGGCCATGCTCTCTTCTTTATGGTCATGGGCCTTTTGGCCATAATCCCGTCATATTGCTTCATTGTGTTTGCTATAGCTTTTGTCTTTCCTTTGTTTCTTATTACCCCGTGGGCTTGTTGGCTAATGTTCTTGCCATATCAGGCCATTAATTCATTAATTCTTTGCTTAGGGCTTCCTTGGCCTATTTACCGCATCTTTACCTCTCATCAATTTTTGGGCTTCTTGGCCACCATTTCTACTATGTCAGCCCATTTAGTTTACCATTTTATTCATTGGGCTTCCTCGGCCCATTTACTCATTCTTTACCTCTTTTTAATCCCATGGGTTTGTTGCTTAATTCCTTGGACTTTCTCGGCTCTTTTACTACATCTTTACCTCTCGTTACTCTTATAGGCTTATTTGCCATCATTTCTACCATGTCAACCCATTGAGTTTACCACTTTATTCTATGGGCTTCCCCGACCCATTTACTTCTTCTTTACCTCTTATTATTTCCATAGGCTTACTACTTCATTCCTTGGGTATCCTCGGCCCATTTATTTCTTCTTTACCTCTTATTATTTTCATGGGCTTGTTGGCTATCAATCGTACCACTTCAACCCACTGGGCTTGTTTCCTAATTTCTTTACCGTTTTGCCCCTCGCTTTTTCTTCTCATTTTCCTTATTTTTGGGCTTCTTCTCTTTTGTTGGACCTTTTGTCAAAAATGGGCATCAACACAATTTATATCATAAAACAAAATAAAGACTTCTATACAAGCTTTCAAGATGGATAGTTGAGTACAACTTTTTATAGTGATGGACATTGTAGGATTAAGGGCCCAAATTATATATTGGGCCTTGGGCCTTGTCCAAGAGCGTGGGTGATCGAGAAGTAACGAATGGTAATAAATGGTTCAGACTCGATATTTAATGAGAAAGATACAAATGAGAAGGTTGTCCGAGGAGGAATATCTCCTCGGATACGTCAGATTGACCTTCCATAAAGCTCCAGTGATAGGGATGTGTATCATGAACATATGAGAAGGAGGGGAACCTAAAAATATCTAAGGAAAAATCGCTACCACCACATTGAATGCACCGCAGTTACTTTCCTAGCAGCATTTATGTGGAGAAAAACCTTTGAACAGTGTTGCCTTGACTACCATAACTCATAGAAAGCCAAAGAGGGTGTTTAATGGAACAAGTACTCAAATAAGGGCTCAGATGACCAACAAGTGTAGAATCAAGATGGTCTAAAGAGAGCTATATAATGTAAGAGACCCTCCATAAGGAAAAGATTGGAAAAATAGAAAGAGAACACTTTAGCTATCAAAATTATACTTGTATTCAGTTTAGTTGATTTATATAAAGACTTATCTCCTCGGACAATGAATTGATTCAGATCGGTGCTTCTTGTTCTTGTTTGATCATCATTTAAATCCATACCAGCCATTGTCCAATTCATTAAAGCCTAGTTCTTTGACCCACTCTCTACAAATTTATTATCTTTTGGACTCACTGGGCCAAGATTCCATACATCTTGGGCTTGGGCTGCAAAACGTGTTTTTACAAAGGTCTATGCCACTAATTATTTTAATTTGTTTTAAGGATGATATTGTAATGTTAATATGTTTAGTTACTATTTTTTTTTAATATAAAAGGTGAAAAATCACTTAAATTTTTTTATAAAAAAATTATTATATATTATAACAAGATATATTATTAGTCATAAATTTATTATATATTTTTATATTTTTATAATTATTAATTAAATATTTATGACATCACCGATATGACCACCAATTGGACTACAAAACCAATAATCACTATATTTTTCAGTTCTTTGATCGTATTGGTTTTTAAAACCATGGTTATATGTGATTAAATTATTAAATTTACCAAATCCCATGATAGCTTAAACTTTTAAGACAATCGGTAATTTAATAGAGTGGATTAGCCAATGCACAACCACCCCTCTATTTGGCAAGTCTCATTCCAAACTCAAAGAAAGCAGTAGCAGATATCAATAAAGCATATCAATAAAGCATATCAAGAGCAACTAGCAACTTGAGCAACCCACAGATCCCCACATCTGCCAAGTGGATGACACCTCCTCTAAGCTTGGTCAAGAATAATTATTCTACTCAAAATAAGAAAGATATTAGGAACCGAATGGTTCCTAACGGGGATGAAAATAAATTGTAGCGGAATATGTGAAAATTGTATGAGAATTGACTTATTTCGAGGTAGTCCCGTAGTCATTCTTCATAGAGAAATATTAAGAGAGAAGAAATACACTAAGCAATCAATTGGTTTATTCTTCAACATCTAATGTTGAATTACAATCATATATTTATAAGAGATTAGTTCTAATGTCATTGGCTCACATGGCCTGAGAAAATTGTGCTCCAAGAATTACGCTATGTGTTAAATGATATATGCTTAAATCCTAATTAACTCGTCTTAATCTCAACTAACTAACTAACAAAAGGGATTACAATAACCATTAGGAAATTACAAGGCATATGGCATAATTTTGGGTTCCTAACAAAAGCTAGTTGTTTTTACATATTTCAACAACGGCAACAATGCGATCTGGTAAGCACTTGGTGGCACCTTTTTAATCGTTACTATTAAAAATTCCAACAATAAAATCTAGATTTTGATTTCGAGATTAAAAAGGAATTAAAAAGCTTTCTTTCCTCCATTGTTCCTTTTGATAGGAAAAAATTGCACATATAGTTTAAAAGCAGAATTATTTATTATAAATAAATAAATTATTGAACTAAAATCTTGCTGCCTCAAAACAAAATAAAAATAAAAAACTTGCTGCCTCACCCTTAAGAGAGAGAGAGATACAATTTTGTATTTGTGGTAACTCCTCCCAAAAAAGCAAACAAAGCCATTAAAAAAACCAAAGAAAAAATTGAAAAAGAATTTTGTCCCCCTCTATGTTTAGGATAGTTCACACTTCCATAAACTTTAGAATTCAGTAATTTTTTTATTTTATTTTATGTTTTAGAAATAAAAAATACCCCCAAACCAATAATTAAGCCATTATATTTAACACTAATACTTGGAATATTTTACAGTCATTACTCATCATTACTAAAATACTCTCCTGAAGTTAACAAACACCCCAACTACCTCAATTGCCAAATCACTAATCTAAAATATAAAATTACTTAGTCTTCTTCCTTGGTAGTTGGTATTGCCAAAACCCATATCTAAATCTCATCCTTCATTCTTTAATATCATCAAAGCATTTTAAAATCTTTTATTTATTTATATCCCCAACTTGGTTTTGTTTATCTTTTCTCTTACAACCCTCGAATAGTCACTATGCTTTCAATATTACTGTTACCAAACAAATTGCTAAAGTTCCAGAGATTCAGTCATAGTGCAAAGCAAGAATTAATATAGACTATATAGAATTAATATAGGCAAGCATTGAGCCCACAGCATTTGCCGAAACCAATTACTAGAGGGAAGAGATCCACTACCTTGTGTATTAAACCAATTACTACCATGGTCATCCTTCTTTTTTTTTTTTTTTTTTTTTTAATCTTCTAAAAAAAAACTCTTTTTTTTTTTTTTTTTAATCATGCCAGTTTGGTTTAGGCAAAATGTCACGACAGCATTTCCAAAATGTGATTTTAGATGGAATGAAGCATTTGGTAAAATTTTGAAATCGCGCTTTTCCTCTTAAAGGTGAAGAAAATCGTGGCTGAGAAAAAAAAAAAGTAAAAACAAAAGGAAAAAAAGTATATTAAAAAAAAAAAAAGGGTGTCAGGTTGGTTATACGTGTGGGGTTAAAGCCTTAAAGGGTATGAACAAATTTTTTCAAAAAATTTAAGCATATGATAAAAAAAAAATTATATTAGAATAATGTTCACAATATATTTTTATAACAAAATTTAGGTGGCAAGTTGTTATTAGTTATAATTTGAACTACCACTATCATAAACTTTTTACCCACCAATAAAATCTTACCACCTCGGACTTGTTGTAAAATTATTAGGAAAATATTGTATACCTAGCATTACTCTCTACTCATTGTAATAGGTACAAAAAGAAAGAGAGTAGTTGTTAGGAAAAATATATCACGTTTTAAGATAATTATTGTGTATTCCGTTACAAGGAAAATTAAAGAGTCACTTGTTATGGACAAGAAGTCATTAATAATCTTCTTAAAAAAAAAGTCTTTTTTTTTTTTTTTGAGAAACCGGAAAGAACTTGTCATTAAACATGCATGAAAATCCCGTCCGCAGATACAAGCTCTGTTACATTACAATGAATTTCCTCTAACCATACTTGTGGTTCATACAAATTTTTCGCTAGCTTAGTGAGTTTGTCTGCAACGTTGTTACCCGGGCGCTAGGTGTAAGTGAAGGTAGCCGACCTGAATGTTGATGCTAGGGAGCGTGATTCTTCAACAATGTGTCCAAATGCCGACATGCAAGGTTGCTCTGCTGTGAGGAGTTTAAAGATAACCTCTGAATTGCCTTCGAAAACCACATCCTGTAGCCCAAGTTCACTTGCAAATACGATGGATCTCCCGCAAGCCAACGCTTCCAAAGCTACCATAGTTGGAGGCAAATGGATTCGTTCCGATAGCGCCGCAATGACTAAACCCTCTGAATCACGTACAACCACACCCGCACGCAGCGGCGATGTCCGGAAAAGTGGCGCCGTCAAAATTTACCTTATAAACCGAGGGCGACGGTGGCAGCCAGTGAGTTGGGTGATGCACCGTTAATTGAGTTCTCGGTTCTTCTTGGAAAAGTGCAAAGAATTCTTGAACGAAAATTTTGCTAGTTTCCATGACTTGTCGCAAGGAATCCTTGCCCGGAAAAACCCAAACTTCGCCGAGCTATTTGCCTTTATCGGGTGGAGTATTTGGCATGATCGTAACGCAAGGAGGTTGGGCTCACCTTCTCTGCCAATTGAGAAAATATACAGAGATGCCGTGGAGCGCTAATAATTTATTCCTTTTTGGCAATGTACACCTCAAATTGCAATTTTGATCAATGTTAGTAATACATTTAGCTTCTTTTTTTTTTTTTTTTTTTTTTTTTAACTTTTTGTATATAAAAAAAGGCACTTTTAATAGCTTTTAATATTTAGAAAAACTCAATTACATAGTGCATTTACCATCACTTTTTCAAAAAGCACAATATCCAAAATCTGAATCAAACTCACTTGAAAACATTAAATACATTTTGAATTAATGAGTTATCTATAGTATAAGAATAATTAGAGGAAACAAAAATGAAGTATTAATTATCTAAATAAACTATGACAACCTTGCAAAAATGAGTTAATATATCACTAATTAATAATAATTAAATTTTTGATGAGACACCATGAGGTCACACCATTCTAAAAATAATTTTGATCTTGACTTTGATTTATTTTCCATTTTGGGTGAAAGTTAATGCAAATATGCTTTGGTTGTTTTTCCATTAAGTGTCCATTTGGTAAAAATTATTTTTGCCAACTTATTTTACTATTTAACTTGTGGAAGAGGATTTTGTTCCACGCCCAAGAAGCTGTTTGTCCTCTTTGGAGAGCCAAGCCTGCAAGGTTTTGTTCTCAGTACCAAGTGTGGGGTTTGGGATTTTTTGGGTGCCTTGACCCTGTGACACCTTAGTCCCACATCGGCAAGAGATGCGCCCCACTCATGATTTATAAGCCCTTGGAGCGACCATGAGTGTGTGGTAGTGGTACACTCATGATCGCTCCAAGGGCTTATAAACCATGAGTGTGGCGCATCTCTTGCCGATGTGGGACTAGGATGTCACAGGGTCAAAGCACCCCAAAAATCCCAAACCCCACACTTGGTACCGAGAACAAAACCTTGTAGGCTTAGCTCCCCAAATAGGACAAACGACTTTATGGGTGTGGAACAAAATCCTCCCCCACAAAAAGGTGCTTTTGAGGGACCGTGCCCATCTCGAGTATTGTCCGCTTTGGGGCAAGGGTGGGATTGGCTTGGCCATGTTCGACACCGCATGATACCCGCACGGTTTTGTTACCCTCAAGGGGCACGCCTCTACGAGATGGGCACAGTCCCTCAAAAGCGCCTTTTGTGGGGGAGGATTTTGTTCCACGCCTTACAAGCTGTTTGTCCTCTTTTGGGAGCCAAGCCCGCAAGGTTTTGTTCTCAGTACCAAGTGTGGGGTTTGGGATTTTTGGGGTGCTTTGACCCTGTGACACCCTAGTCCCACATCAACAAGAGATGCGCCCCACTCATGGTTTATAAGCCCTTGGAGCGACCATGAGTGTGTGGTAGTGGTACACTCATGGTCGCTCCAAGGGCTTATAAACCATGAGTGAGGATGTGGGACTAGGGTGTCACAGAGTCAAAGCACCCCAAAAATCCCAAACCCCACACTTGGTATTGAGAACAAAACATTGTGGGCTTGGCTCCCCAAAGAGGACAAACAATTTTTATGGGCGTGGAACAAAATCTTCTCCCACACAACTTATTTTATTATTCAACTTATTTTTGCTACTATTCATGAGTTTTATTGTACTATTTCAATTAGTTTTTACCTTTATCTACAGTACTTTCAACAACAAAATTTCAGTTTAAGTAAAATAAGCAAATCCCAACGGACTCTTATTAAGTGAAATTAAAAATTTTGATGTAAGTGCTTTTCTTTATTAGTAGGGTAAATTGCAAATTTCACCTTTAAAGTTTGGAGGTGTTTGGATTTTACACCCTAAATTTTAGAATTTGGATTTCATCATCCGAAGTTTGAAAGTATTTGGATTTTTATACCTCGACTTTTCAGAATTTGAAATTTACCCCCTAAATTTTAGGGGTTTTTGGATTTTACTCCCCAAAATTTGGAGTGTTTGGATTTTACACCTTGAAGTTTTAGAATGTGGGGTTGTTAAATCCAAACACTCCCAGACTTTAGGGGGGTAAAATCCAAATTCTAAAACGTTAAGATATAAAATTCAAACACCCGAATTTTGTAAAGTAAAATCCAAATTTTGAAATTTCAGGGTGTAAAATTCAAACAACCCCCAACTTAGTGGCGGTAATGTTGTATAATGCAAACATATTGAATTTGACTACCAATCAGTGTGGTAATGGATTTTGAAAAAATAATCTTCATTGTGGTTTTGTGTCTGTTTATGGCCAATAGTTATAGAGTGAAAGGAATAAGAATTATATCTAATGAAAAGGATTTGGCAACTCAAGCTCATTAACAAACCTCCTGTTAAGAGCATTCAGGAATTAGAGTTCTTGGTTTTTTTTTTTTTTTTTTTTACAATATATAATTTTTACTTTAACCAAATTGAAATATATATATGTGTGAAGCTCCCTCCTGGAGACTTAAACCCCGTCCATTTCCCCCATACCTCACAAGCACTTATACTTGTGGAGTGACCATCGCACTAAGGGTGTGCGGTGGTTTTTTTTTTTTTTTTTAAAATCTTTATAAGTTGTAATACAATAGTACTATTTATGACTTAAACTACAGCGAAGATGAAAAGATCTATTTGAACCTGACTTTTGGCTTTTTATATTTATTTCGCTTAAACTATTTACGGAGAAGATGAAAAAAATTGTATTAAGTTGTGTGTCATGTTACTTGCACACCATGTAAGAACATTTGTCCAACAATATTAAGAATAATGTATGTTTTTCTAATTTTCAAATTTTCTCTATATTCACCAACATCATGTTCTATTCCTCTTTCAAATATTTTGTAAATTATGAAAGCTTTAATTCTTTTGTTACTTTGGATAGAACTTGTTTTCTTCTTGTAAGAGTATTTCTTGATCTTTGATTTTGTAGATGGAATTTGGACATATTGTTGATTGTATTGATATTGAAAAGTAATTGGCTTTGGACCATCCTTTATTGAAAGATCACAAGATTCAGGTACTTCATCTTTGTGACAACCCTAGGTTCATTCCAATATTTTCTTCCTAAAAAATGGTAATCTGAAATAATTATCACTATATTTAACGTAATAAATAAATTCTTTTTGTAGTTTATGTAATTCTAATGTAGTAGTTTATTGCACTTGTTAGCACATGTCAATTGGACTCTAATGGTAATGATTAATGTTAGGGTAAAACTTAGATACAGTGCCTTATATTGTTTATTAGGTACATGTGAGAGAATGGCTAGTATTTTCCTTCTGCTGAGAGTCACTTGAAAGCCATTAAAAAAAAAACTCTCTCTCTCTAATGGCTTCCCTTGAAAATCCAACTCGCCAAAATCAAAATCAAAATCAACATGAATACAGTTTAATTTCTATTAAGATCTGGTCTGACAAAATGAAAAGAAAATAGAGAAAGATGATACTCTCTAACACCGTTTGATATACAAGATATTGTACCTAAATTTTTGCCTTTAATGTTAACATAAACAATGATAGTACCTCCACTGCTCTTAGAAATTACATCTTGATTTTGACATGGAGCTTCTTATTGTAACCAACACAGGCCACCTAAAGTTAGCATATGTACTGATTCTTTAAAAACCAAAACAATTAAATTAAGTAGATCAGCTATCTCATCTCCAAAAAAAAAAAAAAAAAAAAAAAAAAAGGTAGATCAGCTATCCTTAAAACTAAATGCATATAAACGATTCGAATATATAACTAAATAATTATGTACTGTTCAGTCGACTCAAGTTATTAAAAAGTGCTATATAACTAAATAAGTTTGATTGGATGTGTTTTTCCTAAATATTTTCTAAAATTATGCTATTTGACAAAATTAGCCTAATGAGAGATTTTTAAAAAGTTCAGAATTTTTTTATTTTTTTTTATTTTTTAGAAACAAAAAGTTCAAAAGTTTAATAATGAATATTGATCATATATTTTTGCTTTTTATATGACAGGATGTAAATGACAATTGGTGGATATTTATTGACGAAAATGTTGTGGGATATTATCCAGCGGCTCTGTTTTCTAATTTGATAAACCCTAAAACCATTGGATGGGGAGGGGTGACGAGCGTTGCCCAATATGGAATTAGCCCACCCATGGGATCTGGATCATTTCCGGGTGACGGATCAAGTTCATTTTCAAATATCCATTTTAGAAATCAATGGAAAATAAAAGCTGCACCTCAATCAAATGAGTATGATATCATCATTGACCGCCCCAAGTGCTATGACTTAAAAGATGATGGATACAAAGATGACAATTTGGGATTCACCTTTCAATTTGGGGGACTTGGTGAACAGTGTGCCAATTAAAATGTTTTGCACCAATTATTTGGAAGGAATAAATTCAAAAGTTGTCTTATTTTAATGTTTTAAAAAAAAGAAAAAGAAAAAGAAAAAGAAAAAACCCTATATATAATGTATTGATTTTGATTTTGTGAAACCATTATGGGCTCAAGCAAATCTTTTACATTGAAATTCTATTTCTTTATGACTAGTTGGATGTGCTCTTGAGTCTTTATTTTTTGTATGTAGGAGTTTTAAAGTTGGATGTGCTCGAGCTTGAGTCTTTATTTTATATAAGTTGGAGTTTTAGAGTATAGAACTCATAATTCCTCATTTCCTTTTATATATATAAACTCTTTATTAGAACCCATTTTCCTCTCCCTTGTGTGTGTGTTTGTTTGTTTCTAAAAAAGAAAAAGAAGAATGGGTAATTGTTCCATATTGCTTAAGAGAATGTATTGTGTGTAGTATAACTTGCCCCACATTTCCTTAAAAGTTACCATGGCTTTTGAGTGGAGTTGTAGTATGCCTTTCTGTTAGAATCTCTTTCCCTCTCCCTTGTGTATGTGTGTTTGTTTCTCAAAAAAAAAAAAAAAAACTCTTTATTAGAATCTCAATTCTAACTCTAAGCTATATGACTGTTTCAAACCAGCTGGAGCCTTCTTCAATTGATGTTGCTAAATTTTTTCTTTAAATTGCTAATTTACTTTAGCTTTCATTTTATCAAGTTGGAAAGCTTAGTCTCTGTAAGCATTGCAAAATGTTAAAGTTTTCATGATTAACACTAGAGTATCATTTGTCGTTTTATTTTCTTAACAAAAAAAAAAAAAAAGAAAAAGAAAATTATCTCGGCTGGTTTGGCCCTAAAGGTAAGATCAAGTAAAATAGGACTTCCTTATTATTCCAGTTCCTATTTTTCTTATAAAATGCTTATTTGAGAAGTTTAGGTTAAGACAAGTAGATTAGTCTGGAAGCTAAAATAAAAAGGTTTTGATTTTTTGCAAAATGTAACTTTAAAACCATAATAAATATAGAAATTCGCTTTTACTCAGCCGTTGAGTTATTGAAATGTTTTTTTTTTTTTTTTAATGATTTAGAACAAAAGCATAAGCCTCCTTATTTAAAGATCTTTAGGCTTATGAACACTTTTGGACTGGTAATGCCTTGTATGCCCCATATATTATCCACTTATCAAACCCTGGATTAATTGGCATTCCATTCTCCATTGTTATCACATGCTCCAATGTTGAATAGTATAAGAGGTGTTTCATGGATTGACAGCCTATATAGCACTAGCATAAAATGTGTTAAATACTTATTTTTAATATTTAACACACCAAACACTAAAAAACCACCTACATAAGATGTATCAAATACCAAAATAATTTGGCACAAACTACAATGCAATTCTAATTGTAGCATTGTATAGTAAGAAAGGTTAATTATAACTATTTGGTGTTTTTTTTTTTTTTTTTTTTTTTTCTTTTCGTGATTGTTGGAATTCATTTATATTATTTTAATTTTCTCTCTTTTAATATGTCTGCCTCTGAGAACAACAAAATAGAAAGAATAAAAAAAATATGTAATGTAAAATGTATTGTAAAGTAGTGTGTTAAAATAAATAAAGTAATTTTTGATGAGTCAAAATATCTTTATTTTTTTAAGAACATCTGATGCTAATGCTCATAAATGCCAAAGCAGCAAATTGGCTTGCAAATCAAACCAAAACCTATAGCCCAAGATGCAAGTCTAATCCAAGATGAATGTGTGATTCATATTATAAGTCCTATAATTGATTTGAAAGTCTTTCTGTTGATTGCAGGCCTTTTAGTTTAGCTTAGGATTCATCATGAAATCTGGCCTGGCAGTGGATCTTTTGATTTTGAGTTTTGAACGACTTAATATGTTGGTCATTTAGCATGGCTTAGGTTCATTAAATTATTGGGCACTATGCCCAAATCAATAAATATAGTTTTGGCATAAAGTTTTTTTTTTTTTTTTTTTTTGGGGTAAATTACAAGGTTGGTTCTTTACGTCATATATCAATTTGGTCCTTAACCTTCTAATCTTGTCAATTTAGTCCCTAACATTTTTAGTACTAGCTTAATTTAATCCCTACCGTTATTCTTAGGATGGAAAAAGTTGACATGTCAAATGAAATAATGAAAAATTATTTTTTATACCACATCAATGGCCAATTGTACCACCACATCATATTAATTTTTTTTTAAACCCATATTAACATGTTCACAACAGGGAACACAAAAATCAAACTCAAACACCAAAAAAAAAAAAAAAAAAAAAAAATCACGAAAACCAAATTATGTTTCAATTCGTAATATTCCAAATGGCTAACCCTAAGGACGATGGATCGGGTAGTGAGTTTCTTCGAGTGCGAGTGGCTCTTGATATCTCTATACCTTTCCCACGGTGTTGCAAACTACGGTCAGAAGGTGAACATATTGGCTAGGTGCTTCTGAAATTTGAGCGTTTCTCGAACTTCGCTCTTGGTGTGGTAGAATTATTCATAATGAGAGGGAATGTGAGCTTTGGCTTCGGGGTAAGGGAAATTTGAAGAAAGAAGATCAACAAGACGATGACTGGCTTCGTGCCAATACAGTGAGATCTCTCCGAAAATCAGTAGTGACTATGGCTGGCTATGCTAGAGGGAAAACACCATGAAAAAAGGGTCTTGTAATGCCCAAGAAACCTTGTTCCTAATCTGCAATAGTGGTCCACACGGATGCTAGCCCACGTTCACTTTCGGTTCATATATCAGAGCAAGTCATGGTGGATATCGAGAGTATGGATCACGATAATAAGGTTGTGGGATTCTCTCCATTGCTCAGTAATGTTCCCGCCTCTAATACCAACTTCTGTTTGAATATAGACATGGTTCATAGCTCTTTGGATTGTCTTAGAAATGGTATGCAAGTTTTTCCTAAGTTGAGAGCACAAAATGCTACTGCTATTCCTACTTATAACAGCCCTAACTCTAGCATGAATGATGTCTTTGCCTTTAATGCTACCAAGGGTCAATTATGTGATATTTCAAACAAGTTGAGTACAGACTATGCCACAATTTTTGCAAGTGGAAAAAGATAGAGAGGAGTGGGAACAGTGATAGTGAGGGTGTTGACATGATTGAAGTAGAAGACTATCGACCAAGTTTGGATGCAGTAGATATGAAACAATCAAAAAGAAAATGTGTGAGAAAAAAGAGTGAAGAGGACAAAGAAAATGAACAGGTGGTTGTTAGGTACTAGCACCACTAGTATCAATGAGTTGCTTAAGCTAGAAGCGTCGTGGGTTTGGGAACCCACAAGCGAGAATGATGAAATCGTCGCCTTAATTGGTAACAAAGATCCCAAATTGGTTTTCTTAATGGAAACCAAAGTTGACAGAGATGATATTGAAAAGATTAGGAGGAAGATTCAGTTTGTAGATTACCACGTTGTGCCACGCCAAAATAGGGGAGGGGGTTTCGCTTTCCTATGGACAGATACAATTACGATTGATGTGCTCTCTTCATCCGAGCACCATATTGATGTAGTAATTGACCAAGGGATGGATGACGCTTGGCGGTTCATGGGTTTCTATGGAAATCCCGATACCACTAACCGGGAAGATTCTTGGTCATTATTAAAAACTTTGAGCCGACGATTAACATTTCCATGTGTTGTTTTGGGTGATTTCAATGAAATTCTAAGGGTGGAAGAGAAGCAAGGCTGGTTGGACAGACCGGAAAGACAAATGCAGGGGTTTAGAGATGCGTTGGATGTGTGTGGTCTTAAAGATTTAGGTTTCAATGGCTTCCCTTTCACTCGGTGCAATCAAGACCGGGCACTCAAAATACTTGGATTCGACTTGACGGAGGAGTAGCCACCATTGATTGGATTCTAAGGTTCCCTACCTCTAGAATTCACCACTTGGATGCCTTCCACTCGGATCACAAGCCCATTCCTTTGATTTCGGATTCTGAAGCACAAAGGTTTTACCAGAAGGGACAACCCTTTCACTTCGAAGCCATGTGGTTGAAGGACAAAACTTGTGAAGCGGTGATTAAGAATTCATGGACTGGCTGTTCGGGTTGTCTCCATTAAGAATGGTACCTATAAAACTAACCACCTGCTAGGACAATTTGCAAAAGTGGAGCCATGAGGTTTTTGGCCATGTTAGACTCACTTTGGCAAAGAAACTCGAGGAGTTAACCAAGGTGGAGGAGGCAAATTTGTACAGGTCCAATCCAGCCCATATTTATCAACTTCGGGATGAAATACAAGAGCTGAAAAACAGAGAAAAAGCCATGTGGCAGAATGAATGCACACGTTGGGTGAAAGAGGGAGATCAGAACAGTAGGTACTTCAATTGTAGGGCTAATCAGAGAAATAAGCACAATTTTATCTTGGGTTTTGAAGATGACAATGGGGTGTGGACTGAGGATGAAGGCTGAATGGGTGAGCTTGTTGAGGAATACTTTTCCAACCTTTTTTCCACTTCTAATCCTTTGGGTTTTGATGATATTTTTGAAGGTATTCTCCCACTGTCACGGAAGACATGAACACGGCCTTAACCGTGAATATACTATAGCTAAGGTTGTTCAAGCACTCCACCAAATGGCACCACTCACTGCACCTGGCCCCGACGGTATGTCCCCTGTTTTTTACAAATCATTTTGGCATATTGTGGGTGATGATATCACAGATGCTGTTTTGGTGGCCTTGAATTTGGGTATTATTCTTGACTCTATTAACACCACTTTCATATCCCTTATCCCAAAAATTCAGAACCCTAAGAAAGTTTCATATTTTAGGCCTATTAGCCTGTACAACGTGTTTTATAAACTTATATCAAAAGTTTTGATTAACCGCTTGAAATTGGTTTTGCCTTATGTAGTCTCCGATTCTCAAAGTGCTTTCCTGTCGAGTCGCCTTATCACCGATAATGTCCTGGTGGCTTTTGAGACTCTCCACTATCTTAAGCGAAAAACACAAGGGAAGCTAGGTTTCATGGCTCTTAAGCTTGATATGAGCAAGGCTTATGACAGGGTGGAATGGGTTTTTTTGAGAAAGTCATGCAGCATTTGGGGTTTGGAGGCAAAATGGTAACAACCATCACGTCATGTATCAAGTCTGTTTCTTATTCGGTGCTTCTCAATGGGGCACCCGTTGGCAATATTAAACCCTCTAGAGGCCCTCGCCAAGGTGATTCTTTGTCCCCATATTTGTTCATGCTTTGTGCTATTGGGTTACAGGGCCTACTTCATACATCTGAAGATGAAGGTCGCATTTGAGGTGTTTCTATATGTCGTAATGGACCTCGGGTTTCACACCTATTTTTTGCTAATGATAGTGTTCTTTTCTGTGGTGCTAAAGAATCTGAATGCCAGGTTATCCTTGATATTTTGGCCACTTATGAAAAAGGCTTTGGTCGGAAGATAAATAAAGATAAAACCAATTTGTTCTTCAGCTCAAATATTAATCCTAGCCTCCAAATCCATATACAACAGATCTTAGGTGTCCCCTCCATCAAGAATTATGAGAAATACTTAGGTCTTCCTGCCCTTGTTGGTCGAGTAAAAAAACAGAGTTTCATTTATATTAAGGAGAGAATTTGGAAGAAGCTTCGGGGTTGGAAGGAAAAGCTCCTATCACAGGCCGATAGAGAAGTGCTCATCAAATTTGTGATCCAAGCCATTCCCACCTACTCCATGAGTTGCTTTAAGCTTCCAAAAGGGTTGATCCAAGAAATTGAGACCTTGATTCGTAAGTTTTGGTGGGGTTATAGTGGGGATAATAGGAAAATCCATTGGGTTAGGTGGGAGCGTCTTTGTGAAGCCAAGAAGGTTGGAGATATAGGTTTTAAGGAAATAGAGAAGTTTAATGATGCTCTATTGGCCAAGCAGGTATGGCGTATGATGAACAACCATGACTCTCTATGTTATAGGGTCTTTAAAGCCAGATTCTTCCCCAATGGCTCCATCCTTGATGCTAAGGAGTTTAGCCTCGGGTCATATGCGTGGAAAAGCATTTTAAGTGCGAGAGATTTAATCAAAAAAGGAGCGGTATGGCGCATTGGTGATGGTCGGTCAATCTGCACTAGAGAGGATAAGTGGCTGCTAGATGAGGTCTACAGAAAGGTTAGCTCGCCCATTCCTTCCATACCCCCTGATGCCAAAGTGAGCAGCCTCATCGATGCCAACACAAGAACATGGAACATAGATCTAATCAACCAAAGTTTCTTGCCCCATGAAGCCGGATTGATCCTAAGCATTCCTTTAAGCATCAGACTCCCATAAGACCGCCTAATCTAGTCCCCCTCTTCTTCAAGTCGTTTCAGCACTTGTAGCGCATATAAGTTGCTAGTCTCTACTGCTTCAGCCAACAATGCAAGTAGCTCAGATCCTAACCCCTTAAAAGCTTTTACAGAGGCATATGGAAGCTACGTGTCCCTAGTAAAGTGAAGCACTTTGTATGGAGAGCAAGCAATAATGCTCTCCCAACCATGGATAACCTCCTTCGCCGTAAGGTGGTTCTCTCTACCACTTGCAATATCTGCAAAACCCATGTTGAAGACACCACACATGTAGTTTGGGGTTGTGAAGGAGTAAAGGAGGTGTGGCAGTCCTTTAGCTGGGCCAATCTCATAAACTCCTCCCCCTCCCTAGATTTTACTGACCTTATCTCTAAGTTTTTGCAGGTACACAATGATTACAGAGCTGAAATTTTTGCTCTTATAGCATGGCTACTGTGGAACAGACACAACTGTCTGTGACCGAGCAAACCAATTCACTCGTTTGCAAATGCTACCTTCCTTGGCTGGTGGCATGCTTCAGGACTTTATCAATGCACAAGAATCGGTCCTAAGGCCTATAGTGACAACCTCCACAAATCACTGGTGTCCACTTGTTCAACAGTGCTACAAAGCCAATTACGACGATGCCATTTTCAAGTCAAGCAATACTGTTGGTCTAGGAGTGGTTATCAGAGATAGCCAAGGTGATATCTTGGGAGCAATGTCTATTCATATCCCGCTTCCTCATTACGTACAGAGGTGGAGGCCCTTGCTTGTCGTCATGCCGTATCTTTTGCTGTCAACCTTGGTCTCCATGAGGTTATATTTGAAGGTGACTCGACAATCATCAATTAGGCCATCAACAATGGTCTGTCAAGTTCAAGACCTTATGGTCACATAGTGGACGACATCCATCACTTAACATCGCAGTTGCAGTCTCACAAGTTTTGTCAAGTGTCAAGAATCTGTAATAAGGTTGCGGATGCTTTTGCCAAGAAAGCTCGGGTTGGGTTAGATTTTAAGATTTGGGTAGATGACATTCCTGGGGACATTATTCCCCTTGCATTGTTTGATGTTCACTAGTTCCTTTGTTTTTCATTCGGTTTAATAAAAGTCCCAGTCCCATAAACTACTTTCTCCACACAAAAAAAAAAATTATTTTTATTTTTATTTATTTTATTTTTTTATGATTTAGAACAGAAGCATGAGCCTCCTTATTTAAATATCTTTAGGCTTATGAACACTTTTTGACTGGTAATGCCTTGTATGCCCCATATATTATCTACTTATCAAACCCTGGATTAATTGGCATTCCATTCTCCATTGTTATCACATGCTCCAATGTTAAATAGTATAAGAGGTGTTTCATGGATTGATGACCTATATAGCACTAGCATAAAATGTGTTAAATACTAAATTTTTAATATTTAACACACCAAACACTAAGAAACCACCTACATAAGATGTATCAAATGCCGTTATCCTTAGGATGGAAAAAGTTGACATGTCAAATGAAATAATGAAAACTATTTTTTATACCACATCAATGGCCAACTGTACCACCACACCATATTAATTTTTTTTTTAAAACCCATATTAACATGTTCACAATAGGGAACACAAAAATCAAACTCAAACACACACACACACACACACACACACACACAAAAATCACAAAATCCAAATTATGTTTCGATTAGTAATATTTTAATTTACCCAAGTAACAAAAAAAGAAAAGAAAGCTTAAAATTTTTCCCGGAAAACAAACATGGCCTTATCAAATTAAAAGACCTTATTCTTTGTGATCCCTTTGGGTTTTTTCTACTAGTCTTATTCTTTTAATTTGCTCAATAGATAATTGCCAAGTCCAAGTTCTTGCCTCTTTCCTTTGGTTGCTTTTTCATTTTCGAATTCTTTGGAACACAAAGTTTGGGTTTTGTTAGAATGAACTCATCATGAAGTCCTAAGAAGGTCTCGATTTCCTATTTGTAAGTTTTGGTGAATTGTAATTTTATAATTCAAATTTGGGTTTTGATTTGCAAAATCATGGATGTTTATTTGTTTCGGCTTGAATATGGATTTTTCTATATTGCATCATTGTAAAGCGGGGTGGAGGTTTTGGGTACCTCTGAACTTTGTGGAGGATTGGGTAGGCAATTTCTAAGACAGGGTTAAGCTTGGGTGGAATGATGATGTTGCAAAGCTTGCTGGAGGAGATGCTAGACTCATGGGTGGCCGACAACCTCGTTGTGATGAGATTGAGCCCATGGCCAGGACCACTATCTTCACCATCTTGTCTTCGATAATCTCAATTGAAACTTGGATTGAATTTTCTGGGAATAAATCGAATTTTATGACGTGAGAAGATATTCCAAATTTGATATGACTGGAGTGCCTTGTTGTGAACATGTTAATTTTGGGTTTTTTTTTTAAGTAATATGACATGGCGGTACAACTAGACTAAATTGACATAGCATTGAAAAGGTTAGGGGCCAAATTGACACAATTGAAAGGTTAGGGATTAAATTGAAATATAGTGTAAAAGATAGTGTAGGGATGAAACACCCGGATCTAGATATTGGGCCATGGGCCATGCCCAAGGTCGTCAAGTGGCCCAAGGACAGATAAGTACTAGCGAAGGTAGATAGATTATTGGGCCATGGAAGAGGACTGGTCACGGTGAGCGGGAGATGTCGTCCGAAGAGCAATCCCTCCTCGACTAACAGAGTAGGGCCCTAAGGTTCGACCATCCATCAAGAGCTAGGCGGGAGGCAATCGTGCTTGGAAGGATAAGCATCAAAGAGAGATGAGACAAAAGAGAATTGAGAAATATCTAAGAAGAAAGCTGCTACCACCGCATTGAATGCTCTACATCTAACCCCCTAGCCGCATTAATGTAGAAGTGATACCTGAATAGTAACTTTCAGTCTTACAGCTACCCCTAAAGACTTCAAGAATGTCCTGATGAGACAATTATCAAGATTAGCAGCCTAATTTACATGTGGATGACTAAGATGAAAGAAAGAAAGGAAGTATAAAAGGGATGAACTCCCATACAGAGGGGATCATCGGGAAAAACTAGAGAAAAATAATTGTGTAACTAAGAATTATAATTTTTGTATAAGTCTAAGAGAAATATACAAGAACATACCTTCCTCGACCGAAGAGAATTTTCTTATCCAAACTTTTTGTTTTACCTATTTTAGTGCCAATTATCCTACCGCGACTAGCATAACCTAACTTATTGAATGTTCAATATCAGGCCCACTTTCTAACAAATTTATTGTTCTGAGCTCATTGGACCATTGTCCAAACCATTTGGGCTGTGGAGCAAATTGTGTCCTTACAGATAGGAACCAACTTTGTAATTTATCTTTCTTTTATTATATACAAGATATAAATTATACTTTAACTTAATCTAAATGTATATATGTGTGAAGCTCCCTTCTGGAGTTTTGAACCCCGGCCCTTACCTCCCACACCCTACAAATACTTATATTTATGGAGTAACCACCACACCAAAGATGTGTAGTAATGTTTAGGCATAAAGTTAAACACATGTCATTTAAAAACTAAATTTAATATTTTACTAGTTTATTTTTCTTAGGGGTAGTATTTTACTAGTTTTTTTCTTCTTCTTTTTTTCTTGAGAAAGGTAGTGTTTTACTAGTTGATTCTGCATGCAATGCACTATTTTTTTTTTTTTTTTTTTTTTACATAATTTAATTTTTTTTCGTTTTTATTTATTTTTATAGGGTTATAAAAAAAACATTTCCATTATGGTTGTTATTGATTTCACTATGCTATCAGGTCAAATAGGTAGTAAATAACCTGCAGTATTAACCGTATTATTCTTGATAATAAATGCGTTTTGGCAATAACTATGCAAGTTGTCAACCCATTTTTTATGTTTACACAATTGAAATGTAATGATTATTCATGAATCATAAGTAATAGCTATTCATTTATTCTTTAGTAATAGCAATTCCTTTAATTGAGAAATATTTATTCCAAATGCATAAACTTTTCATGTATACATTACAGTTGATTTTATTCTAATTTTACAATTAAGCACATGAAAGGTAATAGTTAGGGCATGTAAATATGTAATAGTTATTCCTATGTTTTATCTATTTAATAGTTTGGTTATATTTTTATTACAAGGAATAGTCATTTCTTATGAAGTTATGAATAGTTATTCTTTAAAATGAGGAATAATTATTCTTTTTTAAAAGTGTTGTATTAGTTATTCCTTAGTAGGTGAAATAATTTCTAATAGTAATATATTTCCAAATAAACAAACTTTCTACATTCACATAATAATTATGGAATCAAAAATCACAAATCATAAAAAATAACTCATCTATCTCTCAAATTAAATATATATATATATATATATATATATATTCTAGGAAATATAATTGCATGAGTAAGATATTTCATAAAATAGATCTTAAGTTTTATTATAATTTTACAACTCACGAACAAACTTTATATATATATATATATATATATATATATATATATATATATATATATATATATATATATATATATATATATTTATATATACAAGATAAAAATTCTATTCTAGCCTAATTTAAGTATATATATATGTGTGAAGCTGCCTCCTAGAAACTTGAATCTTAACCATTGCCCCCCATACACCTCATACCTCACAAGCACTTATACTTATGGAGTGACCACCACACCAAAGATACACGATAGTAAACAAACCCGTTAATATGTTTAGTTATTTCATTACAACACTTCTTATTCCCAGTAATTAAGATTACCGTTCATATTGTAATCTCCATTCAATGTATCAAACATGCCCTTAGATGGTTGAGGTACACATTCTTACAAGTATGGATTTGGGCTCATCATTTTTTTATTTTCCAGTAAAACTCACCATATCAACAATTTAAAAAAAAAAAAAAAAAAAAAAATTGTAATTCTAGAATTTTCCTTATTTTAAAGGCCATAAAAAAATTTTATACATCTAAAATGTAATACACACACACAAGCCCAACAAAAGAATTGCCAATAGCAAAACTAAAAAAAAAAATTAAGTCCAATTAACCAATTTTATTCAAAACAAACAACCCGTCCTTTATAAAATTTTAAATAAAATAATTTTTCCTTTACCCATAGAAGATGAACACATTAAAATCTTTAAAAAGATAAAAATACAGCCAGCAGTAAAATTGCCCCTTAATTCCAAGTTCTGCTTCCGTCACAGGTTGCATCGAAAGAAAGGTCAGGGGAGATAAGAACACCCACGAAAGGGTAGGTTTGGGCTAGGTGAATATATATATATATATATAGGGCATTCAGCAGAAATTATTATTTTTTTTGATAGAACATTCAGCGGAAATTATTTGGTCAGGATTGGTGTGGTGTGAGGACAATATTCAACAAGCGAAAAACTCGGAAAATGGGGATAAGCTCGGATGAGATCGATAGATATATATATATATATATATATATATATATATATATTATTATAAAAGAGATCGATATTATCTATATATATATATATATATATATAAAACCGAAGCTTTTGAAGCTCCCACAATTTTCCACGTCAGCATATCATTTTAAAAAAAAATCATAAACCAAAAAATAAAAAACTTTTTTCCACATCAGCAAATCATTTAAAAAAAAAAATCATAAACCAAAAAATAAAAAACTTTTCTAAAACCCAAAAAAATACTTAAACGCAAAATCAGAGGAACCCTAAGCCTTTAACACGCTCTACCTTCTCCTTCCTCCAAAACCAGACCACGCTTTGCCGTTCCCCCCCACACGCAAATCGCAGCTCAACGACTCAATGACTCCACCTTCTCCGGCGCCACCCTTCTCCGGTTCTATATTTGTCGGCCCCACCGTTTGATTATCTCTTTCAGCCCTCAAGTATACTCATCCAAAACCTTCTTCTCTCTAACCACTTCACCCCTTCCCAACATGAGACCTGGGGTTTCATCCTCTGGATTTCAAAATTTGGGTTTAATCCCGCATTTTAGTTTACTAGGCATCTGTTAATTTTACTAGGCACAAACACAACACCGCGTTCTTCTTCTCATCAGTCAGTCAAACTCAAAACTCAACACCATGACCCCAAAATCCCTCTTCTTCTTCTCCACCACCCTCGCTCTTCTCATCCTCCTCATACCCATCTCTGCCCAAATCTCCGACCCGAACCCGAAACCGACCCAATCCCTATTCGCGGCCCGCACCGAGCTCACCAACTATGGCTTCCCGGTCGGACTCTTACCCTCCTCGGTCCATGGCTACTCCATAAACAAGACCTCCGGCGACTTCTCTGTCGAGCTCGGCGGCGATCGCAAGATCACTCTCCGCCGGACAACTACCTCGCCACCTATTCCGGAGACAGTCGGGGAAAGATCGTTTCGGGTAAGATCGCTGAGCTCGATGGGATTCGGGTCCGTGCGTTGTTCGGTGGTGGTCCATCACCGGATCCGATCCACCGGCGAAGACTTGGTGTTCGAGGTCGGCATGGTCAGCGCCAAGTACCCCTCCAAGAACTTCGACGAGAGCCCCGGTGCGAAGGTAAACACTCCTCTTCGTGAGTGAGCGAGTGATGTATGAATTCAAATCCCAATTCAATTCGCTCTTAATTAGGGTTTTGAATTGATCGAGAGAAATTCGAGACTAAAGTATGTGTTGTGCGTTATGATTAGTATTGAATTAACATCTCCGAGTGATAATTCTTAATTAGTAATTATTGATTTAAAATATAAAAATTGATTGAATCGAATTGTGCTCTATGTATCTCGATTATTCCTGAATATTCTATATAGCACGAGCAAAATAAAATAGTTCTGTCTTTTTTGATTTTGTTTTAATTTTAGTTTACTAGGCATCTGTTTGTATCGAATATGTTCTTTTCCAGATTAATTCCCTCTAAGGTATTAGCCCAAACTGCCGACTCTTCCAAAGAAGGTAATTCTTTTCTCTCTTTACGATTAAATCCTTTAGCACAAATCCCATTAGATATCCGTGAAACGTTTTAACTTTTATTTATTTTTACTAATTCGTTAATGTTTGAATTTCTTTTCAGTTTGATTAAAGCTGCCGACTCTTCCAAAGAAGGTAATTCTTTTCTCTCTTTATGATTAAATCCGTTAGTACGAATCGCATCGGATATCTGTGAAACGTTTTAACTTTTATTTATTTTTACTAATTCGTTAATGTTTGAATTGCTTTCAGTTTGATTATTGTTGATTTCAATTAATTTACACCTAAGGATTTGTTAAATTATTATTATTATTTTTAAATTGATTTCTTTCTCTGATTTTGTAGCTGATTAATATAAAGCTTCCAAAGTATTTTTACGATCAGACAAACTTAACCAAATTGAGCATCTGTTTGGGTGTGGAGGAAAAAAACAATGGAAGCACAATCAATTGTGAAGGTTCCTTTTAGATACCTTTGTTAATTTGCTTTGTTGATTTGCCAATTGTGAATTACTTTATGTTATTTCTACTAAGATTTTTCTATGGTATTCTATTTTATTTCACTTTGTTGCGGGTGCTTGTATTTTTCTTTTTTCTTGCATTTTTCTATGGACAGTCAAGTATTTACCTTTCCTTTATTATGTATGGCTCCAAACATTAATCGTGTATTGGACATAGCTCAAGAACACAGTGTGAGCAGCTACACGTTGCAGAGAAATCGAGGTATCCACAAGCCAGTCAAAGTTGATGATGACCCTTCAATGATCGCTGAAAATGGTGTGAGTAGCTCCGGCTTGTGCGAGCATGAAAAAGGTGAGAATATTGCTTTGCTCCAAAAAAGCAACATTATCCTCCCCCATGACAATTCTCTAATTGACAGGCAATAAACTTTTCACACTGCCACCGATGGTGAATTTTGCATTTTCACCGTGCCTCAATACATATCTTGGGCAAACTTCGTGATTAGGTTATCTTATTTTGTAAATTAATGGTAACATCTCTTGATTACTGTATTGCAGGCATTGCGGACCGCTCATGCAACAGCAGGATATATTAATGCTGCAATGCGAGAGCTCCCGAGGATCTCAGGCAGAGTTATTCAAGCACAGATGGATACAGCATTTACTAATTCTAAGATGCAGAGAATTCGTGGGAACTCGAGGCACGATTAAGGTGGAGAGAGATGGATTTCTCGGCAAGTCGGAAGACAAAGCTGGCAGAACTTTGATGATAGCAACAAGCATGGATCCTGATTTTTACAAGGCTATATAATGAGATAGGGACATTGATTTAATCCAAAAAAGAAGGCATGATATGGAACTTTCTCCTCTCTATGACAAAACCCCTGAATTGAATACAATCCTTCATCTTGCTGCCGCAAGCTCAGACGATGAAGAGTTTGTACAAGCAATCCTCAGGATCCAACTGTGCCAAAAATTTGTCACAGAAAAGAACTCAGCGGCAACCTTCCTCTTCATGAAGCAGTAAATGCTGGCCATCTGCATATAGTGAAACTTTTGGTCATATGGACTTACCAAAGCAAATTTGCAAGATCACTCTCTTGGACCATTGAGGGAGAAAAATAAGGAGGATAATACTCCTCTTTACCCGCCCTTAATTAACAAATACCAAGCTGTGGGTTGTAACTTGGCCTTGGAATCCAAGTACAATGAAATGGCCAAGTTCTTTGTACTTGGATTGATTTATAGTTTTGGATTGATTTATGACTATTATGCTACTATTTTAAAGTTGAGTATGGACATTTTTAGTAATTTTCACTTTCATTAAGTGTTGTTTCTTTTACATGTACACATGGTGTTTGATGAAATTTCTTTTGAGTTCTAGAAGCCATAATACATGGAGAGTCGTAAGGAGGAAGATAGGTAAGAAATGTGATGCTCTATTGTTGATCTAATCAAGGTAAGCTGTGTTTGATTCTTGTTACTATTGTTAATGATACACCATATATTGAATATTTGCTTTGTACAATTTCTTTGTTTTGTCTTTGATATCCTAAGTCTTTGGTGTTGATTGGAATTTAATTTATATCGTAATTAATTGTATTGGAGTGTACTTATACAAGTTATATATTTTCTAAATTATGATCTCAAGTATTTGGTTACCACGATATCTCATTGTATGTGAGAGATTTTATTGCTTTGGTATATAATTTATACCTTGATATTGGTTTTTTTTTTTTTTTTTTTTTTTTTTTTTTTTTTTTAATGTTAGGGAAGTTGTGTCAATTGATTGACATGTTATTATCAACAACTTTTTCGTGCATCGCACGGGTTAGCGACTAGTTTCTATGATTATGGAAGTATGGAACAATGAACCAATGCGCATGCGCGCAAATTGAAATACATGCATGCATAAATACATGACGTACTCTGAACTGAAGAAATTGAAATACATGCATGCAGAAATAACGATGCATGCGCGCAAATTGCAATCAACCAGTGATCAACTTTTGCGCATTTGGGCCACAAAAAGTAGAATATGAAGATGTGGTCACAGCTGGGCCTTTGGGCCACAAAAATAATGATAAACTTTTGGGCCCAAATGGTCAAAAGGATGTGACTTATGAGTCAGAAAAATGAAGTATTTGATTGTGGTTCTATTAAAGGTGATGAACCAGATGAGATACAAACTAGAAAGCTGATCGAAGTTAAGCTTGAACACATTCATGAGGAATTATGGATGTCAATAAGGGAACAACGATGGTGTTAAGCTTGAAGCCTTGAACACATTTAGATTGCAAACTTCACTACTTGGTAAAGCAATTAAGAAGATTCTCAAGTGATATTTTTAATGAAAACATGAAATGACTTGCAATAAGGAATTAGGTTAAGAGTGGCTGCAGATTAATTAGCCAGGCAGTGCTTTAGGAGTCGATTGGGATGGTTGCTTTGGATTTTTTATTTATTTTTAATTTTTTTATAGAAAACATACTAAAATCTTAACAGATGTTTATATCTATAGGCAGTGGCGGAGCCATGATTTCACTTTTTTTTTGGGGGGGGGTGTTGGAGGGGGAATTTGAAGGCAATTTTGCTAATCCAAAATTTTTTACTTAAAGAGGGATTCACAAGAAGATTTGCAAAATCTAACTTGATATTAGTTTGTTTAGAATTCAATACGAACTCAATATTACGTTCAAGATTCTCCATATTTTCAATTAACTACAAATATACATTTCATCTCATTAGAATAAAGAAACAAAAATAATCAATTTATAGTTACTAACAATAAAAACAAGAGAATAATCTAAATACATAAAGTTGTATATCTAATTTGATTCCTAAATTAAATTGAGAATATACACTACCTTACTTTCTTTCAAAACATATCTAGAATTTAAAGCTTTTGTTCTCTATTCTCTAATTTATTTAAATTTGGGTTCATAGCAAAAACACAAAGTTTAAACTATTTGTCATCTCGCCCTACCATTGACATCTTTTTTTATCTACCAATAACAGTTTGTCAAAGGGTGGCAGACTCATTTTGTTAAAAAGTACCATTTCAAGCCTTCTGACTTATTATCTTTCCCTTTTTACTGTTCCTAAAGCTATGGCAGTGAGTTAGAACGTATTTAGAGAAATTTTTTGTGGGCTTCCTCAGTTGAATGCTTTAAATACCCCTTGGTGGCTTGGGAAAATGTTTGGTTACCACGTGAGTTGGGTGGTTTGGGAATTCAAAATTTGGTTTCGTTTAATCAGGCTTTATTAGGAAAATGGCTTTGGAGGTATGGCCATGAAACTACTCATTTATGGCAGAGGGTTATAGCCATGAAATATGCGGTGGGGATAGGGGGGTGGAGCACTAGAGTTTCTAGAAGGGCTCATGGTTGTGGTTTATGGCGAAGTATTGGCGAAGGGTGGGAAAGTTTCTCTAGGCATTTGTCCTTTGTGGTAGGGAATGGTTCTTGTCTTCTTTTTTGGCATGATAAGTGAACTGGGGAAAATTCTCTTAAAACTCTTTATCCATAGTTATTTGTGTGCTCAACCAATAAGGAAGTTTGTATTTTTGACGTATTAAGTCCTCTAATTGGTGATAATGATAGAGTTTAGCGTTTAAGATTTTATAGGAAATTCAATGATTGGGAATTAGCGGCTTCCTACTCCCTTCTTCATTTCATTCAAACATAGATTCCCGGGAGTGGAGGTAGTGACAGACTTTGTTGGTGACTCAATGGAAGTGGGAAGTTTGACGTTCGATCTTTTTATCATAAAATTCGAAATGTAACTCTTTCTACTTTCCCTTGGAAGGGAATTTGGAAAGTAAAGGTTCCAAAAAAGGTGGCTTTCTTTATGTGGACTGCAACTCATGGCCAAATTTTAACTTTGGATAATCTTATGCTTCGTGGTCGCACTTTGGCAAATCGTTATTGTATGTGTTGTTGTTCAGTAGTTCATTCTTTATGGATGTGTATGTTTCAATTGTTTGGGATTGATTGGATCATGCTAGGTTCGATTGCAGACTTAGTCTTTTGTTGGTATCACTAGCTTGGGAAACATAATTCTGGCATTTGGAAATCGATTACAAGTTGCTTAATGTGGACAACTTGGATTGAAAGGAATCGGCATTCTTTTGAGAATACTGGAAAATCTTTGGCTCAGTTGTTAGATTTATGTACACTTTTTGATTGGTCTTAGTGTTGGGGTCTCTCGGATTGTTCTACACTTATGGATTTTCTTTTGTCTCTTAGAATAGTTTAGTGACAGTTTCATTTATTTTTGTTTCTCTTTCCTCTTTTTTCACTATCGTGAACTTTACGCATTTTTCATACTTTTCCAACTTCAATAATATTTTTTCTTACCAAAAAAAAAAAAAAAAAAAAAAAACCCTAATCCTCCCAACTGAGGCAAAGAGTTGGCAAGGGCTGACTTACCAAAATTTGGAATCCCAATAAGCATTATCACTCTTTGTTAATTGAAATCATTTTTCCTCTTTAATTCTCTGACTCGGGCTAGTAAAAAATTCAGCAACTGTAAGAAGTGAAATTCCTTGAATTGGAGTAAATTTATATAAATAAAAACAAAAGCTTTATGAATAGAAACAATATGAAAACAACAGATATGAAGAGTAAACCTATTAAATTGGTTTTTGACAAAAATTATCATAGTAATAGAAACACATTGTGATCACTAACACATCATTCTCAAGTGAAACAAGACAGAAGAAAGGCTAGCTTAACTACGACTAGATATCCAAGGCTAGCTTAACTACAGCTAGATATCCAATGACAAACAATAGATTATATTTTCTTATTCTATATAATACAAGTGGCAAACCTATTGATATTTGCCAGTGGGTACTACCTCTAGTGGTACCCTGTCCTTTTATAACAATGCAACAGAGGGTGGTTTATTGGTTCAAGACCCATAGAGTGCGTGCATAAATTTTCGAGCAAACTTAAATATATAAAAATAAAATGTTTTTGAAAAAACCAACACAGAAATAGAGATCCATTGTGATAATCAATGGAAGTAGTTCTCAAGTAAACAGAATAGAACTAATAATTGTTTTGATTGGGTTTAGATATCTAACTATAATGAAATCACATCATTAAGTTCCTCAAACACATTTCAATAAGAAATTGGATGTGCACATGCACACCTAGGACACAAGCATACCCCTTTGAATGAATAGGTCATAGATAATGATAAAAAAGTATTGACACAATGTTGTTGCACATAGTACAAACGTTGATCCTCACATAATATTCAACTCATTTCATACGCCGTAACAAATTGGCTAAATACAAAAGCCTAATGCTCCTGAGACCTCTACACACTTGGGGAAAAAGGAAAATTATATTTACCTCCTTTATATTCTTCTTATTATGGGAATTGACTCCATAAGAGATGAAGTTTTGTTGCTCAAAATACCTCTTCCACTCTTATAAATTGAAAAAAAAAAAAAAAAAAAAAAGGGGGGGAGTGGGGGGAACGAAGAAGAAGTTACAAGATAACATTATTTGAAAACAAACAAGTGACAAAATCACTTTACAATTTCACTGTCCTTAAAGTAAATAGAATTACTAGAGAAAATTATTTTGTCTATTCTGATGAAACACATGTATATAATCTATAACTTTGATGATCCAGAATGAATGAGTTTTCAAAGAGCATATTCTACTTGTTATGAAATCATCAAAGGAACAAAAGAAGCCTAGGAAATTTCTAGATGATGATCACTAGTATATCAACACTCAACAATGACATCAGAGTTGGAATTATGACAAAATTTCACCAGTAATTAAAATCGCACTCAATGTACACAATTTTAGCTGAGATATCTTTTACAATCTTGAAATAGCAAATCAGTCAATACCAAGACTAACACAGGCTGATATGTCAAACGCTTTAAGGAAGTGGCCAAGGAGATTTGGAGTGGAACGGGATCCTCTTTAGAGGAGATTAAGCGATGCAAAATATGATTGAGGAAGGTGAGACTGGACAACAGAGCATATTTGGGGTGCACATGGGTTATCCTGTGGAAGGGTATACATGGGGGATGGGATTCCTTCTCTAAATACTTACAGTTTGAAATAAGAGATGGTACTAGAGTGAGGTTTTAGCCAAATATTTGGTGTGGTGATGGCTCTCTTAAGGACTTGTTCCTAGACTTGTTTGCCTTGACAAATGAGTATAAGGCTTCAATATCATCGTATCAAGAAGTGGGGGTAGTTAACATTAGAATCCACAATTTAGCTATTCTTATCAAGATTGAGAGATGGAATCAGTTGATTCTTTTTTTGAGTCTTTTATGTTAATCTCACCCTCCTTGTTTGGTCCCGATCGAGCTGTGTGAATACTAGAAAAGAAAGGAGTGTTTGAGGTCAACTGTATTATAAAGCCCTTAGGAGTATTAAAGGCTTTTCCCCTGTAATGAGGAAATGAGGAATCTATTGATCATCTACTTCTCCATTGCTCTATGACAACAGGTATTTGGTCCTGGATCCTCACTTTGTTTGAGTTAACTTGGGTGATGCCTAAACTAGTGTTTCGATTGGTAGAATATTGAAAAGGAAACTTTCAGCGACATAGAGCAGCTAAGGTGTGGTGAGTCTTGCCTCTATGAGTCATGGGGAATCTATGGCTCGAGAGAAACAAGGAGGCCTTTGATGGAATGGAGCGTCCTTCTTAGTAATCAATGAGTGAGTTCTGCGAACTTTGTTTGATTGAAGGAGATCAAACACATCCTTTTATGTGTCATTCTCTTTTCCTTTTCTAATTAAATTTTTACTTAAAAAAAAAATTTTGATATAAAAAATTGGTCAATACCAAGGGTCCAAAACCAACATAGGCTGATATGTCATGTGCGTATTGGTTCAATATCAACCCATGCAGTGGATGAGAGTCTTTCTCTGTTAACTACAAATATGTCGGTCAAGTTTGGATATCTTAATGCCAAGACAGGTTCATAGTTCATACTAGGGTTATGGATTTCAAAGAATATTTTAGGCAGTATCACTAATTCCTTTCACACGAAAACTATCTATCATTTTAGGGCCATATAGATATTATGACAAGTGCCTTAAGAGATATAGGTTCTGCTCAAAATATATTTGAACTTCCTCCATAAAGGACTCGCAAGTTTCAGAACACTTTTGCTCCCATCAAAAGGATTATCAAACCCTTGGAAAACCCTTATTTAATTACTATAGAAACAAAGAAGTGAACAAAATACCTACCTTAATCTGAGAGCAATTTGCAAGGTCCATTTTGTTCATCACTATGATCCGCCTAGAGGAAGATGGGTAGTTTCTCCATTGCTCATACTCCGATGACAATGGAATCTACTGAGTAATAACAATAAACATTAGAATGAGAAATGTTGTTGGGATAAATACCTTGAGGAGCTTCATTGAGTAATTAATATAACATATAGAGACACTTTAACCCAAAAGGCCGAAGCCCCAACTGTTTGGCAAAGAAGCCAAGACAATCAGAGCACGAATCTCATCATCAAAATCAATTTCTACTGACGACAATTGATTTGTGATAGTGTTAAATTCATTCAGATGTTGTGCTACTGATGCATTCTCTACCATCTTCAAATTGAACAATTTCTTTATCAGATGCACCTTGTTGTTTGCGAACGGCTTTTCATACATACCGGACAAAGTCTTCATCAGATCTGCCGTGGTCTTCTCCTTTACAATATTGTGTGCAACAAACCTAGACAGAGTTAACCTAATAACTCCCTTAACTTGTCTGTCAAGAAGCGCCCATTCCTCGGCCTTCATAGTCTCAAGTTTTGTCCCCAAAAGAGGCAAATGCAATTTCCTCCCATAGAGATAATCTTCAATCTGCATCCTCCAATATGCAAAGTCTGTGCCATCAAACTTTTCTATTCTAGACGCCTTTCTTGCTTCCTCCGCCATTGCTCCCACTCAAACCTAACCCTAGGCTCTGATACCACTTGTTGTTGGGATAAACACCTTGAGGAGATTTCTTGAGTAATTAATATAACATATAGAGACATTTTAACCCAAAAAACCTAAGTCCCGATTGTTTGGCAAAGAAGCCAAAACGATCAGAGCACAAATCTCATCATCAAAATCAATTTCTACAGACGACAATTGATTTGTGATAGTGTTAAATTAGTTCAAATGTTGTGCTACTGATGCATTCTCTGTCATCTTCAAATTGAACAATTTCTTCATTAGATGCACCTTATTGTTTGCGAACGGCTTTACATACATACCGGACAAAGCCTTCATCGGATTTGTGGTCTTCTCCTTTACAACATTGTGTGCAACAAACCTAGACAGAGTTAACCTAATAATTCCCTTAACCTGTCTATCAAGAAGTGCCCATTCCTTAGCCTTTATAGTCTCAAGTTTTGTCTCCCAAAAGAGGCAGATGCAATTTCCTCCCATAGAGATAATCTTCAATCTGCATCCTCCAATACATGAAGTCTGTGCCATCAAACTTTTCTATTCCAAATGCCTTTCTTGCTTGGGAATATTGCTAATGGTGTTAAATAATGGTGTGGTGCAAGGTTCCCATGGACATGGACGTGCGAGGTTCCCATGGATGTGCGTGCGGGGTTGACACGTGATTCCCATGGATGGCGTATGAGAGACCCATGGATGATGCGTTGATGAAGTGAAATCCCTACAACTCTGTGGACGTAGGCAAATTGCCAAACCACGTAAATACTGTCTTGTGCGTGTGATTGTTTTTTTTTTCTTTGGCGTGTGTTTTCTCTATTTTTGTTTCTCACAAGTTGGAAATTCGGGTTAATTCCCTACAACTAGTATCAGAGCCCATGGTAGTGTGCGGTGAAGGTGGTGAGATGTTCATGGTCCCTACTCAGGGGGGACAGAAAAAGCCTAAAGGGCTCACACACAAAGATCTTGGAGAAAAAAAAGAAAAGCCCAGCAAAGGAATATTGCTAATGGTGCTAAATAATGGTGTGGTGCGAGATTCCCATGGACATAGACATGCGAGGTTCCCATGGATGTGCGTGCGGGGTTGACATGTGGTTCCCATGGATGGCGTACGAGAGACCTATGGATGATGCGTTGATGAAGTAAAATTCCTACAACTCCGTGGACGTTGGCAAATTGCCGAACCACGTAAACACTGTATTGTGCATATGATTGTTTTTTTTTTTCTTTGGCATGTGTTTTCTCTATTTTTGTTTCTCACAGGTTGGGAATTCGGGTTAATTCCCTACAAGAAAATTAGCGAATGTTCTAAATCATACAGAGCCTAACAAATACAGTGATTGAAAATAAGCTATTAATGTTGGAGCAACTTTTAGTTTATTATGAGCTCAAACGATGGATTGAATAGGTTCTTGCCAAAGGTGTGAGTTCATGCGCCCATGCTAAAGTTTCAATCAATTCTTGATGGCTTTGCTTACATTATCTAGAATTGTAACTTACAAATCCTAAATGGAAATTCAGTAAGATTTCTTGCAAGATAATTATCTCATTGGTTACAAACATACTTTTTGAAAACAAGATAATTAAGAATTCATTTTTAGATAAAGCAAGCAATCACTTCTCTTTGTAGGTTGCTTGGGTTCATGAGAATCTATTGAAGGGCAAGAGTATTTGGTCAGTAAAGCTCCCACAGAATGTACATACTGTACATGGGATTGGAGAACTCTTACGAAGCAAAAAGGTAAAGCAAGAGGATTTCTAAAACATGAGATTTGGGATGGCAGCTAGGTCTTCTTATGGCAGGATAATTGGCATCCTGATGGTATTCTAATATAGACCTATGGGTGTATAGACCAATATATTATGCAGCTAGCTTCATCAGAAGATTTGGTGAGCATTCAAAGTAAGCTCAGCCTCATTTCTATTGGTAACCAGTTAAGTCATAAAGAGATGGAACTGGTATGGTGGAAATTAGTATAGTTACCTCAAGCAATACAAAAACATGCTTTTATGGGGTGACTTTCTTTGAAAAATAGGTTTGACTACAAAAAATAGACCAATTCAGTGGGGTTTTTCTTGGGATAGTGATTGTGCATTCTATAAAAATAAAATAGAGAGTAGAGAACATTTGTATTTTGAGTGCTCCTTTACCAAGAGGATTTGGAAGCATGTGATGGGGCCTTGCCTAGTAACCGATGTTCCTACCATTTTGGATGAAATAGTCCCATGGGGAGTGACAAATCTGAAGGAAAAGGTTTTAGAGCTACCTTCTCGCAAAATGGTCGGGCCACAATCTATCACATATGGTTGCAAAGGAATAGCAGAGATGTCATGAAGGAATTGTTTCAACAGGAAGAACAACTTATACAAAGAATTAAATGGGATATTAGAGCTAAAATGGGGCATGTTGTTATGGTTGGAAATATCATGCTTCACAAAATTCTAAGCTCTATATGGGGCTGCTTGTGCCTTATTATCTAAGCATACCTCTTTGATATGCTAATGGCTCTTAGGGCCAATTATGATTACAAATGCTTTAGGTAGATTAAGCAGTTGCTTTAGTCGGTTTGTAAAGTCCGATAGAGGAGTTGGCTTTGTGTATTAGCAGAATGTGTAGACTTACTGTCTTGTATGAATTCTAAAAAAAAAAAAAAAAAAAAAAACCATTTTCTCTTAAAAGCATGAAAATGAAAACAAACAAATTACACTATAAGAGTAGAGATGAATGATGACTTTGAATCATTAAACAAAACTGAAGCAAACCCAAATCCAAATTTCATCCACCACCCACTTCTTATTGGGTTCAACACTAATAAGAAACCCAAACCTAGACGCTAAAACAAGTACATCCACACAGAGAAAAATGAAACATAGATATACATGTACATCAAGGCCAACTCAACGAATTTGGGGGCCCTAGGTGAAAGCTTTAAACAGGCATATATTTTTTTCAACTAATATTTATTTTTCTTGCTTTTTGAGGGGCAAAATTACTAATTAAATTTTTGCATTCAAGTTTCGCTAACATTTCCTTTTCAATTGATAATATGGCTAATCCACTTAATCTTTTTTTTGACATAGTTGATCTTAAATAGGATTTTATTAATTTTAATTTTGAAAAACTTCTTTATGTTAAAGCAATTGTAACAGGTATAGTTAGTAATATTCTAAAAGCAACACATGCATTTGGAAAAGATGCTAGCCTCTTTATATAATTTAGTACATTAATTGGAGAGTTTTCATTTATTTGCAAAACTTCTTTTAAAACTTTTAGTTCTGAAAATAAATCTAAGCCATCAATATCGAAATAAGTTTCATGTGTGAGAAAACATTCAAGATTAAGACAATTTTTTTCAAACTATCATCATCTAGTGATTTTAGTTTTTCAAAATTAAATAAAAAAACCAAAAATATTTTCATATATTTGAAATTGTTCAAACCTACTTTCAATTGAAGAAATAGCTTGATCTACTATATATAAAAATAATTAATTCTAAAATATTCTTTAGTGGATTGTATTGTTTCATCATTGACATTCTCATCAAACCATTTCTTCCTACGAATTATACGTTTTTCATGAAATGTAGGCTCTATTTCCATTTTGATTGCAATTTCTTTAGATGAATTCATAACAGATGTAAATCCATCTTCTCTATATTTTTTAAAAAGATATGAGACCTTTTAGTTGATCTATAGCAACATCAATATGCATGTCTTTCGATTGTAAATTTTTACTAACAAAGTTAAAAGCAAATAATATGTTATACCAAATAGTCATACCTAGCAAAAACTCAAAACTTTCAATCTCATATGTTGCTAAACAATCAGCTTCACTTTTTGTTTTGGGATCTTCACTTGTTTTTGCCAATTGTAATAAAGCATCTCTTATTTCTAGAACTTGAAATTTTATTGCTTTCACACTTTTAATTCGATTTTCTTAACGTGTTTGTGACAATGGCTTAAGAGTTAAACCTATCACATTATCTTGTAAAATTTTCCATCACTTTGTGGAAGAAGAAAATAGTGTGTATATATGTTGTACTACTCCAAAAAAGATATAGCTTTAGGACAAGAATTAGCCATATCACATACGACAAGGTTGAGATTATGCCAAACACATGGTGTGTAAAATGTTCTAGGATTTATATCAAGAATTCTTTTTTGTACCCCTTGTTTTTTCCCTTCATATTAGACCCATTATCATATCCTTGTCCACGTACATCATTAATATCAAGTTCAAGATTTTTTATTGCATTTATAATTTCATTGAAAAGTCCATTTCTAGAATTATTATCTACCTTTAAAAATTCCACAAAATGTTCATCTATTTTTATCGGACTTATTGAAATATCCACACATCTTAGTATGAGAGTCATTTGTTCTTGATGACTTACATTATGGGTACAATCAAGTATAATTGAAAAGTATTTTGCTTCTTTAATCTTTTTTATAATTTTACTTTTAATTTCATATGCTAATAATTGTTTCACTTCATTTTGTATATTATGTCCAAGATAATGATTATGGATTGCACCATGTTGAATATGTCAAACATGTTCTTGCATTCTTGGATCAAATTCTGCAATCATTTCAATTGTACTTAAAAAAATTTATGTTATTTTCTTGATAGATCTTTTTGTTTTTTCCTCAGAATGCCAAATTATTTTTACCAAGATTTTTTACTATCGTTATTGTTAGGTTCTAAGACTTTAGGTTTAAAAGTATTAGAACTTCATTATGTAATGTTGGCAAATCATGATCAAAACGTTTAGTCTTGTTTTAGACATGCTCAAAGTGTGTTTATGTGTAAAGTCGGAATCAAGTGGACTGCAAGATGTATTGTGCAAATCTGCAAGGCTCGATCAATCGAAAATTAGACTCGATCGATCGAAACTCATGCAGATTGTTTTCCTGCAGAATTTCCAACTCAGCTCAAGCTCGTGTGACGTGTAAGATTTTATGTTTTACCTTAAGTATAAAAGGAAAAACTCTAACCACATTTTATGGTTGTTGTTTATACTGTGTGTATGAATCTCTTGTGAGAAGTCATAAAACATAAGCACTAAAACCAAGAAAGTTTGGAGAAGTCAGCCCAAGACCCAATGAATTCAAGCCTTAATAGTAGAAAATGCAAGCCCAATGTATGCAGTATTGCAAATGTGCATTAAGGGCCAATTGTTTCACATACCAAGTTCCACCAAAGCTCAATCCCTTTGTATAAAACAAGTTAGAAGAACAAAAAATCTTCATTGGGCATTCCAACGAAAAAAGAGAACATGATAGTAAACCCCCCACCCCCACCAAAAAAAAAAAAAAAAAAGAAGAAGAAAGAAGAGGAGAAAAGCCAATAGATAAAGCAAAGAAAGGAAAAACACAACAAAAAAGAAAGAGACCCATATAAGAGCACTTGTAGCGGTGGAGCTAAATAACTATATAACTATTTTAGATGTGCCAAAACACAAAAAACTCCTTTGCAGAAGTGGAGCAATAGCTAAATTTTTTAGCTAAATTGCTACAGTGCACATCTATAGATAGATGTGCACTGTAGCTCACATCTAAAAAAAAAAGTAATTTTTTATTCCTCGGGTACAACTTGCTTCTTTTTTTTTTTTTTTTTTTTTTTGTCTTTCTTTTATCCCACTGGTCTCTCATTCACTCTCTCTCATTCAGCTCAAGTCTCTCTCACTTCTCAATCATTTCTGCCGCCGATCCAACCATCATCAATGTTGCGACCACCGAAGCTCGACGTCATCGACATCAAAGACTGACTTGCCACCACGGACCACCCACATTGCCCTCACCGACCCACAAACCCACATTGTCCTCACTGACCCACAGACCCACTTCGCCCTCACCGACCCAGCCATCGCAGACCCACATCGCCGATCGCCCATCTTCCTCTATTCGCCGATCTCGCTCACCCACCCGCCACAGAGCCACCTTGCTCTGACCTAAGCCCCAAGCCGCAAGCCGCTGCTGCCGTCCATCTCTCTTTTCTCTTTGCTGTGATTGTGTTTTTTTATGTATTTTCATATGGGTTTGGTGGCTGTGGTGGTGGTGGTTGATTTTGGCTATGGTAGTGGTGGTAGATGATTTTGACAGTGGGTTTGTGGATGTTTTTGTTTTTTTTTTTTTCTATGTTGTGTTGTGGTTGCCAAAGTAGAGTGGTGGTTGTGGCCGATGGTGGTGGTGGTGGTGGTGGTGGTGGTGGTGGTTGTGAGTGTGGTTGTGTTTGTGGGTGATGGTAGAGGTGGTTGTGGTTGGCGTTGTGGATGTTTTTTTTTTTTGGGTAGTGGGGTATATTATTTTATTGTAGGAGATATATTATTTTATTGTGATATTTATATTATTTTATTGTGTTGAAAGCTAAAATAGATCCATCACACAAACATATGTGTAGGTAAAATACATAAAGTAACTTTTGGTGAAGTTAAAAAACTAAATTTTTAACTCCACTGCTGTAGATGCTCTAAACAAATTGTACGACTTCTTATCAACAAAAATAAAAAATAAAAAACAAACAAACAAATTGTATGACTTTTAGAAATAGAAATAGGATCGCAATATAAAAGATTTTCTTGGATTCCAAAAGTTTACAAATCCAAATCCTTTCCAATTTATTCATGCCAAATAATTGGCGCAAAATATTTTAATTAGAACATGGTCCACCAGGCCCCCAAATTTAAAGGTGAATCCGAACTCTGGATTTTTATATCCATCATATTTCAGGTCATAGCACTTGGGGTTGTCAGTGATGATTTTGTAATGGGGTGATGGAGGTGCAAGAGTTGTGTTTTCTTGATTTCTATACTGGATATTTGAAAATTCACATGCATTACTACCGTCTGAAAATTCTCCAGAACCCATGGGTGGGGCACTATTTCCATTTGGGTTACCAACAGCAACCCCTCCCCATCCAAGACCTTGAGGTTGATTCAAATTAAAAACAATTTCTTTTGGATAATATCCCACAACAAAACCTTCAATTGATATCCACCAGTTGTAGTTTGAGTCCTGCCATATAAACGAGTAAGAAAAATATGATCATTATTCAATTTTAATAACATTTAAAACTTTTACATGCCTTTTACAACTTTATATTTCAATTTATATTAATATGAAAATGTGGATCCAATATTGTAAAATATTATAAATGCAATTATGATTAACAACAAATTCTTTTACCCGTTGGAGAGAGATTGTAGTTTGAAATTGAGGTCCATTTGGTACAGATACATTAGTAATAGTTGCCCCGAGATACACGCTTTTGTGTGTTTGCACAAATCCTGGGCACATATTATTAAGGCAACCTGCTTGCTCGAAATTATCATTCTGTAATTTTTAAAGACATTATCAGTTAGCAAAATATCAAATTCTTTACAATTGCATTTGGGTTATTTTACAAAATTACCGTATATAATATTATAATTACATGTGGGTTTTATGCAACAAGACTTAGCAAAGTGGGAAGATGGATAATATATACCACTGTGCAACAAGACTTAGCAATTATTCTTTTTTTTTTTTTTTTTTGAGAGAGAGAGTAAGCAATTACTTTAGAATTTGAATAACAAATTTTGTGGTTTTTAACCTAGGTTAATGGATAAAATCTTTAATAACTATACAAACAAAACTTGGGATTGACACCTGTTTGCTTAGGAAAACTTTTTTTTTTTTTTTTATTTGGAAAACATTTTTTCGAAATAATGGGAATGGATCACATCTCAATATATACGCTGTAGGACAATAAACAATAATATTGATTTCAACCAATTATCGATGTTTTGCATAATGATGCATCTTTTAAATTCCAACTATAGATGGGAACAAGGTTTGGATAAAAAATTTGCAATATTATTATCTCCACAAATCTTATTAAAGTATTGTAAAAATATTATGAACGTAACATTTTTCAAAATTCAACAGTTAAAAAACCAGCCGCAATAAACATTAAGACAAGCAAAAAGTATTAAAAAAAAATAAAAAGAATATAAACAGCTATAGGTATAAAAACCTTCAACAAATTTTTAAATGTGTAAAAATGGAACTTACCGTGAAAACTGCAAAAAAATGAGGAGACCCATCATGGTATATATCTGGACTGACCTGTTAGAAGCAATGAGTATTATTATTTCAAGTATGTTATCTGAAAATATAAATGGTTACAAAGCTCATATAAGTAGTCTGGATCAAAACCTATGGTTATGGAAAATTTCATTACGAAATATAAAGCTTTTATATATATATATATATATATATATATATATATATATATATATATATGTTCTATTGATATCAAATTGTGTTTACTGAAAATGTTTGGTTGATATGTATCGGATTTTTTTCAACTAAATAGTTTTTCACATGACCTTATGTTTATCAAATATCTTAGGCAATGTGAGTTAAAAGCTTTTGTAACTTTTTTTTTTATAATGCTTTATGTAATTAAGGCTTAATTTCATAACAAAACACACTATGAAATGATTGTAAAATTTTCTCTTAATTTATTAATATTCAAAGTTTTATTTTAGAAACTCTAATATTCAAAGTTTTAAAAAGTAAAAATTGTGAAATATAATTACATATTTTCTTTTTCTTTTTTTATATCTAAGAAGATAACTAAAGTACATCAAAGGTCAATACGAGGATAATAAGTAGAAATTTTACCATCCATCCCGTCGTGATTAAATTATAATAATCGAGATCATCACCATTGAATACATAAATTTGGGCGTAGGTTTGTCCCTCCTTAACTTGAGGATCATATACAGTGACGCTTCCTTCTACTCCCGTGTAATATTTATTCTTTTCCATTTGGATTACTGCATTCTGTACAAATAAAAATTTTAAAGGTCAAACATACAAATAGGAAGATATGTCCATCAGAATTCCTACTAAATATTTCAATTGAGAATTATTTTTATAGCAATTTTTTTTTTATTACTATATAATAAAAGTAAATAAAAAATATTTTTAAGATTTTGTTTCAATTTCTCCCCTTGTAATCCAGTTATCTCCTACAGTACATTTAGTTAATGAATGAGTTCAAACACTCATCTTCACAAGCCAAGCTCTAATTGTGTAAGAACATCATAATCTATATATATATATATATATATATATATATAAAACCGAAACCTTTTTTGGCACCACAATTTTCCACGTCAAGACAATATTTAAAAATAAAAAAAAAAAAATAAATAAAAATTATAACTCCTCAAAACCCTAGCAACATTACCCCTCTCTCAAGTTAAGAAATATAAAGTCACGATTTCTGCGAACTCTCTCTTTCTCCGGACGTAGGAAGCCCTAAAGCATTCAAGATCTACAAAATCCTAGCAACCTTACCCCTCTCTCAAGTTAAGAAATATAAAGCCACGGTTTTCGCAAACTCTCTCTCTCCAAACGTAGGAAGCCCTAAAGCATTCAAGATCTACAATGCACGGTATAGATTTTAGCTTATAAAGTTTAGCTTTTGTAAGGTTAGTTTTGTTTATATATTAATTAATACATAGTACTTTGTTCACCATTAAATACTCATATAATCAATTTCTAATTCAGTGTTCAAGAGTTAAACCAAAATTCTAACTGCGCTATCATAAAATATTATTATTAGTATGAATTTTATGGAGTTGCGGTGTTCAAGAATTAAACCAAAATTCTTTTAAATTATCTATAATATTTTGTCCTCTAAAAATTTTATCTCTTTGATTTTAGTATATTGTGTTTCTTAAACTATAGAGAGATTTTTTTTTGGTTTCTACAAACTCACTCTCTCTCCGGATGTAGGAAGCCCTAAACGCACGGTATAGCATTCAAGATCTACAACTCACGGTATAGATTTTAGCTTATAAAGTTCAGCTTTTGTAAGGTTAGTTTGTTTATATATTTAGTCCTTATGTTTAGGTTTAGGTTTAGGTTTTAAGAGATTTATATATTACTACTATGTGATTTGAATTTCCCGTGATATCGCTTTTTTTTTTTTTTTTAATTTGTTTTATGTAAGGTTAGTTTGTTTACATCAGTTCTTTATCTCAAAGAGAAGACTTTTATTTCTACCACAAGAACTATTTAAGTATGTATCCCTTGCAAGCACACATGAACTTAAATTGTCTTTTAATATATGCATGCTTTATTATTTTCTAATAATTTTTCCGTGCATCGCACGGGTTAGCGACTAGTTTGTTATATAGCCTTGCATTTTTGTGAAACAGTACATTTATAATTTTTTTTCTTGCACTAATTGTGACCACAACATTTTGCATCCAAAAATAAATAATGAAGAACTTACATAAGTATTATTAAAAGATGGTGCTGCTTGAGGTTGAAAATTATTTAACAAAAGCTTGGATGCTATGAGGTCCTCTTTTGTTGCCCTGCGAATTGGAACAGTTCCTAACGGACAAGCATCTTTTGCTAAGCCAATCATTAAGGGTCTAAAATGCGAAGGATCTACGTTCCTTGCTTTTCCTCGTAAAAAACTAGGAGTTCTCTGAAAAGTTAAAAATATAAAATAAACAAAATAACATATAATGTTCAAATGAAGTTGTAAATTTTTATTTTTGCAATAATAATAATAATAATAGAAATCTATGCACTTTTCTTTTCCTCCTCTTTATATTTATATATATATATATATATATATATATAGAAAGGGATTCTCTTTTCTGTTTCATCTAAAAAATAGAAATTCCATGAAGAAACAAAAATTTAAAACAAATAAAATAAGATATAATATCCATAGCAAGTTATAAATCTTCATTCTTTATCTTCCCAAAGAAAAAGGACAAACTGCGGGAGGGGGATTGCCCCCCCGGCCTCCCAAAAAAAAAAAAAAAAAAAAAAAAAGACTAATAGACTAACAGTTATATATCTAACAACCCTTACACCCTCCCAATCATATATATTTTTTGAGTGACCTTCTAATTATATTATTATTTTATGTATTTATTATTGATTTTTTTGTCATGCTTATATTCAATACACATTTTTTCAATAATTCCATTTAAACTTTGAATGTTTTTGTTAGAAATATTGCAATGTGACAATCAAAACTACAAGGCTCATGAAATAATCAAAACACTATTATTTCATTTATATGTCCAAAATCCTTTAAAAAATAAAGAAAATGTTTTCTATTTTATGAATATTTTAAAGGTTCAAAATCTATTAAAAGAAAAATAAATTTATGGAAAAAGGGAAAATATAAAATTTAGCTAGACTAGAGTTTTAAAAGGAAAAACATATGGATAATATTGATATTTTCCTTTTAAAAAAACAGGATATCAAATTCTTTGACATAATATTTTTTCCTCCATCATTAAAAAAAAAAAAATTACTCCGTAATAAGCAAAAACATTTTACAAAAATTACGTAATAACATTGATGGAAGTAAATCATACTTTATATATTTTTATTCACAAGTGAAATTTTGACTTTAAAAAAAAAGCTTTACTCGTTAAAAAAAATCCTTAACAAATAGACAAAATATAATGAATATGTTATTATTTTGCGGGTTTTCTAACATTAAAATATGACTTATTATACACATGAATGATTTTATATATATATATATATATATATATATATATATATTTGATATTGATCTCATACCTTTATATATGTGTGTGTTGCTGCCCATTTTTTCATGCAAGCCCAAACACAAAAGCTAAGCCGCAAAACCAATAAACCAATTTTTTTAGTTATAGCACCTATATTTTTTGGTATTTGGAATGCTAAAATAGCTTTTAAGTGATTTTACAACCTCCAATATGAATGCTCTACTAAATAAAATCATAGAACCAATAAAAAAAAATTATTTACTATGTTAAAATAAAATGATAAGTATTTTGGAAAACTATTTTCTGTGAAGAAAAATATGGGAAAGAGGCTATGGACGTTAAAATAATAAGTACCTGGATCTTGTGATGTTTCAATAAGGGATGGTCAAAGGCCAATTGCTTGTTGATATCAATGCAATCAACAATATGCCCATACTCCGTCTACAAAATCAAATATCGACACATTCTCTTACAAGAAGAAAACAAGTTCTATCCAAATGTATCAAAAGAATTAAAGCTTTCATAATTTACATAATAGTATTTAAAAGAAGTAAAGACTATGATGATGGTGATCGATATGATATAAAAAATAAAAATAAAAAATTAGAGAAACAAATAGCAAAGTTTTAATATTTTTGGACCTTGCTTGTAGTTTTTACTAGAATAATAATAAAGTGAATAAATTGATTAATTATTATTAGTTTAAGTTTTTGATGTATCAAAAAAAAAAAAGTTTTTGAGAAAAGTGATAGTTTTTCATAATATTAGAGTGAGTGTTTCAAAATATTGAATACTATTGTTGAACTCACTTATAAAAGCAAACAAATATAAAATGGTGCCAAAACCATTAAGACATAATAGTTAGTATATATCGTGTCATAATAGTTAGCATTAAGCATGCGTGCGTTGGTATATAGTTTGTCGTATAAGTTAATAGAACAATCTACATAATCAGGATTTTTAAAATTGATTTCTCAATACCTACCCAATATTGAGATCTAAGACTCTTAGCAATAAATATTTTATTTAAAATATAAAATCCTGATTTATTCAACTGAGATATTACAATAAGAGTCTTGTAACTCAATTGAAACATCGTGTATTCAATGGAGACATCTAGGTTTATATCCCCCTAGCTTGAAGTAATGAATATCAAAATATAATGTCAAACAAATTTTTCATGTTTTCCCTCCTCTCCCATTATTTGCCAAGAGTCTTAGAGTATGATAAATCAACAAACATCTTTTAGTGTTTTCAATGAAGAAATCTAATGTTTAATATCAAATCTCCCAATGTAACAACCAAATTATAAGATAAATTTTTTTTTTAAAAGTCTATCACTTCACACATTAACCATAAAATAATAATAATAATAATAAATAAATAAATAAATTGCAGATTGCGACAACCCATGTATGAAGTGGTTGGCTAACTAAATTACATTATGAAATTATTGTAAATTATTGTTATTGATTGTGGCAAACCATGTACAAAGTGGTAGATTCTAGTACCTGAATGCTCTTAACGGGAGGTTTGTTGATGAGCTTGAGTTGAATTTCCAACAATGAATCCTCTTCATGAGTTAAAATTCGTGCTCCACTCACTCTATTACTGCTGGCCAAGAACAAGTACAAAACCACAATGAGGATTGTTTTTTCAAAATCCATTATCTCACCAATTTGAAGTCAATATGTATGAAGATTACTACAAACTTTTTTTTGAGAGAAGATTATTGTGAACTTGAATGCTATTTATAAAAAGAATCATTTTATATCTATATAATAATTATTATTATTTATATGCTTAGGGTACATTTGGTAGACTGTAATAGACATTATAATACAATAGTTATTAGTTATTACTATGGTTTAGCTATTCAGTAGTTTGGTTATTTTTTATTACAAGAAATAGTTTTTCCTTAAGAATAATTATTCTTTAAAATGAAAAAGAATCTATGTATATATGAAAAGTTTATGTATTTGAAATAAATATTTTTCAAAAAAGAAATAAATATTTTTCAATTAAAGAAATTGCTATTACTAAGAAATAACTGAATAGTTATTACTCATGATTCATGAATAATCATTACATTACCATTGTAAACATAAAAAATAAGTTGACAACTTGCATAGTTATTACCAAAACTTTAATACTGCGGGTTATTTACTACCAATTTGAACTGATAGCAAAGTGAAATCAATAACAACCTAATGAAAATTGTTCTTATAACCCTATAAGATAAATAAAAACGAAAAACAAAATTAATTTTGTAAAAAAAAAAAATGGTGCATTGCATGGACAATCAACTAGTCAAATACTAAATGACATGTATTTGACTTTATGCCTAAAATATATTTATTTATTTGGGCATAGAGCCCAATAATTTGATGAACCTATTCATCAAAAAAAATAAATAAATAAATAAATAATGAAACTAAGCCATGCTAAATGAGCAACATATTAAGACAGATCAAAACTCAAAAATCAAAAGACCCTGCCAGACCAGATTTCATGGTGAATCCTAAGCTAGACTAAACGGCCCATAATCAAGTCAGTCTAAAATACTTGAAACTCAAACCAGGCTTGATGATCCAAAATTTGTCAAATACATGTTTAATTGTTTTTTTTTTTTTTTTTATTTCTAAGCTATAAACAACCATTTTAATTAAAGTGTCAAATAAACGAATTTAAACCTTCTAAATATGTATAAATGATCAAATATGTTAAGGAAATAAAAAAGACATTACTGACGTAATCTTGCTAATTACTTTCAATATACATCTTATATGAAAGTTGACATGCGCATACAAAATCAATTAACAATTAATAGGAAGATTGATGTAATTCGTTCTCACTTAACATATTCCCTTATTCTATCATTTAGCTCAAAAAAAGAAAAAAAAAAACATATTCCCTTATAAATTCTTAAGAAAATTTTGTGAGCAATTACGTCAATCTAGTATTTTATGGAAATTAATTATACTGATGGCATCAATAATTTTTATACAAGGGTGTGGGAGAGAGGGACCCAAGCACAAGACAAAGCCCATGGGTCTTGTTCGTGGATGAGCTAAGGCCCATCCATCCGCCAATCTCGATCTGACATGTGGACTAAGTCCGAGGAGGGAAGACATGAAGACCACACTAATTCAGACTAAACTTATGAATAGAGGTCCGAGGAAGGGAGGCTGATGGAACCGTTGTCCGAGGAGCAAATGCATCTCAAGAATGCCTTAGTTGGTTTCTTGCACCAGAAAGTAAAAAAATTGTGGAAGACAATAAAGACGTGCAAACAAAGAAGAAAGGAAATATTTGGGAAGGTAGCCATCACCTCCACATTTAATGCACTGCACCAACTGAACTAGCCGCATTTATGAGGAAAAGGCACCTGAACAGTAGCTCTATAGCTCACAACACTTTCTACCACCTCCAAAAGGGTCTTGATGGGACAAGCATCTCAATTATTCCCCCGAGACGTACAGGTGGAGGGCCGAGATGCATCAGAAAAGACTGTATAGGAGAAAGGAACCCCTCTAGGGAAAGGGTTGGAAAGTAGAAACTAGAAAAGAGAGAATTAAGTATCAGATTGTAGAGAGATTGGCATTAATCGTATTAGAACAATCCACCCTCGGACAGGATAAAGGAATAGTTTATACTAAATTTGTGCTTCATTACTTCATCTCTTCACATCAAGAGTCATTACTTCCTTAATTTCATACTTGGATCCTATTTAGCATTATATTTGACATAGAAAGCTCACTCTCTTACAAATTAATTGTGTTGGGTCGAAAATACTGAGTACCACTATTCTAAGTGGGCTTAGGCTATTCTTTTGAGCTCTTACAAAGGGAAAGTCAAATCATGATATAAGAGAATTTTCTCTCAAAAAATTTTGATATAAGAGATTTGACTTTACAAAGAAGAAATAAGTAGCAATATATTTTCCATAGAAGTGAAAGTCAAATTCATTTTTTAAATTTATGGAAATTATTTTAGCCTATGCACTAAATAATTAGGTTTCATGTTTTAAAATTTAATGAGGAAAATTAGGTGTAACACCCCCAGCAAAAATAAGTATGACATATGATGTCTTCATTCATTTACTACAAATCAATTTACCCCATGAATGTTTCTCCCAAAAAAAAGAAAAAAATAGCCCATGAATCCTAAACTTGATTCTCAAAAATAGAAAGAAAAATAAAGTTAGCCCACAATTTTGGTTTGATTCAAGTGACAAAGGGAATACCACTTCTTTATAAAGAAGATGGGATTTACTCATCCAAAAAATGGATGGGCTTTTAGTACTCAAAATTAGTCATTCTTGGGTGATTAAATGAGAAATTTTCTATCACCTTCTTTTGGATGTTGGAGCCCAATAGCCAAGATAGTTTCATTGTTCTATAACCAATTGCATAATTTCCATTTTTTTTCTCCTTTTTCTTCCTGTATAGAGGTGTGAGAGTGCCTTTTTCGTGACACTCAGGCCCAAGGATCCCGGGCCTAAATGAAAAGGAGGATTTGGTGGACCGGGCCTTGACTCACCGCAACTAACGAGCTGTTTAAGAATCAAGTGGATGCGAGAATAATCTCGACAATATAAAGAAGATGACAAACAAGGACATCGAAGAGTGCCAAAAATTAACAAGGTAAATTCAGAAGGAAAGAAAACAGGATTAGCAAAGCGATAAAAAATTAATGTTGTGGGGATCCTGGGAAATATGAGGCAATGTTTTATTAATACATTATCCGTTTGATTACGTAAAGTTCACTAAGACGTGATACAAGGTTCAATCAAGCTCAAAAATTGCAGTCTTGAATGACTATTTCAGCCTTCAAAACTTGCAAAGTTTGATTCTCGTTGAATCCGAGTATGTGCAATAGTGGCTTTTACAAGATCTTTGGGAAGCAATATTTGTTTTTCCTTAGTATTTTCTCTTCACTCTCGATTTTTTCGATAGTTTTTTCGGAGAATTTCTCCTTTCTTGTGTTTCTTTCTTTTTTTTCCGCTCTCCTTTCTTCACAACCCATCCCTTCCTTTTATAATGGAGTTTTTGGGCTTCCTGAGAACCGTTGGTTCCCCTGTTTTGCTCTTTTGTAAATAGAGCATGCCTGTTCCCATCGTCTCGGTAAGCCCCCTTTTCCGTTTTTTTCTCATTCTTTCCTTCTTTCACTCCGATTCTTTTGAAAGTTCCTGGTTGGCCATCTTCTTTGGGACGTGCTAAGGTATGCCCTTCTCGGCATCCCCATTTTCGGCGTCTTCCACTTTTCCCCTTTTTTCCTATTTGGGCGGAATCTGTTTTCGCCATTTTTGAAAGTCGTTTGTTATTATTCTTCTTCCTGTCCTGGTTCCCCGAGGCCTTTTAATGTCTGTGCCATGAGAGGTCGCTCGTGTTTTGCTTTTATTTCTTGTTTTTTTTTTCTTCTTCTGTCTTCTTTCTATCGATCTGTCCCATTCTTCCTTTTTCTTTGTGCCTGAAGGGATCCGTGCTTATTGATGGTTCCCGAGGATCCTTGCTTCTTATACTTTGCCGTGGTCCTCTTTTTTTTGGATGCTTCTTTTTTCGGGCTTCAGGATCCTCCGGGCCTTTCTTTTATTCCCTCATGGGTCTCCGTATCTATTTCTTTGGGCTCACTTGAATTTTCCTTTTAGGGCTGGACTTGTTCTTTTTTGGGCTTATTTCACTATGACCCTTTTTTAGACCTCAACATTTAGCCCCCGAGCTCGTGGATTGCCCGAAGCCCACGCGTGAGTGATTTAGGTTTCCTAAGATTTTCGTGGGATCCCCCTTTTCTCAACTTCTACTGGGTTCCCTTCCCTTTTTACTTGGGATCCTGGCCCTTTTCTGCTACTTTTGGTCACCTCCTTTTTGCGTGTCGCACTCCCTTATAATTATTACTTTTTGCAGCTTCCTCTTTACACGGGACGTGGCAGTTGAGTATTTGAGGTAAAACTCCTCTACCCACTTTTCTCGTTTCCCGTTACGTCTCATTAATAACCGCTGATTAATCCCTTCTTCAAATTAAATTTCTTTTTGCAAATGGCGCGTCTTTCCATGAACTGTTTTCCCCAATCGCTATTTGCGCCTTTATTGTAGCCGTTTCATCTTATCACTTTGCTTCTCTTAGTCTTTCACTCTTTGAGTTTCTCTTTCTTTTTCTTTTCTTCTCTGTTACTCTGGTCTTCCTCCTTTTCGCACTTTCAATCTCCTTTCTTCTCATAGTACATGTTGTTCTGATGGCTTCTTCTTCTTCTCGAAAGAGGAGAGAGCGTACTCCCAGTCCTTCCGAGGGTGAAGGTTCTTCCGGTTCTGCTCCGAGTGATTCTCACGAGGTTACCGAACGTCCGGGCTTCCCTTTACGAGATCCTTGGTATTCTCCCAGTTTATTTTTCCCTCATATATCTCATGGTGAGACTCCTCCATCCCCTCATGTTTAGATGTTTTTCGGCCCAGCGGGTTTTATTTGGTTCCGGCCAGGTTCACGACCCTAGAGAGATTTTCGATCTCCAGATTAGACAAGGAATCCGAGAGGCGGTTCCTATTTTCTTTGATTTTGTTCCGGGAAAGATTCAGGACTGGCCTATATAGGTAGAAAAGGAACTGTCGATCTTGAGTTTGTGGGTCGCTTGGAGCGCGCCTTTATCCTAAAGGCAGTAGCTATTTTTCAAAAACCTTGAGGGCTTCAGAGACGCCAAAGGGCTCGGGCATCTGGCACGTCGTTGGTGCCCTTCCCTTCATACTTTTTCTTTTCTTCTTTGGTGAATTGACGATCACCTTGGAAGATGTGGTTAATAACTTCCTCCTCCCGGTGTTTGGTGAAGAGAGCCCCTTTGATATTAACCTTCTCGGTGAGGATCTCGTGGTAGAGGATAAATTGTTTGGTCATTTTGGTGGTCGTCTTTGCCTCTTCGGTGGTAAGCCAGCTAGGATGGGGAGATGGGTGATGACCCTTTCTCGTGAGAAGGATAAGGGAGTGAGGTGGGCGGTTTTTCGGCTTTTTAGCTTAGTAAGTTTTTGTTTAGTGAGTTCCCTGGGCACGAAGTTAAGTCTTCGTTTTTTCCGTTGGCAATCAAGTTGGCTCGAGGCACCAAAGTATCCTTTGGCCCCTCTGTTTTTGGGTCATGTTTACTCTCAATTGGACCGACTTCATGGAGATGAGGCGAGGGTGATTCTTGTTATGTGATCACTTCATCTCTTCACTGTGCCATTCTTTAGATTTTCATGTGGGACCGTTCTGCAACTACTTTGGCCAAGTGCAGGAATTTGAAATTTATGAAGGACAAGTTCCAAGGATCCCCCGACATAGTGAAGGGTCTTTGTGGCAATTCTACCGATGCATTTCCCATCATTTTTCGTTGGATTAGCTTGAAAGGTGGTGGCCTCAATCTTGTGGAGTTATTTGATCAAACATGGAGCTTACATTGGAGATCCCCTCGTGAGTTTGGTCTTGGCTTCACGTGTGATTCTGTGTTGTCTTCTTTTTTATCTTCTATGGTAATACCTTTGACTTGCGCCGTGGTGATGAGGGCGGTCGGCTTATCTTGCCCGCATTAGCCCCTCCCGGCTTCCCGTGCCTTCTTCAAGTGGCGTAAAATATACTCATTATTCAGACACCGGTGCTCCGACAATTTGGTTTTTGACCAAGACATTCCTCCAGTCTTTAAGGACGTGGTGCCATCCCTTCCTTCCTTGGATCCTTTTCCGAGGTGCAGGCCTTTTCTTATTGGTCACGGAGGAGCCCCCAATTTGCAATGCCTAACTCCCAGAGAGGAGTCTTTGCTTCTAGCAGCTATACCGATTATTGGAGAAGAGTACAAAAGTCTTTTGTTGACTATGTTGGCTCGTACAGTTGGGAAGCCCCGAATCCTAGCATTGTTTTCGCTCCGACATCCAATAGACGTTTATCCCTTCCTACTCTTTGGGATTGTTTCTGCTTTGCTACAAGCAAGCAAGACCGGGTTCACAGAGTGGCATGCCTCCCGGGGAGGTTGGGTGGCTTATGGACGGGACTTTCCGAGACTTGGCTAGGTGATAGTCTCATCATTGGCGCTTCTTCCGAGTGCCCATCAAGAAAGGTGCAATGGAGACAATAAGTGCTGCCACCGCTCCGAGTAAAGGTAAGGATGTCAGGTCGAAGAAAATGAAAGCTATTGATGTTGGCAAAAGTACAGGGGGTGTGGAGATAGGTTCTGAGACGAAAAGAAGAAAAACTGGGAAATCTCAAGCACACTTGACATCTCAAGAAGGCAAGGATGTCAAGGAACCTTTGGTTTCAAGGACCCGGAAGAAAACCAAGGTAGAGTCTTCTTTTTCCCAAGTTCCTGTGACTACTTCAGTCGATGGTTCTTTAGGATCCTCCGGTTTGGTATCCCAGCCTCCTTTAGGACCCTCTGGGCATACTTGTAGTAAGCAAAAGACTTCTAGAGAATCTGTAGAGAGAGAGAGAGAAGGGCAAGACTTCTTTCCTTCTTTCTCTTTTTTTTTTTTACCTGTTCACCTTGTTGCACTTATTTCTATTTTCTTTGACGAGTGGTGATTTCCTTTGCAGTCAAGCGCAAGTTTGATCACAAGAAGGGTAAAAGCCAATCTTCTAGTGACGATGTGGTATGTGTGTGCCCTTTTTTTTTTTTTGTTTTCTCCTTTTGTTGTTCGACATTGTGTTGTTAGCATTTCCGTTGTTTTTTTTTTTTTTTCAACTTGGCGCTGCTGCCTTTTCCTCTTCTTCTTCCTTTAGGTGGGTATCCCCTCCTATGACCGGCAAGGCTCGGGAGAGGAAGCTATCACAGCTCTTTTGTTGTTTTTTCTCTTTGTGGGGGAGGAGTCCCCATCGGTGGTTCATTTGAGGAAACAAGGCAACCGATGCAAGATTCCTAGGATTCTCGGGATCCCAAAGTCTCTAGGATCCCTTCATCTCAAAGTCCCCATCTTGAACGTACTCCTAGTCTTATCGGGACTATGTTTCCTCAATCCTTGTCAAATAAAGGCACTTTGGGAGACACTCCTTTATCCAAACAAACAGGTAAGCCTTGTTTCCTTGAAATAGCGTTATATCTTTATTTTCTTTTCCAGTTTTTTTGAGTTCCTCCTTTTCTTTCTCCCTTTAAGGTCAAACCGGTGAGAAATCCGCTCCCAGTGTTGCCTCTTCTTTAGAATCAGAAAGCTCAGAAGGTGAGTGCGAGCTGTTCCCATTGTGTTTCCTTTTCTTTTCTTTCCTTCCCTTCGCCCTTCTCTTTCCTTTTCTTTTATGGCGAAGCCCCCCGCATCTATTCCTTCCTTTAGCCATTTTGCCGTTGGTCCTTCACTTTTTCTTCAACTTGTCTTATGTTCTTTCCTAGAATCCTCGGGGAAGTCAGGGGATCGGGAAGAAGAGGCTCTGCCCCAAGAAGTCGGGACTGGTTTGTCCTTTTTTTCCTTTTTTTTTTTTTTTTTTTTAAGAACAAATCTGTTCTTCCTTCTTTTTCTTTTTTTTGAATATTGATACAGGCTTTACGGGTTCTGAGCCTGTTATCCCTGAAGGAATTGTGAGACCTATTCAAGTTGTTGACCTTCATCCAGAGCGAAAGGCTACAAGTCCCCCTGTCTTTGCAAGTGGTGACACGGTGATGGGGGATGCCTCGAAAGTGGCTGCCTCGGATCTTGATTCAGGGCTTTCCTCCTTCCTGGCTCACTTTGATCTCTTGGAATTTAACGGTCTTCCGCCGACCACTTCCATGTTTTTGGGTCTTCTTATGGCAGCTTCCTGCGCTTCTCTGTTCTTGTGGAAGGCCTGCCTTTGCTAGAGAGTCTACTCAAGAGTCACGGGGATTTCACCAGTGGCTTTAAGGGAGGCATCTTTCTAGGCAATATTTTGATGGAGTTGCTATGTGCCGTGTTGGTTTCCGAGGAATTCCTCTGTAGATTCTTTGTCTGAAGAAAAGTTTCGGAGTAGAGAGGGGTGGTGCAAGACCTTACGGAGGCCAAGTTCAATTTGTCTTTTTCTGCTGGATCACTTGCGTCTTTGGCTCATATCTTTGTTTCAGAGGCAATCATTCAAGAGTATAGACACCGAGATAGCCGCTCTTCTTGAGGAAGCTTTGGCTCATGCTCACAAGGTTTTACAAGACTTGAAGGTCAAGCGGCAGAGGATCCTTTCTACTTTGACTGCACTGTTATTTCTCCGGATGCCTCTCTGTTGGCCGGCCTCATTCCTTAGCTTATTTTAGATTTACATAAACAATTTGGGGTTGTATAAGTTTTTTTTTTCTTGAACATTGCTCTACTCTTTGCTTTCTCCTTTTTTTTTGTGTTTCAAAAGCGCTTCTCATTTCTTAGTATGTGAATCGCCTTTTTCTTTGATATATTGCCTTTTCTTTCCTATGACTCTTTTCTTTTCCGAGTCCTGGACCATGGTTTCCACAGGTTTCATTGTAAGTTCTGGTCCAGGTACCCGGTAATCTATTATGCAAATCTTGAACTGGGTACACTAGTATCCTTTCCTATGTATATTTTTTTTTTTTTTTTTTGAGATACGGTCCCAGTTCATAAACTTTGACAGGTTCCCCTTTTACCAAGTGCTAGGCTAGGTATCCTAGATACTTTACTTTTATTCTGTGATCCTAGACCTATGCACTTGGAACTATTTGTGGGATATCCGAAATTATTTGTGAGGTGAATCCTGGGCCATATGTAAAAGGGTATTACATGCTCTCTTTTTTTTTTTACTCGGGTATCCTTCCTTAAATCTATCCAAATTTGGTCTTTGCAGTATTTAAAGAAAGATTTAAATGTTGAAGAAACAGGAACTTCATTAAAATAGGGTCATTTTTAAGGAACAAAGAAAAAATCATTTGGTGCAGTATTGACCACAAAGTGTCAATCTATCACATGTTCCTGAACAAAATTATCTTAGACCCGAATTCATGATAAAGGCTGAAAAATAAAAAAAAAATAAAAATAAAAAAGAACTTAGCAAATAGTGAAGCTGGTAAAAGGACCCTAAGGTACCGGGATCTCCTTGTCCTTATGCATAGTATTGCTTCGGTCATTTCCCATTTATGGGTTCTGTCGGGACTGTCCCATCTTCTTTGGCAAGGTAATAATACCCACTCTCATGAGCTACATTGATGATGTAGGGTCCTTCCCATTTTGGGGTGAACTTGGAGGGCCCTAGCGGGTTCCTCCTCACGTGCTCCGCCATCCTTAGTACTAATTGCCCTTCGGTGAACACTCTTGGGCGTATTGCTTATGCATATGCTCTGGTCATTCTTTGCTAGTATCTCTGGCTCCTTTTCTTGGCCAGCTCTCTTTCTTCTTCTACCCCTTCCAGATCTGCTAGCCTCTTTTCATTGTGTGCGTCCTCACTTTCTCCTTGATTTTCCTCCAAAACTACCCTTGGTGTAGGAATGACTAACTCCACGGGGCTGATGGCTTCTGTTCCATAGACCGGGGAGAATGGGGAGAATCCTGTGGCTGTCTTTTCAGAGCTTCTACATGCCCAAATCACATCCGCCGGATGGTCACTCCATTTCCCTCCATACTCATGCTTCATTTTCTTAAGGATCTTCAACATTACCCTATTAGTAGCTTCGACTTGGCCGTTTCCTTCTTTGGTAGTATGGGGTAGATCTTCCATGCTTGATGTGGTATACTTGATTAACCCCTTCATATCTTTGTTTATGAATGGGGTTCCATTGTCACCTTGATCAATCTCCGGGGATCCCGAACCTTGTAATGATGTGGTCTCGAATGAAATTTTACTACCTGCTCCAAAAGTAGCTTTTTCAAAGGGATGGCCTCTACCCATTTTGTAAAGTACTCGTGTTGCCGGGATCCATATATAACCGTTGGATGGAGGGTTTATAGGCCCTATGAGATCAAGCCCCCAAGTATGAAAAGGTCATGGCGTCGTCATATCGTGTAGGACATTTGGATGAGTGTGAATTGCATCTCCCAGGACTTGGCAAGCATGACATGTTTTGACCAGCTCCTCAGAGTCCCTTTTCATCGTTAGCCGATAATATCCCAACAACGAAGAATCGCTTGTACAACCTTTTCTTCCCTGGGTGACTTCCACAATCAATCTCAGTGTACCTCTCGACTACTTCTCTAGCTTCCTTTGGTCCCCAGGCACTGAGGGGATCCCCATGGTATCCCTTTTTGAATAAAATGTCATTCTGCGGGAGAAATACCGCACGCTAGCTTTTTGAGCTTGTGGGCGATTTCCTATCGGTTGGCGGGGATCCCCCGAGCCAGGTATCCTATGAAAGGAACCCGCCAATCTTCGCAATAAACACCACGTAGCTTTCTTCTTTATCAATTGCCAAACGACATTCCTGGCATTTCCCTGTATGATTCTCGCTTCCTTGTCCATATCGGCCGGTAATACCCCATGCGTTGCATCCTTCGTATAGGTGACCTTTTCTCGCAACTCCACATGCTTGGGCGTGTAATTCTTCTAGTTTCGACTTTCCTTCCTTCTCGGTGATACATCGACGGGACAGTATTCCTCCTGGCAGCCTTCTATACAATTCTCCTTCTATCCGAGTGTAATCCATTAGTTCTTTGATGTTCCCTCTAGGACCTACCTCTTTCATCTTTTCTTTGACTTCGTTCCTCCGGTCCCATTGTTTGAACTCTCCAGGGTACATCCCTTGGAGGATCCTTACAATAGAATGTTCCTACCTTCCTATTTTTATCAGCGTATCCCTCCCATTAGATGGTATTTAGGATCCCGGGTGGTGGCGCGCATCAGCAAACCTGTTTTCACTTCTTTGAGTGTATTCTATGCTGAAGGTCTGAAATTCCATCTCCGACCTTTGTGCCCAAGTCCTGTAGGCTGCTAAGCTTTGTTCCCGTAATGCAAAGTCACCTTTCACTTGGGAGACTACAAGATTGGAATCTCCCAACACTCTCATATGTTTCACTCCTATCTTTGAGTGCTATATTCAACTTGATTAAGTATGCCTCATATTCATTTGCATTATTAGAACATGAGAAACCAAGCTTGAAAGACAGGGGCATGATATCCCCATTTTCACTGACTTAGTACAATTCCTACCCCATTTGAAGTTGTTGTAGCCGACCTGTCAAACCTCATGGTCCATTTCTTCCCTGGGATCTCCATCATTGCTATCTCACCAGGGATTTCTTCGCTCAGTGGGCCTTCCTCCTTTCCTGGGAATTGAGCTAGCAAATCTGCTATGGCCTGGCTTTTGATAGCCTTGGGAGTTCTTATACCTATATCATATTGTGAGAGCAACACTAGCCATTATGCTATCCTTCCTGTGAGAAGGGGCTGGTGCGGGAGCGCTTTTATGGGGTGGGACTTGGTTACCAAGAGGATTTGGTGAGTCGAGAAGTACCTCTTCAACCTTTGGGATGCATAAATGATCACTAGGCGGGCTTTCTCTATTCAGGGTACCTGGTCTCGGTATCCTTGAGTGTTCTCGCTTACATAATATACTGGCTGCTCATTTCCTTGGTCATCTTCTTGTGCCAACAAAGCTCCTATTGCCTGAGAGTTTGATGCCAAGTATAGCAACAGAGGTCGCCCTCGTATTGGTGCCTGGAGGGTGGGCGGATGATTCATGATGCCCTGAATTCTTTGAAAAGCTTCCTGCTGCTCTGTCCCCCAAGTAAATTCATTCCCCTTTTCAATAGTTTGGATAGGCCTGTGGTAGTTGAGGCTAAACCAGGCACAAATCTCCTAATATAGGAGACCCTTCCCGGGAAGCTTTTGAGTTCCCTAACAGTAGTTGGTCTTCTCATCGTGGCGATAGCTGTGGCCTTGGCCGGGTCCACGCTTATGCCTTTGTGATGTACCAGGAACCCAAGGAACTTTCAGCGAGACACTCAAAGGCGCACTTCATGGGGTTCATACGTAACTTGTACTTCTGCATCTTTCAAAGACTTGCTCAAGTACTTGGAAATGTCTGTTCTAGTTTTTGACTTGACCACAATATCATCTACATAATCTTCCATCTCCTCATGCATCATGTCATGGAAAATGGTGTCATGGTCCGCCGATATGTAACCCCTGCATTTTTTAGGCCAAAGAGCATTACGGTGTAGTAAAAGTTCCCAATCGGAGTTCTGAATGCCGTCTTCTCTGCATCTTTGGCTGCCATGCGGATTTGGTTGTACCCACTGTACCCATCCATAAATGAGAACATTGAGTTTCTGCATTTGAATCTACAAGGAGGTCGATGTTAGGCAAGGGGAATTCATCTTTAGGACATGCCTTGTTCAAGTTGCGAAAGTCTACACAAAGAACGGATCTGACCATTTTTCTTCTTCACAGGTACAATGTTGGAAAGCCATTTTGGGTGTTGGATGGGTTTGATGAAACCAACTGTTAGCAATTTCTTGACCTCTTGAACTATTTGAGCTTCTACCTTAGTGTGGAAGACCTAGCTAGTTGGACTACTGGCCTCATTCCTAGGTCCACATTAAGAGAATGGACTACCAACCCCGGGTCTAGACCGGACATCTCATCATAGGTCCATGCAAACACATCTCTGCATTTTTGAATCAAGGTTACCAGTTGTTCTCTTTCTTGAGCCACCAATTGATTGCTAATGAAGACGGGTTTTCGGGATCCTGGTTCTGTCCCCAAATCTATTTCCTTTAATTCTTCCTCAGGCTGAATCTGGGCCTTCTTAACTGGTTCTTCTCGGATTCCTTCTTGGGCCATTATGCAGCTTGGTGGTCCGAGACCTTTCTGCACAATGCATTCGGGTCCCGCGCACCTTCACAAACGATAGATCAGTCTTCCCCCAGGTTCCCGCACCACCACACATTCTCGGGATTCTGAAGAGCTGGGCTCCCTCTTTTGTCTTTTTCTTTCTAGAAGGTTCCTCGAGTCACGGGTGCTCCTTCCTCCTTCTTCTTCTTCTAGGATAGGTGCCCCTAGGGTCCCCGGAGCGGGGTTCTCATCATCCGGCTCCAACTCATCATAAAACATTGTTTCTACAAAGTTCACTTCTCCCTGGCTGAAAGGATTATGGTTGGCGGGGATCCTTATGGGCCTCCCATTCAGTCTCCCTTTAATGCATTGATGGAACGTGGATGGAATAAGGCGATGTTTATGAAGCCACCGGCGTCCCCCCAAAGAACACGTGATAAGAAACTTCTGCATTAATCACATGAAACCTTGTCAAAGCTACTATTGGCCCTACCTTTAAGGCTAGTTTGCACGTATCATCGTTGATTCCACCGATCCTCCAAATCTGTTATTTCCAAGGGAGCCCCAGGATCCTTCATCAACTAAGCCAACGACTTCGGGTACTCAAGGCTATGAGATTGAGTGATGCCCCCGTATCCACCAGTGCTCTTCTGACTTGAACGCCGTTTATGGTGGCCATTAGATAAAGGGGTCTACGGTGGTCCGGGTGCTCAATCTCCATGTCTTCATCAGTGAAGGTTATTGCATTGGTTGTCTCTAGGAAAGCTCGACTAGCATGTGACTCGGTGTAAAGCATTCCATCCCTGAATCGCTTCTATGCTCATGAGAGACTCTGTGGCCACCCTTCTTGCTTCTGGTCCGAATCCTAATTGATTGAATAGTGACCTGAACTTAGGATTCTTCTGGAGGGTCCCGACTGTGCTTGGGTGGAAGGATCCTTCTGATTCTCCTACTTTTGTCGAGTTCCCATGTATTACTATTGCTACCATCCCTTTTCCTTTGTGGTTAGGCAAGGGGTTCCTCTGCACTTCCGGCTCCTTCTGAGTGAGCTCCAGGGTTCCTTTTCTCAACTTTTTGTGGAAGAGTCTGCGAAGGGTCCAGCAATCCTTGGTGGAGTGCTTGACATAATTATGGATTCTGCAAAATAAAGGGTTCTTCCTTTCTTCTTGAGTTGGTGGTGCGGACACAAAGTGAATGGCCTAACAACCCCATCTCCAATCCATTTGTCTAGGACATGGCTTAACTCCTCAGTTGTACATGGGATCACTGGTGGTTCCTCGAACACCTTCCCATCCGGTCTCTTCCTTTTCTCTCCTACGATCTTTGTCATAGCTTGGGATGCGGGCAACCTTTTTGTCCTCATGGTTTGCGCCGTCCTTCTGGTTCTTTGTAACAGGTCAGCAAACCGTGCGATACATAGATTTTCAAGGTTGAGCCTATAATCAAAAAGCATGTTGGCTATACAGGTTTCCACGAGCTCCTTTTCTTCATGGTCCCCATAGCAGTCTAGGGACACATCTTCAAACCTTTTAATGAATTGAACAGGATCTTCTCCGTCTGTCTCCGCCTCACCATTTGCAGATTCTGGAAAGTGATTTTGTCTTCACTAGGGTAATATTTGGCGCAGAATTTTTCCATCATCTCATCCCAGGTTTTGATGGACCCGGGTCTTAGCGTGATGTACCAAGTGTATGCCCTATCCACTAAGGATTTGGCGAATTCCCTCAAACATAATTCTCTGTCTCTCGCATAGGGGCCCATAGTGTGGACAAACCTACTCACATGTTCCACGGCACTTCCGTTCCTCCCATCGAAAGGATGGAACTTTGGGGGTTCGTACCCCTTAGGGTATGGTTTGCCAAGAAGTTCTGGAGGGAACGGGGGATCCCGAGAGAATTGCTTGGGGATCCACGAGAGTTTTTCCCTTTCTTGCTCCAGGAGGGCATTGACATCTGCCGGTGTCAAATGCGAGGGTTGGCTCTTCCTTCCACTGCTGACCCTCCTTCCGGCCGTGTCCCATCTTGGTGGCCAGTAGGGGGAACATTGTCTCTGATTTCCTGTGTCCTGCCCTCTTTGAAAAGACGAACTTCTTGCTCCGGATCCTTTAACATTCTTTGTCATCCTGGCCATGAGGTATGGTTCCTGCCTTGCGTGTCTTTGTTCTGACACAACCTCCTGTTCTACCAAGGGTATCCCACCTTCTTGCCTGGAAGCTACCTCGTTTTCTCCTACGGGCTCGGAGGCCGTAGGTGGCACATTAGTTCCTCTGTTGTTTCTTTGTCTTAGAGGCATTCTCTGTGAAGGGGTTGTTTCTTCCTTCTTCTTTGCCCATTCCCAGTGAGTCGCCAAAATGTGAGAGTGCCTTTTTCGTGACACTCAGGCCCAAGGATCCCGGGCCTAAATGAAAAGGAGGATTTGGTGGACCGGGCCTTGACTCACCGCAACTAACGAACTGTTTAAGAATCAAGTGGATGTAGAGAATACTCCTAACAATATAAAGAAGATGACAAACAAGGACATCGAAGAGTGCCAAAAATTAACAAGGTAAATTCAGAAGGAAAGAAAATAGGATTAGCAAAGCGATAAAAAATTAATGCTGTGGGGATCCCGGGAAATATGAGGCAATGTTTTATTAATACATTATCTGTTTGATTACGTAAAGCTCACTAAGACGTGATACAAGGTTCAATCAAGCTCAAAAATTGCAGTCTTAAATGACTATTTCAACCTTCAAAACTTGCAAAGTTTGATTCTCGTTGAATCCGAGTATGTGCAATAGTGGTTTTTACAAGATACTGGGAAGCAATATTTGTTTTTCCCTTAGTATTTTCTCTTCACTCTCGATTTTTCTGATAGTTTTTTCCTGGAGAATTTCTCATTTCTTGTGTTTCTTTCTTTTTTTTCCGCTCCCCTTTCTTCACAACCCATCCTCTCCTTTTATAATGGAGTTTTTCGGGCTTCCTAGGGAACCGTTGGTTCCCCTGTTTTGCTCTTTTGTAAACAGAGCATGCCCTGTTCCCATCGTCTCGGTAAGCCCCTTTTCCGTTTTTCTCATTCTTTCCTTCTTTCAGCTCTCGATTCTTTTGAAAGTTCCTGGTTGGCCATCTTCTTTGGGACGTCTTTGAGGTATGCCCTTCTCGGCATCCCCATTTTGGCGTCTTCCACTTTTCCCCTTTTTTCCTATTTGGGCGGAATCTTGTTCGCCATTTTTGAAAGTCATTTGTTATTATTATTCTTCTTCCCGTCCTGGTTCCCCGAGGCCTTTTCTGTTTGTGCCATGAGAGGTCGCTCGCGTTTTGCTTTTATTTCTTGTTTTTTTCTTCTTGTCTTCTTTCTATCGATCTGTCCCATTCTTCCTTTTTCTTTGTGCCTGAAGGGATCCGTGCTTATTGATGGTTCCCGAGGATCCTTGCTTCTTATACTTTGCCGTGGTCTTTTTTTTTTTTTTTTTTATGCTTTTTTTTTTGGGCTTGAGGATCCTCTCGGGCCTTTCTTTTATTCCCTCATGGGTCTCCCATATCTATTTCTTTGGGCTCGGCTTGAATTTTCCTTTTGGGCTGGACTTGTTCTTTTTTTGGGCTTATTTCACTATGACCCTTTTTTTAGACCTCAACAAGAGGCATTCCCACAAAGCTAAATTTCTCTTCTTTCTTAACTCTATAGTATGCACTTGTTTCTATAGGGTGTGTTTGTTTTGGGTGAAAATCACTTCTGGAAATGCTTTTCCGAAAATGCGGGTGTTTGGTTGGTTCGGAAAATAGAATTTTCCGGAAATTGATTTCCATTGACCGAAAAAAAAAGGCTTTGACTACGGAAATGAATTTCCGTTCCTATTTTCACTTCAAATGAATTAGGAGAGAGAGAGAGAGCGCAAGCGCGTGTAAGGAAGGCGAGCTCGATCCCGATCCGGCAATCGCCCGGTGAACCTCGAGCTCTAGTTCGCGCCGATCGCGACGCACGATTGATCTCGCGAGCTCGGTCCGCGACCGCATTGTCGATTGCGATCTCGCAAAGCACCGCGCTGATCGCGATCTCGCGAAGCGTCGATCGACGCGGTGCTTCGCGAGATCACGATCGGCGTGGTGCTTCGCGAGATCGCGATCGGCGCTTCGCGAGATCAGCATTGATCGCGATCTCGCGAAGCACCGCGCCGTCGAACCCAATCGAGCGTCGGTCGCGATCTCGCCCCTCGTCGAACTAGCCGGTCGATTGTTGATGATTTTTTTTTTCCGGGTTTTGTCCATGTTTTTACGGGTTTCTCTTTTCCTTCTTCTTTTCCAAACACCAGAAAATATTTTTCGAAAAATTTTTTGAAATGCAACCAAACACATGAAAACATTTTCCTTCGAGGAAAATAGCATTTCCGGAAAATGGAATATTTTCCGGAAATGCTTTTACACGAACCAAACACAGCCAAAATTACAAAGTTTGCTAGGAAAATCTATAAAAATATATGATAATACAAAATGATGCAGGACAACCTAGGCTTCCCACCTAGATTAATCCCACAATAAACCTTAGGCTAAATCGTTGAAAAAAAATAATAGAAACCATCGAAAAAAGTATTTTTGATGGTTAAAATGACCGTTAAGAACCGCTACTAAAAACTATATCAAGAAGTTTTTTCTACGCCCTTATGTGACCTTTGAAAAATGTGGTACTTTATTCACATGCATTGAATAGCTGACAAAGGCTGTCTTAAGATAAGTTTCAACAATTTATAACCATTGAAATAAGTATTTGTGTTAAAAAAAAAAAAAAATATTGGATGCTCTATTTTACATTATCAAAATTTAATAGTCCGATTCAAAATATAAACATAAACACAATTGTTCAATTCCAAATTCAACTCTATTCTCATATAAAAACTAAAACACCAATCTAGTATTCAAATAGTTCCAAGTTTTCAAAATGACTAATAAAAAAAATAAAATAAAAATAAAAAACCTAAAGCACTAGTCTAGTTCTCATATGCTTCCTACTTCTTAAATTGCATTACATTAGTACCTGCATGCCTGCAATAAAAAAGAAAGGACCTATAATTAGAAAATATGTTACATCTTATCCCATATGACGGAAGTAGATAAACTTTAAAAAGAAAGGCAATGTGTCTTAATTATTGAATGCTAACAAGTATGAAAAAAAAAAATATGAAGCTAGAAATTCAGTTTATTTTTACTTTCTAAGGTATATAAACTAGGGCCACCACTCTGGGCTACCAAAGCCTGAAAAAAAAAAAAAAAAAAAAAAAAAAAAAAAAAAAAAAAAAAAAAAAATCTTGCACTTGTGGAGTCTCTGCCTAATGGTTCCTCCCAGTTAGGGCCACCACTATGTGCTTCCAAAGCATGGTCAGAAATGAGTATTGACTAGCACAGCCAGCTTTGAAATTCATTGCAACAAATCAACAATATATTGGACTCTAACTAACATGACACCTCCTCCCCAACTTAAGAACAAGTGGAGGGTACGAGCATGGATTCAAGTCCCACCAGCTCTAACTTAACAGTGAAAAATAAAAATAAAAATAAAAACCACTTTTAAATCAATCTAAGATCTATACCTATTACATTACTGCCTTAAGAAGGTAAACAACGCAGCACTAGTGTATGAGTCATATGAAAAGCCCAAAACATATACAACAAAGGGCAACTATAATTGTTTACTTTGCCATACATTTATAGAAAAAACTTCAACACTTCACAGGCTATTGAAATTCTAGATGAAACCAAGTCCAGAAACTTAATAAGCATAAGGGAAAACTTGAAGAAGCAAGCCACGACGTTCCACTTAGAAGAATGAAGAAGCAGTTAAAAACGGTGTCATCTGGAGTTGTTTTCTGTTATTAGTTTAGACTTTAAACACGTCATTAAGCCACATGTCTTGTATCTATCGGTATATTCCTTTTTCTGTTAGTTTGTTAGAGCTATTAGTTGTATATAAAATAGAGCTTGTGCATTTTGTTAATTAAGCTTTCTCATTCTTTCATTTTCTAATCAATAAGATTCAAATTCAGCAAGAAAGCTCTCCTTTCTTTTATTGTATCAGTGCTCAAAGCTCATCAGTGGCTTCCAGCCAAAACACTACCTCTGAAATTCCAATTCCTTCTTCACAAAACACTACTGCAAACCGTGTTCCTCCACAGAATACCACATCTACCTCAATGAATGATGAAAACTCAAACCCTTTGAGTCCTTATTTTCTTCCAACTGTTGAAGTTGTGCTTGTTTCTCAGCCTCTTATTGGTACTCCTAGTTAATCAAGAGCTGTGTTTCTTTCTTTAAGTGGAAAGAACAAGTTTGGGTTCTTGAATTGAGCGATTCCTATGCCTAATCCTTCATCTCCTTTGTTCAATGCCTAGCACAAGACAAATACAACCATTCTTTCATGGTTAACTAATTCTTTGAGCAAAAGACATTGCAGCAAGTGTGATCTAGGATGTGGATGGCACAAGGAGACGTGCCATTAGGCACGGAGAATAAAGCGGTTATGTCCCATCAGCCCCCTATAGCCAAAAAGAAGGCGATGCAACAAATAGTGGGTAGGGACCAATGCTTGATAGGAAGAACCAAAACCTTGGACTAAGTAGAAAATGATGAACCATGAAAGAAGGTGGTTGGGGATCTTTTAACATGATAGGAATGAATCTACTTATTTAAAGAAAAAGGATAAAGGGTGAGGCAGCCAAAAAGGAGCTTTGAGAAGTCTCTTTAGAAGTTTTGAGAAAAGGAATAAAAGTCAACCCCATCGGGACCCTCCAAAAGAGGAAGGTTAGTTGAGAACTTTTGGGTGGGAAACCTCAAAAAAAGAATGTAATGAGAAAATAAAGGAAGAACCAGCCACAATATTGGTTCTAGTATCCAGGGCAATAAAAGGAGGGAATCAATGACATATCAAAAACCCTAGAAAAGTACTATAAAAGGAGGATCAAGTCACTAGCAAAAGGCATTCAATAAATATTAGTCGGAGCATAAAAAGAGCACCAAAGAGATTCACTAAGCTTCAAAAAAATAGAGAGAAAAGAAAGAAATTGTGAAGGATCCTATAACAAGTGCTTGAGGATACACTTGTGTACGACATCGAGGTCCCAAGACCCGGATGGGCCCTAGGCTTAGGCCCAATGGCACGACCCCATCACTTTAAGCTCTGCTTGAAACTACCTTCAAGAAATACGAGTTTTGAGTCTCGGCCCCTAAACTATGCTCGGCATAAATTTCCCAAACAATCAATGAAACCTTGTCCGGACGTCCCATAGGATGCTCGTGAAGACAGGGGAACATCACTACCGAGCATATTCACACGAGTTGGAACCAAGTTCCAAAGCCATAATCGCCGCATTCCACTCTCACCTAAACATCCACTTATAACAGATAATATTGGACCTTCAATCGCACTAACAATGGTAGTAATCATGATCTCCCCACTAACTTAAAACTATAAATAGGAGAAGTTGGGGAAGAGGAGGGGGTTGAGAAAAAAGGGAAAAAAAACAGTCATTTAGGAAGGGAGGAGGAATATTACTTTGAGTTTTCGTGCCGAGAACGACCCAAAGTAGGAAATCCTAAAACCCACTTTATAAATAAATTGTGAGCTCAAGTGAGGTTGAGCCCAATGATCACATTTCAGGCGCGCACAATTGGCGCCATCGTAGGGCTCTCCTACGAAGGCGTGGTTCGACCGAGACTCAAATAAGGGAAATGTCCGAGGGGCGTTCGGGAGGGCGCGCCCAAAGCGGTTCCGTAGGATCTTCTCGGGGATCCACGTGGCGGGAAAGAAGACAGAAAGGGCGCGAGGATAGGGAGCGCCTACGAGGAGAGGAAAAGTCTGGCTTGGGAGAAGGATCGGATCGGACCTCACCGAACGATGTCGGGTGTCTCGGGACACGGGCAATATGATGATAGAGGCGAGAGCTGAAGCGGTTGCGCAAACCGGTAATGGATCTAGAGCTGGAAGCAAGGGATCGACGCTAAGAAAGGGATCGAAACCACCGGCAAAGGAGAAATGATAGCACGGGAAATCGAGGCGAAGAGGGCTTTAGCCAATCCGGTACCCAACGATTCCAAAACCGATCACCCTCTCAAAAATCACACCGGCGCAGGAATCACTCACATTTTCGAGAGACACGTCATCACCAAAATCGTTCACATTCGCATGGATACCACGACCGAGGATCGGATTTGCCGGAGGAACGGTGACCCCACAATTCTGCCATGGACGCCATGAGCCGAGCCTTACAAAGGGCTGCTCAGTCACCATTCTTCGATGAAATTAAACGGGCCCTTATGTCGAGTAGATTTACACGACCGCCATTTAGCTCCTATGATGGGAAAACGGACCCTATGGAGCATGTCGGTCATTATATCCACATGATGTCCTTGCATACACACAATGATGCGTTGATTTGTAAGATATTCCCCTCTAGTCTCGGCTCCACGGCCCCGAGATGGTTCAATGGGTTACGAAAAGACTCCATTCGTAGCTTTGCCAAGCTGATCCAAGAGTTCGGCAGTAGATTCGTGACATGCGGCCGAGTGCCAAAGCCGGTGGATGCGCTACTTTCCATAAAGATGAGGGTCGGTGAAACCCTTTGAGTTACGCCAACCGGTACTAGGAACTCTACAACGGGATTAGTGGAGAAAATGAGAAGATAGCGGCAAGCTCCTTCACGATAGGGCTCCCGAAGATTCTGAATTACGGGAGTCGTTGACGAAAAGACCTCCCGAGGATATGAGGCAACTTATGAGACGCATTGAGGAGTATAAATGCTTGGAAGATGATCGGCTGCAAAATAAGGGGAAAGCCTCATTACTCGGGAGATCTCAAGAGGACATTATTCGACAAGGCCGAAAAAAGATTTTAGAATGCAGGAACCAGAGGCGCAAATTGAAGGAGTTAATGTGGCGTTCAAAGAGCCCGTGCACAAAATTCTAGATTGGATTAAGAACGAATCATTCTTCAAGTGGTCGAACAAAATGGGGGGTGACCCATCTCGGAGGAATCAAAACTTATACCGCACATACCATAGGGACAAAGGGTACACCACCAAGCAAAGTGTCGGGTACTAAAAGATCATCTCGGTCGCTAGTAAAAGCGGGGTATTTGAAAGAGTTCGTAGTGGACTCCGCAAATCGGGAGGCCGGCTAGGGTGTTTAGTAGAAAAGGAATCCCCTTCCACCACCGCCGAGAGTGATCGAAGTCATCCACGCTGCCCCGAGAGGTATAGCAATAACTAAAGGGGGGTCTTGTGATGGCATGCATGAAGGGAGAATCACCCGAGAAGAGGATGAAAGTTGATTGGCTAACCATCTCTTTTGGCGAGGAAGATTTTAGAGGGAATGATCCAACCTCATGATGATGCGTTGGTAGTAACAACTCGGATAAGCGGGTTCTTGGTGAAAAGAGTGATGATAGACCAAGGAAGCGGAGTCGACGTAATGTACCCGAATTTGTTTGAAGGGCTCGAATTGAAGAGTTAGGGTTTTGGCGAAGTATGATACGCTGCTGGTCTCGTTTGACGAAAGAGTCGTGATTCCCGAAGGGCAAATTTCTCTCTCGGTGGACATGGAAGGCAAGGAAGTAATAGTGACATTCATAGTAGTCCGGTCATTCTCACCGTACACTGCAATCTTGGGAAGGCCATGGATTCACGTAATGAAGGTCGTTCCGTCCACCTTGCACGTGAAAGTGAAATTTCCCACCGAGTATGGAGTTGCCATGGTGCGAAGGAACCAATGAGTGGCTAGGCGGTGTCTTGTCGCGCGCGATTAGGTGGAAAAGTGAACAGATCGGACAAGCGGAGGACACCGAAAAAGAAACTTTATAGCAATTACAAAAGCCCCGAGGGGAAACTAGGGGCGGACGTTGCCGAGGAGGTTTTGAAGGTTAGAATTTTTCCGACAGGTATTTCCGGATAGGCACAAGCATGAATGACCGAGAAAAGGTAGAGATGTTGTTATTCCTTTTGCAGAATGTGGATGTTTTTGCCTAGAGTTCATATGAAGTGCCCGGCGTAGATCTCGGGTTTATTGTCCACAAGCTTAATGTGGACCCATCATTCCCCCCCTCGAAAAAGCAAAAACCGAGAAGAGCATCGAAGGAGCATGTTGACGCGGTGAACTTGGAAGTCCAGAGGTTGAAAGAGGCGGGAGTGATAAGAGAAATATTCTTCCCGAGATGGTTAGCGAATACGGTGGTAGTAAAGAAAAAGAATGGTAAATGGAGAGTTTGTGTGGATTTCACAAACTTGAATCGAGCATGTCCCAAAGATCCATTTCCAATGCCCAAGATTGACCAATTAGTAGATGCCACGTATGGGCACCCGAGGATGAGCTTCTTGGATGCTTTCCAGGGGTACCACTAGATTGCCTTGGTGCCCGAGGACCGAGAAAAGATAACATTTATCTCCCCGAGTGCAAACTATCACTATGAAGTCATGCCGTTCGGATTGAAGAACACCGGAGTCACATACCAGCGGATGATGACGAGGATGTTTCGAGAGAAAATTGGGTGCACAATGAAAGTATACATTGATGACGTGGTGGTAAAGAGCAGAAAGGAGTTGCAACATACGAAAGACCTCCGGGGAGTATTTGAGATACTCCTGCAGCATAAGTTGCGCCTGAATGCCGAGAAGTGTACTTTCGGTGTGGGGAGTGATAAGTTCTTGGGTTATCTGATTTCTACTCGGGGGATAGAGGCCAATCCCAACTAGATAGAGGTTGTGAATCGCCTCGGACCACCAAGAATCCCAAGGAAGTACAAGTGTTAACCGGGATGTTAGCCGCCCTAAACCGATTCATCTCCAAATTTGCTGATCACTGCAGACCATTTTATCAATTTCTGAAGAAGTGGAAGGGGTTTTATTGGGACGGGGAATGTGACAAGGCTTTTCAAGAACTGAAGGAATACTTGGAAAAAGCGCCCATGTTAACGGCCCCGGAGTCTAGGGAGGATTTGTTTATGTACCTCTCGGTATCCGACCATGCCGTGAGTGATGTGTTACTAAGAGACCAAAGAGTGCAGCATCCAATGTATTACATAAGCAAAACCTTAGTAGATGCCAAGACGAGATACTTGCCCCTAGAGAAGTTATTGTTGGCACTGGTGCACGCCACGAGGAAGTTGCCGCATTACTTTCAGGCTCATCCAAGTATTCATCCTCACCAAGTATCCCCCTGAGTCGTTGTTAAAAAGATCGGACTTCACGGGCCGAATAGCCAAGTGGGGAACTCGGTTGGGTTCGTTCGACATAAGGTACCGGTCGCGAAGTTTGGTGAAGGGATAGGTTCTTGCTAATTTCATTGTTGAATTTACCCCTAAGAACGACGGGAAGATAATTTGTAATGCAAAAAGTCGTCCGTGGAAAGTGTTTGTAGACGGTGCTTCGAACGCTATGGGAGTCGGAGCTAGTATTGTCATAATCACCCTGGAGGGCATACGACTAGAACATTCCTTCAGATTAGGATTCAAAGCCTTAAACAACGAAGCCGAGCACGAGGCCTTTCTAGCCGGATTGAGGGCCGTATTGCATCCGGGCATGAAAGATGTTGAGATTTATTCGGACTCTCGGCTAGTCGTTTATCAAATCATAGGAAGCTTTGAAGCTCGGGACTCTCGGATGAAAGCCTATTTAAGTGCAGCTAAGCAAATCATTAGCGAGTTCGGGACGGTGAAGGTGGCCCGGGTAGGTCGAGCACAAAATAGACATGCCGACTCGCCGGCCACGTTGGCCTCATCCACTACCGAGGATACTCCTCGGCTTGTCAAAATAGAGCTTATAAGGGAACCAAGTATTGATGTGAAAAATAATTATGACTCGGCCGGGGTTGAGGTGGCCATGGTGTCGATGGCCAATCCGTGCTGGATGAACTCGATCATAGATTTCTTAGCCGAGAATAAAGCTTCGGACGATGAAAAGGAGGTCAAAAAGATTCGTCGGGTGGCTCCCCAGTATTGGCTGCATTGGCGGATCGCAGATTGTATCGGAGGTCTTCATAGGTCCTTACCTTTTATGCCTACATCCCAAGAAAGTAAACGAACTTCCGACCGAGTTGCATGATGGAGTGTGTGGTGGCTATGTTGGGGGACGATCTTTAGCACACAAGGCGATGACCCAGGGGTTTTGGTGGCCACAGATGTAGAAAGATGCCGCGGAATATGTCCGGAGGTGTGAACAATGCCAAAAGCACGCCCCTCCGATCCACCGGCCCAGCAAGTCATCTAAACTCCCCCGTCAAGTAGCCCATGGCCGTTTGCACAATAGGGGCTAGATATCCTCGGCCCTTTTCCTCAAGCAAAGGTAACCGCCATTTTGTATTGGTGGTAGTTGATTATTTCACGAAGTGGGTGGAAGTCGAGGCCTTAGCCAACATCAGGGATATCGACATGAAAAAGTTTGAATGGAAAAACATAGTCACAAGTTTTGGGATACCAAACTCACCGGTATCAGACAATGGGCTACAATTTGATAGCAAAGTTTTCCGGGCCTTCTGCAGCGATCTCGACATTAAGAACAAGTACTCAACTCCGGTATATCCTCAAAGCAACGGCCAAAGTGAGGCAAATGAACAAGATGATTTTGAACGGGTTAAAGAGGAGGCTGGACGGGGCAAAGGGGAGGTGGGTTGAAGAGCTACCTAACGTTTTATGGGCTTACCGTACTACTCCCAAGAAGATCCACGGGTGAGACCCCTTTCTCTTTGACATATGGGGCGGAGGCCTTGATACCAACCGAGGTGAGCTTGTGCGGTGCACGGGTCGCAGGATTTGACCCCGTCCGTAACGCCGACCTGATGATGGAGCGCTTGGATTGGTTAGAAGAATGCTGGGAGGCCGCAACCATATTTGCTCATGAGTATCAGCAAAAACTTGCCCAAAGATACAACCAAGATGTAAAAGGTAGGGAATTTAGCGTCGGGGAATTAGTGCTAAGGAAGGTCGTGGGAAACATGCGAGACATAGCTGCAGGGAAGCTTGGTTAAATGTGGGAAGAACCGCATGAATTATCGCCATTGCCGGCGCGGGGGTTTACTACCTGGAAGACCTTGACGAGAGGCCGCTCCCCCGGCCATGGAATGCCCACAACTTAAAGAAGTTTTACCCGTGACCATCCATACACTAAAGTGTAAGTCGAAACTTTGTACTTTGCTAAAGTCAAGTTAATGATGAAGTTACTTGTCTCTGTTGTTTTCGATTCCGTCATTGCACTTTAAGAGAATTGCATGTTTTGTACAAAAAAAAAAAAAAAAAAAAAAAAAAAAAAAAGCCTTTAAGGACAGAAGCCTCATCTTTGGTTCGATCAAAATCACCGAGTAGGTGGAAACCTTATCTTTACAAAAAGAAAAAACTCTAAGGACAAAAGCCTCATCCTCGATTCAATCAAAATCGCTGAGCAAGTGGAAACCTTATCGTTACAAAAAGAAAAAACTCTAAGGACAAAAGTCTCATTCTTGGTTCGATCAAAATCGCTGAGCAGATGGAAACCTTATCGTTACAAAAAGAAAAAACTCTAAGGATAGAAGCCTCATCCTCGATTCGATCAAAATCGCAGAAGCGGTGGAAACCTTATCATTACAAAAAGAAAAAAACTCTAAGGACAGAAGCCTCATCCTCGGTTCGATCAAAATCACCGAGCAAGTGGAAACCTTATTAACAAAAAGAAAAAAACTTTAAGGACAAAAACCCCATCCTCGGTTCGATCAAAATCGCCGAGCAGGTGGAAACCTTAACACCCTTCCAAACACTAACTGCGATTTCATTCTTGGATCATCCAAAATCGCCGAGCAAGGGAGAACCTGTGCAACAGGTTTTGGGGCATCATGCCATTTACGATCGGGAAACTAAATCCCGTTGCATGAACGCGATATATTAAGGCATGATTTAACCCATCGAGCGGGCAGCTCTTGGCCCGACTCACTACGGAAGAAATAACCACAAAAATAAATAAAGAAAGGCGGCATAGAGGGTCAGAGTGAAACGCTCGCAGACATAATCTAAGCAAACACGCAACGAATAGAAGGTCATTCAAAAGGTTAAAAGCAAAATTAAAAAGCAGAATTAATATCTCATCGCAAAAACTCGGCAATCGTTTACGGGTCATCCCCGCGAAATGAGGAAATTGTTCATCATCATAACCCGGTGACATAGGCAAATATACCAATAATAAAACAAAATAAAAAATGCTGTAAAAATAAGTAAAAGAATGGAAAAGTGGAATGGCAAATAACTTAATCATGTGGAGGGCCTGGTTGGATCTGTCACTTCGTGCTATCATTTGGTCGGTCATGGGAAAATGTAGGTCCTCACCGAGTATGTCTTGTACAGTCGGGATCTTTGGTGGCTTCCATCTCATCCGGCTCTACATGAGCATCAACATTCCACCACTCTTTCATGCTTGTCGTTTCTTCCTTCTCAACGGGCACTATTAGGTCCCGCACGGCAATAATGAGGCTCGGAAAGGGAATCTGGTTGGGGTCTCTTAGGGGGGAATCCTTGGGAACTCCTAGAGCTTGCAGGGCGACAAACCACCTAGCCTCAAAACCCAACCTTCGAGCTTGGGCCACCACCGGTTCCGCAAATTTCTCGACATCGACAAACCCCTCCCTGTACCATTTTTGTTCACAGGCCTCCGGGGCTGCCCTCAAGTCGGTGAGTTCCTTGGCTTGGGAGGTGTTGAGGCTAATCGCTTCAGCTAGCTTCATGTCTGTTTCGCTCTGCTTAGCCAAGAGTTTCCGAGCATCTCTTCTCCGTCAGCGCTTTATTCTTCTCGCGGCATAGCCTTCTTCTCGGCAGATTCAAGCGCCTTTAGTTTTTCCTTCGTTGTTTTGGCGGCTGAATCCCGCGCCCCCTTCTCACGATCGACCTCCTCGGCAAGATCCTTTGCACGGCCAGCCAGTATGTGAGCCAATTGAGCGGCCTAACAAACACAGAAGTTAGTACGAAAATGAAAAGAAATGTATGGAAAGTAATAGACGAACAAGGAGTTACCGCAATAGTATGCCACTCTAACCGGCGCCCCACGGACTCCTCCGACCCGTCCTCGAAAGCATGCACGTCGTCGAGAAGAAGAAGACCCTTGGCCGTGGAGTCGAGCAATACGACCAGCCTCGCCCTTCTCCCACATCCGCACACAGGCGGTTGAAGGCGGGCTTGCCGTCCATCAAAAACTTAGGCTTCCACGCTAGTGCGGCTTGGGAGGAGGACTCAACGCCTGGCCCGACCTAGGTTTGCGACTCATGAATGACGATACCTCCTGTTGGTCGGGGAGGAGTTTGGACGGCGGCGTCTCCCGGACCCGTAGATGGTTGATCGGCAACCCCTGTTTTTTTTCGGGCTTGTCTAGCTTGAGAAAAGGGTGGAGGGGGAGGCACCTGGCTTCAACCCCGAGAAGGTGGGGGCTGGATGGGTTGCTTTGCACCGGACACTAAACGATCAATGGTCATGACCCTTCTAGCCACCATGTTTTTGTCGAGATGGGTATTTATAGCCGACAAGTTGGTCGCTTCAAGCGCAAGGTGCTCGGGCTCCGCAACGGGGTTCTCGGTGAGCTTGCTCTTGAATAGGGGTCTCTTGTTGAATGGCCTCGTGAGCTAACTCTCGAAGACGCCGAGACACGCGTGCTCCATGAGACTCATCCCGCAAAGGAGCTAGCTCGTCCGAGTAGGTATAACGCTTTCCGAACTCCCTTGCCTCTCCGGTCGTAAACTTTGGCGGCAAAAAAATTCGAGTATCGAACGTCGATGTACGCCAGAAGTGGACTATCAACCAAAGCTGCTTGAAGGACTGCCAGGTGGAATAAATGGGCTCTACTCCGGGGATTAGGTGCGAGGCTCGGAGCTGTCCGTCCCAGTGCACGAATACCTCGGAACGGAGGATAAAGTTCAAGTCTTTTACGTGGAACTGCTCGATGTCCGAACGAACACTTTGTCGTCCGCAAAAGAACAAATGTTATATCAATATCCGATAACGAAAATCTACTTCAATAAAGAGGAAATAAAAGGAAAAAAAAGGGGGGGGGAAGAACGGTTAGGTCAAAAGATTGGTACAAACCCATTTCGACCGTGAAAGAGGGCAGGGGACCTCCCCGGCAAACTAGTTGCCATGCACCCGGACAAACTCCCGGTGAGTTCCTATTCTAATCAGGTAGGCATGATATCAACCGTACCCGGTTATCTCTAGTTTTTAGGTAAAAGTTGGAAGCTTTGTTCCCATAGAGACTATACATGTGGTTAATATCATGGTAATCTAATCGTAAATCAAAGGTGTGGTTCAACCTACTAACGCAGACTAACTACCCGGTAAAAGTTGGGGGAAGGCTGGTGGGACACAGCTCGTAGTACCTAAGTGTGTTTATCAAAAGGGGATCCACGGGGAACCTAACCCCACCCTCTAGAATTGCCATTAAAGGAAAAAAGACTGTACCATTCCCTCGGTGGAGAGCGATTTAACTCGTGGCGGTAAGCCACTTCCACGTCATCGGGAACATTAAACTTTTGCCTAAAGGTGGCCAAGGCAACCGGGGCCTCCAAGAGATAAGAGTAACCCATCTTTGAAACTTAATACTATGAAAGGGAACACGAAGAAATAAGCTAAAGGAATAGGAAAGGGAAGAGAACTTACTTTGGGTTCTAAGGGAGAAAGGAACTACGGGTTGGTGAGTAAGCGCACAAAGAAGTGGTCGGCAGAGAGTATGCTCAAGAGATTAGAGGTGGAAAAAATGAGAGAATATTCGAAGAGAGCTATTTATAGGATCAGAAAAGGGCATGGGAACGTTTAATCAAGTAATAAATGGGCACGATTCACAAAAGACCCTGCGAATGCCAAAGATAACCGACACGTGCACCGCTTCGGTTCGCGAACCGTCGGCAATAATGACAATCGAACTTGGCACCCCGGAATGGCGCATTTTTTGAGAAGAGCATTAATGAGAAGCCATAACCGCATGAGTCCCTAGCCATAGGACTTTCGAAACCAAAAGGCTCAATTGGCTCCTTGATTCTTCCCTGAGCCGGGTATGAATCAAGGGGGGGCTAATGTACGGCATCGAGGTCCTAAGACCCAGATGGTCCCTAGGCTCGAGGCCCAATGGCACGGCCCCATCACTCTAAGCTCTGCTTGAAACTACCTTCAAGAAATATGAGTTTTGAGCCTCGGCCCCTAAACTATGCTCGGCATAAATTTCCAAAACAATTAATGAAACCTTGTCCGGAGATACCATAGGATGCTCGGCAGTATGGGGAACATCACTACCGAGCATATTCACCTGAGTTGGAACCAAGTTCCAAAGCCATAATCGCCGCATTCCACTCTTACCTAAACATCCACTTATAAGAGATAATATTGGACCTTCAATCGCATTAACAATGGCAGTAATCATGATCTCCTCACTAAGTTAAAGCTATAAATAGGAGAAGTTGGGGAAGAGGAGGGGGTTCAGAAAAAAGGGAGAAAAAACAGTCATTTAGGAAGAGAGGAGGAATATTACTTTGAGTTTCTATGCCAAGAACGATTCAAAGTAGGAAATCCTAATGCCCACTTTATAAATAAATTATGAGCCCAAATGAGGTTGAGCCCAATAGTCTCATTTCAGGCGTGCACAACTTGGATTCAAGAAGATTTAAACCTCACAAGTCTTGGAAGCCTAGAAAGAGCTATCCAAGTTTGTGACTTTTGAACTTATTTGAACCTTGTGGCATATCCAAATGAGAAATATGGTCCAATGTAGTTAAAACTTAATATAATGACCTATTGCTTTATTTTCCGAGGATTCTTAACATTTTTACTTGCATTTTCTTAATAATTCTTTTTCTGTTCCTCAAACACTTGCTTTACAATATATATATGTTTGTATGTATGAATGTATATGTATTGTAGGGCCCATGTTTTATGTATAAAATGATTCGTAATCAACCCAATATAGTTGCGGTGAACCAAGTCCAATTCACCAACCAACAAACATTGTTTTCTAGGGAGGCCTAGGATCCTTATCATCATTTGGGCCTAGGTATTGTCCAAAATAGGAACCCACAACTAGCTAGGCTAATTGGAAGGAAGCAGAGTCTAAAGTTTTGGAAGGGGGCCTAACTACAAAAATAAAATATATAATGACTATATATATATATAAAATTAATTGGACCTAGGGGGGCACTTGGGTCCGTCCCTGGATGTACCGGTTTAACACTTGTTAGGTTTAGATGTACTTGTTCAATATATGTATCCCCAAGGGGGTTCTTCTCAAAAAAAAAAAAAAAAAAGATGATCTCAAACATTCACTAATCAGCTTAATAATTTAATGTATATTGTCTACTAGCCTCATCACACATGCAAATTTACAAAGGTCATAGAATTATCCATTCACAATAAATGTAGTTGAGAAAATAGAATATAAATTTTATTAAGAGGCTAACTAATTTTGATAGGAAAATGTTTGATCATTGAAAAGAATTTGATATATGAAACAGAAAGTACAGAAGAAAATAGTGTCATTAGAACTAGGATGAAAAAATGAAAAATAAACTAAAGGAATATTATAAATTTGTGGTTTGAGGAACCACAGCCTTAGAAAGGGGAAGAGAGGAACAAATAAAAGAGGAATTTTTTGTTTATTCAAGAAGTTGAAATTGGTTTATGAGTTGGTTTTTTTTTTTTTTTTTTACTATTTAATTTTTTTATAGTATTATTTATTTATTTTATTTGATGTGACATGGGGTAGTTCTTTTTTAATAAGAAACGTGGGGTGGGTTTTTTAGAAGGTGGGGGTAGCTTTTTTTTTTTGATAGAACTTGGGATAGGTTTTTATTTTATTTTATTTTAACGTTTCTTTCTTTTTTTTTTAATAGAAGGGGGGGGGGTAAGTTTTGGCCGTGTATGAGGAAGTGGGATTTTTTTGTGATAAACATTGTGGAGAATTTTTATGTAGGATTTCACATTTTTGTCATTAATTTTTGTCGATTTATGGTTATAATCTCATACCTTATGTTTTAGAAATAAAAATAAATTAATTAAATTAGGCGTATTTTTGTAAATCAAAAGGTAGGTAATAACTAACTTTTTGAATCTTTTTAATATATAGAAAAGAAAAAAAAGTATGAGTATCGACACAATACGGAATATGCATAGTATGGGACATGATAAGTGATAACACAATAATTCTTCAAACATTGGGGTACTACACAGTAAGAATACCACTTTAGCACATTAATTAATAATTAAACCCATTCTTACCACTTAAGAACATTAATTAATCATTAAACTCATACTTAGGGTCCGTTTGTGATCCGTTCATTTTGTTGGAATTAAATATTTTTTCCTTAAAGTATAGTAGATAAAGATAAAAGTTAACTGAAATAATATAGCGAGACATATGAATAGTACCAAAAAGTGCAATGAGACCCATGAGTAGTATCAAAAATAAGTTGAATAGTAAAATAAGTTAGTAAAAATAATTTTTATCAAATGGACACTTAGTAGACTGCAATGCCCCTTATAATCAGGATATTTGATGTTTTCATGAAAATTTTACAAAATTTAGTGTTTTTTTTTTTTTTAGGAAAAGATTTTTTTTTTTTTTTTTTTTTACTAGTTGAGTAGGACTTGAGCCCAAAAAATTTAAATATGATGAATAGTTTTGGGCTAAGTAAACACAAAGGAAAGGGAAGAAGAGTGAGTTGGGCTCCGATGGCCAACTAAAAGCACTAAAATATCATTTTCGTTTCTAAACTTTTACAAAAGTTCATTTTCTTCCTTAAACTTTACAAAATGTTATATTTTTAATCCCTATACTTTTCTTCTTCTTCTTCTTTTTTTTTTTTTTGATGAGAAATCCTTAAACTTTAAATGTGATGAAAAGTTTTGGGCTAAATCAACATAAAGGAAAGGAAAAATAAAATTTAGGAAAAAAAATAATATTTTACCCTATTAGTTTAACCGTGATATTGGCTATCTGGCACCCATCCCTGATTCACTCCCATATCAATTACTGATATTTTGGAGATCTATCCCATATCAATTACTTGGACTATTGTTTTGATTGTTGAATTCAAAAAAAAAAAAATTAAGAGAGATGCTACGTCTACAACATTTTTACAACATTTTTACAACAAATCATTGTTTTGACTAAGATTACTTTTTTGTAGAAACTTGCCAAAAAAAAAAAAAAATAAATACTACTAGTATTTTCCGTATTTTGGAGATATACCCATGAAACTTTCACATTCTATACTGAGGCTTTTTTTTTTTTTTTTTAATTTTATTTTTGAGAAAGACATTCTATATTGAGGTTTGTTCTCAATAAACGTAAATGTTCACCTTTTTTTAGAAACCAATAAATTTACACTTATTTTTTGAGAAACATAAATGTTCACCTTTTTATTTTTTGAGGAAAAACATAAATGTACACCTTAACTTTGAATTATGCGTGTATTTGTGGTGTAAAAAAAAGGATGATATAGGTTTTAATTTTAGGGTTCGTTTGAATGGAAGGAGAATGAAGGAGAGTGGAGGAGAGTAGAGTAAAGTTGATTGAAAATAAGCTAATTTTAAGCCAAATTTACTCTACTCCTCCTTTCCCCTCAATTCAAACTGAGTGTTAATTGTTGGACAGCTCACAACAACACAACCTTTACTCCTTGCTTCTATTTTCTTTATTAAATTACATATATACGTACATACATACACATATATTGGTACATTTATATTGGTAAAATCAAGGGGGCCATAAAAAAGAGTAAAACTTATTCATAAATGAAAAACTGAACATGCCTCAAGCTATAAAAATCATAATTTTTTTTTCAAATGGAAAAAGGAAAACTAAAATGTCTTAGGAAAGAGAAGTACTTACTAATAATGAGATTTACTTGCTTGTATATAAGAATATGTTTTCACCAAAACACAAACACAAACAATAAGATTTACTGATTATCTTTCACCAAAATTTATGTTTTCACATAAATTTAGTAAACAACTCAACCGCATGCATAAGTTTAGATTTGAGGTTTAATTTCCGCTTACACAAAAAAATTGATGCTTTCTACCTCCTTTCAACAACTTATCTTGATTATACATATCTCACAATGATGCATTATGCCAATTAAGTTGAACAATGAAGTGTCTGGGTAACCAAAAGAAGACAAATAGCAGCTATAGAGGAGAAGCAAGCATTGATTTTTCAAAGAATGTTAAATTTCTTTTGTGCTTACTGCTTAGGGAGCAAAGTAAATATTTTTAAAAATATTAACCCAAATTCCAGGAGTAATTTTTGTATTTTACCAAAAAAAAAATGAGTAAAAGTTTAGCTCTAGATTAGTTTAAAGTTATTTTTATCCAACTTGCGGTAATTGAGAAGACTTTATTGTAAGATTTGTATCCATCAATGTAAAATAGAGAAAAGCGCATAATTTTATGCATTTAAGCACTAAAATCACCCCCATTAGTTAAGCTAAAAATATTTTATGAGTTCTAATTAGTTCAACGGGTAAAATCTCTAATAGTTTAATAAAAGATTTAGAGTTCGCTCAACTAGTAAAATCTCCGATAGTTGAATAAAAGATTTAGGGTTCAATTCTCGCCTACACTAAAAACTTATTGGTGTCTTGGTTTAATGATAAAAAGTTATTATTAGGAGCAGATGTTATATGTTAAAACTTTATAAAATAAATGTAAATTTGCAAACTTGCTACCATGGTTTTAAAAAAGTAATCATGATTTGATATATTTTAGAAAAGTTTTTTTTTTTCTCGACAATAAAAGAAGAGGGTAGATGATAATAATTTGTGCAAAAAAAAAACAAAAATTAAAACATCAACAAAAATTAATATTTTAATTAATGATTTAGAATATTTAGAATAGACAATAAAAGAAGAGGGTAGATGATAATAATTTGTGCGAAGAAAAAGAAAAAATTAAAACGTCAACAAAAATTAATATTTTAATTAATGATATAGAATATATAGAATAAATAATTTGACGCATGTGATGGGCCGAGTGTGTGCACTCGGTGGCATGACACTTGTCATTTGTCATATAGGCAAATTGCGAAAAAAATGTTTTGGTTTGGGCCATTTACTGTATGTTGACTGTTGTTTGTTGTCGATGGGGAGAGAGAAGAGCAGCAGCCAGCTAGGAAAGTGTGAAATTGGAGTCTGAAAGTCTGTAGATCTATCTGCTACCTAAAAACTAAACCGCAGTGTTTTGGTACAAGGCCAAGGCCAAAGCTATGTGGAGGAGGAGGAGCTCACTGAGTTTGACTCTTCATCAGAGTTTGTGTTCTTCTTCTTCTTCATCATCCAAACTCCCAAACTCTCAGCTCCACTCTTCTTTCTTTTCTTCTTCATCTTCTTCTTCTTCAGCCCCAAACTCCTTGGATCTAGGGTTTCCGAAACCCGATGTCGCACCACCCTTCTCGGCCTCCGTCAATATCTCGTCTCTTGCCTCCACAACTCGCCACTACGCTCGCTGCTACTGGGAGCTCTCCAAGGCTCGCCTCAGGTTTCACTTTCTCAAATTTTCACTTATAAATTCGGAATTCCATTCATTTCTATATGTGTGTGTGTGTTTGTGTGTGTTTATGCATTTCATGAATTGTGATTTTGATTTGGTATATGGGTTTTTTTGAGAAAAGAAGAAAGAAATTGCTCTGTGTTTAATTGTGTCTGTAATGGTTTAGACTCCAAATAGGCCTAGTTTGTAGGGAACTATGGGTGCATTGGAAAATGGTATTTTGAGTTTAAAATGAGCGATTGTTTGTGAAAAAAACTATGAGGAGTTGTGGTTGCAAATCAGAATTTTGGGTTTTAAAAAATGCTCCTTTAAGCTCCTGCCTAACCAAATGGACCCCTATATTTGTATATGTAGAGTTTGGTTCGAATTGAAAGATGTGATGATTGTAGTCCATAGGTTTAAATCATGTTTTATAACCGGAATGATGCCAAAATTGTAAACTTGTGTTGTTTGGGTATTAAAAGTTTTGTCCTTTGTCTAATTAGTCTGGGATTCAAAAACAGCTAGTAGGGACCTCAAGCCTGACCTGGTCTCAAAAATAAGACCCTCCTGATACGGCCTAATAGGATCACAATGGGTAGGAGAACCTTTTTTCATTGAGTTACTACCATTTTTTGTTTTCGGGGTGGGATGTCTCTTCCACATATAAGCCCTTGTGGTGCCTGCAGGTTGTATGAAGAGTTCTGACAAATGATTGCGTGCATTTCAAATTGAATACATTGTGATTGTGTTGCTTGCTGAGTACCTCTTGTTTTGTTAAAATTTTATGAAGGGATGATATTTGAACTCATGTTTAGGAACTTGTCTCTTACTGTCATTTTTTCTCCTATCTAGCATGCTAGTTGTTGCTACTTCTGGGACAGGATTTGTCCTTGGAAGTGGAAGTGCCGTTGATTTTGCGGGACTTTGTTGGACTTGTGCCGGTACCATGATGGTTGCTGCATCTGCCAGCTCTTTAAATCAGGTTCATTCTTAAAAACAGTTTTTTTTTTTTTCTCTCTCTCTTCCCCCCCCCCCCCCCCCACCTTTTTCAACATTCATTTTCTTATAAAAAATTGCATCCAATGAATTTGTCCCTCAATTTTTGGGAGCTCAAAGGTATACAAACCAATGAAGAAAGACAAAGACACAGGACCTATATCTGACATTACATGAAGATACCAACGTAACAAAATAGGGCAACATAATAAAATGATTAGTAGTTTTAAATTCAAATGATCAGTGACTTGGGAAACTTCTAATGAATATGAAGAGTGATTTATGTACTCTCTCGCAGCCTGATTTTGTTTATTATGGAAGTCTTGCTTTTTGTTTCAATTTTGTTTTTCATCATTCATATAATAATAAATAAATAAAAACTACAACAATAACAACAACATTATTTTTATCTCTCTTGAAGAAAGGACTAGATTCTCATATCTAGGGTTTTAGAGAAATCACATCCATTAGAGAAGGTAAGAAACTTTACATTAAACTTGTAAAGTTGCCTCTGCTATTTAAATCTACATCTTAGAATATGGACCTGTAACCCTGAATATTTAATACGTTCTCCAACGAAACTAGTCTCAACTATTAAATCACGCCTAATAAACTGAAAGTTATTTACAACCTTATTGGTTCATCACTCAAAGTTGGAGCACTCGATTATGAAATGAAACATCGGGAATAAAAAAGTTATATTTTTTGTTGTATTAAGATTGTGAGATCATATAGCCATGCTTTGTTCTCAAGCCAATTGGGTTTGTACTTCATTTGTAGTAAGAATATTTTCTGGTTGTCAAAATTAAGGTAGGTAGATGTAATAACAAAAAATTGAGTCTGTGCCCCAAGACAGTGTTAGAAGGAGGCACCTTATTGTTATTTTCAATGGGAAAAGGGTGGGTTTCCATTTTCAAGTTTTAAGTTGGTGAATCTTTTTAGTGAATATATTTGTCATTTGAAGAAACAAGGTTCCTTGTCAGTGCTTTACCTGATCATTGTCTTTCTTTATCTTTTAATGTGTTAATTCATAGGGCCCAAAATTACCAAACAGAGGGATTGGAATAAAGAAAAATATAACATTAAAGACATTTTATTACCAAAATTACTGGAATGGTGAGAAATGAGAATTCAAATCTTTGTAACTTGTTGCTTCCTTCAAGTTGTAGATATTGTTTAAGCGGTTGATCTTGAGTTGGTTAATCTTGTTGCTACTCGTTGATTGCTGATGGCATATTTTAATTTCAGTTTCTTTTCATGTACGGGCTTAGTTGACTTGAACTTTCTTTGGATGAATCATATTCTCTTAGGTATTTGAGATTAAGAATGATGCCAAAATGAAGAGAACAAGGCTAAGACCACTACCTTCAGAGCGCATTACTATACCCCACGCAGTCACCTGGGCATCTACTGTTGGTTTAGCTGGAACTGCTTTATTGGCAAGCAAGGTGGCCGATATATTCTCTCACCCCCTTATGTTATGAAATTTGATAGTTAAATTGTGAAGTTGTTTCATTAACCTGTGAGCTGAGGGACTAATGTTCCAGCTTGTATGGCAAGGTTGTTGCAGGCTAACATGTTGGCGGCTGGGCTGGCAGCTTCCAATCTGATTCTGTATGCCTTCGTCTACACTCCTATGAAGCAGATCCACCCAGTCAATACATGGGTTGGGGCTGTCGTTGGTGCCATTCCACCACTTCTTGGGTAATATGTCCTCTATATTTCGTTATGCCTTTTAACAAAAAAATCCTTCTTATTGAACTTTTAAGAGAAATTTGTTTAGTGGATTTGAGAGTGCAATTTTCTCAAGTTTGTCCATACTTATTATTGCTGTGGTCTAATTATGTATTTTGCTAGCCAAAAATTGATCAGGGCTTCCTGAAATTTCCGTCTAGCATTGGAAACTGATTTCTTTTCTTCACTATGTTAGTTTAAGATACTGGAAGTTATAGAAAACATATTCTTTATACATGTGAAAAATGGTGTTGTCCTAATTATATTTCTTCTTTCCAGCCTTGTCAATCCTCATCTCCAATCAAATCTGGAATATGTGCATAAACATAGTATGCTGATAAAATCCTCTTACTTCTCTCTCTCTCCCCCCACCACAAATACTGATTCTCACTTAAGATGGAATAGTCCCTCCCCATTAAAAATTAACTTTTCCCATTTCTTTTATCCTATCCTGGTTTTTTTCTTTATCTTTCAAACTGGACTTAAAGTTGAACAAAAGCTAGAGGATAAATATTTTTTTTATTTTTTATATTATTATTATTATTATTTTTTATAAGTAATAAATTTTATTGATATAAAAAAAGGAACCCCCTAGTACATAGGGAGTGTACAAGGGGTCAACAATCAATTGCAAAAAAATTACAAGAATCAAGGAAATCAAGGAAAGAAGAGAATAATTGGTTTTGCATGGCAACCAACCAATCCAATAAAGTTCTAAAGAAAAATAACTTGAGGTCTGGAATAGATCTTTCATTATCTTCAAAACTCTTACTATTTCTCTCCCTCCAAGGACACCACATTAAGCAATGGGGAACAATTAATCATATATAACCATTTCGATGACGACCAAACCTGCCTTGCCAACAAGCTCATAGTCCTAAAACGGATTGTGGCATAACCTAGCTTACTCTAAATAAACCCAAAACTATAGACCACATATCCATAGCAACCAGACAATGAAGAAAGAGATGGTCAACCGATTCACCATACACTTGGACATGTAGCACCAATCCAGTATCCAAACCTTCCGTTTTTGTAAATTATCAATTGTCAAGCATTTCTCTAAAGCAACAATCCAAACGAAGAAAGCTACACGAGAAGGAATCTCCTGTTTCCAAATACTTTTCCAAGGAAAACAGTAATCATTAGACCCCACTAAAATACTATAATAACCAGTAACCATGAACCCTTATCTCTATCGGGTTTCCAGCTCATCCTATCCTCACAAACCCCCTTGCTCAAGTACCATATATGGTATCCATGAAACCCGACATAGCCTCTAATTCCCGAGCATGCACACTCCTAAAGGAACTTACGTCCCAAAAGAGAATGCTATTAGTGTACTTCATAAGCTCAGCCACACTAACCTCCTTATCTCGGCAAAATCTAAACAATTCAGGATAGTTGGCTGCAAGAGATGTCTCATCACACCAACGGTCATGCCAAAACTTCACCCTAGACCCATCACCAATATCATATAGAATACAGCGTGAAAAAGGTGGCCATCCCCGACTAATATTTTTCCACAAACCAACACCATATGGACTGTTAACTGGTCTGGTACACCAGCCACCCCATACACATCCGTATTTCACCTATATCACTTGCCTCCAAATTGAGTAACGTTTAAGGAATGAAAACTATTAGGGAGAGTTAGGCATGATTTAGTTATATGATGCCAAATTTGATGCCCTCACTTGTGAGACTTGCATAATTTTATCCTTCTTGATAATAAAATGGCCTGACACTCACATTGTTGATTGTATGTCTATTGTTGTTGAAAGTTGTGTCCAAGTACTACTTGAGATGGGGACTCTTTGGCAGCATGTCCTGTGCTAAAATTAGATTAAAGTCCAAGCTCACTTCATAGTTGAGTGCACTGGAGTTTAGTACTTGTTTCCAGTCTGGCCAAAGTTCAATATTTATTGTTGACCTACTAATGTTATTAGTGATATGTGAAAATTCTTGTTTTGTGCTTGGGAATTATAGCTTTGTATTGTTTAAAGTGCTTATGATTTATGGAATTGTCAGTACAATTGGTAGTGACAATCATAGGGAATATGTGACAAACTTTTGATTTTAAATATTGTATTTGTAGAGACCACTATCTAATTACCTTCTCTATTAAATAATTGAAAGTGGTCGGTTTGATTAAACTAAAGGTTTTCTCCGGCTGATTGTACATAAACTGGTTTCTTGTTTTAGGTTTTAGATACAATATTGACATACAGGCTCATGGGTTTCTGTGTTGGGTTTACAGGTGGGCTGCAGCTTCTGGCCAGGTTTCTCTCAATGGAATGATTCTTCCAGCTGCTCTCTATTTTTGGCAGATTCCCCATTTTATGGCCCTTGCCTACATGTGCCGTGATGATTATGCTGCTGGCGGGTATGTGCGTATGCTGTCTTTGGAAACATTAATTGGTGGTTTACCATTTACACCTGTTTCAGGTTATAGGACTATATATTTAAAAATGGCTGAGTTGGATATGTAAATGATGATTTGACCTGGTGACATGAGCCCAAAAATCATATGATAATTGGTATTAATAATTAATTTTGATTGTCTATTAATGTATGGGGTAAGTGGGTCCCTTTTGCACGTGTCTATGGGTTTCAATGCACTTGACTTTTCCCTTGGACTCATTATTTATCATTTGATGCATATTCAGGTTTAAGATGTACTCTCTTGCTGATGCTTCTGGTCAGAGAACTGCCTTGGTGGCTTTAAGGAACTCCCTGTATCTGATTCCTTTGGGGTATTTAGCGTATGATTGTGAGTTATAGTCTCCCATAGATATTTATCTTAATATTATTTGGAATTCTAGCTTGTCTTTTTAATTTGGTTCTCTGCTGCAAGCTCCTCTAATATATTTTTCCTATCATAATTTGTTATTTTTAACCACTTCTTCATTAACTTCTCCCCCCGCTCATTTTTCTTCGTTTTATGGAAGGGAAAGGTGCCACCTTTTTGAAGTATTATCAAAGACTGATTTCTTTTGAGGGGAAAAAAAGGAATATATTCTTTCTCTCTTGTTCTAGGTTATAGGTCACTTATTTAAGTTCAAATCTCTCTCTTTCTATTCAAAATTTTCAATTTGAAAGTGACCTTGAGACTTGTGTGTTTGGCTTGTTTTCCTCATTTACTTTTATTTGCTTTTCCTAAAGTTTCTCTTGGCATAGCAATTCTTGTTGCAGCATCCTGAAATAGTAGTATAAATGGAGTTCCATGTACCAAAATATGCATTAGTATGCAGGACAAGCACTTGTTTTAGCAGAATTTGTACCTTAGTTTTCTTAATATTATTTGGAATTCTAGCTTGTCTTTTTAATTTGGTTTTCTGCTGCAAGCTCCTCTAAAATATTTGTCCTATCATAATTTGTTACTTTTAAGCACTTCTTCATTATCTTCTCCCCCCAGTCATTTTTCTTCATTTTATGGAAGAGAAATGTGCCTCCTTTTTGAAGTGTTATCAAAGACTTATTTCTTATGGGAAAGAAAAAGGAAAAAAAAACATAGTAAACACTCATCGCCTCCCACTCCATGCACCTTAAAACCCCTAATAATACCAGCCCCCTCCATTTGCCTAAGCATTCTAGTAAATAGTTCCTCCCCTTGTCTTAATTGTTCTAGTAAACACTTTCATCATCAAGAGAAATGACATAGAAGATAAGGATCCCCTTGTCTTTTGTTTTCTGTTGTTATAGGTTATAGTTCAGTTCAAAATCTGTCTCTTTCTATTCAAATTTCAATTTGAAAGTGACCTTGAGACTTGTGTGTTTGGCTGGTTTTCCTCATTTACTTTTAATTGTTTTTCCTAAAGTTTCTTTTGGTGTAGCAATTCTGTTGCAACATCCTCAAATGGTAATAGATATGGAGTTCCATGTACCAAATATGCATTAGTATGCAGGACAAGTACTTGTTTTAGCAGAAGTACCTTAGTTTTCTTAATATTATTTGGAATTCTAGCTTGTCTTTTTAATTTGTTTCTGCTGCAAGCTCCTCTAATATATTCGTCCTATCATAACTTGTTACTTTTAAGCACTTCTTCATTCTCTTCTCCCCCGGTTATTTTTCTTCATTTTATGGAAGAGAAATGTGCCTCCTTTTTGAAGTGTTATTAGAGACTGATTTCTCCTGGAAAAAAAAAAAAAGAAAAAAAGAAAAAAACATAGTAAACATTCTATCACCTCCCACTCCATGCACCTTGAATCCCCTAATAATACCAGCCCCCTCCATTTGCCTAAGCATTCTAGTAAATACTTCCATCATCAAGAGAAATAGCATAGAAGATAAAGGATCCCCTTGTCTTTCATTTCTCTTGTTATAGGCTATAGTTCATTCAGTTCAGTTCAAAATCTGATTCTTTCAATTCAAATTTCAATTTGAAAGTGACCTTGAGACTTGTGTATTTGGCTGGTTTTCCTCATTTACTTTTAATTGCTTTTCCTAAAGTTTCTTTTGGTGTAGCAATTCCTGTTGCAACATCCTCAGATGCTAATAGACTAATATGGAGTTCCCTGTACCAAAATATGTAACAGTTTGCAGGACAAGTACTTGTTTTAGCAGAACTTGTATCATAGTTTTCTTACATGTGGCCTGGTTCGATACATCATCTGCCAATCTCTCTGTCATAATGACCTTATGAAATCCATATTCAACCATCTAAGTTTGTTTGCCAAATTTATGCCAATAATTGGATGTGGAAACAAATCATCACTATGAAGAACATGGATGCCTAGTCTACATTATGTAGTTTCCTTCCCTCAATCAGTTTTTGTAGCATTGACATTTGTGTTCTTTCAAGTAATATGTTCGCAGGTTCAATCCTGCAATTTACTATAGCCAAAAATAAAAAAAAGTAATATGTTCTACATGAGTGCAATGGCAAAGAACTGATCACTAGTGAATGGGTGCTGCAATTGCATTTTTTTGTGTTTAAATACAACTTTGTGTTGACTTAATCTCATTTCTCATTTACCTTATTGAATGTTGTCTGCAGGGGGCGTGACTTCTGGATGGTTTTGTCTTGAATCATCAGTCCTTACTCTTGCAATAAGTGCTGCAGCATTTTCATTCTATAGAGATCGCACTGCACAAAAAGCTAGGAGGATGTTTCATGCTAGTCTTCTATATCTTCCTGTATTCATGACTGGACTTCTAGTTCACCGTCTCCCTGATAATGAACAATGTATCAAAGAAGACAATTCAGCTGAGATTTTATCTTTCTTGGAAACTAAAGATGAAGAAAGTGAAAACCTTAATGAGAATGAGGTGATGCGATCCAGAGTCAGGAAACAAGCACGCCCACCTGTAGCGTATGCCTCTGTTGCACCATTTCCATTTCTGCCTGCACCATACACGGTTCCTTGATGTATTTTGCTTCTAGATTTTTTTGGTTACAATCTGTAATAAAAAAGTGGAAATGTTTCCCTTGTAAAAATCAATCTGACCAAATTTTTGTGGGGTTTTTTTGGGTCAAACTCTATGGCAATTTATGAAGTTGAGATTTGTTATATAGCTTTTAATGTTATGCTCTTCAACATTGACATTTGAGCAACGAATTTTTATTTGAAATAAACTCTGAAAACAAAGCAATTGATCTTGATTTGGGTAGAACAATCGTGAGGCTTTTATCTATTATTTTTTCTCCTAAGATGGAGAGTGCAAACTTTGATTGAGAACGATTAGGATATTGGTGTAACACCTATTGTTATTCATATTCTAAAGCCAAAATTTGATCCACTGTTTTACATGCACTGAAACATTATATTGACCAGCACTAAATAACAATGATGCAAATCTCAAATTATAACAAGTAAATATGATATTTGAGGGAATTTTTTTTTTGGGGTAAGATATTTGTGGGAATTTAGCATTCAATGTGTTGTGTAATTAAAATCACAAAATTATAAGATTCTCAAAAAAAAAAAAAAAAAAAATCTCAAAATTATAAAGAATCTTGTTAGAATTCCTCTAATCTTTTACCCTCCAAACTCCTTCAATTGTAATGGTATATATTTTGATTTTCAGGCAAGTTTTTTTTTTAAAAAAAATTATACCAGAAAAAGAAAATGATATGATTTTTTTTTTTTTTTTTTTGGATAAAATGCAGCAACTAAAATTTTATTGTTAAATTCCATTAACCTACTCTAAGATTTGCACTAATACCAAATAAGTTCAAGACATTTCAAAACCGACCAATTTAGCTCCTAAGAGAGGAGAAAAAAGACTAAAAAACCTAACCGTGCTTATTGTTTAGGAACTAAATTGACCGGTTTTAAAATGCTTGAAAATTCCATTAACCTATCCTAAGATTTGCCTTAATGCCAAACAAGTTTAAGACATTTTAAAATTGACTAATTTGGTTTCTAAGAGAGAAGAGAAATCTACACACACACATATAATAATAATAATAGTCGGTGAAGTTAAGAGAAACTCAGATTAGAATTTCAAATTAGAGTTTCAATTTTGCGCTATGTGTCTTAAATTATTTATTTTTAAAGAGTTTTATTTTTTAATTTTAAAATCAAATGTTGGACTACATTATAAATATTCATCCAAATAAGTTATTAAGTTAAAAAATCAAAGAATCTAAAATAAATAAATCGTTAAAAAAAAGTGTTTCACAATAAAAAAAATAGGCAATTTACATTTTATACATAATAATATTCTAACAAAAGTTGTTAAAGAGTTAATAAAATATAAAAATGACTATTAATAGTATTTAAATTATATATATATGAATTATATTATGTATCTTATTATATATTTTTAAATGTATCTACCACCATGTACTTTTGATGTGATGAACACTCTGCAAATATAAATATTTGTGATGTATGTAAGGTTCGGATTCAAGTCTCCAAGCTAGTAATAGTAACGAGTAAGCCAAAACAATGCTCACTGTTCAGGGATCAGAATGGTAGTTTCGAAATTTTTTGGACCTGGTTGTCGTTAATCCCAGTTAAAAAGGTTATTCAAGTTTCAACAGTTACACCATCCAAAACAGCCCAGCAAATAAAATAAAATAAAACTAAAACATCCAGTGTTAGAAAGAAAGCTCTAGAGAGAGAGAGAGAGGGAAATGGCGGTGAGACAGAGAGCCATGGGAACTCTGCCGAACCTGATTCGAAGCCTCCGAAAGGAATCTCTTCTAAACCCAAAACCCACGAACCCATCTGTACTACCATCTCTTCGACGCGCTTTCTCGCTCTACGATCAGGTCAACCTGATCAACGATGTCCCCGAAGACCAGCTTCGCTTTAAAGGCTATTCTGATACTGGGTTCAACGTCAATGGCGTTGACTATGAGGGCAGCTTGCTCTGCGTTGGGAATTTCCTCATGTCTTGGGCCCCCACCAAATTTTCAGACATCACTCCTGAAAGGTGTGTGTACAACCCCATCTTTGAATTTTTTTGACATTTTCAATGTATCACCAAATTGAATCAAAGTTTTCAATTCCATTGTGATTTGGGTTCTTGTTATTTTTTTCAGTCATGGGGTTTTTTGATTGAATTCAAAGTAGTTGTTTTTGTTTGATTTTGTCAATGAACAAAACATCATTTCCATGAGAGAATGAGGTAGAAGATAGAAATAGAAATTAGTAAAGATAAGAAATGTAGATGTAAATTCAAAGACAAGGTTGCATATGAAGCATAAACAACAAGGAAAATTAAATTTATTGTTGTTATGTGTTTGAATTTAATTGAGGAACATATAATGTAGCCCATCTAAGGAATATGAGTAGAAATACGTGTAGCAACCAAAACATACGTTAATTTGATTCGGTTTAGTGATTGGGATGGAATATTTCAGCTTTTCTAGCTGGAATGGAATGGAAATGATTGACAACTATGATTTGGATTGTGTATACGATGTGTGTAAGCTTGTTAAGACTTTGTTTGTTTACTTTGCAGTTTTGGTTAGAATAAAAATAAAATACTAGAATGCATTTTTTGGGTCTTTGGAAAAATTTTTTGATTTTATTGAATAAGTAGGAAAGGATCTTCTTGTGTAACTTTCACAACCTTTGTCATGCTTGGATTGCTAATTTGTAACAATTATAGCTAATTTTGTTACCATTATGGTTTGTAATCTGAGTTCTTTGTCATTGCATCAGCCAATGTCTAATACACTAAATTGGGTAGAATTGCCATAACCGTGCATTGACTTTTCTAATTCTCCAATCTCTACTTTTGAATGATTTATTGCCTTGTACAATGCATGTAGTTGGTTCATATGTTTGAATATGTTGTTGTATCCACATATTTAGTTTCTGCTTTGTTCCTATGATATTCCCAATTTCCATAAATTTTCTAGGTGTTTCAAGTTCCCTAGTGCAAATATTCTTTTAGTTGGAACAAGAGTCTATGAAGTTTGTCATGCACCTCTATCTGACAATGATAGCTTTATGTTATGATGCAGCTTATCTATCTTCCAAACCTTGCGGCCTATTCCAGGTGAGAATTGAAATTGTGGGACAATCCTGTCTGGTTGGCCCATTGTTCTTACTTATCACATGGAACTTGTGCGGTATGAATGACTGCTTCATACAGGTGATTTTGATTACATATAACATTCAAAATAAATTTTAAGGGCTAGTCTTCCCCTTTATTAAGCTATACATCATATTTCAAAATGTGACCCAGATGTTATGTGAATCAAGGGCAACTTGCCTATGGTCCATCATGTTGAGCACCATCAAACAGTTATATAGGCTTCCTGACATCTAGATACTATAACAATAAAGAATTGAAATCTGTTCTACTATCATTTCATATATACTTTGCAGGTTGCCAAGATAGTTCATGCATGTGCATTTGCAATTTTATGTCCTTAGGTACCTAATATGAGCCTTAGTGTCTGTTTGGCTAGAGCTCATAAGCTCAACTTTTAGCTTTTAACTTTTATATATAGCTTTTTAAAATCTCACTTTTTTTTTTTTTTTTTATTTTTTCAAAGTACAAGTATATTTTAGCACACTTTTAACAAAAAAACTAAAAGTCAATAAATATTGTTTCCTAACGGACACTTAATGTCATTAAATATGCATCCTGTCAAGAGCACTAGAACCATTATGTAAGTCACTATAACTTCCAAATATACACATATTATGTGTATATATCAATTTTTTATTTGTGTATCTATTATATGATATCTATAGTTTAAGGGTTTCCACCTTTAAGATTTGGTCCAGTTGTTATATTAATCTTCTGTTGATTTTTCTATTGACCATCTACTTGTAATAATTCATGTCAGAGATTTTGATACTTGGCTGTGGGAGGAATATTGAAATAGTAAATCCTGAACTTCGGCGCTTCATTCGGTCTACTGGCATGAAGTTGGAAGCCCTTGACTCGGTATCTTAGCTTCCCCTTGGGCTTTACTTCCTTCAGTCTGTTAAATGTTGTCTCGCATCTTTACTTTATTCTCTGTGTAAATTCACCAATAAATAAAATACATAAGTTTTCTAAACAAAGTTGATATTGTTACATTTTTCTTCTTCACCTGAAGAAAAGAGAATAAATAGAGGAAGAAAAAAGTAGCACGACTTTCCAATCAAATTATTTTGATTGGGGCGTATCTGCAAATAAGACCAAGTTCAAAATTTTATCAGAGCACTAGGCAATGAAAGAGAGTGAGGTGTAGAGTGAAAAGAAAAAAAAAAATCAGGGGCCACATAATGGGATATCTTGGGTGTTGAAAAATGCCTATATATATTCCAAGGAATAATAGGGTAAAGCTTCCCTAGATGAGAAATGCGTAAGAGGTTCCCAGTTCTATGGCTAATTGATCTGGCTGCAAGTTAGGTCTACTTGGTGTTATGCCATGTTCACCTGGCCCAACTGTTAGGATTGAAGGCACTGCTTTTGTCCATCCCAATCGATCATTTTGTTGTTTGTTTGTTAGGTTAAGCTAGGAGGGCAAGAAGCAAACTTCCATTTTAAATTATTAAAAGAATCTTTAATGCACTTGTTCCTTACATTCACTGTCATCTGTGAGAATAGTCGTTGTGGCACAGCAAATCTATATAATAGGGGTGTGAGCTCTTTGAGCTAGCAACTAATTTGGTAATAAGTGTCTCAAAATTCCTTTACATACTAGCAAAAATACTGTGAAAATGTTCTATTTTCTGAATTGGCTAAACATTTTTATTAAGGAATATATGGTCTACCAATTTAGCATAAACAGAGTACACTTTAATTCTTTTTTTGTTTTTTGCTATATATATGGTGGGGCATGATGGTGGAAAAAGTAAAAGAAATCAATTTGACTGAACTTAGATTTTACATGCCTAATCAATCATAAAGGCAAAAAAGAAAAGAAAATTGTCCATGAGTAAGGCCAAACAGCCTAAACCTTTTCTTCAATTTCCGCCACACATCTCCCCATCACCCACACATCACTCCCCCCCCCCACCCCCCAAAAAAAAAAAAAAAAAAATCTCACTTTGTTCACCATTTTAGGCTTCAATTTCAAGCACTCTATCAAAAGCTTTAGGCAAAATTACCTATCCAACATATAAGGTATAAATTAATTCACGGGTCCTACTATAGAGTGTTGAGGTAATTCATGGGCCTAAACTATTCCTCCAAATTAAATTATAGGTTTAAATTCCCCCCTCCCCACAAGGCTAACCCCCTCCTTTTTCTTTAACATAGGTTAGCAGATAGTGTGTTGTCTTTCTATACTACTGCACTTTCCTATTATTGCATCTCTGGCTCGTTCTCTGGGTGCATGTGTACACTTGTCTAGGGAGTGTTGTACCTGAAACCAACGTATTTCTTTATGATCATTTTCCTATTGTAAAACCAAGACACCAACCAAAATGAATGTGACTACAGTGCTAACTTATCTTAATGATCTTTGTTTCACTTGTTGTAGAGAAACGCTTCAACAACTTACAACATATTGAATGAAGAAGGTAGGATTGTGGCTGCTGCACTTCTACCATATGGGGTTTCTTCCTAATGTCTAGATTTAGCATTTGAGATGCTTTTCATTTTTAGCTTATGCAAGATGTATTTCAATTCAAGCTACTGAGAGTCCCTTGCTGTTTCTAACAAGAATTATTTGATTTGAGAGGTAGACAACTTTTGTTGTATGTAAATAAGCTGGAATTCGTATGGCCATGATTGTAGATCTTTATGCATTTCGTGTTATTTACTGGAAGGTATTTCACGTTTGAAGCAACAAGCAAGTCTGCTCAAGTTGGCCTCAAGCTTTTGAACATTATCTTAAACATAATTTCTTGAATTTTTAAATAACTAAATAAATCATAGAGTTAAGGTGTATTGTTTGACATTATAGGTTCTTATTTTCTTGTTTGTTTCCTCTAATTAAAACTAGGACTATGTATTCGTAGTTCAAATTGTGAAAGAGTTTGATGAAAGCAATTATCTTCTTGACATAAGGTTCCAATTCTAAATTTAATATTAAATTTTTTGGGGCCAGACTCTAAATTAGATATATGCAAAATCTTGCAGACTATATAGAGTCAAGTCTATAGCATATGGGCATGAACTATTTTGTTGGGGGTGGAAATTACATTTTATCTCCCTAAATTTTATCATCTTTTACACAGCCTCCTAAACTATGAAAATACACATTTATAATATAAAATTAAGTTGCCTGCGCACTGTTACCACTTACCAGTGGTCCAGTGGTAGACTAGTAGTGTACTTTAGCTAATGCTAAAAAAAGATTGCAATTGGATGCATTTGGCACATCCAATGGTGACCATATTTTGGTATTTTGTGTGCTAAAAAACTAAAATTTAGACTTTAGTACATTTAATGCTAGTGCTCTTGAGGTTTTCGTTGGATTTTTTTGAATTTGATTCTTTTGGTTTTTTGTTGTTTTTTGGGGAAGATTTCGAATATTTGGCTTGATTAATAAGGACTTGGCCTATGATTGGATTTAGGGAAATATCTTTATATATATATTTTGTGGTGAAAATATCTGCAGAGAAATGTTGTATTGTGGTAGAATTAGAAATTTAAGGTTGAAGGTGAGAAATTTTCAGTATGAAATCTAGTGTTCTTCTTCCCTTGGCTTGGGAAAAAAAGAAAAAGAAAAGAGGATCGTATTTTTAAAATTTTCGTATTTTAAAAAAGTTTTTTTTAATTGATTTTATGGATTTTTTATTGTAACAAATAAAAAAAAAATAAAAAACAATATCATTTTAGCTCCATTACGGCAAGTCACCTAAATTAATGGGAAGATGGAATTGAATAAAGTTAAAAGCAGGATTGAATTGAATGAAAATAAAGTTACAAGATTATTTTAGATAAAACTAGAGGCTACAATCTGTAATTTAGTCAAAAGTTTATATTTAATTTACAATAGAATTCTCCAAAACAAATAAATTCAGTCTTAAAATAAAGTATATGATCTAAACTCTTCAAATTTATAATATATATATATATTATAAAAGTTTGATCTCAAAACTGAAGGATGTATACCGTGATGACATTTGTCATTATGTCAAAACTAATTACAACGGCACATGTTACTACACGTCTACACCTATTCATTACCACTCTCATTTTAAATGTTATGAATTTAAAATGTTACATGAACCATAATCCATGAACACTACAAAGAGCCATTATAGTTAAAAATTGATTCAACCCAATTGTGAAATACTCAAGAAAGTGAGCAGTCATGATATAAAGTGAGATGTAGGAAAACTTGTTGAATGGTATATTCTCTACACACACACACAGATATATATATATATATATATATATATATATATATATATATATATAAGGGTACAAAATTTTAATCTTGAACCTCTATTTTTGGGATTCTCTCCAAATAAATAAATATATATATATATATATATATATATATATATTGATAATTGGGATCAATTTGGTTACTCCAAACACCTAGTATAACTCTAAGGAAGAAAATAAAATTTAATTATGGTTTTTATTTTATTATTTTTTTTATCCCCCTTTTCTGTTGTAACTTGTTACTTTCAAAAAAAAAAAAAAAAAAAAGAAAAAAATGAAGAAGGATAACTTAATAATAAATCAAATATACTGCAATTTAAAGACCCTATTTCATCTCCAAAAATAATCTATTTTAATTTAATGAATACTTTTAAGGACACATTTATAATTTGACTGATTCTCAAAAAAAAAAAAAAAAAAAAAAAATTGGCTCATGTCTTAAATATGCATATAATTTGTGATCTGTGCTTTGGATTCAACCTTTTAGCCTATGTTGTGTAAATTGTGGTCTTGAATTGGAATGGTCAAATGGTGGTGTTTTAGATGAAGCATTGAAGGTGAAAAATAGCTCCCATAATCATCTTGCCTAATTAGAATTTCCAAGTCAAGTCAATTACAATTTTTTGGCTACTTGAATAAATTATTCAAACATGGCAAATAGACGTATGACGTAATAATAGTGGGTGATCCAAAAATAAAAATGATAGAGCTTTAGAAGAAGTTACTTATGTTAGATATTAAATTAGATATATAAGAAATGGTTAAGTCTTAAAAATCACTTGTCTTAATAGAGATATTGTTCTACTATTACTAGTCATAAAACCTACAATTTTTTTTTTTTTTTGTTTGTGATATACAATTACACAAAATAATGTAATAAAATTCGTAGTATTAAAACATAAAAAAGTTATTATATTTGCTCACTTAATTAATGATGATGCACGTTAAAAAAAAAAAGCTCCCCCACCTTCTAAAAAACCGACCCCACGTTTCTTATTAAAAAAGAACTACCCCATATCACATCAAATAAAATAAATAAATGATAATATAAAAAAAAATGAAATAGTAAAAAAAAAAAACCAACTCATAAACCAATTTCAACTTCTTGAATAAACAAAAAATTCCTCTTTTATTTGTTCCTCCCTTCCCCTTTCTAAGGCTATGGTTCCTCAAACTACAAATTCATAATATTCATTCAGTTTCTTTTTCATTCTTTCATCCAATTTCTAATGACACTATTTTCTTCCTTATTTTTTGTTTCATATACTGAATTCTTCTCAATGATCAAACATTTTCCTATCAAAATTAGTAAGCCTCTTAATAAAATTTATATTCTATTTTCTCAACTACATTTATTGTGAATGGATAATTCTATGACTTTTGTAGATTTGCACGTGTGATGAGGCTAGTAGACAATATACATTAAATTATTAAGCTAATTAGTGAGTGTTTCAGATCATCTTTTTTTTTTTTTTTTTTTAATTTTTTTAATTTTTAATTTTTTTTATTTTATTTTTATTTTTAGAAGAACCCCCTTGGGGATACATATATTGAATAGGTACATCTATACCTAACAAAAGTGTTAAACCAGTACATCTAGGGACAGATCGAAGTGGGGGCCCAGGCCCCCTTGAGTCCAATTATATATAAATATAGTCGTTATATATTTTATTTTTGTAGTTGGACCCCTTTCCAAAACTTTAGACCATTTTTCTCTCCAATCAGCCTAGCTAGTTGTGGGTTCCTATTTTGGACGTTACTTAGGCCCAAATGATGATAAGGATCTTGGGCCACTCAAGATAACAATGTTTGTTGGTTGGTGAATTGGGCTTGGTTCACCACAGCTATATTGGGCTGATTACTAATCATTTTATGCACAAAACATGTGCCCTACAACACATATACATTCATACATACAAACATATACATGTTCTAAAGCAAGTGTCCGAGGAATAGTAAATGAATTATTGAGAAAATGCAGGTAAGAATGTTAGGGATTCTCAGAAAATAGAGTGATAGGTCATTATATTAAGTTTTAAGTACATTGGACCATATTTCTCATTGGGATATGCCACGAGGATTCAAATAAGTTCAAAAGTCACAGACTTGGATAGCTCTTTCTAGCCTTCCAAGACTTGTGAGGTTTAAATCCCCTTGAATCCAAGTGTATCCTCAAGCACTTGTTACAGGATCCTTCACAATTCCTTTATTTTCTCTTTATTTTTTTGAAGCTTAATGAATCTCTTTGGTGCTCTTTTTATGCTTTGATTAATATTTATTGAATGCCTTTTGCTGGTGACTTAATCCTTCTTTTATAGTACCTTTTTAGGGTTTTTGGTATGCCATTGATTCCCTCCTTTTGCTGCCACAGGTACAGAACCAATGTTATGTCAGCAATATTAGTGGCTGATCCTTCCCTTATTTTCTCATTGCATTCTTCTTTTGAGGTTTTCCTCCCAAAAGTTCTTAGCTGACCTTCCTCTTTTGGAGGGTCCTAATGGGATTGACTTTTACTCCTTTTCTCAAAGCTTCTAAAGAGACTTTTCAAAGTCCTTTTTGGTCGCCTCACCCTGTATCCTTTTTCTTCAAATAGGTAGATTCCTTCCTGTCATGTTGAAAGATCCCCAGTCACCTTCCTTCATGGTTCACCATTTTCTACTCTGTCCAAGGTTCTGGTTCTTCCTATCAAGCATTGGTCCTTAACCACCATCTGCTGCATAGCCTTCTTTTTGGTTGTAGGTGGCTGATGGGACTTGATTGCTTTGTTCTTCGTGCCCAATGGCACGTCTCCTTGTGCCATCCACATCCTGGTTGGCCTCCTTTAGTTCTTCCCGAGGATCACCTTGGCTCTGGTAGTCCCAAAGTATCTTGGTCCAGTCCCTTTCTCCTCTTGGGTTCCCCTAGGGATCCCTTTCACATAGGGTTGGGCCAAACTTCCCTTGCTTTCTTCTTTCCTTTCTAAGGCCCAAGGCCCACCACGTCATGAACTTGGGCCTTCCTTGGTATTGAGGGCCCGTTTGCTTTGGATCTTGTAACATTTTGAACCTCAACACTAGTCTAACCCAAATAGCAACTATTCAACCAAAAAACTTAACAAAAGCGATAAAAACATTCACAATAGTGATTGTATTTTGGCCAAAAAAAAAAAAAAAAATATTTTACCACCAAAGAACCAAAAAAACGTGTTATAGGAGAAGCTAAAACTAAATTTTTTGCAACTATTGTAAATTGGTATAAATACTAGTTGACAGTAACAAATTGTTAAAAATAAAATACAATATTTTTATTAAGATTATATCTCTTTTTTCTATTAAAAAACTTAAATTATCTCTCTTTCTTTATTATTTTAATGAGTTGTTTATATTATTTTAAATGAAGTGATAAAAAAATAGAACATTTGATATTAGGTATATTGTAAAGTGATGTGGTAAAATAGATAAAATAGCATTTTGAGTGCTAAATGCTAAATTTTTTAGCCCCACCACTGTGAATGCTCTAACTTCAACCAAAAAAATTCTAGCCAGCCTAGTATAAAAAAAAAAAAAAAAAAAAAATTGTTTTTGTTTTTGTTTTTGTCTTTATTGGTAAATGATTGCATCTTAATGTATTTAGAAATAACGATTTTGTGTATGTATAATTTTTTAATATTATATGGATGGTTGTTTGGGATTTTTTTTTTCCTTTATACTCCGTCCCCACTAGCTTAAAATTCTAGGTCCATCCTTGAATACATCTCACAAAGAAAAAAGGAAACCTACTCCGTGAACTCATATAATGAAAGTTGGACATTCATCAAACAGTTGATGTACTAAAACAACATGACTTATGAACACAAGAAAGAGAAGTAAGCGTTCCTCAAAAAATAAAGAAAAAAAGAAAGAGAAGTAAGCAAACAGAATGTGTCTTGCATCTCTTATTGCAAGAATGAGCTCAATCAATGGAAGTCGTTCAACGATGGCATGAGGGGCGGCACCTAGTGAGGGCCATCGGCCATACCATCCTCTTGTTAAGATATGTGCCCTTTAAATCCTATTATATGATGTTATATATGACATTATGTATAACATTATGTTGTGATTAATAAAGTTGTTTTATTATTATCTAAAATAATAGTAACATAAATATTTGGATATTATCATATAGTCCATGAGATGCATAGTATGTGATTTTTGTGATTTAGTCATAGAAGATATAAGTCTCAAGTTCTTTGTAAACTCAGAATTTTAGTTCGTAGTCCATAATGAAATTGGGCATTTCATCTGCAAAGACTATAACATATCAATTAAGATGATTTGTCTTAATCATGGAAGTGGAGACTTCTAGTTGATATGTTGAAATGTTTTAAGTATTAAGACATATTGAATTGGACTGCTATGAGATTTATTATTCTACTAACGACTATCAAATAAATAATAAATCTCACGACTTCTATTTACATCAACTCTTAATCCTAAGAGAATAATGAACTTGATCATAAAGTGTAGGTTGCTTTGATATATCAAGAGTGAGATCTAAAGTCATAATCAAAATCTCAGTATGTTGGGCAGCCACATTTAGTGTTAAAGGAATATATATTTTCAAGATGGAATTCATAATCTCTTAACGGAGATATAAAATATTCTCTTGAGATAAGTTTAATGGGTTTGGTTATTCAGAGTGTTAGGCTTAACCACTTTAGTAAATAGTTACTAAAGTATATATTTATGAAATTGGATTTCATAAATGTATGATGAATAACTTAAAGGATTAAATCGGGTACTCAAGGATTAAGATGTAGTAATTTTCAAAGTGGTAGTCATCATTCATGACTTTGTATTACTACAAATATTTTAATGAAGGGGTTGTATGTATAATAAAGTCTTGGGATATAGTTTATTAATAAGGCCTAGAGTGCAATTATATTTATTTAGTGGTATTAAATATAATTAATAGTAATTTTGGGCTTGTCAAGAATTGGCAGAAAGACCTAAAACACATTGGATCTAGTGTCTTATTTGTTCTCTTTTGGTCTCACTCCAAGCCACATACTAAAACCCAATTGGAATGGCCTAAAAGGTTAGTCCAATTAGATAATCAGTTATAAGGAGAGAAACATATAGAATTTTATAAGTGAATGAAATGGTGTGTATATGAGTGTAAGCCACTCTCTTATTCTCCCTTGAACGCATACATATAAACTAATTGAGAAATCACACTTCTTGGGCACAAATGGAATTGGAGTGAAGATTAAAAGTATTCCCAAGTACTTCTAATATTTGGTTTTGAATTTCACTGCACCAAGGTATATTTTCTTGTTCTTAAATTCTGAAATTTAAATAGTACATGTTATTAATTGCGAATGAAGTAAATCCGTTAATTTTCTGCTGCATGTGTTTTGTATGCGATACAAACTATATTTTTCCAACAATTGGTATCCCAGGTTTTCAATTTCGAATTTGTATAACATGTTTTGTGAGCTTTGAATTAGAGATAGTAATTTCATGATGTTAGAAGATTCTACAATCAATTTTCTACATGGTTGTTGAAATTACTATTTTATAAAAACCGATATTGATGTTATGATGTTGTTTAAGTTTGATATTAAGTATGTTAGATTGAACTTTAAGGCTATAGCATTAATGAAATTTAGTTTTGATCTCAAACTCAATCTATTATGTTCATATGATGGTAGTTTGTTCATGAAAAACCGTTGAAAAACGCTTGGTGAAAATTCTGGAAAATTCAGTTTCATGAGTTTCGACCAATCGAGAATTCCCTTTAATTGATTGAATGTTCATTTTCAATTGATCGAATAGGAATCGAGAATCGATCAAGTCAACCCAAGACTTTGTGATGAATTTATTTAATTTTTGACCGATCTAGAATTCCTTTCAATCGATCGAATTTGCCTTTTTGATTGATCGAATAGGAATCGAGAGTCGATCGAGTCATTTAGAAAGTTTATTAAAATTTTCTTCATAATTTTGATCGATCGAGGGATACATTCGATCGATCAAAAGTTGTGAATTTTAAATTTTCACTAAGTGTTTTCACATTTAAAAGTGCAAAGCTATGTGTGATGAGATTACACATGATTTCATGCGGAGAGTATTTATTTCATAGTGCTACAGGATTGAACTTCTTGGTTTATAGTGGTTTGATCAAACACCTTGTTTTAGCCTTGAGCTTTGCATTTCATGCAGAGGGTGTTTTGAATCATGGTACTAATGGAAATATGCATGTACGCAGCAGAAAAATAACGGATCTACTTCATTTGTAATAGATAACATATGTTATGTAAATTTTAGAATATGAGAACAAGAGAGTGTACCTTAGTGTGATGAATTTCAAAACAAAGATTGTAAGCACTTAGAAATACTTTTAATCTTCACTCCAATTCCACTAACGCCCAAGATGTGTGGCCTCTCAATCAGTAATGTGAATTTGTTCAAGAGAGAATTAGAAGGTGTCCAACACTCACATTCACCATTTCATGCAAGTTGTTCGTTTTAAAAATTTGTATGTTTCTCTCTTTATAACTGATTATTTAATTGGGCTAACATTTTGGGCCTTTCCAATTGGGCTCTAGTATGTAGCTTGGAGTGGGACCAAAAAGGACTAATAAGACACTAGCTCCAATGGGCATTGGACTTTTATATCAACTCTTGACAAGTCCAAAATTACCATTAACTATATTTAATACCACTATATAAATATAGTTGCACTCTAAGTCTTATCTATAAATTATATCCCAAGACCTTATTGTACATGCAATCTCTTCATAAAATATTCGTAGTAATACAAAATCATAAATGTAGACTGTCACTTTGTAGATTACTACATCTTAATCCTTGAGTACCCGGTTTAATCCTTCTAAATTATTCACTATATATTTATGAAATCCAATTTCATAAATATATACTTTAATAATTTCTTACTAAAGTGGTTAGACCTAACTTTTTGAATAACTGAACCCATTAAACTTATCTCAAGGGAATATTTTATATCTCCGTTAAGAGACTATGAATTCCATCTTGAGAATATATGTTCCATCAACACTAAATATGGCTGCCTAACATACTGAGGTTTTTACCATTACTTTAGATCTCACTCCTGATATATCAAAGCAACCTACATTCCATAATTAGGTCCATTATTCTCTCAGGATTAAGAGTTCATGTTAATATAAGTTGTGAGATTTATTATTCAATTGACAATCATTACAAGAATAATAAATCTCACAGCGGTCCGATTCAATATGTCATAACTCTTAAAACATAGACATATCAACATATCAACTAGAAGTCACCACTTCCATGATCAAGATAAATCATCTTAGTTGATATGTTATAGTCTTCGCAGATGAAATGCCCAATTTCATCACCGACTACGAACTATATTATGAGTTTACAAAGAACTTGTGATTTATATCTTCTATGACTTTTCACATAAACCACATACTATGCATCTCATGAACTATATGATAATGTCCGAATATTAATGTTGCCATTATTTTAGATAATAATAAAACAAATTTATTAATCATAATATTAAGTCATACATAATGTCATACTTAATATCATACATAGCAACATACAATATGATTTAAGGGCACTAATCCTAACAGGTACTACAAGATAAACTTGTTAATGGTAGATGAAATGTGGCTACACATGACTCTAGACAATGGTATACACTAGACTAGATGTTATAGTATCCTCTATGCTGAGTTCTTATTATTATGATTTAGAGGCTAAATGTATATCGGCATATTATTAGTGTTTGATAAGAGTTATCATGATAGCACTAATAATGAGAATAGTTCTCAATCAATCATAGTATTTAATGTTCACTTTATGCTGAGGGATAATGAATATGGAGACAAGCGAGGTGCTTGATCGCTTGATTGTGGCTAGTGATGAGACTTAGACTGGCTAGCGGAGAATGATTAAGAGTGCGTGAGAGCTTGGACTAGCGAAGAATGATTGGGATGGTGGTGAGAGCTTGGGCGGTTAGGCTGACGGTGAGATTGAGAATGAGTGAGAGTGGGAGAGGAGAGTTTGGTGAAAACTAAGTTTGAGATGAGAGGCAACTGTGAGTGTGAGTAAGGTGTGAGCTGAAGTTTTAGGGTTTACAACTTGGGTTTGGGCTGGGATTTAATAAAACCCGGACCCATTTCGAGGTGTTTTTTTTAAAACCCAAACCCGATCCTATTCTTTATTGGGCCAAGTAAAACCCGACCCATTAGGGTCAAATCGGGCCGAAATTGACATCCTTAATTTTTATTAATGAAATAGGTTTTATTAAAAATAATTGTAATAGTTGTGGGCAAATTAATAAGAAGTAAAGTTTTACGGGGTGGGGCGAGGCTTTGTGGGGCCCCAAGGGCCGGGGATGGGGCAAGAAAATTTTCCCCGTCATGTAAGGTGGGGTAGGGATGGGGTAAAACAAAACCATTCGGGGTGGGGGTGAAGACCTCATCCTTCGGACCCATCCCGCCCCATTTACATCCCTACCCTATAGGCCTATATTGATACATTTGTATACCAACAAAGAAAAGTGAGTATTGTTTCTTATCTTAATTAAGAAACTTGCTTCAGGCATTAAAATTGCAAAAATTCAAAGGCTAGGCTCCATCCTTGGTGCTTAATGCCCAATAACTAAAGTCGTTGTTTTAGCTATTGGTGCTAGCAATTCAGTGGCCGAAGACACAGCTTTGGAAGTAGTCGTCGTTAGTACAGTCGGCGAAGCCCTTGTTTTAGTGATCCTGTTACGGATCTCCGGCACTATTGGCTCTTGTGGGTGAGCTATCGGTTTTGGTGATTTGCTTGAAAAAACTTACTTTTCATATCAAATACCTGAAAATATTCTCCCAAAAATATTTTACATGTAAAATGTTTCATTTTTGAAAATATTTTACTTCAAAACAAATGGAACATAACTTGTATACATAATAGAAAACTAACACAAACTTTGGGTTTTTTTTTTTTTTTTTTTTTTTTTTTTTTTTTTAGCTTAAACAAACTCTGGGCTAATTGATTATATAATAATCGGCCTTTCCACTTTCATGTTCAAACCCATTTTCCTCTCATAATTTTGGTAATGGTTTGATAATTCTTTTGAGCCTATTTTCAAATAATTTATAAACCCAAGTATAACTAAACTGAGTACTCAAAGTCCCTTTTTTAATTATTATTATTATTATTATTATTTTTTTTTTAAAGAAGACTAGTTTGGGTTCCATGTACACGTGCTTGCCATTATGAATAGTAGTGATTAATGTAAAATCTACAATTTATTTATAACACACACAAAATATAAAAATCTTTTGACTTTTAAAGTGGTTAGAAATTTTACCATAAGGAAAAGAGACATTAATTTTAATAAATACAAGAGAAACATTTATTATAATAAGACACATGTTACATCGCAATTCAACGTTATAACATATTTCAAATATATACATATACTATGAAATGTAGCACATCATAATGTTATGTATGATGTCCAAATAGCCCCCACCTATTTTTGAACTGTTGCAATGTGTAAAAAAAAAAAAAAAAAAAAAAAAAATCTTTCCTTTTAATTTTCAGTTTTTCTTTCCTCTGTCTTTGTATGTTTGCCTAGTATAATGCTCGGAAGAAAGTAGTGAAAAAAAATATTGCATGCAATTGAAATGGAACTTCTTATGTTCTTTTCTATTCTTTACATCAAAATAAACCTTGCTAAGAAAATTCTTGTACCTCTGCATTGCACATTGTGTATAATAAATCATCTTCATCTCTAGACTGTTGTTGTAGAAGATCATCCTTATAGCAATCTTCTCTTGTAAGAAAACCACAAAAGAAACCTCTGTGTTATGAACAACTCGAGCCATGCCCATTAGATTTTTCTTCCATCCCTTAATCCTATCTTGCTGGGTTCTTCAATTGAAGATTCATTATGTTAGATATCAAGAAAAATCAATTTTGGCTTTCCCTGTCATAATAATCACATAATATGCAGTTTCTATGAGAAATTTTAAAGAACAAAGGCATAAGGATGTGTTCATACCCTATAGACCTATTGATGCATTTGTATTCCAAGTAACAAAAAAGAAAAATTGAGTATCCTTGATATTTCAATTAACTCGTCTGCTTTAGGCATTAAAATTTCTCTGGTAAAAATTCAAAGGCTAGGCATGTCAACAATGTTCCTCTGGTAAAAATTATAACAATCTCTGGCAATTACAACCATTTGACAGCAGTCAATTGTTTAGGTTCATCAATCAATATTTTGTTTTCTAATAGTCGTAAGTGCAGTGTGCTATAATCAATCTAATCTCTAATCCAATCTACATGAAAGTGCTTAATAAATGAATCTCCAATTTGATATTTCTCTTATAATTTTTTTAAAAGCATTTCCCTAATCCTTAAATAAATAAATAAATATTTAGATAATGGCAAAACGCCCATCATCAAATTATGAAGAAAATACATGAAAAGGATTGTGCTTACCAAGACAAAAAATAAAGTCTATAAACACCAAGACAGAATGACAACCCAAAAAATAATTTTCCTTCCATGGCAGGGTACACACTACACAGAGATCGCCATGGAAAAAACTTTTCAAAGATAGTAGCATCAATTCTTCCAGGTATATGTTTTACTTCTCATCTATAAAGTGTAATAATATGTTCCCTGCTCTAGAGATGAATCTGACGGTGTTGGGGTTTGTTTTCTGTGGAATGCTTTACGTATCGGATTTTTACATTTTACTTTGTAAAACCCAATTTTTTGGGGAAGCCAAGCCCATAGAATTCACACTGACTAGTGGGTTGCTAATTGCTACCACAACAGATCAAGCCTGCAATAACAAAGCCCAAAAGTACGAAACGACTAAAAGTAAAAACCCCACTATTAAGCCAGTAAGAACAAAGCCCAACAACCAGAAAAGTTGGGATTTATGAAAATTAAAAATAAAATCAATAACAATTTATATGTTGTAAAAATGTTATGGACATAGTATTTTCTATAAATCTAGTTTTTATTTTTTTTTTTTTTAGAAATGCTATGTCCATAATATTTTTACAACACTTTTACAACAATTCATAGGTAGTAGGTTGTTATTCGTTATTATGAGTAGGCAAAAAGTTAATTTAAGTTTTAAATTGTTTATCAAACCAAGACTCGACTAATCAGTTTTTGGTGTAGGTAGGGATTGAATCTTAAATCTCTTATTCAACCATCAGAGACTTTATCAATTGAACTAACTAAAATCACTAACTCCCACATATGATTTATTGTAAAAATAAAATGTTGTAAACATAACACCTCTATTTTTTTAAGGAGAAAATCCACTATTAAGCGTTCTACAATAAAATATATTGTAAAAATGTTATATTTAAAATATTGTAAACATAACATTTTTCATAAATACACTGTCAAGCTTTCCGCAATAAATAAATAAAAAGGAAGAAAAAAAACAATGTTAGTTCAACAATAAAACTTTTGTAGCAACTTAGTTGAAGGCATTTTCATCTAAATATATATAGTTGACGGCATTTAATGAGCACTAAATATGATTTAATAAGTAGTATGTACCCTTATGGTGTGTCCAACTACTAAGACTTGTGTTGCATCAACAAAAAATTAGCACCCACTCGTGTAGCTCTTCCTCTCTTTGTTGGATTTTAAACCATACTCACTCCTTCCAAACTATAAATCCCATCTTATCCCTCATGAATATGCATGAACTTGGACCATGATTTGAAGTCAAAGGAATTGTTTTTTGGATAGATAGGAATCATAGGATAGAGTTAAATTTATGTTATCCACTCAATGATTGTTCTCTATCACCCGACTAAGAGACCAATTGGTTTTTGGTGTCTAGAATCCACAAAACCAAAGCCCAGGGAAAAATTAGTTTTGCTTCACTGTGTGTATTGGCATTTCCCCAATAAATTGATTCTCTTAATGGTTTCCGCATGGTCGCACCATGGCTATCCGAAACTTGCTACAACTACAAGTTTCTTTCAGGATGGAAATTGGGTTGGATTTTAGCTTTATTCACCAACTAGCTGCCCGTTATGAAAGAGTGGGTTTTACTACCACTGTTGACTAGTCAACCCATAAATTTATTTGGGCTTTTAAGTGTCATGGGCTTTAGGTATTTCTTTAAAGTCTAGTTGTAAGCAGAGTTGCAAGTCATTTAACTCGGTTTAGGTTTTATTGGGTTATTATTAGGTTTAAAATTCCAAAAAGTCTACTAGTGCTTATGCATAAAGTGGCAAATAGACCAATGAAAATGGCAATGGGCCAACGGCTATTTCCATTGGTTTTAAATAGAGATGGAAAAACAGGTTAGAATTTTCTGACTTGACCTAATTCGAAAAATACCTAATCCGAACTCGATTTTTTTTACCTGAACCAAAAATAGGTAGACCTGTGACTGGACTCAAGCGTTTTTTTTTTTTTAAAAAAATTGGTAAAAAAATAATAAAATTAAGACAATATTGGTTTAATTGTTTGTTGTGGACTTTAAGGAAACAATTGAAACATTTACATAACTGTTTGCAAATTAATTGAAAGATGAATGATTTGGCATTCTGTAATAAGTAAAAATTTTTAGATATCAAATAGTAAAGTAAATGTCAAGATAATTTGGTTACAGTATAGTTAAAAACATAGATTTAAAATTGTAGACATATATGAGAAACATTCACAAGTATGAAAAAAGTGAAACCAAAATATCAAATTAACATAAATTATGAATACTTAGACCTATTTTTTTAACAATTTATGTCCAAAATAAACGGTTTTTTAAAATAAATTATGATATTTCCTAGAGTGTGTGTTGCTTAACAATGATATGATATTCATAAAAGAGACTATGTGTAAATAAGTAAACAATCAAACTTTAATATATATATCTCAAATTGAAATAGAGTGCCAACCACAATCGACAATAGATTATAAAATTAATTTTCAAGATTGTAAATTTCTTATATGTTTTTATTCTTTGTCAAATGAATTATCCAATAAGTCATTTGTAATTTTGTTTTATATTTTGGGATGTTGATATTGTGTAGAAATAAAACTTGTATATTTGTTTTACTTATCTTTGTGTTATTTTGTTTTAGATAGCAATGTTAGGATTTGTATTATTTTAAAATTATTGAATAAGTATTAATAAGTGTAATTCATTCTTGATATAAGTGATGAATTCAAAGTAATGCATTTTACATTAAATAATTTGTTGCGTGACTTTCTAAATGGTAAATACATGTTGTTTTCTTTTTTAAAAATTCATGTGAAAAATAAGGGTTAACTCGACTTGCAACCCGACCGACCCCGACCCGCCCGTTTTGCCATGTCTAGTTTTAAATCAGAGATGCAAGGGTACCCTTCTCTTTTGTTTACTTTAGTCATGTTGCTTTAGTCTAACACTAACTGTTTGATGAAGTTGAACCCAATAGGAGTGGGTGGGAGGATGGAAAATGGATTTGGGTTTGCTTGATTTTTTGTTTAATGATTCAAAGTTGTCATTCGTTTCAACTTTTATAGTGTAATACTTTAATTTTTTTAGCCTAATTATGTATATGTATGTGAAGCTCTCTTCTAAAAATTTGAACCCCGACTTTTGTCTTTTACACCTCACAAGTACTTATATTTGTAGAGTAATTGTTGCACTAAGGAAGTGTGATAGTAATACTCTTTCGTTTTCTCATTATGAGTTGTCTTCATTTGCACCCTTTTAATATAAAAATGCTTCCTTGCTTTATTTAAAAATGAATTTCTTAATTTTTTTTGTTTTCAGAAAGTACATTTGTTACTTTTGAGATAATTATCTTGCAAGAAATCTTACTGAATTGCCATTTAGAATTCGCCAGATGCAATTCTAGATAACTTGTTAGATATAACGTGAACAAAGCCATAAAGAAATGATTGAAACTTTAGCATGGGCTCATGACCTTTGGCAAGAATTTACTGAGTTGCTGTTTAGAATTAAAAGCATCATAACACGTACGATACAATTCTAGATAACGTAAGAAAAGCCATCAAGAATTGATTGAAACCATTAGCATGGGCTCATGAATGCACACCTTTGGCAAGAATTTATTAAATCCATCGTTTGGACTCATAATGCATCAAAAGTTGCTCCAACTTTAGCAGCTTATTTTCAGTTATTGAATTTGTTGGGCTAGATGATCTTTATTTATTTATTTTTTTTTTGAGAAATAATTATAACATGCTGCTAACCTTGCAACTCGAACCCTTTCTCCCCTAGACCCTAAAACACTTTATACATGGGAATGTGCTAATTCAGTTACAAGGCCTTTGGCGTTGGACTAGATGATCATGGACATTCATTAATTTTCTTATTTTTTTAATGCTTATTGTTATTGCTTTCTAGATTCTATATATTGTAATTGGAGCAATTGAGAAACTACCCATCTTCCTTTGGGCAGATCATAGTGATGATGAACAAGATGGACCTCGTATGTGCTGCTTTGTTATGCGTTTTTGTTTTCATTTTGTTTGGAGTCATTCTTTTAACATTCGCGGATTATTGTGATCATATTGTGCACTGACCATGATTATAAATTGTTTGTAATCAAGTGAGCTAAACCAAACACTAGAAGTTCAAAATTAGCTCATTTAATTTTATTTTGGGCACAAGTCATGATTAATCTCATCATCGAGACATAAACCTATATTAAATGTTTGAGTTTTTCTATTTTTCTATTTTTTTCTTTCATTTTTTTTAGAGCAAGTTTAGCTTGTGTATGAGTTACATAATAAACTTATTCTTTTTCTAAAGTAAATATTATGAATAAATGTTTTTTACCCACCTCATAATTCTATTTTAATAATTAAATTATAATTGAGATGATATTATTTGAGTTAATTGTATAGATCAAATTTCATTTATAAATTTTTAAAACTTAGATCCATAGACCTTTTATTATTATATAATATTTTTACTAAGAAATGGGTTTTTTTATATTGTGGGTAAATGCCCCTATCAATCGGTGTTTGTCCGCAATGGGAGCAGTCCCTCACGGTTTTGTCACGAAAGGGAGGGTTACTTAGGTGATGTGGGACTCGGGTGTCAAGCCCAAAGGGTGAAAATCCTGAGCTCCCACCCCTTCGTGACAAAACCGTGAGGGATTGGCTCCAAAAGCGGACAAACACCGATTTTTTGATGGGGGCATAAACCAAAAATTAATTGTAAGGTCGGTCTTTTGACCGAGCAAGTAAGTGGTTTTGACCTAAAGGACCCTAGACAATGAATTTGTAGAGAGTAAAATTAAGAACAATATTGGTCTTAAGTGAACGTTAATTATATGCCATTTAAAGAAACAAATGTAAGACTATCTCCGTTATGTCCACGGAATACTCGGTCCAAGGAGACGTATGGGTGCACCTCTTGTTATGATTAAAGATTACATCATTCCTCTCCTCTCTCTCTCTCTCTCTCTCTCTCTCTCTCTCTCCTTTCTCTTCTCAAATTTCCGATCCCCTCTTCATGGGGATTTCCTTCTCTTATATAGCCTCCTTAAATTGATAAAAGCCTTACACTTGTTAACCATCCGGACCTTCACTTGAGTGTGTGTCCCATCGGACATCCACCTTATCTTTTTGTGAGTTGCATTAGTCAATCAACACTTTGTTTTCAAATCTTCTCCACATTAATGCGGCTAGAAAAGTAGCTTCCCTGCATTTAATTTAACAATTTATGTTTCCCCAAAACGTCTTACATTTTTCTTCCTTCTTCCTACTTTGTGAGGCTCATCCTACTACCCACATTTGTTTGGGATGATTTTTCAGAGTGGATGGGGCACACATTGGGCCCGCATTTGGTGTGTCCAGGAGACATTCCTCCTCGGACGTCTTTTTAAATAAGTTGGGCTCAAAGGGTTGGGCTAGAAGTCTTTTGGTCCCCCTTTTCCCTTTTGGTCTCAAATGGACTCCGTTAAAACTTGGGGCCCAAGGCCCATTGTTGACTTGGGAATTTTACCCCTACATATATTATCAAATTAAAAATTACAATTTGCTATATTATACACTTACTTACAAATTTATCAAACCAATTAAGTTTATATTGATATATAATATGTGGTGGGTCTATTTTGTGATGTTGATATTGAGTTGTAGAAATACTAAGACCGAAGGTTCGGGGTAGGAGAGTCGAGACCGGTCCAATTGCAACTCATCTTGGACCGGCTTGAGCGCAAACTATGCCTTTTTGCTGAAACTTTAATCACATGCTCATTGAATAAGCTATTGCAAAAGAGTTATGACAAGCAAATACAATATAACAATAATAAGGGAAATACGCTTGTTGTTAGACAAGATAAGTAAACGATGCTAAGACAAGTAGACGATACTTAAACAAAACGATGAGAAGAATATAATAACAACAGGAAATGCATCATAAATGAAATGGCAAGGATAAAAGAGGAAATAACATTGATACTTAAGCAATAAAATCAAAGAAGAAATGGCTAGTTGCCGTGCTCAATTGTATTACGGAACTAAGACCAAGGAGGAAACCACTTCCTCAATGTGGAAAACCTCACAGGAAGGTCCTGTTGTAGAAATTATCTACTTTGAGAGAATGGGACTGTATGGCTTATGCCCAAATGAATCCTTAATCTTTAACAGAGGATAGGTTTTTAGAGGGAGAGAAGAGATTAGCCTATTGGTGTATGCCTGTCATTCTACTCTCTCTCTCTTTTTTTTTTTTCTTTTCCTTTCCAACTTCCTTCCTATTTCTTTGTTTTGTTACTTCGCTTTCCCCCACTCCTTTCTTTCTAGTTCTCACTTTGTGTAATGTTGTGATGTGATGGTTGTAATACTATCACTCTTGTTGTGATTATTCTTTGTTGTTATGTTGTTGTTTTCCCCTGCACGGCCGAGGCTCTTTATATACTACTTGTCGTGACTGGTTTTTTACCATTTCACCCCTTAATCACTTTTGTCTAGGTGTGGGTGTCCTTCCGGACCATCCATTGGTTTGTTTTTGCCCAACCATTACCACTTTGTCGTGATAGCCTTGCCACCTCCTATTACCGGACAAAGAAATCTATTTTGTTTGCTTGTTCACCGTAGCATTCCTATCCACAACAGGGTGGATATTCTCTCTTACCATCCCTCATGGCATGTACCTAGTGCTTCCAACTCATCTTTCCCTCTTTTGGGTGGTATGTCATCCCAGCAGGACATTTCTCCCAAAAGAGTTTGAGCGGAATCCCCAGAATAGGCTCCCCCCTTCTCCGTACCGCTAGACCATACCCTCCCTTACCTCTAACCCATGGCCCACCACTCTTGTATTGGCTGGGTACAGGTTGGTGGTGCCTGGGCCTTGTGCATGCTCCACATCCGTGTATGTCTAAAGTTTGTCGGCTACTCATGCGTTTGCCATGGCTTGAAGGCTTTACTGTGTGTTTGCTACTCATTCTTGGCCTCTTGTGACATGAACTGGTTTCGATCCTTCATTCTTTATGGCTTGCTTCCTTTAAGAGCTAGGCCTTGCTTGATTGTGGGCTTTTCTCTTCTTAGCCCACTCTTTGCTCTTTTAGTAGGCTTGCTAGCATTCCTGTCATACCATTTTGTTATTTCCTTGTGGTGTCATTTGATCCGTGCTTCTTGGGCCTCTTTTGGACCTCCTTGTATGCTTTTTCTTTCACTTGATTATAATGACCAAAGTATTGTAACCAGGCCTACATCCATGCTACTTGGGCTTTCTTGACCCATTACATTGCTTGCGGGCTTCCTTGGCCCATTCCTTTCCCTTGGGCATCCTCGGCCCATTTTCTTTGAATGGGTCTCCTCGGCCTTTTGGCTTTGTTTCTATTTTTTAAATTTAAAATATTTTTACTTTTTCGGCATATGGTGATGTTATATGGCTTGGATTTTATTGCTAATAATGCTAGAGTTTTTTAGCTTGTTGGGCAAAACTTAGATTTTATTGCTTGGTTGTTTGGTTGGTGCTTGAGTGTTTGAATTTGTTGGGTTTTTACTACTTAGATTAGGATTTAAACAGGTATTTAAGATTTGTTTTTTAATTTAAAAGAATTCTTAGTAGTTTTTGATATTATAAAGAATTTTAATTTAAAAATGGCAGATTTTTTAACGTATTTGGATGAGTAGGACCTTGTTGACAACAAATACGAATATTAAGGACAAATGATAAAATATAAATTTCAAGGGACAATTCGTGAAAGCTTAAAGGGAGTAATTTGGATTTAGCCTATTTTATACTATGTGTGTGTGTGTGTGTGTGTGAGTGATACTTAAAAAAAAAAAAAAAAAAAAAACATTTCTAGTGGTGGAGGGAAATTCAAGCCTTAAATATCTTTGTTGGAAAGGGCAAGAGGTGCCTGTTGACCTAAAGACCATTGCTAATCAAGTTGCATTCTCACAAACTTGCTCATGAACACAAGTTTATACTTTGAGCACAATTGATTTAATAATTGAATATAAACTTTGAGTTGTTTACTAAATTGAGTATGAATGGTTCATAAACAATATAACCCTAGTTTGATCTCCTTCTTTTGTTTTTTTTATTGAGAAATTGATTTATTATTGATAAACTCTCATACATTCCTTCCACATTTTGATTCCTCTATCTTATGTTTTATTTTCATTCATACCTTTTTTATAGGGGAAAGCATCACTAGCTTACGCCCGACATAAGTAGCATAGGGCACATGAAATCTCATGTGAAAAGCAAGGACAAATGCAAAATATACTCTTGTGATTTGCGTTAATGGAGGTATTAGCAAAAGTTATCAAAAATATTTAATTTGCTCTCTTAACACAAACATCAATTAACACCATTTGAAAATTTCCTTACTCCACTCTAATTTCTTCTCTTCCCTCAAACGGGTTGAGAAGAGACTGAAATTAAGAAAAAGAGTATTGCAATGGAAACTGAGTATTGCAATGACCCACCACGTTCAAGTGAGGAAGAAGATGAGCTAGGTCATTTGTGAAGAAGTTTAAAGAGAGCAGTGGAGTTAATCAGTCTACACCACAAAGGGACTTTGTTAGCTACAAAGATAGACTTGTAGGAGACATTCCATGAGCTTATGAACAAGCCTTTGCTGGATAATGTAATCGGGAAGATGGTGAAGAATCACTAAAAAGTTGAACCGCTCATTGAAGGAATGGCGGAAGTGAAACTGTCTAAGGAAACCAAGGATTAATCTCAGCCCCATGGTCAAAGGCCTTGATAGTGAAAGTGTTTTGAGTTTTGGTTATTTTATCTCACTTTCAAGCTCAATGCCTTGTGGAAAGCAAGCAACTAGGATGGATTGTGTTAACCTTGGGAAAGATTATTTCTTAATTAAGTTCTATTGTGTAAATGACTATGATAAAGTTCTACGTGAAGGCCCATGGTTTATTGGTGAGCATTTTTTGGCCATTAAGCCTTGGGAACCATACTTTAGAGCCTCAGGAGATAATCTAACCTCATTTTAAGTTTGGGTGAGATTCCCCGAATTGCCAATTGAGTTTTATGACATGGAAGTGTTGAAAGAAATAGGTAGTGTTATTGGGCCAGTTCTTCGTATTGACTCCTATATCTGAAAAGTTCACGGGGAAGTTACGCAAGGCTTTGTATACAAATTGATCCGGTAAAGCCATTGATAAAATCTATTAAGATTGGTAGATTGGTGCAACAAGTTAAGTATGAAGGCATCTCGTCGCTCTGTTTTTCTTTGATGGGTGACTTGGGCACAGACAAGAAAATTGCTTCTACCAGATTAAGGAAAATGAAAGGAAAGATAGTGAAACAGAAAAGAGTCCGAACCAGGCTAGTGAGGAAGACAAACAATTGGATCCAAATTTTGGTCCGTGGATGCTAGTTACAAGGAAAAAGAATTGAGTTAGAAATGGACGGTCAAGATTTCCCTTGAGGAGTGATCATAAGGGTGAAATCAACCAAAAGGGCTCTTTTGTCCAAGGAAAGGAAAAAGATGAGGGTGAATCAGTCAAACCCATTAAAGAAAAGGTATTGTCTAATCCTTCCGACCGATCACGTGAAGAGAAGAACGTTCTTTGGTCGTAGAAGCTCCACTGAAGGAAGATTTGAGGGATCTTGTTGGAGGCTCCCGGTGTGAGGTGCCCGATACAAGGAGAAGACGTGATGAGGACTGATGGGAAATTTCAGTTTGGTGCTTCAGGCACGGCTACAGGAGACAAAGACCTAGTGGAGGGAAAGGAGCAAAATCTCTGAAAAAACAACACCCATCTTCATCTTAAATGAAGAGCTTCCTCTTCCAAGAGTGTAAAGAGAAGGGAGAATGGAGGGAAACCAAAGGAATCGGTGCGGCTTCGATCGGGAGTGGTTGGGCGATTTGGCACCAAAACAATTTGATAGAGGTGCCAAAGGCGATAATACACCAGATCAGGTCCTTGCCGACGCAGGAGCTGGAGTGGTGCAAGGCCGAGATGGGTCAGGCAGGGCGGGGCATTTTTCCGTTAACCATGGGGAGCGGCAGTTCGGGAATCTATCTCCGGATCATCTTTAAGAGGGGCGACGCCCAACCCTTGGTGGCAGTTCATAACGGACACTCCGTTAATTTCAAAGGAAGAAGCCGAAGCCTTGAACAAGCCGAGAAGGCCATTGGTGGCGCCCCACTTCGACGAATTCGGGTGGGTGATACAGGAAAGAAGACTCGTGGACCAGAGGGGGATGGCAACAGCCACGATGGGGAACCAACCGATCTTGAAGCTTGTCCAAGTTCTGGCTCCGATAGAGAAGAGCGATGTGTTGATATGTTCCAAGGGAAGACATAGCGGGGATATTGAAGCACATGATGATATGGAAACCGGAGTGGATTCACTCGACAGAGTTGTTAAGGCTTTGGGATGGAGTATGAGAAAAGCTGCAACAATGAATCCTAGTCAAGTTGAATTTCCCCTGGATCGGTGTGTGAAGATGAATGTTCTTATGTGGAATTGCAGGGGTGCACTAAACCCGGATTTTAAGAGGAGGGTGTTTGAGATGGCTGTGAATTATCTTCCATCGATAATGGTTATCACAGAGACCAGGGTGGGTGGAAGTAGAGCAGAAAGGATCATTGAAGGTCTTCCCTTTGATGGTTTTATTATTTAGACTATTGGGTATCTTTGGAGGCTTATGGATTTTGTGGAAAAAGAGGATGTGGAGATTAAACTTCTTTGACTACGAGCGGGAGGTTCATGCTCATTGTGAAGGTATGTGCTTCAAATTTTTCTTGGTTAATTTCGCAATTTATGCTAGCCCTCGATTAGCTGAACGGAGAATTCTTTGGTCCAACATAGAGGAGATAGGGCGGTTACATAATCTCCCTTGGTTGATGATTGGTGATTTTAATGAAGTGCTTAGTGGGGAGGATAAATTTGGGGGGAATCATATTAATTTAAATAGAGCCCTGGAATTCAAATCTTGTTTAGACTCTTGCAATTTTGTTGACCTTGGTTTTGCCGGTCCAAAATATACTTGGACTAATAAAAGGCAGCTTTCGGATTTGATTTTGGAACGTTTAGACAGGTGTTTTGCTAATCCTAGGTGGAGAATTTTGTACCCGGAAGCTGTTGTTACTCATCCCCCTAGGACATTTTCTGATCACCACCCTGTTTTGATTGAATTATGGAAGCCCAATGTGAATAGATTGGTGAGGCCTTTTCGTTTCCAAACGATGTGGCTTCTTCATCCAGATTTTTACAAAATTGTGAAGGAAGCTTGGCCCAATGAAGTTCAGTTACAAATGGCTATCCCAAAATTTACTAGAAAGGCTAAGAAGTGGAATTTTGAGGTTTTTGGGAACCTTTTTGGGAAGAAAAAGAGAGTTTTAGCCAGATTACGGGGGACTCGTAAAGCTTTGGTCGATAACCCGAATGAGTCTCTTATGAGACTTGAAAGCCACTCATTGAGGAGTATTCCTCTATTTTGCTCCAGGAAGAGGAGTATTGGGCCCTTAAGTCGAGGATTAATGTGGCTGCCTTTGGGGATAGAAACACTTCTTTCTTTCATTTTAAATATCGTTGTTCAAGACAAAGAAATAAGATTAGGTGTTTGAAGGATAACATGGGGGAATGGATTGTAGAGGAAGAAGCGGTGAAGGAACATATCTTGAATGGGTTTAAGAGACTCTACTCCACGGATCTTGAGATGTCCTATAGGTCCTCTCATGTGGCTGAGTTCTCTCGGTAGCTTTCTCCGAAGTTGATAGAAATTGGATGGGGAGGGAAGTTACTGATGAAGATGTGAGGAATGGGTTGTGGGCTTTGAAACCGTTTAAAGCCCCAGCTTTGGATGGTCTCCATGCTGGATTTTTTCAGCATTTTTGGCATGAAGTGAGGAATCCTATCCGCAAGGAGGTGAAGAGTATTTTCTCGGATGGTGTAGTTCCAGATTATCTCAATGATACTCTTGTGACTCTCATTCCGAAAAGTAAAAACCCTGAATCCCTAAACAATTATAGGCCGATTAGTTTGTGCAATTCGGTTTATAAAATTGTTTCCAAGATTTTAGTGGAAAGGATTAGACCTCATCTAAACAAGCTTGTGTCTCCTGTCCAATCTGCCTTTGTGCCCGGAAGGAAGGGGATAGATAACGTTTTAATTGCTCAAGAGCTCTTCTATGCTTTGGATGGGAAGAAAGGCAAAGAAGGGTATATGGCTATTAAGATAGATTTGGAGAAGGCATCTCTTCTACTAAGATATCAATTTTGTTTAATGGAGGGGCTTTGGAGTCGTTCAATCCTTCAAGAGGGATTAGGCAAGGTGATCCTTTATCACCGTACCTTTTTATTCTATGCATGGAATATTTAGGGCATTTAATTGAAAAGAAATGTATGGAAGGAGATTGGAAACCTTTAAAAGCTTCTAGAGATAATATAGGAATCTCTCATCTATTTTTTGCGGACGACTTAATTCTCTTTGCCAAAGTTGATGATGATGCATGTGAAGCCATCTTGGAAGTATTAGATGAGTTCTGTGAAGAGTCGGGTCAAAAAGTCGGTGTAGAGAAGTCTAGAATTTACTTTTCCCCCAATGTGCAAGCTGAAACAAAAAGTGAAGTCTGCTCAAAACTGGGAATACAAGCTACAACCAATATTGGGAATTACTTGGGGTTTCCGATAAAGCATAAAGGGGTTCCAAGGAATAGGCTAAATTTTATAATTGAGAGGGTAATGAATAACTCTGGTTGGAAGGCAAGGTTCTTATCCTTTGCGGGAAGGTCTTTTTGGTGAAGTCGGTCATGTCATCCATTCCTAACTATGTTTTTATGCCACCCTCCCTTCGCATCTTTGTGAAAAATTAGATAAAATTAATCGTGATTTTCTTTGGGGTTCAACTAGTGAAAAGCGAAGGCTACATTTGGTGGGTTGGAGCAAGATTATTAGGCCAAAGGAGGAGGGAGGTCTTGGGATCCAATCTTCTAGAGCTAAGAATTTGGCTTTATTAGCTAAGCTAAACTGGAGAATGTATCGGGAAAAAGAGAGCTTATGGGCCAAAGTGATCTTAAGGAAGTATTGTTCGATTGAGAGGAGGAGAGCTAGAGACCCGGATCATTTTTCTCCAAATTGGAAAGCTATAAAGGTTTGGTTTCCAAACTTTTAAGGATGGAATTTGTTGGGGATTGGGAATGGTGAAAGAATAAATATCCTGGACTGGTGTTGGATAAGGGGGTGTTCTTTGAGAGAGTTGATTGAAGGCCCTTTAACTCAGAGGGAAGTTGATATGAAGCTATAGAATTATTTCTTGATCATATGCGGGGGTGGAAGTGGGATGTTTTGTCTTTTGAAATACCTCCTTGTATCAAGGATAGGATTAAGGCTATTTAAACTGGTGTTTTGGGGAAGATGTCATTATGTGGAAGTATTCTAAGGATGGAGAGTTCACCACTAAATCGCCTATGCTTTACTAATTGATGCTCCTCAAATTACCGTGCCTTTCCAAGGTCAATGGGGTCTGGAAATTAGACACTCGCCAAGAATAGGCAGACTTTCTTTGTTTTGTATGCATAACCTTGTTGTTCCTGTGAGGTATGAATTAGCTAGGAGAGGTATAAACGATAAAATGCTGCCCTTTGTCAGGGAAACCTTAAGCCATATGTTAAGGGATTGTGTGGTGTCAAAAATTTCTGGTTTAATCTTAAGATTTAGCCTATGGTTAGCTCCTTTTTGATTTGGATTTGAATTGTTGGTTGGAAAATAATTGTCAAAGTAGAGTGCCCCATTCCTCTTTGGTGCCGTGGAGCCATATTTTTACTTTTGCCATTTGGAATTTATGGAAACAAAGGAATGGAATGATTTTCAATAACACTACCCTCAATGCTAATCGGATCTAGTATAAACCAAGTTTTGGAGTTTTAAACTTGCTGTGGGGAAGCTCAAGTCTTAGGAACAAGGTGAGCACAATTGAAAAAACCTCCTTTAGATTGGTGAAACTAAACTGCGATGGAGCCTTCTTTAATCCGGGTAGGGCAGGAGGAGGAGGAATTATTAGAGATAGTGAGGGGAGATGGGTGAAAGGGTTTGCTAGAGCTATTGGGTTCACTACTAGCATTATTCTTTGAGTTTTGGGCTCTAAGAGATGGGTTGTTTTATTATTGAGTAAACTTGGTGATTGAACTAGATGCTAAGGTTGTGGTGGAGTTTTGTCCAATACCACATCTAATGCTTTTACTCCTGTTTTATATTTATTCAAAGTTTTTGGGGGGAAAGATTTCAACACTTCAAGGTAGCATACGTGTTCCGTGAAGCTAATAGAGTTGTGTGAATCAGCTAAGTTAGGATGTAGTATGCAAGAATATTTTGTTGTAATGGATAGCTCCCCATGATGTTGTTGCTAATTTTGTATATTCAGGATGCCATGGGGAAAACATTTGTAGGCTTATCAAAAAGTTTGGCCATTTTGGCTTAGTTGAATGTTAATTTCCTTTTAACAAAAAAAAAAAAAAAAAAATTTCCTTACTCCTCTTGCTTCCTTCTCCATCTCTAGTGCTATTTATCTACCAATGACCACCTAGACACACCTAATTGTTATAATGCAGTCACTGTGAGACTTGTGTAGTCAAAACAAGTTGATGTAAGGAAACATTCCACGTTAGAGAAGCAGGAAACATTCCACCGTTGTTGTTGTTTTTCGTTTAGAGAAAAAATTGTATCTTTTTTAAAATCTTCATAACATATTGCATTGGCTCAAGCCATGGTGGTTTTTATTTTATTTATCATTTTTTTATATATAATTGTTATAATAAATGAGAAAAGGTGAGTTCAAATTTTGGTTCTCCTCAAGAAGAAGACTAGACCATGCCATTGAGTTGGAAGTTTTTTTGACTTGATTCATATTTTACTTTCTAGTATTGCAAGCTAAAATTTTACAAAAACCAATCTAGTGTGATTGAATTACTTTTTTTGGTTATTGATTGAAATATTTAACACTTTTTATTGACCTTGTTATTTAATTATATTATAATAAATAAAAAATCCGTTGTACATACCAAATTACCAATGCTTAAATAATAAATACCTGAAAATGGTCAACTACCATGTTGTTTTATATGCTTTGACACCCAGCAGGCAGCAACCAAGAGATCAAATTGTAAAATAACTTGGATGGATTTTCATCCAAAATGTTGGTATAAGTTTATTGCTTTGAATAATTCTCAATTAACCTTTTTACTATATTGTTCAAAATATTTTTCTGTTGTTTTCTCAGGTATTGTGCATATACTTCAAGACTCAACAAAACCAACTATCATGGACTGAATTAATTATGCAATGAACTCATATCAAGTTATATTCTATGAATTGTAGAAACAGAATTAGCATTGCAATGCAAAAGACTACTTTCCAATTTTAATACATTACTCTCAAAAAAACCACTTTCCAATTTATTTATTCCAAATAATTTTACAAAATGTTTTAATCGGGACATGGTCCACCAGGGCCCCCAATTTGAAAGGTGAATCCCAGCTCCTCATTTTTATATCCATCATATTTCAAGTCATAGCACTTGGGGTTGTCAATGATGAGTTGGTAATGGGGTGATTGAGGTACAAGGGTTGTGTTTAGTTGATTTCTATATTTGATATTTGTAAAAGAACTATGTAGAGGATTGCCATCAGGAAATGATCCAGATTCCATAGGTGGGATATATCCATTGGGGGGGCCAACAGCAACCCCTCCCCATCCAATGCCTTGAGGCTTGTTCAAATTAAAAAGAAGTTCAGCTGGATAATATCCCACAACCTTATTTCTAAATGATAACCACCAATTGTAATTTAAGTCCTGTCAAAAAGTAAGGATATATGATCAATATTCAGTTTAAAAAACATTTAACTAATTGGGTTAGGTCCAATGCATTTAGTGTATTGGACCTGTTAAGATAATGATATGTGGTCAAAAGTGGACATGTGTTACTATCCTAACTAGTCTAAGACAATTAGACACTGAACTTAAGTTTTACAAAATTTAAAACTTTACATGTCTCTTTCAATTTTTTTTTCTTTCTCAAATTATATAAATGTGAAAATATGGATCAAATATATATTTTTTTTAAAAATATTATAAATACAATTATTTAACTAAAAATTCTTTTACCTGTTGGAGAGAGATACGAAGTTGAAATAGATTTCCGTTTGGGACAGATATATTGCTGATTCTTGCCCCGAGATAAACGCTTTTGTCTATTTGTATAAATCCTGGGCACACATAATTGATGCAACCTGACTGCTTAAAATTATCATTCTGTAATTTTCAAAGACATTATTAGTGAGCAAAACATCGACTTCTTTACAATTGCATTTGTGTTATTTTTACAATGATACCATAATTACATGTGGGATTTATACATTTTATTATTATTATTATTTTTGTATAATTGATTTAGTATGTGTGTGCCTATATATATATATAGAGAGAGAGAGAGAGAGAGAGAGAGAGAGAGAGATGGATTTTAACCTTGACTTTTTTTCCTATGGGAATCTAAATAATACCACTGTGCAACAAGATTTAGCAATTACTTTAGAATTTGAATAATAAATTTTGTGGTTTTTAACCTAGGTTAATAGATAAAATATTATATAAACAAAACCTGGGATTGACACTAGTTTGCCATAGGAAAAAAAATTATTTGAAATAATGGGAAAGGATCACATCTCATTATATACGCCACAGGCCAATAGACGATAATATTGATTAATTTCAACCAATATAATCATCGTTGTTCTGCACAACGATGCATTTTGTAAATTCCATCCATATTTTCTTAGGTGAGGTTTGGATAAAAAATTTGCAACTTCATTAGCTCCACAAGACCATGTTTTAAGCCTAGAAAAAAAAAAAAAAATATATATATATATATATATATATAGAGAGAGAGAGAGAGAGAGAGAGAGAGAGAGGATCACATTACATTTTATGTAAGTTTAAGTAATATTACACAACTAAATAACTTTTTGACTCTCTCAAAAAAATTTTGACAAAATTTAACTCTAAACATATTTGAAGCCCAAGGTTTCAACCATCAATAAGAAGATGTCATTTGTTCTTGTCATGTGCAATACACATGACTTACTTAACCCAACTAACCAAATTAAGTCATGTGCATTGCACATGACGATACACATACCGTCTTTCTATTAATAGCAAAAACCAAACCTTTTTTGTAACTATTTTATGAGAATATTATTGTGAAAATCTCACCGTTGAATTAATGTTTTTAGGTTAATCTATTATAAATATAGAACCAAAGCACTTTAAATAAAAATACAAAAAAAAAATTATAAAAAGAAACAGGATAAAGCCAAAGATGCATAATAAATACAAAAAATATGGGAGCAATAATTCAGTGTTTGAAACACCAGCCCATAATATACATTAAGCACACATATATGACTTGCGAGTTGCAAAAAGAAAAAAAAAAAAAAATATATATATATATACAGTGGCGAAGCCAGAAATTTAGATTAGGGGGGCAAGATTAAACTAATCGAAAAAAACTAATCAATATTAATAACCAAATAAATAAGCAACTAAATGCTAATGTAATTGACATATAGAATCCAACATAAAAAAACTTTAATTTATAAACTTAAACTATCAAGATTTTTCAAATGATGAAACTTAATAGTCTTAAATATATATTTCTAAACAATCATTCATTCATTGAAACGGTAGTTGATTTTTAATTACAGAAACATCTCTTTCAATAATAATTGTGTAAAATCAATGCCAAGGTCATGAGTAAAAATGAAATGAAACATCATTTTTCATTTGTACCATCTTATTGCAAGGACCCAATTCCTTTAAGTACTAAATGCTTTCAAAAACTCTAATATTATCAAAAGACTTTTTTTTTTTTTTTTTTTTTTTTTTTTTTTTTTTTTTTTTTTTAATGTGAGGCATCCTTTACTCCTTTATATATATAAATATATTATCTGAAAATATAAATGGTTACTATGATTCATACAAATCTATATTAAAACTATTAGTACTAAGGTTGTGTAAATTTTAATTTTCACAATATTTTCTTTTCCTCTCTTTTTTTTTTTTTTTTATTTTAATATTTTAATAATTAGGTCAGCCCCGTTCCCCTATGATTCCTATTTCCTTATGTCAGCCCCATTTCCCTATATTAGTAGCAAAAAAATTTGAAAGTTCAATTGTTATATATATCAACAAATTTTCAAATGTGTTGAAAAAAAAAAAACTTACTGTGTAAACTGCAAAAAAATGAGAAATTAGGACCCACCTGTTCGAAGCAATGAGTATTAATTTTTCAAATATGTTATCCGAAAATATAAATGGTTACTATGAAAATAGATTAAAATATAAAATTATGTTCACAATATTTAATAATCCTCTGTTACTAATTGTTCATTGGGTCAAAAAAAAAAAAAATAAAGTTTATTATACTTATAACAATTTATCATCTATAATTTGTTGATGTCCAACATTAAAACTCTCTAATACAATTTCATTACAAAATATAAAGTTTATATAATATATAATTACATAATGATGTGACACCCAAAACCCATGGTTATTTATCATATTGTTTTTTTTTTTTTTTTAAGAAACAAATAAACTGTTAAAAAACACACACACTAACATTCCAGATAATCTTTTTCTTTTTAACTAGTAAATGTTCTATAGATATCAAATTGTGTTTACCGAAAATGTTTGGTTGATCGGGTTTTTTTCAACTAAATATTTTTACACATTTGCATATGTTTTAGGCAATAATTTGAATTAAAAGCTTTTAGTAACTTGTTGTTTTCATTCCATTTTCACGTGTATTTAATTATTATGTTGATCAAATATCTTATGCAATGTGAGTTAAAAGCGCAATAGTTGCTGCTCAACTGACCCTCAAAAAAAAAAAAAAAAAAAAAACTGACCCTCAATTGAAGCTCGATCGAGCGAGACTGACAGACTATTTTTTTCTTTAATATAAGTATTTAATTTGAAAGTATGGTTTTGTTTTCTCAACCCTATGGTTTTGTTTTTATTTATATTGTGCTGAATTGATAATTAGAAGTAATTTTCAGCATACGACTAAATCAAAATAAACTTACTGATGAATTGGGGTAATTACATATACTAGGATCAATATATATATATATATATTGATTGAATGGTCAAAATTGATTTTATAGCTTGCTCAAGATATCTTGATCAAGTACAAAAAATTTTTTATTAATTTCCATGTAAGAGTGACGTTTTTGCCTCATTGATGTACTTATCATTTATTAAAAAAAAATTCTAGATGCGTAAAAGTTTTCATTGAAAACTCTACATTCTCTTACACCTTTTGTATTGTTGTGGGCCTCAAGTGAAATCAATTGTTAGGGTTGGGTGAAATTTGCCATGTAAGATTTTGGTGTCTCTAACAAAGCTCACCATTGCAATTTATGATTGTAGAATTTTCCCATAATTTTTTAATATTCAAAGTTAAAAAAAGTATAAATTGTGAAATATAATTACTGATTTTATATATATATATATATATATATAAAAGAAAATCAATTGAAGTGCATCAAAGGTCAAGATGAGGATGATAAGTAGAAATAGAAATTTTACCATCCATCCTGTCGCGATTAAATTAAAATAATCTTCATTAACACCATTCTGTACATATACTTGGGCATATGTTTGTCCCTCCTTAACTTGAGGATTATATACGGTGATGTTTCCTTCTATTCCAGTATAATATTTATCTTCCATTTGAAGAAATGCACTCTGTACAATAAAAACTCAAAAGGTCAAAATCCAAATAGGAAGATTTGTCGATCACAATATTCCTCATATTATTATTACCCATTGAAGAATTTAAATATTTCAATTGTGTGATTATTTTAATAAAAAATCATTTTTATTATTATATAATAAATTTCAATAAAAAACAATTTTAAGATTTTGTTTCTATTTCTCTCCTTGGAGCACTAACATTAGGTGTTGTCAAAAAGAATGCTATTTTGATACATCAAAAAGTAATAATATTCTATTTTAACACATAACTTTACAATACACCATACATCATATGTTGTATTTTACAATTCAATATATTAAAATAATATATAAAACACATTAAAATAATATTTACTCAAAACTAGTCCAATCTAGTGGGTAGCGGCCACCAGCCCCGAACAACCATCGCTGTCACAAGTAGTGATCACCACCCAAAACTACCAAAATAAAACCCCAAAATCAACCCACCACCACACATAACTTCCCAACCACCATCACCACAAATCCACCACTACCCAAAACTTCAAAATTAAAACCCCAAAATCAACAAAACCAAAAACAAAAAACAAAATGAGATGAACCTTATCAACCAACCAAATATCAAGACAAACCCTCAAAGCCAAACCAAGGAACCCAAACCCACATGCCTAAAATAAACCACCCAAAATCCATTCTTTTCAAACCCTAAACAACCACCAATCCAATAAATCCCCAAACCCACAAAAAAAATCAAACAAACAATGGGAAAAAGAGATTTTTGGCCAAAGACAACATAAAAATAAGGGAAAAATGAAATTTGATATTAGTAGATAGAGAGAGATAGGATGATGAGCACCTCAGTAATGGTGCTAGTCGTATGGCTTAGGCCATGGCTGAGCTTGTGTGAGAAGAGAGAGAAGCCAATGAGGGAGAGTCTTAGAGGGTGGCTCACGGTGGTCTATGTGGTGGAGTGATGGAGGTTCAATGTAGAGAGAGATGGAGAGCCATAAAAGCAACTATGGAGTTTTAAGAGAGAGAGAGAGAGAGAGAGAGAGAGAGAGAGAGAGAGACTCGAATAAATAATAAATAAAACTTTTACAACATCTATCCCCACCTTCTCAAATTTAGAATGACATTGTAATTGAATGCTTTTTTTTTTTTTTAAAGATTTGAGACATTTGATATGGGTGATTGACATAAATATATTGAGTCAGCTCAAGTAAGGGTAGAGAAACCAAGAGTCTTATATTTTGATAGGAAATATTTCTTCAAGGTGAGATGACTGATAGGATCTAGTCATCTGACAAGATCTTGTTGTCCGATACCAAGAACTCAATTGACAAGGCTAGTTAAATAACCTACGAATTAACTCTAACTAATTGTCAAATCTCATCCATTCCAGGGTATGAGTGCAATTTCCAAACTCTCTAGTTCTTGTAGACTATTGTGAGTTAGATTTAGCCAGCACCACATTGATGCACTTTATAAGTGTTCATTCTATAGGTCTTCCAGAGCTACGAGTTTGAATGATTGGCATGCTAATGATTTTATGGGTCTGTTTGGATACTGTTTATTGTTGAAAACTAAAAACCTTATAGCAAAATGATTTTTAAATGTGTGAATAGTGCTGTAAAATCCAGTTTTAAAGTTGTTTTTGCTAAAAAAAATACTTGCGGGTCCCGTGAATAGTGCACGAGACCCATTAAAAATGCTGAACGTTGTTTCAAAGAACATCCAAATGTGCACTATGTGTCATCAAATTTCAATTGACATCTCCTAGTATTTCCAATAGAATAGCGGGTTGTCAATGGACCAAGTTGGGTCAACCCATTTTTACTTGGCTTATGAGCACAATAGGCTATTAACTAGTTAACGGCCCAAGCTAGGTTAGGCCAAAAGAGAAAACTCTAGCTCATGACCCCGCCCATGAGCAATGTCCATTTTGTCTTTAGCGGGCTGAGCTACCGGGTTGGGCCTATTTAAAATTTTTTTTTATTTATTAAGGCTTTAAATGGTTTTTCATTTTTACTTTTTAATATAAAAAATATGTCAAATGGTAATTCAAAGTTGATAGACTACTAGAAAAAAAATATATATATTTAGCAAACTAAGTTTAAAACAATTACTTTTAAATTTCTTAGTAGTTAGGGGAGTTATCTTAAGAAATTCCTCTATAATATCTCAAAATCAATCCTTTATATTACTCTTATATTTTTTTTATATATAAATTCTGAGTTATTGGGCTAGGCAATGAGTTGGGCCAACGGACTAAACTAGCAAATTATATGGGCATATAGCCCACTACCTTTTTTTTACCCATGGGTCTATAACAACGGGTTATAGTCATAGACTATTTGGTGACCCTTGCAGCTATTGGGATAGGCAATGAGTTGGGCCAACCCGATCCAGCTCCGGTGGATTAAACTAGCAAATTAGGCACTTCAAAATGGGCAAGAAAAACGATTTCAAGCCCACTATCTTACCGATTTTACTAGAGGCTAGTGGGCGATTTGGGGAAAAGCCCCATTTGAGTCTCAATCCGGCTAGATCGCACGGAACAACGGGAGAGATTGGATTTTCCGTGAGCCATAGACTATTTGGTGTCCCGGGTTGGGCACAAACCCGACCCGCCCGACCCATGGACAGCCCTACTTGCAACTGAAGCATCCAGAGATTAAAAATAAATAAATAATTAAGGTAGATAAAAAAAAATGTTTCTTTTGAATTTAAAATTGATTTCTAATTATATATTATTAAAAATAATTTCGTACCAGAAAGTGATCTACTTTTTTAGCAAAGGAAAGTTGAGACAATGTAGCCAATTCTTTAAAGTTTAAACCTGAGGATGGATAACTCTTAAATTGAAATTACAGTGTTTTGTTTGAGGAAAAAAAAAAATTTTGAGGGTCCTTTACTTAAGAAATCTATGTGTCTACCTTTTTGAGCACATAATGGCTATCATATTCCATGGTAAAATGTTACTAATACCACCGTGCACCCTTGGTGCGGTGGTCACTCCACAAGTATAAATGTTTGTGGGGTGTGGGGGGTAAGGGTCGGGGTTCAAGTCTCCAGGAGGGAGTTTCATACACATATACACTTACATTAGGCTCAAGTAGAAATTCTATCTTGTATAAAAAAATGTTACTAATTAATTTATATACATTTCACAAATAATATATTTTTCTATTATAAAAGAAGAAAAGTATATGCAATTTTGACCTTTTTTTTTTTTTTTTTTTTTTTTTTTTCACATACTTAGTTTTTAAAAATTGTATTCTTAATTTTCACAGCCATACCAAGCCAAGATTTTTTTTTTTTTTTTTTAAAAGCTTGATTTGAAAAACTAATCAAGCTTTAAACTTGAATTCAAGCTTGGTTCATTTAGTTAATGAATGAGTTCTATTACAATCCAAGTGTTCTACATGACTTAAGTGCAACCTTAACTATGTCTATATAAGCTCTTAAGACACCCTCCCTTAGACATCCTCCCCTTGCAAGTTGCCTTTTAAGGATGAGTTCTATCTATGAGTTTATATTATTTGGTATTAGAGTCAACTATCACGTCAAGTAATTAGTGTAGTTTGATGAGTATAAGATCAAATAAGTTGTGGCTTTGTGGTTGAATCTTGAAGGGGGTGATCTAGAGATTAAATTAAAATGTCTTTCTAAATCATTGAATAACTGATAGGTGAGTGGAGCCGCCAATAAAGAGAAATGACTACTATCAAGTTAATGTTGATAGAGTCAACCATTGTGAATGTTGCCTATAGAGCGTGATGGTATGTTGCAATCCAAATGTAACATATGACTTAAGTGCAAGTTTAACCATGTATATATAAGCTCTTAGGCACCCTTCCTTTGCAAACCAATTTTTAAGTGTGAATTCTACCTATGAGTTTGTATTAAGTTCACATGGTCATCTTCACAAGGTAAACTCTAATGGAGTATGAACATCTTAATTTGTTGTATAGCCTTGCATTTTTGTGAAATAGTGCATATATAATTTTTTTGGTTAAATTACAAAGTTAGTCCTTATCCTTTATACTATATATTAATTTAGTCTATAAACTTTCAATTGTGTTAATTTGGTCTCTAACCTTTTTATTGTTGTGTCAATTTGGTATCTATCATTATTCCTTAGATGGAAAATCTTGATGTGTCAAACATAATAATAAAAAATTATTTTTCATACCACATCAATTACCAACTGTACTGCCATGTCAGATTAAAAAAAAAAAAAAAAAAAAAAAAAAAAAAAACTCAAAACTTTTTTGTTCTCACACGAGATCAAGTTTGGGAAAAAGTCTAAAATCTCTCACTCTCTCTCTCTCTCTCTAAACATGGCTGTGAATTTTTTTTTTTAATTTGATGTGACAATATAGTTAGCTATTGATGTGTCATGAAAAATAATTTTATTATTCCTTTTGACACATCAAAAATTTTCATCCAAGGGATAATGGCAAGAACCAAATTGACACAACACTGAAAATCTTAGAAACTAAATTGACACAATTGAAAGAGACCAAATCAACATATAATTTAAAGAATAGAAACTAACTTTATAATTTACTTTTTTTTTTTTTTTTTTTCATGTACTAATTGTGACCACAAAATTTCGTGTCCAAAAATAAATAATGGAGAACTTACATAGGAACCATTAAAAGATGATGTTGCTTGAGGATGAATATTATTTAACAACAGCTTGGATGCAAGGAGGTCCTCTTTTGTTGTCCTGCGAATTGGAACAGTTCCTGACGGACAAGCACCTTTTGCTAAGCCAATCATTGAAGGTCTAGCGTTAGAGAGATCTCTAGTCTTTGGTTTTTCTCGTAAAAAATTAGGTATTCTCTGAGGAAATAAAAATTTAAGACAAATAAAATAACATATAATTTTCAAATAATAATAATAAAAACCAAAGTGTCTGAATTTAAGATGACCTCATGAAAGTTTGCCATGCAAGTTTTAAAACTTTCAAGATTTTCCCCTTCTTATGGACCATACAATAAGGGTAATCTCTTTAAGCTTTTTCTATGTTGTTCTATCTTTTAGGTTTTGAGTAGTTAAGAGAGATACAACTTGATTATTTATTATTTAATGGTGCTTGCCTCATTTTAACAAATTTTGCAACCATTGATGGTTTGTCTTTATGTTTGTAAATAATTCATCACTTCCTCCTCCTTCGTTTGGGAGGTTTAATTCAAAATGCATCCTTTGTTTTTTCTTAATGAAAATTTCATTTTTAGAAGAAAAAGAGAGAGAGAGAGAGAGAGAGAGAGAGAGAGAGAGAGAGAGAATATTCTTGTCAAGGCCATTGCAAACAAATTTTACATGAACATGTTGTTTACAATTCTATATTGTCAAATTAGCATAGGCAAATGTTAATATTTGGGTAAAGTTCAAAATACATCCCTAAAGTTTATGGGTATTTAGATTTTATACTTTAACGTTTTAGAATTTGAATTTCACACCCTAATGTTATATACTCTTTTTTTTCTTTTTTTCTTTTTATTGTTAGCCCCTCTATTAAGTTTTTGTTGATATGTCCGCTAAGTGACACATCAACTTGCCACTTATGCTAATTAAACCAAATAAATCATGACACATGCTATTAAGTATTCCATGTCATTAACTAAATTTAGAAAAATTAAATTAAAATAAATCTTTAAAATATATTAAATTAAATTTTTAAAAATATTTTTGACATTTTATGAAAGAGAAATGCTATGTTCATAATATTTTCACAACACTTTTATAATAAATCCTAAGTGACAAGTTGTTATGAGTTGTTATTGAGGATAAAAAAGTAAATTTAGTGAACGGTTCAAATCAGAACCAATAACAACTAACCACCTATAATTTGCTATGAAAATGTTGTGGGCATAACACTTCTTTTTATGAAAAGAACAATTTTTTTATTTTTTTAGAAACAATGAAAATGAACAAATTGAGTGCTGTCCCCATAAATTATAATTTTTCTCTAGAAACAAACACCAGTTCAACAAAAACCTCAAATTGAGCCTTTTCAAAGCTCTCTTTCATCAGACTTTGTCCCCCTCTCCCTTTAAATCAGTGCCTATTGCCTAAGGAAGGATATATTCATGAAGTATAGGTTGTTTAATTCGCAAATAGGAGCAAGTGGTGATGGTTGGGACTTGGGTGTTTGGATTTCAACATGGGTTTGGTGATTTCCATGGAGGTGTAAGGTGTTGTACGATCTGATCTGTATGTGGTTGAGGGTAAGAAATGGGTCCTGATTAGTTCAAAGTCTTGGTGCTGGTTTTGATTTAAATTTATTTTTCTCAACACAACTCAAGCATTTTATTAAACAAAAACACAAAATTTACATCAAGGCTACAGATACAAACTTCAGTAAATCTTGGTTTGATTCTCCAATTCTAATTGGTTTTCAATTCATAGCACTAGCTGGAATGATACACCCCCGAACAATCTTGCATAGCGATCTATATTGCATACAATGGGATTAATTTTTCATATGAGTTTTTTTTTTTTTTTGAATATTTGTTTAAAATTATTGTAGAGGGAAATTTTTTTTATTTTATTCGTTAATGTAATTTGTATATTATATTTTATTTATTTTAATTTTTAATGTTTTTAAAGTTATCTAATAATGTGTAATTGTTAAATCTAGATAGCATGTTCTGATTGGAGCAACTATCACATGTGGCATGCTTATGTGTCATTTATTGGACACATAAACAAAAAAATTGACAGAAGGGGTAACAATCAAAACAAAATATGATGTTAGGGTGTAAATTTAAATTCTAAAACTTTAGAGTGTAAAATCTAAATATTTCAAGACTTTTATTCTGTATTTTGTACTTTACAGTTTACCCTAAATTTTTTGTCTAACTTCTAGGTGCATTACATAGTTAGTGACTAATAATATTAATAAGGTTTGTTTGGGATCTACTTATTTTGACTGAAATTGAAAACTTTTTCCTAAAAGTCCTATAGATAAAGGTAAATGTTAGTTAAAATAGTATAGTGAAACCTATGATAGTACCAAAAAGTGTAGTGAGACCCATGAATAGTAGTAAAAATAAGTTAAATAATAAAATAAGTTGGAAAAAAAATAAGTTAGCCAAACAGACATTAATAATAATGTACATCTACGTTGTAATAATTATAGGCAAAGGAGAATTGGCCATTGGCCCTCAAAAAAATAAATATTGTTATAACGTAGATCTCTATTATTATTATTACTTTTTTATGAATTTATTTTTTTATTATTATTATTATTATTACATAAAAAAAAAAAAAAAATTACTACATTGAAATAGAGATATATTATTCATAGTATTTCCAATCACAATTTTTAAGGAATAAAATATTGCAATCAAGTCTCCTTTTGTACTAGAAGTCTATAAAGTCCTGGGTTTATGATCTTTCAATAAAGGTTGGTTCAAACTCGAGGTTGCTTGTTGATATCAATACAATCAACAATATGCCCAAACTCCGTCTACAAAATCAAAGATCAACAAATTTTCTTATAAGTTCTTTTTTTTTTTTTTTGAAAATCTTCAAGAAGTTCTATCCAAATAATAAAAGAAAAATAAAATAAACTTCTAATTTCTTAAAAGGTGCAATCGTTCTTGGCATCAAAAAACATTTAAAGTCAAAGAAGAATATAACTAATTAACTATCGAATATAAGATAAAAAATAAAAAAGATTAAAAGCATCTCAGCCACCTCACACATGAACCAAGATTCAAAAAACAAATTGCAAATTATAGAGAATCAATCTGTGCAGTGGTATCCAAGCTAACTTTGGAAACCAACAAACTGTTCCAAGATTTATTTGGGACAAAAATATAATAAAATTCACCCAAATAAAGTCACGATAGTTGAATAAGAGATTTGAGGTTCAATCCCGCCTAAATTAAAAACTAATTCATTGTCTTAGTCGTCTGACAAAGAACACTTATCGAAGTCCAATCGCCATGTCATAAGTTGAAACTCTTAAAAAAAAAACTAAGACATTAATTGATTTTTTAATGTAGCAAGGGTTTAAACCCCCAAACTCTTTATTTAACAATAAAAATTTTTATCAGTTAAGCTAACTAAAATGTACTATTGTAAATTTTTGTTGTGTCTATAACTTTATTAATTACTCAAATACTTGATTCTTAAAAAAAAAAAAAAAAAAAAAAAAAAAAAAAAAAATTACTCTAGTACCTGAATGCTCTTAACAGGAAGTTTGTTGAGGCTCTTGAGTTGCGTTTTCCAAGGCTACCGGACTCCAGATCAGATAAACTTCGTGTTCCACTCGATTCTATAACTGCTTGACCAAAAACAAAAGTCAAAGTTTCACAACTAGGATGACTTTTTTCAAATTCCATTATCACACCCGTTTCGAAATAAATATGCATGAATATTGGACATTTGGACTTCTTCATTGTGGTTTATAAAGCATTCTTGGCATTCTAGAGATATGCAAATCCAATTTGGAAGTCTTCTAATCGAAAGTCAACCAAGCATTAAGTTTAAGGGAGGGTGTTAGAAAAATTATTATTAAAATTTTAAAATAAAGGCCCAACCCTAACACTTTGTGTGAAAGTCAAGTCTCCTACTTGTACTAGAAGTCTATCCAGGGTTTAGTCACCTATATATACTCATGTTAGGGTTTATTTTAATTAAGGGAGGTAATTGTACTACACTCTCATACAATAAAGATGTAGCCCTTAAGGGATAACTCCGTGGATGTAGGCCATAAGGTTGAAAACTTATCCCTTGTGTTCTCGAGTGTTCCTCCTCTATGCTTCCTCTTCCGCATCTACTCTAGCATACATAACATGGTTATAACACATCGCGTTGCTAATATTAAAAAACAAATATAACAAAGATTAGTATTTCCAATCACAATTTTTAAGAATAAAAATATTGGAAAAAACACAAGGATAAAGTACCTGGATCAAATGATCTTTCAATTAAAGGATGGTCATTGAGCATTTGTTTTTTTTTTTGTTTTTATCAATACAATCAACAATATGCTCAAACTCCGTCTACAAAATCAAAGATCAAAAAATTTTCTTATAAGAATTTTTTTTTTTTTTTTATTTTGAAAATTTACAAGAAGTTCTATCCAAAGTAACAAAAGAAAAATAAAATAAACTTCTAGTTATTGAAAGGTGCAATAACTTATTAATTTATTTAAAGTCTATGACATTATAACTAATTAACTATCGAATATAAGATAAAATTAAAAAAAAAAATTTAAAAGCATCTCACCTCACACATGAACCACTTAAAAAACAAATTGTAGATTATAGAGAATCATATGTGCAGTGGTATGCTAACTTTGGATTTTTATGAAACTATTGTAATTTATTTGGGACAAATATAATAAAATTTCTGATAAAGTCTCTGATGGTTGAATAAGAGATCCGAGGTTCAATCCCCGCCTACATTAAAAACTAATTGGTGTCTTAGTTTGATGACAAATAACACTTATCGAAAGCGGACGCCATAGGTTGAAACTCTTAAAAAAAATTAAAAAAAAAAAAAAAAAAAAAACTAAGACATTAATTGATTTTTTAATGTAGCAAGGGTTTAAACCCCCAAACTCTTTATTTAACAATAAAAATTTTTACCAGTTAAGCTAACTAAAATGTACTATTATAAATTTTTGTTGTGTCTATAACTTTATTAATTACTCCAATACTTGATTCTTAAAAAAAAAAAAAAAAAAAAATTACTTTAGTACCTGAATGCTCTTAACAGGAAGTTTGTTGATGCTCTTGAGTTGCCTTTCCAAGGCTAAATCCTCCAGATCAGATAAAATTCGTGTTCCACTCGCTCTATAACTGCTAGCCAAAAACAAGCACAAAGTCACAACTAGGATGACTTTTTCAAAATCCATTATCACACCAATTCGAAATAAATATGCATGAATATTACCATGGACTTGAATGTTATTTATAAAGAAGTGCTGGTTAGATAGAGATATGCAAATCAAAAAATTTGGAACTATCACCTAATGGAAAGTCAACCAAGCATTAACATTAACCCAAAAGGAAAAATTAAAATTAAAATTTTAAAATAAAAGAAACATTGAGGAAAGGGAATTGGGCCTGCTGGGGCCATGGCCCCATGGGTTTCCAATTTTGCCCCCTCTTCTCTTTCATTTAATTAAAGAAATGTTTAATATCCTGTAATAACTTTTATAATTGAATAATTATTCATATATAATAATGATTTATTTATTTGGTTACATCTTTATTACATGGATCACATAGTTATTACATAGAAATAACTATTCTTTAAATTGAGAAATGACTATTCATTTTTAAATGGTTATAACAACTATTCCATAGTGCATGTAATAGGCTTTAAAATTAATTAATATATATCCAAAAATATAAAATTTTCTTATACATCATTTTTTACATGTTTTCCATATATAACAACCAAACTATTCTAAAATGACATAAATGGAATATAGGTATAATCTATCCAAGGATGACATATATGGAATGACATTTATAATCTATCTTGTAATAACTTCTATAATTGAAAAATTATTCATGTGTAACGATTTGATTATTTGATTTCATCTTTATTATATGGATTAGATATTATATAGAAATAATTATTCTTTAAATTGAGGAATGACTATACTTCATCTTTTACAAGATTTCCTTATAAATTTTTGGGTAATTAAATTGCAAATTACACCCCTCAAATTTGGGGGTGTTTGGATATTACACTCGGAAGTTTCAAAATTTAGATTTTACCCCTAAAGTTTGGAGTGTTTGGATTTTACACACGACATTATATAATTTGGATTTTACCCATAAAGTTTGGGAGTGTTTAGATTTAATACCCTTAAATTCTTAAATTTCAGAGTGTAAAATCTAAACACCTTAAACTTTAGGGAGTAAAATCCAAACACCCTAAAATTTAGGAGGTAATTTCAAATTTTAAAACATCAAGGTGTAAAATTCAAACACTCTAAAATTTCTGGAGGTAAAATCCAAATTCTAAAATTTTAAGGGATAAAATCTAAACACTCCTAAACTTTAGGGGTGTAATTTGCAATTTACCCTAAATTTTTCTTATACATCATCTTATACAAGCTTTTCATATGTAACAATCAAACTATCCTAGAGTGACATGTATGAAATATAGGTATAATCTTTCATAGGATGACATATATGGAATGACATGTATAATTTCTATTGTAATTACCTCTATAATGGAATAGTTATTCATGTGTAATAGCAATTTAGTCATTTGATTTTATCTTTATAACATAGATTAGTTATTACATAGAAATAATTATTCTTTAAATTGAGTAATGACTATTCTTTTTTAAAGAGAAATTCTTTATTCACAACATTTTCATAATATTTTACAACAAATCGTAAGTGGTACGTTGTTATGGGTGAGAAAAAAAGTAATTTAAGTTGTAGATTCAAATTACAACCAATAACAACTTACCAAATATAATTTGCTATGAAAATGTTGTGAATTTAATATTTTTTTTTTTATATATAAAAGATATAGATTCTATTCTAATCTAATCTAAATATATATGTGTGTGAAGTTCCCTCTCGGATATTTGAACCCCAACCCTTAACCCCCATATTCTACAAGTAATTATATTTGTGAAGTGACTACCGCACCAAGGGTGCATGGTGGTAATACTTCTCTTTTTTAAATGGTTATAATAGTTATTCCTTAGTACATGTAATAGGTTTTAAAATTAATTAATATATTTCCAAAAAATATAATTTTTCTTTATACATTATCTTTTACAAGTTTTCCATATATAAGAACCAAACTATTCTATAGTGATGTGTATGGAATGACATGTATAATCTATTCTGTAATAGTGTAATGGAATAGTTATTAATGTGATAGTGATTCAATCATTTGGTTGCATCTTTATACATGGATTCATTATTACATAAAACAACTATTCTTTAAATTGAGAAATGACTATTCCTTTTTAAATGGTTGTAATAAATATTCTTTAGTACATGTAATAGGTTTTAAAATTAATTAATATATTTTCAAAAATATAAATTTTCCTTATACATAATCTTTTACAAGCATTTCATGGATTAGTTATTCATGAAATAGTTATTCATGTGATAGCGATTCAGTCGTTTAGTTACATCTTTATTATATGGATTAGTTATTAAATAGAAATAGATATTCTTTAAATTGAGGAATGACTATTCGTTTTAAAAATAGTTGTAATAAATATTCCTTAGTACATATAATAGATTTTAAAATTAATCTCTTTTGCATGGATTAAAGTAGGTCAATGAATTTTAATTTGAAGTTTAATTCTATATATTAAAAAAAGAACTAACACTTGGAATGTTTGCTTTTAAATTTCCAAATTAAAGTGTTGTATGGTTTGTGTGGTGTCAATGCTTGTGGATATGAAATAGTCATCCTAAGTCTAAAAGACCAGATTTTCTGGGCAGGATAAGTGCATAACACCTTCCCACTTTTACCTTTTTTTTTTAGAAACAAACACACACACAAAGGAAAGGATTCTATCCCACTCTGTATCCTAGTCGTTAAACCTGTTTGCTTTTAAATTTCCAAATTAACTTGTTGTATGGTTTGCGTCATGTCACTTCTTCTCTATAAAGATGGGCTTTACTCATCCAAAAAAAGACAAAAAAGGATGGGCTTTTAGCACTCAAAATTAGTGGATTTAACGGAAAAAATTTTCTCCCACTTTTACAAAAAAAAAGTTTATCTAACACATTTAAATAAAAACAAAAACAAAAAGTGACTTGGACTTGGTCTGTACGACCTTAGAGCAAAGACAGGCTTTCTTCTTTAATTGATGAATTTGCCAAAACCTGCTTTTGAATATTATAGCCAATTAGCATAAATGGCAACAGCTACACAAAATAAAAACCCAATTGGAGAGAGTACAATATGAGAGCAGAATTGAATAATAACCTTTAAAAGTAAGTTACAATTATAGTTCATGTTGGATCTAGATTGAGTAGTAAAGCCCATCTTTTTTTATAAAGAAGAAATGCCACTTCAATTAAGTTCAAAATCATGGGCCAACTTTTTATTAAGCCAAAATCTTTTGAATATTTTGGCAACAGCTACACAAAATAAAAACCCAAAGAGAGAAAAAGAATTGAATAATAAAAATAGTTAAAATGATAGAAGGATAGAAAAATGAAAGGATATAAAAGATTTAGTTTTGGTTTCATGAAATTGAAGGAATGGAAAAGTAGAGAGATTGAAAACTTTTTTGTTTAGTTGAAAAGAAAAGTGAGAGGATAGAAGAAATATTTTATATAAATTTACTTTTACGTCCTTATTAATTTTATTATATAAAATAAGCAATTTCTTTGTAATATAATATTATTATTTATCAATTAAAATTAATAAAATAAAATTTTATAAAAATTAAAACATTAAAAATATTTATTATTTCTTTATAAGACAATGGAAAAAAAGAAGAAGAGAACTTTGGGATTAATACTAAACAAGCAGGATAATAATAAATAAATAAAATAAATAAAACAGAAAACAATTGTACATGAAAGAAGAGTAGAAGCCAAAAAAGAAACAATCATGCCCAGTTTAAAAGAGAGAAACCCAGTTAATGAAAAAAAAAAAAAAAAAAAAAAAAAACAACAACAACAATGCAACGTATGGGCAATTTGGTCCAAACATTTTTGTACCATTTTCTCTCTAATTAGGGAGAGATTAAGTTTTGGTGGGTTTGAAGAGAAAACAATCTGCCCTCCCCTACCCCTCCCAACTAAACACTACTCTCACTCATTTTTTTCTTATTTTTCACTTTTTTTTTTTTTTTTTCCAATCTTTCCTAAAATCATCCCAACTAGACATTTTTGCACCATATAAGAGAAAACCTCATGACTTATTGGATCGGTGTGGCATTTTCTTTTTTCCAGAGGAAATTTATTGGTTTTGATTTAGTTATAGATTAAATTGGCCCATGATTTGGTGTTTGGATGAACTAAAAAGAAAGAAAGTGGGTTTTTTCTAAACAAAGCATGGGTCTAGACTTTTTCCCCCAAAAAAGCAATGGGTGAAGGGTTTTATTTTTTGTTCTAATGGCATTATGGGCTAGGATTTTTACTTGGCCACCTATGCTCAACTCACTATCATTCTCTTCGTGTTTAGTGTTTTAACTAGTCCATTTGTTTAAAAAAATTTGGGTCAAGTCCTACTTAAGTTGGGAACATTGGGTTTCTAAAAAATATAATATTTTCTTTTCTCTTTGTTTTAATGTGCACTAGGCTTCACAAACTTTTCATTAAAACTAATTTTGAACTTGCACCTTGCGTGGAAGACATTTTGATAACAAAAAAAGATTGAGAGCCATGTAACTTTTCCATGGGGAAAACTTGTATTCGAACCCTCTACCCCTTGTTGTAAGTGAAAAATAAATAGAATAAAGAGAAAAAGGGTAAAGCAACAATATAAACTACGCTTGTAAATTAATCCATAAGAGTTGAAATTTAAAAACACAATAAATTCCATGATTCAATATGAAATCTTATATTAAATGGCTAATGTGAACTTGCTCTTTCTTTCCAACCCTGTACATATAAAATATGAGGCTTTTATCGTGATTCTACCATCCTATGATTGAGTTTGACATTCAGTTTATTCAACATCATCCATATACAAAATGATAGCTTAAGCTACAAAATGCATTTTCCACAATACGTTGTTCTAGGCTTGACCATCCTCATTATTGCACTTCTATCCTCGGTCAATGAAAAGAACTTCTACTTTCATAATTTCAAGCTCTGATTTAGTGCATTTTTCCAATATAATTAGCTTCATCAAATAGATAATGACTAATCTTTGGTATTCTCATAGCTCATATATATACCATCTGAAAGATGGCAATAAAGATTCCAGTGACCTGTAAAAAGTAATTCAAGACCACAACAACAAAGAAAGCTTAACTAGTCCCAAAATTCAAGAAAAAAAAATGGGGTTGTTCTCTCAACAAAATTGGGATAAAGTTAAGTTGAAATATCTTAATTCCTTATTAATTCATGAAGAAGTGAAATCTCTTTAGGATATTATTATGATAATGAATGAATTTGATAAGGCAAGTATAGCATAAATCAAGTTTCTACAATAAGACAACAATAATATATTCCTATCTTTCTGATTATTTCTTACGTGGATCTTTATCGGTTATGCTAAATATGCTTAATCGGTTTGGCAGGCTTTTTTCAGTAGGCAATAACATTTTGGTACTCCTTTTTCAGTACGTAGTTCATTTGAATAAGATATACAAATCAAAATTTGGTATAAGTTATAAATTCTATTAGTTACAATCAAGCTGTCCTCTAATGAAAAATTGTGGTCCTTGAAAAACCACTATCTACAACATACATGAAATCAATTACTGAGATCAAATCCGTAGAATGAGAATAAAATAGTAGGTCAGGTCCAATTATGTCTTTTACAAAATTTACTTGAATAGATAAAATACAAGGATTATCAATTTAACAAATTTACACTTTTCCTAAGATAAATGAATTGCATGCATTATCAATTTTAAACTTTATGTATCGTTGCAGCAAATTGAATTAATTTGTTTTGAAAAAATAAGAGCAAGAGCATATATAGCTTATGTATCGACAAGTAATATTAATGTTATCACAATAAGAGCAAATAAACTTGTACTTAATTATAAATACCACTTGCTTTCGTTAACATGAAATTATATAAAGGGCATTTACAATATGGTTCTTGACTTATTTGCTACAGCCACTAATATCTAGAATAAGAAAATCATAGAATAGACTTTGGTAAACTATTTTCTCCAACTATTGGTAAAAGAATGAGTTAACAATACAAACTCATTAGTGTTGCTTTTACCAAGCTCTTATTTGGCTTATGTTATCTATTAATGTTAAGTATGTGGTATAAACTAATGCTTAGATAAAATGTTGAGAACATCTAGAATAAGAAAATCTTAGAATAGACTTTGCACTACATGGTCAAAAAAAAGAGTTGTTCTATGGCCTCGCACAATGGTTAAAATAAGATACTAGTAATTACACTTTAGAGAATTTTAATAAACAGCTTGTAGAGTTATATGTCAGTTTTAAAAAACTTGTTATATGAATTGGAATTTTGTGGAGTGTGGCTATAGCCTATAGCCACACTTTTTTATATTTTACATATCGCCTTATTGATATTTTAATGTAATTTTAAGGAAAATTCAAAGTTGGTATTAGTGTTTTCTAATGTGACCTAAAACCTAAAATGACTATAGGATGATTGGGATCCTATTTGGTTCTTGGATATCATAGTCTAATTTTCAAATGAAATTATTTTAATCGGCCTAAGACCAATGATGGTATAAGACCAGTTTTGATAGCCACGTTAAAACGTGACCTCCAAAGGTTACTTGATTGGATTTTATTTTATGGGTCTTAGATTTTTGCACGCGATAAGATTGTGTTAGTAAATTCAGCTTCATTGTTTTATTTCAACATATATCTAAAGGTTTGTGGTCTTGGTTGTCATGCTTTTTAATACGTTTTAGCTACAGAACATTTAACTGATGGATTTTATTAAGGCCACATTTAAAAAAAACAATATGTGATGGGACATCTTCTATCCATACTTGAAAATCTAGTATGTATAAGGTGATCTTAGGCCGCGTTTTAAACGTGGCTATAGCTTTCACCTTAGGTCACGTTTAAAACGCGACTATAGGTCCTGCTCTTAGGCCGCGTTTAAAAAGTGCAGCCATAGCTCCCTTGGTGAGGGCCTCAAACGCAAATGACATATTTTAGAAGAATTGTGTTTTAAACTTTCCAAATCTATTTCTAGTATCTATTTATTTTATTTATTAACAATACTAACTGAATTCCTAAGACAAGGGTACAGGGATACGATATACGATATTGGACCTTACTTAGTTGAGTTATCTCCAATGTTTCAATAAGTTTAATCAACTGTGGCATTAATTGGCTCCGGATTGCATGAATTTGGCACTATTGATTGCATTAAACATTCATGATTTGATAACACTAAGAGTAATGTAGTGATTTGAACACACTATATATACGTTCATAATTGAAAATTACATGATATAGCGGTTAGTATAAATAAATGTTTCATGCCGATTAAAAAAATGCATATGTCCTTACATTCTTGATTTTCCCCTTTTTGTTGGACATTGCTTCAATTGTTGCATGATATAATGTTTCTCCAAAAAAAAAAAAATTGTTTCTCATATAAATCTTAGAAAAACTATGTTAAATTTTCATTATGATATAATAAAATAAATATATAAAGGATTTAGGAAATTTAAAGGATTAAGATATAATTTTAGTGAATTCAAAAATATTTAATTTTTATGGCTTTTGTGTTAATTGTTGTCAAAGCAACAAAACATGAGTAAAAATGTCATATTCTAAATCTATTATTATTATTCCAACTAAAAATTATCTCTTATATAAAGTTTATAAAAATAATCATATAGATTCATTTAATATAAATAATTAATGTACAACTATAGATATTAATGAACTAATACTTTGATGTAAATGCAAACTTTGTTACTTTTATCTCTCTCTCTCTCTCTCTCTCTCTATATATATATATATATTAATTGTTAAACACAATCAACACCTTTACTTTTAATCATGGTGGGTTCTAATCTATTATTTTATTTCATTATGATAGCTCTTGGAGATTGGGATTTCCACAACATAATCCTTTAAATTATTCTAAAATACTTAATTAAATAGTGCTCACAACATTTTCATTACACCTTTATATTGAAATGATTTATTCATTGATCTTTATATTGAAATGATTTATTCATTGATCAACATTACAATAAACATAAATATAAGTGGTAGAAATGAAGAAACCTCGTGCAAGAATTATATCTCTGTGCATGGTTCCGAGTTGACTCACCTAGTTGACTCTGCATGGTTGACTGTGACTGAGTCTCTGAGAGTGATCCCTTGGGCTCATGGAATTTTCATATATTAAGAGATTTACCAAATTCAAGATCACACCATTTTTTTTCTTCAAAGTGCTTCCTCATCGACTCATTGAACATCTTTCCAATAGCTTCTAGATCTTTCTTCAGTGACTCAAGTCTCACCTTTAAAGCTTCCACTTCCTTTGGTACTTTTAATAAGATTCTTCATCGTTTTCCTTCACTCTCTAAGCAAATTTTCTATGTGATGACACATCTCTATAACTCTGGTGGCATTGTTGTTCTGATCTTTGTCTTTGTTAGCCATTGAATTGATATCTCTACAAAAACAAAAGAAAAAGAAGGATGGTTTTGAGAGCTAGGGAGAAAGTGTTAGCTAGGGAAACAAAGTTTAAGATGGAGAGAGGGGGAGAGCCAAAATATTGAGAGGATTTTAAAGGAACCGGAAATGAAGGCAAGGGATAAATATTATGGGAACCCAAATGGGATTTCATATTAGCACGAAAGTAATTGATTTTACATCATATTTATATTATTACTCGCTAGACTCATTTTGAGTGTGAAATAATACTATTTTTTTTTTTTATCTAATTATGATTTTAGTTTAGTGTTATAATGTTTAAATAATTTTTAAAACATAAAATAAAATAATATTTAAAAAATGAGAAGAGAAAAAGTTGTAGAAGGAATAAAAAAAAGAATATTTAGATAAAAATGAGATAAAGATAATGTCATAAGTTTTAGAAGGATTTTTTGGAAGAAGTAATATAAATAAAATTTAATTCAACTAATAAAAATTTGAATTCAAAACATGAGATAGTATTATTTTAACCTTTTTTTTTTTAGAGGAAAAAAATTGAACAAATATTTCAAAATATAAATTAGACATTTAAATACAAGATAAGAATTGGTAGTTTTTTTTAAAGTGTATGTTATTTCAAAATTTTTGGAAGAATTAATAACCATTTTGTTTTTGTGCCAAATTTTTAATATAAATATAATTGTGGGTTTTTGAATTCAACTAGATAACAAATACAGATAGGTGTTGGACATTTGAATTCAAATGAGAATAACGGTTTTAATGAGAATAACATTTTGTTTTGGTTTTTTTTTTTTTTTTTTTTTGAGCTTCGGAGAGAATTTTGAGTGAGATAGCAAAATATTGATTCATTTTAACCTTCTTCAAATTCCTCAACTCTTTTTTGTAGGAAAAAATAATAAACTAAGGGTTGTTTATGTTTTATTTCAAAATTTGTATGAGGATATTTTGCAACACCAAAATTGAAGACAAAACAAGGGAATAGATAAAATTGAGCTAAGATTTACGCCGACTCTTCAATAACACATCGCGTGTTGTCCTTGTGTTTGCATCTTCCTTCCCTTTTATCTTTCTTTTATTTTGTTGAATTTTATAACTTTTGTTCACACACTTGTTTTGACATAAAATAATAACTAAAGTCTACGTTATTTCAAAATTTGTATGAGAATATTTTGCTACACCAAAAATTGAAGACGAAACAAGAGAATCCTATTATTAGTAGTATAAATAAAAAGAGCCAAGATCTGTATGAACAGTGATTTTTATTTGTTGAACCAAGACAGTTTTTTAAAAAAATAATAATCTTAACTCATAATTTGATCATAAAAATAATCTGAAACATGGCACTTTTCAAACTTTCAAATAGCATTCTTTGAACTATCTTCCTAATGAGTTGTAAGAGTATATATTTGTATTCAGGATATCTTTGGTGCTGTAAACGTGACTCGATTTTTAAATGAGCTTAATTTCATATAGATTACTATTATTGTCTTTTTTCTCCACTAAAATATATAACAATTGGTGTCAATGGAATTTCATTTTTATAGTGTTTATGTACGGATATGATCTGATAATGTAAGTTTTGTATGTTATTTGCTCAACTTAAATCCAGTCTTTGAATGTGGCAGCCTCTGTAGTACCTTGCAGGGCTATGCACACCAATTTAATTAGAATCACTTTCAAGTTTATGTGGCTTTCCATACACCCACGTCCTTGGCAAAAGAAACTGCCACTTGATCCATTGTTGTAGCTTAAACTTCAAGGAGTATTTAAAAATTTTTCGGGCTAGCCGTTTTTAAGTACTCCCAGAACACGGTGAATGGTGTTTTCTTCTCTTACATTCATGACGGGTTCCACATATTATATTCATGATGGGCCCATCATGAATGTGATAGAAGGAAACACTATTTTATTATACTCCGATAAAAATATTTAAGAAAATTTTTCAAGCTCCAAATGTACATTGACCTTTATATATAGTCATGAAATTTTTTTTTTTTTGAAAGAATATAGTCATGAATTACCAAGTTAGAAATTAACAGTCTCTCTCCTTCTAGAAAAATCACTCTCATATTCCAGGATTTTCTCTCTCTTGCGCACTCTAGAAATATCTACAAAACATTTCTCATACTTCCTCTAGAAACTTCCCTAGACAATTAAATTTCAACCACAATTTGCCTAAAGTTCTAGAAGCTGTCTTGTGAAAGAAATAAGAAAAGGGTGTACTGACAGAAAATAAATAAATGAAGCTAGAAGCTTCAATGTCGTTACTTAATCGACCTTCCGCAAGTATAAATAGGAACCAAGGAGTTCCCACATGTGTAGAGTAGTAGCATAATTATCAAGTCTTAGTTAAGATTGTCAATGTGTCCTACAAAAGTGAAGTGTGTATTTGTGGAGTGGGGTGTCCATCTAGTGCGTTGCCGTGTGTGTCTAAGTGAGTGTAGGTTGTCTATGTAGAAGGGTGTTAATGTTGAGAATGAGTTAATGTTGTTCAGGCAAGTGTGCAGACACACCAAAAGCAGCATGGCACCTTTGCAATACTATTTTCAAAGAAAAATTATCTGGCGTTCACTTAATATTTTTCCAAGGTAAAGTCTCTATTTTGCGAAATCTTTGAATTAGATTCTGCATCACATGTTTCTAAATCAATACTATGAAGGAAAATTATTCATGAATTGAGACCTGAATATAGATGAGTCCAAAACCAAGATTGTAGGCCAAATTGCTAAAAAGTTGTGATATTAATTTGTAAAACTAATGTAATAAAATTTGTAAATGCACTCTTTGAAACTTTTCATGTGGACCATATTTGGTTAATTAATTAGTTTTGAACTGCACTCCTTTTATAGGTATAACTTTTATAAACCAATTTTTTTGAGACATGCTCAATTTTCATAGAATTATTAAGCAAGGTATGCGGTGGTAGGTAGATAACGGCAAATGGCTCCATACGCTATCCAATTTATCCTTAATCTTTTCTCTCCAAGAATCTAAGATCAGTGAGCTACAAAACTTCTATCTTTAAGTCTCAACTCATGAATAATTATACTATATTTGATGCTGGATCTATTTCAAAGATTTTGCGTCTTGAATAAAAAATATTTGATGCGGGATTTAATTAAGAGATTTCACAACAAAAACTATATTTTGGTGTAACAAGTGTTCATCAAATCTTGCTGCACCATTGACATTAACTCATTCTCAAGCAACTGTAGTCTCAAATCATTTTTCTTTGAAAATAGTGTCGCAAATGTGTCCCATGCTGCTTTTGGTGTGTCTACACATTCACCTGATGTGCTCCAACATCTCTTCTTTGACACTAGTCTCGAGTGCAAACATATAGCATTCCGAGCTTTAACCTTCCACTTCCAAAATGCTTCAGCATTTTCAGGAGGTGTGGTTTTGCCACTAGTCACAATCTCCCACAAATCTTGTATTAACAAGTATGATTCCAAGCAAGTTGACCACGTGTTGTAATTCTAGTTGTTGAGCCTTCTAATGCTACCAATAGCTTGGAGGTCAACCATCATGACTTGATGAAATCTCTCACGCCACCAAGTATGCTTGGTTCCAGATCACGAGCTTCACAATCCCGGTTGCATATGCTCTGTAATTTTATTTCTTTTCAAAGTGATCATATAATGCTTTGTAATTAACCTTGAAATCAAGACAAGATTGCAATGGAAAACTTGTAGGAGGGGTAGATAGGCAAAAATCAAGTGAATTTATGAAGTTATGGTTAAGAGAATTCAGTTTCTTGAAATTCAAGTGAGGTCTAGATCTTTTAGGGAGATATTGGAGGGTGAGGCAGGTTTGATATCAGATGTTGCTTCTATGGTAACTTTCTTAGTAGTGTTGTGCAGCACATGAACAAATTAAATATGTGATATCCACAGCCTAAATGTTTGATTTTTGCTACAAAGCTTATTTCTTTCCATTTTAATAAATGAAAAACTAAAATTATGAAGAGGGGAACCACATTAATGGTCTATAAGCAATGAAACAGCTGGGTATTTCTAAAAACAGATCAACTAGGGTATGATATAAAAATACGTAACAAAAAAAAAAAAAAAAAAAAGACATAAATTACTTTAGAAATTTTGGCTACATAACTTAATATATACGAAATAAAATTTAATTTTTATTCTAAAATACACACAGAAAAGTACAAAATAAGAGGTATATTAGTTCATCCCAATTTCCTATTTCCATCAAGTCTACTTTTGCAATTTGCTTTGTTGGCTTGCATAGATTGACTCATACCATGCCTCATGTTTATGTCATTTACCATGTCATGTCCTTTTTTTTTAGTTGCTTAATCTTGCTACAGGAATAAAAATTGATAGTCAAACCTTCCTCTTTGTTCTTCAATCATTTTGTTTACAGAGTTTGAAGGTTAGAGAAGCTAAAATTTTAGGAGTCGGTGAATTCTGTAAAGAATCAAGATTTTAAGTAAAAATAGTCTACCATCAAGGAGACAACTACCAAAAATTTTCTTAAAGATTCCCAATCAAGTGCTCCACTTCCTCCATGATCTGACTACTATGCTCTACTCAGAAAGAACTTCATAATTACTATAGTTAAATGTTCAGAACTTTTGGAAACCCTTTGCATCAAGATCAAACATATCCAAAAGACAACCTAGTTCTTGTACTATTTAATTCTAGCTCTCAAAACACACTAGCTACAAGAGGTAATGAGGCTTCTAAATCTAGCGTACAAGTTCATACTTGAGAATTCAATAATGATCCTTGCATAGGTTATCAGGTTAGTTAAAGAAACAACACTCATTTCCGGGCACTAATTAAAAAAATTATCAGTATAGTTTTGTAATCATGCAGAAGCTAGGTGACCAAGAAAAGATGACCAGAGAGAGGCCAGTTAAACAAATATAGTCAAGGAGATATAATATGGACTTCAAGTCAAGATATCAATTAGAGTGAACTAATCTTACCTTGAATAATTTTGAGAATTTGGTGTAGAAACTATGCTTTCCATGAAGCATGATCCCTACTCTTACAAAGATATATTTATTGTCATTGAGATGAACTAGCTTCCCAAAATTGGTACACATTGCTTTAGCTCGGTTTGAAAGAATCATGTACCTAACAGATTAATAAATTTTGGATTATAAAACTATAGAGAAGCACATTGAAAATTGAAAAAAGTGGCAGCAACATTCATCACTAGATAAAACAAAACACAATAAAAATTTATCCATTTTCCTAAACCTTCATACATCCAACGAGAGATATCGGTTGTGAAGGTTGTAACTTGTAAGACAGGGATTCCACCGGACTAGAAGACCTCTCCAATAAACTCACAATGAGACTTATTAGTTATAACATCAAACGAACTTTGCAGTAAGAAGAAAGGGTTACCTTGATTAAGTAAAGAAACTGTTATATTCGGTTATACTCAGTACAACATGAACATGAACTCTAACAACCAAAGGTCCTGTGCAACCAAGCAGAGAAGTAAAAAGATGGTCAATTGCTTCACCTGGCCTCCTACGCATACACAACCAATCTATAATAATCTCCCTTCTCTTTTGTTAGAATAATGGTTAAGTGATTGTATTCACCATTTCTTTACCGACTAAGTTTTTGTGACAAGTCATAGCTTATCAATCATGATATCAGATTAGGTGATTTTGAGTTCAAATTCTATCTCTACTCTATTTTCTCCCATTTACAGTTAAAATTCCACATGTTGAGCCCCAGTTATTGAGGAGGGAGTGATGACTCACATGGGAGAGAGAGTGTTAGAATAATGGTTAAGTGATTAAAAGCATCTTTCTATCAACTTAAGCTTTTGGAATAAGTGGTATTTATCCTCTTTAAATTTCCTCATCTGATAGGAAGGATCATTCCAAATGCAGCTGTTCAAACCACAAAAAAAAAAAAAAAAAAAAAAAAAAAGGAACTTTCTAGGAACTGCAAAATGGTTTTCCATAGAAATAGCAATACCAAATGACCCTTTTAGAGGCTCAATAGGAATAAAGGCTGAACTTAACTAAACTGAACTGATTTTGAATTGAAAAAAATTCTAAGTACTATTCTCACAAATCTTTGGTTCTAAAATTTTATGACTACATCCTTGACCATTGCAATATAAAACAAGTTAGAGAATGTTGATGTTGTTAATATTAAAATAAAAATAAAAAGACAGGATCTCTTTAAACTAGACATCACACTAAAAATAACTCAACTGCAATCAACAACATTGAACCTTGTAAAGCTTAATAATAATAAACACAATAGTAAAAAACTAAGACAATGAGAGAAAATGAAAGAAAATCATATTCAAAGTCCAAATTTAACTATAGCATTTTGTCGGACCATTATTTAGCTAAGAAAATCGTATGCAACAACTATATTAACTGTATTGGTTTTAGTTGGTCCAACACCAACCCCTGCATGAGTATTTTTTGAACTCTATTGATATGACAAATTTTGGCTCACTTACTGGACAGGGGAAACACAACAAATTTAAATAGGCAAACCATTTTAATGAAGTGGTGGCAGCATACATATTATGTACATAACATATATATAGGCAGCCTTGGCCTTACAAAAATGAGAATATAGCACAAAGGGACACCTATTAAATTATATATATATATATATATATATATATATATATATATATATATAACACATTCCTGGAACTCTAAACGAGTTCCAAAACTTAAAAGGTCAAGCTTATTGGTCACTCATATAGAGCTATTGAAAGACCAAAGTATACAGACCATCATATTGAGAGAGAGTGATATACTTATCATTCTAGCAATGTAACTAAAGCAGTATGTTTCATTTGCACATGGAGTGTTGTTATGATTGTCAAAGGGGGTCATACTAAAAGACACAATTGGTGATCTAATATAGAATGAAATTCCAAATGCCAGAGCAAGCTACAGCTATGGAGCCCCAATGGAGCACTAGCCGGAAAATCTGGAATAATGCAATAACATGAGACTAGTTGACCTAACTATAAAAAAAAAAAAAATGAGACTAGTTGATTTAAACTAAAGTCAAGGATAAAATGAAAGTTAGTACAATCATCGGATCCAAAGATGCAACAAAGAACACCAAAGGCTAACCAAATGCTCATAAAAGAGAAATATCAAAAGTTCCATTGCTACTAAATCATGTATAGCACTTTGAATAAAATGAGTACATATCTCTCTTGCTTTGTCTATATTGCTCTTGGATGTTTAATTCTAAATGTGGAGTGTTTATTTTCACATATATATAAAAGAGAAACGAAAATAAAACCTTTCACCTAGGAGAAAGTATATCTATATAAACAAGGTTCATTTGAAACTGTCCCCATATTTGTTTCTTGATTTGAAACAATGGAGATCCTCCGGTCTGAAGCATATTCAAGTTTGGAGCCAACAATCGGGTGGACCGGTCCAAATATAGAAGCATATTCAAGTTTGCTGATTCACTAACACAAACTAGTGGAACAATAGAAAACATTTGAAACAGTAATAAAATTCAACTTTGAACATGATTTGCTTGGAGTTCTAGTATCAATGTGAAATTGGAATTTCTAAACTTACACATGGGAATTTCAATAATAATTCAAAGTCTCAGTCATAGATAAAAAATAAAAATAAAAAGCATACATATATATAGCAACAAATATATTTCTCAATAGTAACAAATTCCAATTTCAGAAATTCTTATTAAGCTAAGAAGCATAGTAATGTTTCAATGAAAGAAACTAAGAAAGTCATAATCTTTAGTGCCTATAAATGAAAGAAAATGATTATCTTTGGTAAAAAAAAAAAAAAAAAAAAAACCAAGGGAAGAAAAATAAAATCCATAAATCTAATATCAAAATGTTTAAATGGCAAAATAGTCTTTTTGTTATTTGTGAGGTGGCTGAGAATTGAGGTGCAATACCCTAGCTAATGACTACTATTTTTGGAATAACGTGTCCATGCAAAGCAAAATTCAGTAGCCAAATATATATCCATTGCTTGCCTTTTAGCTGAGAGAACTTAATCCAAACTCCTGTTAGAGTTTCTCAAAAACAAACTCCTGTGAGAACTCGATCTGCCAAAAAGTCTGCAGGGCAAAGCGGAGAAGTGAGAACAAGTGAGTGATTTAATGTGGAACGGAGAAGGCAGGGAGAGGGCATGGAACGTGCTTTTCGCCGACTCACGCCGATGCAAGGCAGCTCCAACACGGGCCGAAGTGAGAACAGCCGAAATTCAAAAAAAAAAAAAAAAGAAAAAGTGCAAAACGACCGTTTGATTTCTTACTTGACCTTGAGTTTCACACAAACGCCAAAACATAAGCTTCTTCATTGATCTTGATGATGAAGAAGTTGGTGTTTGATTGTCTTGTTGATTGTTTTATTGATTATCTTTTATTTAGTTTTAATTTGAACTTGTGAGTTGTATTCTAATTTCCAAACATCATGGAATGTTTTAGTTTCAATCTTGTGAGTTGTGTTTAATTTATGAAAATCATGTTTTAGTTATTATCTACTATTGCTCTTAAATTTGGTATATATTTGTATAATGTTAAAAAGTATGCTTAGCAATATATTAAAAATATAAATAAAAATATTTTTAATAATTTTTTAATCACCAAGTCCCGCCGCACCCGCACCCAAATCCCAAAACGCACCCGTGCTACATAGGTGTCACTGATTTTCTTCTTCTTCTTCTTCTTCTTCTTCTTCTTCTTTTTTTATTTTTTTATTTTTTAATTTTTGCAAACACATGAAAATCGATTAGATTTCTACGACTTCAATCTCTCTCTCTGTCTCCACTTTTTCAGTCGGTAAAATGATGTTTGAAGGTAAAACAACTATGGAAAAGGTTTTACGGGTGTGAGGGGGTATTTTACAGTGAAAGTGTAAAATATTTTCAGTTTGATTATATTTTCAGTTGGTGTCAAACACACACAATGATGTAAAATGCTTTCCTGAATTGGTTTTCATGTGAAACAAACGCTGCTCTAATTTCCATCAATTTGGAAAATATCTTGATGTGAGGGTAGCACATATCTGAGAATTCCACACGGCTCTAACCAATTTTGAGTTCGTGGTCAAATTTTTTTCCATTAATTTTCGGCTCCATTGATGGACTCGGGCCTGTATCAAGCCAACAACCACCGCCACTAATACAAACCTTTTTTTTGTTTAGTCTTTAATGCCACAGACTAAAACAATTTAGTTTCTGGCTTTTTATTCTTCTTTTGGAAATTGGGCTGTTTTAGTCTTTAATGCGACTAAACAATTTAAATCTGGCACATCTTGTACTAATCAAAATCTAACTTTGTCTTTCCTGAGTTTCAAAATTTTGAGGCAATAGGGCATAATAATGCCAAACCTTTTTTAAATTGGTCCCTTCAAATTGGGTGCGTAAAATCTAAAGAAGAATAGAGAGGCCAAAAGGGCCCCCATGAGGTAAGAAAATGGGCCCAAAAGCAAAAATGTTAATGGCCCTGTATTTTTTGTTTGCGTCGACCGAAGGGTCAGGGATATCATTTTTGAAGAATCCTGTTTAAACTTTTGGCTCGTAGTCTAAACATTTTTTTTTTTTTTGAAAAAATAATCTAAACATTTTTATGTGTATTATTGTACTACTTTGATTTGAATGTTAGTTTACTTATTTGTAGTTTTTACATAATTTAAATTCTAGACATAAATGTATTTTATATCAAAAAATATTTAAAAATATGCCTAAATATAAATTTTAATTAATTATTTAATTGTTATACTCATGCTATGTCGTATCTTTATTTTTCAAAAATTGTCGTACCTCTATATCCATATTCTTATCCGTGTCCGTGTTGGTGCAACTTAGCTTCAAATTGCATGCTATCTTACTGCATCTAACTAGCAATAAAGGAAAAATGCATTAGCTTAAAATGTGTGCTAAATCTTGACTCTATTGTAGCTACTTCAAATTTAATTCTCTCTTTTTTCTTTTTGAGGGATATGCATGTGGGTCTTATGTGTACTTTGGAAGCTTATACATAAAATGAAAGCGTGATCTGATTGAATGAGCTTTTTTTTTTTTTTTTTTTGAGAAAGGATAACGGGGGCCTTTATGGCTATATTTGCAAGAGAGCCCAGCTGAAGGGAGCTTGCTAAGCCGTGTGAGAGTCACCTCTTTTTATTGAGTATACCCCTCACCAAGTTTACCCAAAGAAAATGCGGGCAGCGGGACTTGAACCTAAGTGTGGTTGCACGAATGAGCTTGGTTGTGAAGTTACTTGCGCTTTTGATACGGATGAAAAGAATATATATATATATATTTTAATTGGTTGATGTTTTAGATTTTCCATAATTCCGTTTGATCTGTGAGCTATGTGAATAGATAATTTTTTTGTTAAAATTATTGTATGGTGCTTTGTTATTGTTTTAAGTACATTTAATGTTAGGAGTTTGTGTTGAAAGTTGTGGGAATCATTAATTTTACAGGATTAAATGGATGCGGAATACTTGTGCAAGTTTGGTTGAGCGTATTTAATGGCTTTGATTATAATAAATGCAGTAGATATAATACAGTAGCAAATATGAGATTGTCTCTTAGATTGTAAAATTTTCATTAAGATGTAATTGGCTTTGATTATAAGATTTTGGCTTTAATATTTATATATATATATATATATATATATATATATATATATACTACAGTAGCAAAGTCTACTGTAAAGAGATTGTCGCTTTTGCTTGGTTGTAAAGATTTTACAGCTTAATTATCCGCATGATGTACATTTTTAGAAAGTCGCACTACAAGAAAAAATGTTTATTGTTTGAAAAAAACCATTGCAATAACATTAGAGTCATTGCAATAGTTGATACAAGATGTTGTAATAAAATTTGAGGTAATAGGTTTATGCAACAAAAATTTTTGTTGCAATAAACTCTAAATATTTTAATAATAACTTTGATGCAATGATATATATATTGTTGCAATATGCAATTTACTATTTCGAATATCTTGTAAGTATAGATTATTACTTCACGAAACTTGTTGCAATAGATTGCAAATAATTAAACAAAATAGATCGGATTAAATTACTGTAATGATATCTTCATTGTAATAGATAATTAATTCATTTTGTCACTGCGATTGACCATGAAATAATTGATACCAAGTTATTGCAACGATATATTCAATTACGTGTTTGTCATTGCAATAGATTGTAAAAGAATTAATATCAAATTATTGCAATGGTAACTTCAATGCAATAAGCTATTAAATCGAAATTTTCATTGCAATAGATTGCAAAAACAATTGGTATCAATTTATTGCAATCATTCTTTCATTTTAAGTTATTGCAACAATTTTTCCTAAAATATTAAAGTTTCTATTACGGCTGAAAATTATAAGTTATTACAACTTATTATTGTTGATGCAATAATTTAACACTTTTAAGTTATTATTGCAACCATTTTAACTTGTAGATGCGATATTTTGTCTAAAACTACTATATACATACTTTGTTGTATTAACACTTGATGTAATAGACATTTTTTGTTGTAGTGTAGGATGTTATAACTTCTTGTTTGATTCTTGAACTGAAGTACCTTTCTGAATTTTTTATGGTCTTTGCACTGCATGTTGTTAACAAGAAATGATACTTTGTTGAATAACATTTACGCCAAGTAATGAAATGAATGAATAATTTTTTCCTCCTTGTGCAAACTTGGAACTAGATTGTCACCTTTGTTATCAGATATGCTTCTTAGTGCTTGATATATAGTTTCTGATATTCCAATGTATAAAATCTTAAGGGCATTCAAATTTTTGGACTATGTTGTGAACTTTAGCCTTAATAAAACTACATTTCTTTTACAGGTCACAGTCATGGGTCATCACCATATACCACTTGCCCGCTCATCTCCACCGCAGTCCTACTCTTTGGTGCCTCCTGTCTTTGTGGATCCATTCCTTGCTACACCACCCACCTCTACATTGAGCTATCCTGTGCCACCATCTCATCCTAGCAATGATGGAGGCTTCATCTTGGCGCTGGTCCTACTGGTGCTGATTTTGGTTGCACTGTTTGTATGGGCATTTTTCACCCATGCAAACAGTGGTTGCGCACCACCTTCAGCCGTGGAGCTAAAGGAGGATTTGTCTGTCATGTTGAGTTCTCTAAGGTTTAGTGTTTGATTTATTTCCGTATATTAGATAAAATAATATTGTACATAGTTAAATAACAAAAACTTCCACTATGTCTAAGATGACTTTTTATCATTCTGAAAAGTACTTTGACCTTTAGATTTAAAGAATTTAGTTTATTTTTATTTTGATGTTGAAGAGATTATTTATTTTGAGATCTTTTGAGAATATTTTTAAATTTATTAATGAAATTTTATTTGAGAATAAATTTTTAATTGTCATGTGTATAAACTTTATAAGTATGTGGCTGTTATCAAGTGCTTAGCTCTTACTAAGAAGATATTTCTGAAATTATATATTCAAGCTCTTAAGTAATAATACATTATACAAGGCTCTATTTATAGAGCATAGATTAAACTTATCTAGAACCTTCTAGAAGGTTCTACTCTAACAGATATTTTGAGTGAGGTACAGCTGTCATCTAAAGCCAAAAATATCTACCACAGAAGCTTGAACACAAGCACTGTAAAACAGAGCAAGTCTGGAAGAAATTAGGGTTGAAGAAGAGATACAAAACAGTGTCGTCTCTTTAAGTTTAAACGGCATCGTATCTGGAAATTCTTTAACATGTTGACATATTAAAACAAACGCCACCGTTTTGGGCCTAGGTGACCGTTAGTTCAGAACTAGCCGTTGTCCTCTTTTTTATCTGTTTTGAATGTCTGAGCATCTTGTGCTTGTACTTGTGCTTGTGCTTCCTTTATCAGGAGTAACTCCCAAGTATACATGGTTGCACCATTTCCATTTCTGCCTGCTCCTTACACGGTTCCTTGATGTATTTTGCCCCTAGATATTTTTTGTTACAATCTGTAATAAAAAGGTGGAGATGTTCCCTTGTAAAAATCAATCTGAACAAATTTTTGTGGGGTTTTTTGGGGTCAAACCCTCTTGCAATTTTTGAAGTTGAGTTTTGTTATATAGCTTTCAATGTTATACACTTCAGCATTAACATTTGAGCAACGAATATTTGTTTGAAATAAAATACGGAGTATTAAAATGTGTAAACAAAGCAATTGATCTTGATTTGGGTAGAACAATCGTGAGGCTTTTATCTATTATTTTTTCTCCTAAGTTGGAGTGTGCAAGCTTTGATTGAGAATGATAAGGATATTGGTGTAACACAATATAAAGGGGCATCTTATTAGGGAAGGAAAAAATACCTCAAATTCATTCAATTCTTGACCTCTTCCTCTCCTACTTGTATGCGTTTTTCTTATCATATTACCTTCTTTTAATACCAACCCCTCTCTTGTTATTCATATTCTAGTCCAAATTTGCTTGCACTCGGTATGGGGCAGAGAAGAAAGTAAAGGAAGTGGTGGACTTTAATGGGGAAGAGAAATTCTATAAATCCATCAGTTCTTTGAAAGTAACAATATGAGGTTCAGAATTAACACTCTTTTTGTTGTATTTTATGCTTGATGTGAGGTGTCACACTCCTACACATAAAATCCTAACAGAACACACATAATCTAAAGAACAAAATTTGATTCAGTGTTTTATATGCACCGAAACAACAATTTCTCTGATCAATTTCAATTATCATTTTTTTTTTTTTTTTTTTTTTTTGGGCTTACAACAAGTGCAGGAGAGGGATTGAACCTAGATTCGCAATGCCACCAAACCACAAGACTCTTGGCCAATAGAAAACCATTGTACTTATAAAAGAATTTATCTAGCACTCCCTGTCAATAGTTTTCAAGGCTAGGTATAAGCTTTCAGTAATATCCAATCAATAGTTTGCTTGTTTCATGAAAGTCTAATACTTCTTAATTATATGAATTTTAAAGAACTTGTCTCCAAGTCTTTATGCTTTTTTTTTTCTTATTTAAGAGAATAATCTCAGAGTCTTTATGTGCATTGATATTAAATTAAAACTTTATGTTTGTTTGATAAGTAATAATATTCAAAACTTGAACTTATCAAAATAATAAAATAATAATAATAATAATAATAACAACAATAATAATAAAAACTTGATATGCCTACGCTTGAAATGCACTTACAGTTACAGCTCCCACTCAGTTAAAGATATTAGATCCCCATAGATAAATCCAAGACTTGTCAAAACTCCTCTGATTCATTTTACAGAACATAACATAATCAATTAACAAAGATGTTTATTATGGAAGGACATCTAAAATTCAACATAATCATAAACTCTTTTTATAAGTTTTGGTCCCAAGGGGATGAGGAAGGACCACATAAAACTCTACATAATCCCAAACTTATATTTCTAAAGACAAAAAGTAAGGATCCATAAACAGAACTTACCCCAAAATAAAAAATATAAAGCAAGAAAAGAGAAAAAAAGTGGGGGTGGGGAGAAGGATCGCAACATTAACAGGGCTTACCCCAGCATCTCTTTTCTTTGGATTCATAGCTGCCTCCGTCTTATCTGCACTTTTGGTACTTTGCGATGTCTTGTTTGCATCTGAGTCTACTTCCACCTTCACTGTATTTGTTGCTCCCTGCATTCAAAGAGTTAGTGGAACCCATATATTCCATTTGCAATTTTATGTCCTTAAGTACAAAATATGAGCTTTAGTGTCTCTTTTGGCCAGAGCTCATAAGTTCAGTTTTTAACTTTTAACTTTTATATATAATTTTTTAAAATCTCTTTTTTTTTTTTTTTTTTTTTTTTTACTTTTTCTTACTTTTTCAAAATACAAATATATTTTAGCACATTTTTAGCAAAAAAATTAAATGTCAATAAATATTGTTTCCAAATGGACACTTAATGTCAATAAATATGCATCCTATCAAGAGTACTAGAACCATTATGTAAGTCAATATAACTTCCAAATATACACATATTATGTGTATATATCAGTTTTTATTTGTGTATGTATTATATGATATCTATAGTTTAAGGGTTTTCACCTTTAAGATTTGGTCCAGTGGTTATATTAATCTTCTGTTGATTTTCTATTGACCATCTACTTGTAATAATTCATGTCAGAGATTTTGATACTTGGCTGTGGGAGGAATATTTAAATAGTAAATCCTGAACTTCGGCGCTTCATTCGGTCTACTGGCATGAAGTTGGAAGCCCTTGACTCGTATCTTAGCTTCCCCCTGGGCTTTACTTCCTTCAGTCTGTTAAATTTTGTCTCTCATCTTTACTTTATACTCTGCGTAAATTCACCAATAAATAAAAGACATAGGTTTTCTAAACAAAGTTGATATTGTTACATTATTCTTCTTCTTCACCTGAAAAAAGAGAATAAATAGAGGACAAAAAAAGTAGCACAACTTTCCAATCAAATTATTTTGATTGGGGCATATCTGCAAATAAGACCAAGTTCAAAATTTTATCAGAGCACTAGGAAATGAAAGAGAGTGAGCTGTAGAGTGACAAAAAAAAAAAAACATTCAGGAGCCACATAATGGGATATCTTGGGTGTTGAAAAATGCCTATATATATTCCAAGGAATAATAGGGTAAAGCTTCCCTATATGAGAAATGCGTAAGAGGTTCACAGTTCTATGGTTAATTGATCTGGCTGCAAGTTAGATCTACTTGGTGTTATGCCATGTTTACCTGGCCCAACTCTTAGGGTTGAAGGAACTGCTTTTGTCCATCCCAATTGATCATTTTGTTGTTTGTTTGTTAGGTTAAGCTAGGAGGGCAAGAAGCAAACTTCCATTTTAAATTATTAAAAGAATTTTTAGTGCACTTGTTCCTTACATTCACTGTCATTTTTTTTGTTTGTTTGTTTGTTTGTTTGTTGATAAGTATACATTCAATGTCATATGTGAGAATAGTCATGGCACAGCAAATCTGTATAATTGGGGTGTGAGCTCTTTGAGCTAGCAGCTAATTTGGTAATAAGTGTCTCTAAATTCCTTTACATACTAGCAAAAATACTGTGAAAATGTTGTATTTTCTGAATTGGCTAAACATTTTTATTAAGGAATATATGGTCTACCAATTTAGCATAAACAGAGTACGCTATCATTCTTTTTTGTTTAATTTATTTTTGTTTTTTGCTATATATATGGTGGGGCATGATGGTGGAAAAAGTAAAAGAAATCAACTTGACTGAACTTAGATATTACAGGCCTAATCAATCATAAAGGCAAAAAAGAAAAGACAATTGTCCATGAGTAAGGCCAAACAGCCCAAACAAATTAAAAATCTCACTTTGTTCACAATTTTAGGCTTCAATTTCAAGCACTCTATCAAAGCTTTAGGCATAATTACCAATCCAACATATAAGGTAGAAATTAAATCACGGGTCCTAGTATAGTAGCTGAGGTAATTCATGGGCCTAAACTATTCCTCCAAATTAAATTATAGGTTTAAATACCCCCCTCCCTGCAAGGCTAACCCCCTTCTTTTTCTTTAACATAGGTTAGCAGATAATGTGTTGTCTTTCTATACTACTGCACTTTCTTATTATTGCATCTCTGGCTCGTTCTGTGGGTGCATGTGTTCTCTGTATTTCTTTATGATCATTTTCCTTTTGTAAAACCAAGCACTACAGTGCTAACTTATCTTAATGATCTTTGTTTCACTTCTTGTTAAATATTAGCATTGATACACCATGTTGAATATGCTTGTCTAAAGGGCTAGTAGGAGTGTTGTAGACCTGCTAATATATCTCTAACACCCCCTCTCAAACCAATCTTGAGATTTGATAAGGTTGAAAAGATCCCTTAAATAGTTTTCTTTGAGAAAGGCAATGATCATTTTCCTTTTGTAAAACCAAGACACCAACCAAAATGCTCTTAAATTTGACTACAGTGCTAACATGTTTATCTTAATGATCTTTGTTTAAAATTCACTTCTTGTAGAGAAACGAAACCCTTCAACAACTTACAATCATAATATGTGTATATATTGAATGAAGAAGGTAGGATCGTGGCTGCTGCTAATATATCTCTAACACTTCTTGTAGAGAAACGCTTCAACAACTTACAACATATTGAATGAAGAAGGTAGGATCGTGGGCTTTCTTCTTTCTAATGTCTAGATTGTTATATGTAAATAAGCTGGAATTCGTATGGCCCATGATTGTAGATCTTTATGCATTTCGTGTTATTTACTGGAAGGTATTTCATGTTTGAAGCAACAAGCAAGTCTGCTCAAGTTGGCCTCAAGCTTTTGAACATTATCTTAAAAATAGTTTCTTGAATTTTTAAATAACTAAATAAATCATAGAGTTAAGGTGTATTGTTTGACATTATAGGTTCTTACTTTCTTGTTTGTTTCCTCTAATTAAAACTAGGACTATGTATTCGTAGTTCAAATTGTGAAAGAGTTTGATGAAAGCAATTATCTTCTTGAAATAAGGTTCCAATTCTAAATTTAATATTAATTTTTTTGGGGCCATACTCTAAATTAGATTATATGCAAAATCTTGCAGACTATATAGAGTCAAGTCTATAGCATATGAGCATGAACTATTTTGTTGAGGGTGGAAATTACATTTTATCTCCCTAAATTATATAATCTTTTACACGACCTCTTAAACTATGAAAATACACATTTATAATATAGAATTAAGTAGCCTACGCACTGTTACCACTTACCAGTGGTAGACTAGTAGTGTACTTTAGCTAATGCTAAAAAAAGATTGCAATCGGATGCAAATACTAAAATTTAGACTTTAGTACATTTACTGCTAGTGCTCTTAAGGTTTTCGTTGGATTTTTTGAATTCGATTCTTGTGGGTTTTTTGGGGAAGATTGCGAATATTTGGCTTGATTGATAAGGACTTGACCTATGATTGAGTTTAGGGAAGAATCTTTATATTTATATATATATATATATATATATATTTTGGTGGTGAAAATATCTGCTGAGAAATTTTGTATTGTGGTAGAATGAGAAATTTAAGGTTGAAGGTGAGAAATTTTCAGTATGAAATCTACTGTTCTTCTTCCCTTGGCTTGGGAAAAAAAAAAAAAAAAAAAAAGAAAAGAGAATCGTACTTTTAAAATTTTCATATTTTAAAAAAGTTTTTTTTAATTGATTTTATGGATTTTTTATTGTAACAAATAAAAAAAATTAAAAAACAATATCATTTTAACACCATTACGGCAAGTCACCTAAATTAATGGAAAGATGGAATTGAACAAAGTTAAAAGCAGGATTGAATTGAATGAAAATAAAGTTACGAGATTATTTTAGGGAAAACTAGAGGCTACAATTTGTAATTTAGTCAAAAGTTTATATTTAATTTGCAATAGAATTCTCCAAAACAAATAAATTCAGTCTTAAAATAAAGTATATGATCTAAACTCTTCAAATTTATAATATATATATATATATATATTATACAAGTTTGATCTCAAAACTGAAGGATGTACACCGTGATGACATTTGTCATTATGTCAAAGCTAATTACAACGGCACATGTTACTACACGTCTACACCTATTCATTACCACTCTTGTTTTAAATGTTATGGATTTAAAATGTTACATGAACCATAATCCATGAACACTACAAAGAGCCATTATAGTTAAAAATTGATTCAACCCAATTGTGAAATACTCAAGAAAGTGAGCAATCATGATATAAAGTGAGATGTAGGAAAACTTGTTGAATGGTATATTCTCTACACACACACACACACATATATATATAGGGTACAAAATTTTAATCTTGAACCTCTATTTTTGAGATTCTCTCCAAAAAAAAAAAAAAAAAAATTTGATAATTGGGATCAATTTGGTTACTCCAAACACCTAGTATAACTCTAAGGAAGAAAATAAAATTTAATTATGGTATTTTTTTTTTTTTTTATTCCCCCTTATCTGTTGTAACTTGTAACTTAAAAAATAAAAAAAGAAGGATAACTTAATGGTACATCAAATATACTGCAATTTAAAGACCCCATTTCATCTCCAAAAATAATCTATTTTAATTTAATGAATACTTTTAAGGACACATTTATAATTTGGCTCATGTCTTAAATATGCATATAATTTGTGATCTGTGCTTTGGATTCAACCTTTTAGCCTATGTTGTGTAAATTGTGATCTTGAATTGGAATGGTCAAATGGTAGTGTTTTAGATGAAGCATTGAATCTCATGACTGGTGAGTGCTCTCTCTCACGTTTTCTTTGGTGAGTTTTGTTTTCTTCTCACTATAGGTGAGTTTGCTGTCTACTACTACCTTAAATCCTAAAAATATTTAAAAATTATTTTCTCTTTCTCCTTTTCTTTTACTTTTCTTGGACAATCAAAACTCTTCCTTGATACTATGGATTCGGATTTTATTGAGAGGGTGCAGAATATAACTCCGATCGAGGAAGAAGGGGAGGTGATTAAGGTTGGAAGTACACACAGGGACAAAATACTTGAAGCCTGTTCACTTAGTCTGTTGGGACGTTTCCTTACATCCGAGCCATACAATCTAAGTGCTGCCAAATCACTAATTCGCTCGGTGTGGAAGTTGGGGACTGATTTGAAAATTGTGGAAGTGGGTGATGGCTTGTTGCAATTCAAGTTTGCATTAGAAAGTCAGGTGAAGTGGGTCATCCACAATGGCCGGTGGAGTTTCGAAAATCACCCTCTGGTATTAAGGAGAAGGGAGAGGGGGATGACGGCAAGGACGGTTACCTTCAATTCCATCCCAATGTGGGTTCAAGTGTGGGGTTTGCCATTCGACTTAATATCGGAGGAAGCGAGTAGGGATATTGGGAGCGGACTGGGGAAGGTGATAGAGATTGACAACAAGGCCTTTTCATCGAAACAAGCCCGTTTTGTTCGGGTGAGGGTCGAAATACCTTTAGACAAACCTTTATGGCGAAGCAGAGTGGTTGCTAATCTTGAAGGCGATAAGGTTCGTATAGGATTCAAATATGAAAGATTGGTTGGATTGTGCTATCGGTGTGGGATATTGGGCCATGAAGCTAGGGAATGCTCACACGCTAGAGACAAAACCCAACATGAGCTTCCATATGGGGAGTGGCTAAAGGCAGGCTTTAGGGGACCTGTGCACGATTCGGAGGGGCGAAAGGGACGACCACCACACGGGGACAATGGAGACGATGGTGTTAATGGTGGTAAGGTTCCGTCTAGTCCCACAAAGACGCCTTGCTCTGACACTATTATCACTCCAAGCGGCACGGAAATTACTGCTGGATACGTTACAAATCATTCATTGCATAGGGCGAAATTAATGGGCAAGAGTAGTCATGAGGCCAATAATGCAGGAAAGGATAATTCAATTTCGGGATTTACTACTACCCAAAAGGAAACCGACACCCTTAATCATGGAGGAGACGTGAGCATGGAGATTCGAGAAACGAATGTGGAGGCGATGGGGCATCAATGTGAAACAGACAAGCTAATTAGTGTCCCGGTTGAGTACGTGGCTGTGGAAGTGGAATAGCACCCTATCCTTGAGCAAGCATGTGAGGCAGCATGTGAGACACTAAACACATAGATTGGGAAAACATGGAAAAGAGTGGCACGTGACCCACACATCTCTACACATGCTACCTACATGAGTTCAAATGCCGTGGGCTCAAAGAGATCTTTTCGGGAGGCTAATAGAATAAGATGAGGTTTTGGTGGAGGTTGACAACAAAAATAGAAAACGGGGCAAGTTGGTGGAAGACAAACATGATAATGAGTATACAACGGCGGAGGTTGATGACCAGCCCCACCGAGCCTAATGAATCTATTAAGCTGAAGGCTAGTGGGCTTGGGAACCAAACGGCAATGGAAGTACTCTCTCATTTAGTGAGGGAGAAAGCTCCCAATGTTTTGTTTCTGATGGAGACAAAGTAATCCGTGGAAGAGATGAAAAAGATACAAGCGGACTTACCATACCGTTGCATGGTAGCTGTTCCTAGTGTTCGTAGGAGAGGTGGTTTGGCTCTCTTATGGATGGCCGATGTTGAGTTGCATTTACATACATATTCACCAAATCATATTGATGCAATCGATTAAAAAAAGATAATTCCTTTTGGAGGTTTACAGGTTTCTACGGGTGGCACGAGGAGCAACAGAAACATGAATCATGGCAATTGCTTAAGCATCTCCACTCTAGAAGTTCGTATCCATGGCTATGTTATGGGGATTTTAATGAAATACTGTGTATGGAAGAAAAACAAGGCCGAATTCCTAGGACTTGGAGGATGATATAGGATTTCATGGAGGCGCTTTTATTTTGTGGACTAGGTGACTTGGGTTTTAAAGGGAATATTTTCACTTGGGACAATGGCAGGTGGGGCGATGAGTTAGTGCAAGAGAGGTTGGACAGAGCTTGTGCCAATTGTGAGTGGAGAGCCATTTTTCCTCATGCAAAAGTCAGTCACCTCCGGGTATCATACTCGGATCACGTGCCTCTCCTAATTTCTACAACTGAACCGATCAACCTTAGGAGGAGGAAAAAGTTACCACGGCGTTTTGAAGAAAAATTGGTTACCCACCCAGATTATGAAAGAGTGGTCCGTGAGGCTTGGAAAGGGCAGTTCCGAAATGGAAGTCCAATGTTTGTATTATTTGAAAAAATTAATCAATGTCGACATGCCTTGGTAGATTGGAGCAGAAATAATTTTGGGAATTCCAAAACAAAGATACAAGAGAAACAAAAGGCTCTTGAAGAGTTATCAAGGGAGAATAAGGCCGAGCACTCTCAAAGAATTAGAACACTGAAAGTTGAGATCAATACTATTCTGCACCAGGATGAACTCTTTTGGCGACAAAGGTCTCGATCCATTTGGCTACTTGCAGGTGATAAAAACACCAAATTTTTCCATCAACGGGCTAGCCAACGCCGCCGCAAAAATAATATATCCGGTATTCAGGATGTGGACGGTAGCTGGAAAACATCCGAGGACTAGATCTCACAGGTGGCAGAAAATTATTTCCATGATCTCTTCACTTGAGAAAACCCCAAAAATATGGAGAGTGTTCTTGATGTGGTGGAGAAGCGGTTTACAATGGAGATGAACAATTCTTTATTACAACCGTACACAGCTGAAGAAGTCCGACAGGCTCTTTTCCAAATGCACCCATCAAAATCTCCAGGCCTAGATGGTATGTCTCCTTTTTTCTTTTAGAAATTTTGGAATATTGTGGGAGTTGATGTAAGCGAGGCTATCCTTTCGGTCTTAAATTTGGACATATGTTACGTAAAATGAACTATTCTCATATAGTACTTATTCCAAAAAAGGATGATCCATCTCTGATGTCTAATTATAGACCTATAAACTTGGCTAATGTTGTTTCAAGAATTTTATCAAAGGTGATTGTGAGCAGATTAAAGCTTGTCTTGCCAAATGTGATATCTGACACACAAAGTGCCTTTGTGCCAAACCGGTTGATCATCGACAATACCACAGTAGCATATGAACTACTACATAGGATGAGGAATAAAAGAAAAGGCAAGGTGGGACAGATGGTAGTGAAGTTGGACATTAGCAAGGCGTATGATCGAGTTGAATGGGGATTCTTGAGGAATATAATGCTAAAGCTAGGTCTAGATCACAGATGGGTAGATATGACCATGGAGACAATCACTACAACATCTTATTCAGTCCTTATCAATGGAGAACCGAAGGGTTTCATTACTCCCACAATAGGCATAAAACAAGGAGACCCGCTTTCACCATACTTGTATCTATTATGTGTTGAAGGTTTGTCTGCCTTATTGAGGAAAGCGGAAGAGACCCGATCACTTAAGGGTGTTTTGTCCAGCCGACAAGGGGTATGCATTTCTCATCTTTTGTTTGTTGATGATAGTATGTTATTTTGTCAAGCAACAGTTGAGGAGTGCCAAAGAGTGCTGGAAATCTTGGGCAAATATGAAGCTGCATTTGGACATGCAATAAATAGACAAAAAACAACATTATTTTTCAGCAAGAATACAAGGCAAGAGGTAAGGGATGCTATTCAGCAGCTTTTGGGAGCTCGGGTCATGTCAGAATGTGAGAAGTATTTGGGTCTTCCAATGCCAAATGGGAAGTCAAAGGTGGGAATGTTTAAGGAGCTTCAAGAAAAGATAGCCAAACGAGTGATGGGGTGGAAGGAGAGATATATTTCTAAAGAGGGGCGTGAAATTCTTATCAAAATTGTAGCACAGGCCATCCCTACGTACTCTATGAGCTTATTTAAGCTTCCAAGGTCAATATGCGATAATATCAATTCCTTGGTGGCTAGATATTGGTGGGGCCAAAACCAAGAGGAAAGGAAAATCCATTGGATAAAGTGGAGCAGAATGTGTAATTCAAAGATGAAGGGGGGAATGGGTTTTAAGGACCTTCATGCTTTCAACCTTGCAATGCTCGCTAAACAAGCATAGCGTCTCATTCACAACAATGGGTCGCTTTTCTATAGAGTATATAAAGCAAGGTACTTCCCAAATACTTCCTTTTTGGATGCGGAGTTGGGCAATAATCCCTCATTTGTATGGCGCTCATTCTTGGCGGCTAGAGTTATTATCTAGGCGGGGTCAAGATGGACAATTGGAGATGGCAGAAATGTATCAATGGCATCCCACTCTTGGCTTCCTCACTCACCGGTTTTCTTGACTACCCCACCACAGGATATGAAGGTTAATGATCCGATTGACACGGATACTTGGCAATGGGATAGGGGGAAGTTGTTTGCTATGTTTGATAGGCGAACTTGTGAGTCCATAATAGCGCTACCATTAAATCGTCAGAATTCCTAGGATAAGCTGGTTTGGAAGGAAAATAGATCACAAAGGTTCACGGTCCGCTCTGTGTACCAGGTAGCTCTCCGCCTAAAATATCCGCAGGCAGGAGAACACTCATCGGCCCAAGCTCAAGGGTCCACTTGGAGGAAGATATGGAAGCTAAATGTACCACCAAAGGTCCGTACCTTCCTTTGGAAGGGCATGCTCGGGATGTCTACCCACAAGGGAGAATCTCCACAAAAAAAGGATCAGAGTGGAGCAAAGATGTGAGTTGTGTCATCACCATACCGAGACAATTGGTCACGTGTTGTGGGAATGCCCCCATGCAAGAAATGTCCGGGCTCTGTTCCGAGGTATAATCTAGAAGTGCAGAAATGAAGTGGACGATTTTTTCCTATTGTTCAAGACGTTGCAACAGAGACTGGGTTCATCTGATTTGAAGAAATGGGCAATCACGGCCTGGTCGATATGGAACGCTAGGAATCGTTTCTACTTTGAGCAGGTACAGGTTCATCCAAAGAATATCTTTGACAGCACAATGGGACTACTGGAAGAATATCAACGTCTAAATGCACAGACAGAGTATAGGCTTGACTCTACTTTATGTGTTTGGCCAATTTTGTTTTTCTTGGGACATCACGGTGTTGTCTAGCTTGTTGATTGTCCCCCAACACTAGAGTTTTTATCTAGTGATACATGTACATGTTTATACTGTCTCTTAATAAAATTTCTACCGTTTTCGCTCAAAAAAAAAAAAAAAAAAAAGATGAAGCATTGAAGGTGAAAAATAGCTCCCATAATCATCTTGCCTAATTAGAATTTCCAAGTCAAGTCAATTACAATTTTTTGGCTACTTGAATAAATTATTCAGACATGGCAAATAGACGTATGATGTAATAATAGTGGGTGATCCAAAACTAAAAATGATAGAGCTTTAGAAGACGCTTTTGCTTTACTTATGTTAGATATTAAATTAGATATATAAGAAATGGTTAAGTCTTAAAAATCAATTGTCTTAATAGAGATATTGTTCTACTATTACTAGTCATAAAAACCAACAATTTTTTTAATTTTTTTGTGAAATACACTTACACAAAATAATGTAATAAAATTCTTAGTATTAAAACATAAAAAAGTTATTATATTTGCTCACTTAATTAATGATGATGCACAAAAATCGTTAGTGAGCTGATTGTCCTTGAATGCTCTAATGGGTACCTGAAAAACAAGAAACCAAGAACCAACAGAGGATACCGGTGGGATCTTTGGTCAAGACCATCCGAACATTAAGTCAGCGAATGAAAGATCTCCAAGAACTTTATAGTGAGAAAGCTAGAGATTAATCTACATACCTTTGAGAGTAGGGCCTAATTAGGATCCCTTATATGAAGGGTTTTTCCTTATGGGGAAGATCTTGGAGTTAAGGTTCCATGATCTCAAGGTTCTTCTTACCATATAAGGAAGATATGAATGTATAGTAGGGTTTTTGGGTGTGGAGTACAAGTTATTTCCATGTAGAGACTCATGAGTGGAGAACAAGCAAAGATGGTAGGGCCCACCATCTTAAACAATTGGCTTGGTCATTCGTCCGTCGGTATGAGCATCTGTCCGTTGGCATGGTCACTCATCTCTTGCTATGTGAGCGAACAATACGCAAGGGTCTTGTGGGGCCTAACGTACCTCTTCATCATCATATGTGGTCCGTTAGTCAGCATTTAAGCACAAGCCAACCGTTGGTCTATCCAGGTGATGCTTGGTGGACCTTTTAGGAGGGTGATGGGTGTTGCTAGAAGAATTGTGAGCGATGTTTGTTTGTCCCGACCGAGAGGGAAGGCTTTATTGGATGAAAATGCCCTTGTCAATTATTTTCTTATATATTGTCATCAAAATAATGACTTTTTAATATATTTTCTTTCCTTTTTGTTTGTCATATATAATGATTTTAAGAGTAAACACAATAATTTTTCAATGTCTATGTTCTAAAGATATTTTTTTATATATACACAACTCAAAAAAAAAAAAAAAACGAAATTGAGACTAAACCAAATAGTATATATTATATATATGCAAGAGCATCAAACAAGTTTAACTTAAAATTTATGTCTCCTGGGCATGAGTATAAACCGCTTAGCCCGTCGGGGGTGAAAAGTCCCTAGATTACCCGATAACTAGTTTTGGTAGGTGAGGTCGGTTGTCCGTAGGAGTTTGATTAACAGTGAGGATTGTTGTACAATATGCTCTGCGACGTGCAACTAATCTGAGTGAAGTTCTTCTATGTCATTAAAAAAAAATTATAAAGAAAAAAACCGTTTAAGCACGGATCAACAACGAATCGACGTGAAAACTCAAAGAGTCTTCTTTTGCCATGTTGAAGGGTGGTGGGGCCATGGCCCCCCCAAAATTTTGAAATTTTTTAAATATATATAATTATTTTAATGTTTTCAAAATTTAGTCTACAAAAATAAAAGTGGCCCCTCCTAAGTATTTGAATTAGTCCAATGATGCTTAAAAAAAAAAAAAATAATTGGTCTAATAGTTATAGAGACATAACTTTATTTTTGCAATTCTATTTTTATTGTAAAATGTGCTTTTATATTGTTAAATATTTGAAAAAGTTTGGCATCAAACATGTTTGAATTTATCTTTTTCAATCTATTATGTGACGATTAACAAGTCATTGACTCATTAAAAAATTATTGTTACTAAAACTACACATGAAATGTCTCTTTAGTTGCCACATAATAGGTCAAAGCAAAATAACTTCAAATATGTTTGGAGCCTAATTTGTTCTTTCAAGTTTTGGATCATTTTTGTTTTTGAAAATTACATTAGTTCAATTGAATAATTTTACTTACATTAGTATAAAATTTGATAATTTTTATAGAAAATGAAACTTTTTAAGAATTTCACTATGAAAATTGTGAAAATGTATTTTATTAATTTTATGAAAGATAGCCATCAAACATAATTTTGATTGAAAATATTAAGCTCTTTTTTGTTGGGTGTGTGTATATATATAACTTATCAAATAAAAAAGTGTGTGTATATAATAAAAAAACCATGTGTATTTATGTGTGTGTATAGAGTTGTCTTGATAAATATATTAGTATTTCAACTTAGCCCCCTCAAACAAAAAGTCTTCTTTCATTAATATTTTTAAGGCATAAAGACCTTTACATGTGTTGCAATGCAAGTACAAGGATAACATGGTATTTTTATTATTATAAATAAATTGAATTAGTGAAGATAACATGGCATGTATTAGTTGTATACTATTCTTATTCTACCAACATGCAGGACTACAACCAAAATAGATATAGGACAAATTCTACAATTATTATAAAGTGTTTGGTAAACCCACATAAACATCATTGTTGGTTTTCAGTTTTCGGAGGAATGGTGTTGGTTCTTGGGCAAGACCAGCCCTTCCACTGAGTCAATTAGGCCATCGCCTAAAGCCCCATGTTGAAGGGGGCTCCAAAATTTTGAAAAAGAAGGGGTAGTAGAAAAAAAATATATAAAAAATTTTAGTTTTAGATGAAACTCTAAAAAATCTTATACATCCTTGTGACCAAAGAACAAAAAATTTGGAACATCCTTGTAAACATTGTTATCCCAAAAAATTCTTGAGTCTAAACAAAATCAATTATCCCAAAAAAATTATCATTAACCTTTAGACAAATCAAAAATCAATTGGATACAATGCAAATCCGGTCTAAAAAATTACCCACAAAATAGTCTCAAATAAAAACAAATAAAAAATCTCAAATCCCTAAAATTTACTCATACCTTTTCTCTCTCTCACTCTTGCTCTCCATATCTCTCTCTCTCAGAGCTAGATGATGATAGTTTGCAAAAATACTGTCTTAAACTTGAATTTTTTCTCAAACATGATGTTTATTATGATATTGATGGTTTAGATTTATTTTCAGAGTTAAAAGTTTTAAAAGAAATTTAACAAATAAAAGAATATACTCCAATTGACATATTAAAGTAAAAATATATATATATATATATATATAAAGGTTAAATTCATTTCCAATTACATGTATTGCTTATAGAATTTTATTTACAATACTTGTTCTGATTTGCTTCTGCAGAAAGAAGTTTATCAAAATTAAAATTAATAAAATTATATCTAAGATCAACAATGTCTTAAGAAAGATTGAATTAGCTATACTATTGATTGAAAATGAAATGTTATAAGAACTTGAATACAAAAATTTAATTAGTCAATTTGTATCTCAAAAGTCAAGAAAAATAGGTTTTAAATTAAATATATTATAATATAAAAATATTAAATAATATTAATTTAATTAATACATAAATATAAAAAAATGCCCATTTTTAATTCTCGTCTAAGGCTCCAAAATGTTAAGGCCGGCATTGTTCTTGGGTCAAATAGTAAATATACTAATATTAGGTATTCACTGTCTAGCATCATATTCATGTATTCGAAAAAATTCTGATAGGTTTGGTTGTCTTTATATGGCTTTCCTTTATCATAAAGAACGATAAGCATATGCCGGAATCCACCGTTCAAAAGCTCCACTATATTGGATTAGGGCAAAAAATTTCTTCAACTAGCCTCATAGGTTTGGTTGGAGGAAAGCCAAATTCGAGTACAGGGGTCATGACTCATGGGTGACTCTTGTTGAGGGGCATAAAATAATGTTGGAGAAAGGAGATTTTACTCTTTAAAATCGAACCAACTCATTTCTAATTTTTTGAACCCTTATCCTTACCCTTGAATTACTCCTGTATAATGATTTATTCTTCTTTTGATCTCTTTTCAATTTAACTAAAAGAAAGAAAGAAAATGTAATTCACTCTTTATTTATCTTTATTATAAAATAAATGTGAGAATTTGAAAAACTCTACATGATAGAGTATACTAAAAACTTTAGAAAATCTTGATCCTAGATCTATAAGGCTAGACTAGTTAAGAGATTATTTTTTAAGAGATAAATACAACATGCTGCTAATCTCGAAACTCAAACCATTTTCCTCCTAAACCTCCAAGTACTTTATATATGTGGAGATACTAATTTAGGTACAAGGCCTTTGTGAGTTAAGAGATTCTTCAAGGTTTTCAGACTCGGACCGTTCAAAGAACCGAAGAAGGGAGAGGTTCAAGGTTTTTTAAAGAATAACCATGATTGCAAAATTAAAAAATACAAATAAATGTTTTGTGTAAAAAAGATGATTTCTTAGTTAAAAAAACTTTCAAATTTTTTCGTTATTTTTATAAAGTGAAGGAAAGAAAATAATAAATATAAACAAGCTTTAAAAAATTGTATTTATTAGAAATAAACAATTTTTTTTTAATTTAAAATAAAATCATTTTTAACATAAATTTACAATTTTCATATTCATATTTATTGATGTAAAAGAAAATTCTTGAACAAAAAAAAAAAAAAAAAGAAAATACTATTAAGTAAATAGTGATAAAATTAAATCCAAAACTATTAATCTTGTAAAATTAAAATAAATAAAATATAAAAAGAAAAAGGGAAGCCTACTGGTTCAGTGGTTGGTGTGTTGGACAAAAGTCCAAAACTCCTGCGGGATCACTAAAGCACGCGTTTTTTAAAAGTTTAGGACCCGTTTTCTCTTAAGCGGATTCGGGTCAATATTGGAAGTCCGAGATTTAACAATGGATTCTTTTTTGAAAGAATAACTTGTTGCATTAAAAATCTATTTTTACTAACAAAGATGATTTCTTGGGAACTTGATTTTTTAGAAAAGAAAAAAGAAAAGGAAAGAAGCAATTATTTACCTTGAAAAAATGAGTGAGAAATATTTTTTTTTTTTTAAGGAGCCCTAAAAAGAGAAAAAATTGTCTCTGTTCTATGATAAAAAGTTTCTTTGAAAAAAAAAATAATAAAAAGAAAAAGTGGGAGAAATGACTTAAAAATTAAAATTGGTATTAAGCTCTCAACATTGGAAGGAGATTTTTGATGGATTTACAATATGGTACACATTCAAAATGGCCTAAAAAAAAAAAAAAAAAACCAAAATAACTAAAAAAAAAACATCCATAAAAAACAAAACAAAAAGTCAAAGTGTAAAGGTCGGTATCACTCGAGTCTTTCAATCCGTCAAATCTAACCCCCTACGATACCAAAAAAGAAAAGTCCTCCATGAAATTGAAATCCATTAATAACTACTTATCAAAAAAAAAAAAAAAAAAAACTATTAATAACTATATAACAGTATAACCATTAAACCAAAAGAAAAAAAAAAAAGTATAAATAGAGTAAAAAAAAAAAAAAAATGAATGGATGAGGCTCACTTGTTTAAAACTTTAAACCCTGTACTCTCAACAGTCAAACTCCATTTTTTCTCCAATAAAAAAAAAAACATATTAAGCTCACAATTTCACAAACCCCCACTTACCTACCAAGCCAAACAAAAAAAAATTAATCTCTCAAAAATTTTCAATCACACTATAAAAAAAACCCATTCCTTCTTTGCAATAACTGAAAAGAAAGAAAAAAAAAATGTCATCTCTGCTTCATCACTCTTATTGCTCATCATCACCTCTCACTTCTCGTTCCTATTTGAAATTGAATTTCTTCCCAAGCTCTCGAATCCCTGCCTCCCAAAACGGCGTCGTAAGCAAAGCAGCTCTCTTCCCTCCTCTAACCTATTTATTCATTTATTTATTTATTTATAAATTACACACACTCTCAGTTCCTCTTTGAAAATTTTCATATTTCAGAGATGTAATTTGGTGGAGCCGTTGAAGTTCGAGAACGGAAAGCCGTACACTCCATATCTCAGCAGCAGCACTACCACTGACCAAGCAACAACAACAACAACAGCAACAACGCTTTCCATTTCAAACGCACCGTATTCGGAGAATGCACACGACACCAGGCTCCGTATATTTTCCGGCACCGCCAATCCCGCTCTCTCTCAGGTCAATATTCATTTTTGTTTAGTATATGCAGTATTTATGTGATTAAAATGTTTTATCGAACCTAAGAATTGAGCTCGAGAATTAAATGAGTGATGTGGAAGGGTGGTTGAAGTTGATAATTAGGGAGTGATGGATAAAAATCAATAGAATCGTGGTTTTAAAAGTTTTATTAAACATGAAAATAAAGCTCAGCAGCGAATTAAATTGTTTTAGCAAATGGAATTGTTAAATGAGTGAATTGAATGTTGAAGTTGATATTAGGAAGTGATTACTGAAAGTTGTTAAATCGTGGTTGAAAGGTTGAAGTTACAATGTAGGAAGTGATTAAAACAGCGGTGTTAAAATGTTTTAGTGAGCATAAGAATTGAGCTTAGCGCGTGTGAGAATTATAAAAGAAGTATTTATGATGTTAAGAAGGAAACTAGGATGTAATTAGAGGTTATGAATGGAATTGTTAAATGAGTGATGTGAAGGTTGAAGTTGATTTTAAGAAGTGAATGGTGTGCATGCTTTGTTTTTGGTTTCAAAACAAGATTGGTAAAAATCAATTGGGCAATTGGGTGGTTTGAGACCTCTATAGCACTATTTCCAAAGAAGTTTCTCTTATGGTTTTGCATTTCCTTGGTACCTTTGTGTGTTATTTTTGATTGTCCCAAGGGTTAATAGTTTGTGAATTGCATCTTGGGTAGTTGGGTTTAAGGGTTGGAAGAGATTTTTTGTTTTTTATGAGTTAAGGCTTTATGGTGTGTATTGGCAAAAATGAGAACAATATTAGTGGATTTCATTCTTTTCATCTCTCTTTCTCTCTCTCTCTCTCTCTCCTTATGTTCACTTGATGTCACTTGTTGCAGCTTCCATTGTTGTTGAATCTTTCAATCATCATCCAAACTCTAATAGCATGTACCATGTAAATCTTTAGCACCGTCCCTAATATTATGAGTACAACAGATCAAATGGTGACAAATCTCTCTTTTTTTTACACAATACAATTTTGTTTGAATTGTATATGTCATGTGCAGCTTATTCTTAATGATATGACTGATTTTATTGTTTTACTTTATATTTTTATTGAACTAATTTTAGTGTTATGCATAGAAAATTCTTTTGTACATATTTCTGATGTATCATCACATATTTGATAGGAAATAGCATGCTACATGGGTCTGGAGCTTGGAAGAATTAAGATTAAACGTTTTGCTGATGGTGAGATATATGTTCAGTTGCAAGAGAGTGTTAGAGGGTGTGATGTTTATCTTGTGCAACCTACGTGTCCTCCTGCAAATGAGAATCTTATGGAGCTTCTGATAATGATTGATGCTTGTCGGAGGGCTTCAGCCAAAAATATTACTGCAGTGATTCCATATTTCGGATATGCCAGGGCTGATAGAAAGGTAACTTTGTATGATTAGCAAAGGATCTGAAAAGGGGAATTTATCTTGTTTAGCGTCAAATCAAATGTGCAAACACGTATTTTTATGGGTCTTCTATCAATTCCTAGTTCAAATTGTTCAATTAGATAACAAGATGAGCATACATCTCTTATAGCTTACCTTTTTGCTATAGCAAATCATGGCCTTAAAATCCTATAATGTGTATGGTCAGGTTTCATTATGTTCATTTCTTCCAGTAAGGGCCTTATACTACATCATTGATAAGTGATCAACTTCATTGGGTTTTCTTCTCTGAGTTTGTGATCAATCACTGTGGTATATGTTACTTTATTGCCAGTGTATTTTTTGCTTTTTAAGTATCCATTTCCCATATTATAATTTTAATAAAATGCTGAAGCATAAAGAATAACAGATTTACTACCAAGTAGGAAAGCTTTTAAAAGCAAAAACTGTTATGAATTTTAAAGCCTAAGATAATTACTAGCTTCTGCATGTGCATTTTTTAGGAATTCTTCCAGAGCTGGTGGTTGTAGTCAACGTTGATACTCAAGATAAGTCTTTGCTAATTCAAGTTTGTTTTACTCATAATTTCAAAATATTGATCTTTCAGACTCAAGGGCGTGAATCAATTGCAGCCAAACTTGTAGCAAATTTGATTACGGAAGCAGGTGCAAACCGTGTTCTTGCTTGTGATCTTCATTCAGGGCAGTCCATGGGCTATTTTGATATTCCAGTGGATCACGTGTATGGTCAGGTAAGAAATGTACGCTACTTGCATTTCTTCTATGTTAGTATCCGCATACAAAGGCCCCAGAGTTTGACAAGGATTTCTTGTCTCTGACAAAGCTACTTGAAGTTGAATTGAATTGAGATAGAATTTGGTTTTGCTAAAAAAACTAAAACAGAACACTTATGTTATATTGTTATATTCCTTTCTTCCATAAGTGTCTTTAAATTCTGGGAAAATATCCAAAAATTCCTTTAAAAAAATTTCAATGGGTTTGTCTTAATATAATCTGAAGATTGCGAATTCATTCAAGACAGTTGGTTTACGATCATCATAGAAAAATGCCTTTGGCTTTTTTGAGTACAATAAATAACTTAAGAGTCTGCTTAATGAGCATCCAATAGGGGTTGTTGCTATGTTAGTATTTACATACGATGGTGCTGGAGTTTGACAAGGATTTCTTGTCTCCGACAAAGCTAGCTGAAGTTAAATCGAATTGAGATAGAATTTGGCTTTGCTGAAAAAGCTAAAACAGAATAATTATATTACTCTCTTCTATAAGTGTCTTTTACATTCTGGGTAAATATCCAAAAACAACTTAAAAAAAATTCTCATTGGGTTTGTCTTATTGTAGTCTGAAGATTGCTTAATCATTCAAGACAGTTGGTTTTCGATTATCATAGAAAAATGCCTTTGGCTTTTTTGAGTATTGTAAATAACGAGTCTGCTAGATGAGCATCCAATTAGGGGGCTTTGTTTCTCCGTGCGAGTCTTCTTCAATGTTAGATATACCTAAGTTCTTTGTTGCTCTCAGCTGCATCAGTCTCACTGATTCTTGATGCATGACCTATAGAAACAACCAACGTTTATTTTTTAGTAATATTTCATTATAAACTAATTAATCAATTGGTAATATTTTTTACTTTTTGCATCACCAGCCTGTGATACTTGACTACCTCGCCAGCAAATATATATGTTCTGATGATTTGGTAGTGGTCTCACCAGATGTTGGCGGTGTAGCCAGAGCCCGTGCTTTTGCCAAAAAGTTATCTGATGCCCCTCTAGCCATTGTCGATAAAAGGCGTCATGGACACAATGTTGCAGAGGTAGGATCTATTGAAATTTACTTTTGTCAGTGTCAATTTATTTAGATTTTGGTCTATTTATGTTTTTTACAGAATTCCTACAATTCATAGGAAAAAAAAAGTAAAATGAAGCATCATTTGGGAAGTTTTAATAAAGCCTTTTTTGGAAAATGGTTATGGAGATTTGGGAATGAGCAACAAGCCTTGTGGAGGAGAGTGATAGGGGCAAAATATGGTTGTGAAGGGGGAGGTTGGTGCTCTCTTCCCGTTATTAGCCCTCATGGAGTGAGTTTGTGGAAGTTTATTAGTCGTGGTTGGCCATCTTTTGTTCGTCACATCCAATTTGAGGTTGGGGTTGGGTTTACTATTAGATTTTGGCAGGATATTTCATGTGGGGACACTTCTTTGTGTGTGCTCTATCCAAGACTTTTTTCTTTAAGTCGAAATAAGGAGGCCTATGTGGCTGATTTGATGAAGTTCCCAAATGGTGTTCTTTTTTGGGATCTAACTTTTAGAAGATACAGCGAAGATTGGGAATTGGAATCCTTCTATAGTTTAATGTCTAGAATTTATGGAGCTTCTTTGAAAGCAGTTGGGGATGATAAGATGTCTTGAAAACTTGCTATGGGAAGAGGTTTTGCTGTTCGTTCTTATTACCAGGTGCTGACAAAAAGTTTCGATTAGTCTTTTCCTTGGAAGACTGTTTGGAAGTCTAAGGTCCCCTCTAGAGTTGCTTTTTTTGTGTAGATTGTAGCTTTGGGGAATATTTTGACTATTGATAATCTTAGGAAACAACAGATTTTGATTTTGGATTGGTGTTGTATGTGTAAAATAAATGGGGAATCAATTGACCATCTCCTCATCCATTGCTCTATTGCTTTTGATTTATGGTCTATGGTGTTTACTTTGTTTGGCATTCATTGGGTTATGCCAAAAACAGTGGTGGAGCTGTTGGCTTGTTGGCAAGGAAAGTTTGGGAGGCATTGGAATTCTTCTATTTGGATGGCTATGCCCCATTGTTTGATGTGGTGCATTTGGAGGGAGAGGAATAACCAACATTTTGAGGATTTAGAGAGATCAGTTTCAAATCTTAAACTCTTCTGGATTGGGTTATAGTGTTAGGCTTTTGTTCTTTTTCTTCAGTCCATGATTTCATGGACTTTTGTACTTTATGCACTTGATTTGTTTCTGTCCTTGATGTGTACTTCTGTATAGTGACACCCTTCTTCTTTTTAATATATTTTTATTACTTATAAAAAAAAAAAGAGAGATCCAATCAAAAAAAAAAAAAAAAAAAAAAAAGAGAGATGGGAAATTTGTGAAATTATTTTTGTTTGTTTTTTTACAAAAGAAGAAGATTGATTCATTTTGGTAATTCTGAAAGAAAATGGTTATGACTAGGTATCAATGTATCATAACATTACACATTAAAATGAATAACCTTTGTATCCCCTCATCCCTTGAAGTCTTGAGATGAGTGAACTTTTAATTATTTCTTTTTCTGATTTAGTGATTCCATCATAAACCAAGATTACAAAATTAAAAATTAGAGATTTCTGTTATTATTTAAGATTTTCATGTTCAGCTTCCAAATGCTAATCAATGCTATGGCTCAAATTCATAATCCTTTTTTGATTGGTGAGTTACGCATGGACCCATTGAACAGAATAACAAAAGAATTTGATGATGAAAATGTATATCTGCAAGTTATCTTTAATGAAAACGTGTTCTTAGGCTTTGTCAATTATTTGCATGTGTACAATTGTGTAATCGTGTCATGCCAATATGTAAAAGCTGTTTTGATCTTCAAATGTGTCCTGGAGAATATCAATATGTCCATTTTTTTTTTTCTAAGAAGACTATTTTTACAATTTTAGAAAAGAAAAAAAAAAAGGGACTTACTTTTAATGTACTTGAGAGACTTTGAAGTCCCATACCTTCTGAAGCATCCCTGACATATTTTTTATATGCTTCTATTTCCCAACCAATCCAAATAAGCTCCAAAGTCTATCTCGTCTGACTCCTTGTATTCAGTATTATATACTTGCAACTATATATATATATATATTTTTTTTTTTTTCCTTTGAAGTCTATAAAGTTGTTTCAGACTTTTTTTATTGCCATATTGTTGTGTTGTCCTGCAAATTGTAGAATTACATCATAAATCAAGTTTATCTTTAAATTCCAATACACATATATAATATAAGTAATTAAATACATGCCTATGTATTTTTTTAAATCCCTCAAAAGCTTCTTTTTAAGGTTGTTATTAGTTTATTTTTTGATGTACAAATAATTGCATAGTTTGCTGAAAAATCAAATGGCAAGGACTTAACCCCTAACCCAAAGTTAGTTAGTAGAGTTTATGAAAGGACACTGTGCTCAATAATGTGATAGTACAGAAATGCAAAACTAAACTGCTGATTTGCGTTGACTAAGCAGGAGGCATGAACATTTACTAGTCAGTTGTAACATGATAATGTAAAATCTAATATAAATGGCAGTGCTTGTTTATGGAGCACAAGTACTATACTACTATTCTGACATAAATTTTGCCAAATTGCATCAGGTGGAATCATGCCAGCAGGGTGTACTATAGCATTAAGCAGATTTTCTATTCTTTGGAAATCTATGAAAAGACTTTTAGACCACCCATCACTGTCTTTCTCCCCCATTAGTTTACTTTTCTCTTTTTGGATGGTGCAATAGATTGTTGCAAATTTTACTTTGCCAATAGGCTGGACCAAAAGTGGAACTTCCAGCCCCAACCTCAAGACAGGGTGGAGGGTGAAGTCGTGGGTTCAAGACCCATTAGGTGTGTTTGTGTGTGTTGCTGCTAAAAAAAAAAAAAATTTCCTTCTTATAAATGTCAAAATGCGGCTTTGATTGTTGGAATATATCTTTGGTAGTGGTATGCCCTTAGATCTACAATTGCGTACTTGTGTGTAGTGGCTTGCATCTTTTGAGGAAGTTAGAAATTTATCATATAGGGATGACTACAGAGTGGGTTTGGAGCAGCAATCTCATTCCTGATCCTTTCTCCTGCCCCCAAATGGCCCACTGTTACTTGCCCTGCCCAGCCAAGCCTCCAAACACCACAAAAACCACCATCTGTAACACACACTTAAACCCGCAAAACCACCACTGCCACCCAACTAAAGACTACCACTCATTGCTATACCCAAGCCACCAAACACCCACAAAACCACCACCTACAACACCCACCATAAATTAGTTCAAAATTTTCTAAGTTAAATATCCTTCAGTAAAGTTAAGAAAAGCATTAATAGACTTATAATAAACCATACAAAGGATTTATTCACACACAAAAATGTTGACAGCTTTCAAATGATTAGAAGATTTTAAGTATACTATCAACAACAGTTTTTCTTCTTCAAAGATGACATCACATCCAAACAAGTCATTATTCCATTAATGGCAGCTATTAAAATTTCGTGATTGGGGCTCCTAAGTTGAGTTGTGGGCGGAAAAGAGTAGTAAGTTCATAACATAGATTTAAAATTATTAGTTACAATTCATACATATCAAGGATAGTTCTACGATCATAGTTTTATTGGATACTGGTACTTCTCATATACCCCACGATGTGCAAAAAATCAATATCTATAGAAAGAGTTATCATAAGTTCAAACCATAAAGCGGTTAAAACAATTATAGAGATTTACTATTTAGCATCTTATCCCTAGCACAATGTGTCCTTATTTTGGTGTATCATCTCCTACTTTTCAAAAAGTGTCATATGAGTGTGTCCATATTTCATCGTATCCATAAGCTAGATTTGTATATCTGCTTGATAGGGGTTTTTAAATGTTTTCTTTTAGAATGATAATTTCACTCCCACATGCATATTTTTGTAGACTTTCCACATGTCCAGGATTTCTAAACCTGAACCAAAATGCTCTAGATTTCCAAGTCCAAGTCCACATCTACTTTCACTTCTTCTGAAATGAAATAAACATGGCTTTTTTCTATGCAATAAATGTGGAAAAGAAAGGCCTTTAGGATGTAGTGGTATTGAGAAAAAGGCAACGTCATGGGAAGGAAATAATGATTGTCTTTTGAAGGAAACCTGCTAAAAATGGTTGTTCTATATATTTTTTGCTATGATGTTATCTTGGTTGTTTCCATATTGAAACATTTCTCGTTAGATTTACAAAATTATATTGAATGTCATCATGCAGGTGATGAATCTGATTGGTGATGTCAAGGGAAAAGTAGCAGTTATGGTGGATGATATGATTGACACTGCTGGTGGGTTTTCCAACCTTTTTTTAGATAAGAAGATATGACCACTTCTGAGAATTAAAGTAAATTATTGGATATAGCAATCATAAAATCTTGCTTGTTATGGTTATGTTTTGTTCTAGATAATCCATCACCAACAAAATTGAATGACATATGACAATATTTATTCCTAGAAAAAAAAAAAAAAAAAAATATTGGAATTTGGGACTTGTAGAATACCATTTTTGTAGAGAAAATGATTTCACAATGGTGGTAGTATGATGGTGGTGAGGTTGGAAAAGTAAGGAGTGTTGTATCTGGATTTAGTATAGTATTTGAGTACTGGGTTATGGCGCATACATCTAAGAACCTACTTGAGGTGTTGATGTTTGATTTGAAGCTGCCTATGAATATGTATGTGACCATCAAACAGTGATTCACATGGTTTCTAATCTTTTATTTCATGTGTGGACCAAGTATATAGAGGTGAATTGTCATTGTGTTCAAGAAAGAGTGGAGAGTGGTGTAATGATTCATAGGAGTCCAAGTGGATGATAAGTTCACTAACCTTTGTGCAAAACTAATTTGGATACACTTCACAAGAACCAACGGTGTGCATGGATTTTTAAATTTTTTCCATGCACCTTTGCGCTTGCATTATTTTGTTGATTCTCTAGCAGGTAGACTTCTGGTTATGAGCTACTTGGGTTGGGCCTCACCTGCATGTGGTAGTTATTTGAGTATCTTCCAATTTTTAAATCAATTTGTCATTTTGAAATTACCATTGTCACTCTAACTAGTGCATTAGTTATTTTTCTTTTGACTCTCTCTCTCTCTCTCTCTCTCTCTTAGACATACACACATGCGCGCACACACACACACACACACACAAATGCATGCAAACATTCCTTTGAATGTTCCCACAATTAATACATAGGTTGAGGAGATTGGATTTTGTAGATTGGTGCATTATGTGTCGTCATTGTGGAGAGATAGTAAACCACTTACTTCTTGATTGTGAGATGGCTCATTGGTTGTGGAGTTTTGCCTTTACTACTTTTGGCTTGTCTTGGGTTATTTCTAGATTGATCCCAGATTTGCTTTTTGGCTGGTGGAATTGGTTGGGGAAGCATTCGTCTCAAATTTGAAATTTAGTTCTATTATGCATCCTATGGTGCATTTGGAAGGAACGGAATCGGAGGAGTTTTGAGGATTTGGATAGTTCCGGTGATCAGATGGTTACATCTTTTTGTGGGACTCTTTTTGATTGGTCTCGGGTTTGGGGACTCACGACTAGTGATTCTCTTCCTTCTTTTCTTTGCTCTCTTTCTCCTTTGTAATTAATATGTTGTCTAGGTTTCTTTTATGTTTTCGTTCTGTTTTTGTTCTTGTATTTCCTGGGTCTGCTCTAAGTTTTTCATGCATAGAGCAGCCGTTCATATATATATCATTCTTATCAAAAAAAAAAAAAAAAAAAAAAAAAAAAGCATGGGTTGATAGGTGAATCTTCCTCATCACATGACAATCATATTTGTAAATTTTTAAGTTTGTGAATGGAACAGTCCTTAAGCCTATATTGTTATTATGTAAGCTACAATAACCATGGATGATATTTCAACTACCTTAGGGACCTGACTAGATGTCTCATGTTTTCAGAATTCTTAATTAGTGTTGCTTTTCCTTGTTATCATCATCTCTGTTTGTCTGGTGGTTTTCAGGGACTATTTCAAAAGGTGCAGTGCTTTTACACCAAGAGGGTGCTAGGGAAGTGTATGCATGCAGTACACATGCTGTTTTTAGGTATCTAGATCCTTTCTAGTGCATGAATATTCTTTTTTGTTCATCCTATGTTAATTACTTTCATTAGCAGAAGCTGCCATTTGCACGATGTACATGATTGGTAGTTGAAACTGCGGCCAATAATTGTTGGTTGTTTCTTCTTTTAGAGTAAAGGAAAAGCTGTTAGATTTAGGCTGGTCATGATGAATAAAGTTTGTAAACCCTTAGGAAATATATGCTTGTGTTGTGTATGGGGAGTTATTCATGGCAGGATTTGTCATGAGCTACTGTTTTCTGTTCATATGTCTGCTGCTGCTTTTATAGCTGTGTAGTATGATTCATTTGTCCTGTTGTGAGCAAAGATAGGGAGGCTTGTGGACAATTGAAAAGTTGAGAGGTATAGTAGGTGGAATAGTGTTGCACTGGAACTGATTGTTTGTCTCCTTAGTGAGGTGTTTCCTTCTCTCTGGTTTGAATGTATTTGCCTTTTTATTTTAAGGTTGAGAAATCTAGTATGTCACTTCTAGTAGTTTGGAATTCCGTGACTTCAGTTGAATTAATTTTGTTAGTAGGTAGAAACCTTTTTTCACTTTTGTGCAGTCTCCAAGCACTACAAAGTTAAGGAATTATTCTATTTACCCAGTAGTTTGGATGCTACAATGGATTTATCATTGAAGTAACTTTTTGCATGGTCATAAATACTTCCAGGCTCTGTATGTCTTTTAAAATATTGTTTTGGCATGATTAAGGACCTAAGAAATGTCCCTTGCTTTTGTTGGTTAAATTCCTCTAATTGATTGATATCATTATTACTAGGTTCTGTGCAAAGCCTTCTTTCTTTCGTTCCTCTTTTTAGTATGCAAAATTTTTAAATGCATTATGAAATCATTGGTTAGCCATTGTTATGATTAATAATAAAATTATGGTGTATTTGTCTAGAAATTTGGTTATGAATATCAAATTAAAAAATCTTGAACTTTATTAAAATGCAATAAAACTATTCATGCCTCTTTTGATTTTTTGAGTTCCATGCATCTTTTTATTGTTTAACCTGATTTATTGCATTTTTTTCTGGTTGCAGTCCTCCTGCTATAGAGCGGTTGTCGAGTGGTTTGTTTCAAGAGGTGATCATAACAAATACTATTCCAGTGTCAGAGCAAAACTATTTTCCTCAATTGACAATCTTGTCAGTAGCAAACCTCCTTGGGGAGACCATATGGCGGGTTCATGACGACTGCTCTGTAAGTAGAATATTTCAGTAATAATAAATTAGCCAAATGGAAAAAATTAAAATTAAAAATTAAAACAAGTTCATCCTTCAAAACACGTAAGGGTTTATCTGTTACATTTGATTTGCGGCTATGTTCCTTTGTTAGTGATACTTTCATAAGCAAATGGAAGAATGAGACCTGCTGAAAGATATTTGCCTAAACCATAGTTCACAATTTTGAATTTTGAAAAGGTTGAAACTTTGGATACCCAAGATTTCCAAAAAAGCAGAGAAAAAAAATTAAAAGGCGAGAGTCCAATGTGTCTGTGCTCTAGATTGTCCTATCTCTAATTCATATCATTTGAGTTATATATCAATTTCTATTTTATATCATTCTAGTTATATATCAATTTCTATTTTATATCAGGGTAGTCCTGCATAGGTTTTCTAGTTTGAGAACAATGGCATTGTGAGTAATTTCAATTTATTCCCCCAATTTTCAGGGCGGCTTTGAACCCTATTCCAGCTTGGGTATTGACTGAGCAATTTTCATTGGTTGTACACTCTCTTTAGTTCCATTACGGTATCATAGTTGCCTTGTTGGAAACAGAAATTAATAATGAAATCAAAATGTATTAGCCACATAATCCTTGGTTTTCAGTCGGTTTTTTGTTTAAAGCTTTGTACACTTGCAGGATCATGGAATAGATTCTTTTCAAGAGCTCCAATTAAACGATTCTCAGTTCCCCCTAATATTTTTTATTTCTTTTGAGAGAGTGATTGATGAAAGTAAAAAAAGGAAAGTATACTCGAATAATGACAATTGATATATGATGTATATTTCACCTAGTCTGGTTTAAATTTCCATAAAGTAAATGTCTAATAATATACTTCTTGCCTTTTGCTCATATTAATTTATAAATCAATCTCATAATATGGCTTAATTTTTCATTTGAGGAATGAATAAATGTTTTCAAGCTGATGAAGTAGGTGGACTGTTTCTGCTTAAGAACTGTTCTTCGTGACTCTGGATGATTGTGGCATAATATTTTGAAATTTTATTGTCTGGTTATATGTATTTTGAATACCTAGGTTCCCGTTGTTATGATGGAAGTGAATCAAGAAAAACCCATCAATGCTGTATTTCAAGGATACATATCACCACCGTACATTTATGGGGGCAATGGTTACTTTACAAATTTAATTGCTTATGGGGTGTGGGGGTAAGGGTTAGAGTTCAAGTTTTCAAAATGGAGCTTTATACAAATATACACTTAGATTAAAGTAAAATTTCTATTTTATATTGAAAAAAATAGATACATATCATTTTGATGGCAGTGCTAGTAGGCTACAGTAAATAATTGTCTTAGATGAAATAAATGCCACAGTTATTAAAAAAAAAAAAAATTTTCTGATATGTTAAGCCAATTTCTCAGAAGATGTGATCCCCGAAAAATATAAAACCTTTTCATAACATTTTGAATATAATTTTTAGAAACAGTTGTTGGATTAGAAACATCTTCAACATTCCAAGATATGACAGCGTTGGCTCAAGTTCAAATTTTACAGTGTGGTAAGCAACCCAATCTTTTGTAAAACAAGTTTACCTTGTTCATGAGGTATTTAATTAATTTATTAATTCCTTGTCTACAGTAAATATTATGACTAAATTTTTTCTACCAACTTCATAAATCTATATTGATGAATTAATGATAAAATTATAATTGAAATTAAAACATTAAGGCATTTTTGCATGCCTTTTTCTCGCATATCCTCTAAGGCTTCTAGATTTTGCCGTGCTTGCTTTCGTGCACATCTCAGCATCAACCTTTTATTTCCTGGGAATGAACTCAAAGAGAGAGGACAACTGCATTTAGCAGCTCTTGGAGTTGGTCATTCTGCAAATAACCTTGTGATGTAGCTGCATAATGATGTTGAGCATTTGCTGATGATGCAGCATATGTTGATGATGAGAACACACTCAAACCTCATTTGGAAGCACCAAACACACTGTCTCGTGTCTCGAAGCCTTAGAGAGAACAACCTGCTGCCATGACTTTTGAAGCTGAAGAAGGTTCGGATACTCCTTCTACAACTCCTTATAAGAGAGATTGTACAAACATATGGAATGAAATTCCATATTGTCATAGGATATAGCTTCAAGCTTTGATTTGGTGCCTAATATAGCGTGAGAGATAAAATGTGTCAACTTCGTTATTAAAGGAAATAGGCACCAAAAATTTACAAATATGCCAATCTAGAGGCAAAATGTACCCTATATTAAGCCAATTAGATCTGATGGTCGAAATATGTTCAAAGAGTTAATATAAGCATGTGGCGCAAAACCCTATGAAAAATGAAATGAATTTGTGATGAATATTCCTCTTTAATATGAATAAATGGACCACAAGGCCTAACAGGAAAATAATAATGTTTTTTTCTTTTTTTTTTTTTTTTTTTTTTTGAGAGAGTTTGAATCTATGACATCTGCTCTTGATGATAGTTTTTTTATCATCAGATCAAGATATCAATCAGTTTTTGGTGTAGGCAAAAATTAAATTTCAAATCTCTTATTCAATCATAAAAGATTTTACTAATTGAGCTAATTAGAACTCACATCAATGCTTTTTAATAACAATGCCATAATCTTTGGTAAAAGAGAACATTCATACCATCAAGTCCAAGAGCCTTTGTTGGTCCCATTTGGAAAAATGCCACCTTAATTTCATTTGCACTAAATTCTTTGGACAATTATCTGCTGCATATCAGGGGTCACCTTTCTAGAAACCACATTTACGCACTCCTCCATCTGATCACATAGACCTGCACTAAATAGATTATCAAAGTAATCTGAAGCTACCTTGACTATATCCTCCATATCTTCCACCCTTTGATCTTCTCCATTTTTTATTCCAATGATGTGATTTTTCCTCCTCCGTTGGGTTGCTTTGGAGAGTTTTTTTTTTTTTTTTTTTTTTTTTTTTTTTTTTGTATTTTTATCCCCATATTTTAACCATGGAATTCTTGACCTTTGTGCTAAATAGATCTCCTTCTTTAGAAGGAGTTCATCCCTTATTTTGCATTCTTCCAAGTACTCGGCCCTGTTCTCTTCAGTGGTCTTAGCTTCATTGAGAGCATCAACTCGTTTTTGAAGTTCTTTAATTGTCTCAACATTCAAGTTAGACTTGGCATTCCCCCATGCCATTAGATCTGTTCCACAATTGCTAATTTTTTCCTTGATTAAAGCCAACTCAAATTCCCCATTCCCAACCATGTTCCATGCATCCACCACCACTGTTTCGCAATCATCTCATAAAAGCCATGCTTCCTTGAATTTGAAACTCTTTTCTCTTCTTTGTCTATGATGTCCATAGATTTGGGTTTGAAGTACAATGGGCAGATAGTTTGAAGCATGAGAAGAAAGGTTAGTGACTATGCTTAGTTGGTATTTCTCCCTCCATTTCTTTATTGCAACAGTAGGGTCAAAGCGCACCTTCGTATTGGCATCACCAGGTCGAGGGATAGCCCCTAAAGCCCAAATCTTCAAGTTGACATAGTTCCAATACATCCCGAAAAGCATCGACCTGGACTGTTTGTGGTGGTCATTTGCTTAGCTTTTTAAGGCATGAATAAAAGTATGGCGAAAATGCACTTTTGTGGTCCCTACATTTTGGGTCTATTCTCAATTTGGTCCCTTAATTGATTTAGCTCTTAGGTCAATCTCGATTTTTAAAAATCATTTTTAAAATCATCCCTACCGTCAACCCGGTTATGGAAGAAGCTGATGTGGCAAACGGAGTGCATACGTGGCATGTTAATCATGACATGGCAAATAAAATAATATTAAAAAAATTTATTTTGCTTTTAAAAATGACATGTCAGCATTTTAATTAATAAAAAAAAATTTTAAAAGGGATAAAACCCTTTTTCATCCCTACATTTTCATGCAATTTCCACTTTGGTCCCTAACTTTTTTTTTTTTTTTCACCGCTTTTAGTCCCTATCCTGAAAAACGTGTCTCGTTTTTGTCACTACCGTTACATCAGAGACAGAAATTACACAGGTGGCAAACGGCATAAGTTAAGATCATTAAAATAATAATAAAATTTTTTATTTTAACATTAAAAAATGCCACGTTAACATTTAAATAAAAAATTCAATAAAAAAATTAAAAACAAAAATAAAAACAAAAAATTACATTAATTGAAATCTGAGGGTGGTTTGGACAAGAACAATAAGAACACAAACCCGGATCCAAAAACAAACATTAAGTTAACAAACATATAGTTTATTGCGGGATCCGAAGAGTTAGACAAGACACGATTCCAAGAAGCCTTGTTGGAGTAGGAGCTTGGAGGGCTTAGGTACATCAGGTAGATTAGGCTTGGAGGGTCTCTTGTTAACCCATGTATCCCAATTGATTGTCTAGTGGATCGATTACCGCTTGGAGGACGGCGGAGAGGTTTTACGCCAAGGACTTCAATTTCCTCTTCGATAACACATCGATGTGTTGTTTTTGTGTTTGCATTTTTCTTCCCTACTCTTTTACCTTTTATTTTTCTTTCTTTGTGTTATTATGAATATGGGTTAGAGTAGCTTTTTTGTTTATACGCTCGCATATACTCTTTTCCGCACTTAGTAAAAGTTAGAGTAAAATCTATCAAGCCGTAAATTTTATTTTGGGGGTCTAAATAGCTCTTGTGTTTTCACCCATTTTAGAGCATTCAATTGGTATCAGAGCGGGTGCACTTGCTGTGATTTAATTACCTTAGTGCAATCCTTGAACCCGTTTAAGATGGACCGGTCTCAATCTCTAAATGCTCCACCATATTTTGATGGTAGCAACTATGCCTTTTGGAAAGTTCGGATGAGGGCATTTTTGTGTTCAATGGATGAAACCGTTTAGGATGTGGTGGATGTTGGATGGACTAAGCCGGAGGCTTCTAAATCCACTTGGGATAAGGCGGCCCTTGTGGCAGCTAATGCTAATAGTAAAGCTTTGAATGCAATTTTATGTGGTGTATCTCCGGATGAGGTCCACAAGATATCTCACATCTCTATTGCCAAGGAAGCGTGGCAAATATTGGAGACCACGTATGAAAGAAGAAAGAAAGTGAAAGACACCGAGTTGCAGATGTTGACCACTCGGTTTGAGGAGCTGAAAATGAGTGAGGGCGAGTCATTTGACTCATTCTATAGCAAGCTAAATGAGATGGTTATTGGCAAGTTCAACTTGGGTGAGAAAACGAAGGACTCAAAAATAGTGAGGAATATCCTTTGATCATTACTGGAGAGCTTCCGTGCAAAAGTTACAACAATTGAAGAACGCAAGGACCTTGATGATATCAAAGTTCAAGAACTAATTGGCTCACTTCAAACACATGAGATGTCATTGACCTCACAAAGGAAGAGCAAATCCCTTGCTCTTAAGATGATTAATGAAAGGATAGAAGCTTACGACTCATCGGATGAGGATGTTGTTGAGAAAGATGTTGCATACCTTGTAAAGAATTTCCGAAAATTCTTAAAATTCAAGAACAATGGAAAATTTGCTGAGAAAGGGAAATTCCCAAGTTTTGGAAAGGATAAAAAGGACTTCAAAAGGAAAGATGGGAAGGAGTCTCGGTTTACTCAAGGAATCACTTGCTTTGAGTGCAATGGACATGGACATGTCAAGAAAGAATGTCCCAATTATTTGAGAATGAAGAGCAAGGTGTATGCCACAACTCTTAGTGATTCAGACTCTTCTAATTTGGATTCGGAAGAGAGCTATGATGGAGAAGGGAATTACTCCGCTGTTATGACTATTGCTCTCGGTGAGTCTTTGGATGAATTGAGTTTGCTTGTAGAAGAGCTTGGGGAGCATAGTGAGATGGAATCAATGGGAGCGATATTAAGGAAGATGAAAGTACAGTAGGACTTCAAGAGAACCACAATTCCCTCCTTGAGAAGTTAGAAGAATATGTAAGGGTGGCCAAAGCAGCCATTAAAAAGATGAAGAAGGCAGAGGAGGACTATAGAAGTCTCCTAGTGAGATATAAGGAGGCCAAATGTGAAATAGAGACGCTGAATGGAGAGTTAACTAAAGCTTACTCGAAGATAAAATTTCTTGAGCTTGAAGGGGTTCAAGCCAACGCTAAAGTAGAGCAAGTTTCCTCAAGAAGCTTGATGAAGTCCTTTCTCATCAAAAACCTTTCTTTGATAGAACTGGATTGGGATATACTGGAGAGAGTAGTTTGGTTGTCAATATCTCCAAGGAAGTAAAGTTTGTGAAAGCCAAAGAATCGATGGTAGCTACCACAAAGGCTGAGAAAGTGAAGCCAGAGAAGAAGAGGAATGTGACTGATCAACGGGTGTTGAATAAGCCTCGTAACCAATTAGTGGTTAGGTCTGAAGACAAAGGGAAATCACTTCCAAAATCACAAAGAGGTCCGAGAACAAAACATTTCTGCCATCATTGTGGACTTCAAGGACACACTGGACCAAATTTTCATAAACTTAAATCATTGAAGAATGCAAATGATCAGAGGTCAAGAGGACTAAGAAATGACAAAAGGAATTGGGCTGTTGAGCAATCAAGAGGTCGAGATAGTGATTCAGGAGTGATGGATGTGATGAAAATAATTAATGCATTCACCAACTGTTTGGCAAGTTTCAACAGAAGGTTTGAAAGCCACAACACTCATACCCAATCCTTTAGGGATATCACCCCAAATGCACGTGCTATGTGGGTGAAGAGGGGTACTCATGCATAAGCATTACAACATGTCTATGCATTAATAGTTCCTATGCTTTGTGACTTTGATTGGTTGTGTCTTTGTTTGTTATCGTTCCAGCATGGGTTGAAAATTGTGCTTGTTTTTATTTTATTTTATTTTATGTTTTTACATTTTGTTGATCTTACTTTACTTGTTCTGTCTTTAAGTGTTCAAAAATTCAAAAACCCATAAAAATTGGAAAAATCTTTAAAAAGTTTGATCGCTTATGTTGTGTATATCACAAGTGAGTTTGGCCTAGTACCTTTGTACTAATGGCATAATGCATTTACGAGCTTAGCTTGTTATGTATACACATATTTTGTAGGAAAAATCTTGAAAACTATGTGTGATTGTTGTAAATAGATCTTCAAGCTTGTCATAAATGATTGGTCAACAGTCTTGATGGTCTTGATACTTGCATAGACTTGTGCCTATATATCTTCCCATCTTTACTTTTGTGTTTTTGCAACAGAGCTCACTAAATGTAAATCTCAAAATGAAAAAGAGCTACAAAAGTCTGTTGCACATACTAATATTTGACTAGGAAAAAGGGAAAGCGACTTTTGTATTGTAATGTATGGTGCTCAAAAAGCCAAAGGCTAACTCTCAATGTTGAAATATCAAAAATTTCATGTATCGATCTCAAAAAGAGATGTATTATCCAAAAAGGATCAAATGTTATGATTTATGTAGAAGCCAAATGAAAAGCTCCTAAGTTTTGTAATCATTCTTTGTGAGAGGTCATATATGTTCATTTCTATAATTGAGATAGGCCACTTGACTTAGTACCAGTTATATATGACTTGATTGAATTGATCATTGAAGTTTTACTTTGGTCTAAGGACTATTTCACATTTGATACTCACCCACAACACACAAGACTTTGATTCAACTAATGCTTATCTCATTTGTGTGATTGTACATGTTCAAATGTGATATGTATGCTCAATTACTTGTTGATCAAACCCAAAAAGATTTTTGAGTGTTTTATATGTTTTTGAAAGTGTTTTTATACTTTTGTGTTTTTAGTTTTTATCAAAATGCATTTTTGTGTTTTTCTTCAAAAACTGGTTCAGAGAGGCGATTTCGTGAGAAACTTGCGACTTAAAGCTTCCCGCGAAAAGTGTTTAATGGTAATTAAAAAGTCACAATCTTATACAGAGAGTATTGCGATTGTTTTGCGATTATTTTGTGACTGTTTCGTGATTATTTCGCAACTAAACCCTTCTCGCAATGATTTTTAGGCAAAAACTGGAAAATTTTCAATTTCATACAGAGGCTATTGCAACTGTTTCGCGACTAAAAGCTTCTCGCGAAAACTTCTGTGCTTTTCTCAACTAATCTTGTGATTGCTTAACCCGTAAAAAACCCATGTTTTCAGTTTTATATAGCAGATGTGACAGTTTTTCAAACTCACTTCATTTCCCTCGCACCGCCTCTCTCGAACCCCTTTCAACCCAAAATCATTTTTCACTCAAGCCCCTTCACTCTTAAACTTGTTTTCTGCATTTTCATCTTCAATGTATGTTTTCTAAAACATTTTCTTCTCTTTTATCTTAGATTATGCAGAGATTAAGTTAGGGTTTCCAAAATTGGGGATTTTTTCAAAAATGGGTTGGGGTTCATGTTTTTGTTTTTTTTTTTTTTTTTTTTAAATTTTGATTGCGCTGAGTCCCATTTGATATTTGGCCCCTTGTGGCATATTAAACTTGTAGTGAGGCAGATTTCATCATGTTCATGCATTGGTCATTTGTGTTGTGCATTGTTGCATGCTATGTGTTTGTGAGAATGTTCATGTGACATTCTTGTGTTGTATTGGACTCAAATGAGTTCCAATGTTTGGGTTTACCCTTGATTGAACATGCTTGACATGTTTTGATCATTGGGTATGTGTTTTTCACACTTTCCCATTTTGTGCCTCACAATGCCTTGGCATGCACCTTCTAGGCACCCCCTAGGCACACCTGATGACCCATCGCACACACATGCACACACATGCATAGTCACTTATTTCATGCATTATGATATTGTGTACATGTTTTAAGAGTTATAGCATGTTGTTTTGAGTTTGTTAAGCTCTTTTTCTTTAGCTTGAACTAACTTGAATCTAATCAAGTTTTTGTGTTCTGTTTTCTATTTGTGCATCGTTTCTTTTCTTGGTTTTCTGTGTAAATGTGTAGATGTCTCCTACCAAACATTTGGCTCCTAAGAGATCAACCTCAAAGCATGCACGCATGGATTCTGATAATTTTAAGTTTGTTGAGGCAGATTTGAAATACAATAACTACTACAGAAAAGCCATGATTATCATGGAAAGGGTTGTCAAGTTGGATACACTTGAGGACACTTGCATACCTATAGTGTTCAGGGAAAGGACATGGACAAAGCTCCTAAATCCAGTTGGAGTTGTATACTCGGAGATCATCAAGGAATTTTTCTTAAATGCTAGTGTGGAAGAGGATCATATAAATTGTTGGGTGAGACACAAAGAGTTTGTGATTACAAAAGAAAGCATTCAGGAATTTTTGGAGATTCGTCCTCCCTCACGACTAATCACAGTCCAATATGAGGATCGCTTGGACCCTATTAAGGAGATGGTGTTGACTTTTGGTGGTACACTTAAGAAGACCTCCATGAACACAATTCCGTTCAGTCCAGAGATGAGGACTCTTACTCATGTGATGATCCACAACTTATATCCTATCACCAATCTGACAACATTTTCCGCTCCAAGGACAATCTTTTTTTATGATCTCTTTAGTCACAAGGAGATTGATATATGTGGACACATCTTCCACCTTTTGAAGAAGAGCATTGAGAAGTAGAACTCCAAAACAGTCATGCCATTCCCCTCACTCATAATAGGCCTCATCGCAAAGTCAAGGCTCAAACTTCCGAGTGGTCTCACTGTGGTTCAAAGAGACTATCCCATTGGTGCACATATAGTGACTCGATGCACAGCCCACATCAAAGGCTCCAGAACAAGTGTGTCTTCAATACCAAGGGATCGTGTTAAGGAAGAGGGTAGTGACACAAAGGAGGAGATTGATAGATTCACCACTGCTCTAGAGACTTCAGCTCGGCCGTCATCTTCAGCACCAACACAAGGACCAAACAGATTTGATCGCCTCCTAGCTAGAGTGGACCAGATGTTTACCATGCTTAACTCCTATGTGCAGCACACCGCGGACTAGTTTGCATACGTTTAGGGTTAGATCACGACATTATCTTCTCGGATCGAGGACTTGTCCGTAGACCATGGTTTAGAATCGGAGTCCAACCAATTTTAGCCTCTTTGGCCATTCCGGTCAAAAAGGAGCTCCCTATTTTTGGAACCTTCCCGCTTATTTTTTTAACCTGCAGACAATAAGAAGAATTATTTATCATCCTAAGACATGAATTATGCATGTTAGTAGATTCTTTTACATCCCTTACATTCCTACTTAATTTCTTTGGAATTGTTACCATCTCACCTATGACATTTTTGGACCACTTGAACTTGCTACATTTGTTGCTCCATTTTTTTTTACCTGTCAAAAATATACCAAGCCAACCCACTAATTTCAATAATCACTTAATACAAACATTAACTAATTAATTACAATCATTGAGTATAAATCTCATTGGTTTCTTTCTTTGCTGGTTTGATACCTCATTGTCTTTGCATCTTCTCTTATTGTGGCCCAACACTCCACAATCGACCGCATCTAATCTATGTATTGGTCATTGGCATTTTGTATGGCTTTCTTGGCTCATCACGTTCTCTCTTCCTTAATTTTTTTGGTCTACTTGGTTGTCCCCTCCAATACCTCACTTGCCCTCAACTTAGCTTGATAAGCCTGCCCCTTGTTTATATGGATTTTAAAAGTACTATACATATGTGTTGTCACATCTTTCAACTTCAAATTTCTGTTAGTCCTTAATTGTTCAACAATATTCTTGCCTAACCACTTGGATGATGCTTGTTTATTCCTAAACCGCCTCCCACATATATGCTCATCATTATATGTACTAATTTGCCAAGTGTCCATGCTTTTCCTCTTTGCACAGTATATAACAAAAGGACACTTATGCTTACAGTTTACTCTTACTCTAATGCGGTCATCTTTAACAAGTCTTATAGTAAACCCTTTTCCCATAGCATAGTCTTTTATAGCATCCTTGAATTTCTGCTTGGATGCAAACAACATCCTTTTTTCAAAACCAACTTCAGATATAGGACCCTTACTTTATATATTTAGGATACTGAGGTCTATCCTCGGCATCTAAATCAGACCCAACAAAGCTAGCAAAAGTATTAGGCACAAATCCATCCTCAACAGCCTTGGTAGTAGTACCTTTGGGCCCATCAATTATTGCTTTTGACCCACTAAATTTAACACTTGGCCCAACATCACATGTTCCACTACCATCACTAGCCTTGCTCCTACAAGCTTTCGATTTTTTCCTCTTAACCCCCTTTGCCTTTTGCTTCTTGCCATTTATTGATGTTCCCTCATATATTTCCTTCCCTTTTGTATTTTCTATTGTTGTTACTTCCTCATTCTCAATATACATAAGAAACATATCAACCTCTGCCCTCTCTCCCCCCTTTCTATTATTTGTATCTTCCTACCCAAAGTCTTCCAATAATGTCACTTATAGTTTAACTTCATGGTGCCCTCTAAAATTTTTCACCATTTGCACAACATCATTGTCATATACCAAGGGCTTTAAGCCTCCTACAAATGGTAAATCAGGATCCCTTTATAACAACAAATCAAGGGAACCATAACCAAGCTCTCTAATAATACTAATCATCTCGATCATTGACATTTCATTGGAATTGTAGTCTTCATGCTTCTTTATCTTCCCCCCATCATACCTGAATGGATTATTCTTAAATTTCCCACCATAATGAAGACATATGGTGAATTAAAAGTCTTTATCCATCCTATAACAAACAAAGTATAAAAGGAAAGAAGTATCAGGAATATAAAGGAAAATATTGGACGATGTACTTATATATTACAAACTTCAAGTGTAACATCTACATTTATTATAGCCAATAAGAATACAACAGACTAAGAAAATTAATATTCCTAACAATCTTTTGATGATTTCAAGTAAATTTGTTTTGGTGATTCTGAGCCAATAATTCCTTGTGATATCATTAAAAAATCAGTGGACTTAGTTACATAGTGGTTACCATGTGCAAATACTATACAACAAGCCAAACAAAATTATTAAAGTCACTCAAATATAGCATGTGGTCCCTTAATGTTTGATGGAGTCTTCAACACTAAACACTAGGGACCATTAAATCAAATTTCACCAATTTTTAAACATAAAACCTTGTCCCTTTTAGTAGCATAGCACACCCTTTACAGTCCCCATTATGTTTACATTAGCTTAGGTTTAAAGTGGACTCTTGTGTATTTTCATTACACTGAAAACCTTAATATAGACTTTGTCTTGGAAACGTATAAATCAATATACTTTGACCTATACCCACCTAGCTATAGAAACGTATATGTACATTCCAATAAAGCTATAAAGCAAAACAAACAAATTTTACTTTATAAGTCAAGATTGAGCTTCTATTTCAACAACGACTTCACGGCAGAGTTTTGAACCTTATTTGATCTCCTCAATGTTGGTGAAGTGAGGTTGACTAGTTTGGACTAGTTGATTTTGGTCACCAATTATAGTGGGGCTTGGGTGTTAGGGTTTCATGAAAATGATATTTTACCTAAAGGACAAAACTTAGGTACAATACTTTAGGTACTTTTCCTTAAGTTCCTCACTTAGAATTGAGTTATGTAGCTATTTAACTAAAAAATACATTTTCATCCAATGAGGAAAACTCCACATTGTAGAATCTTAAAAGGGGAATCTGAGGAACATTACCTAATTATCGTGCCTAAGGCTTCACTTGGGAGTTCATAAGGGAAAGGAATGGAATGGAATGGAATAATAATATGAGAATGGAAAGAAATGGAATGGAATGTATTTAAGTAAGGGAAAGGAATGAAAAAAATGGAATGGAGTTAAGTAACCTTGATTGGATGTTTTAAAATAAAGGAATGGAAATGAATGAAAATGAATGGAATGTAAGTAATCTTGTTTGAGAGCAACATGGAGAGAATGGAACGGAATCATTTTATGACAATATTACTATTAGACCCCTATTTTAAAATAAAGAGTTGAATATATAGGGGTATTTTGGGAGTTTTAGTAAAAAAAATCATTAAATCTAATTCCATTTCCTCCAATTCCTCCCAATTTCGAGGGGAATGAAAATTTGAGATTTTAAGACTCCGCTTGGGAGTTCATAAGAGAAGGGAATTTAAAGGAATGGAATGATCATAAGAGAATGAAACGTATTTTTAAGGGAAAGGAATGGAAAAGAATGGAATGGAATGGAATCAAGTAACCTTGATTGGATGTTTTAAAATTAAGGAATGGAAAGGAATGAAAATAAATGGAATGTAAGTAATCTCGTTTGGGAGCAACATGGAGGGAATGGAATGGAATCATTTTATGACAATATTACTATTAGACCCCTATTTTAAAATAAAGAATTGAAAAGAATTGAATATACAGGGATATTTTGGGAGTTTTAATAAAAAAATCATTAAATCTAATTTCATTCCCTCCCATTCCTCCTAATTTTGGGGAAAATGAAAATTTGAGGTTTTAAGGGAATAGAAAGGAATGAGTGTTCTCTCCTACCCATTCCATTCTCTTCTACTTAAATTCCCAAATAAGGGAATGAACTTTCCATTCCTTCCATTAAAACTCCCAAACAAGAGAAGGAGAGAATATTCTAAAATGATTCTTTTCATTCCTTTCTATTTCATTCCCTCCTCCCAAGTGGAGCCTAAAAGAATAGAAAGGAATAAGTGTTTCCTCCTACCCATTCCATTCCCTCCTACTTAAACTCCCAAACAAGGGAATAAATTTTCCATTCCCTCCATTAAAACTCCCAAACAAAGGAAGGGAAGAATATTCTAAAATGATTTTTTTCATTCCTTTCCCTTTCATTCCATTCCATTCCCTCCTCCCAAGCAAAGCTTAAGTCTTGCCCTTACCCAAAAACTAATAACACACATTTATGCACTCACGCCTACTATAAGGTGAATGTCAGTGGAATATATTTTGAAGTTTTTTTAATTATTCCTTTATAAACTATATATTATTTATTCTTTTAATTAGAGCTATTTGAGACTATCTCATTAAGTTCGTGTAAAATTAGGTTAATGACTATTCTTTCCTTCTGAATATATTGCTTTAATTATGGGTTTCTTTGCATTAAACTATTGGAAGAAATTAATTCACATTTAAATATTAGAAGTTGATTGTGTTGCATTAATAATTGAAGATCAGGAAGAAGAATGGTTAGGGAAATTAATTAGCAAACGACAAATTAAGAATTAATGTTCATAAATAAGAATTAAAACATGAACATAAATACTATAGAAAAGAAATGCATTTACTTAATTCAAAATTTTAAATTATATGCCATATGACATTGTTTGTCCATATAATACCAAGTAAATGTAGGAAGTTGTCACATATCATCGTAGTATGTTTTGAGAAAGGAACATGTGTTATTGTAGCATGCATCCATTTTAGAATCCAACTTTTATAATATATATATATATATATATATATATATGTTTTAAAAACTTTTAAAAGTTAATGAGTTTTATATGGTAAGAAAATTAAATATTAAAATAAAATATTAGAGTTTGTGAGTATTTTAAAATGGCACATTTGGTCACATAATGAATTAACATTGAGAATAATAATCTTTATTATTGGAAATAGAAGATATTGTAATAAAATAGTAATTATTATTCATAATTTTGGTTATTACATATAGAAAGGTTGTAAAAGATGATGTATAAGGAAAATTCTTATTTTTTGAAATAAATTAATTTGAAAACCTATTACATGCACTAAATAATAACTATTACACCCATATTAATAAGGAATAGATATTCTTCAATTTAAAAAATAGTTTTTTTTAAACCAAAAAAAAAAGTTATTCTTATGTAATAAAGTATTAAAGATGCAATTAAATAATCAAATTGCTATTACACATGAATAAATATTTCATTATAGGAGTTATTACAACATACCAAATAGTCTCTAAGTGTTAGTACATTTTTTTGTTAAAAAAAAAAAAAAAACAAAAACAAAACAAAGGGGGCCAATTAAGTAAAACTTATTTATAAATTACAATTTTTTTGAAAAAATAAAGAAAAATTGACCACGTTCATATTCAACCATTCTCCCTCCCATTTAATGCTAATTATATTTTTAAGATTTTAATTTTTCCTCTTTCCTCTTTTTTTTTTTTTTTTTTTTTTTTGATTAATCCTCTTTCCTTTTTGGGTGAACATTAATGCTCATCCTTGGTTGTCTTTTCATTAGGTGACAGTTCAAAAATTCAATGTACACATCTCTACCTAACCAGCACTTCTTTATAAATAGCATTCAAGTTCATGGTAATGTTCATACATATTTACTTTGAATTGGTGTGATAATGGAGTTTGAAAAAATCATCCCAATTGTGGTTTTGTGCCTGTATTTTGTGAGCAAAGTGAGCGAAGCCCGGATTTTATCCGACGAGGAGGATCTAGAGTTGGAAAGACAACTCAAACTTATCAACAAACCTCCTGTTAAAAGCATTCAGGTATTAGATTAATCTTTTTGTTTTTGTTTTTGTTTTTTTTTTTTTTTTTTTTTTTTTAGACTAAGGGTATCAGAGTAATCAATAAAGTTAAAATTGCAACAAAAATTTACAATAATGATGGTTAGTTCAACTAGTAGAATTTTTTTTTTTTTTTTTTTTTTGAGAAACAAAAAAATCTCTTATTGTTGAATAAGAGATATATGGTTCAAACTTCAAACCCTTGTTACATCAAATAAACAATTAGGGTATATTTGGTATACTAAATGTGGATTACAACAGAAATGGTAATCTTTATTACCGGAAATAAAATGTGTTGTAATGGAATAACAAAAACTATTCATTAGTTTGGTTGTGAGTTGTAACATTAGAATAAAACTTTTGATCTATTTTAGGAAATATCTCATTCATACAATTATATTTCCTAGAAAATAATATATTTTAAATTTTAGAAAGATGCGATATTTTTTGATGATTTTTTATTTCCATAATTGTTAGGTGGATATAGAAAGTTTATTTATTTGGAAATATATTAATGTTAAAAGTTATTATATCTACAAAGGAATAGCTATTACAACTCTTTTAGAGATGAATAGTTATTTCTCATTTTAAAGAATAACTATTTATAAGGAATGACTATTCCCTGTAATAAAAACATAACCAAACTATTGAATAGTTAAACCATAGGAATTGTTAAACCATAGGAATAGCTATTATATTACAATGTCTATTACAATCTATCAAACGCGCCCTTAGTATTTTGCTTTGATAATAAAATAAAAAAAAAAAAAAAAAAACCATTATCTCAGAATAGATGTTATAGATTGAAATTTTATACTCTCTATAAAAAAAAATTATTATAATAAGTTCATAATAATCTTAAATTTGCATACCTGCTCACACGTGGGTCCCAGAATCTACCATTTATTTATTTTTAATGGTTAATGTGTGTGGTGATAGCTTTTATTTATTTATTTATTTATTTTTCCTTTTAATCTTATATTCAATATAGTTACAGTGTGTTAGGCTTTCAATAAATTAATAAGTTACTGCACCTTTCAATAATTAGAAGTTTTTTTTTTTTTTCTTCCTTTTGTTACTTTGGATAGAACTTCTTGTAAGAGAGTTTGTTGATCTTTGATTTTGTAGACGGAGTTTGGACATATTGTTGATTGTATTGATATCAACAAGCAACCGAGCTTTGATCATCCTTTATTGAAAGATCACAAGATCCAGGTACTTCATCCTTGTAACAAAACCAAGTCCATTTCCAATATTTTTCTTCCTAGAAAATGGTGATCAGAAATACTAATCACTTTATTTCAGTGCTAATTGTACTTCTAACGGGGATGATTAATGTTAACACAATCTTGACTTTGACGTGGAGCTAGATATCCGTAAAACTAAATGCATATAAATAATTTCAAATTAGAGTAAGATAAATGGATGATTGGCTCACAGAGAGAGAGAGAGAGAGAGAGAGAGAGAGAGATTAACTTGCAAATATTGATTATAAAAAGAAAATTGCAAATGTTAGGACCAGGGTTCTTTTTTATGAATCACTCCCTTCAATTTTATAAACTTACATTCAATTTTTTATTGTGGCGATGTCAGAGTTTGACTTTAAAAAAGAAAATTTTGTATATTCTAGTCGATGCCCCATGATTTGCATCGTTTTGTTTATGAATTTATATAATACTATTACTATATAATTCATTTGAGAAACAATAACTAAATGGATGATCATTACATCATCTCATAATTTTCATTTTTTAATGAATTGTTTTCCTAATTTTTTTTCAAAGTCAAAATTTCAGTTGCGAATAAAAATATTTTTAATTTTTACATAGATATAAAGTACAATTTACAAACATTAACGGTATTATGTAATTATTCTAAAATTGTATTGCTTATCACATAATTGTTTATGATAGAGAATAAAATATCACGTCAAGAATTTGAGATCCTAATAATTTTGTTTTGGTATAACTTTTGAAAATGTCTGTAATGTTGATATGTTTTTCCTTTAAAAACTCTTGTCCAACTAAATTTGTTTTTACCCTTTTTGCATAATTTTTTTTCCCTTTTCATAGGTTCTGAGTCTTCTGACCTTAAATACATTGAAAAATAGAAACATCTTTATTTTTATGAAGGAATTTTGACATATAAATGAAATAAAAATATATAGTATATTATTATTTTAAACAAAAATATCTGAAGTTAAAATTAAATTGTTAAATTAAAAAAAATTGGATTGATTATAATTTATAAGTATAATATAGGAATTAGTATATCGTAAAAAATACATAAAAGTAATTTATGAAAAAAGTAAACAAATAATCAAATTATAATTTGGAGGGGTAAAAGTTTGTAAGATACATAAATATTAGTCCATTAGTTTTTTTGAAGGGCAAGGGACTGATAATAATAACAATAATTGTGGGGTCATAGAGCCTAGTGATATACATCCACATTTTATACTGGGCCCGAGGCCCATGCCGAGACTCATAATCGCATATGAAGAAGACAGTGGTGATCATGGCAACCTAGGAAACCGCGCCGAGGACAACTCTGTCCTCGGCTAGCCAAAGCCAAGGTGGAAGAAAAGTGATTTACCGGAAAAGACAATCTTCCAAAGCACTCCAAGGAAAAAGATATGTACAACAAGTAAGCACACTAGAGTATGGGGGTAGAGCAATTCTAGGAAAATCTACTGCCTCCACATTAAATGCTCCACAACTAACACTCTGGTTGCATTAATGTGGAAATGATACCTGAGCGATTACTTTTCGGACTCACAGCTACTACTTAAGAACTTTGGGAGGAGGTTGATGTGACAAAGACCGACAACAAGAAAATCGACTTGCACGTGTATGATGGAGATGAAGGAGGAAAATAGTATATAAGGAAGAAGGAGCTCTGAGAAAAGGAATTGGAGATTTTACCAAAGAAAACACTGTAGTAATCTGAACTAATTTTGTAACCATTGTCACTGTCACTTAAGAAATAATAAGTTGAAGCTCCTCGGACTAGTGCCGATGATTGAATTGCTTGTTCAAATCCATATTTGTTTTACTTATTCATTCTTCAAATCATCTTCAACTGTTGTTACACTCATTAAAGCCCAATTATTCTACCCACTATCTACAAATTTATTATATTAGGCTTGCTAGGCTTGAATTTACTTATCCTTTAGGAATAGTGCTCAAACTCAGTCCCTACAATAATAATAATAAATTATTATTATTATTATTATTATTATTATTATTATTATTATTATTATTATTATTATCATCATCTTTTGCAAAAAATAAAGATTTACAACTTTCTTGATAATTATATGTTATGTTATTTTATTATTATTTTTTTATTTCTTCAGAGAAATCCCAGTTTTTTACGAGGACAAACTAAGAATGGAGATCTCTCGCAAACTAGATCTTCAATGATAGGCTTACCAAGAGGTGCTTGTCCATTAGGAACTGTTCCAATTCGCAGGGCAACAAAAGAAGATCTCATAGAATCCAAGTTATTGTTAAAAAATATTCAACCTCAAGCCACAGAAAAGTTTAATAGATATGTAAGTTCTCCTTCATTTATACTTGGATGCAATACATTTTGGTCACAATTGGTATCATGAAAACTTAGATATGTACTATATCAAAAAAAAATAAAAAAATGCAAGGATATATAACAATATAAGATTTTGATGAAAATACACTTTCAGTCCCTAAATTGATTTTGCTCCTAGCCTGAAATCAGAAAATCAATTCTATTTTGGTCTTTGTGTCAATCCAATAAGAGAAAATGCATACATGGCAAACGGAGTGCATTGTTGGCATGTTATATCTTGACGTGACTAATTATGGTGCTAACATGGTCATTAAAATAATATTTACAAATGCCACATCAACATATAAATTAATTAAAAATAAAAAAAAAAGAATTTTAATTTCTCGATTTTAATTTAAACTGGAAAAATTAAAAAACAAAAAACAAAAATGCTTCTTTAGTTTTAAAAATTGTGAAGAAAATTTATAAAAATTTTCTCAAATTTACTTAGTCACTAACCAAGCACAACATCACAACCCTCTGCTCCAAACCCCAATCCCAACCCCACGAACCCAACCCTCTTGTTTTGGGTTTAATTGTGAGAACGTGAAGTTTGATTCTGGGTTTGCTCTTGTTCGGGGTTCGACCTACATTGTTGGTTTCTTTAATTTATTTCTTGTTCTTTGGATTTGATGGAGATTAGATTTGGTTGTTGGATTTGGATTTGGGGTTTGCCGAAGATTGGTTTGGTTGCTAGATTTGGATTTGGGGTTTGTCGAAGATTGGTTTGGTTGCTGGGTTTATTTCTTGGATTTGGGAAGAAGATGAAGAATAAGTTCTTATGTTCTTATTGAAATAATAATGAAAGTAAATAAAATAATAATAATAATAATAATTAGATTTAAGGTTTTTTTATTATTTTTTTAATTTAGTTTAAATTTTCTGAGCTGGCTTTTTTTATTAATTTAAATGATGATGTGGCATTTAAAATGCTAAAAATAATTTATTATTATTTTATTAGTCACGTCAGCATATAACATGCCAACAGTGCACTCCGTTTGCCACTATGCATTTTTTTCATTCTTGGGTTGACGACGGGGACCAAAATAGAATTTATTTTCTAATTTCAGGGACTAAACTAGGAGCAAAATCAATTTAGGAACCAAAATGAGAATTGGCCGAAAATGTAGGAATCAAAAGTGTATTTTCACCTAAGATTTTAACACACGATTAGTGCTTTAGCTTGTTAAGATGATCATTTGAACTCATTCATTAACTAAATGAACCAACCTTGAATTCAAGTTTGAAGCTTGATTAGTTTTTCAAATCAAGCTTTAAAAAAAGGATTTGCTTGGTATGGTTAATATTTGTTGGAATTAATTATGTGCAAGAATATGTCAAAGAAAGCATATATTTTTCCTTGTTTATTAAAATTAACTAGTCGCTAACCCGTGCGATGCACGGAAAAGTTCTTATAGGGTTAACCTACACGGTGGAGTCATACCATGGCTACTAGAGTTTGTTCCTAAGGTTGGACTCAAAATTGTCAAAAATGGAATTTTGAACTTTTCAGGTGCCAATATTTTAGAGCATCTTGCTCTTTCATTGAGGCACTATGTCATTTGAGACAACAAAGTAACTATTATGAGAATTTGATGAGAGAATTCTATATTGCATTGAAAGAAAATGAATGTACATTAAGTATTTATACAAAGTTTGAAAGTAACTAACTTCTTACTAACTCCACAATATACGAATATAGCCTTTACAACCAATCAGATTAATAAACGTGTATATAAATAATAACTATGAATTAAACTAATCCTAAAGTACAGGTAGTATAACTGTTTTAAATATAAACACTGTCGTTTATATAGTCACGGCTACAATTCTTCCATTGCTCTATTCGATACTTTGCCCCGAGTCAACAGCTACAATCCAAACTTGCTCAACCTTCAACATGAGTCCTTGATCTTGTCCTTCTGATAACTATGAAACATCATTGGTTTCTTTGTCTTAATGGAATTGTCTAGGTTGGTGTAAAGATTGACAAAAACACAAAAGCTTAAAAGAAAATACTGACCTCTTTACATAGATATGGAGAGTGCCACCTAATTGAAATATAAAAAAGTAACGAAACCTAGAAAATGAAAATTCCAAATAACAATTCAGGTAGAATTTGATCTTCTAGGCATATACTTCTTTGACCCACATGAACTGCACTTGCACATAACTCTAAGATGGGGGGGGAAATAATAAAGAAGCATCTTAATGAATCCTTCAACAAAACAAACAGAAAGTTGCTGTAAGGATTGCATAAGAAGAAAATGAATGTGGTGGTGAGAAAAGAGTGCATAAAGGTCCTACAAGAATATTAAAGAAAAATATGTCAACGTACATGTGATATTTAGAAATAAGTTCAAGGCTTACATATGAAGGTTTGGAATATAACTTCTCGGGTAGAACATTTTGTCCACTTTTTTCTAAAGACCTACTTAAAAAATTGTCACAAAATTGATGATAAACTCCTTAGTCTACAAATTCAAATATAAAATTGCCCCAAAAATCAATTGGAGGGAAAAGAATTGTACACACACACAAAAATAGGACAAACATACTTCACATTTGGTTGGCATTTTTTTGAAGTTGTGACTCATAATTAGACTTTGGTTTACAATCTGCGCAATAGTAATCTAAATTCTCTAGATCCTTTAAACCATACACAAGTCAGTGAATAAACACATATATGACAAGAATAGAAATTGAAATCACAATTCATAAATCAAGTGTATTAAGCACACCTTGAAAAGCTTGCTAGAAATATTCTCACACTTGGCATGCACCCAAACATTACAACCCCATCACAACACACTTGATCAACATCTCTAAAAGCACAAAACATTGTAGAAGCTTTCTCCTAGAGTTCTATGTACTATCTACATATAGAAAGAAGCCAAATGCTGCATCGTTGAAGATCCAAGCCAACAGATCAATTATGTATGTGCATATATATACACTACGAGGGAGAGAGATTCTCTAGTAATCCCAAATGAAAGATTGAATCTTATCCTGGAAAAGCATATATGATTTTGATTTAGAGTCACCATAGTGAAACAAAACAATTCACATTAATGTTCCTATAAAACTGAACATGGGATTCACTTCATTATGATATCTAGAAATTGAACAGTACATTTATAAAGGCGATAGGTAGTAAACATTGCATATATCTTAAACAAAAAAAATTAAGAATCAAACATACCAGAGAAGAATGAGTGACTTTAATTTATTCAAAGAACTATTCTACTTAGTGCTAAATTGGTTGTGCATTATTTAAACCTTATCTAGAAGAAATCTTAATGAGATATGGGCCACTTGCCCTATTTAGTCTTCAATAAATTCAGTAGGTAAAAGATCTTCCAAGATTAGATGCCAAGGAAATTGCTGTATACAATTGGATGCAAATTTGGCGAAGAATCGTAACATTTGAAGGCAATGAACAATAAAACTACAACAAAAAGCAAGCCTTACTCCCAAAATTTTGAGTTCAGCTATGAATCCTCAACGAACATAAATTTTGAATAAGAATAAGAATACCATAACACTTATACATACCAAAACAGAAAAGTTTGGAAAAACTTGGGTCAATCGGATAGATTATGCATATGTACATACGTATATGTTATAAAGGAACTTGATTTTTTTTTTTCAACTTGTACAAATTCGGGCACAAAATTGAGCATTTGGACAAGTCCTATTTTGGCCTAAATCAAGCATTTGGAAAAAAATTTAGAAATAAACACAGAGAGAGTATATCACTATATTCTCAGTCTTTCATTTAAAATTACAAATTTCATAAAGCCTAGTTTGAGTTAAACTCAAGGTCTAAGCTACGAATTCAATCAAAACTGTCATGTTAGAGAAAGGGTACTGAACCTATAGAAATTGAAACTAAAATTTAGCTCCACAAATAGAACAAAATTTGTTTACCAAATAGAGAAGTAGATGTGCAGGACCAAAGTAACTAAAACACGTAAGTAGGTGACCTCCCCATTGATCACAACCTAGTGACTAATTCCAGGTCCACAATCTATACATTTTATTCCCATGATCAAATATAGGCTTTCCCAAAAATGAAAACCCAAATAGTAATTTAAACTTTCTCACACTCATAAATTGATAAAAACCACCCACGTCATCACTTCAAAACAGAACCACATTCAATGACACCAAAACCAATTGTCAACAAAGCTCATAATTAGAAACAAAACCTTGCTAGCATAGGATTTAGACTTTTTGATTTCCCCATCCGATTATCTTCATTCTATTTTTTCCATTGAAGTACTATTTGACTCTATTCCTAAATTGAATCAACCCTGTGACTCTTTTTTTCCCCATTCAATACATATGAAGAAATTTTCAATTATTTGACATAAACTTTCTAAAGTCGGGTCCCTTTTTCAATTTGGCTCAGGAATTTCGTCAAACACTTTAAGGGTGAAGGGTTGGGATTATGTTCTCTTTAGCCACACCCTCAAGTGGGGTTGTTCTGCCTCGGGGTGTTGGGGCTTCTTTGATTTCAATCAAAATACAGCCATGTATAAATCCAAGACACAGTTTTTATTGAAATCAAAGAATATCCGCTTATGCATGTTTTTAGAGGCAATTTAGCTCCACTACCGCCTCCAAACCCATCAACCTATGCTAATCATTCAAAAGAAACGAACAAAATTAAAAACTTACTGGTAATGTTTTTGGAGAAGTGATGGTGGTTCTATGAGATTTTGCATCATTCAAGAGATTGCATTTTTGTAGTGGCGACAATCTGTGGCGGTGTGAGTGACGGGGAGAATTTGAGTTTTGGGTTTTGATTTTGGAGGAAGGAAAGGGTGAGTTTTAGGTTTAGGGAAGGAGATGTTTTAGTGTGTGAGCAGAGGAGAGATTTTTACATTTTTTTGTTTTGTTTTAAAGAGTATTGGGTTTTGCAACGTGTATTTGGTGGGGGAAATTTTAGATTTATTTTTAAATTAAATTTAAAAAATAGAAAAAAAGATTAAATGTTAATGTGGAAAATTGTGGGAACTTCAGAGGCTTTGATTTTATATATATAGATTATAATATTAGTGAAATGCATATAATTTAATTAGTAAAATTACAGAATAAAATATATGAGAAATGGCTTGATTTCTTAAGTAAAATTTATATTACATTAATATAATTAAGAGATAAATGAAATGACCCTCAAATTTTGGATTTATTTTCCCAACAGAACACTATAATTTCAATTTAGTTGTTATCCACCCATAAGTTTTGGGAAATGGCTAAATTGTCTCATCCATCACTCATAATCCAGATTTTGAGGATTCTTTTAGAAAAGAGGGGATGCATTGATGGTGGCTCCAGTAAAAATAAATAAATAAAATAAAATAAAGAAGGAACGGGGAGAAAAAGAAAAAGAAAATAAATTATTATTTATTTTATTATATAATAAAAATGAATTTTTATTTAAATAATCGCACGATTGAAATATTTAAATTCTTCAATACCTAGTGTTCAAAATTTTGATGGACATATCTTCCTATCTTGTTGTTTGACTTTTTGAATTTTTATTGTACAGCGTGCATATCTCCAAATGGAAAATATTACTAATTACACTGGAATAGAAGGAAACATCACCGTATATAATCCTCAGTTTAAGGATGGACAAACCTATGCCAACATGTACGTGCATAATGGGAAAGAAGAATATATAAATTCAATTGCAACAGGATGGATGGTAAGCTAAAAATTTCTACTTATTAACCCTTAATGCACTTAATTGATCTTCATGGATGCAAAATGAAAATCAGTAAAAACGTAGTCAAAAACCATAACAACACTGCTATAAATCAAAATGGTCTATTGTGGCATTTTTTATTGCGGCAACCATTAACGTTGCAAATAGACTATTTCAGTAGGAAATTGTGCAACGCTTTCAAGAAATGCTCCTGAATATAAACTCTTTAGTGGCACTATTTGATATGTAGTGGCGGTTTATGAAACTTACACAAAATTTCACACCACTCTGACAATTCTTAGATACTCTTAGAATATAGTGAAATGGTTCTCCATTTTTTCACATTCATTGTAAATTCCATCATGAATTTAATGAGTGGACTCTATCATAAATATGAGGGGATGGAGCACCATTTATCAAGTTCCAGGAGTACCTAACAATTACTCGTGAGAGATTATGGAGTAGTCTATGTAAAACTCTGATCGATTTTGTATCAGTTAAGAAGAAAAAGGTTATTAGAAAAGTTGACAATCCAATACAAATGAAACAATGTGATAAATAATCTTGGCAATTGATGTCACTAAATAGCGTAATTTTAGCCATCAACTACATAATCATATTTCTTAATGAAATTTTCCATAGGTTTTAGTCTAGACTTGTATGAATGTAACAATTTATATTTTCAGATAACATACTAGAAATTTTAGTACTCATTGCTTCTAAGTTCTAACAGGTGGCTCCAGGATTTTACCGTGATGGGTCTTCTCATTTTTTTGCGACTTACACAGTAAGTTCTACTTTTGTTTTTATCTAATTTATAATAAAAATAAAAATAAAAATAAAAATAAAAATAAAAATAAAAATAAAACCTTTTCACCAATCATATATGTGCGTTTATTGTGTGCTTGTGTTTCAATTCATTGAATTTTCGCTCCTATATTTTTGTGTGGGTGTCCAGTTAACGGGTTTCCTGAAACATTCAGTTAACAAAATCCTCTTTGTGTCTATTATATTTCTTTTGCTTTATTTCGTTTCTTTTTAAAACTTTTTTGTGTTTTCCTTTAAAATTAATTACAGTTGTTTTATGTTAATGTAAAAGGTTTAAATTTGTGCCTCTTAATATTAACTAGCTAATGCCCCGCACAAAGCACGAATACATTATAAATTGACATGAAAATATTTTTTATAATACTCATTAATTATTATTTTATTTGATAATGTATTATATAACATGTCATTAAAAAGAGTATAAATGTGAATTATTATAATTAATATAATTTAATAAATGACACACGTAATTATACAAAAAAAAAAAAAAAAAAAAAAAATAATAATAATGCATTGCAGAAAAGTTGATGTTTTGCCGACTGACAATGTATTTAAAAATTATAGAATGATGGTTACAAGCAATCGGGTTGTATCAATTATATGTGCCCAGGATTTGTACAAATAGATGATAGCGTTTATCTCGGGGCAGCATTATATAATGTATCCGTCGTGGGCGGAAATCTATTTCAGATTGTGCTCTCACTCCAACAGGTAAAAGAATTTATTTGTTGATCATAACTATTGCATTTTTGTTATTTTATATAAATATTAGTCTTTTGGGTGAAATTTCTCAAGCTAAGCATACCACGGTGACACATGACCTTTTCAATTATTCAAAATATTAGATTCGTATTTTCATATTCACATTTTCAATTATTCTTTTTGAATTTTTTATGCTTTATTTGTTTATTGCTTCAAGTTTAAGCTTTAACATTTTTTTCTCCTCTTTCTACAAATGGTTTGAGATTTTTTTGCCATTTTTTTTAATATACAAAATTTTAAGACGTGTAAAAATATTTTATTTAGCAAAGAATTGTTGCAATCTTTTGACATTCAATAATTTAGCAAAGACCTTGATTTTGAATTATAATGGTGAGTTTAATTTAGGCATATATCAATTTTTTTTTTTAATTTACATCTCTCTCTCTCTCTCTCTCTCTCTCTCTCTCTCTCTCTCTATATATATATATATATATAATTTTTAAATTTTATTTATTTGATATTGTGGTTCAACTAATGACCCATTGACCCGGCTCATTGACCAGGTTAACGCCCGATTTGAGTATAATAACTATGCATTCATATAAATTAAGAATTAAAGTTTAAAAAAGCAAAATATTGATCACATATTCTTACTCTTTGACATGACAGGATTCAGATTTCAATTGGTGGATATCAATTGAAGGTGATGTTGTGGGATATTATCCAGCAGCTATACTTTTTAATTTGAACCATCCTAATGTTATAGGATGGGGAGGTGTTGCCGATAGTCTCTCAAATAAAAATAGCCCACCCATGGAATCTGGAGAATTTCCCGATGGCATTGATAATCATGCAAGTTTTACAAATATCCAATATAGAAATCAAGGAAACACAACTCTTGTACCTCAATCAACCCATTACCAAATCATCAACGACAGCCCTAAGTGCTATGACTTGAAATATGATGGAGATAAAGGTCAGCCGTTGGGATTCACCTTTCAATTTGGGGGACCTGGTGGACAGTGTAACAATTAAAATATTTTGTACCAATTATTTGACATGAATAAATTGGAGTTTTTTTATTTTTATTATTTTTATTTTTATTTTTATTTTTATTTTTATTTTTATTTTTATTTTTATTTTTATTTTTTTTTTTCAATTAGTGTAGTATTGAACTTGATTTTTGAACCTCCAGACTCCAAGCAAATCTTTTAGACAGCAATCCTACTTCTATTTCTATAAGTTGTACTATACGTTGATATGAGTTCATTGCATAATTGATAAAGTCCATTTCTTTTTATTGCATAATTATTTATTAAGTCCATTTCTTTTTTTCTTTTCTTTTTTATTTATGGGAATTAAGTCCATTTGTTGATAGTATGTTTTGTTAATTCTTGAAGCATATGGAATATGCCTGAAAAATAATAGCTTAAAATATTTTGTACATTATAGAATTTTTTTTTTCTTTGAGAAACAAACACACAAAATTGGAGAAAATAAGATTCTAACACAAAGAAATACCACAAAGGCACAAAATCCACTAAATAGCAAACACTATGGTAAAACTATTAATTGAATGGCTCAAAGCAAAAAACCTATACCAACGATCTAGTGATAGTAACATTTTGAAGCGAGATGACAAATGTGGCAAAGATCTCTCCTGGTGGAACTGTAACAACTTTGGGAATGTTCGAAGGGAGTTGGAAAAAAAGAACTTGTTGGTCCAAACTGAGAGAGCAGCTTTAGTCAATGGACTAAATCATCGGTTAGAGAATTAAAGGATGAGATAAATATCCTTTTGTATAGGGAAGCCCGTTTGTGGAGTCAACGATCTCAGGTTCTCTGGCTAAAAAATGGAGATAACAATACCAAGTATTTCCATAGTTGTGCAATTCAAAGACATTGCAAAAATTTGATTCGGGATATCATGGATGACTCTAATACTTGATAGGTACATCCAGATGAGATTGCTTTTGTTCTTACCAGGTAATAACAAGATCTTTTTTCCACTTCAAACCCGGACACATATGCTGCCTCTCTAGACCATATTCCTCATGTGATCATCAATGATATGAACCTGGCACTTACAGGAGATTTTCTAGAATCTGAGGTTACTACAACTTTAAAACAAATGGCCCTGTTTAAGGCTCCTGATCCTGATGGAATACCTCTATTGTTCTATCAACACTTCTGGGGAGTGGTTGATCATGATGTAACAAGCTCAATTTTGTCTTGGCTACATTTAGGTACTCTCCCTCATCCTATAAATCATACTTTTATCACTCTTAACCCTAAAACCAAAAATCCTGAGCATGTTCGAGTGTATCGCCCTATTAGCTTGTCTAATGTTCTTTAAAAAAATTTCTCCAAAGTTTTAGCCAATAAACTAAAGAAGATTCTACCTTCCATCATCACTAAACATCAGTTTGCATTTGCCAAGGATTGTCTAATTACTGATAATATTCTTGTTGCTTTTGAGACTTACATTGTATGAAAAATCATAATTCAAGGGACATTGGCTTCATGGCAATCAAATTTGATATGAGCAAAGCTTATGATAGAGTGGAACGGTTGTACTTAGAAAATCTTATGAGAAAGATGGGTTTCAATGATAAGAGGATTGGTCTCATCATGGTTTGTGTCAAGACTGTTTCATATTCAATCTTAGTTATTGGAGAACCCCAAGGTTTACTTCACCCCACTAGAGGCATCCGACAAGGAGATCCATTGTCTCCATTTCTTTTCCTTCTCAACATGCAAGGCCTACATGGGCTTATTCAACAAGCAACAAGAGTGGGTGGTATTGAATCTGTATAATAGTCTTCTCTAGAATAACCCCAATTCCCAAATCCAAGTGTATTATTCTAATTCAACTCGTTTCTCTCACCCTGCCCTTCCTTCTTCCAGCAATAGTATTCTGCTTGGAACGTTCCATCTCCTTCTCAAAGTTGTTTTTCCGGACCTCCCTCTAACCCAATCGAAGCATGATTGGATTACCTTGATTTAACCTTCTAATTTAGGTTTTGATTATTTTTACTATTTGTGTGTGTCTCTATACCAATGAACTAAATGTTGTATCTGACACTTGATTCTAGCACTTCAAATATATTTCCAATTTATATAATTCTCTATTTCTTTCATTTACTTGAATATCAGATAAGTATTTCCTTCAAAAGAAGTTGGGTATATAGTCTCTACAAAATCCCCTCTCTCAATAATTTGCTTTAATATTTTGTTGTAGACGTGACTAACAAAAAAATTTGTTACTTGCATGCAAATTGTTTGATAAAATACCTAACTGTTTTGTTTTTTTTCCAGAATTTGATTGATTCTGTACAATGTCCATTTTGCAAGTCTAATAAGTAGACATGTATTCTTCTTCTTATAGTATATACATAGCCTGACCAGGGTCAACAAATTAGCAAGAGGTTTTCTTGCTTTTGCTATCTAATTGTTACTTTCTCTCTCTCTCTCAAAAGGTTGAATACTTTGTTATGTTGAGTTATTTGGGTTTCATTTGAATGGTTTTCACTGTTTTTTACTGATAAACTTTCGCTTTGGGAATTTTCATTTTTATTTTTTTTTTTAAATTTTCTATTAATAAAGCATAATTACACTCAAAAGCTATTGGGTTAGTAAGTGAAGGGTTCCAGTGTTGATTAGCTCCTTATTTTTGTTCTTTGTAGGTACTTAACAGGATTTTGTAGAATTTTTGGTTGCTTTTAGTTCAAGTGAATTCCATGAGTTGAATTTCATGTAAAATGTAGTTGAGATTTGTAATAGAATTTGGATGTGCAAGTACTTGCATACCTCTGATTCGCCAGCATTAAAAAGGGGTTTTCAGCAAATTTTTTAATTGTGTTTACTTTAGGGGCTGTGGTTTTTGCTGCTTTTTAGTATTGCTTTGAGAAAAATAATGTCAGAAGCCCATTATCCTTGAGCCTCCATAAGTGACTAAGCTTAAAAATAATCTAAAAAGTATTTAAGTCATGATTTAGTTTTTTTTTTTTTTTTTTTTTTTTTTTTAATTGATCCTATATTTCATATGGGTTATTTGTTTTTTTTTTTTTTTTTTGTTATTAATATGGGCCTTTTAGCGTATCAATTACCTGCACCCATGAGAATGCCCCATGAGGTCCTCCACCACAAGAATTTTGAGTTCATGCTCTGTTTGTATTAATATGAGACTTCTTCTTCTTCATTTTTTTTTTTTTTTTTCTCATTTGTTTGTGTTTGGATCCAATTTAAGTTCTGGGTTATCTCAAGTTTGGTTTTATGTTTAGTTTAATTGTTTTGTCTCAAGATTTTCATTGTTTTTATTACTTCTTTATTTGATTTTTATGGGCATGTAGAATTTGTCTTTAATGGAACTAAAAATATATGTAGAGACTGAAAAGAATTCTGGCTTCCCGTGACAATTGTTCTGGGAGTTTGTACATATATATAATGCTCTGTACAAATTACAATGAATTTGAATATACAGATTACATATTTATTTGAATTTCACATTGCTGGATTTTAGCAAACTTTTATCAGATAATGTCCTAAGCTTTTCAAAAAAAAAAAAAAAAAAAAAAAAAAACTCTTATCAGACAATGGTTGGCTTGGCTTCCTGCTATCTTCACAGGGAGTTTGAACGAGCTGGGATTGTCTTGTGCTTCAATATCCGCGCTAGAATCAGATAAAGGATAAGGTTGGTTTGATAAGAATCATGTTATTGATTTTTTAAAAAATTTTATTGGAATTTTCTTCACGAGTAGCATCTATTTTTTGAGGGGTTTAGTTTGGTTCTTTGTTTAGTTGCAGACCCCAGCTTCTTTTCCTTGGCTTCACTGTTTATCTATGAATTTTATTTGTTGGCTATGTTAAGGTTTGTACAATTCATACACTAAAACTTGATGAATGTCAACTTTGGTGTTTATTTGCATCTTGATTCTTTTACAAAAAGACCATTAATTTTTGGTTTGTTTATTTCCTTGTACTTCCTACTGCATAGAATGGTCCTCAGCCACATGGTATGGTTGTTTTTGCTCACTTGGTAGGGACTTAAAACTATTTGCTGCTTTACTTATACTTACCAAACTCTATTGTGTTAGTTGGCCTATTTTGAAAGTCCCTTTAGTCAATCTGTAATATATTATGTTTTCTGTCTATTGAGCCAAGCTTGGTTTTGATTCAGGTAATGCAGTTGGAGCTAAATTTGAATATGATGTTATAATTCCTATTAACGAACTTCTACTTAATCTGTCCAATGAGTTTGACTTATTGCAATCGGCAATTTATTTATATATTTTTAGAAACCATTTTGTAAACAAGTTTGTGTATAGATGAGTGACGAAGGCAAATCTAAAATAGGGACATTTTTGGATATTCACGGTTTCATCAAGAAAATAAGTCTCTATGGCCAAGTGATACATGATGAAACTCCATACTAAATCACATGCTTCAATTTCTTCAACTCATCTTCATTAGTACCTCAAACAAAAACATGAAAACCAAATGAGTACCTTGCAATAGGTCTATCAAATCACATATACACTAATTTGTAGACTTTGTACATTTAATGTTAAGGTTTGTGGTAGAAATGTATTTGTTCTACTAAGTCTCAAAGTAGGCAAAGGAAAATGCAATCTTATAATCTTAATGTTTTTAGATTTCTATTTGTATTCAAATTAAAGATGTGCATTTCAACATTTTATCAGGGACGTGCTTGGGAACTTAAAAGATAGATTAGATGAACTCTATGAGAAATGCCATGTCTCATCTTGCTTCATTTGTTCAGTTCATTCTACTACACATCCCTAAGCTAGCATATACATCATCTTTAAATTTGAATTAAATCATTCTAAATCAAAGTAATGTTTCGTGCCTTTGTAGTTAACCAAAGAAAGTTGCAATGGTGATTATGTGAATTTAAGTGAGAGCAACATATAACGTGTATTGGATATGCAAGTTATCGATGAGGTCGGAGGGTCTACCACTTTTCGATATGCTTAGATATATATCCCTATCATTATTAAGCCACGTGCACGACAATCTAAACAATCTAGCAACCCAGGAAGCAAGAGTGGAAGCAATGATCAAAACCGAGGAAGCAGGTCTGCATAGGATCATCATAATGAGTAATTGCAAAAGAGCGTTGCAAATCTATAGTAACTACGGAATGCCAAAGCATGGTAGGAGCAAACTTTTGTTTTCGATACTAGGCAGCTAAAGCAACAAGGAATGCTTGTTAATTTTTTTCTTGTTCCTAAGGTTATAGTCTCTCATGTGTTGGACCTTGCTGTTAGGACTACTAGTTTTCCAATGCATGTCTACAATTTGTATGCGAACTCTATGTAGGCTTGGCCTGTTTTGTATTTCCATCATGTAAAGTTCTGCATCTCAAAGATCAAGTAAAAGAATACCTCAAGAGAAGATTTCTCGAAGAACTCCAATGAGAGTCGTCTCGAAGAACTCCAAGTGTTAGGTATGCCTTTCCCTCTTTGTTTATACAAGGGTTTTATTTATTTATTTATTTATTTTATAAATATATATATATTAGTGTTATATATGCCTTTCCCTTTGTTTTGTTTAGTCAAACGAGGAACATCATTTATTATTTTGTTTTATTTCCAAATTTATTTAAATTTATCAAAAAATTGAATTATTAATAGGAATATTAGTAAATATATAATAGGAACATTAGTAAATTAATGATTATTTTTAATAAGATCCAAAAATGGAAGATAAAATAAAGTACTATTTAATAAGATAAGATAAAATGAGATTTTGCTACCTTTTCAATAAACTCTTACAAACTAACTAACAAAAGTCCAAAGTCTCTTCTCCCTTCTTTAATTTCTCCCATGCAATCCGCTTTCCTTCTTTGGTAGAAGAGGTTCGGACAATGTCATTATTGCCCAAGAGCTTATCCACTCCTTGAAGAGTAGAAAAGGGAGGGAGGGGTTCATGGTAGTTAAAATTGACCTTGAAAAGGTGTATGATAGATTAGAATGGAGTTTTATTAAAATGGTCTTGGATCATTTTGGCTTCCCCCCTAACGTTGTCAACTTCGATCATGAGCTATGTGACGTCTACATCAACAACCATTCTGTTTAATGGTAACAAGCTAGACTCATTCCAACCCTCAAGGGGTATTAGGCAAGGAGATCCCATCTCCCCCTACCTTTTCTTGCTTTGTATGGAATTCTTGGGAGCTCATATTTCTGCACTTTGTGAGGAAAAGAGATGGGATAAGATTAAGGCATCCAGAAATGGTCCGAGCTTTTCTCATATTTTTTATGCAGATGATTTGATGCTATTTGCCAAGGCTAACTCCAAGAACTGTGATGCAATTTTGGAAGTATTGGACAATTTTTGCAATTTGGTTGGTCAAAGCATAAATGTTAACAAGTCGCGGATCTTTTTTTCACCGAATGTTTTCGGTAGAAAGAAAAGGTCTATCTACGAAAACTTGGAATGGTTGCAACCCAAAATTTGGGAAGGTATTTGGGTTTTCCCCTACTTCACCAAGGTAGGAATGGTGATGCTTTTAATTTTGTGATTGAAAGAGTCCAAAATAAATTGGGTGGTTGGCGATCCAAGCTTCTCATCCAAAGTGGGAAATTAGTTTTAATTAAGTCGATGCAACTCCTATAGCCGACTATTATATGCAGTGTCATGCTTTGCCTATTAAAGTTTGCAATGCCATCGATAAACTTGTTAGAGACTTCCTATGGGGTTCAACAAATGAGAAGAGGAAACTCCATCCGGTTAATTGGCACATGGTCACCTTACCTAAGGATTGGGGAGGCTTAGGTTTGTTCCAAATGAGATATAAGAATCAAGCACTCCTTGCAAAACTTTGTTGGAGAATTGCTAATGAGAATGAGTCTCCTTGGGCGTAGCTGTTGTCAAAAAGTACCTAACTCCCAATAGGTTGACCGAGGAGGGCAGGAATAGGCCTTGTTCAAAAACTGGGCTGCATGTAAGGCTGGAGGTCCGGTTTATGTGAGAGGCCTCAAATGGACTATTGGAAATGGTATATCTGTGAAGTTTTGGCAAGACTTCTGGCTCCCCATGGGCACCCTTCAAAGCCAAATCCATGGTCCACTTGCAAGAAATGAAGAAGTTTTAACAGTGCATCAATGCCACAATGTCTCTCTTGGTTGGCTTCTTCATAATCTCTCCTTTGAGTTACCTCATGACCTCATTGAAGACGTTAAGGCAGTCCCATTCTCAAATAATCCAAACACACAAGACTCCCTTGCCTGGGCTTTTTCTAAAGATGGCCGGTTCTCTTTAAGGTCTGCTTATCTCTTAGCAACGGATTTAAATCCTTTGAACCCGAGGACTGATTCTCAATCGTGGATATGGAAGTTGGATGCTCCTCCAAAAATTATTTTCTTCTTATGGCTCTGTTTTCACAACAGCCTCCCCACTTGCACAATCCCCGGGTTTAAGGGGTTTTAATCTCAATCCCTATTGCCCCATTTGTAATGCCGATATTGAATCTATAGGGCACTTGCTTCGGGGCTGCAAGATAGCTATGGAACTTTGGCAAAAATTGGATTTTCCCCTCTACCTGGTGGACTCTTTTAATAAACCTTTAGGGGAGTGGTTGCTTGTTGATTGCAAAACGGAAGTCAACTCTAAGTTCCTGGGCATTCCATGGAAAATTATTTTTATCATGAGCATTTGGCAAATATGGACTTACAAGAATGAGGTTATTTTTCGAATCGGGCAAGAAAATCCAAACCTTGTTAAGAAATGTGTTCAGAGCAATGTGAATATTTCTCCATTGGTATGAAAACAAAAATTCATCCATCCAAAATCTATATCCCAGTTGCTTGGCATAAACCTCCTCTTGGGTGGGCGAAACTCAATACGGATGGCTCGGCTTTAGGCAATCTTGGCGGAGTAGGTGGGGAGGTGTGATTCGGGATCATCTTGGTCACTGGATCAAAGGATATAGCAAAGCTTTGGGGACTACTAACAGTTTTTACTACGAATTATGGGCCTTTAGAGATGGCCTCATCATTGCCAAGGAATTGGGGCTTTGTAACTTGATTGTTGAGTTAGATGCTTCCGGTGTTGTTCAGTTGTTATCTAGTGATAAGCCAAATTTGTTAATGGAACCTTTATTGTCCGATTGCAGGAGCCTATACAGAACAATTCCTAACAAACGGATACAGCATGTGTATCGGGAAGCAAATCAATGTCTTTGATGCACTAGCTAGATTGGGATCAAGTGTTGTTTCCTCTTTTGTTGTTTTTGTTGAACCATCTTTGTGGTGGTTAGTTTGCTAGCTCTTGATGAGGCTGGCTTTTGTTGTAATAGATTTGTTTGTTGTTAATTAAATTATCTACCTTTCATACCACCAAAAAAAAAAAAAAAAAAAAAAAGTCCAAACCGATAGAAAACTAACACGTCCGCTAACACTAACCAACTCTATTAGCTTTATACAAACGACCTATAGCTTTATCATCTAATACATACAACGACCTGTAGCTTTACACTATATGCTAAAAAGTGTATCTTCTTGAACCTCATATGCTCTAAAGGAGATAAAACTACATTAAAATCTCTTGCTGGTAACCAAGGAGATTGCCCAACAGAGAGTTTATGAGAGTTCAAGTCTATCTACAAAGCCCTTCTGCCCATGGTGATCCATACCATAATTGTGGGCATAAACAAAGGAAACCATCCGCCTAATAGAAGCATAAGAGATAGAGGCATGGACACACTGATACGATTGGAAAAGATAATTAACTGTAACAAAGTTGGGGTCAATGTAAACTTCAATTTATTCATAACCTCACTTAACTACATACATAAGTGGTGACAATTAACTGTAACAAAGTTAGGTCAATGTAAACTTCAATTTATTCATAAGCTCACTTAACTACATACATAAGTGGTAACTTGTTTCCTTCTTTTTCTTTTTCTTTTTTATTTATTTATTTTTAAATGCATGAAATATCATGCACTAGGCTGTTCGCTATGACGGACATATCCTTGAACTACACGGTTGAAGGTGGCGAGCAACCACTTTTTGCATGGGCGAAAACCAACCCATGCAGAAAGTGCAGCCACGATGAGGACGAGGACCACCACCCAAATCAACCAGTCATAGTGCTGGTGGCCTGGATGATCTGGTGGGGTGGAGGCAGGTGGTGCCAGCTCGAATGGTGGAACGGTGTTGGCTGGGTGGAATGGTGTATTCAACTTAGGTGGTGCTGAAGAAAGGGATGGTGGAGAAGCATCCAGAAATGGGAGATCAGAGTCAGACATCGTGACCTGCAAGAGAAATAGAAACAGAGTGTAAACATGTTAGTACGTAAGCAAACATTCAAATAATCTAGTAAAAGCGATAAAGGCAACCCATAATCATTTTCAATGTTTAGTATATATCAAGTACTGTTTGGATAGAATTTTCAAAGACGCTTAAAGCTAATTAAGCATCATTTCGCAGCAAACCAAATACCCAAAAAGAGAAAACAAACAAACAAATATTGCATACGAAGAAAACCCAAAAAAAAAAAAAAAAAAATTCAAGTACCAGATAAATAAAAAACCACAATCAAAATTCCAGCAGTTATGCTCAGGCTCTTTCTGATTGGCTAGAGTTTTGAAAAAGTGCTTTATTTATTTTTTCTTGATTTGACAAGTTCAAACAATTAAAGATAATTAACAATCGAAGTACTTTAACATGAGCAAATCAACAAATGATGGAAGACAATAGATAGATAGATAGATAGATAGATAGATATATATATATATATATATATTGAAAACCAAAACAAATTATTTCTTTGATAAATAATAACAAATTATTTTGAAAGAAGAATAACTCCAATGGTAGTCTCCCAGAGAATTACAATGACATTTAAGAGATCCATGAAATCTGCTAAAGAACTACAAGATACCCCATCAATCATTATAGTACAACCTTCAAAAAAAGAGTGCCCCAAAAAAATTATTTAATCTCAATAACAGATATCTCAACCCCTTCAAAAATTTGTTTGTTCCTCGTCAAATTGTTCACAAAATGCAAGTTACACAATGGAGTAGAAATTCAGGCAGTGTGGATAACTGAGGTCAGCAACAAAAATAAATATAGAAACATAACTTTCTGTAATAAGTTCCTCCCTAAGAAGCACAAACAAAAACATTAAAATGGACGTAACATGACATAGGACACGCAATTCTTGGAAAAATATGACACAACCAGTGGGGATATGAAAATTAATATATTAATACAAATTTTAGGTATATCTTATTTATTTGTATGCATATACTATCAAAATCTTTACAAACATATCTAAAATCAAAGGAATTCTTTTCAAATAAAAGAAAAAAAAAAAAATTCTCCCAACACAATGAGGACATACATACAGAACTGTCCCCAGCATGTCCAGACATGGAGATGTCGGGGGTTTTAGAAGTGTCCATCTCAAATGAACAACAAATGTTTAGCTAGAGAAGAACACATTAGAAGCAACATCATCTTTGGACTGTTAATAGTTACATGGTAATGAAATGCTTATCCAACAACAACAACAAAGTTTTTAAAGTCCCAAAATTTTGGGATCAATTCTGGATCTTCGATAGACTAGTTAGTATTGGCCACATATATGGTAAAAGCAAGGCATATGTTTTCCCAAATCAAATCCAAAGAAGAAATTACACACTGGGTCACCAATTCCAAATTTCCATATCTATGAAGATCATCCAGGCATCGATGTTAACTCTCAACACAAATTTCCAAATGGGATCTTTTTTATTCTTTTTATGCAAAAAAGCATAAATACAAAAATCAATAAACACCAGCCCACAGGAACACAAATATATGACTAGCAAAAAAATTTTAAAAATAGATATAAACAACTATATAAATAAGAAACCTTCAACATTTTTAATAAATAAAAAAACTATAAAATATATAAAAACAGAAGTATCAAGAACTTACCGTCCAAGAACTCTAAAATGAATGTTGAACTCTCGCCTTTGTGAAGGTGAGCTTTCTTGCCCCAGAGTGCTTAAGGAGAAGATAGTCGAGGTGAAGCATTAGTGAGCTTTATACTATTTTAAACATTACGCAATTAATACACCAACCAAAAAAGTATAAACTTTCTTTTCAATGCGTTCATACTCTCTTCTTAATCTTAATCCTCAAGTCAACAAGAGAAGAAGGCATGTGTTTTGGAAAGAGCAGTAAAGTTTCTGTTGTACGTTTGAATGAATATATGGGTAATTGAAAATGACAGATAAAAATCCATTGCACCTTGTCAGAAAATTATTAGAGGAGACTACTGTACTTTTTTTTTTTTTTTTTTTTTTTGAGAGGGAAGCCCACAAAAGAGGGCAGAGGCTATTCATTAATAAAACCAAGATCTTGGTTGTAAACATCAATAGAACTGGGGAAGTTCCTCCATCCAAACTAGCAAAGGATTACAATAAGATCTATAAAGAGTGAGCAACCCGGTTACCCAAACGCTTAACATGAAGGAAGGAAATACAACTAAAAGAAAGAGAAAGAGCATGGATATCTTTTAGAAGGTGATGTATTGTGGAAGAGAGAAGAGATTTTTCCTTGATAGCTTTTATGACCCCTTCGAGTCTCCTTCAACCATTTCAAAACCAAGCTCTTTGGCAAACAAGATGGGTATCACTTGAAAATGACTGATAAAAATCCATTGCACCTTGTCAGAAAATTATTAGATGAGACTACTGTACGTTATATTACCTCCGTGGAAAACACGAGATTTTTGCATGGGTTGCTACATGTACATATCATTACAGTTTGCTTCAAACAATAACATTCACTTTTTAGTGGTTTTAATGTATTTTAGAGTTTTTATTTTATTTATTTATTTTATTTTATTTTAATTATTTTTATAAGTATTGTAGGGATATAATTTGGACCTAAGCCCAAAAGAGGAAGGAAATATGTCTAAAGAGTCCAATACAATGAATTTATAGAGAATGAGTTTAAAATCTAGGTTCTAATGAGTTTGTATATAAATTTTAGTGGGCCAAGATGGCCATAGAATAAAGATGAAGCAATTTTATATAAGGAAAATCAGGAAAATCTTGATATTCCATCCATTACCAACCCTCCACTTAGCACCTGAGATGATCGACCCCTTAGAACTTTTTGAGTTAGGGAAGTATTTTGTTTTGAAAAATCAGAGAACAAAGTGTCTTACCACTTGGCCGGAAGAGCAATGATTTAACCTGTTTAGGGAGATTTTGTTTACTTAACCAAGACCTCAATATCGTTGAGACTCATTTTTTTTTTTTTTGGTAAGAACAAAATTATTTTTGTTTATAATTTTTTAAAGGGCAATGTTATTTATTTTAGTTAAAATTAGTTAATTGGGCTTAATTTTGTTTTTAGTTTTATTGGTAATTTTTGTTGTTGAGCTTTTTTTTTTTATTTTTGGGCTTGTATATTTTGTTTTAGATTTTAGATCTATAAAGCCCGGGCTGCATTTTTTTATGGTCACTAAAATGAAGAAAAAGCAAAGAGTGATTTTTGCAAGTTTTTTATAAATTACTTATGTAATAAGTGGTTACATTAAGTAAAAAAATGATGTGAGGACCATTGCCCATTTTATGCGAACCAATAAGAATTTGCTACCAAAAAGGTTTGTAAAAATGTTATAAAAAGTTGGTTTGTATTTTAGATTTTTTTTTTTTTTTTTTTTAATTATTTTTATAAGTAGTAGGGATATAATTTGGACCTAAGTCCAAAAGAGGAAGGTAATAGGTCTAGCCTAATTACTCTTAAAAGAATTGATGATATTGTTAAAAGGGAAATAAAATGTAATTTTATAGAACTAAAGTTTGCTAAAATTAATGATTTTAACACACACACAGGTTTTTTTTTTTTTTTTTTGTAACACAAAATTACACACACACACAGGTTATTTATTTTAGATAAAATTAGTTATATTTTGTTTTTATATTTAATTTTTTTTAAAAATAAAAATTGAAATGAAGAAGAAAAAGGGGCCATTGCCCCTGATTACCAATGTGGAAGTTGCCCATATTCGAACCAATAAGAATTTGCTACCAAAACGGTTTGGAAAATGTGAGTAAAGCATTACTCTTAAAACAATCGATGATATTGAAAGGAAATAAAATGTAATTTTATAGAATTTGGTTCTAAAATTAATATATCACATATATATAATAATAACAGATTATAAATATTGTTCTTTAGTCAAATAGTGTTTTTCTCTCCTTCTTCTCTGATCCCCCTATCCCGAGGGTCTCCTCTCCCTTTTATACTATCCTTCCTCCTCTCTCTACCCTTCACGTATGGATCAAATTGTTGGTCTTTATACTTGTCCCATCAGCATCTTCCCGAAACCTTTGGAAGTAGTTGTAAGGCTGAACATTGATGCTCAAATATTACTTCCTCATTGATGTAGCCAAAGAGTTAGTTGCAAAGCATTCAATGCGATGCTAGCAGCTTTCTCTTAGATATTTTAGGACTTCCCTCTCTCTTGCATTTCTTGTGATACTTATTCTTATCACTAGAATCTCCCCAAACGTTGCCTTGGATGGCAAATCACACCTTTAGATCTCAACTTTGCTTTAGCCGAGGAGGCATTTGTCCTCAAACCACCCTATTGGACTCTTATGACCAAAACTTGCCTCCTCACACACTAACAAAAACTCCCATGATAATGTTTGCTCGTCCTCGGACTACGTCACGTTCTCAAATTGGGTCTCCGGCCCAATATATATAGACATGTACTCTTAGACTTATCACCCCTACAAGTATAATAAATTTATTAGTATGCACAATTTTGTTAATATAAATTATTATATTTTTACCAATAAGTAATATAAGATTACCACCTTTTAATGAAGTGATGAGATTAGAATAATGTGAAATATTTTGTATCTTGAATTATTATAATCTTATATAAAAAGTGATAAACCAAAAACTGTAATTATTTTTTTAACCTCTAAAGTTGTTTTAAAAACCTCTTAAAGCTAATGCACTTCTATTATGTGCTTAGTTTTTATTTAATTTTATTATTTAAGATTTTTTTTTTGTTATTAGGATTTTTTTTTTTTTTTTTTTTTTAGAATACTAAGTATTTTTAACACACATGGGGAGAAATAAGAAAATTTTAAAAAAATGATAGTGATGTATATTTAAAAAAATCTAACTCTTAAATACACAACACATATTGTTATTAAGAGTTGGTTAATTAGATAATGATAGGATAAATTGTTAGTTGGACTGCTTTGAAGTAGTCCATTTATCTATTAGTTCATAACAACTTTTAGTGCATTTCTTTTTATTCCCTAGCTTATGTGCTTAAATCTATTTATCTCACCATTTAATAATTAAAAAAAAACAAAATAAAAAAAACAAAAGTAAGCCAGTAATGTATTTAAAAGCACTTTTTATTTCAAATATTAGAAAACAAAAATATATCTATAAATGGGATGGTATATAATGGTAGTATTCACATACACAAACTTGACAACACATTACCCATTTATGATTGATTAGGTTTTAAGTCCATTGCGCGTTGTCAGAAAAATAAATTACAATATAGTACCTTGGTGGAAAACGAGTGTGAGTGTAGTGTTAACACATTTTTTTTTTTTTTACTAGGCAGTGGTACCTCATTGAATTTCTCACTATTGACATCAAATGACAAAAGCAAATCAGCACAACGCCTCCCTTGCCCACCTCCATCATCTAAAAATTTAAACATCCAATGCAAATGTCCACTAACAAATGGCGATGGCAAATAATCAATAAAATTGCAGCACACAAGATTGGGTCTCAACGAGATTCCAAGTTCAACTCTTTTCCATGAATCCGAGCTTAATGAGAACACCTCAGCCTCAGGGGGAGGCTTAGGATTGGCAAAAGCCTGTGAAATCCCAACAACCCTGAAGTCATTATTCTGGGAATCATACCCAATTCCGAATGTCAGAAAAGGAAACTGGTTATTGGGCAACCTCTTAAATTTTCTAATACTGGGGTTCCACAAGTAAACATCATTAAACTTTGATCCATGACCAGTGAAACACAACATGCCATTACATAAACCCACAAAGCAGGAAAACTGAGATTGAAAAGTAAGGGAACTCTCAACTATTGTGAAAAAAATTCACAATATTTTTCATAATAGTTGAGTTGACAAATTTTTACTAGTTTTCACTTAGGTCCACCATTAATATCACACTTTTACTTACTAATATCATTCTATCACATCAATAGGTATGAAAGTTCACTTTCTATATAAAAAAATTTCTACATAGTTCATGTTAATTAGTAATAATTTTGCATCTAAAACAAGATAATAGATTTTAAATAATATTTAATTTTTTAAGTCATATTTAAATATATAAAGGGCATCAATTTTAATTTTCAACTTAGGCCCCCAAATATATCAAGCTACCCTAGTTCGAATAAACTTGAGATTCCAAATGCATAGTCTAAGTCTAACAACTCTTTTTTGCTTAAAAAAAAAAAAAAAAATTCTAACAACTCTTTAGAATCAAGGCAAGATTACAAAACACAAAAGCATCTTCCTTCTTAGCAATCAAAAGCAAATTAGGAAACACATAGTTTAAATTTTGTTCCCAGCACCAAAAATTATAGCAAAACCTAATCCTCATATTAATTCTAATCCCAAATTAACGAAAGCAAAGAACAAACCTAATACCAAAAAAGTCAATATCATACCGATACCAGTTGTACTAGCAATACATATTGTATTGGCCATCAAATAAGTTGCTACTCCTCTAAAATGTATCATCAGATAAAATATAAGGCTTTACTGGCAATTTTTGAGTGTTTCACCTAGAATAGATGTTTCAATCAATACAATAAAAGATATTTTAAAATTTAAAAAAAAATGTCATAGAAAATATTATTTAAGCTAATGCATTGGGTTAGTGTATTTAGGCTAATGTTTGAGCTCATAATATTTATGGATTCGATTATAAAGATATATATAAACACACACACACCCGCATGCATAAGTATACAAAGAGTGGTAACCCAAAACGGAACATCAATATCAACTAGTACTGAAACATTTTGTTCTCCTAGTCAAAACAAAATAGCCTTCAGTACAAAATTGATTCTCTTACTTAATACTACTCCAAAAACTAGTTTGTATGGCCTGCATATCTCCTGAAGAAACCCATTTACTTTAAGCCTTTCTATATTTTTAACACAATTGCAAGTCTCCAAATTTCATCCCTTCCCTCCTAACAAAACTTTAAGACCATTTATTCAACAAAGATTAGTTAAATATGCAGAAATTGTGATGAATAAAAAAAAAAAAAAAAAAAAGTAAGAAAGAAAACATAATAGTGTGCGTGGTTTGGCTTTGTGGCCTATATTCACGAGACAAGAGCCTAAAGAGTCATATTTTCTTGTACATTTTTCTTGATAATACATTACAATAGAATCCATTGTTATAATGGGATTACATATAAAAATAAAAAATAAAAAATTTGAACTTGAATTTGAATTGCATATTAATTGTCTCAATCCAACAATTTTCTGTTGTAATCAATTATATAATTTTCTCTTGAAATCAATGTCTTGATTTGGTCTTCAAATACCTGGAAAGTGAAATATGCATTCTAACAAAAAGACACTCAGTTTGCTTACCCCAAACAACTCACCATACTTCACAATCAATTTCATTCAAACAAGTGAAATTTGAATTCTTCATTTGTCCCACCCGATTATGTTGCAACTTCTCTAAGCTATTAGCCACATGGATTGGAACAATTAAAAGAGATTGAAACTAGGTGGGGAAGCTTAACAAAGTACTCAAAAGAAGCATGAGCCTTCCATCATTAGACAAATAAATTCTTCCATCGGCCTAACATTCTTCTCTCTCATGCTAGTGTTTGATTCTCACTTTATTCAATCCAACAAAATCTCTCCAAATAAAATTCCTTTAACAAACATTCACATATGAACTTAGTGTATTACAATATTATTTTTCTTCTAAGTATGGTGGGGGATTCAAATCTAAGTACTCCCTATTAAATAAAAATAAAAATAAATAATGTTATTGAGTTAGACTATTAGTTAATTACTTTTCTTTTACCAAAGCTTTAACATTATAACCCTAATTATTATCCCCCAAACTCAGTTCTCTTCTCTCCATCCACAAAGAGATGTACCATAAATTGGACTCTCATTGTGGCATCCACACTAGTCTGAACGTGAACACAATGTTAGGTTGTGGGCTATCACATTTCAAGGGAAATTTTCAAAAGAATAATCTTTGACTCTAAGAATATTCCATTGCAATGAGCTGTCCAAGGTGTGTAAGTCAGACTTATCACTTATCAGTGTGGCTATATATGTTTTAAATGTGAAGGTATTTTGAGATATAATTGATGAAAGAAAAAATGTGTTTCTATAACCCAAAAACATAAATAAAAAAGGTTCTTGGTTCTCAAACCAATCAAAACAAGACTACCTACCAAAATCCTATCAATTTTATATTTGGTGTGTGGGCTGTGCAAGTCTTTGTCCTGGACAAGCCAAGTGCCACGAACGTGTTCACTTATAACACGTTATCCTAATCTTATCAGTGTTCCAGCGCCAATCTTAGTTGCCCCAAATATGAAAGCTAGCATAAATTGTTGTATTAGGCTTTTATGTTAATCCTAGCAAGACTAGTCTGAAAGCTTTGACTCCCTCACCATTCCTTTTTGGACTCTAATCAGTTAATTACAAAATCCTCAATTATAGTTTCTTTAAACATCTCACAATCAAGATCAATGTTTACGTGTGACTCTTTGAATAAAACAATGTTTATTAAAGGATTACTTATCCAAAAGAAAAAGAAAAACAGCGTATAGTTCCTAACTTTCAATGATGTTGTGGTCCTTGTGGATCTAATTTTTTATTTTCCACCTTTCCTTGTTCTTTTCTGTACTTTTGGTTTTGGGGCCACGCCAACGACCCAAAGCGACAAAATCCACGTGGAATCTATAAGTATAACCCTTTAAACTCATTAGTTTATAGAGTTCACTTGAGATAAAATCCTAGGATATGAGCTGGATTTAAGGATATTCTATAACCTATGGTAAAAAACAACGACTGTTTTATTTTTTTTTATTTTTATAAATAAAATGTTGATATTTATTTATTATACATGTTAGTAATCAATGTCATCTTAATACTAATTCTAAAAAATATTTTATAAGGTAAAGTACAAGTTTAGTTCCTAACTTTTATATTGTTTTTCAATTTGGTCCTTATAATTTCAAATATGTCAATTGCTAGGCATTGTACTAATAAAAGCTTGATGAAGATTGCACAATTGGGTTTCTTTTTTTTTTTGGTAAACGACGCTTGGAATTAACTAACGAACAACAAGTCTATTACAAAAACAAGGCCAGCTTTATCTCTAGCTAGCATTTCAGCCACCACATCCGGTGGGTCAAACAAAAAAAGAAAATCAGTTACATCAAGATCAGCTCCCATTCTTGCAAGTCGGTTAGCGCAGCCATTTGCTTCCCCGAACACGTGCACCACTCAAGAGTTAGGGAATGTCCGAATCAGGTCCCTACATTAAGAAAGGAGAGGTTCAAGCATTAGATTGACCATAGAAGGCATTGAAACAATTTGGACAATAAACTCAGCATCCAATACAAATGTTCTCAATCCCCATATGTTTTGCCATGGTGAGCCCGTCCTTCAAAGCCCAAAGTTCTACCATTGTGCTCGATGTGCTGCCCATCTTCTTCACAAACCCGCCTATCCGGTCTCCACTGCAGCTTCTCAAAACACCACCTCCACCAACCTTACTCGAGTTTCCATGCGTAGTCCCATCTCGTATTGACTTCACCCAACCTGTAGGAGACTTGTTCCACTTCACTTGTACCTGCACTCTACCCGGCTTGTTTGGTTCATTGAGAACAATTGCAAAGTACTCCACTCCTTTTTTAAGGCATATAGAAATCATACCCTCTACTACTCTACCGATCTGAAATATGGTTCTATTTCTCTACTGCCAAATAGTCCATATTGCTTGAGGAAATAGAATTTTCCATGGTACATGGGGTCTTGGGTAGCTAGTGGAAGTCCCACAAAACTTCTTCAACCAATCTTCCAAATTCAACCCAAAAAAATCTTGGTTATTCTCCTCAAAACCCAACTCTTTCCACACTGCTTTAGCAACCTTACAGTCCCTAAGTGTATGAATGATAGATTCAGCCCCTTCACTACATAACTCACACGTCGGGTCAAGGTTTAACCCTCTTGAACTAAGAACTTCCTTAGTAGGTACACCGTGATGAGTGCATAACCAAATAAAAAATTTTATTCTAGGGGATGTATGCGCTTTCCACACCCATTGATGAGGGCTAGTGTCAGAGTTCAAAAGATTAAACCCTTTAGCTATGAGATATGCAGAATTTAGGGAGAAGGAGCCATCTTTAGAGAAAGCCCAAATTAGCTTGTCTTCATGGGAAGAATTTGCTACAATGGGGATACCTTTAATTTCTTGAAGGATTCTATCGGGGAGTACAAAATAGATACACTCTGCGCTATCTATCAAGCTCTTGGCCGGGAGCTTGTCTTCCCCCTTATTCAAAGGGCCTTCAATTTCTTTGCTGAGTGGTCAGGAAGGGAGGAGAAGTCAGCCCAAGCACTCACACTTTCTCCGTTAGCAATAGACCATTTAAGACCCTTGTTAAAAATAGCCCCTCCCTCCTTACATGCCAACCAAATCCGAGAGGCAGCTTGATTCCTAGAGTTTCCCCTCAAGCGCTGCGGGGTAAGATATTTGCGGGTGAGCATTTGAGCCCACGACATTTCCAGGCTGGAAACGATCCGCCAACAAAGCTTCGCCAATAAAGCTGCATTCCTTGCTTTCATGTCAAAGATCCCAAGACCTCCCAAGCTAATTGGATTTGTGACCTTATTCCACCCCACAAGATGCATTTTCTTCTTATCCACAGTGGATCCCCAAAGGGAGTCTCTCGCCAATTTGTGCATAATTGGGTTTCATCTCTCTCTCTCTCATTGACTCTCTGTGAGTGAGTTGTGGGATTTGCTTTTGAACTTAGGATGGTAAGAGCATCCATAGCAATAGAGTTAAAAATTTAGCTATTTGGCACCACAAAAAGATACTTTATCTATTTTACTTACTCACATGTTGCAAAGAAAGTGGATCTATTTTAGCTTTCAACACAATAAAATAATATAAACATCACAATAAAATAATATATCTACTACAATAAAATAATATATCCACTACAATAAACAGCAATCACAACCACCGCAACCACTACCTTTGCTACTACTACCGCCGCTATCGACTCTTCCACCACCGTTGTCGCCCCTACCACTATAATGATATTTTTTTACCACTTCAATTTTTTTCTTTTGAAAAAATTTACCACTTCAATTAAATATCCCTTCTTTATTTTTTCTTTATTATTTTTTATTATCTCTTTCTCTCTCTTCCTCTCTGTCTCTTTCTCTGAACCAAGATGAACCAACAAATGATCAAACTTCCACTCTTTCTTCTCAACTCAGCAAACCCACTACTACCTAAACCCCCACATCACAACCCAGCCATAGCCACCTCCTAATTGTCGACACCAAAAACAAACCGAAACACTACCAACAAACCGCCATTTCAACCACAATCCATGGTCACAACCAAACCCACAAAAAAAATCAAACACCAAAAAGCCCATGCGAAGAAGAACCAAAAACACCAGCTAAAAAAAAAAAAAAAAAAATATTTGAAAACCCACAAACCCATGACCTTAGAATTCCCGCCGTCATTGATCATGGCGCCTTAGGGATGAGTGATATTACTAATTACCATTGACATTCTGCGACGAGTTGGGGCTGATGTTATTGTGGGTTGAGTGGAGAATCAACCTTGCGTCGATTACGCCCACGTTGTCAACATTCTCGCCGTGCTTTGGTTTCCGATTAGACTTCGATCTCATCGCTCTACCTGTACATCTCTCTTTCAGCTTGGGACTTGGGGCTTGGGGCTTGGGTTGGTGAGCTGGGTCGGTGGAAGGGGTGGGTCGAAGTTGGGTCTATGGCGGCGTGTGTCAAGGGCATAGGTTGGGGGGGGGGGCGTGAGAGGTTTGAAAGTTGAGAGAGAGAGAGTTGAGAGTTGTGAGAGTTCCGAGAAGAAAAGAAAAGAAAAAAAAAAAAAAAGAATGGAAAAAATAATATTTTAATAAGAGGGAGAATAAATTTTTTTTTTTTAGCTTCCAGCTACAGTGCATATCTATTTATAGATGTGCACTGTAGCAATGAAGGTAAAAATTTTACCTTTAGCTCCACTGCCGTAGTGTGAATTTTTGTGTTTTGGTGGAGCTAAAATAGCTATATAGCTATTTAGCTCTACTCTTATGAGTGCTCTAATGTCATTGTATGAATGGCGGTACTTATAGGCAAAGATGTAAGTGTGGATAGAATATTTGGTACAGCATATGCTTACTGCTATTGCTATTAATTTATCACCTCTGTTGTGTGGAACAAATGCACCGGATTAGCCATTCACATTGGGAGTTTGGAACAAAATTATTGACTTATTTCTACAACTTCATTGGTTTTGTCTGTATTTTTGTGAAAAATTAAATTAAACTATTATTTACTTATCATATTGAAACAGCTATCTTTGACTTCTTTTTCCTTGCTACATAAAAAGTTAGAGAATTCCAACCACAAAAAAATAGCAACAAAAAGACACTCAGACCAGTAAAATGCCCTCACTCAGAGCAGGAACAACTTCCGCCACTTCATTTTCCTTTGCTTTGTGTTTAAAAGTTGACTTTAAAAGTAATTGATTTACCTAAATTATAAAAGGCTTTATTCAACTCTTTGGAACGAATTTATCTGTACAAATCCACAAAAGGCTTTATTCCACTTTTTGGAACCAATTTTTTATCTGTACAAATTAACAAAAGGCTTTATTCCACTCTTTGGTATCAATTTATTTGTACAAATTATAGATTCCAAAGATGCACATTCTTGCATGATCATACATTTGCCTAAACCCAGTTAAGGTCTTTGGCCATATCAAATAGCATTTTCTCTATACAACTATATCTTTACATCTTTAAAATATGCAGAAATAAAAAATGAGTAATGAATTATATAAATCTAGCAAGTTAATTATCCAAACCAGCTTCATGTCAATGAATGAATAAGTAAGATAAAGATTAATTTGAACTCATGATATATATCAGTTTTAAGGTGGAAAAAATACCACCAACTAAGGCACCATTTTTTTATTAACTAGAAATTAATATAAACAATACAATTAGTCTCACATGTATTCATATTTAAAATTATAATTAGGTTTGGGTTTAAGTGATTGTCTAACAATAATGGTCTCATTTATGGTGTCCATGTCAGTAGTTCAAATCTTACCTCCCCCTTCCTCGCAATCTACTTATTAAAAAGCAAAAACAAAAAGCGTAAAATTAGCTTTATATCTTCTTCTCAAAAAAAAAAAAAAAAAAAGTTTATATCTTTTTTTTTTTTTTTTGTGGCACTGGTAATTAGCTTCATTCCTACATGGACAAAATTCTCCACTAAATTGATTAAGAGAAAATTTCTCCCAACTCACTATGGCTCCATTTGGATTGTGTCTACGTCCAGTGCATCTGGCAATTTTTTTTTTTTTTTTTTTTTTTTTTTTTTTTTTTTTTTTTTTTTTTTTGTAACTAGTGCTTAATGCACTGTTCATTGGACATGAAGAGTGCAAATAGGCAAATGAACAATCACTAGAAATTATTTTTTATTATTTTCAGTTTTTAGCAAAATATACGGTATCCAAATACACACTATATGACCACTTACATATGTTTTAAATCACCTAACATATACCTAAATCATTTAGGCTAAATGGTTATCAACTCTCCACCTAGTGTATCACTCATAACTTAATTATTATCCCAATAAATTGTGAAATTTTGTTGTTTATCCACTATTCTTTGAACAAAAACAATAATATTTATGTGAGAATTATTTATCAAAAAATAAATAAATATTATTATCCCAATAAATTGTAAAATTTGTTATTTTTATGTGTTACTCTTTGAAGAAAAACTATGTTTACGTAAGTATTACTTATCCAAAAATAAAATAAAATAAACGCAGTCTATAGTTTCTAACTTCCAATGATGTTGTAGATCTAATTTTTTATTTTCCTTCTTTCCTTGTTCTTTTCCTGTATTTTTTGGTATGGTTTTGAAACCCGGATCGTTTAATGAACCGTAAAAGGGAGATGTTTAAGATTTTTGAGGTTGGACTGAGGTCGAATCGGAGTCAAAGCATGATAACATCATAATTAATTTAATAATTAAATAAAAAAAATGTAACAAGTTTATAAAAATAAACAATATTTGTTCAAAAAAATATAGAATAGTAAAATCTCTTTCAAATATATTTTCACAACTTTTATATTTTAATACTTTTAGGCAAAAAAAAAAAAAATGTAACAAACCGAATGGTGGGTGAGAAATGAGCTATTACGTGAGAGGTGGTTGGTAGAAAAATAATAAATAATTAGAAAAACTAAAATGGTGGGTAATAAAACCAAAGAACTCAAAAAATTTCCCATCTTTCAAGTACCTTTTGTCAACTTTCACTCCACACACGTTAACTTACTGACCCGCACAACTTCCCATTTCACACAATTTAAGGGGGTGTTTGGATGACTTATTTTCATAACTCAATTCTCTATTTCCATAACTTATAACTTAAAAATGGTGAGACACATAGAGAGAAGTCCGTTTGGGAGCACCATAACTCTGTTTCCAATTCTTTATTTCCATCACTCAATTCTTCGATTTTTGAGTTATAAGTTATGGAAACTAAAAACACATTTTAGTTGTTTTCAGTTTCCATAACTCATAACTCAATAGTATTTTTGTAATTAAACACACATGGGAACCCACTAGCCATAACTCAGCCACACCTTTTGACCAATCTACCTTTTATTTTATTTTATTTTATTTTATTTTATTTTATTTTTTTTTTCTCCTGGGTTTGGTCTTCACTTCTTTCTTTCTTTTTTTTTTTTCCTTTCTTCTCCGGGGTTCAGTCTTCAATTCTTCCTTCTTCCTTCTTCTTCTTCTTCTTCTTTTTTTTTTTTTTTCACTAGGTTCCGGTTTCTAGGTTTCGAAACCAAGGTCCGGGAGAGCTTGGGCTCATTTGGATTTTCCGGTGGTGATAAGGAGGTTGTCGAGTAAGGATGGATGCAGATTTGTTTTAGTTCAAGCTGGAGATGGGTTTCTTTCAATGGGTTTTGGAAGTTTCATTGAGATTCATTGATGGCTGTATTTGCAACAGTGGAGGAACAATGGTGGGTGATTAATTTTCTGTTTGGGGTTGATTGGTGGTAAGATGGCTGATTTTGGGGTTTCTCTTAAAAAATGGGTTGCATGTTTATGACTATGAAATTTTTGGGTTTATGACTTTATGGGTATGAAATTTTCTAAGTTTATGGGTTGCTATGATTTTCCGGGTTTATGGGGTTTCTATGAAATTTTTTTTTTTTTTTTTTTAGAATTTTCTGGGTTGTTTGTGTGATGTTGTGTGGTGAACTGGTCATCTTTCTTGCTCTTGCATTTGTGAAAGTACCTTGGATGATGACAGGAGATTGTGGTTGGGCTACGATTTTTTTTTTTTTTTTGAAGAACAAATTGATGGTGAGTTTGGGTACTGGAAAAAAAAAAAAAAAAAAAAAAAAAAAAAAAAAAAAAAAAAGCTGCACCGAGTGCCAGGTATGAGGCCCACAAATAGTATGAAAAATATTGAGTGATGACAAGTGAGTGATGGTGTCAAACGGGTAGGGCATTTTAAGTGATGAGTAATGAGTGACGAAAGTTGAGTGATGAAAAATATTGATCCAAACAAGCCCTAAACTTCCAAGACTCTTTATCTCATGTGACTTGCTCTTCTCACCACATATGTTTTCAGACTTTTCTCTCCAACATGAGACTATTTCCCTTCCATTAGCCAAAACATGTTTTCAAATTTGATCTCTCTCCCTCTTTCTTAGATTAGGCATTCAACTCCGTTTCACTGCTTCAATGCGGTCTTTCTTCATTCACTTTGCTAGCTAAATATGCTATCACCAGTGTTAGGCCAAGATGAAGAGATCCCAAATTGGTGTGAGGAGGAGAATTTCTGGTTTCTTGTGTGTTAAATCGACCTTTTTTTTTTTTTTTTTTTTTTTTGGTCCGGAATCTAATTTCTAATAGGTGAAGCATTTTGGCTAAACAAGATGTCAAGCTCTGGCTTCCGGTGAAGAAAAACAAGATAGACCATGGCAAATTTTTTTTTCAAAGTATTTGTTATCCAACCGGTAAAACCGCATCCGGTCTTGCAAATCGAGAGGTTTGACCGTAGTCCAAACAGTTCGCTGCAAATTAAAATTTTCCAGTTTTATAATTTTAAAGAACCAGATCGATGACCGGTTTCCGATTATCGCGGATTGATCGGCCGGTCCGGTCCGGATTTCAAAACCATGTATAATTCCCACCAAATTGCATATTTGTTTCTTTGCCACACTTTCAGGACATATACGTAAATCTGAGTTCAAAACCAGAAACCGCAAAGCTCGACAAAACCACAATCAACAAAACCGTTCAATAAATGGGGCATACGTTATTGGTAAAACCCTATATATATTGTGGAATGAATAATCTTCTCAAGAGAGTAATCTTTTGTTTTGCTCTCTATAAAGAAAGCTAAAGAGAATTCTAGAACTCTCTCGCTTTCTCTGACTTTATTTTATTTATTTATTTTTTTTAAAGTGTATTGAATACGGTAAAAGCTCTCATCTAAATAACAGGGCAAAATATATATTTGTACTGTTAAAGTCTATCTTTTTTGGGTTGATGCTTTATTTCAACAATTGCTTTAAATGCATGATTATTTAATTATTTGAAAGTAAAGATTTTACATTTAGTTATTGTAAAGTTTTTTGAGAAGACATTTACTGTAAAGTTGATTGAGTTTGAAAGTTTTGACGGGTTTGTTGCTGAAATTTAATAAACTCTACACACAACAATTTTATAATAGATTTTACACATGTTGAGTTGATAAGTTATCATTTTTATAACAAATTTTACTTTTTTTATTTACCATTAACAATTTGCTACTCATGTAAAATTTATTATCAATTTTGGTGTGTCTTTAGACTTATTAAGAATTTGAGGTGTGGTTCGTGTGAATTTTGATTGGTGGGTACAGGTCAATGCCACCTTTTGGAAATCAGAAGATGGCAGTAGCGATGGATTACTAAATAAAAAGTCAATTCAAAATAATTTCTAAAAAATATAAGATATAAACTAATTAGAATTTGTTTAGAGAAGATTAAATGTAATTTACTCAATTTTGTTGTTTTGAGTTGTTTTATTCCAATGGAATGGTGGGTTGTAATTCGCTTCAATTTATATATAACCATTTAGCACTCTTTATAACTCTAAAAATTAAAAATTAAATTAAAAGATATGTATAACAATACTGATGTGAAGTTTCTAAGTTGAGGTTAACATGTGGTTTATAACAATACTGATGTGAAGTTTCTAGGAGTGCTATCATCGTTGTGATGATTGGGTTTGGATGCATTGCTAATTTTGATTGTTTGCAAAAGAAAATTAAAAAAGATTTGGATGTAATCTCCCATCCTCATCATTAGTCAGTTTAGTTTGTGTAATACTTGATTTTTGGTATAACAACGGTGGTGTTATCTATATAAATATATATATATAAAACCGAAACCTCTGCTGGTACCACAATTTTCCACATCAAGATAATATTTAAAAATAAAAAACCACAATTTTCCACGTCAGCAAAATATTTAAAAAATTAAAAATAAAAATAAAAACATTATAATACCTCAAAACCCTAGCAACCTTACCCCTCTCTCAAGTTAAGACCTCAAAACCCTAGCAACCTTACCCCTCTCTCAAGTTAAGAAATATAAAATCACAGTTTCGCAAACTCTCTCTCTCCAAACGTAAATATCAAATTCAACCTCTTTAATTTCTTTTTATATTTTTGAGGCTTCTATAGAGTTATAGTGAGTTATGCTAATTTTGTTTTTTGTGTGTATAGATGGTCATAATACTCCGGTATTCCAAGAGAAGTTTGTGTTTTCGTTAATTGAAGGCCTTAGAGAGATAAGTGTTGCAGTTTGGAACAACAATACAAAAGACGATTTCATTGGCAGCGGAAAGTAATTACTTTGTCTCATATTTTTATTTTTTGAATTGATTTTGTGTGCTTTTTAGACCCTTTTGGATCAATTTTGTTAATTGGGTGTTTTTTTTTTTTTTTTTTTTTTTTGATAGGGTCCAATTGGGGAAGGTTCTTTCAAAGAGTTACGACGACCGCACTTGGTGTCTATATACTAATAGTGGGGGGTAAGTCCTATAAATTACTAACTCTTTTAAGTGTATAATCTGTTTTTAAAATTATCTATAATATTTTGTCCTCTGAAAATTTTATCTCTTTAATTTTAGTATATTGTGTTTCTTAAGTTATAGACAGATTTTCTTTGTTTCTTATTTTCAATAATAAATCATTTTATTGCAATTTCGGTAATTGTTTGAGAAATCCAATATGTTCATATCTTTATAGAATAGAGAATAGTAGAAATCAATTTTATTACAACTACTTAAATTGAGTTGACTTAATTCCGTACAATTACAAAGTATAGCATGAAAAATAATAGAATTAATTGTTGTAATTTTTATTTTCTTTCCATGTTTTGAATTTTTATGTTTTTATTGTTGATGAGAAATTAAGGCTCAGTTGCACAATATGTGTGAATTCTTGAGAAGGCTACTTTAAATAGTAAGTCAATGTGTCTCTTACATTTGGGTATTAGTTAGAATTATTTTCAAATGATTGTACCAATAAAAGTGAATGTGTATAAATTTTGTTTAACTATCCCGTGTATCGCACGGGTTAGCGACTAGTTCTTATTAATAATAAAGTAGATCCAAATTGTTTCCTTCATCAGGATAGCGCATCAATGCTGCGCGTCACCTTCTATGAGTTCATCATTAACCTTTATCAGTCAATGGGTTTGTCATTCTCTTGCTCTTTCTCACTCTCTCCTTAAGCTTTCAATATGTAACTTTTGGTTTCTCTGATTAATTTGTTTGTTTCTATCATTTTGATTTGTTTACAAAGTCAGTGATATCAAAGTATCTCTTTATTGTCAAAAAAAAAAAAAAAAAAAAGAATTCATACATACATATATTTATATGAAGCTCTACAATATTTATCGATATTAAGTGTTTAGTTTTACATTGTAATCTTTTGGATGAATTGGTTTAATTTGTTCTTATACGAATTTGGTGAAGAATGAAGTAGCTAGAAGAAGTCGAGCAAAGAGGAGCTTGAAAAATGGAGGAAATAGATTCTTGAAAAATATTGGACAAAGCTTGAAGATGCACTACAAAAAAAAGGTCCTCTGGGCGCGTTTTTAAAATGCGGCTATATGGTAAAAAACGTGGTTATAGCCTATAGCCACGTTTTTTTAGGCCACGATTTCTAATGTGGCCTAAAACCCGTGACTATAGGACTAATGGTCCTATGGCCGCACTTTTTAACCGCGGCCCAAACCCGGGTCCTATAGCCCCGTTTAAAACGCGGCCTAAAGGTACGGGCTTAGGCTGCGTTTTAAACGCAGCCCAAGGTTGAACCTTAGGCCACGTTTAAAACGTAGCCCAAGGTTGAACCTTAGGCCGCGTTTAAAAAGTGCGGCCATAGTAAAAGTAAAAAAAAAAAAAAAAAAAAAGAGTTTGAGAAAAAATAAAATGCGGAAGTCCTTAGGCCGCGTTTTTATCTCAAAAAAACGCTGCCTCGTAACCTGTCTATGGCCCCACGTATAAAACGCGACCTTAAGGTTTGCCTTGGGCCGCATTTTTAAAACGGGCTTTAGCCTCACCTTGGGCCGCGTTTTTTATGGTCGCTGCTTAAAAAACGCGGCCCAAGACCCCCGTGTTTTATAGTGATGTAAGAGTAATTGTATATTAATCCGTAATTTTTTTGTCTCCTATAATTATTAATACATATAAAAAAAATGTAAGAACACTTTTATGGTAAATTTTTTAACTAAATATGTATTGCATTCATGTAATCTAAACTTTGGAGATATGATTAACATAATGGATTGCTTCAATAATATTTGTAAGTTCATCTTCTAAAAAGGATCTTATGTGCATTATTCAAATTTCTTTTTATTTTTAAATCTTATATTGGAGTCAATTTAGCTTTTAAATAGTTGAAATTAGTGAAATGTTTTAAGCTAGATATATTAACTCAAAACGCAGAGTGACCAACTTAGCCATTGGCCATTGCATACCAATTGCATCGGTTGCAATACCACCCGATCTCAACTATGATTAGGTGCGATTCCTAATATCAATGATTGAGATCAGGTAGTATTGAATATAAAAAATGAGTAAAAATTAAAAAATAATAATAATAAAAATAAAAAAAAATATTGAGAGAGAGGGGTGAATTGAAGGGAGCAATTGCTATACAAAAAGGTAGTACCTTTCATTGGGTTTAACCTTTTAAGAATAAATTTATATATATATATATATATATATATATATATAATGGCAATATATTTATTGTACATAATAAGTAATGTAGATCGAGTTGTAGACTATACCTTTTTTTTTTTTACCCCTGAGCAGTACTGCTATTCACCCAAAAAAAAAAAAAAAACCCTGTAGATTTGGTCCTTTTATTGGCATTAGGGAGTAAATTTTTAATTGTTTGTTTTATTAAAAAAAAAGAATCTAATTGTTTGGATAGTAACTTCGCTACTAGATTTAGTTAGTGGACCGATAGAACAATAAAGGGGATTTGGGGCTTCAAACTGTAAATTCATATTTATAAATACAATTTTCTAATAAATTAAATAAATAATATTTTAACAATGAAATGTTAAAGGCTTCAATTTGGTTTCACCTTAGTTCTCATAATCTATCGAGCCAGCAATGCTTCCCAAAGAAAGCCATTTACAACAATATTTCTATATAATCTCTCTGTTTTGAGACTATATACAATTTATAATGCTCATGCATCCGTTGGTTTGCGTAAATGGGTTTGTTTAGGTGTATGTCAAGCTGTCGTTTTGCAAGACCGGTCTTAAATGTTTGTACGTATGTTTTGTTTTTTCTAATGAAGTTCAGCTTTGTTTATACCCAACAAAAATAAAATAAATAAATAAAAAGAATGTCCTATCCTATCACCTATGCATGCTCTTCTTAGAGTATTGCTTTCTCTCGCACTTATAAGGTAATGTGATTGAAGATATCATAATTAAGAAAGTTATATTTTTATTTCCGCTTTTAGTTTGGATGGAGAGGGTTCCTTCCAATATATTTCAATTTGTATTAGTTGATTTTCCAGCAACTTTATCAATAAAGTTTCTCAGTATTTTCTCTTAAAAAAAAAAAAAAAACTCTGTTTTTTGAGTTTTTAGTTATTTTTGTGTTGGCGCCAGAATTTTATTTTATTTATTTATTTATTTTTGTTTAGGAGGGTACACAAGCCTTTTAGTATGAACCACATTATATTTATTTAAGATTATTTGGGCAACCTTCAAACTAAATACCCATGGAGTCGGGGCTCCGGTTCACAAAATGTGAGTAGCTCGAGGAGAGAGAGAGAAAAAGGGGGACTGGTAGCTGTTATAAGTTGGGTCAGGTTGACCTGATCCAATTTTTTGGGACCCTACCAGATTCGGTCATGGGTTTGGTTCATGTTGGGCTTAGCCCAAGCCCCATAGGTCTGGCCCAAACCGAGAGAGGCCTAAGGCCATCTCACTAATTAACCAACCCAGCCATTTAAGTGGCTTTTCTAAGCTTAGTCCTACCAGCCCATCAGCTCTTTACGATTTTCGGCTCAATCTGTTTACAGCACGTAGCCTAGGTTCGTATTTTAAAATAAAAGTTCATAAGCCCATCTCACACTTTAATGAACTTTCGGCCCACACTGTCAAGGGTCCATCAGCTAGTATTTTTCCTTTAATTACTGAAATGCCATAATACTTTTGCATATTTACACTTTAGCTTATATATCTATTGAGCTATATGATTAAAGTCCATTTCTAATTGAGGGGATGGGGGTAAACTTTCAAATGGGTTCACAAGTATTTGATAACAAAAAATTATATAAATTTTTTTTCCCCTCTCATGTCCATTTGGGAACAATTTATTTAACTAAAATTAAAAATTTTTTTGCTGAAAGTATTGTAGATAAAACTAAAAGCTAATCTTGTTGAAAAAATCTTGTAAATAAAACTTAATTAGATTTCTTTAATGGTTGGGAGTTTTTTGGATAGTTTGACAGTGGATGAGGAGGGCATTAGTCAAAGGCTCAAAGAGTTAAGACTGTCGAAACAATACTAATTTTACTTTCCTTTTATTTTTTTTTTTTTTGATAGATATATAGTGGATAAGGGAACTACATATAGCTATGGTTTATTGTTTCTCCTTACAGGCTCAGACTTAGCGGATTGAATGCTACTATGGACCTATGATAACAAGTAAGAAAGCCACTCTGATATGAACTCATTGACTTCACATCACATAACAATAAAAATAATATTGTGTGTACTATCAAGACCTTAATCAATTTCTTCTTTGTGGGCCTATAGTATACACATCAACTTTATTTAAAGGTGCTTTTGTAAAGCATTGAAGGAAATGGAAAATTACCAACTTAATTACTATAATGTTCAAAATAATTTTAACTGTTGATTTTTGAGGCATTGTCCATATATTTCAAGATTCACCAAAACTTAGAGAAAATTACACTTTATCACCTCTTAACTATACCCCATGTTACACTTACCCCCTAAATTATGCAAATGCACACATACCTTCTTAAACTGTTACTCCTTGCACACTTCGCACCCCAACATATAGTTTACCGTTAATTTAAACAAAATTTAGACTCATATGCAAGTCACGTGATGATTTGCAATAATCAAAAGACTAAATTTCGCCTATTCCATGTCTCTTGCTTTCATCAACTACATAGATGAACTTCTCATCAACGAAAAAAGGTAAGAATATTTACAACTAAACAAATGAATGAACACCGCAAGGGCAAAGTCATTTAATACTATCTTATTCACTGTACCATAACCATAGCAAGTTCCAACAATTTCAAATGCAAAGTTTAATAACAAACAATAAGCATAACTTCCATTTTCTTTTTTGGTGAGAAAAACGTCCATTTAATTTGTTGCAAACATCCACTTTCTCTAAATTTTAGCTCTCCTTTTTGAATTTTTTGTCGTCGGTGTCCAAAATAAAAAACAAAAAATTTGATTAATTTCCAAAAGAACAAGGAAAATACCAAAGAATTCAAGACTGGGTTTTCTTAAGCATATTCTAAATGCACTTTCTTTTTCTTTCCCTCTTAATTCTTACAAACACAAATGCCTCTCCACACCATGAATTACTATTTTCTTCCTTAAATGTTTTATTAAACCCAGTTTTTCATTGAAAACTTTTCTGGTTATTTTTCCATAAAGGTAAACAAAGCTTTAACAAGCACTAACAACACCCAAGTCTACAAATTAATTTAAACTCGGATAAAAAGATTAAAAACCTAGACCAAATAGGAATTTTTTTTTTTTTTTTTTTTTGCAATTCAACACTAAAATGCTAATAATTTCATTAGTTAGCATAATTTTTAAACTATTTAGATAACTAACATCTCGAGTCTCTTAGACTCAAGTTCCTGCAAACCCAAATATCCCATTGAAGACAAACCAATCTAGAAAACACAGAAAACAAATCCAGAGACAAACCAAACTAGAAAACACAGAAAACGAACCTTTGGTGCTGAGATCGTCAAACTCAAAGTAGCTTCGATGCCATGATTGTCAAACCCGGTGCTGAGATCGCGATTTTTGGGTTTGGATTTGATTTCGAGATTGTTATTTTAAGGGGTTTAGGTTTGGGTTTTTGCTTCACTTCCGAGATCATTATTTTAAGGGAAGAACTATCTTGAGTTTTGGGGGCTTGGAAGAAGAGAGTGGAAAGACAGTGGAGAAAAGAATAGAAAAAAAGAATGAAGATGGAGAGAAGAAAAAGAACGAAAGAATAAGAAAGGAGTAGGAGCTCGAGTCTTAGAGATTCGAGTTCCACATAGATTTTAAATCTAGCTACCTCAGCTTTGTCATCACATAAAACTCGAGTTGCTACAATAACTTGAGTCTAAAAGGCTCGAGGTGCTAGTTTCCTAAATAGTTTGGAAACATCGCTAATTAACAAAATTGTTAGCAAAATGGTGTTATTTTGCAAAAAAAAAAATCCAATCAAATATCATTTTTAATTTTAAAAATCTAAGGCAATTAATGGTAAAAATTCAATCTTTCAAACTCAGTAGCGATTAAAGCAAACACAAAAATAAAACTAAACAACATATAGGAGAAGAAGAGAACAAAGAAGAAAGACATGAGTATAGAGTAATTACAATGATGGGCAAAGTGGGAAAATTCCGCTAACGACAGCCACAAAGTGGGACTTTTAGTTGGATGTTTTAAGAGACTTGGACAATTTTGTCAATGGATTCAAGAGTCATGTGACTTGCACATGAGCTTGATTTTCATCTAAGTTAACAGGTAAGTTATCGGTAGGGTGCAAAGTGTGCAAGAGATAATAGTTGATGGGGGTCAATGTGCATCCGCACAATTTAGAAGGGTAAGTGTAACATAAGGTATAGTTTAAGGTAGTAAAATGCATTTTCTCTCAAAAACTATTGTCAAGAAATGGATTTAATCACATAAAAAAGAGAAGAAATGGACTTAATTACGCAATGAACTCATATCAGATAAAGTACGACTTATAAATATATAGGATTGCAATGTAAAAGATTTTCTTGGAGTCCCAAGGCTTACAAAGTCATATTCAATACTTGTAAAACAACTTTCTAATTTATTCATGAAAAAATAATTGGTGCAGATTTTTTTTAATTGGCACACTGTCCACCGGGTCCGCCAAATTGAAAGGTGAATCTCAACTCATCATCATCATTTCCTGCATAGCTCAACTCATAGCACTTGGGACTGTCCATAATGAAGTTGTAATGGGTTCGTTCAGGGATAAGAGTGTTGTTCAATTCATTTCTATATTTGATATTTGCAAAAAAAACTTGCACCATCTGGCGGACCAGCGGCGTTCCCTCCCCATCCAATGCTTTGAGATTTTATCAAATCAAATACAATCTCTCTCAGATAATATCCCACGGCATCTTTATGAATTAATATCCACCGGTTATAATTTGAGTCCTAACACATAAAGCAATAAGAATATTTGATTAGAAAGTATTATACAGTCTTAAAAAATTTTAAACTCCACATAGAAACTGGACTGGACTAGCCAGTTCAACCAGGAACTAGACACCAATCTGGTCTGGCAAAAACCCCTAAAATCAGTCAAAACTAGGTAAAATCGAAAATAGGGACAAAAATGATTCTTTGACTATATCGATTTTTAAAGCTATGTTCATACATTTTTTTCAACTTTAATTCTCAATTTATATTCTTCTCCAAAAAAAAATATATATACATATCTCAATTTATATGAATTTAAAAATATGGACCCAATATTTGGAATAGTTGAAAATGTCATGTGCCACTTGTTAACGGTCATTTTCGAGACAAATTTTATGGTTTGACGGAATGACTAAGCCCAATTGCTTAGCGGGTCCGACTAATGTATTTTATCAATGTATTCTGCTCTGTTGCGTGGCCCAAGCCCATGCGAATAGTTGGAGAATTGAATAGGAATGGTTTTGGTGGGTGTGGGTTAGTTCCCATTGGATCTTTTACATAGGCCCAGACTGTATGTGCCATGAAATGGGCTAGGGACACTGGGGGCATCTAGGGCCCATCAAGGAGGTCCAATGTCAGAAATTTCCACCCCAAATTTGACTCCATGCTCTGTGTGATCTGTGCCCCTAATTTTCATTGACTCCATTTTCCCACACCAAGGCGACTAACTCTAAGAAAAAGATCGAGCAGCGACCTAGCCCACTCACCACCTAAATGTAGTCTTCTAAGGCCTACAAAGACCAGAGGCAGCGTGACTATAAAGATGAAACAACTTTGTTTTCCAAAATCATGCAAAAAGCAACCAAACCTTTCCCTAAGCATAAAACATAACACTCCAAGTCATAAAGATAACATCCGAAAGGTCCAAGGCCTTCCTCCCACCTAAGAACTAGTCATAAGCATTCCCTAAAGCTTGGTATAAATATGCATCACCAGCCCACAAGAAAGGGGACGTTTTCCACACAAAAAATCCAAGAACTTTGACACAAAAAGCCCAGTCGACTACCTAGTGTATGGATGATTTTGAAGGGCTTGGGGTGAAAATATTGAGATAGAGGAACTCTCCCTCTCTTGCTCGGGACCTCCTTCAATTTCTTCCTGTGTGTGACTGCGGGCTGAAATTTCTGACTCATGAATATACAGTTTCTGCGTTTTCTTATGTTTTCATTTTTGTGTTGGTTTCTTTTTCCATAAAGCACCATTAGCCTTTGTATACCCCACATTGTGAATTTTGGGCTTGGCTCTCCAAATAACTAACGAATTTGACGAACTCAAGGGGAGTTTTGGGCTCATCTCTGCAATCTCGGCCCTTGTTGCACACAAAAAAAAAAACGTCCCCGACACCACTGTCGTATGCTCAAGAAATTTCACCTAGGAGAATAATATTGTAGAAAAGAACATACTAATATGCAATTATGATTTACAATAGATTCTTTTACCTCTTGGTAGAGATCTCAAGGAGTTGAAGTTTGCTAGGGACAAATATCTAACTTTTTTTTTTAAAGTGTTCCAGGGACAGGTATAGTACTAATTGGAGACCCAAGATAAAGGAGAAAGTTTCTCTGCAATCTGAATTGGAGGAAGTCTCTCCAAACTGTGATGTGTCATTATCAGAGAGTGACACCTATCTCACTCCATGAAAACTCAAATTCAAGAGATAACTCCTATTAACTCAAACGTTAGCCAATTTTTCATATTTTTTTATTAAAAAAATAATTAATTATTTCTCACCAGCATCACCTAAACGATCAGTCCTTTCTGTCTCTCTCCTTCAACACAAATCAGTTTCCCATCTCTCTATTTTGTTCCAGACCTTTTCTCCTTATATTTGATCATTTTCAGCCCCAACCAATGCTACCTCTGCCGGTCCCCCTGATTTGTCTCTTGTCTCCAACAATCCCACCTATCCACCACCCTCCACCATTCCACCCATCCAATCCCTCATTCTGCCGTTCCCATCCCTCACCCACACTTCGCCGCCGAGAACCACCCCTCCAAACCCTTCTTTTTTGTGGCAATCCCTGTGTGATGAAGATGATTATTTTCGCGGTTGAATTAGTGACGAAGACAAAGACGATTCTTTTCGCAGTTATCTCTATGACAAAAACAAATGAAAGACATTACTTTACCAACTTTTTATTATTCTCTTGATATTGTTTCTTTCCCAGGTTTTTATCATTCTTCTTCCTCAACCAAAAGCACGCCCCATCAACCAAAATTTCTAGCTTATTAAAACCAAACAAGCATGAAAAACTCAAGCAAAGCTACACCAAAACAAAATATCAGTATCCAAAGTTTTCTTTAAAAAATTAAAAATTTCTTAGAAATCAAACATAAGCTAGAAATATCAAAGATAGATGAAAAACAAACCCATAAACTTGACAAAATCAAATTTCGATTCTCTCTTTGCTCATAGCCAAGTTTATCATTAATCCTCAACAAACCCACAAACTTCTCAAATATCAAATACCATACCCAAATCTAAACCAAAACAAAAACCCAAAACAAATCCATTGATCTCACCCAAACTTCAACTTCAACCTCAAAAATAATTTGCACTAGCACAACGCCTATCTCACTAGATCAACAACACAACCATGAAACACAAATTCCATGGAGAAAATCGAAGAAGCCTCCTATGTTCTTCTAAATCTTGGTTTAAGTTCATTCTCAACCATCAAAAGAAGCCAATCTAGGTACAGAGATGTATTGGGCATTGAGTGATTGTTGTTTAGATGAAGAGGGAGAGTTAGATGAAGAAAGAAGAGACTTGGGTGAGAGCCGATCATGGGAGAGAACGAAAATGATGAGGAAGAAGAAACGAGGAGGAGAAAGTTTCTCTACAATCTGGAACAAGACAGAGAGATGGGGAACCGATTTGCGGTGAAGGAGAGAGAGAGAAAGGACCGATCGTTTAGGTGATGGTGGTGAGAAATAATTAATTATTTTTTTAATAAAAAAAAAAGGAAAAATGGCTAACATTTGAGTTAACGGGAGTTATCTCTTGAATTTGAGTTTTAATGGAGTGGTACAGGTGTTACTCTCTGATAATGACATGTCATAGTTTGGAGAGACTTCCTCCAATTCAGATTGCAGAGAAGCTTTCTCCCAAGATAAATGCTACCATGTGTTTGCACAAAACTTGGGCACAAATTATTGAAGCAGCCTATCTTCTTGAAACCATCAAACTGTAATTTTCAAAGACATTAACAGTTTGCAAAACATCAGAGACATTGTTCGCATAATTTTTTTTTTTTTTTTTTTTTTGTATACTTGCAATTTAATTGTTACCATAAATGGAGAGGGAAATTTAAACCTATACTCTTTTGGTAAAGGAATCTAAAAAATACAAGTTATTTGAATTTGAATAACAAATTTTGTGGTTTTTAACATTGCTTAATTGATTAGATACTTCCTATATATTAAAAAAATTTGATAAAGTATTTAATAATTATACAAATATGGGATTGACACTTGGCTTGTTTGCTATAGGGGAAAAAATGGTTTTAGAAAGATTGGATAGAGCTTTGGTGTCTACAGACTAGGTAGTTGTTTTTCCATTAGTGAAGCTACACCATTTGTCCAACTTGGTTTCTGATCACAGCATCTTAGTGCTTAAGGAGACTAGTCTTCCAAGACAGAACGGCAGCAACCAAGGTTATTCCGGTTCAAATCTATGTGGCTTGCAGACGAGAGATGTAGTAATGTTGTAGAGGAGGCATGGAAAAGGGGTGGAACCAGCCATGCACAATGGCCATTTGAAGCTTGTCTAGAGGAATGTCAAACTTCATTGAAGGCTTGGAATAAAAATAACTTTGGCCACGTGGGAAAGCAAGTTGCTGACTGACAAAAAAGCTCCAAATGCTTGAAGCCATGAAGTGTAATACTACAGATATGGAAGCAATCCATGCAACGAAAGTGGAGCTTAATAGGTGGTTGGGCATTGAAGAGGACATGTGGCGCCAAAGAATAGTAGGAATAATTAGCTGAAGGTAGGGGATAGAAACACAACATTTTTCCACACAAAGGCATCGAACCAATACCAACGGAATGCTATTAGCAAAATTATGGATGCAAATAATGGGTGGATAGAGGTTGGAGATCAAATAGGGCAAACATTTGTGAGATATTTTGAGGAGCTTTTCACTACTTCAAGGTCGAAGGTGGAACAAGAGATGATTGATGCAGTTCATCCCAAGGTCACCAAAAGAATCTACTCTTACCCAAGACTTTCACGCTATGGAGGTGGAGAAGGCACTAAAACAAATGCATCCTTTAACGACCCCTAGACCTGACAATATGTTGCCACCCTTATTTTATCATCATTTTTGACCTACTGTTAAATCTATTGTGATGCTCACTATACATGATTTTTTAAACTATGGTGTTTCTCCCCAAAAATTTCATAACACTCACATTGTGCTTATTCCTAAAACAAAGAATCCAGAAAAAGTGACTGATTATAGATTGATTTCTATAATCAGGAAATCATAGGAGAGAATCAAAGTGCTTTTGTGGCGGAATGTCTCATCACAGACAATGTCTTGGTGGCACATGAGATGATGAGCCATATTAGCAAGAAGAAGAAAGGCAAATGCGGCGAGATGGCTATCAAGTTGAACATGAGCAAAGTGTATGATTGGGTTGAATGAGATTGCTTGAAGCAGATTATGAAGAAACTTGGATTTCATGAAAAGTGGATTAGCACTATGATGAGATGTGTATCCTCGGTGAAATATGCAGTATGGATTAATGGGCAGCCATATCGTTTAATCCAACCAACCTGAGGGCTGAGACAGGATGACCCATTGTGGCCCTATCTCTTCCTTATGTGCACAGAGGGCTTGTCTGCCTTGTTACATCATGCGGCACAAAGAAAAGTAATTGGAGGGGTGGCTGCCTCAGCTAATGGTCCCAGAGTTTCTCATTTATTTTTCGCTGATGACAGTTTGGTATTTGGAAGAGCAATAGTGAATGAAGCTACGGAAATTCAACGGATTCTCAAAGTCTATGAAAACTCCTCTGGTAAACAATTGGAAGTTTTTCAACCCAAACACCAACAATGGAGTAAAGGAGTGGGTGAAAACTATGTTTGGTGCACAAGTTATTAAACCTCATGAAGCTTACTTGGGCTTGCCATCACTTGTGGGTAGGTCCAAGAACAATACTTTTGCTCAGCTTAAACAAAGATTGACTAATAAAGTTTTGGGTTGGAAGGAAAAGATTTTAACGCCTGCAGGGAAGGAAAATTTGATTAAATCCGTGGCCCAAGCCGTGCCCTCATACACCATGAGCTGCTTTCTGCTGCCAAAGAATTTATGCGAAGAGCTTACTAGTGTGATCAGACAATTTTGGTGGGGACAGACGGGGCTTGAGAAGAAAACTGTGTGGTTGAGTTGGGAGGCGATGTGTAAGCTGAAGGACAGAGGAGGGCTGGGTTTCCGAGAGTTGAGAAGCTTCAATTTGGCTCTTCTAGCAAAACAGGGGTGGCGGCTTCAAACTAACCCCAATTCTCTGTTTAGTCGAGTTTATAAGGCGAAATACTTTCTACAGTGCAACTTTGCAGAGGCGACAATGGGCTGGAATTCGTCCTATGCATAGTGGAGAAGCTTAATGGCGGCGCATAGCATCGTCCAAAGGGGTATGAGGTGGCAAGTAGGAAATGGCAACAAGATTAGAGTGTGGCACGACAAATGGATCCCCAGACCATGCACATATAAGGTGATTTCATCGGAGAAACTAAACTCCACTAATGCTCTGATTTGTGCGCTTATAAACAGAGAAACAAGGGAATGGAAAATTGACAAGCTCAATAGTTGGTTCCTACCCGAAGATAGGGATGCGATTCTGAGTATTCCTCTGAGCTCAAGCACTTTGCATGGAAGACCATATGGCAACTGAAAAGCCCACGGAAGATAAAAACACTTTGCATGGAAGGCTGGTCGAGATATTTTAGCCACAAAGTCTAACTTGCAAATGAAGAAAAAACAGAGCACCAGGCTGAACCCGTCTCTCTGGTATCGTGGCAACCCACAAGTCAAGGGTACTATAAAGTAAATACGGATGGTGCAGTCTTTTCGGACAGAAAACAGGCAAGAACAGGAGTGATCATCAGAGGTAGCGCCGAGGAGGTTATCGCAGCTTTGAGCAAGAGGTGGGTGTGTCCATTGGGTGCAATAGAAGCTGAAGCAAAAGCCTTGGAAGCCGGAGTCAACTTTGCATGGGAGGTTGGAATTAGAGAAGCAAAGTTTGAGAGTGACTCACAGTTGATTCGCAATGCCCTGCAAGGTCTGGTGACGCCGCCCTCGTCAGTAGTGAATGTACATGATGGGATAATGAAATAAGTTTCATGTTTTAGGCAGTGGAAGTTTACCCACACAAAAAGACAGGGAAATGTCCCTGCTCATTTACTAGCTCAGCACGCTAGGAACGTTGACAAGATTGTAACTCGTTGACATGTTTCAATAAAGTTAAGTATTTCCTATAAAAAAAAAAAAAAAATGGTTTCAAAAATGGTTTGCTAGACTTTACAATATATTGATTTTAACCCATGCATCCTAGTCGTTCTGCACAATGTTGCACCCCTACTGTCCTTATTTACTCAATTGGATAACAAGGTTTGGATAAAAAATCAGTATTAAAATATATATGATTCTTTTTCTAAGATTTACTTAAAAAATAATTGATTTGGAATATGAAATATTAAAAAATAACAAATTTTGAAAAGTTTCGAGAACTTACTGTCCAAACAGCAAAGAAATGAGAAGACGTATCATTGTATAAAACCGGCCGGAGCTACCTGTTTGAAGCAATGCATATTAGTATTGCAGTAATATTTTAGGTATGTTAACTGAAAATATAATTGGTTACCACGTTCATACAAGTTTGGATTAATACCTATGGAAAATTTCATTGTAAAATATAAAGTTTATATAATATATGATTAATTACGAGATACCAAGCCCTAAGTTTATTTATCACCGTGCAACAAAAAATAAAAATTAAAAAAGTTTATTTATCACCGTATCAAAAAAAGAAGAAGTTTATTTATCACCTTATTTCACTTGTACATTTTTTTAATGGGATTTTTAATTTATAGTTGATTGCCAACTTAGGTTAATATCAGGATAATAAGTAGGATTATATATTAAAAAAAAAAGATAATAGATAAAAATTTAAGTTACTGTACACGATAAACTATCACAAAATTTTTTCACAAGTGTCAAATATTTTATATGTTAATAAAATATTATACAAAGATTGATCACAACTAAAAATAAAGAGTATTATAAAAATATTGTGACATTTTATTGTGTCTCTAAATATTTTAAATTAGTTATTTTTCTTTCAAAAAAAAAATAATGTTATTCAAACAATATTTTCGTAATAATTTCAAATAAAAATTTTCGTAGCAAGTTGTTATTGGTGATTCTCATCTAGACCTATTACTGACATTATTATATTTTTTATTGACCATTAATAATTTAACACAGACTTTATTGTGAAATTTTTTTTGAACATGTTGTGTGCATAACTTTCATTTAGGGAAAAAATAATTTAAAAAGAGTCATTATTATTAATAATAATGTATATAATAATTACAAAAAGAAAAATATAAGTCTCAATAAAAACTTTTGCGAAAATTTATAAAACTAAAATTATTAAGTTTTAAGATAATGATGATATATTTCATTTTAAGAAAATTAAAAGAGACAATTAATAATAGGAAGTAATTAATAATAATAAAAGAGTCCGATTAATATATGATCTTAATCATCAATTTTAAGAAACTTTTTATGAAAAATTGAAAAAACTAACAAAAATGTTAGTAATTTTTCATTTCTATAAAAAGTTTAGGGTTTAGGGACAAGAAGAAACCAACCAAGCTTGAGGAGAGAGAGGGGGACTGGGTAGCTGATATAATTTGGGTCGGGTTGATGCAATCCAGTTGTTTGGAACCCTACCAGATTCGGTCATGGGTTTGGTTCATGTTGGGCTTAGCCCAACCCCCATAGGGTTTCCCCACACCTAGGTCAGGCCATCAGCTCTTTAAGCCTTAGGCTCAATCTGTTTACAGCACGTAGCCTAGGTTTGTATTCTAAAATAAAAGTTCATAAGCCCATCTCACACCTTAATGAACTTTCAGCCCACATAGTAAAAGGGTCCATCAGCTAGGGTTTTGCATATTACATTTAACTCCCCAAAAATTTCCCAAAATCATGTTTTGACCTTGAAACTTTTCTAAAATTTCATTTCAACGCTTAAACTTTTCAAAAATCAAATTTGGACCCCAAGACTTTTACAACATTACATTTTGGCGCCCCATACTTTTATAAATTGAAATTTTGCCCCTAAGGTCTCCAAAATCCCTTTTCAATTTCTTTGAATAAATAAAGTGTCTTATTTGTCAATAAATTCACATGTTGATGGATCAAAATTGCATGATATTCTACTATTCTCTTTAGAACACACATGTTTGTCCATAGCCCATTGATAAGCTAACAAATTCCCCCTCCCTTGCACTAAACATTTTGATTTATTGTGTTTTGTGCATGAGAATGATAGTTGGAGAATAAATTTGCTTAAAGTGACTTTTTCTCCTCTCTCTCTCTCTCTCTCTCTTCTTTTTTACGTTGTAGAGTAATATATTCACATGTCAGATATATAGTAAATAAATACTTAAATGCTAACTATATATCATTCTCTATAACTTAGTAAATAATTTTCACATTTTATTTACATATATTCACATGTTTTGCTTGTAAATATTCCTTGCAATAATGTGTACAATAAAGTTAAATTAAAAATGGATACTATCTTTTGGATAGACAATGTGGGGTGCTTAACACCTAGAACAAATAAGTGTCTAATTACACTTAAAAAAAAAAAAAAAACAAAACCAATAGTTGATAACAACTTCTTAAAAATAAGAAAAAAAGTCTCACACACATACATCCTAGAAAGACATGCACATAAAACACGTCACCAAAGTACTCAATGTGGGAAATCGGGAAAGCATTAAGGAGTGTTTTTCCAAGGGTCCACATGTGTTTGTGGTATGTTTCAGTTGAACCCTTTATGGTCCTTTGCTTTTTCATGCATACCCTTGTATGTAGTTGATAACATGTCTTTCCTTTATAACACACTTGTTAACACCATTGTATGTAGTAACAGCATGTTATGCTTTATTTATGCATGCTAACCTTTGTATGTGGTTGCTAACCTGCCTTTTCTTTATAACATGCTTGCTGACACCCTTGTATACGGTCACAACAGGTTATGTTTTATTTATGCATACTTACCCTTGTATGTAGTTGATAACATGCCCTTCCTTAAACATGCTTGTTAATACTCTTGTATGCGGCCATAACATGTTATGCTTTATCTATGAATTTTTACCTTGTATGTGGTTGACAACTTGCTTTTGCATTGCTTTATAACATGCTCTTTAACACTCTTATTTGCAGTCACAACATGTTATACTTTATCTATGCATGCCTACCCTTGTATGTGGTTATGTACTTTTAACTCCTTGACTACGCTATATTTATGTTATGTCTGTTTGTTTGCCTTATTTGTTATCTGCCCTCTGTCCTTGTTTGGTGTTTGCTTCTTTGTTTTTGCGTGTAACAGATGGAGCACATACTAGGATTTCAAGAGCCAAGTAAAAAGATATGATCTGTAGACAGGGACGGACCTAGAATTTTAAGCTAGCAGAGACCAAGTATAAGGATGAAAAAATAAAAAATAAAAAATAAAAAATAAGACTCCAAATAAGCATCCATATAGTATTAGAAAAATTATAAATACACAAAATTGTTATTTCTAAATACATTAAGATAGAATTATCTACCAACAAAGACAAAAACCAAAACAAAATAATGTTTTTTTTAAAATACTAGGTTGGCTAGGATTTTTTTTTTTTTTTTTTTGTTGAAGTTAGAGCATTCACAGTGATAGTGCTAAAATTTTTAGCTTTTTGCACCTCAAAAAGCTATTTTATTTATTTTACCACATTACTTTACAATAAAATCAAAATAAAATATTTTATTTTTTTTATCACTTCATTTAAAATAATATTAAAAAAAACTCATTAAAATAATAAAGGAAGAGAGATAATTTGAGTTTTTAATTCAAGGAAGAGATATAATTTTAATAAAATATTGTATTTTATTTTTAACAACTTACTACGATTAACTAGTATTTATACCGCAGTTTCTTGTAATTGCAAAAAAAAAATTAGCTTCAACTTCTCTTATAATACATGATTTTTTTATTCTTTGGTGGTAAAATAGTTTTTTTTTCTAAAATAAAATCACCAGTGTGAATGTTTTTATTGCATTTGTTAAGTTTTTGAGTTGAATTGTTGTTATTTGGGTTAGACCAAACTAGGTGATTGGGGAGAAGAGGGGTTTAAGGTTTTGGAAGGAGGGCGCTAATTACAAAAATAAAACATATAATATCTAAAATAAATAAATAAAAAATTTCGGACCTAGGGGAAGCCTAGGTCCCCTTGGGCCCCCACCTGGGTCTATCCCTATCTGTAGACTTTAAGGGGTTTTCCCCTCTATGAGGTTTCCCTTTTCATCTAGCATTTTTTAAAAACCATGTCTGGCTGTTTTCTAGATTAGGTTTCCTTGCTTTCATATCATGCTTTGGGGCACACCTTCTTGACATGGATATTATGCTATATGTTTTATGTTGTGTAAGTTTTTTTATATGAAGGCGAATCATGCACTTTTAGCGATGAACCATTTGTGCTTAAGAGGTAGGATTGAGATCAAGTGCAATGCCCTTAGTATTGCAATTGATGCAATAGCTATCAAGAGTTGAGATTGAGCATCATATAAATGGGTGCAATACCCTAGGTATTGCAATTGATGCGATAGCTATCAAGGTTGTTTTGGGCATAATAGAAATGGGTCTATTTGTATAAAAAATAATTGTGAAAGAGTTTAATTAAAATAAAAATTTTCCCCCAAAATTTTAAAATAAAGTTTATCAACAAAATTTGAACATAAAGGGTTTAAAATATCTTGTTCATTCCCATCAATTTATATATATATATATATATATATATATATATATATATATATATATCTTTCATTGCATGTGATTTAGAATTTTCTTTGACTTGTTACATAGTGATATATTAGACGGTTCATATTCATTTCTCTTATTATTCACTGCATAGTTATTTAAATAAATGATATGACTATTAAATAATGTGTGTGATTAAAAATTTAAAAGTATACACAACATTTATTAATCAATAGTTTTGTAAGAAAATTCATTTAAAAGATTTTCTTTTTTTCTAATTTATGTTGGTTACAAAGCATTACATTTACGCATTAATTTTATTGGTTACTAAACATTAAAATTCATGAGTGAATTACAATGTATTTTTATTTATCGGAGTCCAAATGTAATCAATGCATATAAAATTTCTGTCATATGAAGATAAGATGTTGTATGCAATTATTACACATGATACAAACCCCATGTGTTATCTATTTGGACCATTTCTCTCACATAAGGTTGGATACTATATTTAAAACCCACAAGTGAGAATCATGGAATCCATAAATGATCTGCCTTAAAACTAAATTTATTGAGTCTCATTTATGGGTTTAGCTTACCTCTAATATTTTTATAAAAATAAATTTCTTTTTATTTTAATGAGAGACTGCCAAATCACATACTAACTAAAAGAGAGATGACATTTTTTAGAGTTTTTTTTATTATTTTTTTTTATTTTATGGGATACATTTTTGAGAGGTTTTATTTTCTTATTTACACTATAAGAAAAAAGGTTTTTACAACAAAAAAAATTGTTGGAATAACATCAAATTCATTGCAATAGTTTATGCAAAGTGTTGCAATAAAATTTGAGGTGATAAGTTTATGCTAAAAAAATTTCATTGCAATAAATCTTAAATATTTTAATGACAATTTTGATGTAATAATATATTTTCTATTGCAATAATTAATTTACTCCTTCGAATATCTTGTAGCAATATGCAATTATTTCACAAATTTTATTGCAATATATTGCAAAGAATTAACAAAAATAATTTGGGTCAAATTATTGCAACAATATATTCATTGTAATAGATAATTGTTAGCAACTAATTTTTTCAGTGTTAGCAAAAACCCATGTTACGAATGGAAAATCAAGCATCATTGTGAGCAGAGTCAGTAAAAGACATGGCATTAACAACATACACTGAACTCCATTAACCTACATGGTAAAGTAGAGGTAGGAATAAGTGGTGGAATAGTTCCAGGAGTGGCAACACTCACCATGGCTATAGCTCCAAGGTACTAATATCTAAGCTCACAGGGGAGGTTTTCATATCAAAAAAGGCAGATAGAAGTAGTAATCGTAGTTGTAGAAGGCTATGGTAGCAGCGTTGGCGTGTGACAAAACGAAAATTTTTTCAACCAATAAGAATTCATTTTGCTCTCACTAAAAAAATCAATAATTCAATCTTTTCGTCACACCCAAAACATAAAGCCCCCACTTTTATAGGGTTTGGATGATGAGATTGGTAGGTGCTTTCAAGTTGAAATTGCAAATTATGAGTCCATTTAGTTAGGCCATTTGGGAGTTTAAAAGGATGTTTTTAAAAGCTAAAATGTTATTTTGCAATAGCAACCCCTCATAGCATTTTCACAAATAACCATACCAAGGATTTGAATTTCACTAACAATTTCCCTACCCAAACACACATTGCCCTTATCAGTGATTAATTCCGTCACCGTCAAACCCAAACCACTGTTGAACAAGATCAGCCACCACCAAACAAATCAAACTAAAAGAGACAAAGAGTGTAGAGAGAAAGACATTAAGAGGGTGTTTTCCTCAAAATTCATAAATCAAACTCATCACTCAAAATTAAAGACATGAGTACATAGTAATTCATATTCACAATTTATTAAAGACATGAGTAGAGTAATTCATATTCACAATATATTAAAGACGTGAGTACAGAGTAATCCATATTACCTCAATAAAAAGTGGTATTTCATACTTTGAACGAGAGGAAGTGAGAGAGTGTGAGCACCCAAAAGAATGCGGGCAACTGTAGTAAACTACCTAAATAAATAAACAACTACCTAAATAAATATAGGATGATTGTAAACAAATGTCAGATGGCATCTTTCACACGTATAGTGATATTTCAATGACTTTGCCTATATTATATTTATAGGCTATGTACTTTTAATACCTTGACTATGTTATATTTATGTCATGTCTGTTTGTTTGCCTTATTTGTTATCCGCCCTCTGTCCTTGTTTGGTGTTTGCTTCTTTGTGTTTGCATGTAACAGATTGAGCACACTAGGATTTCAAGAGCCAAGTAAAAAGATATGATCTGTAGACAGGGACGGACCTAGAATTTTAAGCTAATAGAGGCCAGAATACAAAAGAAAAAATGTCTATTACAATGAAAAAAATTGTTGCAATAACATCAGAGTCATTGCAGTAGTTTATGTGAAGTATTGTAGTAAAATTTGAGGTGATAAGTTTGTGCTAAAAAAAATTTTGTTGCAATAAACCTTAAATATTTTAATGACAATTTTGATGTAATAATATATTTGCTATTGCAATAAGCAATTTACTACTTGGAATATCTTGTAGCAATATCAAGGGAGTCAATACCATACCAGAAATCGTTTCGGTTTAGTCATAAGAATGATATATTTCGGCACCGGTTAATACCGGTGTATCATTTCGGAGTTACTGCAAAATTTTATATATATATATATATATATATATATTCATTAAAGTTTAAAATAAATAAATTTAATATCCTTTTAATAAATATTTTTTTGTAATTACTTATATACTAATTAAGCTTATAAGTTATAAGTAATAGATATGAAAAAAAGAAAAGAAAAAGAGAGTACAAAATGATGCTATGATGATGTGTTTGGGTAGGGAAGTTGTTAGTGAGAAAATGTTTTCTTTTTTGACAAATTAAAAAAAAAAAATCAAATAATATAAAAACTATGGCTTCAAATGAAAGAATCAAGAAACAATAAATACATCACTTGTTTTCTTATCTTTTCACTCATTGGCACCATTGGCGGCTCCACATAGAGTCTAGGGTGGTCACAGGACCACCCTAGCTTGAAAAAAATGATGACTATTGTGTATAAATTTTAAAAATTTATGATTTTTTTTTTTATCTTTAAAAAAAATTTGTAACAATCCTAAATTTTTGTTAGGCCCAATATAATTAAACTTTAGACAAAATTTGACAACAAACTTGGTTGTAAACTAAAACTACAACTTCATTCAATATTTTTTTTATTAGATATAAGTTTTGACAACTCCACAATTTAATTACATTTTCTTCTTATACCCTCATACTTGCAAAATTTTAAGATCAAAGATCAATAGTTATGTTATTAATCAGATGTTTAAATTTTGAGTTTTTGTAAACTTGGTTGTACAACTCTATTCAATTTTTTTTTATTAGACATAAGTTTTGACAACTCCACAATTTAATTACATTTTCTTCTTATATCCTCATACTTGCAAAATTTTAAAAAAATCAAAGATCAATAGCTATGTTATTGATCAAATATTTAAATTTTGAGTTTTTGTAATCTAAAATTATACATAAAAAATAAGTTTATGAATCGAATAGTAAATAACATCTGATTGACATGAAATTTGACATGTGTTTTAAAGATATAGAGAACATGCAATTCAATTATTAGATTTTCAAAATATGTAGCAATGTTAATTTGTTTAGTGAGAGTTGTAGCCTTAGGCTACAACTAAGTTTGTGGCCAAATTTTATCCTTAAACTTTGATCCCCTTAACAATATTAGGTCCTTACAAACAAAAAGAAAAATTCCAAGAAAAATTACATTTAACTAAAATTTTGAAAGAGATGTAGCTTGTAACAAAGATAATGACACTATCATGTAACGATTTCAAAATAAGAAAATTTGTAGAAGGAAATTGTAAGACCTTATGTGTTTGCGTGTGTGTGTGTGTGTTTTTTTGTAGTCAATATATGAAGTTTTTTTTAATTAGATTTTGTATAATTTAAGTTTCTTAGTGACCACCCATAAAAAAATTTCTGGAGCCGCCACCGATTGACACCGCTGCATTTTTTACTTTTTCCTCTCCACACATTTCTCTCTCTCTCACTGGCCATCCTGGTTTACATATCTTTCAATAAAAAAATTACTAATATACTCTTTTACAATTTCTTCTCCACTTTCAAATTTCACACAATTTTAGCTCTCTCTTCTTAGTTTTGTCTTTTGAGCTTTCAATTTTGTCTCGTTTCTCTCGGTTTTGCAATTTCGGTTCCGAGTTCATTTTGTTGCTTTTGTCACCGTCCATCACCACTCAAGATTCAGTGAGAGGCCATTGGCTTTAGTGAAAAAAGACGCGGTGAGTGCATGAGGGACGAATCCATTTTTGGGTTGCAGGTCAATATCAGACCGATATTATTAACTGGTCGAAATCCGGTATTTTTTCTGGTACAGCCAAAACAACTCCAATTTTGCCAGTATTTTTTTTGAAACAAAATTGATGCGTTTCTATACTAGCCAAGCTACAGGCACGGAAAATACCGATGATACCGATAGGTACAAGACGAAATTCACTCCCTTAAGCAATATGCTATTATTTAGCAAATTTTATTGCAATAGATTGCAAAGAATTGAAAAAAAATAATTTGGATCAAATTATTGCAACGGTATCTTTATTGTAATAGATTATTGTTTCATATTTTTTATTACAATAGATTGTAAAATAATTGGAATTAGATCATTATAATAATATATTCATTGCAGCTTCATGTCTGTTATTGCAATTGATTGTAAAATAATTGATATTTAGTTATTGTAATGTTATATTTGTTGCAATAAGTTGTCTCTTTGAAATTTATATTGTAATATATTGCAAAATAATTGATATTGAGTTATTATGTTGAATCTACATAATTGAGTCTATTCTTTGAAAAATGTGTGTGTGCATATATATATTTAGAAAGAATTTCAACCTATGGTAATTGGAAGCCACAAAAAATAAAGAAATAAATAAATTTATGTACATTGAATATACAAAATTAAGTACATTATTGTGAATGTTGAAGATTTATAATGAATGACCTTTGATCCGTTGTGCAGAAAAAGTATTGTGATTCTTTTTGAATGGAATGTACTGTTCTTGTAACTTTCAGTTATGGCATGGTGCCCATCTTTCTCTTACTGTGGTTGTCTACTTTTTTACAATTATTTGAGCTGCTGGATAGCTAGTGTGGTAAGTGGCAACACACAATACGTCAATAGCATCATTATATATGAATTACATTCACTTGATCCATTTCATCATTTTTTTTATCTAAAAAAAAAGACGTTTTTTATATGAACTCATTGACTCCACGCAACGTGACTAATATATCACTATGTAATATCATCAATTTAATGCATTAAATCGATGATATATGAATGACCCAAATGGGAAGAAAGTCTAATAAATAACATTTTATTTTACTTTAGCCCACTTAAGATTATGCATCATGTATAGTTGGGTCGAAATTGAATTGTCAACCTAGGACACTTTACAAACTGAGATTTAAGAAAAAAACATACTTAAATTTAGTAGTATTTACTCTTGATCTATGATGGGTACAAATGAGACTCAATAAATTTAGTTTTAAGACAGATCGTTTATGGATTCCTTGATTCTCACTTGTGGGATTTAAATATAGTATCCAACTTTATGTGAGAGAAATGGTCCAAATAGATAACACATGGGGTTTGTATTATGTGTAATAATTGAATACAACTACTTTTTCACGTCTTACTTAAAAAAAAATTCACGTCTTATCTTCATATGACAGAAATAGTATATGCATTGATTACATAAAACAATCAATAACAATACATTTTAATTCACTCATGAATTTTGATGCTTAGTAACCAATAAAATTAATGCGTAAATGTAATGCTTTGTAACCGACATAAATTAGAAACAAAGAAAATCTTTTAAATGAATTTTCTTACAAAACTATCAATTAATAAATGTTGGGTATACTTTTAAATTTTTAATCACAAATTATTTAATAGTCATATCATTTATTTAAATAATGCAATGAATAATATGAGAAAAATGAATATGAACAGTCTAATATATCACTATGTAATGAGTCAAAGAAATATATATATATATATATATATATATATATAGACATTAAAGCAAAAAGGCATAGGAGTATTATATAGGTTAGAAAATTTGATACAGTTTGATTCGTTATTTTCTGTTATTTTTAAACACGTTGACTGCGTATAAGGTTTTAGAGAATTGGAGTATAAGATTAGAGTCTAAATTCTTAGGGATTCTTGCTTTAAATGTGAGTAGTTTTTGAATTCTTTTGAGAATTAATAATAAGACCTAATGATCGATCCTAAGATCTATTTGAAATGGATTCATTTCATAGTTCGGATTAAATATTACAAATCAAAAGGAATATCCAGTGCTACATCAAATATACAATGTACAGAATAGGCCAATATATAGGCAAAGTCTAGAATCAGTAGTACATAATATAATCATAAGGTACAATAAGTACAATAGACTTTCCCAAACTTCCAGTTCAGCACTCCACATTTTGGTGATTGGATTCCAAGCAAAACCACTCAATCCATTCTTAAACACATCATAGCATTCTAACCAATTATACTTGATGGTTTTAATGCGATTTTTCACCTTTTGCTTGTCTATTGGTTTTTCAAATTTTTCTTGCAAATCCTTCACAATATTGTTATAGGCATGTGTAGTGAAGACTGAACCATTTCTATTACCTAGATGATATTGATGCAAGATTCAATAAGCACATCATCCATAACAGCTGTCCAATATTCTCTATCTTTCTTAACCACATTATCAATAATCCTTTTTTCTAACATATCTAAACCTATAAAAATATATTTGAGACCACATCATCAATAATTATTTTTTCTGACATATTTGAACCTATAAAAATATATTTGAGTGAATAAATATATTTAACAAACCATCAAATTTACCTGTTGTCATGTGCCAGCCCATTGAATGAAAAAACTTAACAAACAAACTTGCAAAATTTAAGACAAACTGTCTTAGAAACAAAAATACTTTAATTTTTGGGATGGGCTCCTCTCCCGTTTCTTTTTCTCCCGTTCTCTTCAGTTTTTAAATAGATGCTTGACATCTGGCAAGACTAAATCTAAGGATCAATTATCAAGCCACATCATATTTCACAAAGACTCCTTGACTCCTTCCATCATTTGCTGATTCTGCTTCCCACTAAAACACATTCTCTGCTTTCCTTGACGCCTTCCATCATCTCATTCCCACTAAATCCTGTAATATCGCTCTCCATCTCTCTCAGATTTTTTATACAGCTTCAATATCACTCTTGTATGGTATTTCTTACTTTTTCCTTTCCTTAATTTTTGAAATGAGAAGATCTAAGATAGTGAATTCTTCCAAAACCAGTTTTCATCAATCTATTGGGGAGACCGTTCGCATCATGTATTCTTCCGAAAGGGAGAAATTTGATCAAAGAAGTCATCTCTTGCTAAAGCTAGAGCTCTTTTTTCAGTTTGTGTTAAATTATTAATGATTTCCATAGAGAATGAAAAGATAGTGGTGAAATACATGTGGCTAGCAAAGGATTCCGAGGCGCAGGAAAGAATATATCCAATGTAGAAGACTTTAATTTCAAGAGACTTCTATGGTCATGGCACACACACGGCATCCACAGCATTAGGTAACCATGTTCTTGGTGTAAGTTACTTTGGATATGCGAGAGGCACAGCCAGTGGCATGGCTCCCCGTGCACATCTTACCTTGTACACATGTGGCAAAAATTTGAGTATACTCATGACTTCCTTCATTTTGCATTACTATGTAGCACATCAATTGTATTGAAAGCTTCCTTTCTCTGATTGAAATGTACTACCCTTGAGGACTAAGTTAAGCAACTTGTGAAGAGAAGCAATAGTAACCCTTGAAATGCTGTGAAGGTGTTTGTGAAAATACTTAGGCCGGTGGTAGCTTTTTTTTTTTTTTTTTTTTTTTTTTTTTTTTTTGTAAAAGTACCTCATCAGCAAGGGTGAATGCAAGGCTGTAGGGTCATTTTTTTTTTTTTTGTTGGGTGAATGCAAGGCTTGTTTTTGTATTTTCTGCTCATGTAACCATTGTACATTGTCTTGATTAATGAAATTTTTTTGTTGAAGTTCAGTACAAATGGGGTCTCTCTATATTTGTTTTTTCTTTGTATCCTTGCGTGAGATATTATAGAATAGGTATAAAAATATTAATTGTAGGAAATTTTCATGGAGCAATTTCACAAAACTTGTTTGCTTCAAGAATTGCAAATGCATTAGACTTTGTGTTTGAATCTTGCAGTTTCTTCATTATGCCTCTCTAGAGCTATCACTATGACAGTGATGTTGTATTTGCTTTCCTTTTTGAGTGCAAGTCTTGGGAAATACTTTGCTGCATGAGCTACAAGATAAGCACATCATAGCAACTGGAATATTACACTTCTCTACACAATTGCATATCTCATATTGGCTTAAAGCTGAGTTAAGCAATTGATTACAAAATTACTTAAAAATAGCATAAGAAAAGGAATATTTTTGCAAGAAGCTTTAAAGAAATTTCTCTCAAGACACAAGAAAGAGAACAATGGGTCATTTGATCTCTTCAACTTGGATGCTACAAAAATTTCTCCAAAAGCTATATTATAAGCAATGCCAAAAATAGATTACTTCTTTTGCTTAAAACTTAGCACCACTAGTTGTGATGTCCTACTTCTACCAAAGATAATAAAACAATGAAAAGCAATCTAAGGTAGCCAGAAGATGCAAGCAGTTTAGCTACAGCATAAGCTTCTAAGTTGAAGGCTGTACAAAAAAAGGATTTTTTTTTGGGCATCACTCCCTTCCCTGCAATCATCCAACCTCTTATTAGTCACTTAAATGAGTAAAACTATGAGATGGTAGCATCTAAGACAGTCCAAAAATTCAATTCCATATTGATTTTTTTTTTTTTAAATGTTATGTTTTTTAAAGATAAAATTTATGTTGTGGTATCAAGTGAGCAATAGTTTCTTGCACACACACAATTCTAGTGATAAATTCAACAATGGGATATAAAATCACAATAAGTACCTAAGGTTTATGTCATGGTGGTGGAACATGTGGTTGGAGGAGTTAAGCTAGATGTGAGAGTTTGGACTTTTTGCTTCTATTTTTTTTTTTTTTCCCTTTTCAAAACATCCTTTCAACCGTTTTCTCCCACGCGAAACTTCCCTTCTATTTAAACCTTTTGCTTGTATGGTACATGTGCTCTTGACGACCTGATTTTCACAAGACGTTGAGGAAGGCGTAAGGGTCTCACTCGAGGATTCAATCTTTAAATATTCTTTTAGTTTTGCGTCTAACTCACTTGCAAGACTTAGAAGGAAATCAGATGCCTCTTTAGATTCAGCAGCTTTACCCATCAATCTAACATAAGTGGTGCATAAATTTCTATGACGAGCTTGCATTTCTAGCTTAGGGTAACTTTGTACCTCACACTCATGAATATCCAAGACAGTTCCAGCCCTTGCATTCTTGGTCCATCTCTTCAATATGAATTGTTCAGGGATCATCAACTTAATCTTCATCTCATTGAGTACTTTCAAAATATGGCTACACATAATTCCAACAAACTAAAAATTTTTACAACTACATGTAATCAAACCATTTGAAGATGTAATCGTATGTTGCCTAAAACCTTCACAATTATGAACTTTATATGTAGAAACTGGTCCACTTTGATGAAAAGTGTCAACAACCACCATCAATGACTTTTCGAACTCATCTTGGAACATAGTAAAAACAGCTCCTGTGTAGATATCTCTGGCATGTCTCAACAAAGGAACATTAACCTTCAAAGTGGGAATTTTTTGGCTCATGTCATAGTTTGCACAAACTTCATTATAACGGACATCATCAACAACCCTTTGAAAATGTTTGAAAAATTGTACTATATCCAAATTAGACTTCAAATAATCTTTTAAAAGAGAGTTGAAACTCTCACTAAGCTGTGTACTTTTCTTATCTGTAGAAAAGGTATTTCTCCCATACACCATAGCCCACTTTTCTCGCACTTTAAATAGATCTTGCAACCATTCATTTTCTTGAAGATCATATTTTTCCAACATATTCTCCCAGGCACTAATGAACTCCTCTTCATACTCACCATCATATATGCAACTTCTAAAATCAGCATTGAAGATTTTTTGGCTCTTAAATAGATGATTAAGATTTTTAAGAGCATTTTGGTAAATATGCCATAAGCACAATCTATGATAAGTCTCTAGCATCACTAAAGATATTGCCTTTGCCATTGCAGGATCTCGGTCAGTAAATATTGTCTTTGGCTTTTTACCGGACATACACTCAAAAAATGTATGAAACAGCCATTTAAATGACTGACTAGTTTTATCATATAACAAAGAGGCCCCAAATATGACTAGCTGATAATGATGATTTACTCCAACAAATGCTCCAAAAGGTCGACACTCTTTATTGTTATTGTAAGTCGTGTCAAAGAATATCACATCACCATATATACCATAGTCAAAAATCATTATAGCATCAGCCCAAAATATGTTAGTGATTTGGTCTTTAACATCCAATTGAACTCGAAAAAAAAAATGATGGATTTTTTGATACTTGACTAAGAAAATAATTCAAAAGACCCCTAACTTCACCTTGTTGCAAATCTCTTTTCCTCTTAGTCCTCAAATAATTCTTATGATCTTGCTTAGTAAGACCAAGATTTTCTCTACCTCCAATTTGACGACTCATCAATTCATGTGCCAATTTAGGTGGTATAACTGAATTATCTGCCAACTCAATTTCAATAGCTTGAACATCAGTAATAATTCTTTGAGAAGGTAACACGTGTGCACATGACTTATCCACTAACTCATGATTGTGATTTGATTCAAAATTAATGATCCGATATTTTCCATTAGCTTGAAGAGAAATGGTTAGTCTTGCTAAGCAACCAGTTCTAGTTTCTTTTCACGGCTTTTTCACAACCACTTACTTGTCTTTTTTTTTTTTCTCGTAGCATTCCTTATAACAGACAAATCTTCTACTTGATATTACTCCACTAAATCTATCCTCATTTTTCCATTGCTTTCGAATGCTAAATCCAACTTCTTTAGCATATTCATTATACCATTGGTAAGCATGCTCTTCCGAGTCAAACTCCATTTTCCAAACAGATATTTTCCCTTGACAATCAGAATTCTGCATAATATTAGCATAAATATCTTCATTTTCTTTATCACCTTCAAGGCATATTTGTTCATCACTAATTATAGGCATTATACCAACTAGTAACTTTGAAAAGAGGAGCACCTAAAGAGAAATTCAAAAACCAAATTAAAGCAAAACAAGTTAGTGTTGTTAATAAAACAGTCAATGATATAAAAAATAAAACAAATAATAAGAAACTGAATACCCATGTTTACTTGCTGCATTACTAAATATTGAATTACTAGTATTGAACAAATCCCTTTTTTTTGTACATTGACGAGAGCACTTTACCCCATGTCATGTCCATGCTTACTAGATATAATCACTTGAGCATGGTAGCAAGTAAAATAATTACGGACAAATACTTGATAATACTAGATAAGGAAGTCAAATCAGATTTAAGAATACTGATTGCAATTGTTTTGATCACTTAGGAAATAATTTTCAAAGTCTAAAAGCTAAAATAGTAGCGAAGCAAAAAGAAAAACAAATCCAAATCAAACAGGGAATTCAATTATTTGTTAGGAGATCACTTAAAGACTTAGCAAAAGAGTATAAAAACTACGAAGGGAAAAAATAGCGGTTCTGTTTTGTGGTCTCACTAGATAGGGGATTGCTTTGTGGTCTCACTAGAGTTGGAATGATGTAAAGATTTTTATCTTGGGTACACTCAATAGAAAGAAAATCTTCTTTGCTGGGCTGGAATTCGAATGACTCGAAGATTTTGCAATTGTTAGATATTTTAGCAAGTTGCTCAAAGGTTTTAGTGGAATGGCTTTTTGTGAAAATTTTGAGCGCAGGAAGCAGAGTTTTGTGCTAATCTCTGTTAAATGAGATAAATTTTTGCTCATGTGACATGGCTTAATGAACATCCTTAGATTATATAACTACCAAATGTCAAGCATCCATTTAAAAACTGAAGAGAACGGGAGAGGAGCCCATCCCTTAATTTTTATGTTTCAAAAGTAAAGAACTAGCAACAAGAAAATGGGAGAAAAGGCAAAGCAAGATCGTTTTTGCAGGCAGTCCATTCCCACCCAAAGTTTGTATGCCCTTATGAACAATTTATTCATTATCAACAACTCCCACTTTCCAAGTGCGGCCCCCCTGTAGAATGCCATATTTACACGTTATCCATGGTTGTTACTTCTTATAAAATACTAAGATAATGTATATACCAAGGCAAGCAAACCATCTTATAAAAGAAAGGGCATTTGTTCTTCATACATGGACTTAGGAGTATGAAGTAATCTAATAGTAGCAATCACTAGTAGTGAAAAATAGACTAAGACACTAAACTGCTGGCTTTTAGCTAACATAATATAAGTAATTGATTACAGCAAGAAATTAAGGAGATTAATGGGAAAATTCTTCGTATTAGAGGTCTTAAACTTTGTGCACACAAAATACAAGTTACTCTCTCCTGCGCACAAAACCCAAGTTACTTGTCTCCTTTGAGGCCTCCTTCAAAGTACTAACCAATAGGCTACAAGACAAACTACCTAAGCAACTCCATTCCCAAATTTGTAATACACATCTCCTTTTTTTCTCTTGTTTATCCATCTAATAAAATTAGCCCATGACAACAAAGCTATTGCAATTTATGATATGCATAAGCACATTAAGCTATTACAATTCAGTGTGTTTTGTCAAAAATATTGGTCCATTTACAAATTTTTTTGACAGTAATGACTGAAACTAAAATCAATCGAAAGAACTAAATTCATAGCAATGAACAACATGCAAACACATAGACATATTAAATGCATGTGTGTGTGCACATTCTAGAATATGCACACAATCAAAGAAACTAGCAGCAAGGAGAAGATAACATTGATATAATTTTTATGCTCTAATTTATTTATTTATTTATTAAAGGTTCCATTATTTTTCCAATTAATCCAGTGCAAGTGACAACATTACAGAGGAATTCAGTCTACACACAAGTTACACAAATCTTTTTAATGGGATAGAACATGCAAAACACCTTTTAGCTCATTTCAGATGTAGAAAAAGCAAGGTAAACATCGTTACTACAATTTAAATTTTCCAAAACTAGCAGTAAACATCTACTGATCTAAGGCCAATTCTAAGCAAAAAAGAAAAGCTTTGCTAATTAACTATTGAAGCAAAATATATATAGCACTCCTTAATCTATATAGCACTCCATAATCTCTAAACACACTTTCAGAAACCAATCGCTGCACAAACTCATGTGAGTTTGATTATACACAATCAAACAAGCAATTTATCAAACATATTGTGAGCAACTCTTTGAAGCTTTAAAATTCTAGTTAAAAAAAAAAAAAAAAAAAAAAAAAAAAAAAAAAAACCCCATTCACAAAAAACATGATATTACCCAATAAAAATCACAAACACAAACCAACAATCAAAGACACGACTATAAAATCAAACTTGCACAATATACACAATCACAAAGCCTAGGATTAACCATAGTTCATCCATATATCACAAACTAATAGGATTGCAAGTGTTTGGAGAAAAATAAACAAGAAACATAAATCCATATATAGCTACAATCACCACTTAGATACAAATTTTTGCAAGTTCACAATCTAGACTTACTAAAGCACTTTATCAAACACCTAATGAGCAATACTTTGAAACTTTAAAATTTAAGTAAAAAAAAAAAAAAAAAAAAGCTCTCAGATCCGAAACTCACTCACAAATAACATGAATTACCCCAATAAAATCACAAATAATAAGAAATTACCCAATAAAATCACAATTATAAGAACATAGTTATTTGATCCAAACCCCTCCAAATCCCCGCCCCTCCTCCTTTGAAAAACATCTAAACAAGGTAATTTAACTTACTCTTCCTCCCTCTACTCTACTCCTTTCTACTCTCCCTCCATCCAAACAAAGCATAAATAAAGCTTTGCTACACTTTGAGTGTAGTAGTAAAAACTGTAAAGTTTAAGACTTTCCCAAAGAAAAGGGGTACGGGAAAAGCCACTCTCACATGATTTCACATCCACCAACTGATTTACATCGGATACTAAGCAAGGAGAAACCGCTCAATTCCCCCCAAACCCAAAAAAAAAAAAAAAAGAGCACTTCAACAGTTATTCACCACATAATTAGACAATCCAATAAGCAGCATGTCATCCCTTAAAGAGTAAAGTGCCCTGTGCAATCCCAAAACTTCTAATTTAGCACATGTCCATTAGCTCACTTGATGTGGAGGTGTGGTGATTTCCCCATCATAAGCATGCTCTTAAGTAAAAAACTAGACTTGTTTTGTATCCAGAAATCCAACACATGATAGAGGTACTCTCTTAATCAATCGCCTAGAAATTTTTAAAGTCAAACATTTCTTCAGCACCTCAAATTAAATTATCATGGAATCCTCGATTAAAAAGCCATAGCTCAAGCAATTCATGTTAGAACAACATCTAAACTAACAACCAAATTGAAGGTAGTATTTTGCAAATTATGTAGCCTTAAAAGCACCATCAGCTGGCTCAGTTGATAGCAAGTTTGCTATATGTCTTCTTTGAAGCATCTAAAGCCTTCCAATCATTTGAACCATCTTCTAAGAGCTCTCCCACATCAAACCCCGATACGAATTGCATAAACAAGTCAGATGATTAAAGTATTAAAAGATATTTGGTTTCATTTATACTTGAGATAGGAGATATTACAAATGATACTCATTTTATCATTTTGAAACAGAGAAAAAAGGAGATTGTTTCTTACATGCAGTGCAAGGAAAACCCCCAAGTAGGGTCACTGGACGTGTAGGAGCAGTTGGGTAGATCCACTTAATTTGTGTCACAGAATTTTATTAGAAACCTAAGATACTTTTGAGAAGAACAGTTAATTAAGATAAAGGAGGTGTTATATATATGCATGGACAAGAATAAGTACAAGCTGAATAAGTTCATAAATAATGAAAGATGTATATCCTTACATTTGCAAGAGGAAAGGATTCTAAGAGCAGGAAGAAAATGGAGCATGAGATGAGAAAACTTGTCTTTACTCAACTTTTTATTTATTTATTTTTCATTAGGGTAGAAGCACATATACAAGATGGAGCTTATGTGCACATGAACACAATCGCTTAATATAAATTTATATATTGAATTAAAATTGAGAACAAAAAAAACCGATCAAACAAAGAACCGTAAAAGCGTAAAAACAGGATTATGCTAGTATCATTATACACAGTACTCAACAATGAAAGAGTTTAATGTTGAATAGGGATTTAATCTTCATCACACTATACAATGGGATTTAATCAAGTGCACAAGAAAATTTGCATGACAGTATTTCCATATATACATATGAATATTCTTTGTCAAGGTCATCTCTAGTTGCTTAGGTGGGAGAAGAACCAAATGAAATATTGGTCCTATTCATGAATTTGGCATATACTCCTTTCCAAATTAAGGCTTCTCAAGTTAAGCTTACATCAAATCAGAAAAGTGATGAAAGGGACAAATAAACTGATTCTAGTAATTGACAGTGTCACTGCTCTCTCCCATCAAATTTATTCATGAGTATCTCAAAAGAAAAAAAGAAATGAAAAGAAAAGGGAAAGCATCAAAGAATTTTAACATTAGAGGTTATGTCAGTATGTGGACATCCTTGGACTCCTTTTTAGGTGCCTTTGGAACCAAAAGCCCATCTTTCTAATAAAGAGTATGTCCTTAAATATAAAAGGAAAGATAAGCATCAACCCTTGATGAAAAGAAGGGGAATAAAAATCAAATAAAGACAATTATTTTTATTTTTTTATTTTTCTAACCTGGCTGTCTCACACTATTATTTAAATGAGTTTACGAAAACAATTAATGATCCAAAGCTAGATTGTATCATAGATGAGTATGCTTAATTAATTTCATGAGGAACTTCTTGTTCGTCTTGAAGCCATGACTTACCAATTTTCTAATGGTGAATTGGTGCATATTACTAAAAGAATTTACTTTCCAAGTAGTTGCTCACTCTATTATTGGGAAATTCTAGAAAATTAAAGAAAGAAAGAAGGGACAAAACACACACACACACAAACAAAAAGACTTATTTGGCATAGCACTGCCTGTTAAGACTTGAATCTCTACAGCAGTGCAATTGAGCAAGAAGAATAATATCCCTCCTCCCTCCACCACTATCTTTGGAAATTTTTATTTTGGACAATTATAGTTTACGTTTATCTTTGTTTATGTACAGTGTACACAATTGTAAACATTTATCTGAATTTCGTCCTATAAGTCTTGGTAATGTGCTCTACAAATTTTTTTGGAAAGTCTTAGCAAATAGATTAAAAAGAGTTTTACCTCTTATTATTTCTAAGCACCAAAGTTCATTCTTGAAGGGTAGACTGATAACGGATAATATTTTTTGCGTTTGAGACCTTACATTACATGAAAAATCACAATTCTGGAAATATTGGTTTCATGGCTCTTAAGTTAGACATGAGCAAAGCTTATGATCGGGTGGAATGGTCTTTTTTGAAAGACGTTATGATTAGGATGGGTTTCAATAATAAATGGATAGCCCTTGTGATGGAGTGCATTACATCTGTTTCTTACTCTTTGCTTGTGAATGGTGAACCACACGGACATATCACTCCCACTAGAGGTATTCGTCAAGGGGATTCCTTCTTCCCATACTTTTTTTTTTTTTTTTTTTTTTTTGTGCTCAGAGGGTCTTCATGGGCTCATTCAGGCAGTAGCCAATAATGGGGATATCAAGAGTGTCTCAATATGCCGTAATGGTCCAAAACTAACTCATTTACTCTTTGTAGATGATAGTCTCCTTTTTTGCAAGGCTACCAGACTTGAATGCCAAAAGGTTCTTGAAATACTCTCTACGAGAGGGTCTCAAGCCAAAAGTTAAACAAGGAGAAAACAACTTTGTTTTTTAGCAAGTCCACCCCTTTGGAAATGCAATGCGAGATAATGGAAGAGCTTGGAGTATCGGAGTTGAAACAATATGAGGCATATTTGGGTCTACCGGCATTGGTTGGAAGAAAAAAGAGAGCTAGCTTTGATAATTTAAAACAAAGTGTGGAAAAGATTACAAGAGTGGGAGGGAAAATTATTATCACAAGCAGGGAGAGAAGTCCTAATCAAATCTGTCATTCAAGTAATGCCGACTTATGCGATGAGTTGTTTTAAATTACCAATCACCTTATGTCATGAGATTGAAACTCTTGTCCGGAAGTTTTGGTGGGGTCAATGGGGTGACAGGAGGAAAGTTCATTTGGTTAGATGGGAAGAGTTGAGTTGTGTAATCATAAAGATCAAGGAGGAATGGGGTTTAAGGACCTCACCATGTTTAATGAAGCAATGTTGGCAAAACTCTCATGGTGGCTTCTCCATGATGATAATTCCTTGTTCTTTAGAGTGTTCAAGGCGAGATTTTTCCCAAATGGTACTTTTTTGGATGCCAAAGAATCGGCTTCTCCCTCATATGCATGGAGAAGCATTCTTATTGGGAGGGATGTAATTTTAAAAGGGGCTTTGTGGAGGGTGGGGGATGGTAAGCAAATTAAAATTTGGGGAGACAATAGGCTACCAACAAAATCCCAGCCAAAGGTTACTTCCCCAATGATATTCAGGCAACAAAATTCTTCAGTGGAAGATTTGATAAATCAAGCAACCCATAGGTGGAGGAATGAGGTTATTGACCACTGTTTTAGCTTGGCAGAGGCAGAGGTGATAAAGGGTATTCCTTTAAGTCAACTTCCCAGCCAGACAAACTCATATGGCCTTTTACTCCCACGGGTCAGTATTCTGTTAAGTCAGGGTACAGATTCCTCTTCGAAGGCAGCAGTGTACAGCCACACTCAAGCTCTTCCTCATCCCAATTCGTGGGCTAGTGGAAAAAGTTATGGAGAATGGAGATCCCAAACAAAGTGAAATATTTTGTGTGGTGCACTTGTAGAGAAGCTCTCCCAACCAAATCTAGTCTGAGCAGATGAAGAATTGTTCCTGATGGGGTGTGCAACAGGTGCAAGAGGCACAATGAGGATAGCTCACATGCTTTATTTTTTTGTTCTGATGTGCAGGTGGTTTGGGCCTCAAATCCGCAATGGCAGTGGCTGGTAGCAATGCGGGGACAGATGGCGAGAGAGATCATTAAGCGTGCTTTGGAGGAAGACAAGGATGCTACTCTATTAGCATTCACGTGTTGGGCAATATGTAACAGAAGGAATCAGATTCGAGTCGGCCAGCAAGCATGCCCATTGAACCAGATTTTGAATATCTCAAAGGAACGAAAAGCTGAATTTCAGCTCCTGCACCCAAGCAACCCAAAGCAGCAACACAGAAAGCACACGAGATGGAAACCTCCAGCAGAAGACGATCTCAAGGTGAACTATGATGGCGCAACTTTTCAAGAATAGGGCTGAGCAGGTATAGGTGTGGTTATACGCAACTTGTAAAAAGGAGAGAGCATTTCTAAATAGAAATGGGAATTTATTGATCTAAGAAATATCTAGAAGCTCACAGCAAATACAAGTTGTTCCCTTCTTTATATACACGTAGCAGAGCAAATAAAATAACTAACCAACCATCAAAACAAACTAGTTAATCTGAGTCCTACACGTGTAAGCTATTTACATCAACACAAACAAAAGAATCACAGCTGTACATTTAGTCTAACGACACCGTTTCTTCAATCTGCTCTTCTTCTTTTTAATCAAAACACTACCGTTTTCATCTGCCTTTAATTCTTGACAGCCCCTGCTTTTGTTACTTGAGATTTCAGCTTCATCTTCACTGAATGCTTCAACACTTCCCTTCAAGTCTTGAACTGTAAGTTCACAGACTTGACTTTCAGTAGGCTTGAGACTTGATGAATAAATGTCAATCAACCCCAAGCAATTCACCAACCTTGAAAAAGCTGGAAGCCCCAATGCCTTTGTGAAAATGTCCGCAATTTGAAATTGGCTCAACACATGGAAAGCTTTGATCACACCCTCTGTTATTTTGTCTCGACAAGATGACAATCTACCTCAATATGTTTGGTTCTCTCATGGAAAACAGGATTGGCTGCAATATGCAATGCGACTTGATTATCACAAAACAATTGAGCACTCTTAGGATGATCAACTCTCAAATCCCTTAGCAACTGTAGAACCCAAACAATCTCACATGTCGTGGTAGCCATTGCTCTATACTCCGCCTCAATTTGAAGATCTAGAGACAGTACTTTGTTTCTTAGATCTCCAAGAAATTAGAGAATCACCTAGAAAAACACTATAGCATGTCAAAGACTTCCTTGTATTAGGGCAGCCTGCCCAATCTGCATCGCAGAATGCTTTTACTTGTAAATCTGAATTGCTAGCAAAGAACAAACCTCTACCAGGTGTCCCTTTTATGTATTGAAGAATTCTGTTGATTGCAAGCATGTGAGGTTCTCTTGGTTTAGCAGTAAATTGACTCAATCTGGGTACAGCGTATGTTATGTCGGGTCCAGTTAAGGTGAGATATAATAATCTCCCTATTAACCTTCTATACTGATTTGCATCTAGCAGTAGCTTTCCTTGATCTTTTGACAAATGCAGGTTTTGCTCCATAGGTGTTTTAATTGGTTTAGACCCCAAATGGCCAGTATCATGTAGAATTTCCAAAGCATACTTTCTTTGGTTTAGACTGATTCCCTTTTCACTCCTTGCAACTTCAAGTCCTAAGAAATACTTTAGAGAACCTAAGTCTTTTAGTCCAAACTTAGCATCAAGCAAAGCTTTTAATTCATGAATGCACTTAGGATCATTCCTGTAAGCAAAATATCGTCTACATACACCAAAGCAAAAAGTAAATGATGAGCCTTTAGTATGAGTAAAGAGAGAGTAATCTGCCTTTGATTGGATAAAGCCAAAATTCAGGATGGTATAAGAGAACTTAGCAAAACCTTTCTTTTGTGATGCTTGCTTAAGTCCATAAAGACTTTTGTTAAGCTTGCAAACCAGTGTTCCAGAACCTCTAGAACCAAAAACACACTCCCCTTTGCTGTGAAAACCAGGGGGGAGACTCATATATACTTCTTCATCCAAATCACCATGCAAAAATGCATTGTTCACATCCATTTGATGGAGGAACCACCCTTTCACAGCAACCAAAGACAACACCATTCTCACAGAAACCGATTTTGCTACAGGGGAAAAAGTATCAGTATAATCAAGCCCTTCCCCTCGGGTGTACCCCTTAGCTACCAACCTAGCTTTATGCCTTTCAATTGTGCCATTTGACTTATACTTTGTTCTATAAACCCACTTACACCCAATTGGAATTTTGCCAAGTGGTAGAGTGGTCAGAGTCCAAGTATTGGTAAGCTCAAGTGCCTCAATTTCTTTATCCATAGCAGCTCTCCATTCAAGAGATTGAACTGCTTCAAGAAAAGAGGTAGGGTCTGGGGAAGTGGAATCTATGGCCATGACAAATTGCTTATAGGATTTGCTTAGGTTAGAGTAAGTGAGGCAAGCAAAAATGTCATAAGGTTGACTAGGTAATGGCTTAGAACCTATACAAGAATAATCTTGAAGATAAGAGGGTGGTTTATGTGGTCTAGTGGATTTCCTGATGCCTAAAGGTGAAGAAGACCTAGCAACAACTAAAGGAGCAGTACCAATTTCAAAAATAGAAGGCAATACAGAAGTATCATGTGCAAGAGGAGAATCGGAGCAGAGAATTGTTCTACAGAATGAAAATTTGCAGTGTTTGTAATATCTGCAGAATTATTAGCAGCTGCAGAATTACAAGCATCCCCAGAAACAATTGAAGTGTCAATGCTATTTTGCAAAGGAACAGAATGTGAGGGAATAAAACTTGGGAAACTATCAGGTACACAATGAGGGACAACAAAACTATCAAGAAAAGCATCCGAGGGAAGAGTAGCAGAATGTGGTAGAGTAGCAAAGGGAAAAATTGATTCATAAAAGATGATGTCTCTCGGAAAAGAAATGGTTTTAGTGTCCAAGTCTAAAACCTTGTAACCCTTAACACCAATGGGATAACCTAGAAAGACACACTTTTTAGCCCTTGGTGCAAACTTATGTCTACTATGAGCAAGTGTAGAAATATAGCACAAGCAACCAAAAGTTTTAAGATGATTATATGAAGGAGGTTGCTTGAAGAGCATCTCATAAGGAGTTTTGTTCCCTAAATGTTTTGAAGGTAATCTGTTAATGAGATGGGTCGTTGTAAGAACACAGTCACCCCATGACTCTAAAGGAATAGAAGATTGAAATCTTAAGGCTCTAGCAACATTTAAAATGTGTTGATGCTTCCTTTCAACAATGGCATTTTGTTGAGGAGTATCAACACAACTTAATTGATGCAGTATGCCTTTAGTTTTGAAAAAATCTTTCATAAAAAATTCTGTGCCATTGTCACTTCTAAGACATTTGATTTTTGCACCAAATTGAGTTTCAACCATGATTGAAAACTGCTGAATTAAGGCTTGTGTTTCTGCCTTGGATTTAAGTAAATAAACCCAAGTACACCTAGAGTAATCATCCACAATGGTAAGGAAAAATTTATATCCATCAATAGTAGGAATAGAAAAGGGACCCCAGAGATCACAATGAATCAAATCAAAGATAGCATTTGAAATGTGAGTACTAGAAGGAAAAGACAATCTCTTTTGTTTAGCAAGATGACAAATGTCACAACAATGTGACTTATTTCTTGTCAAACCAGATACGATTTTATTTGACAAAGACAACTTGGCATGAGAAGGATGTCCTAAACGAAAATGCCACAAGTTAGAAATTACTGATAGTAAAATCTGCAGCAAAAGTTTGAGAAGGAGCAGGTGAACTAACAGCAAGCACAGATGATGATGGAAAAGAATTGTGTTGCAGCAGATATAGACCTCTTGTTGCTTTACCCAGTCCAATCATGTTCCAATGAACTAGGTCCTGGATAAAGCAAAAGGAACCAAGAAAAACAAGACAACAAGCAAAGTTTTGGTAAGCTGACTAACTGAAATGAGGTTAAAAGTAAAAGAAGGGACACATAAAACTCCATAAAGCACCAAAGTTTTTGAAATGTGAACTGTGCCAATGTGTGTTACAAAAGCCCTTTCTCCATTAGGCAGATAGACATAGGTGTTTATAGTGGATGTAATGGTGGTTAAACAAGAGACTGAGTGCACCATATGATCAGTGGCACCAGTGTCTATGATCCGATCTTGGGGTTTATATGCTTGTCTATCTACATACTGGGCTGAAAATATAGAATGAGATAGATTTGGTGGTAACCAAAAGGGATTACCCGAGAAGTTATTAATGAAATGAGGTGGCAAAGAAGCACTAGAACTGGCAGCAACATTTGCAAGTGGTGATAGGACTAAAGCTGCTTGATGAGCAGGAGCAACTTAATGATTAGAAGCTTCCTTAAGAGGCGAGAAGCAAGGAAGGACAGCAATTGCTCACACCGAGATTGAGTGATTGGACATTGAGGCACATTGAATTGAGATTGTGGCTGTGTACCAGAATGCTGTGGTGAGTAACCAATCATCTATGGTGAACAATTCATCATCTCAACATGATTAGGAAAACCAAATAATGGCTGAGAAGCAAAATTCCCAAAACTACCAAGATTGGGAGAGAAATTTCCAAAATTTCCTGCACTAGAAACCTGATTGGCAGAAGATTTCCCTTTAGGCTTATAACCTGGGGGATAACCAAGCGACTTGTAACATTTATCCGCAATATGGCCAACAACTCCACAATAAGCATAGATAGGTCTTTCTTTCTTTGAATTCCCTCCTTTTCCACCATATCCTCCATGATTACTACCTTGATGCCCTTCTTTGATTCCCACCATGATAGGTTTGTCCTTGATAACCCTTGGCATTTGAGCTATTATTAGCATACAAAGCAGTTGGTTCAAGAACCATATCCGCTTGTCCAATCGCCTACGTTTCTCTTCTTGCAAAATCAAGGAGTAAATTTTGTTGATGCCAAGGAGAGGCTCGAGTTATCAGAATTTGACTTCTAACATTAGCATAGCTATCATTAAGCCCCATGAGAAAACGAAAAACTTGATCCTTTTTCTGTGCATCTAACGAGATTTTTAGAACCACAAGTGCAAGTGCAAGTGCGGGTAGGAAATGCTTGATAATTCACAAGTTCATCCCACAAAATCTTGAATCTTGTAAAATAAGAAGTCACCGAGATCTAACCTTGTGAAAGCTTGAAATTTCTTTCGAACTTCAAAGAATCTTGGAGCATTTGGTGAGAGAACTGTCATGCATGTTGATCCATAAATCCCTCGCAGTGTGAATGTACATCACACTAGATTGAAGCTCTTTGCTTAAGGAATTCACTAGCCAAGAGAGAATCGTGGTGTTTGATCTGTACCAAGTATTGTACAAAGATGAAGATGGATCAGGCATGGAGATTTGGCCATTGAGAAAGCCAAATTTGTTCCTACCACTCAAAGAGAGAAACATTGCTCTTGACCAACTCGGGTAATTCTCGGGACGGTGAGTGGTTGTGAAACAAGAACCACAGAATTGTCGAAGGTGGAAGGTAGTAAGGGCTTGAAGGATTGGTATTTTGATCATCCATTGAAGGAGTCGAATTTGATATGTGATCTCGTAGTAATTGAAGGATTCGTTGAAAGCAAAGGATCTATTGGTGGTGTTTCAGAATCTGCAGCAATGTTGGACGCCATTGATGAGCTTTGGAAGCTACGATACCATGTAAAAAGGAGAGAGCTTTTCTAAATAGAAATGGGAATTTATTGATCCGAGAAATATCTAGAAGCTCATAGCAAATACAAGTTGTTCCCTTCTTTATATACACGTAGCAGAGCAAATAAAATAACTAACTAACCATCAAAACAAACTAGTTAATCTGAGTCCTACGCGTGTAAGCTATTTACATCAACACAAACAAAAGATTCACAGTTGTACATTTAGTCTAACGACACCGTTTCTTCAATCTGCTCTTCTTCTTTTTAATCAAAACACTACCATTTTCATCTGCCTTTAGTTCTTGATGAGCCCTGCTTTTGTTACTTGAGATTTCAGCTTCATCTTCATTGAATGCTTCAACACAACTCAAAAGGTGAAGTTATGGCGTCACTCTCATAGCAAATACCTTTGCCAACCACGATTGCAAAGGCTGTGGCCACAAGCAAAACCTGTAGAATTTGCACGGGAGTTAAGCATTACTCGAGCTATTATAGAGGGTGATTCAGAATCCATTTGCAAAGATCTCTTAAATTCAAACCCATCTTTAGCTCTTCATGGACTCTCGATTCGGGATGCACAGGAACTAACTCTCTTTTTTCTCAAGATTAGTTTTTCACATGTGTGTCATCAAGGAAACGTTGTATCTCATAGTTTGGCTAGGAGGGCAATTTTGAGCCAAAATTAAAATGTCCGGATGGAAGATTACCACCATATATTCTCCAATTTGTACAAGCTAATTTAATGACCTTAACTACTTAATAAAAAGTTTGTCTTGATTCTCAAAAAAAAAAAAAAGTAAGATAATTTGTAGGTAGAGACTGAGGATGGGAGCTAAAAAAAATTAATGAAAATGTAAATTAGTATACATTTAGTATTAACAAGCTATCAACAAATGAAAAGACACAAAATAACAGTTTTTTAATACATTGCAATGCAATTATTTATTAAAGCAAACATTTGAGGAAAAATCACAAGTAATCAAACAAAAAAAATGCTAAACTAAAATACTAATTTGTTAGTAAGATTGTTGCTAAGATTAATTATTTATGACTGGTAATGTTTTGTTGTCTCTTTAATATAATTATATCGAAGTCAAACTAAGAGACAACATTGCCATTGGCCCACCCTACTATATACCAATAGTTTTCTTTGAAGAACAACCAAAGAAAACCATATAAGTGTTTTTTTTCCCCCCTCCTTTTGCACAACCACCCCTAAGAAAAGCACAAACTTTGAACATTCAAAGAAGTCAACTACACTACCACGCACTATAAATTTACCAACACACAAAAAAAAATGAAAATAAAATAAAATAAAATCTCAGCAGCTAAGTAGTAGTAGAGTCAAAGGTTGTAATCACTGCACACAACCAACAAGAAACCGTCCCCCCCTTTAACTCAAAGCTTTGGCTCCGTCCCTGATTGTAAAGTTGATTGAGTTTGAAAGTTTTGATTGGTTTGTTGCTAAAGTTTAATAAAACTCTACACACAACAATTTAATAATAGATTTTACATCTGTTGAATTTATAAGTTATATTTTTTATAACAAATTTTACTTTTTTATTCACCGTTAACAATTTGCCACTCATCTAAAATTTATTATCAATTTTGGTGCGTCTCTAAACTTACTGAAAATTTGAGGTGTGGTCTATGTGAATTTTGATTAGTGTGTACAGGTTGATGCCGCTTCTTGAAATTCAAAAGATGGGAGTAGTGATGGATTACTAAATAAAAAGTCAATTTAAAATAATTTCTAAAAAATATAAGATATAATCTAATTAGAATTTGTGTAGAAAAGATTAAATGTAAGTTACCTAATCTTTTTAGTTTTGAGTTGTTCTATTCCAATGGAATGGTGGATTGCAATTTGCTTCAATTTATATATAAGCTCATTTAGCACTCTTTATAACTCTAAATATTAAAAATTAACAGTTAAATTAAAAGATATGTATAACAATGCTGATGTGAAATTTCTAAGTTGTGAGGTTAACATGTGGTTTATAACAATACAGATGTGAAGTTTCTAGGAGTGCTATCATGGAGAAAATTGTCTTTTGTCATTTTTTTTAAAAATATCCAGCAAAATGCCACATATTTGAAACTATTAGGGAAATGCCTTTGTTTTGAAACTCAATTTTTGGACAATTGAGTTATAGCGAACTGAAAAATTTTTTAAAATAAAAAATAAAAAATTTCTAGAACTCGAGTTTCATGTGAAGTACTTGAGTTCATGGAACTCAAGTTCCTTGAAAAAAATTAAGTGGAACTCGAGTACTTTACATGGAACTCGAGTTCCAAAAAAAAAAAAATTCTAAGTCCATGTTCGCTATAACTCAATGTTCCAAAAATCGAGTTATACATTTGAAACTTGATTTTTAGAAAATCAAGTTTCAAAACAGGGGCATCTCCCTTATTAGTTTCAGACATGAGACATTTTGCTATCATCGTTGTGATGATTTGGTTTGGATGCATTGCTAATTTTGATCGTTTGCAAAAGAAAATTAAAAAAGATTTGGATGTAATCTCCCATCCTCATCATTAATCAGTTTAGTTTGTGTAATACTTGATTTTTGGTATAACAACGGTGGTGTTATTCTTATTAAATTGTTTCCTTCATCAGGATAGCACATCAATGATGCACGTCACCTTCTATGAGTTCATCATTAACCTTTGTCAGTCAATGGGTTTGCCACTCTCTTGCTCTTTCTCACTCTCTCCTTAAGCTTTCAATTTGTAACTTTTGGTTTCTCTCATTAATTTGTTTGTTTCTATCTTTTTGATTTGTTTACAAAGTCAGTGATATCAAAATATTTCTCTTTCTTGTCAAAAAAATAAGAATTCAAACATACATATATTTATATGAAGCTTTACCATATATATCGATATTAAGAGCATTCTCATCAAAGGTGCTAATAATGCTAAATGCTATTTTTTAACATTTTTAATACCTCAAATCATAAAAACACACATACATCAAAGATGCTAAATGCTAAAAATTTTAGCATTAAGATACGATGAATTGTTATTGATAATAGCTCATTGCAGCAGGATTGCCAAAAAAAAAGAAAAGAGTTTTTTATTCAACCAACGTCTCTTTTTTCTCATTCTGTCTTCTCTTTCCTCTCTCACTTCTCACTTCTCTCTTCCTCTGCTCTATCCCGTGGTTCGGCAATTTGGTCCGTCGATGGTTGTGGTCCGGTGATTGTGGGCTGCCAATGGGTCGTGGGTCATGATTGTGGGTTATCGATGGGTCGTGGTCCAACGATTGTGGGCTGCCGATGGGTCGTGGGTCGTGGTCATGGGTCACAATTCCTAGGTGGTGGTTCCTAGTTGTGTTCTTGGGTCATGCGTGTGGATCTGGCTAGTGGCTAGTGGCGGCGATGATGGGTGGATGTGGTGGTTGTGGTATGGTTGGATGTGGATGTGGTGGGTGGATGTGGAGGGTTTTTTTTTTTTTTTTTTCCCTATGTTGTTGTTTGTGGTTGCGGTGGATTTGGCTGGTGGCTAGTGGCAGCGATGGTGGGTGACTGTGGTGGTTGTGGTATGTGTGGATGTGGATGTGGTGGGTGTGGTGGGTGGATGTGGTGATTTTTTCTTTTTTTTTTTTTTCCTCTACTATTGTTTATGGTTGCGGTGGATCTAGCTAGTGGTTGGTGGTGGCGATGGTGGGTGGATGTGGTGGTTGTGGTATGGGTGGGTGGATGTGGTGGCTCGCGATCTTTGGGTTGAGAAAGAGAGAGACAAAGAGAGAGGAAGAATAAAAAATGATAAAGAAAGAATATTTAAATGAAGTGTTAAAAAATAAAAGTTTTGATGTAAGGGATATTGTAAAGTGATGTGTTATATGTAATAAAGTTGGTGTTTTAGATGCTAAATGCTAAAATTTTTAAGATGTTTGAAGAGAATGCTCTAAGAGTGTTTAGTTTTACATTGTAATCTTTTGGATGACTTGGTTTAATTATACAAATTTGGTGAAGAATGGAGTAGCTAGAAGAAGTCGAGGAAAGAGGAGCTTGAGAAAGGGAGGAAATAGATTCTTGAAATACATTGGACAAAGCTTGAAGATGTAAGAGTAATTGTATATGTAAGGACTGAAATTGGATTGGTCCCAAAATCGAATTGGGCTCAAACCCCAATGGCCCAAACAATAAATTTGTAAAGCGTGGATAGAAGAACTAGATCTATCCCGGAAGAAAAATGATTAAGTTTAACGGTCCAAGACGGTTTGGCACAAGTAAGATTAGAAAATTTATCCTCGGAATAGATTAAGTAGCTTGTATTATAGAGTTTTGTTGAATAATCAAATTTCACAAGAGTTCTAGTTCTTCTCCTTGATTTTTTCTCTCTTTTTCTCAGCACATCTTTTCATGTTATATACTACAATCCTAGTGTCATCCTTACCACACACGTGTAAGTTAAATTCGAGGGACTCCTTCCTATCCCATCCAGCACCTCCCGGAACCATCAACCAATAAGCGTAAGGCTGCTTGATCACTGTTCAAGCATCACTTCTACATTAATGCGGTCAGAGAGTTGGTTGAGAGGCATTTAATGCGGAGGTATCAACTTTTGAAGATATTTGTTTACCTTTCTTTTCTTACCCCTGGTCCAATGTCCCACCCTTAGTTGTGGTGTAGCTCTGAAATAAGTCCGTGATGATTTGGCACTCAGATCTACCTCGGACACATGTTCTTGAGAAGGCTTTTGTCCTCGGACGCTTATTGGACCTATCTCATATTGTCTCTACTCCCCTCTTCATTCTGTTCTCCTTATAATCTTATTTGGACCCCCTCGGATGGTCTAACGTCCTCAGATTGGGCCATAGGTCCGATTAATATTGCTTTAACAATACTTCCTAATTAACTGGCCCCCATAGTATATTTATCTGTAATTTTTTTGTCTCCTATAATTATTAATACATAAAATAAAAAAAATAAGACAAAAAAATGTAAGAACACTTTTATAGTAAAATTTTTAACTAAATATGTACTGCATTCATGTAATCTAAACTTTGGAGATATGATTAACATAATGGATTGCTTCAATAATATTTGTAAATTCATCTTCTAAAAAGAATCTTATGTGCAATATTCAAATTTCATTTTATTTTTAAATCTTATATTGGAGTCAATTTAGCTTTTAAATAGTTGAAATTAGCAAAATCTTTTAAGCTAGATATATTAACATTTAACTAAAAGTTTTCCATACATCGCATGAATTAGCAACTAGTATAATTAATACTTCAAGTATGTGGCATAATTGCTAAAAAAACACATAATTTCAAATTTATAGAAAAATGTATCTTCTATTTTGAGAGAAGACTAATTTCAATAAAATTTTACACTAGAAAACTACAATAAAATTTGTTTTGTTTTGTTTATTTATTTATTATTATTTTTTTTGTGGGATTAATTTGACTCAAACATTTCTTTGTAAGTCGGCCAAAATGGGAAATTAACCATAATTTTCCAACTATATAGTTAGCAGTCAATGTTTTCAAACTATATTTTTTACTAGCATCTCGAGTTTAAGAGACTCGATTTAGGGTCTATAAATCGAGTCTTTGAGGGTCGATTTTCATGTTCTAATCGAGTCCGAGTTGGCATTTTTCCCACGTGGTAGCCACTTGGAAATCGAGTCTCTAATACTCAATTTATAAGCCCGGACCCAAACATGAAAATAAAAAAGAACAACAGCATCAACAAAGAAATCAGAGTTTAAATAAAAAAAGAAAGAAGCCAAAGAAGAAAAGAAAGCCAAAAGGTCTACTCTTTTCTCTTTCTTCTTCTTCTTGTCTCACTCCTTCTCTCTCAGTCTTTCTCATGCTTCAATCCAAGAAACAAAAACACCACCGCAACCTAGGGTGTGGTTTGACCGGATCAGGTCGCGACCCAAGCCGCGCGAGACCCAGGCTGTGCTAGTGAGGTGAGCTCTTTCTCTAGATTCTTTCTCTCTCTCTCTGATCCGATTGTCTCTCTCTCCGATCCGATTGTATTTTTTTTGGGTATTTCGTGATTGTCTCTCAAATCTGATTGTCTTTCTCTACGATCCGATTGTTTTTTTTTTTTTTTGGGTATTTCGGCTTGGACATGAGAGACTTGAGACTTAAAATTTTTTTAAAATTTTTTTGGTTTATAAATCGAGTCTTAGAGACTCGATTTCCAGTGGTCACCACGTGGAAAAAGATGCCACATAAGACGTGATCAAACCATGGAAATCGAGTCTTTGAGACTCGATTTATAGGCCAAAATCGAGTCTCTTAAACTCGAGATGCTAGTAAAAAATATAGTTTGAAAACATTGATCGCTAACTATATAGTTGGAAAATTATGGTTAATTTCCCATTTTGGCCCTGTAAGCCACAAACATAAAGCCTATTCTAGCTAGACTTATAGTGATTAGTAACAGTATATACCCAACAAAATGACAGTACGTACATATGTTATAGCTTTTATGTAAAGAATTTTTATAAGAAATCATAGATGATTAGTTGTTAAAGGTTGTAATTTGAACCTACTATATTCTCAAAAAAATTTGTATCTATCATTAAAACCAAGGGAGTCAATTTCGCATCGAAACGGCCAGTACCACCGGAATATACCGCACCGGCAAGCAAACCGATACATATAACCTTCTTACTTTGTACAGAGAAAAATCTGGCCATACCGGCCAATTTCAGGCAATACCATTTGGTACTTAAGTTTTGTAATTTTTGAATTTTTATTAAGGCAGAATGGTAACTTATTTGCATTAACTTATTAGTATTATTTGTTTTCTTAGTATGTAATAGTATCTTTTAAGCTCTCTATATTTATATTGTGTTTTTTTTTTTTGGGTCAAAAACATGGGGGGCTAGTAATTAAATTTTTTTTTTTTTTTTTAAGTACTACTATTTGGAGATTTTTCAAACTCAGGGTGGCCAGCTTCGCCATTGCCATTGGCCATTGCGTACCCATTGCGTAAGTTGCAATACCACTACTTGTTCTCAACTATGATTAGGTGTGATTGCTAATCTCAATGATTGAGATTAGGTGGTATTGAATATAAAAAATGAGTAAAAAAATATTGAGAGAGTGCGGGGTGAATTGCACGGAACAATTGCTGTACATAATGGTAGTATCTTTCATTGGGTTTTACTTTTTAAGAATAAAATTTTGTTTTTGTTTTATATATAAAAAAATGGCAATATATTTATTGTACATAATAAGTAAAGTAGATCGAGTCGTAGAATATACTTTTTCTTTTAACCCCTGAGCAGTACTGCTATTCACCAAAAAAAAAAACCAATAGTTTTGGTCCTTTTATTGGCATTTGGAAGTGATTTTTTAATTTTAATTTTAATTGTTTGTTTTATTAAAAAAAAAAAAATCCAATTGTTTGGATAGTAACTTCGCTACTAGATTTAGTTAATGGACCGATAGAACTATAAAGGGGATTTTGGGCTTCAAACTGTAAATTTATATTTATAAATACAATTTTCTAAAAAATTAAATAAATAATACTTTAACAATGAAATGTTAAAGGCTTCAATTTGGTTTCACCTTAGGTCTCAAAATCTATCAAGCCAGCAATGCTTCCCAAAGAAAGCCATTTACAACAATATACATACATACATATATATATATATATATATATATATAATCTCTTTGTTTTCAGACTATTTACAATTTATAATGCCCATGCATGTGTTGGTTTGCATAAATGGATTTGTTTAGGTGTATGTCAAGGTGTCGTTTTGCAAGACCGGTCTTAAACGTTTGTATGTATGTTTTTTGGTTTTTTCTAATGAAGTTCAGCCTCATCTATACAAAACAACAACAACAACAACAAAAAAGAATGTCCTATCTTATGTAAACTCTTCTTAGAGTATCACTTTCTCTTGTACTTATGGGTAAGGTAATGTAATTGCAAATATCATAGTTTGGATGGAGAGAGTTCCTTCCAATATATTTCAATTTGTGTTAGTTGATTTTCCAGCAACTTTATCAATTAAGTTTCTTGGTATTTTCTCTTAAAAAAAAAAAAAAAAAAAAAACTCTACCATCATTAAATGGAGGTTTATATGTTTTTTTTTTTTAATTTAAAAAATAAAGAAAAAAAATTCTGCTTTTATTATTTTAGTGTTGGCTTTGGCCCCCCAGAATTTTTTATTTTTTATTTGTTTAGGAGGGTACACAAGCCTTTAGTATGAACCACATTATATTTATTTATTTAAGATTATTTGGGCAACCTTAAAACTAAATACCCATGGAGTTGGGGCTCCGGTTCACAAAATGTGAGTAGCTCGAGGTGAGAGAGAGAGAGAGGGGGGGAGGACTAAGGTTGACCTGATCCAATTGTTTGGAACCCTACCAGATTCGGTCATGGGTATGGTTCATGTTAGGCTTAGCCCAAGCCCCATAGTTTTCCCCACACCCAAGTCAGGCCCAATCCATGAGTGACATAAGGCCATCTCACTAATTAACCAACCCAGCCATTTAAGTGGCTTTTCTAGGCTTAGTCCTACCAGCCCATCAGCTCTTTAAGTTTTTAGGCTCAATCTGTTTACAGCACGTAGCCTAGGTTCGTCTTTTAAAATAAAAGTTCATAAGCCCATCTCACACTTTAATGAACTTTCGGTCCACACAGTAAAGGGTCCATCAGCTAGCATTTTTCCTATAATTACTGAAATGCCATACTTTTGCATATTTACACTTTAGCTTATATATCTATTGAACTATTAAAGTCCATTTCTAATTGAGGGAAAGGGGGTAAACTTTCAAATGGGTTCACAAGTATGTGATAAGAAAAAATTATATAATTTTTTTTTCCCTCTCACGTTCATTTGGGAACAATTTATTTAGCAGAAACCGAGAACTTTTTTCTTTGAAAATCTTTGTAGATAAAACGAAAGCTAGTTGAAATAGTACAGTGAGATCTATTAATAGTACCAAAAAAATATAATGAGACTCGTGAATAGTAACAAAAATAAGCTAAATAATAATAAAAATTGCATTTTTCAGCTAATGCAAAACGCAAAAGCTAAGTGTATGTTTGGCAAAAATTAAAAAACAAGCCTATTTTACTATTCAGCTTATTTTTGCTACTATTCATAAGTCCCATTGCACTTTTTGGTACTATTCATAGGCCCCATTATACTATTTCAGTTAACTTTTTCATTTATCTACATATTTTGATAAATAAAAAAATTCAATTTTAGTAAAATAAGCGGATCTCAACCAAACCCAAAGTAGAATTTTGAAGTGTGGGGAAAAACTAAAAACTTATGTTTTTTTACTATATTGGAAATTTGATGGTCTCTTAGTGAAACTCTTTCTTAGAGAATCATGTTTGGGGTAATACCTGGCATATTAATAACTTCTTATATTAGAGACTACCTATTGCTTATTGTTTTGTTGAAGTCCAATACTAATGTTATATGGTAAATCTCTCTTGGGTACTGTACTATGTTTTCCAAAGATGGCAGGGCACCTTTCAAACCCATCTAAGGCAATGAGGGCAACGAGGTTAGCAAGGCGACATTAGCGAAGTTCTCGAAATGACGAGCTCTCTCTCTCTCTCTCTCTCTCTCTCTCTCTCTCTCTCTCTCTCTCTCTCTCTCTCTCTAAAGATCAATAATGATGAAATAGGAGAAAATGAGGAAGGAAGTGAGATATATATAGGGTGAAAAATGCACGGAAGACGAAGCAACACCCTCGTCTAAAAACAAGGCCAACCTACTTAAGCCACGTGTTCAAGCATTTAATAAAGGCTACTCGAGGAATCACCCATAAATGCTCTCTTTTTCGGATAAACAAAAAATAATAATAAGGGTAATTTTGTGATATTAATGAAGTCATCCATATTAGGCATAGGCGACGGTTCTAATGAACTTGTCGGCCTCACTTGCACATTCATGGCCCAACAATGATAGGATGAAGTCGATGGCTCCACCTCAAAGCCGACAGTTGCACCTTGAGGTCAACAAACACCCGAACGAGATGACCAGAATATATAGACGGGATAATAAGTTGATGGAGGGAAGCTCAAGAGGATAAGCGAACCTTTGATGATGCTAACATGGCCTTACTTGGCCTCCACGTATAAGCATATAAGGAAATATTTTGTACTCCACGTTTAACTCTAATCAAGAGAGTCCTATAAGGAAAAAATCCCGTAAGATACGCGAATTAAAAAAAATCTCTCCCACAAGGAAAGATTTTCTAAGCCAAGGAACGAATATCAACCCCATGACTATTATAAAGACCCCAAGATCCTCATAAATCAAGGTATGCATAATTTTCCCAGCTCTAACACTCTAGAGTTGTAAAAAATTCTCTAACTTAATCTTCGGAGGGTTTTTGGCCGGTACCATACCAGTACTCTCCTAAGGTCTTCTTTGTTTTTGTTTCACAGGTATTTTCTCGAGCACGTAAAGACTATGTGACTTACTGATGATTTTTGGCATCATCATCTAAAAGCCTGCAAAATTTTTATTTTGAAGCCAGGAAAACTGCAGAAGATGCGTGGAAAGAGAAGGAAAATAACCTCTTAATCCAAATAGAAAGACTTCAACTTGAAAAGCAACGAGCCCTTGAAGAGAACCATTCTCTCAAGCTAGAGATTGGAATACCATCAAAGGAGCAGGAAGAGAAGACAAACAATTTACTTGCAATTCTAAATGTCAAAAAATTGAGATTGATGAATCAGGGTTGAAGCTGCTGAAGAAGTTGACGAGGGAATGTAATTGCAGGATAACTACATTCAGCAGCTCTTGGAGTTGTTCATTCTTCAAATAACGTTGTGATGATGTTGCATAATGATGTTGAGCATTTGTTGATGATGCGTCATATGTTGATGATGAGAACACATTGTCTTGCCTTAGGGAGAAGAACATGCTGACAAGACCTTTGAAGCTGAAGAAGATTCGGATACTCCATTTTGCAATTTGTAAATTGCTTCAAATGACGACTTATGATTTTAGAATTTCCTCTCTCTCTCTCTCTCTCTCTTGGCTCGTTGGCTATGAGTATCAAAACTTTGTTCTTCCAACCTTGTCATATAGCCTTTGTGGTAATATTATATTTATGTTGGAATCATCCTTGTAGACAAAGATTGCCACAGTCCGTAGCTCTTGGGGTTAGTTGCTCTTCAAAAACATTGTAAGGGTGCTCCCTAATGTTGATAAGCATCTTTTGGTGCTGTTGAATCTGTAGATGATACCGCTGAATGAGTTCATAATTAAACTCGCTTAAGCATTACTGCATTACAAGTAGAGACCAAGCGATGCTTGAAGGAGCTAGAGCTTTAAAGGGATTGATGCAGCTCCTTATAAGAGAGATTGTACAAACATAGGGAATGAAGTTCATGTCCAAACTGTCATAGGATATAGCTTCAAGCTTTGATTTGGTGCCCAATTTAGCATGAGAGATTAAAAGTGTCAACTTGGTTAGTAAAGGAAATAAACACAAAAAATTTACAAATATGCCAATCTAGAGGCAAAACGTAACCTATATGGACCACCAAAACCTTCTCTTAAAACTTCCAAAGAATAACTATGAGAAATAGGAGAGAGGAGATGAAGATGCTTGGAGAATGGACCGAATGGAGGCATTGAGCAACAGAATGGTGATTGTGAGTGGTGAAGGCTAGGGGGGGGGGGAGAGAGAGAGAGAGAGAGCGAGCAAGAGGCTGTTTGATATAAATGGGGAAATTAAGAAATTTAACCTAACATAAAATGACATCGTTCCATAGTTTTAATTTTTTTTAAGTCCAAAACAACATCGTTTTAGTAGAAATTTTAAAAAGACGTTTGGTACATGTGTTTGAACAATAGTTTTCAGTTTTTTTGAAAATATATGTAGGTGAAAAAGTGTGTGGAAATACGTGTAAAGTTGTTTAAAAATTGAAAACAAGTGTTTAATCTTGCGTACCAAACGGGACCTAAAACTTAAAAAACAACTTCGCTTTATAACGTATAAAACAACTTCAACCCTAACTTCAATTTATTTTTCTTCTTCCTTGAGATCAATGTTGCTCTCTCTCTCTCTCTCTCTCTCTCTCTCTCTCTCTCTCTCTCTCTCTCTCTCTCTCTCTCTCTCTCTCTCTCTCTCTCGGACCTTTCTCTATGCCACTGAAGTACACACACACGCACACACACACACTTATATATAGGCGGTGCGTGTTGCTTTCATCGATGGGCAAAACCCACCACCGCTCACCACACGGTGGTGGCCGTTACTCGAGAAAATGCTGCTGACCACTACATCGGACACCTGCGGTGGAGCTCGAGGCGGGTAACTCGGTGCGATGAGGGGCAGTTCCATCGGTGATGGGCGGTGGTTGAACATGCCTAGTCCACTATTCTTTTTCTTTTTTGGAATATGGCTTAAATGTCCGGAACATCGAGAATTCAAAAAGAATAGAGCACTTTCATTTGGTTTATGTGTCTTGATTTTATTGGATATCACCAAAAATGTATGCTGATGTGGAGAGAGTGTCCCAAATGATGCTTTCTTTCTCTTTTATTTTGGGTTAGCCACATAATTAAGAAACCAATGGGTATTTTGTCTAAGCACTTGTGGGCCTAACCCACTTGAGTGTGAACCTAATTAATCGTATAGTCCAACAGGAATGAAATAAATTATTTTTCATGAGCTTGTTTGGGCCATCAACATGGGTTTTTAGCCCTTGAAAGTCCAATAAATTCAAATATACTAAGCCCAACAAATTCAAAAATACACAATAGAAAGTAGAAACCAATGTCTTTAATTATTAATATACTTTAACCTAATATATAATTATTTTTATTAATATTTTTTACATAATCACTCTAAAATATCATTCACATTATAGTTTTATATTTTTCCACTAAGAAGAGGTGCTAACTACTAAGCACTAGGCAGTTGGGGTTGGAAGAGGGTACCTTCCTCGAGCTCCATCTGAAGGTGGTGGTGGGCGACAACATCTTGCATGGATGAATGCCCATGCAAGAAGTGCCATCAGTAGCACCAAGACCACAACCACCCATAATGCAAAGCTCCCACGGTGAATAGCAATGATAGGATAGTTGGATAAGTAGGGATGGGTGCCAGAAGATGAGCCAGTGGGGATGTCCTATAGAATGGTCGTGGGGTTGTATTGAAGAATGGTGGATTGACCAACATGATGTTTGTGACTTGCAAAAAAATGAATCTTTTAGTGACCAAAAGTCTATTACATCAAGTGTTAATACAACAAAATATGTATAGTATAGTATTAGAAAAAATATTGCATCTACAAATTAAAATTATTGCAATGGTAATTTCAAAATTTTAAATTATTGCATCAACAATAATAAGTTTTTATAGTTGCAATAACTTATAATTTTCAGTTACAATAGAAATTTTAATATATTATAAAAAATTGTTATAATAAATTAAAAGGAAGAAATCATTGCAATAAATTAATATCAATAATTTTTTAAATTTATTGCAACGAAAATTTTGAACTAATAATTTATTGCAATGAAGTTATCATTGCAATAATTAGATACTAATTTTTTACAATTTATTGCAATAACAAATATAAAACTGCAACGAATATGTTATTGCAATAACTTGATATCAATTATTTCATAAGATATCGCAATGACAAAATGAAGTAATTATCTATTACAATGAAGATATCATTACAATAATTATATCCAGCTTATTTTGGTCATATAGGCATTTGCTATCTAATGCCATTAGAACATTCGTTTGATAGGTAGAATAATTTACTTACATACCATTTTTTTTTTAATGGGGAATTATTTTTTAAAATAATATGACTAATTATTTATATTTTATAATAAACATTGTGTTTAATTTTAAATGCATCCATACATTTGCATGGATTACATTGTATGCTAGTTTGTATAAAAGTGTACAATATAAACTAATATTTTCCTTAAATAAATTTTAGAAAATCCAATCCAACAGTTCATGCCAATGAAATTACAAAGGACTTTGGGCAATTATTGTTATTAATAGTATTGGCACTTGATGTTATAACATGCAATGGACAATGTTATATGTACACAATGAGATTGTGGAAGTAATAGTGTAATACTCCCGACGCATATATAAAGTAAGTTACATTAAAGCTTTCATTACAAATGATGATTACATCAGTACATCTCCATCCTAAAACACCCTATATATATATATATATATATATATATATATGCTCAACTTAGAGAAATGAAAAGGGTAAGCATTTCTCAGAGTATCATGGCAAAAATCACTCTCTTCTACAGTAATAATGCTTCTTACTTTATTTATCACACGTAGCCTTCATCAAAATATGGCCAAACTAATATTCTACCACAGCTTATACTTTAAGCTCAAGCTCATTGCCTTCTTTGATTCCACTCTTTCCTTCAAACTTGATATACTTATACGACTTGGCACATGCAATGTAGACTATTAGATCCGCCAATGTCAAAGCTGCTAGGAGGAAGTAGAACCGGTCTAGATGACCTTTGTTAAGGTTACTAGGGATCCAACCAGCCATTTCACCTCTAGTAGAAATTCTCATCACAATTGTCACTAGCAAACTACTCACATAGTTTCCTAGTGACATTGATGTCGTGTAAAGTGCACTTCCGAAGCTCTTTAATCCATCAGGAGCTTGGTTATTGAAGAATTCTAGTTGACCAACATACATGAAAACCTCAGATGCTCCTATAAGTACATACTGTGGAATTTGCCAAAAGATGCTCAAGGAACTAGACCCTTCACATTGGGCACATTCTGTTGTTGCATATTTTAATCTGAAATACTCTACAACCCCAGCTGCCATCATTGCCAATATTGCTATAACAAGACCAATTCCCATTCTCTGAAGCTCTGTGAGTCCTTTAGCTTTTTTTGTGGTAATGACAAAAAGAGGGTCAAGAACCCGCCTGTAAATGAAAATGAAAGCCGCTACGCTGAGAATGTCGAAGCAAGTCATGCTTGCTGGAGGAATGTGGAAGGTTGAAATGGTGGTTTTCATGGCAGCACCTTGTTCCACAAAGAGAGATGCCATCTGAGTGAATACTACTGAATACATTATTGTACAAAGCCAAATTGGAAGAAGTCTTAAAATGCATTTCACTTCTTCAACTTGTGTCACTGTGCAAAGGTGCCATGGGTCACGAGCATCCTTGTCAATCTGGTTGAATTCCTTTGAGGTGATAACGGCAGCTCTATCGAAGAATCTGATGAGGTGAATATGAAAACCATTTAGCATATTGCTATATTTCAAAATATTCAAGCCAAAGCCTAAAAATAGTAGAGGCTTAAATTGTCAGTCAAAAATCTAGAATGAATGCAACTTCAACATCATATTTGGTCAAGGCACTTATGATTATGTGCTTTGCCTAGCAGTGAGTTATAAAGAATAGCTTATTACGTACTGAGTACCAATTTTACCTAGAAAAATATGTATATACAACTGAAGACCATAAATTGTGAAACTGAATTTTTGTATCCATAGTGCTAACTCTCCCCTTAATTCATAACAATGTAACCTTCATCAATCTAACAACGACCAAGCCTTAATCCTAAAATTTTAAATTAAGTGATAAATTCTCAACAGAATAATGAAGTTGACTACATGTTACATTTCCTTAATTACCTAAAGTATTCATAAGTAATTTAAAGGTAGAAGGATATGAACTTACTTGAATCCTTGAGTATGGATCATCTTTCTATCCCCATTATTAGAAATTTCCTTTTCGTCTAACTCAAACAGATCTTCTCCACTTGGCATCATCTCAACTTTCCATTTTCTTGTTGCAGCCACCAACACTTGGCTAAATCGAGAGAGAGGGTTGCCTTTAGGTTCAAAATGCCTATACCTTGGGGTTCCACAAAGAAACAAGACCAATGCTAGAGTGGCAGAGCCAGCTGAAGCCCAAAATCCTATAGCCCACATACCTTCATTCTCAAAATAGCCCAAAATAGTGTTTGAAAAGAGAGACCCAAGGTTTAAAGCCAGATAAAAGTAGCTAAAGAAGGCTATTTTTGAGTGCCCCTCCTTAGGATCCTCTTCATCAAACTGGTCTGCCCCAAATGTAGCTATATTTGGTTGGTACCCTCCATTCCCTAGGGCAATCAGGTAAGTGGAAAAGTAGAACAGGGCTATCTCGAAGGATGAATGGGATCCACAATGAGATTGGTCACTACCACAGCCTTTAGGCTTGAGTAAGAATAGGTATGATGATAGCGATAATGATATCAGGCCCTGTCATAAATACCACGAGATTCACATAAGCAAATGAACAGTAAGATTTACACTTTTGAGAAATAATTAATTGGACTAGTAGAAGACAAATGTTAAAAGTACCACTAATTATGTTATTACAAAGTTTTACAAATTTATATGATAATGAAAGTGGTTAGTAAACTTTATCAACTTAATAAATAAGTGTTTGAATTAACTTTTATTGATAGGTGATAAATTAGTTTGTAATATCAATGTAGTAAAAGCTATAGCATCTTTAAAGGAAAATGTTAGAGATACAAAATTTTTTACAAAATATTTTACAAATTGCTAATGTGATGAGTGATTATTGATAAATAAAAAAGTGATATTATTAGTGGATCCAGATGAGAACCAGTAAAAAGCCACAATGACAATTTGTAAAAATGTTGTAAAATAATTTGTAACTTTTATATTACTCATCTTTAAAAATATCTTTGGTCACTAAAAGAGTTTTGTTTGGAAAATACTATAGCAAAATAATTTTTAAATGTTTGAATAGTGCCGTTGGGGCTAATTTTAAAATTATTTTTTTGAAAAAACGTTTTGCGAGATCTCGTGTATAGTTAAAATACAAAAACAAACCGCTAGGAAATTTTTAAATGTTTTGAATAGTATCGTTTTTTTTTTTTTTTTTTTTTTGGAGACCCAATTTTAAAGTTATTTTTTGAAAAAAAATAGTTTGCAGATGAACAATGCACATGTGCACTGTTCAGACCCACAAAAATCAATTTTTCATTAAAAATGGGTCCCCCTGACTATTCACACATTTAAAAATTATTTAAACGCAAAACTTGCTTCCAGGCTAAGAAAAATATTTTAGTCATTGAGTGCTTATGGGTCCATGCATGCGTCAATGGGAAAGAGAATATATCAAATCATGCCAACTTACAATGACAAAGATGGCTTGAAAGATGGCACAAGTCTTGTACCTCCCCCAGTAGGACTCACTAAGGAAGGCACCAAGTAGAGAGAAAAGGTAGACCGTTCCTGTCCATTTGCTAACATTGTTAGCTGCATCAGCATTGTCTTGACCCAACACTCTTGTCAAAAACAAAACCAAGTTCACTCCTACTCCGAAGAATGCCAATGTAGCCAGCCCTTGATTCACTGTGATAATTATTTTCCAACACAAACAAAAAATATAGTGAGTTTTGCTATCTTTAAATTATTGATTGTTTAGTTATACTAGGAAATAATTTAAAAAAAGGGTATCTTATTTGCTACATAACGTCATAACGATCGCCAATAATAATATTGTACTTTTTGTTTCCACATGAGGCATTGAAATCTAGAAATAAAGAAATATAAAACATAATTAGTAGCACTTTTAGGAAAACTCCATGCAGCTTTGCTGTCTTTGCTGATTATTAGAACACAGCGTTGATTCAAGAAGAGGAATCTTATTTGCCAAAGAATTGCATAATGAGATATATATATATATATATATATAATATGTACTTTAGGCTTTTCTTGGTAACTGAGAATATGTTGAAAACAAAAAAATAGGAGATGATTTTTGTGTTTGCATCTTAAGATATTTTTAACAAAAAAAAAAAATTTAGCATTAGTTTAAGAGCAATTTTTATAAACCTTTTATAAGAAAAATTAATAAATGTTCTAAAAGTATTAATTTAAGAGCTTTTTTAGAAATTATTTATGAAAAGTAAAAAAATAACTTAATTTTATTTTTTACATTTTTTACATATTTATCTAAGAAAATTGTATTAAAACTTTTTAAAAATAGTTTATTAACAAATACCATAAAGGAAATATAACATAAAACACAAGCATTGTAGAAGGCCAGAATTACCTAGGATCAAAATTCCGGCAACCCAAGTTCCAGATCTCTCTCTAATTGCAGGGCGGCCATGCCAATCTACAGTTCCATCAAGTGTATAAGTCTCTTGCCCCTGTTTGATCTTCCCATCCACGGCACCCTGAAAGTTCACGTGGAAATAGATATGTCTCACTCATATTGATTCTCAACTAACAATCCAACCAAACAATTAAAAGAAGAACATAAATATGATCTCAAACACTACTTTAAATCTCGATCAGAAGCTAGTGATAGAGCATTTAATGTCCTCGTACCAAAATGAAACAAGTAAATATTATGAAGTATCAATAATTAAGTTCTATGCTTGTGTGGTTTAATCCATGTGATATGTGCGTTGTCCTTCTCATAATATATAACTATCAGTTCTTTACGTATGGTCATATCAACCACACATATTGTGAGAGAGAAGATTTTGAGCTGTGCAAGCTTACGACTTTAATACCACAAACACCAAGATGTTAGTTTATTTTTGTAGAAGATTGTAGGACCAAATTTGATTTAGAGATAAAATGTAGATGGCCATGAAGAGTGTGATGCAGATGGACGTGACAAGTTTGGCGTGCAAATACCACACCCACAAGTGTCACATTAAATGAACTGTAGAAAACCACTCCATGTCGAATATGATAGTCAGTGATAACAACCTGTGTGTTCTTTGATTGTTGTTTTTAAACATTAATTGGGCTTATATTTTGACTATTTGTATCTGTGATAAAGGGTATTTTGGAAATTGGAGACATGGATTTGGATTGACATGTTTGCTGTGTGTAAGAAATGAGCAAAAATTGTTTCTGTTCTCTTTTATTTTTAGTGAAGTTGGAAAATATAATTGAAGAAAATAAAGCTAAACTGTTTTTTGATGTTTGAACTTTTTCAATTCCCAGAGAAAAGAAAAGAGGTAGGGATATTCCACATAATAACCTTTGCTTTATGAAGCATGCTTGATGCATGGTTTGTAACTGATTCAGATACGTCGCTTAGGTTCAAGTACAAGCTTTAATTAGAAGAAATAAAAGCTTTGATATATAGAACGTACCATTAAACTACTACATCATTTTTAAAATCTGATTTAGGCTAACAGTTTTTCTTTTTCCTTTTTTTTCTTTTTCTTAAACCATAAAAGAATCAGAACACACATAATCCATGATTTTTTTTTTTTTTTTTTGAATCATAATCCATTAACTTAATTAACGAGCCTACGCGCAGAGAATTGTAAGTAGTTAACAACAAGAAGTTTCAAAAGTCAAAACCACCTAACACTTTTTTCCTAAGCGAATTAGATATAAGCTAAAACCACTACCACAACAACAAAAAAATCCATTAAAGGAAGAAAAAGACAGAAATAGTAATTAAGTATTTAACAATTTTATGTTGTTAGAAGTATAGTTTCAAGAAAGACCAACAAATTCTCAAAGATCTTGTAACTTAGTGACATGGGCTGATTCTCCAAGTGAGGAGAATATTGATTCAAATCGCTTCTCTTACTTAAAAAAATAAAAAAAAAAAAAATAAATAAATAAAGACTTTAGATATGACCAAGCTTTTGGCTAAATTGATAGGTTCCTCCAAACTCTTACATCTTGGAGCATGGTTTTGATCTCGATATGTGGTTGTTAAAATCCCAATTCAGATCAGTAGAATCTTAAAGTTTTAAGATTCTAGAATTGTTAAATGATATGAATCTCACTAAAGTTTTTAATTAATTTGTAGAATTAAGGTAGGATTTAGATCTAAATATAGGATTGATAGTATCATGATCCCAACCAAGCCTAGATTTTGATTTATTTATAACCAATTTTTTAGACATTTGAGCTCAATTTAAAATTATAAAAAAAAATAAAAACCTTTTGTTAGACCTTTTGTAACAAATCAATTATTTCTTCAATATATATCCCTAGTTTTAATTGACATCTTATATATTTAAAAAAATTGTTAACTCTAGTTGTCATAATATGTCAAATCAATTATGAGGAACTCTCTTCTCAATATCAAAAGTACAAAAATAAAGCCAATACAATTTAATAATCAATTAACTTCCATTTAATTGAATTCATGCTTTCATAATTAAAACGCATGTCAATGCTATTCTTATAATGTCTTTTAGCTAAAACAAATTTATATTTTGAGAAAAGTTTTTTTGCATAATAAAAGGTTATGTGGTAGCAAAAAGAAAATAACATTACTCTTAATTGGAAATATGTTTCTTTCTTTTTGCTTCTACATAATTTTGTATATAGCAAATATTTTATACTATTTACTTTTATAATTTTAAAATTTATTTGTTTTATGTAGATTATTGTTTTTATTTCTATAATAAATGATATTTTTTTATTTTTACAAAAAATTAAATTCTATAATTTTTTCCAATAAAAAAACAATCTTTCAATTAACTTAAGATGCGTTTAGAATACTACTTATTTTACCAAAAATAATAAAAAAATATTTTTTATTTACTTTTCATTAATGAAATTATTATGCATTTACATATTTATACTATTTATGTCCCATGAACAATATAATAGACCTTGTTTAAAAAAATAAAAACAAAAAAGGGATAAAAAACGCATTGGCCGTGGACTCCAAATCCAAATGCTCACTTAATGTAAAAAAAAATATAAAAATAAATAAATAAATAAATAATAAAAATTACGCAGGACTTCGATTTGACATCAACACCATAGATATAGTATCTTTACTTTTTGGGAAAAAAAAAAATTTCTCGAAAATTGAAGATATATTTACAGTTTTTTCAATTTTCATAAAAATATTTTTAAAAATAAATAATTTAACGATTGCCTATCGGACCCAATTAATAATAGCAAAAAACAAAAATAACAAATCAACTTAATGAAGAGACAGCTTGACTCACGTGAGATTCACACTTTACATGGAGACAGACAACCAAGATATCTCCACACGTCAGCTGGGCACCACGGGAAAGTTTGAGCTCAGTACTTATTTAGACATGAAAGTTTGAGCTCTAAATCTTTTGAAGAATCATTTCAGAAAAATAATAATCAAGATACGTGCTTTCTCTTATTACTTGCCATGTGGGAGATTTTCAATAAATTTCACTTAAAATATCAATTTATAATTATCATAATTATAATTTTATTCTTTAAGTATAATTATTTTTGTTCATTAAAAAAAAAAGTATAATTATTTTTTTGTATAAACTCAATTTTTTTTACCCAACAAAATAAGAGAATATAAATAAATTCATTGGATATGGACCTAGGTTCCAATGATAAGAAACAGAGTCAGAGCCACTTCATTTTGTTGGGATCAAGAATTACAAGGCCCAACCGGATTCAAAGTATGTTGGTGTTGGATCCATCAACCCACGTTGATAAAACATAATGTGGTTGTATAATAAAAAAAAAAAAAAAAAAAGATAAGATAAAACATAATGCGTGGCTAGTCATTTTTTTTAAGTTTTAACTCTTTCAATAATTTTTTTGTTTTTAAAATTATAATAAACAAGTTTAAGTATATTCCTTGTTTTTGGTCTATTAGGTTGTCCAAAACTATATGTAGCATCTTATATTCTAGTTCTAGATAGAAGTAGTTCTTGTCTGTTTATCAAAAAGGAAAAAAATAAAATAAAAAAAGTAGTTCTTGCTTGTTTAACCATGAAAAAAAAAAAAGAAGGAAACAAAAAAGATAGAGAGGTTTCTGCAACATTTTAGGGGTACGTTACTATGTCCAGCGTCGTAATATACATGCCAATACTTTCCCAAAAGTGCAACTTGTTACATGAGGATCCCATGCATGGAGATCTTGAGCTTTGATGACAAAACTAAATACCAAAATGAACTAACAACACAAAATATTTGGATATGATATTGATTAGTAACAAATATGATGAAGAGCAGCTTGTAAATTAATCCAAAGAAATGTAGTAACAGAAAGTATGCATTTTTATCACACAGTTTCATGGAAATATAATGAAGTTTCACTAACCTTGTTGCTGCAGACATTTAAGCAAGCCATTGGTGCAGAACTCTCAGGCTCTCAGAACTAGACCTTTCGTCTATAAAATGAAAACCAAAAGAAAGAGTTATAGAGAGAGAGAGAGAGAGAGAGAGAGAGAGAGTTTAAGGAGAGGAAGATAGAAGAGCTTGAAAATATTAGAGTTATGGTGGGAGAGTGTGAGGGGGTATATGAATAAATAGAGGGTAACGAGAGGGAATGGAGGGCTAGGATTTCATGTGAGAGAAAAACCAGATTTGGAGGAGAAGAAGAGAAAAATGATGAGAAGGAAACGTGACGAGGTTGAATTACAATAATCATGAAGATATCATGACTAGGCTAGTTTTCTCTTTCACTAATAAATTAATAATAGTGAACGTAATTTAGCTGTCTTTGATATCGACATGTTCGAAACATGCTTTGCTTTCATGGGCTTCTCTTCTTTTTTTAATCAATCTTTTTTATAAACTTTTTGTGGGACTTTAATTTTTTTTAGTTTATTTTTTTAACTGTTATATCACTTTGATAGCCATGGCTTTGTATATCACTGCAATAAAGGGTCATTTAGTAAGAGATTTCTAGAAACATTATTGTTATTTTGTTGAATTATATGTAAATGAAAAAATGTAAAAATAATATATTGTTTAAATACTAAAAACTGTTATTTAAATAATAGTAACAAACATCCCAAAATTATCAAAGATACTAATGCTAAAGATTCTTTATTTTGTTTTCATTGAATTCTTTTTGGATTTATTTGGGGGAGTTTCAACTGAATGTGGGAAGCAGACTTTTGTGGCCTAATTAAAAGGGAATGAAAGATTATTATTATATTATTAGTAATATTATTATTATTCACTCATGGTTACTATCAATGGGAATGGACTAGACTAATAAAGACAAAGGAGGTCATTGTTAATTACCAGCTATTGTAGGTGCACAAATAATAAGTGATTTTGTTGATAAAATGGTGTTTTTGGTTATACCTAATAAATTGACCGGTTGCTGAAAGACACGTGGTGTGAGGAGAGGGTGACACACATTGATTGAGTAGACTAAGACACCATACAAAAAATTTCAACCAATGTGACAAGTTGTTATTAGTAAATTAAGAAATAATATCACTAATAGATCCAAGTGAAAATTAATTAAAACTTATTTACTCAACTATTGTGAAAATTGTCATAGAATTCGCTTTTGAACTAGGCGTGGTCAGTACAATTCTAGAAGGTAATTCTCAGGTTCTCACGGGTGCTTTAGTGGAGAAGGGTGTTCCTTTGTCATCTTGTGGCCTCCTCATTGCTGATGTAAAAACTCGTTTCTGTAGTTTTCTTCAGTTATATTTCTCTCATGTTAAAAAAGAAGGCAATAAAGTTGCTAATAGCTTATTTAAACATGCTTTACATTTTTCGAATTTTAATATGTGGATGAAGAATATTTCACAACAATTTGTTTATGTACTCAGGATGATTTAACCAATCTTCCTTAATAATATTTCATAGTGTTTTTCCAAATATATATATAAATATATATATATATATATATATATATATATATTGTGAAAATTGTTTTGTTTATAACATTACTTAATTGAAATATTAGTCATATGTTTGCTAATTACATGGCAACTATTCATTGACTAGTCAAGCAATTACAAGGAATTATAAATTTAAAGGAAGAGAGTTAGAACCCAATTGAATAACTATCTCAAAAATCAAGGAATGGATGAACAACAAATCAAGAAAGGTGTCCCATAAGATCAGGGCAAATGTAACATTTATGACTTACAATAACAGCTAATAACCTTCAAACCTCAAATACAAATAAGGTTTGACATTTAAAAAAAAGACACATCTAACAAGTAACATCCATATATATTTTGCTTATTTTCTCTTATAGTTTCCCTTTTAAATCAAACTTAGCCCCTTTTTTTTAAGAAATGCATGCACACAATGAGAGAAAAGGGGTTTTAACATAAAAACACATAACAACTAATAAAACTTAGCCTTGATTGTAGGTATCTAGTTATATTAATGTTAGTAAGTGAATGTTTATGGTTTACCTAAAGGTAACATAGTTGGAATAATTTAGCTTTGAGTATTCATATTTTACATTAATTGATATATATGCATGTAGTTGTAGTCAGTTCTAATATAACTTTTCTTATTTATTTTTTGAAAAATAAAAGTGTTTTAGACACTTTCAAATATCCGACTATTTTCTCGGATGTATTCAATCCCGTTGTCCCACATACCAAATTATGACAAGGAACCCAAAATCATGGATATCATAAGACCTTGAACTATTTAGTTAACCTCTTAGAATATCTTTGAGTATTCATATCATGATCCTCGAACCTACACTACATTCCTATGCCAATATGCCATAGCCTGTCTCCTCTTCTTTGTGACATTATTACATTAAACACGAAATCCAATAACGTCCTATTTAAAAGTCGTCTCAAGGCAAGAGAGAGACGTTGCCTCAAAGCTACCTCGGAGCAACAATTTCACAGTGAACAAATTAACAATGATTGCAAAAGGCAGGCATGCATGGTTGAAATTAACAAAAATGAGAAGTTTGTTTGTTTGAGAAATATATAAAAGTGATTTGAGGACTTTGGTTGCATAGCATGTGAATCGAGGATCGAGGAGTGAGGATCTACCAAGCACTAGCAGTGGACAAGTTGGTATATCTTCAATCTTCCTTTTCTTTTTTACATTTTAGTTGCTCCTGTGTATGGATTGGCCAGGACTCAATCCTCTTGTCTTTATAGGAGAATAATTGGTGGATAGCTAGCCTATAATAATATGGACTCATACATCTAGACCATATATTTTGTTTATTCCTTAACAACCACAATACTTGTATATACAGCTTCTAAATTAATTGGGCTAGTTTCATGTAAACATCAATGATTTTCAATCTCATATTATGTTTTTTACATGCTAGGTACGTACCTAGGAACTCCACTATCTGGACCAAAAGATAAATAACAAATAAAGATCCACTCTAGCTCCCCTCGGATTTGACTTTTCTACATGGTATCTAGAAGATCCAAATTCCCTTTGCACGGTCTTCTCTTTTCTTGTTCCTCCACAGTAACTGTGTCAGGATTTAATTTTAGGGGACAAAATTTATAGCTAACGTGTGTTGTCTCTATATACCGACGGATATATATTGATTTGTAAACATTAATTGTGCATGAACACAATCTACATGGTATTTGAAAGATCCAAATTCCCTTTGTCGATCTTCTCTTTTCTTGTTCACTTCTTCATAGTGACAGAGTCAGGATTTAACTTTAAAGGACAAAATTGATAGTTAACGTGCATTGTCTCTATATACCGACGGATATACATAAATTTGTAAACATCGTGCATGAACATAATGTGCACGCGTCATATTTATGATACTTGAGACTAATTTGGACAATAAAATGTCACTCGGGAACATATTAAGAGGTATTTTAATTTTAGAAACCCATAAAAAGATAGTATATTCATTATATTGTGTTTATTTGCTAGTTATATATATAACCCATGTTATAATTTTTTATGGTCAAAATTTCACTTATAATTCTTATTTAATCATTTTTAGTAACTAAGTAAATCTCATGTACAAATTATATCAGGTTTTTTTTCTAACTCATTAAAATTATTATAGTTTTTTTTTTTTTAATGTTAATGAAGCTTGATATATGAAATAAACATATCAATAAAATCAAAAAAAAAGAAAAAGAATATATGTTTTCCATAAAAAGATAGTATATTCATTGTTTCTAAGCTTTCCATATATGAATAATCAATGTAATTTTTACTTATGATTCTCATGTAATAATTTATGGTAATTAGATAAGTCTCAAGTTTATAACTTATATCTATTTTGCTAAACTCATAAAATGATTAGGAAAATTTTTTACTACATGACGATTCATAAAACTATCCATATATATTATTTCAATAAGTCACATGACTCATTTTAAAGTTATATGACTAAAAGTATACATAAATGATTTTTTTAACTGCTACATAATGAGTTGGAGGAAATTTCCTTCAAATTAGTTTAGAGGTAAACTTTATCCTTATAATAAAAAGATTTTTAAAAATAAAAATAACAAATAACATATATATATATATATATAGATATATATTACATTTTAAGTTTCTTTATTATGGAATCTTGTAATTTTTAATTAATATTTCTTTTCTACTTCTATATAAACACAAATATATACTAATCCCTTCAGTTTCCAACCTTCCCATATCCATCTTTCTCTCTCACTCTTTTTTTTTCAAGAAATATATATTTTTATATATAATTTCTTTTTCATCCTAATTGAAATCTATAGGCTAAAAAATTAATAGAGGAAGATTTTCTATTATAGGTTAATTTACAATATAACAAAAACCTCTTTTCTATCTAATACTGTATCACCCACTTTAATTATGTGAAGCCCTACGTGTATCCAATAAGCTTATCTTACTGAGATACATTACAGATTTCATGAAATTATTAACTAATCTGATCAGTATCTGACCTAATCTAATCTCTTGACTTATGCCAACAGAATCAACTTCTTTGCATATTTAAGTGTGAAATGCACTTACAAATCACGCTTAACTATTCAAATAGGAAACAATTAGTTTACCTTATCGCTTCTAATTAAAAAATTAATAACCATCTACATCTCTCTCCACGAACATCACAACACAAACAGTGTGTATAATTTTGTGTTTTAAATGCTACAAATTGTGTATAATTTTGTGTTTTAAATGCTATAAATTGTGATAACTTTTCGCCACTTATTAAGGAAGGCAAACACGGAAGCAAGGGCTCGTGTATTTATTGCTTTGTCATTTGAGTATATAAGTTTATGCCCAAGATAAGGACTAAGAGAAAAGACTTCTCAAAGGACTAACTCAATATTAGAGTCAAATAAGTTGAGTCTTGTGACTGCATGGAGATATGCTTGTTCTTCTTCTTACTAATTAAAAGACCGAAAAAAAAAGCTTTATCTTGGTCTTTTAAATTGTAAATAGAGTTTTCATACTGGTATTTGGTATGACCAATGCAAGCAAAACAAGGATACACAGTCGTAATGCCCTTTGGGAGTGTTGTGCATTGGTAGGAGTCCCAAAGCGGCATCACGTGATGCTTGCAGGGAGTGCTAGTTTGAGTCATACGCTTCAGCGAAAAAATGTTGTGTTGTGACGTGAATAACCCTAACGTACCTAGGGGTGCCCCATGCCATGTTGAATTCGGGTTTAAGTGAGTAGGGTCGGTGACCACACACGCAAGACCCTTTTTTTTATTTTAAAAAAAGGGATACACAATCACAATAAATGACTTTTTTGTACAAAATTATCATTCTCAAAATTGAAATGACATACTTGTACTAAAAATATATCTCAAATTGTCAAGAGTTTTGTAGTTCAATTGGTTGACACATCTTTATATTTTCAACAGAGACTTTCAGAATTTAAATCCTCCCATCCCATCTATTAAAGTATTTGCAATAATACCGAAAAGAAATGTTATTTTGTACTTGAATAAAGAATGGTATTACATAGTAAGGGGAGAAAACAATCATTGACAAATTTATCAAAATTTATTCAAAGCCTAGTATATTTGAGGGATATGCAAGGAGAGTTCATAATGGAGCATTGTGCCAACTTTCTCCTTGTTTCGAATATAAAAACTGGGGTTCAATCTATAATGGGAATTGTGGGATTAGGTACTATTCAATAAGTATGATGAAAAATAATTAACAAACGGTTTTTATTTTTTAAATAATATTAAGAAGTAAACTTTAAATCTTTAATATGATCTAGATCTAGTACAATATTATTCGTGTCAAGTGGGCAAAAAGGCTAACAAAACACAATTATTTGATTTACAAATCATATTATGCATATATGCACCCACTAATGTGGTTCTTTTGAGCTGTTTTCAATAGTTTAACCTTTAAAATTTTTGAGGAGGAGGACAGAAGGATCCTGTTAGGTTCTGTTCGCATCACACATCAATACCATTAATTTGTACCTTGGACCCTACATTCATCCAAACCCAAGTGTTGAATTAATCATTTCCCCAAAAGATCGGAAGACCTTAATATGGTATTGATTAGAGGTTAACAGCGTGCACTCCTCTAATTAATGCCTTGTAAGTTGTTATTAAATATGTTGTTTTGCTAAGTACTCATTATAATCAAATACAAAATGAGAAAAATTAAAAGATGCCCTAAGAGCATTGGTTTAAAAAATATTTTAGAAACATTTTATGAGAAAAAATAATAATTTTTTTGACAACTTTTTATATTTCTCATAAAAATTGTATAAAAATATTTTTAAATTTATCTATTAATAAATGTCCTTAAAGTATCTGTAGTTTGAAAATATTCAAATAATAATAGCAATATTTGCAGCGTTTTATATATTTAGCTCAAACCCTACATATACCTCTCATTCTCTCACTATTTCCGTGTCTCAAAAATTAAATAAAAAATCATATTCAAATGGTCAAATGCATATGCTATATTACAATATTTTTCCATGCCCATTTCAGATGATTGAGACTCAATGACTCATGCAAGCAAATTCGGGAAAATTCCTCCTTGTTGACAAGTTTTGAAATGGTCGTATATATCCCCAAAACATGAATCACAAAATCATGCAACGTCAAACACAAACAAGACTTCCAAGTTCCAACGCATTACGTACAACTTACACGTCAAGCAAAATAATAACTGCGGAGTTTTTCTGCAACACGAAGCAACACATACCCATTTTGTGGACGAAGGCAGAAGCCATATACGCTATTCTAAAACCAGCAATATTAATGTTCTTGCAAACGCCACCGCCACGCATTGTTGACAAGACTTTGAGTCAGAAATGCAGAACTAGTTGAGAAGTGGAAAAAAATTGTATTACATAAAAGAATATAGAAAACTTGGCTTTCTATATATGTTGTCTTATGCAACTTAGAAAATTAAAAATGTGCATAATGTGTTACAAGACCTCCTGCACATTTATGTTCTGTTGTATAGTACTAAAGTTTCTGTACTAAATTAAGAAAATAAAAAAGTTAAGGGGAGGTTGTTATAACATTATAAAAATTCAAGGAATCTTAGTGTATTTTATTCCTAAAAAAATTATAAAAACTAAAATATAAAGATATATATAATGCTTTACGGATAAGAATCTAATACTATATATATATATATATATATATATTTCTATAATACTAGAGTTTATGTATTAAATTGACAAAAAAAAAAATTTAAAAGGATGTTACTACATATAAGCCTATAACAACAAAAAAATTCAAAGAATCTTAGTACATTTTACTCTTAAAAAATTATAAAAACTAAATTATAAACATACAAATAATGCTATTTGGATTAGAATCTTTTAATACTATCAAGATTAATGATAAAGAATACAATATTAGGAACTATACAATAGAGTTAACCTAATAACTAAATCTAAATGATCCTAATCCTACTTAACAAAGATATCACATGATCAATTAACAAGATGCTGAATCATTATCAATACAATATGACAAAAAAGTTAGGAATTAATTTTAAGTAATAAAGATATTATTAATGGGTCCAATTAACTGGTGCTTCTAATGACATTTGTTTTATTCTCTATGGATTGATGTGAATGCTCGAAAACCCCTGACAACATTTTCCTATTATTATTCAACAAAACTACGATAAAACCCACTAATAGATAAAGGTGTATTGACAAATTTGATATCCATTATCACCTCTCCTTTTCTTCTTTGAATAAAGTGGTGATGGAAAAGTCATATTGGTTAGAGAAATCCACAACAAAGAAGAAAGCACACGATTGAATGCAATTCCTTTCAAAATTTTCAATCTATAGGAGACAATATAGGATAGAGTCAATGTCATTATTAAAGTAAAAAACTTTGGTGGGTGTAATTTATTTTGTCATTTTTTTTAGTTTTACTAACTTCCAAGTTGGTGGGTTGAGCTGGTTGGACTTTTGGGTCCTAACATATTAACGTCCCTTCCAAAAAGACGTGAAAATGAAAAAATTATACAGTCATTTGGTAGGTTATATTATTTGTCTATTATTTTATTAAAAAAATTTTTATTTGTTTAAAATTATTAAATCAGTAATCAATTTCTGTTAAAAAAAAATTTTTAATTCAAGAATTTTAAATAAATAAAAGTCTTTAAATGAAATGATAGACTAAATTGCTTAGAACTTATAATTTCTCGTGAAAAGGGCCAGCTCGTATTCAATTTACGCACGGCTGATAATGATATCCAATCAATTGCTTATTACTTTAACAACCACTACTCTCTTCGTGATACGGGAACCAATAAGCAGTACTAAATATCTTATTTTTTGGGAAAAACGTGCTTATCAGACTGTGCTTGCTGTCTCAGCATGTTGCAGAATTTTCAAAGATTTTTTATGTTTCAGACGTGTCACATTTCATGTGATTCATATTCAAAGTCTCAAAGATAAGCACCCCATGACTTTGGCCTGGACCGACTAGCTATGAGTCATTACTATTGAGTCTGATGATCTGACAGATTTAATTTAATTAATTAAAGAAGAGGCTTTAGATTTTTCAACAAAAATATCTAGAACAGCCATTATTGACCATTTGAACTTAGAATGTCTGCAATTTTTGGGTATATAATGCTCACAAATTTTGCATCCATACTAATTGAATCTTTTTTTAAAAAAAACATTTATGGGAAGGGAGTAATTATTAAAAAAAAAAAAAAAAAAAAGCTACAAAGAAGCAGGACTGTTTATCTCAACTCTGATAATAAATTCTAAGCAAGAAAGGCAGCAACCTATATCAAAAGAATGAAACATATTATGATTGAGAGACCATTTGACCAAGATATGGATAACATTATTTAAAATTCTAGGAACTCAGTTTACATGAATGTTTGGGGATTGGGAGAGCAAATAAGACATACTTAAGCAGGTGCTGGGAATTTTCCATGGAATTCAAGGCTCTAGCTTAGATTTTTTTTTTTTTTTTTTTTTTTTTTTTTTTTTAAATGAAAGGGGGTGGGGGCGACCATATGCGACTTACCCCCCAAGGTGTGACCTAATAGGAGCACCCCCTGCTAGAGAATATTGGATTGAGCCATAATTACAGTGACCGGGGCGCCACAGACCTCACCCTAGCACCCTAAGAGAGCTAGAGTGTAGGGCACAATGCATGCCAGGAAAATCCCCCACCCACATGGTACCCATCACGACTCAAACATGGGACCATGAGTATGCACGCGGGATCCCACACCACTGAACTACCCCTCTTGGGGCTGGCTCTAGCTTAGATGGGGCCTCAACTACAATTTTGGAGTCGCTATCAATGGAAATGGATACAAAGTCCAAGTTGGCAGAGCTTTATGACCTAATTTACAACTTTAGCTTCCGATGTTTCTCAATCAAAATAATTGAACTAGTTGTTGACGGGGCTTTGTCACTTTTGTGGCCTAAAATGAATGTGTATTTTAGATTTTAGTCTAATGGTCCATCCTCCATTTTCATGAGCTGATTAAATTTAATTTTGACCTTGTTCTTAAAGTAAAAGATTATTAAGCAAAACATAATAAATATGATGATAATGATTTTGTGGCCTAAGGTGTGTAATTTGAAAGTTGGTATGGTGGTCCATCGCCAATTATCTTAGGCTTATCAAGTTTGAAGAAAAAATTCAAGTTTGATTTGTCATAGTTTTTGGACTGAAAAGTGAAGAATGTGAAAAAAGGCGATACCATTTTTCATGAGGACTACCTAATACCTGCACTCGCTTTGAAATCTGTATTTGGTCACTTAAGTTTCATGAATCTCCTTCTTTGTGGGATTTGGGGTATTTTACATGAGAATCAGGACCCCAACTTGTTAAATTAATTAAATATATGTGTGACATTTTTGTCTCTTTCTGTTTATTTCTTAAGTGTTCTTCTTTTTCTTTTTCTTTCTGGTATATAGTCACCATCCCACATGGGCCAATCTACGATGGGTCTAAAGTGGACACCACATTGTCCACTCTAAGTTCAAAAAAGTGATGCCAATGTCTACCACCCACTCTATGTAATTAATTATTCCAGACCATGAAATTTTATATCTTTTTTAATTGAATTTGGTTTTAGGGTCTATATCTTAATCAAGAATACTTTTTTATATATATAAATTAATCACGGTTTAGCAACAAACCCAGCTGAGATAAATATTAAAGAATGTGACTAGTACCAACAAAGGAATTTGGTTCTCATAATTTTCCATAATGAATATCTGTTACTCCCATTTGGATTTAAACAGGAACTCTATTACTCTGGGCCTAAGGTCTCTTAAGTGGACACCTTGACTCTATCGCCCAAATAGAATTTGAGCAGGGCCTAGAGTTCTTAAAATGGGCCCCACAGTTCTTGGTGTGTGACCTATTCACACCAAGTATAGGATTTCATGAAATGAGGGTGGGTTTTTTTTTTTTTTTTTTTTTTTTTTTTTTTGCCACAAATCCACTTGTACGTACCACGATTAAGAATGGCAATGGCCAATGGGAAGGATGGATTTAAGTGAGCTTTCCAATGTAATCATACCTTATAAAATGGGTTTAGAGTCTATTTTAATTTAAACTTTAAAATCTTATATGGTTTGAATAAGTTATGGTTTTCTGGATCATGAGCCCAAACCTAACCCAATCATATTAATCACTATTTATAAATGTTAATGCATACATACATACATATATATATATATATATAGAGAGAGAGAGAGAGAGAGACAGAGAGAGAGAGAGAGAGAGAGACTCTTTTATTCATCATTTCCTTTTTTCTTTCTCACCCTAAAGGCCTTAATTCTAGGTTTTGAAATTCATATGATGTAAAATTGTTAAATGGTTTAGAAAATTCATACGATGTAAATAATGAAAATAGTAGCACCTCTTGAGTGAAGTGCAAGGTGCATTGGCAATCCAGAATGCCCAAAGTCTATAGATTTTTATATTAAGATATACCATAAGACCGATTAGTCGATTCAAGATCTCACTATCAACCTTTTGGCCTAAAAAAAGTAATCTGTCTTGATCTTGGGCAACTATATATTAAGATATGCTTTTGGATATTTCAGAAATGGACAGAAAGTTACAAAAAGATTGTTTGAAGTTTCATTAAAGCTTGCACGAGAATTTACACCACTACATCTTGTACCTATATTACAACTCTATGCTCAATAGAGAAATGCAAAGGCTAGGGTTTTCTCTAATTTCATCGCAAAATTCACACTCAATCTCACACATTTTTTTATTCTTTATAGTTTTTAATTATCATGCACTGCAATTTACATTAACCCATACTAATACATTTGCTTACACAGTACTTATACTTTAAGTTCAGAGAGCTCATTGCCGCCATTGTTGTCTCCACCTCCACTCTTTCCTTCAAACTTGATGTACTTATACCATCTGGCGCATACAATGTAGACCATTAGATCAACTGTTGTCAAAGCTGCTAAGAGGAAGTAGAACCGTTCTAGATGACCTTTGTTAAGGTTACCAGGGATCCAACCAGGCATATCATCTCTAGCAGAGAAACTCATGACAATCATCACTAGCAAACTACTCACATAGTTTCCTAGAGATATTGACGTCATGCATAGTGCACTTCCAAAGGTCTTTAACCCATCAGGAGCCTGGCTATTAAAGAATTCTAGTTGACCAACATACATGAAAACCTCAGACGCTCCTATAAGTACATACTGTGGAATTTGCCAAAAGATGCTCAAGGAACTTGAGCCTTCACAATTGGGGCAACTTTCTTTTGCATAGTTTAATCTGAAAGACTCCACAACCCCAGCTGCAACCATTGCCAATATTGCTATAACAAGACCAATTCCCATCCTCTGAAGTTCGGTGATTCCTTTAGCATTTTTCTTTCTCAAGGCAACAAAAGGGTCAATAATCCGCCTGTAAATGAAAATGAATGCTACTACACTGAGAATGTCAAAACAAGACATGCTTGCAGGAGGAAGGTTGAAACTCGAAACAGTGGTTTTCATAGCTGCACCTTGCTCCACAAAGAGAGATGCCATTTGAGTGAATACTACTGAATACAATATTGTGCATAGCCAAATTGGAATAAGTCTTAGAATGCATTTCACTTCTTCGACTTGTGTGACGGTGCAAAGGTGCCATGGATCATTAGTATCCTCGCCAATCTGGTTGAATTCCTCTGATGTGATTACGGCTGCTCTATCCAAGAATCTAAAGAGGTGAATAGAAACACCATTTAGTATTTTATCTTGACTGTTCATAAAGTTTAACATGCTTTTTCTATATGAATGAATCAGTACATAGCCAGGCGAATGTGAAACTAGGTACCCTTAATTCATCGAAGAGTATGCATACAACCTAAAGGGAAAAAAAGTGAATGTAAATTTTTGTATCAGAAGTGCTAGTTTCTTCCTTTTAATTAAGCAAAGACTGATTTATCACCTATGCATTTGTCCAAAAATGTCTTCATCATATTTTTAAGGATAGGACTTAGGAGACAACTATCAGCAACATTAACATTTCTTTACCTAAGTATTCATTATATTACTAAAGAAATCAAGGCCCAAGTTCATTACATTCATTGTACTAGAAATACAAATCCTACTTGTATCTTGTTATACATGTAATCCTAACTATTCTACAATATTGTATTCCTAGGGTCTGTTTACTATACATACTCTCAATATGCTAATTGTATTCTCTCTCTCTCTCTCTCTCTTAATATTTTCTTCTTCTAACATGGTATTGAAGTTATATCTTGTATTTTTCTAACAAGTAATTTAAATGTTTAAGAGGGATATGAGCTTACTTCAATCCTTGAGTGTGGAGTAGCTTTCTATCCCCATTCTTTGCATAATTCTCTGCTTCTAACTCAAACAAATCTTCTCCACTTGGCATCATCTCAACCTTCAATTTTCTTGCTGCAGCCACCAGTACTTGGGAAAACCGAGAGATAGGGTTGCCTTTAGGTTCAAAATACCTGTACCTTGGGGTTCCACAAAGAAACAAGACCAATGCTAGGGCAGCAGAGCCAGCTGAGGCCCAAAATCCAAGAGCCCACATTCCTTCATTCTCAAAATAACTCAAAAAAGAATTCGAAAAGAGAGATCCAAGGTTCAAAGCCAGGTAAAAGTAGCTAAAGAAGGATATTTTTGAGCGCCCTTCTTTAGGATCCTCTTCATCAAACTGATCTGCCCCAAATGTAGCTATATTAGGTTGGTATCCTCCATTTCCTAGGGCAACTAGGTATATGGAGAGGTAGAAAAATGTTGACTGGAAGGATGAATGGGATCCACAAAGAGTTTTTTCGTCACCACAGCCTTTAGGCTTGAGTAAGAAAATGTATGTTGATAAAGATAGTGATACCAAACCCTGTTAGATACACATAAACAAATGATCAGTTCAAGATTTGCACTTTCTGAGAAATGTCTAGACTTTTAGAGACTATGAACTCGTTTGGATTCGACGTTTAACACGTTGCGTTTTCAGCTTTGTTTTTTTTTTTTTTTTTTTTTTTTTTTTTTTTGGCACGCGTTTAAGTTGGGAGTGTGGCTACTGTTCATGAACAATATCTGCAAAGGTTGACTATTCCACGGTGAACAGTGCATCCGTGCATTGTTCACGGACCTACAAATTCCACTTTTCAGTAACTTTTTCATTAAAAATGGTTCCCATGACACTATTCATACATTTAAAAATTATTTTATTACAATATTTTTAGTTTCAGAAAAAATAAACTCAATCCAAACAGACCCTATGTGTGTGTTTAGCTCCAGCTTAAAAAGCCAGTTTATTTTACTGTTCAGCTTATTTTTGTTAATATTCATGGGCCCCACTATATTTTTTAATATTATTCATGGATTTCACTGTATTATTTCAACTAACTTTTACTTTTATCTACAATATTTTCTGCAAAAAATTTTCAATTTCAGAAAAATAAGCTGATCTCAAATAAACCCTATATATGTTAATTGGCAGCTGAAAACATTGTCTGCTATTGAGTCCACGGGTCTGTGGAATAGCATTTGAATCCATCAAATGCTGGAAACTTACAATGACAAAGATGGCTTGGAAGATGGCACAAGTCTTGTACCTTCCCCAGTAAGAATCACTAAGGAAGGCACCAACAAGAGAGAAAAGATAGACCGTTCCTGTCCATTTGCTGACATCGTTAGCTGCATCAGCATTGTCTTGACCCATCACCCTCGTCAAAAACAAAACCAAGTTCACTCCAACTCCAAAGAATGCCAATGTAGCCAGCCCTTGATTCACTGAATAATTATTTTCCAATACAACAAAAGACAAGTTAGCTTTATTATCTTTCATGATTGTTAATAATACTAGACATTGATTAAGGAAACGTGCAGTTTTATATGTCTCATAAAGATAGTTCGGCTATAGTACTTATACACAAAGCACAATGATCAAATATATGTACTTGTTGATTAAAGAAAAAAGGTTTTTAATGGCATGATATAATATAATAAGAGCAATTACAGGTATATATTATGTACTTATAGCGTTGGTGGTGGATGTGATATTTGTGCCATTTATAATTAAAGGAACTTTCCTTAGCTTGCTTTGAAAAGTTGGAAACTATGGCTATTTTGGTGGCTGAGAAGATGTGCAGAAAGAAATTATCTAATTTCATTTTTACCCCAAACTGTCACTTTTCTTATGTTTGCATCATTTCTTTTCACAATTTTTCTCCTATTATTTACCCCAAACTGTCACCTTCTTATGTTTGCATCATTTCTTTTCACAATTTTTCTCCTATTGCCTCTTGAAAGTTTTAACGCATCACTCCAAAAGAAAAACAAACAAACATATAAATGAAAGGTTTTAAAGAATTTTTCTTGTCACTCATTATAAACTAAACATGACCAAGAGATCAGATAAGTCTTAAGTCTTAACACATGCACTTTTCATATGATTTCGATTCTAAGTTTTGTTAAAATTTGCATGAACTGATACCTCCTTTTAACATGAACTAATATATAAAAGTACATATTTTGAAATCCAAATTACTCTATATATATTTGTGATAACTCTAATATAGAAAATTACCTAGGAGCAAAATTCCAGCAAACCAAGTACCACTTCTCTCTCGGATTGCAGGGCGGCCATGATAATCAACAGTTCCATCAAGTGTACAAAACTCTTGCCCATTTCCCACCTTTCCATTCACTTCAACCTGAAAGTTATAGCGAAATAAATCTTTCAATAATATTGACTCAGAAAGAGAAACCCTTGCTAGAGCATTGAATTATATCCTCGTACCAAAATGAATGAAGTGAGCTATTTATGTTATAAGCTTACTCTTTTTTTTTTTTTTTTTTTACAAACTTTTTCACAGCTTATTAAAAGATATATAAGTTTTATAAACTCGCTTTCACATTAGCTTTTACTAATATTCTACTTATATCACTTTTATTATATATTAATCAGAATTATGAAAAATATATATATTAAACTTATAGGTAAAGCATTAATTAACACGAGTCCCATAAGAGCCAAAAAAAAATTTGACCAGTCTCAACCCCAAGTTTATGAGATATACTCCAACCAAGTCTAATGTAATCATTTAAGGTAGGGGTCCTAAATTCTGACTTGCACGAAGACTCTTCAGTCCAAGACTCTAGAACATACTAACGGGTAAAACTTATAGTAATATTAGATACAGTTTGATACCTATTTTATTCTAGGTTATATATATCTAATTAAATTTGACCATATGATTTCATTAGTCAATAAATTATAGAGGGTTGAATTTAATTGTCCTTGAAAAGATAACATTGTTTTCATTATATATCCATTTAACCATAAGATCAAATTTACAATCAAATAAGTTTTTTTTTTTTTTTTTTTTCACAAGTATTTGAACTTTGAAGGAATCTTATTTTTATTCTTTATCCTTAAAATAAAATAATTAAAAATTCATCACTAGTGTTGGTAAGGCTTAGTTGAGCAAAAATTTTCTTCAAATTAGTTTGAAGAAATCTTCCATTATATATGTATTGTAATCATATGTTTTATTAAGTTATTTAATTAGTTATTAAAGAACTAAGTTTTGTAAATAAAGCACGTGACTGGTAATAATTATATGGAAAAAGATACATCTATATAGTCGTTTGAATTGGAAAAAAAGAAAAGAAAAGAAGTTAAATAGCCAAAAAGGTAAATAAAAAAATAATAGAAAGAGATGAAAAAGTAAAATAAGAGAAAACCAAATTTCAGGTTTTAGTGGGTCATACTTTTTTCTTTTCTTTTCCTAGAATTGAAAACCAGGAAGAACCAACCGGATTTAACATGCATGTTTTAATTATGGTGATAAAAGGAAAAATAAGTCAAAAATCCAAAATACATAGAAATGATAGAAAGAAATAAAGAAGTAAAAGGAGAGAAAACCATTTCAGGTTTTCAGTGGGTCGTACTTTTTTTTTTCTTCCTAGAATTGAAAACTAGGAAGAACCAACCGGATTCAACATGCATGTTTTGTTATGATGATAAAAAAAAAAAAAAAAAAAAAAAAAAAAAAAAAAAACAATTTTATAGAGTAAATGCCATAAGTTGAAAAAACTATAGCATGTGTGTATATATAAATTGCATGTTTTGCATACTAGGATCAACCAATCCATGTTGATTAAAAAAAAATGTGAGAATGCATTTAAAAAATTAAAAATAAAATAAAAAGCTTCAGTCTGTTAGGCAAATACATATAGAAGTATGTATGCAGAAACATGTTTTTAGCTTATTCAATTTATTTAGTTTATGTACAACTTTTTAAAACTTTTATATCTTCTACGAACAAACTGCATGTCTTACTCTACTCTCTTTATATTATATCCCTCCACCCTCCTTAGGAAAAAATAAAAATAAATAAAAAAAGGAGGAAGTTCCTTCGTTCTAAAGGAATGTCCAATTTCATGATAGATTTGCCATTTTCCCATTAGTGATAGATGAAGACCATGGAATGGGCTATGAAGCTGGTGGCACAATTAAGTTTATTAGCTAGTTAATAATTTACTCTTATCATTAATATTCTACGTGGGATGTCAACACTTGACTAACCACACCATTCACTTGTGAATATTCTAAGAAATAGAACAATAATATTCATCAATGAACGACAAGTAATTGAATCTAAACATTAATTAATAGCAAGTAATATTTGATGAAAAGAGATTTTTTTTGTATGCATGTCATATGCATTTTCATAGAAACTAGACAAGTGTCACTAACCTTGTTGCAAGCCATTGGTGCACACCCTCGCTAGCTAGAAATATAAATTTAAAACTGCAAACCAAGAGAGAACCAAAAAGAAAGAATTGGAAAGTGTTAATGAGCAAGTAAATAGTCCTAAGGAGGAAGTTAAAGAACTACAAATTAGAGTTACATATGAATGGAAAGTAGTGAGCTGTATGTGTATATATAGAAAGTATAGCAAGAAATTAACAATGGATGGCTAGGATTTCATATGATGAGGGACAGACCTAGATTCAAAGAGAAAATAAGGAAGTGAGAAAGAAACGTGTAAGAATATGGAATACAAATTACAATCATATATGCATATATCGTATTGGCTATGACTGGGGATGCAATGCATGCATATCTGTTTCTTACTTAAAGAGAGAGTGGCCTCGATATGCTGTCTTGACATTGACATGTTTGAATTATGTCATTGCTTTGGTGAGCTTCTATTCTTTTCTTTTTTTTTTTAGTTTATATATTATTGTTTTGTGGGATTTTTTTTTTAATATATGGGTGCCAGTACACTTTAATGGTTGTGTTTTATTGACTAATAAGAAATCAACAAAAGTAGTACATGTTACTATTAACTATTCTCCTTTTTTTTCATGATTTCTCTTTGGCTTCATTTGGGGGAGTAATATCTGGTTGTGGAAAGTAGCTTAACATGCCTATCTAACATTATCATTTCTTTTACCTAAAAATTACCATTGTTTTTGTAGTAAACTACGAGTCAAATCCAAGCCATTCACCCTTTGTAACTATCCATCAGTTTCCCCCATCTATCGTAAGATATTTTTCTCATTGACTCATGCGGCTAACCGAGTGTTGAAGTGGGCTTTTTCTTTTTTTTCTTTTTTTCTTTTACCAAAATACACATTTGGTATTTCGAATTTGGTCCATGTTGTATTCCAATCCTTGATATTTAAAATAAATAAATAAATAAATCATTTTAGTCTTCAAAAAGAATTGTGATTTGGAGTTAGAAAAAGTGCATTCGCAAGAACACTAAAATAAAACAGCCACAGGTGGTATCAATAGTTAACGTGGTTTGGCCAACTCCAAGATTAAGTCGGTGGGCAACACAATGAATTACAATTGCTCCCAATCAAATTTCACAACCCAAAATCACATACTTACACACAACATTCATAAACCTTTCAAAAATAAACAAAATTTCTCACAATCACAAACTAATTCACAAATCTCACGCATATAAACTCACAATCCTAAAACTCCAATACATCTAATAATTCTCTCACTCAAGATTAAGGAATCCACATGAGAAGGGATAACTGACAGCTTAGATTGCTTAATTCGTATGTTCTTGTAAGACAAAGTAAACCTTCTTCGTGAGTTGGGCCTCATAAAATGGGTTGGCCGAAATCACTCCAATGGTTAAGCTAATGTTCTGATTTGAATTTTAAAGAATGATAAATAAAATCTTCAAAGTTTACTCTCATACCTTTGATAGGGACTGTGACCCCCGTATATATATAGCCCTGAGATCTTGGCCTTTTCCCACCTAAACCATCCCATGAATTCAAGGTTTTTAGAAGATAGGATGCATGTCACCTCAATAAACGGAATAGCTGGGGATAATGTTGAGTGATTCATCTTAAGGGGATGGGTTGTATCACATTTAATGTGATGTAAGGTTATTGAAGCACAACAAATGTTAGGTGAGTGACTTGTTAACTGGGTATCACTTCTTTGGAGATGGTGACTCTAGTTCAGTTTGACAGCCGGTGACCTATTTGGTGGGTGATGTCAATAATTCTAGAACATGAACTATTTCACATACTTTGCTGCAACTATTTTACTTGATAGATTGTGTCTTGAACAAAAGAAAATACACTTTTTTTTTCCTTTTAATGCTACACAAAGCACTAGTCTTTTTCTTTCAGTCAGCTTCACTCTTGCGTGTTTCTCTCTCAGTCTATTTTCTTGAAAACACATGAACATCCCTTATAACCTGCCGCCTCACTATTCCTATATCAGGAATAGAATTCTTTTACTTACAAACCCTTCACCTATTTCTATTACGAATATGAGTACCAACAGTAGGCAACAAACTCCTATTCCAACTTGAAATAGAATTTCATGTGGGTTGGATTTCTAGGTGCTGTGTATCTTAACATCTACCACTTTCACATAAACTCAGCATTCAAAACCAGCCACATAAAAGAGTTCATGGCAAAGTATGTGGAATAAGTCGTGGTTCTAAATTTTTTGACGCGATGCTTGTGGTTGTCTTGGAGGGTCTGAACTTGTTCATCTGACCTAGGTTGCGTTTGAAAGGTCACAGAGACCCCGAAGTCATGACTACTAAGCCCCTACAATCAATACAAAAACGATGACAGTCCTTCATCTAAAATGTCAGATCCCTTTTTTTCCCTTCTACAAACATCATCAAGCAAAAAGATTCTCATCACATCTCAAGAGTCAGGTCCAACCATATATATATATATATATTTCATGACATATATGTTTACAACACAACATAAGCACAAGAATGCATTTGCCTGCAGCTGCTAACACAACAGGCCCTTCAAGCTCTTTTTTCTTGAAAAGCAAACAAGTGGACCCGATGGTGCTGCAACATATTATGTCATGAAAAGATTGCATGCCAGGATCATAGTGGACTTGGAAGAACAACATAATTGCATTCATCCATCAGTCAGCACTAAAATCTTCTAACTTTTCCACAATATCTTTGCCCCTTTTTCGCCGAGGAGAACAGTCGATAGTACATATATATTTGGTCCAGCTTCTGCAGCAAACTTAGTTAAAGTCTTTTTTATCTCTGATGCTTTCCAATGTTTAAGAAGGGTAATTATTTAGAGTAAGAATAAGTAACTTACCCTCTTACTTTGAATTCAAAGAACGTGAGGACATTTGTTGTTTTATTCTATATTGTCAACATACTTGAGCTTTGGAATGAGCTCAGGTCCAAGATTCCAGACCTTCTATCAGTCTAGAGAGGTCGAGTTTAGTTTGTTTCACGTCCAAATTTTTCTAAGCAAAAGAAAAAAACACGACCACTAAAATATATTAATAGTGATATTTGATGAATAACATGACATGCAATAACGTGACATTTGGCAATAGATGTTTTTTTTTTTTTTTGACAAAATAAAAAAATGCAACAACAGTGTTATCTCATTGATGTGCATTTCTTATGTGTCAGTTGACCTACATTTAAATGGAAATAGGTTTTTTTTTTTTTTTTTGAAAAATAAAAAATGCAACAACAGTGATATCTCATTGATGTGCATTTCTTTGTTGCATGCATATGCAGTGGCGGAGACCAAAAAAAATAAAAAAATTCAGGGCAAAGTTATATATATAATAATAAAAAATTAAATTTAAAAAAATAACACACATGTATATATATATAACATTTATTTATTTCATATACATGGTATCTAGAATATCCACTTTTCCTCTGTATGTTTTCTCTTTATAGAGGTTCTTTTCCAGAAACAAATGGAGTGAACAATGGAAAAGTTTCTAATTTCTATTATAGTTTACTTTACATCATGACAAAACTCTCTTTTCTTTTGTCATGCCTCCATGTCTTTTCAAGTTTCAACCAAATTTTCATAATGAGATTTACTAATTTCGTAATCTGACCTAATCCACTACCTTGTTTGTGCCAATAAAATCAAAGTCTTAAATAAGAAGAAACCAATAGAGTGTTGAGAAGAATTTACGTCTCCTGCTCTTCCCCATGAAAAATTATTAGATACTTTCGAAATATCATAAATGCGTAGTCCTCTCTCTCACATAAATGGTAAGTCCTACTAATTAATTAATGGGACCCACCATTCATGTGAGAAGAAAGAGTACACATTTATGGTACTCTAGAAATACACAATAATTTTCCTCCCTCTACTACATTAGTAGGTACATAATTGTTAATTGTCTTTAAAAGTCATAAATGCTTTCTACAAATTAGCGATAATTTTTGCCACTTATTAAGGTAGACAAACACAAAACAATGGCTTGTGGACAACAAAAACCCAAGTTTATATATGTACACGCTGCATGCATAATGGCTAAATACATAAAGTTTAAACATCCAATTTAATTCCTTAAAATAAATCAATCTAAAAATGTTAAGAGTACAGTAATATACCTGCAAAATTGTATAGTATCAGCACTCCTTTGATTGCTTTTGAAAAGCACGTAGAATTCAATCTTTTTCTTTCCCTATTCTTCTAAGTATATAAAATTTGGGTTTATAGCAAAAACCCCTATTTTGAAACTGAGAAAAAACCAAGTAAATAAAGGAGAACAAAAAGAGAGTAGAAGATTAGGATTTAGCTCCGTGCGAATAGAAGAATATATAAAAGGAAAAAGAGAGTGCAGTGAAATGTTGTGAAAACGTGTGACAGAACTATGGGATAAGATTAGTTAGCTAAAAATAAGTGAGTTTGCTATGTAAGGAAGCCTTTTTCCCATTTTTTATGGTGTTGGATTGGTTTACTTATAAAATGTGATAAGCTTTTCAATTTGTGTTCTTCCATGTCAGGCTGGTAAGCTCAAACTAGGAATATGTATATACAAAATTCCTAAAAATAATTCAAATATTCAGTTATAAAGTTGTAATCCACCAATTATAGCAAGGTGGGAGGACATAGTCATATGTGTATACAAAAAGTTCTAGAAACAATTCAAATATTCACTTACAAGGTTGTTAAAGCCCACCAATTACAAGACTTGGAGGACATAGTCATATGTATATACAAATATTCTTAGAAACAATTCAAATATTTAGTTATAAAGTTGTTGAATTACAGGGGTGAAAGGACAATAAGACATATGTATATACAAAAAGTCGTAGGAACAATTCAAATATTCAGTCATAAGATTGTTACTTGGATTGAATAGAGCCTTTGTTGTTTAGAACATGCTCTTTTAAATAATTTAATTTCTTTTCGTTCTGTTTGATAAAATTTAAATTTGCTTAAAAAAAAAAAATTATAAGATTGTTAAAGTCCACCAATCACATTCATTGCCACATCCATTTGTAAGTTATAGTCAATTCTCTCTCTCTCTCTCTCTCTCTCTCTCTCTCTCTCTCTCTCTCTCTCTCTCTCTCTCTCTCTCTCTCTCAATATTCTTTTATCTCTAATACTTTTATCTCTATACTATGGGAAAGGATCTAAGATCTAAATTGTTGAAAAAATTAATTATCTAGCTTTTGGACCAATCAAAATAAGAACTACTTGTATTCTTATATGAGCCGAAGTTAGTGATCAATTCATATAAGATTTAGAGTCCATCAGTAAATATCGAGCAAATTTTCATAACAGCAAATTAAATTCAAGAATATTTCATCAAAATGCCACCTATTTTGGAAGGTCCTTGTTAAAATAAAATAAATACTCTTTTGGATGCAACGTGTTTCGTATATTTTCAATATCTTTTTTTTTTAACTATAAATTATAAACAATGCCATGATTAATAAACTAACATCCACATTGGTGGGTAACACACCTTCGAGTCCAAATTCCTTTTCTAGAAGGAAGAGTTGTTTTTGGTATCTTTCATATCAATGTGTCATCACTCAGCAGACATGGTAAGGCCTATAATGAATTCAACTAAAGTTTGAAAATTTTATTAGTTTATATATATGGCTTTGTGTGGGAAATTTTTTTGGCCCTCCAATCTCAATTAAAGCTTTCAATATAGATTATACATATAAATCTATTTCTTTTCTCAAGTGTACAAACTTTGACTAAAAAGTGAATCGTCACTTGGAAAGGTTTAACGTCACTTATATTTGTTTAATCAAAATTACATACTATATATATGTTTTTTTTTGAGAATCACATACTATATATATGTATATATATATTCCAAATATTTAAATATAAATATAGTTATTGATGACTCATATAATTACCATGACCATATAACCACCTTAAAAATTTTCTCTAAGTATCATAGTTAATGTATGACTATAAACCGTCTTCCTATATTCTTCATCCTTCTTTTTGTCACTAGATTTCTTCCTTTTGAGTCACATAGCTAACGTATAAAATCCACTTCTTCAAGTACTCAAGTCCAAAAATAATACCAACTTGTCAATTATTTTTTTAAAAAAAAATCATAGGTTTTGGATCTTGAATTTGAATTATATATACGAAACTTTTCATCACTTAATAATAGTTATGTATTTTCACTTTATATGTTTGTTAATTTACATTGTTTATGCCAAATATAAGTTTGATAGATACAATTTTTGTTATATACTTATCAGACCAAAAAGTTCTTTTATTATTTATTTTTTTAACTTCTTGAATTGTATTTGTAATATTTTTTGGTACCACTAGTGGAATATATATATTTTGTATAAAAAAAAAGTTCTAGAATTTAATCATTATTATGGTTTGATATCTAAAAGCTGAGTTCTTACCTCAATTATGAAATATAAATCTCATAAAATATCCTATATTAATGGAAGAAGAAATCAAAATTGATATGAAAATAGCATTGCCTTTCCAAAAAGAGAGTCGAACATGAAAAGCGATAGTTGGTATTCCCCAATTCTAGCAAGCCTTATGTTGATTAACTTATCACTTCACTAACCAATAAGCACAAGTAATTGAAAGTTATCTTATTGAAAAAGGTGGGCTTATCAGCTTTTTGCGCCAGCCTTGTCAGCAATTCGCAAAGTTTTCAAACAAAGTAAATTCAAACATATGACTTTCTATTTTTACAAACATGTCTCATGTCTTACGTATTTATGGATATCTATTGCATGACTTTGATATTTGGATTTGGATTAGTCTATTTAAGTTATGATTAAGGATGAAGATCAAACAGATTAATTACGAAAATTAGCCAAAAAGTTCTAAGATTCTTGAAGAGCCGCCACATAAAAATAGAATTTAATACCACCACATAGTCTTGGTGCGATGGTTACTCAACAAGTATAAATACTTGCGGGGTGTGGGGGACAAGAGTTAGGGTTCAAGCCTCTATGAGAAAACTTCACACACATATACACTTAGATTAAGTTAAAGTAGAATTTCTATCTTGTATAAATATATATATATATATATATATATATAATTCAATAATATGATTTTTCTTCTCTCAATTTTGAAATGTTTTAAAATTCACTTTATAATCTTTTTAATTATTTTAATTGTGTCAATTATTGTTTAAATTTTTGTAAAAAACTGTGATATTTCTGTCACTATATTTCTTTTAAAAATTAAATTACTGTTATGAAATTGCTTTACACCTTGAGTGATTCATCTATACTTAATTATAATTGTTAATAATATGAGGGTACAAAACTCAATGAAAACACAATTAGTGTGATTTTGGCTGTTAATTTTGATGGGAAGTGATAGTCAAAGATTAAACAATTAAAAAAACAATAAAAAAAAAAGTGGGGAATAAATAGTCTAAATTGACATAAAAAATAATTTAAGGATGAAATGAAACCCTAGTCATATATCATATACAATGTATTAAACTCTTGAAGGACAATTAGAATCCAAATCAAATTCAAAATAGTTTCTAGTATAATTAGAATTCAAATCAAATTCAAATTAGTTTTTAATTGAAGTCTAATTTTACACCACTTGTTTAATTTGATTTTCTTAAATTTAGTGTTAAGTGACTTATTCATAATATTTAGTGAGAAAGTCGAGATGATCACACTACTCACCTACATAAAATCAATTCATCATCACTATTGTTGAATCTTTCTATATGTAAACAATTGCTAAAATCTAGTAGTACATAATTTGAGAACCAATAATAGTTGAGCAATGCTAGGACCACACTATTTCACACAATTTTAGCCATAACTTACTAAGTGGCAAGTTATGAGTAGTAGAGGTATGGTCCCACATAGACCCACCACCACACATCTACCATTCACAACTTGCCACATGGCAAGTTGTGGCCAAATTTATGTGAAATGGTATGATCCTAGCATTTCTCATAATAGTTATATCTGTACTCTTTCCTAAACTATAAAATAAGTAGATAACACATGGTTTTACAACTTTTGCAATAGTATTTTAAGAAATAGTACAAACCGACATTATAATAATTAAAAGGAAAATGATTTAGAGGGAAAAAAAAAAAAAAAACGTGATGGGAATGCTTTAAGAATCCAAAATTCCAAAATTTTTTATTTTGGTTAGAAGTGACTTCAGAACCATAACAACCATTAACACTAAAAGCAATTTACAAAATATATGTCAAAATTGTTTTCAAATAAGTGCCTTTAAAACAGTGGTGGAGCCACATGAGAACCAAGGGAGGCCTTGAACCCCCGAAATTTTTGAAAAAAATTATAAATTTTTTTTTTTGAAAATATCCTAAATAATTTGAAAATTCTTAAATTACCTTATCATTTTGCCCTCCATACCTGTCTAAAAATAAACATAATTTTTATTTAAATAAAATATCATCCATAAATCAATGTTATTAATTTTGTGAAGAAAAAAAATTAAAGATGAAGATGAAACTGACGATGAGAACACAAATTAAAAGATAAGATGAGATAGTTTCAAGAAATTTACATAGAGTAGTAGACCCGAAGAGGCATCCTTGGAGTTGAAAAAAGCTGAGAGAGAGGAGTTTAACAAGAAGATAAGAGTATCAGACTTTCTGAGTAGGAGAGTATGGTTGTGATGAGGTTTGTGATGTGGGAATAATGGAATATTGGGATTTGGTGATAAATGGGACAAAAGATATGGCAGTAGTGGGGTTGGTAAGAGAAAGATGAAAATTGAGGAAGAGAAGAACAAAACACGTGAGAAGAAAGAAAAATAAAGAAATGAATCAAAAGATATGGCAGTAGTGGGGTCGGTAAGAGAAAGATGAAAATTGAGGAAGAGAAGAACAAAACACGTGAGAAGAAAGAAAAATAAAGAAATGAATCAAAAGATATGGCAGTAGTGGGGTCGGTAAGAGAAAATGAATAAATGGTGAAAATTAAAATCATTATTTTATATGATTAAATTAAATTAATTATTTTATATCTATATCCCGCTTTTTTGAATTGATACTGGCCTATTGTGGGGAGGATGTTATTGCAGCAGTCACTTCCTTTTTTACTGACGAATCAATGCCAAAAGAGGTAAATAGCTCACTCATCATCCTCATTCAAAAGGTACCAAATCCTTCCTCTTTCAACAATTATAGGCCTATTAGTTTATGTAACGTCATTTATAAAATTATTTCCAAGTTATTGGTGATTAGAATTAGGCCTATCCTCCCAAGGTTCATCTCCCCATCCCAATCGGCCTTTATCCCTGGCCGTTGGATTGCAAAGAACCAAGTGATTGTCCAAGAATTGATCCATAGCTTCAAAATTAGGAAGATAAAATCTGGGCAAATGGCAATTAAAATAGATCTCCAAAAGGCATATGATTGAGTAAATTGGGATTTCCTTCAGGCCGTTCTCGGTAAAATGGGCTTTAATAGAACATTCACTGGGTGGATTATGTCTTGTGTGTCCACAGTCTCCTTTGAGGTGCTTGTCAATGGGAGAAGATCGGACCAGTTTAAGCCCACCAGAGGGCTTAGACAAGGCGACCCTCTGTCGCCCTACCTTTTCATCATTGGGCGGGAAGTTCTGTCTAGGCTCATTGGGAAAGAGTTTGAGGAAAAAAATATCGGTGGAGTTAAAGCTAGTATTTGTGCTCCACCAGTCACCCATGTGATGTACGCGGACGACATCCTCCTTTTCTCCAAAGCAACGAGAAGTAACGCCACCGCCATTATGAATCGCATTCGGAATCTGTAGATGGTCCGGCCAGAGCCTCAACAATATGAAATCTGGGGTTTTCTTCTCAAATCAAACAGACAAGGACAAACGGAGAGCGATAAAGCATGTGTTACAAATGCGAAGCCTAAAGAAGGAAGCCATTTATTTGGGGTCCCCTCTTTTCTTAACTAAAGCCCGAACTAAGGATTTCAAATTTCTTGTCGAAAGAGTTGAGTCAAAACTAGGGGGGTGGAGGAGCAAAAGTCTGTCTTGGGCGGGTAGGTCGACCTTGATAAACTCCGTCGTCCAAGCCATCCCTAATTATGCTATGTCCGCATTTAATGTTCCTAACAATGTTTGCAACAAGTTGGACTCGCTCTCTCGCAGATTTTGGTGGAAGCCGAAGAAAGCAGAGGGGAAATTCCTAGCCCTCACGGCATGGGATAATCTTTGTAAACCAAAATGTAAAGGAGGCTTGGGGTTTAAAAGTGCAAAGAAGATGAACAATGCGCTCCTAGCAAAACTCGCATGGTTAGTTGCATCTAAAAGAGACAGCCTTTGCATCTCAATCCTAAGAGCTAAATATAAAGTGAAGGATGACTGGCTCAGAAGAGAACCTGTCAAAGTGGCTTCACCAATGTGGAGAGCCATTGAAGGAGTCAAGGATATTATTGTTAAAGGGGCATGTTATCTCATTGGAGACGGTTCTTCTATTAACGCCTGGCTTGATCCTTGGGTACCTTGGATTCAAGGTTTCATCCCAAAGCCTGCACAACCTGCATTTGTTGAAACTCCTATCATGGTGTCCATGCTTATAGATACTACGGCTCATTGCTGGAATGAGAGCCAAGTATGCTATCTATTTGAGGCTGAATCTGCAGAAGCTATACTTTCCATCCCCTTAGCCGCCAGCTGCCAAGAAGACAAGCTAATATGGGTGCCTAATGCAAAAGGAGAGTTTACTTCCAAATCAGCATATAATATTGCTAACCCACACCCCAATCAAAGCTCCTTGAGTGACAAGATGTGGAAAAATATCTGGAAAATAAGGGTGCCAGAGAGAGTCAAAATGTCTCTTTGTGGAGAATCGCAACAAATTCCATCCCTGTAAAAGAAGTGTTAGGCCAAAGAGTTGAGCTTGATAGCCAAGAGTGCATATTGTGTCAAGATGGACAAGAAACTATCAACCATCTCTTCTTCCATTGCCCTTTGGCTAGAGCGATTTGGTTTTCTGCTTGTTGGGGTCTGAGAGCTCATAACCATAACATCAGAAGCAATACAGATATCATAAAGTCGATCTTGAACCCTCCCAACCCTCTTCTTCTGACATAGATGAAGAGCTCATCTCTTCAACTATGGCCTTCATTTTAGATAAGATATGGTACCTGAGGAATCAAGTAAACTTCCAAGATGGCAATGTTGATGCTCAATTATCCTGTAATCGTATCTGTCAAAGGGCTTTGGAATTCTCAAAGTTAGCTAATGTAGAGCATCTCACCCGATTGTCACTCCCCATTTCATGGTCACCTCCCCCGGAAGGAGTCTTAAAGCTCAATGTCGATGCAAAGATCAAGAACAACTCCTTAACAGCGCTTGCAGTGTTTGCAAGGGATCATACAGGTACACCAATAAAAACTTGGATCAAACCGTCATGTAGTTGCCTCCCTGCCCAAGCCGAAGCTGCAGCAGTGTTTTGGGCGATTAATCTCACCCTAGCTGAAGGATGGACGAAGGTTGTGATTGAAGGAGATGCGAAAGATTGTTTTGATGCTCTTTCAGTTCAAGGTCTCCAGCCTAATTGGGTCATTAGTAACTTTGTTTGTGATATTCTTGCTTTAAGTAGGGCTTTTTTTTCTGTTTCCTTTGTTTGGGTTAGAAGAGTCAGTAACTCTGCAGCTCACTATGCTGCCAAGATAGCTCTTAGGACCCCTTGCTCTATGTTTTTCCTTAAGGATAGTCCGCCATTAGAGTTACTAGAGGTTTGTAAGGCAGACTTCCCCCCTTGTTCTGCACTTTTTTAATGAAGTTCCATTGAAGTTTAGCAAAAAAAAAAAAAAAAAGAATTGATACTTTTAGGTTATATATATACACATAAAATAATCAGGTGTCAAAATATTTCGTCCTATGGTATTCAAAACAAAATTAATAACATTGCTATAAAATACATATATCAATAAATTACAATACTTTATCTCAAAAAAAAATTACAATACTATTTTATATTTCATACAAAAAAAAAAAAAAATATATATATATATATATATGACCCCTGCAATGTAAATTTCTGGCTCCACTACTGCTTGAAAACATGTTTTTAGAGAACATTAAAATAATGTTTTATGAAATATTTCTGTTTTCAGTTTAGAAAAAAAAAAAAAAAAAAAAAAAAAAAAAACCTAGAATAGTGTCATTTAAAACATCTTGTGAGTTTTCTCCGCCCCCTTTTATTCTTTAAGAACAAGTTTTGGAAACCATTTTTTAAAATCATCTCTAGAGTCTAGAGTTTGGTATTCATTATGATCAAAAATAGTTTATTTCATTGATTCTTATCATAACCTTATATTTGTATTCATAATTTACAAAGTAATGATGAAGATTAAAACACTTGAAAATATATGTTTTATGATTACAATAGGTACTGTACAGTCCATATTATTTTGGGGGGGTGAAGGGGGGAACAATAACAAACAACAGAGAGATCATAGTTAGAATCATAGAATGTTTTCTTCAAACCAACCCATGATTCCTCATTTTAGAATCGTATGTTAATGGTTGATTTCACGCAAGCCCGCAATCCAAGCCCAAGTGAATTAACTTACGTATATAGTTAATTCCTATGTCCAATTCAGACATTGATGGGTATCAAGCCCAATAAGTTGCAAATATTTTTTACAGCCCAAATGAGGAACAACCCACTACCTCAACTGGACACCAAAATTCTGCATACTTGTCCATTCAATTTCATACCCTCTTTCCCATTAAGAGCAACTGCATCAATTCGTGCAAATTTTCTGTTTATTTTATAAGAAAAAACCTACTTTTTCTATTTTACATATCCATTTTTACAAAACACCCACATCAGTTTATTTATTCTACACATTTATTCAATAAAATATTCTCTCTTTTTTTTACATTTTTTATTATTTCCTTCCCTCTCCTCTCTAGAACCCTCTCACAAACCCAACACAAACCCAAAATCACCCACACCTAGCCACCAACCACCATCAATGATCAAATAGAACAAACCCTAGATGGAATTACAAAGAGAAAAAACCAAATACAAGATCATTTGGACTCATTGCTAGAGCAACAAATCACCGGTGTTCATTACTCCGTCAAAATTCACCGTCTTCTCCGAATCAAAGCATAAACAGGTGTCGTTGGGTTCCACATCCGACAAAGTCGAGCCAATGATTCTCCTTTTCTTCAAGATCAACGCCCTGAGCAACAAGATCGACGATCAAACCCACTAATCAACCCCAGTCAACCTGAATGGAAGCTAGAGGAAGAGAAAGAGGAAGAAACCCAATTAAACAACGAGAAACCCGACCAAACCCGATCAAGTAACGATCAATGAAAGCTAGAGGAAGAAAGATTCATGAGATGCGAGAAAGAGAGAGCTGTGAGACTGAGAGAGTTGAGAGGAGAGGGAAACAAATACTAATATAATAGATAGACGAGTTACAGTAACTATGTAAATATACATGGTTACTGTAACTAATTTGTGTATTTACACATTTTTACACTCATTGATGTAGGTGTTTTTTTGCTCAAAATGTGTAAAATTGTTACATTTTTCTATTTTAGAAGACTATACACATGCTAGTGTGGTTGCTCTAAGACCATTGCATACTATTTGCTTATCTATATCACGTGAACAGTGAAGAAGATTTTGATCTACACAACTAATTTCTTATAGATGGGAGGAATTCCACAGTGGGAGGCTTAAGCAACAAAAAAAAAATTAAAAAAAAAAAAAAAAAAAAGGAAGAAGAAGAAGAAGAAGGTAGCCAAATCAAGCTTTTATATATGAAGAACATTGTTCCCAAGGTACAAGATGGGAATTAAAAGACTAAAAACTCTTAAACAATCTTTCTGGCCTCCCCCTTTCAAGTTTGCTCTCTTGTTCTTGCTTAGGTTTTCTCTCTTCAAATTTCTGAACTCCTTTTCCTATTCTTCTTCTCCTCCTTTTATAGCCATCTCACCCCCTCCCCTCTCTCCCCAGCTAGCTTGTTTCCAACTAGATTTGGGGACACTTATCCCATCATTCCTTTACTCTGCCACTTTTTGATCATGAAAGAGGACTTTTGGGGATATTTTTACTGTTCAGGCCAGTTATTCAGCATTTAATGTGACTGGCATTAGGTGAGAAACCTCATTAATACGGAGATTGGGCTTTGCATTTTTTTATTCGTGTCTAACTCAGCTTTGTATATTAGACTTTCTTTTTGAGAGAAAACGAAATTAATTTTTCTTTGGAATTAGAGGTAATGGATGGCTTCCTTTGTGGGTGATGAGAGAGAGGCTGCTTCGTTTGATTTCTTGTGTGTCCTATATGAACGAATTAATATAAATAACATTTGCTAACATGCTTACCTTTGTTTTTAGATCTCTATTGCTCTTATTATTATATTGCCTGAAATAACATTATGGACTACTAATATTTACTAACAAAGCTGTCAGTTTTTGCATACATATTGCCTGGAAATATTTTTCTTCACCTAATGCTATAGAGTAGAGACTGGAGGTGATATGTCTTTGAGCAATTCATTTTCAATGTTTATGCAAACTCAAAACTTCAGTCATTAAGTTCATAAGCATTCTATTTCCATCGCTTGCCTAGAGATTTAGGTTTGATCTTAAATTGTTCAGTTTGCAACATCTCTTTATCTTTTTTCTTTGAAAAAAAAAAAAAAAAAAAAAAGTGTTGGGAACATCTGAGGTGTCAAATGAGTAAAGCCGAACTGAATATTAAAACTTCAGGTTTATTCATTTTATTTTATTTTGAATATAAGTTGAATTCAAGCTTATTATCAAACAAAATTATATATTAAAGTTTTGTTCATTTGCTTGTGGAGTAAGCTTGAGCTTATTCATGAGCCACTTGATTTACTTTTTTTTTTTTCCTATATATAACAAAACTATGAATAAATTTTTTTATCCTTTTATAATTCAATGAAATTTTATTACAAATAAACTATTTATATTATCAATAAACTACAAATAATAATTTGATATCTTATGAACCTATTTACTAATTTATAGAATCCATTTTCAAGGTACTAGTTGAGCTACACGGCTCTTAACAAATTAAAGTTTAATTAAGTATGTAAATGGACTCAAGTTGCTTTAACTGATATATTTGTCTGAATAATGGATGGGTGATTAAATCACACCTACAAAAAATAGAAATCAATTGACATAAATTGGATCCATATATTTCAAATTCTAATTAATTTGGAATAGTTTTGTGTGTGTGTGTGTGTGGATACATGCACTCCAACGAACCTCACGCCTTTTAAATGAATACATGCACAAGTATGGAATATCATACCAATTTTCTTCCTTACCTTATAAGCATAATTACTTGACTCTTGAGAAATCTTAAAAAGGAAAAATTGGTATGCAATTGAAAAAATAATCCATGCAAAGTTATGAGTTTTAGCTAATTTAGGCAGGTGATCTTACAATATTTTTTCAAATGTGGATAATTAATAGGAATAACATTTTACAACTTAGATGCTGCATGGGAAGCATATGAAACATACCTTCAGGCCTATATAAATTTAAGTGCAGCACCTATTTTGATCACTGCACTATTGAGTTCTAGAAAAGGAGTTAAACTAGAAAGTGAAAATCATGGAGTACCCTTCTTTTTTGAAAATTTTTTTCTTCATGATGAATGCTCAACTTATTAGAAACATTTTTGGTTATAAGGAGTTTTGTATCAAAGCCGATCAAAATTCTAAGAGAAAGTCGCTGTTCATGTTAGAATATCAAGAGAGCTTTTTCTAAGTTGGATCTCTCCTAAGCAACAGGTAACCAATCAAGTTTTAAATGTTAATTTTTATTATGAATAATATGAATTTTTCTAGTAAAATGTTAGCTCTTTTGCTTTTAATTTGGTTAAAAAATTTTTTTTTTTCCCTTTCGTGTACTGAATTTTGTGCCTTTCTTGAATATGGCAGGACGTAGCATGTACTTTGAGCAAAAGCAACATGAGGAAAGCTATAAATTAAAGGAGTAATCCAAGCTGCTTAGATACAAAATAATTCAATCAAATATAATAACGGCAATGTCTGTAACGACTCAAGAAAAAGCGCTAGCCACATCTGCGCTATACCTCAAAAGTACTAGTCACAATTGAGGCTTCTTGTAGTTGTTAATAAAGCCCAGATTCAACCGGTAAATACCCGATGTGGGACTCATCACACACCCACACACATCACACAATCAATCAATCAAATCGGGACATCACAATCTCCCCCACTTAAATCCCTAACGTCCTCGTTAGGGCCCACTTTGTGGAGTAGTGTCTCCGAGCCCCCACGGGGTTACCGAACCTGGCTCTGATACCATATGTAACGACCCAAGAAAAAGCGCCAGCCACATCTGCGCTATACCTCAAAAGGACTAGTCACAATTGAGGCTCCTTGTAGTTGTAATAAAGCCCAGTTCAACCCAGTAAATACCCAATGTGAGACTCATCACACACCCACACACATCACACAATCAATCAATCAAATCGGGGCATCACAATGTCTCATGTTCAATAAAATTGCTTTGAATTAAAACAAAAATAAAAAATAGATAAAGACTTCTTGTATTGTACTCTCTATCTGCATCTTTCATCATCTTGTTTAAATTGCGAGGCATGATGGCAATATTTTTTTTTTTTTGAAAGAGCATGATGACAATTGATAAAAGATAAGATCTAATTAATCAAGGTTCATTTATTTTAGATTAAAAAAAAAAATCGATGTCCATATATTAAGAATTAATTTCTCATATAATAGATTGGAAATGAATCAATATCAGAAATTATAAGGTTCCATCAAAATGAATAGTGATTAGTGAAGCCAATCTTATTTTTGAAATTTGTAATTATTTGGATCCGATATGAGTAAAATGAATAAATGATACTCTATTTAAAATTTTACTTTCCATCTTGTCAATGGGATTTAAATTGCTTAAAGACTCCTCTAAGATTCATTGAGAAAATCTAAAGCGACAACAGTGGCAGCTCTAGAAATTTTTTTAGAGTACTCACTAAGAAATTTAAATTATACAAAATTTAATAAAGCGATAACTTGAATATTTGCTATAATTGTGAGTCAAGTTGCTAAGAAGAGCAAAATTGTTGCGACTGCAAAACCAAAAAGCATATTGTAAGGATGCAATTTGGGTCCCTAGCCCAAATTGATAAATGAATTTAGGCCCAAAAAACTCAATACAATGAATTTGTAGAGAGTGGATTGGAAAACTAGGCTTTAATGAATTAAACAATGAGTTAAGTGGATTCAAATGGCAATAAAATGAAGATAGTTTGGTTTATTCTAAATAAAATCGTCCTTGGCATAATCCGAAGAGATCGGTTCTTATATATTTCTCTCAAATTTGATTACAAGTTCAATTCTTGATTGCTACAGTGTTTTCCTCTTAATTTCTCGATTCCCTTCTCTCATTGCTTTCTTCCTATTTTATACTATCCCTTTGCCATCATCTCTGCCCTCCACGTGTAGGTTAGATCATAGGTGTTGATCCCTGTCACATCAGCACCTTATTGAAATCTCTGGAGAGTAGCCGTAAGGCTAAAAACTACTATTCAGGCATTACTTCCTCATTAATGCGGCCAGAGAGTTAACGGCATAACATTTAATACAATGGCAGTAGCTTTCCCTTAGGTATTTTCTGGCTCCCACCCCTTTTGTACGATCATAATGGATGTCCTTATCAATAGAGCCTCCTGGAACGCCACCCTGGATGATAGGACACACATTTTGATCTTCGTTTCGCCTAGCCGAAGGGATATTCCTCCTTGGCCCACCTCTCCCAGCCTTTACAGTCATAGCTTGCTTGTGAAGTTCAAAGTCTTACATCTTCCTTACTATTAATCTATTCTTAGACCACTGTGCCTCCTCGAACAAGGCCAAGGCCCAACATATATATTTTTGGACCCATTGTCCCTATAATAGCCCCTCAAAATTCCGGTTTTCTCCTCCTATCCAAGGAGAAAAATGGGGTTTTGACTTTGGAGAGTTAAATCCATTTGTTTTCGTAGTTTCCACACGTGAGAGCATTGCTTCGCTTGTAACATAACTGTTCCTAACGCTTTGGAGCCCGTGATTTCTCATTAAATGCTCCAAGTGGCATTTTTTTCCCTGCATCCTATGGTGAGATGTAGATCCTACACCCGGCATTTCTCCTTGAATTTTGAGCGGAATAACTCCCGCTTAGTTCCGCCTTCTATATAAGGTGCCTAGGGAGAGTCGGTTTCCCTCATTTTACAAATTTTCAAGCTTTCTAGAAGTTCCAAATTCTCAAACTTTCAAGGCTTCCCAAGTTTCTAAATCCTCCAAGTCCTTTTCTATAATTTAAAAAAAAAAATTAAATCTTTAAGAGGTTCAAGGATCAACTCACATGCTTATTCTCGTTAGTTCCTTCTTCTCTAGGTTCTTTTCTCCTCGGCCAATCTCCTCGACCTTCTATTCTTTATTTCTTTCCTTGAAAACTTCTTTCACATCCTTTTAGCTCACCTAGATGGGTAGATTTAAGCACCTTGTAGACTCTGCCACCAATATGGAGGGCTTCAAAGCTAAGTACCACATTCTGGAAGGAGTAGCCCTTAAGTATTGTTCTTGAGACCGGATAGTCATAGATAGAAATGAATGGGAGGTTGTCATTCCTATGATTGCTTTCATAGGAGGAGGAATTACACTCTCCATGGATTGGGTGACCTAAGACTACCTAATCAACCATAGGTTGTGTCCCCACTAGTGCACTCCCAACCTATTTAGAGTTTTAGGTAACGTCGATGCTCTCAATGAGCAGATAGGTTTGAAACTCACCTATCACGATGTTGTCCATATGTTTGAGTGCCCTTCACTTGCCGACGCGGGGTATTACCTCAAGTCCCGATCTAGCATTGTTAAGTTTATATCATGTCTTCCCAAGTCCAACAAGGGCATGAAGGACGACTACTTAATCGCCTCCGGGGAATGGCACAACAGTCTTCACCGCCCAACTCGAGAGGGGAGAGACGGTGGGGTACCCTAGGTTTAGGTCCCTTGGCATGGGATTTAGTTCTTTTAGCTTTGCCACACTTTCTTTTAATATTTTGTTTTCCTTTGGTAATGGGTTTTATTGGTTTGACCATGATTTTCTCCTCGACCATTTTTGTAGATAAAAGGTACGTAGCGCCCCGCCTTAGTTTGGTCAATGTTGTGGACCTCAACAATGTCTTAAGGTCTAAGATGTTCATGAGTGGGGATAGGTAGCCGAGAGCGGTCCATCTCATTTTGGACTTCGAACTAATCTCGGACACCTTTCAGGAAGTAGGCCACACAATAAGGGTAGGCGACCCAAGGCTCCACTGGATAGACGTCTTCGTGCCTAGTTTTCTAGCCCGAGAAGACCTTCCCTTCTAGTTAAGCTACCCTTCAACGTTCTCCTCGTGATGTAGCTCAGAGAAGAAACAGCCTCATCCCGATTGTCACTTAAGGCCGAGATAGATCAATTTTATCTCACGGACGAGAGAGAGAAGCAAGAAGAACAGGTGGTTCAAGTCCCAAACTCTGAAGATGAGCTTGATAAAGTTTCTGGTGTACACCCCTCCGGCCTTGTAATCGCATGTATAGATGATAACTCGAAGGATGAGGAAGAAGAGATTTCCTTGAACCCAAGAAAAGGCTTGAAGGACCTCCTTACGAGGAGGAAGAAGGGGTCAAAACCTAAAGATGTCCCGGGGACTCGGCCCCTCCCCGATCTCCCTCCTCCCCCTCCTCCTCCCACAATCGACCTACTCCCTATCCCAAACTTGAAGAAGAAGAGAAAGGGGAAGGAGACTAAGGAAAGGGAGATTGTTCCACTGAAGGACCCCAAGCAGCAAAAAATAGCCAGAGATAGAGGATGAGCCTCTTTGGTGGATAGTAAGGAGGCTGAGCACTCGACCGATATGCGCCATTTAACTTAGAACCCCAAGTTGGAGTCGGACGGTGCAGCGTTGCCCTGGAACTCCTCCATTAGGGAGTTCCAAAGAGGCCACTTCTACCATGTGGCCGAGGCTTTGGAGCGTCCTCTTCTTCTCCCAAAGGACATGGATGCTCTAAAATGCATGAGGCAATTGGAGCTTTTCTTGTCCCCGAAGAGGGACTTAGCCATGGTAAGCTCCTCGGCACTCTTTATCAATAGTGATTCCCTTTCTTTTCTTTTTTTTTTTTTCTCTTTTTTTTTATTAAAAAAAAAAAGTACTCTCTTGCTACCCATATGCAGGCTATCCAAGAGGTTGCCATGGGTCAAGGATGTCACGACCCAAACCTGTACTTCAAAGTTTAGAGCATGGCCGGCATGTTAATATCAAGTTTACCTCAATACTAACACAAACCAACCTAAAATGAAGGTACTTATTAAGAATTGTTTCTTGACTTCCTGCTTATTTATTGCATAAAAGCCATAATATACAAAAATGATGGAAACCTTAAATTTGATTTTCTTCGAACTTGGAAAATTACCACCTGGCTGAAACTTAAGGTATATGTGTAAATATTACATAACTAAACGTTTAGTAAAACTCTTATTACAAACCTAACCCCAAAGACATACAACTAGGGTTCAAAACAAACTAAGTACCAAATTACATCTGTGTCCAAAGGATCAAGTACATCTCGATTCCTTCTATATAACAAAAGAGCTAATCGCTATGCAACAAAATTCTACATTCTAACAAACGAGAAAACACAAAATCCTTACCACCTCTAATACTCTCATTGCTTCCAAGAAGAACCGTACCTTTGAAATATAATAGGGTGAGCTGCGAAGCCCAGTAAGGTTTTGAACCTCCATGGGCCTTTAATAAGAATGCGTGTAAATCAAATATTTTATGGATATGCCAACTTCAATAAAATAGCCTTCATACTATTCATATGGTTCTTAAGATAACTTACGAGCCTTTAGATGAAAATATTTCATTTTCCTTTCATATAATGATAAAATGACATAATAAGGAACATAAACATAATTCAGTAACTCTATCTTTAAAAAGATTATAAAATGCTTAATCATAAACTTCTTCTTTTCATGAGAGTTTTTAACCTTTCATAATGCATTTAAACAAAATCATTCTCTCATGATCAATAATATGATATAGCTATTCATAACATATTGGTTAGTCCATATCCGATAAGTTTGTACAGAGAAGGCCTCATCACATTTGGGTGACCTCGTGTCCATGATATTGTCCTCTTTGAGAGGCCTGATGGCACATCTCCTCAAGATTTTATTCCTCCCCATCATCCGTACACATTGGGGAGAAGGCCTTGTTCAGATTAGAGTTATGGGCAACCCCATTTCCTCTACTTTAAATAGCCTAGAGTTACGGGCAACCCCATTTCCTCCACTTTAAATGGCCAAAGAGATAACATTTTCTATAGAAAGCCAATAATTAACCCCTCTTGGCTGAGTTCAGAACATAACAATGGAATAACCCGAACGCTATATTTTTTCGATAACTATGCTTTTACATAATTATTTCATAACAAGAACATATCTACTTCATTCTGAAATATTATGTTCGTGATATAGGTACTAGCATTAATATGCTAAAATTATCATATATATAAGATTAAACAACTCACGAACATATATTTTACTTAATTCATGCTTATATGTAATATCTCTAATCAAAAAGTTTTAATGCATAGTAGTTTTCGAAATAATCTTTATATTTATTAAAAGCATACGTCACAAGTCTCTTACCTGAAAACAAAAGGCGCAAGAGATTGTATACGAGGAGCTCAAGTGTTCGTGTTCTCGTTCTCGCCACCTAAATGAAAAACCAAGACTTATTACGAACAAATTCTTCCTAATATATAAACTTATACTTCAATCACAACCTAGCTCTCAAACTCAAGAAATCTTAATTCCCATCACATAAAGTTCCCCAAAGTACATGATACGACCATCAAACACATTATGCACCCAAACCATATAGAAACAAATTCATAAAATTTATATATACTCCAAACATATCAAAGGATGAGCGTATTAAATTATAGCTCAAAACATACAACCTAACTTGAGAATTAAATCCACAAAGTTAGGTGTAGCATATGTTGTTCACTGCTCATTTCAGCAGCATATGCTCCATTTGTAAAATACAAACGAGCTGACCAAACACATCCAATTGTCATGAAATTTTACATAAATACTCCCCTGTATGTCCAGTATAAACCATAAAAATTTCGGAGTCAAAGAATAAACCCATGATTTACTAAAAATCATGCAAGACAGCATACTCAAATCTGTCCTAACAGAATTTCTTGCAACTTCAAAATTAAACCATTATTTTTATGTTCATCCAAATTCTGTAAGACCACTTCCATAACAACCATGTGTGTCTTAGAATTCACAAAAACTACTCCTAGCATCCTAATTCACAGAATATGATTTAATACATATTTTTCTTGTTGTAAACATCAAATCTGTCACAGAAACAGCTTCAGTACATATTCTTACAAAATCATCAGCAAATAGCAATAGGTCTTAATATCATTTGGGTATTTTTATACCTATAGTATACATATTAAAATACCCTAATAAGCATTCAATAGACCACAATATCATCAATATTTCAAGTAACTAAAACAGAATCACCAATTCAACTTCCAAAATCAGAGTAGAGAACAAAGAGGGAAAATAAGCAAACAATTATACTATCCAAATACACAAAATCAAATGAGGTTTAATTTACTTACCCACACACTTTGAAGATGAAACCTTAGGGCTAATTGTTTAATTTCTTCTTTAAAGAAACTAGAATTTTTGGTGAGAAAGGAAAGGAGAGATGTTGCCGTGTAAGAAGGGAAGAAGAAAGAAGAACAAAGAAAGAGGAAAAAGGACTAGAGAAAAAAGAAAATGAGCTGCTGGACTTCAGATGCAGCAAAAGAAAGATAAGACAAATTGACTTTTGGGGTAGCCAAAGAAAATAAGAGATGTGGACAATTAAGGTGGGATACGTGGGATGCTATGGTAGAAAATATCACACCCACTTTTCAAATTTTTTTTTCTTTGCATTCACACTTATATATATATTCCCGACGCTTTCACTAATTCTCAACTTGCTCTTGTTAATAAAATAATTCCTCCAAAATGGTTTACAAAAGTTAAAATTGTTGTTTCTCTTGATTATCATTTCACTGTTATTGTTATGATAGATTCAGGTGCGGATATCCAAGAAGGACCGATTCCTTCAAAATACTTTGAAAAATCTACCGAAAGATTGGTTTTCGCTAATGGTTCTCGGATGAAAATTAAGTATGAATTGAATAATGCTCATGTATGCCATGCTAATGTCTGTTTCAAGATTCCTTTTGTTCTTGTTAAAAATATGACTGATAAAGTGATTCTTGGTTTGCCTTTTATAAATGCTTTATATCCTTTTCTTGTTGAACATGATGAAATTACTACCGATCCTTTTGGACAAAAAGTAAAGTTCAAATTTGCTTCAAAGTTTGATATTGATACTAGTACTGCTTCAAACATGATTCATGCTAAAATTAAACATCTTAAATTCCTTCAACAAGAAGTTAGATACAAGAAAATTGCTGAACAAATTTTTGATAAATTGTTGCAATCCAAAATTGATAATTTTCAGAAAATGTTGATTGATGATGTTTGCTCGATGTTCCTAATGCTTTTCGGCATAGGAAGAAACATATTGTTGATTTGCCATATGTTAAAGATTTTGATGAGAAAAATATTCCCACTAAAGCTCGTCCTATCCAAATGAATGTTGAAACTGTTGAATTTTGCAAAAAAGAAATCCATGATTTGTTGCAGAAAAAATTGATTAGGAACAGCAAGTCCCCCTGGTCTTGTTCAGCTTTTTATGTCCAAAAAAATGCTGAGATTGAAAGAGGAACCCCAAGATTAGTCATTAACTACAAACCCTTGAATAAGGTTTTAGAATGGATTTGGTATCCTATTCCTAATAAGAATGACCTTGTCCATATGCTAAGTGAAGTTGTTGTGTTCTCCAAGTTTGACATGAAAATCGGGTTCGGCAAATCCAGATTAGTGAGAATGATAGGTACAAAACTGCTTTTACCACTACTTTTGGACATTATGAGTGGAATGTTATGTCATTTGGCCTTAAAAATGCCCCAAGCAAGTTCCAAAATATCATGAATGATATTTTTAACTCTTTCAGTCATTTCACCATTGTTTATATTGATGATGTTCTTGTTTACTCTAGCTCTATTAACGAACACTGGAAACATTTGAACTCGTTTCTAGAAACTATTAAAAGAAATGGTCTTGTTGTCTCAGCCAAGAAGATTAAACTATTTCAAACCAAAGTTCATTTTCTTGGCTATGATATCTTTGAAGGACAGATTCGTCCTATAGATAGAGCCATCCAATTTGCTGATAAGTTTCCTGATGTTATCATTGACAAAACACAGCTCCAAAGATTTCTTGGTTCATTAAACTATGTTGCGGATTTTTACAAAGATATGAGGAAACAATGCAAATCTTTGTTTGATCGGTTAAAAAGTAATCCTCCTCCTTGGTCCGATGTTCATACTTCTATTGTTAAACAAATCAAATCCCATGTTAAGACATTACCTTGTCTTGGTATTCCTACTGTTGGTGCTTTCAAAATTGTTGAAACCGATGCCTCTGACGTTGGTTATGGTGGTGTTCTAAAACAAAGAGTTTCTCCTGAGTCACCCGAACAAACTGTTCGATTCTATTCTAGTATTTGGAATAATGCACAGTTAAATTATAGTACTATTAAAAAGGAAATTTTATCTATAGTACTATGTATTTCAAAATTTCAAAGTGATTTGTTAAACCAAAAGTTTTTGTTACATATTGATTGCAAAAGTGCTAAATATGTTATTGAAAAAGATGTTGAAAATATTGCTTCAAAACATATTTTTGCTAGATGGCAAGCTATTTTAAGCGTTTTTTATTTTTATATTGAATATATTAAAGGATCTCAAAATTCTATCCCCGATTTCCTTACCCGTGAATTTCTGCAGTGTCACAATGGCAAGTAGAAGACCAAAAGATAATCATCCCTTTGAAACTTCCAAACAAATTGTTCAAAAAGAACCCGCTTCTCCCCTTGACATTACTAACCGTTTCACCACCCTAGGAACCATCCCTAGGCCCAATTACTCTATTGTTCTTGCTTCATCCTATGATCCTTATGCCATAACCCCTGATAACCAGCCCATTAAAACTATTTTTCCAAAAAATTCCCCTCAATACATCAAAAAAAAAAAAAAAAAAAAAATTCCAACACTTGTTTTATATTGAACCCAACAGAGTCTTTATTTCTGATCCTCTTAGACTTGCTAAAAGTTATTTCCCTCTGATGTTTCATTTGATTCCTGAGCACAGAGAAAAGAATTTAAATTATTATTCTGATCTTCTGCGTCATGAAAGATCTATTATTATTAACACCATTTCTGATAAAGATGATACTTCCAAAATTATTTACCACAGTGTTTACTTGGTCAATTTTATTTCTAAAGAAAAATGGTGCTCTTCTCTTACTTCTACCAGAACAATGCCAAGTTCCCCCATTCCCTATTCATATTATGATTATATCAACGCTTGGTCAAGATTCATGCCGCACTGAATGAAAAAATGTCTCATTCCTAGTTTGTTAACTTTGACAAAAATTTCACTGGTTATTTGCCTCTTTGGTTCAACCGCAAGTGGACCCAATTTGGTCCTATTACTGAAATATTTCCTGCGCCATTGCTTGATGCTTTCGAATGTTTCAAGAAATGTTATAGGTGTGATGCTTATGGAGCCAAATTTCCTGCTTTGCTTCATTTTGTTAAAAAATATAAAATACCTTGGATATTAAAATGGCAATATGAGAAAGACGGTGATGTTCTCTCTAGGCATTGGTATGTAAAATGTTGGGGCAAATTCCCTCACACTCAACGTATTATTGCCACTATTGCCACTATTTCCAGAGAATCTTCATCTGCTGCTGCTTTGCCCATGGCAAAGGATCATTCCCTTGTTCAAACCCCTACTCCTGCCGACACTCCCTCTTCTTCTTCCAGCAAGAATGTTAAGTCTCCAGCAAAGAATAAGAGCTCCCCTATTGACAATTTAAGAAAAAATCCCGATGCTCTTCTAGCTTTACTCAAATGGGGGAAGAAGCTGTTGCTAATCAAGAAGAATCCAAAGCCTCTTCAGAAGAAATGTTGCCCACAACCCCTATTTCCCATATGATCGGGAGCTATTCGGTCATGATGAGGATAACACCCCGGATCTTCAAGAAGATTAAGCTTATTTGTCCGGCCTACACAAAGGCCAAATGCTACATTGTTTACTTACTAATGAAATTCCACTATTATTTTCCACTTTTGATGATAATGTTCTGAAAAGATGATTCTCCATGTTTCAAGTGACTTTTAGTCACACCAACTTTTACTTTTTATTGTTAACTTTCTTTGTTCACAAGTATTGTTTACTCCCATTTTGCCTATTTAAGGGGGGTTGTCCCTTAAGTTTAACAAGTCAAGTTTAGTTCAAATTTCTCTTCCCTTAGAACTAGCCTTCTTAGAGAGAGAACTCACCCTACTACTACCTTATTCATCCTTGTTCACTACAAACTTTGTAATCCTACAAAACTTGTAACTAGGACTAGTTGAAGCTTTGTAACTATTAACCTCAGAATCGTTGAGATCTTGTATTCACTACTACCGTAAGTGTTTAACCTACTTTCAATAACAAGTATTTTCAGTTTTATGTTCATTGTTCTATTTGTTGCTACCGCCACCTTGGACGGATTACCACCATAACGGACGGTTCTAAATTGCTTTCATTTACTTTGAATTATTTTCATATATACTTGGCTGGTTCTACCGCCTTATAATTGTTCTTACTTTCAAGCTATTTATTGTTCTTACTTTCAAGTTATTTACTTTCAAGTTACTTACATTATTTTCATTACAATATTATTGTGCTTCCGTCTCTTCCCTTCAGCAATATTATCGTGCTTCCGTCTCTTCCCCAGAATATTCTTGTGCTTCCGTCTCTTCCCTTCAACTGTGTGTCCCCTTCCCTCTTTATGGTATCAAAGCCACTCTCTTCTGGCCGATGGTAGTGTTGTTGTGTCTTTGTCTCTTGTCCGTGTCTACCCGAAACTTTGGTACTCCGTTGTTGTGTTCCCTTCTTGCCGTCATTGGCGCCACCCTAGTCGTAAAGTGAATTCCTAGAACCTAACTGTAAGGCCCGTTTGAGCCAAGAGAGGGCGGGTAGGGCATGAGAGGTATAAGGTTGGTTGGGGTATGTGTTACGAAATGCAACGGTTGTGAGAAAAACATGATAATTGAGTGTTGAACCTAGGATAGTATGGATAGGTTGTGGAGATCCAACTCCTCTATCGGCTCCAGGACTAGTTGTCCTCCCGATATTGTAAATGAAGAAGATCACACTATTGATGATAATGAGTTGATCCCAGATTTTCATAATTGGAATATTCCTAAAGTTGATACTAAAACTGTTTATAAAACTAGTTTTGTTTAAAGTACTTTTCATTCTGCTTACAAAGCTAGAACTGTTGAACAAATTTTCTCTATTTCAAAAGTTCATGAAAAATGTTGTTTGTTCACTAAAAGGAATATTAATGACTTCCTTGTTGCTAAAAAAATTCAGTTATTTGCATATTGATATGGTTCAAGTTACTATTAAACCACTTACCCGAAAGGGTATTAACGCTTATGTTCTCATGTGTTTAAGAGATGCTAGATTTAAGATTTTTAAAGATAGCATTCTTGGTATGATTACTGCTTCTATGTATGATGGTCCTGTTTATTTCAATTGTTATCCCGATCTTACTCTTGATTTGGATGATCCTAATATTGGTAAAACTTTGACATTGAATATTGCTTCATCCGATTATCACATGGAAGAAGGTAGTAAGCCTTTTGCTTTGATTTATCGCATTTATTATAGACTAATGGGTACTCAAATGAACCCATGTGCTAAGATTCCTACAAAACCTTCTGGTAAAACCATGTTAATTCAATGTTCAACTCCCGATGCTAAAATTCAAGTTCCAAAAATGATTCAATGGCAAGATGTTAAACTTCCTAATGATTGTTGTTAGAACAAGAAACCCCTCCTGCTAAACCCGCTTTTGATGAACTTGATCTCACCCGTATTCAACAATATCTTGATGGTACTGTTAAAATAAGTTTTCAAAATAATCCACCTTTGAGGATCAACGAAGGAAGACATTCCTTTTTTGGATCTCGAAAGTATTTCAAAAAGAGATCAAGAGATCAATAATTTTTTGAAAAAGAATTTGGAAAAATCCTCTGATTTTTTGAAAAAGAATCTAGAAAAAACCTCTGATTTAAAGCTAAAAGGAGTTTCCAGTGGTAATTCACAAGTTAGCACTCTTTCTATTCTACTAAAGCTGAATCTTCCTCTCCTTATGACAATGTTCTGTGTTAATGATGAAGAAGACTCTGTTTTCATTACTCCATCTAACTTTGATTCTCCCCCTATTGAAAATCCTCCTGTTTACCAAAATCAATTACGAGTTTTGACTATTTTGGATGAACACTTTTAAGTTGATTTGGTTTCTTTGTATGATGAATTTATGCTTACAAAAAATAGAACCAAAAGAAAATATTTCCAAAATAATTTTGCTCGGTCTGAAAAAGACCATGTTAAAAGAAAATGGTTGGAAAAGATGAATCAATTGAAAAAACATATTTTGTTTTTTGATTTTCTTGAAAACCATTATGTTTCAAAAGATGAGGTTTCAAACCAACATTTAAATGTGATAAAGAAATCAAATTTTGTTAAAATAGATAAAACCATTATTAGGTCTAGTCATCCTCCTCTTGACTCAATTTTGGTAACTACTAAGAAAGATGAAGTGACAAAAGAGGAAGTAAAGGCCTCCCCTTTCAAAATTGCTGATGATAAAACTCTCATTGTTAGTCTTATTGAACAAAACAATTTTACTAATCAATCTTTGCATATTATTGGTCAACGGCTTGATCGTATTGAAGAAAAAATTGTTGAAAAACATGTTTCTGAAAAATTTGTTTCTGTTAAAACCGAGAAACCTTTGATTGATTTACCCAGTCAAAGAGAAAAAGTTATGTTTAAAACTTCTCAGTCCAAGACTCTTGAAATTGTTGAAAAAATGCTTTCTGATTTAAAAGTTAAAACTCAGGGTACTTCTACAAGTACTTCAAATTTTGCTCGAACTATTTCCAAAAAAGAAATTGTTTCTGAAGAAAATACTGATTCTAATCTTGTTTCTTCTGTTTCTGCAAAAAGAATCTTTGATGATGATTTCCCTGAAATTAAAAGATTTGTTAGAAACTCCAAACCCATGTCTTTTACTAAAAACTAGTATCCAAAACCCACTCCTCCTGATATGCAATTTGAAAAGAGATCTTTTCAAATACAGCTTTTTGTCTCTTTGATAAGTTTTATGAATGGAATATTGATGGTTTGTCCGAACAGGAAATCATTAATAAAATAAGTCACATGTCTATGGTTGGTATTACTTATCAAAATAACCATGATCTTGATCAACCCGAAATTGTTAATTTGCTTGTTCTTGGTTTTTTCGGTACTCTTCGTGGATTGTGGGATTCGTATATCATCAAGAATCCAAAAATCTATTAAACATGTTGTTAAAAAGAATGATGAAGGTTTGCCTATTTTTTATGAAAGTATTGGTCGTGGTATTCCTGATGGTGTCAATATCTTGATCTATACTATTCTCAAACATTTTGTTGGTACTCCATCCAATATTTCATCTCGTGTTTTTGATTATTTGAATAACTTGAGTTGTACAACTATGTGTGATTATAGATGGTATCAAGATGTTTTTACTTCCAGAGTGATGCTCCGGAAAGATTGTCATAAGCCTTATTGGAAAGAAAAGTTTATTGACGGTCTACCTTCTATCTTTGCTCATAAAGTAAAACAAGAATTAATGGGTAAAAATAATTCTATTGATTATGATAAGCTGAAGGGAAGAGATGGAAGCACAATAATATTGTAATGAAAATAATGTAAGTAAGTAACTTGAAAGTAAGAACAAGAAAGTAAGAACAATAAATAGCTTGAAAGTAAGAACAATTATAAGGTGGTAGCAACAAATAGAGTAATGAACATAAAACTGAAAATACTTGTTATTGAAAGTAGGATAAACACTTACAGTAGTAGTGAATACAAGATCTCAATAGTTACAGGTTAACAATTACAAAACTTGAACTAGTCCTAGTTACAAGGTTTATAGGATTACAAAGTTTGTAGTGAACAAGGATGAACAAGGTAGTAGTAGGGTGAGTTCTCTCTCTAAGAAGACTAGTTTCGAGGGAAGAGAAATCTGAACTAAACTTGACTTGTTGAACTCCAAAATTTAAGGGACAACCCCCCTTAAATAGGCAAAATTTCGGAGTGAACAGTGTCACGAACAGTAAAAGTGAACAGTGTTAGTGAACAAGAATCCGTGAACAGTAAAAGTGAATAGTATTTTTTCCACTTTTTGAATTAAAAACTTTTGAACTTTTTGTCTTTTTCTTGATCCAAACATTGTCGGGAGAAGCATGGCAAAAGGAATATCATGCAAGCCATGTATGCAAATTTTCTTTTTTAAAAGACTTCATCTTTTGTTGGCTTTATTGAAGCCTTTGTCAGACACATCTCCTCATAACATCTCATCTCTTCATATATCATTATGGCTTGTGGCTTTTCATACGCATTTTGAATATTGTAATAATTTTGGCCGTTGTGCAGGCTAGACAAATAGGGGAATCAAAATCTTCCGCGAGAATCAAGTATCATGAATTAGTTCCGGATTTTCCGCAACATATTTGTGAAGGACAATAAAATATTTTGGCTTTTGTGCAAGCCGGACAAATAAAGTAGCACCAGTCTTGTAACAGTAGTGACCTTAGGAATATACTCATCAATCAAGAGAGGGAGCATCGGATGGATAACCATCAAAAGGATCAAAAGGACCTTGTGGAGAATCACATTCATGCTCATGGTAAATAGCATACTGGTTACAGAATCCACAATATAAAATTGGCTCAAACGTTGGAGTTTTCCCTGGGATGAGAAGACTCCTTGGATTACAATGATCAGTAATTCGCAAATGAGCAATGGCATCAAAATATGGTCTGGGACCAAAGACAGAAATCCTATCTGTGCTTCCCATGAAATGATAATTTTTCCATAAATTAAGAGCAACATTAATAATCTGGTTATTAAAATAATTTCTCCAACATTCTGCAAGAGCAAAAGGATTATCAAAAGATAATTGAGAATTTCCTTCAAACCATGGTCCTTGGTGAGTGTGACCATTAATGAGAATGAGATGCTTTGAAGGCTGGACGTTCATCCAGTTATCTCTTTCCCATTTTGGCAATGTACTCCAACACCTAATGGAAGCAAAAGGACTGTTAAATTCTTTAATAGCATCCTGAATAATTTGTGGGAGTTGGCTGGCTTGATAATGGCTTGTTAATTTTATAGTTCTGATAAAGCCATATTCAAACATTTGTGATTGATTAGGGTCCCCTGTCATCATCATCATAATTTATCAAGAGACCAGGAAATGGGTGTTTCTTTTCATATACTCTGAGAGTACTCCCAAAGTGTTCTTCCCAATCAAAGTGAATAAAGACATTATCACCTTCATCCAATTCATCGGGATTAGGAATAGTGGCTGTGACAAGCTTCTTAAAACATTTGAACCATAGGTCGAAAGACCTAAACATAGCCTTGCTTCTCAGAATACGAGATTGTATATCCGAAGGCAAGTTGGCAAAAGCACTTCTTATCATAGATTGGGTCTTAAGACTCAATCTAGCATAGTCGATGCCCATTATAGTCATTTTATCCTTTGAATGGATATCCTCTTTGCCAAAGAGACGACTATTGTAAGAATCAATTGGAATATTTGGATGGTCAGCAAGATGGCTTCTAAAAGCCTCATTTTCTGAAATAAGAATATTTCCTGGAACAAGGTTTGAAATAAGGTCATTTTCCGGAGTAAGGATTTTTTCTGAAATAAGGTTAGCATAGCTTATATAAGCTTCATTCTGAGCAGTAAGATTAACAAGGTGGATTTCGAGAGCTTGGAGGGTTTTTTCAAATAGGGAACCATTGTTTCTGGTAAAGGCAACATAGAGATTATCAAGAATATATTTTATGGAATCCGGTAATTCACTATAGACTCCATTATGTAATTGTAAGGATCTAGGTAAGACTTCCTGTAAAGCAATTATCATATCACCACTGGAATATGTCATTTTAGCTGGGACATATCCCTAAAAGGATGTTGATCCGCTGGGTTTTATCCCAGAAGATGCGCCTTCATGCTTTGCAAAAGGTCCCACTGGGATTCTTTTGTTTTGAGAATAGTCCTGTGTAGGAGTTTTTCTTTTCCATAATAATCCACTTACTAGTGGTATAAATATGAATATTATTATTATTATCCCACTTATTTATGGTATTTATCCACACATCATTGTCCGATTCCTGCAAAGAATCATTGATAATGTTAGGATAATGGATAGTATTTAACATTTTGGTACTATGAAAATTACCTTTAAAATCATCAGTGAAATATTGGTAAGAACTCATCACTAGTTCTTGAATAAGTTCATTCATGGGAGAATCTTTCTTATAAGACAAATTATCAATATCAATTTCAACCTTTGAAGCAAATTTGAATTTTACTTTCTGTCCAAATGGATCAGTAGTAATTCCATCATGTTCAACAAGAAAGGGATACAAAGCATTAATAAATGGCGGACCAAGAATTACTTTATCAGTCATATTTTTGACAAGAACAGAAGGAATATTGAAACAAACATTATCATGGCACACATGAGCATTATTCAATTCATACTTAATTTTCATTTGAGAACCATTAGCAGAAACCAATCTTTCAGTAGATTTTTCAAAATATTTTGAAGGAATTAATCCTTCTTGGATACGATTCATGTCTCGCACTAGAATCAATCATAGCAATAAAAGTGAAATGATAATCGGGAGAAACAAAAATTTTAACTTTTGTAAACCATTTTTGAGGAAGTATTTTATTAAAAAAAAGCAAGTTGAGGATTAGTGAAAGTATCGGGAATACCTTTATTAGAAAGAAGAGCATGTTGACTGGATTCATCTCCATCGTTGTGCTCATTTTGTTTATCTTGTTCAATATCGGATTTATTAAGCTCTTTATCAATTTTTAACATTATCAATTCTTGTTTGAGATTATTGTTATCACTTTTCATGCTTTTAAATTCATGTTTTAATTCATTTATCTCTTGTTTAACAATATTAATTTCATGTTGGAGATCATTAAGATTAGTTCTTTAGATTTCTTTTTATTAAATCTTTCTAAAGTTTCTTCAAAGCTTATAGTAGATTTTGGTTTTTTACCGATTTCATCTCTTATCAAATTTTTCTTAAACCTATCCAAATATTCTTTTTGCAGTTCAGGGTTTTGAATTTGATTTATTAGTTGAATTATTAATTTTTCATCTTCTTCACTCTTAGTGAGAGCATTAATAATTTTAATAACATTGCAACAAGAATCTCTACAACCAATTTTAATATTAGGAGAATCGGAAGAATCGTCAGTAGATTGATAGCAAGAAACAGATGAAGAAGAAAAATCATCTTCCAAAGAATCAGACGAGTTGTTTGATTCAAGAATTCTGAATAACTCTTCTTGCTCTTTATCATCAATATTTAGCATGTTAAATTTGTTTTTTAACTTACCAGGTTTTTCTTTACAGTCTTTACTAAAGTGTCCAGATTTACCAAAGTTAAAACATTTACCTTTACCCGATCTTTGTTTAACATATTTTTTAGAAACATTTTTCTTCTTAGCATAAAAATCATTAGGTTTAACAAAGATATTTCTGTATTTTTTATATTTTTTATGGCTTTTATCATGTTTTTTTACTTTTTTTCCTAGAAGGAGCTATAAGAGGCAAACCATATTGTTCACGTAAATTTCCCATTTCATATTTAGCTTTTCTTTTATTCTTTAATTGGTGTTTTAGCAATTTTTCATCATTACACATATTGATACCAAGTTTTTTAATAGTACTGAAAATATCACCATAGGTTAAATTATCATAATCAATAGAATCATTTTTACCCATTAATTCTTGTTTTACCTTATGAGTAAAGATAGGAGGCAGACCGTCAATAAACTTTTCTTTCCAATAAGGCTTATGACAATCTTTCCGGAGCATCACTTTAGAAGTAAAAACATTTTGATACCATCTGTAATCGGACATAGTTGGACAACTCAAATTATTCAAATAATCAGAAACACGAGATGAAATATTGGATGGAGTACCAACAAAATGTTTGAGAATAGTATAGATCAAGGTATTGACACCATCAGGAATACCACGACCAATACTTTCATCAAAAATAGGCAAACCTTCATCATTCTTTTTAACAACATGTTAAATAGATTCTCTGGATTCTTGAGTGATATACGAATCCCACCATCCACAAAGAGTACCAGAAAAACCAAGAACAAGCAAATTAACAATTTCAGGTTGATCAAGATCATGGTTATTTTGATAAGCAATACCAACCATAGACATGTGACTCATTTTATTAATGATTTCCTGTTTAGACAAACCATCAATATTTCATTCATAAAGCTTATCAAAGAGAGACAAGACTGTGTTTGAAAAGATCTCTCTTCAAACCGCATATCGGGAGGAGTGGGTTTTGGATACCAGTTTTTACTAAAAAACATGGGTTTGGAGTTTCCAACAAATCTTTTAATTTCAGGGAAATCATCATCAAAGATTCTTTTTGAAACAGAAGAAACAATATCAGAATCTGTATTTTCTTCAGAAACAATTTCTTTTTTGGAAATAGTTCGAGCAGTTGAAGTACTTGTAGAAGTACCCTCAGTTTTAACTTTTAAATCAGAAAGCATTTTTTCAACAATTTCAAGAGTCTTGGACTGAGAAGTTTTAAACATAACTTTTTCTCTTTGACTGGGTAAATCAATCAAAGGTTTCTCGGTTTTAACAGAAACAGGTTTTTCAACAATTTTTTCTTCAATACAGTCAAGTTGTTGACCAATAATATGCAATGATTAATTAGTAAAATTGTTTTGTTCAATAAGACTAACAATGGGAGTTTTTCATCAGCAATTTTGAAAGGGGAGGACTTACTTCCTCTTTTGTCACTTCATCTTTCTTAGTAGTTACCAAAATTGAGTCAAGAGGAGGATGACTAGACCTAATAATGGTTTTATATATTTTAACAAAATTTGATTTCTTTATCACATTTAAATGTTGGTTTGAAACCTCATCTTTTGAAATATAATGGTTTTCAAGAAAATCAAAAAACAAAATATGTTTTTTCAATTGATTCATCTTTTCCAACCATTTTCTTTTAACACGGTCTTTTTCAGATTGGGCAAAATTATTTTGGAAATATTTTCTTTTGGTTCTATTTTTTACAAGCATAAATTCATCATACAAAGAAACCAAATCAACTTCAAAGTGTTCATCCAAAATAGTCAAAACTCGTAATTGATTTTGGTAAACAGGAGGATTTTCAATAGGGGGAGAATCAAAGTCGGATGGAGTAAAACAGAAATAGAGTCTTCTTCATCATTAACAGCAACATTGTCATAAGGAGAGGAAGATTCAGCTTTAGTAGAATAGAAAGGAGTGCTAACTTGTGAATTACCACTGGAAACTCCTTTTAGCTTTAAATCAGAGGTTTTTTCTAGATTCTTTTTCAAAAAATCAGAGGATTTTTCCAAACTCTTTTTCAAAAAATCATTGATCTCTTGATCTCTTTTTGAAATACTTTCAGATCCAGCAAAGGAATGTCTTCCTTCGTTGATCCTCAAAGGTGGATTATTTTGAAAACTTATTTTAACAGTACCATCAAGATATTGTTGAATACGGGTGAGATCAAGTTCATCAAAAACAGGTTTAGCAGGAGGGGTTTCTTGTTCTAACAACAATCATTAGGAAGTTTAACATCTTGCCATTGAATCATTTTGGAACTTGAATTTTAGCATCAGGAGTTGAACATTGGATTAACATGGTTTTACCAGAAGGTTCTCTAGGAATCTTAGCACATGGGTTCATTTGAGTACCCATTAGTCTATAATAAATGCGATAAATCAAAGCAAAAGGCTATATATATATATATATATATATATATATATATTCTTTGCATTCACACTTATTTTTTCTTTGCATTCACACTTATCTTCAAAGAATAATATCACTTTACACACACACATATATATATATCCTTGCCTTTATAAAGTTATATCCATCACATTAAAAGGGCATATATGTTCTATAATATCACAATATCAAAGTTTCATGCACTTAAAAGTAATTAAGATAATGACATGCATATAAACTCATAAAATTAATTAGGCAATTAGGTTGGGGTGTCACACACACACACACACACACACACACACACACATATATATATATATATATCTCCTTACCTTTATAAGGTTATATCCATCACATTAAAAGGGCATATATGTTCTATAATATCACAATATCAAAGTTTCATACACTTAAAAGTAATTAAGATAATGACATGCATATAAACTCATAAAATTAATTAGGCAATTAGGTTGGGGTGTTACAAAGGATGTGCGAAATGAAGCTAGGGTTGAGGCCAATCTCTGCGCCAAGACTAATAGAGCCTTGGGTGCTGCCAAACAGAAGAACCAAGAGCTCACAACCTAGTTGATAGGCAAGGAGAGGGCGCGTAGGAGCACCGAGGCCGGTCTATAAAACGCCCAGGACTAGGCTAAAGACCAATGCAAAAAGCTCTATCACGCCGAGATAGAGCGCTCTGAGAGAAACAGTTGGTCCTAAAGCTAAAGCGGACTGCAGAAGGCAAGGGAAGTAGCTCGGATGGCCAAGGAAGCTGCCGAGGCTTTGAGCAAGTATCCTACAAGCGTGGGGTGCAAGAAACAGAGATACAGCTGGAGGATGAGTTAGTGGAAGTGTGCAAAGACTACTGCAAAGAGGTGTGGGTGGAGGCACTTAACCAAGGAGGAATCCCTGCTACCTCTAAGTGGAGGCTTGCCGAGAACATATACTACTTGTAGGACATCCGAAAGGTTCCAGCGATGCTCCCTCCTCCCATTATTCTTGCCCTTCCCCTCTCGGAGTAGGCTTCCACCACCCAAGCCTTTTTTCCTCCTCCCGAGGTGGTCAAGGTAAGAAGGCTGGCCAGGGGGGGCCTCAACCTAAGGATAAGAGCAAGAGCAAGGAGGCTAAAGCTCTACTAGAAGCCAAAGGTAAAGAGGTTGCCCTCATGGTCAAAGATGTTGATCCTAAGGCCAAGGACACTAATTCCAAGGCCAAGGATACTGATTCCAAGGCTAAGGATACTGATTCCAAGGCCAAGGATGCTACCGCCAAGGTTAAGGATGTTGCTACGAAGGCTAAGGAAGGCGACTCCAAGGCCAAGGATACTACCGCCAAAGATGACCCTCCTCGTGCCAAGGCATAACCTTAGGATTTTTCCTTTCCTTTTCTGACTTTTTTTTTTGTTGTGGCAATTAGCCACTGTTTATAATGTACCTTTCTTTTAATCAATGAAAAGACTTCACTTTTTATTTAACGAATCTTTCTTTTTCCCCTGTAATCTTTATTCTCTAATTGGTGTAGTTACTATTTTGCCCTCTAATGAGACTTAGGACTGATAAGGTTACTAACAATAGTGAATTGTTGCTACCCAAACTTTAACAAAAGCTAACAGTAATGCATTATTGCTAATTCAAATAAATTTAACACGTATAAATAGTAAAGAAAATGATCACGTGTTTGCACCGAGCATTGGGCCACCCACAAGAAAGGCTAATCCTCATGAAGATGAACAAAACACTAAACAAAAACAAATCTAAAGGATTTGACATAGCCCTAGTTTTGCTCAATACTTAGGCAAATAATCAAGGATATTAATTTACCAAAGGTAGGTGATCCGAGGAATCAGGTATAACTAGGGGTTCGTTTTAACACTTAAATGGATAATAGAAAGTATTAACTTGCCTAAAGTATGTGGTCCGAGGAGTCCCACATGACTAAGGCTCTGTTTAATACCTAGTAAAACGAGCTAGAGTATTAATTTACCCAAAACATATGGTCCGAGAAACCAAGTATAACTAAGGTTACATTTTAACACTTAGTGAGATGAACTCAAGTATTAATTTACTCAAAGCATGTGGTCCGAGAGACCAGGCATAACTAAGGTTCTGTTTAACACTTAGTGAGATGAATTGAAGTAATAATTTACCCAAAACATGTGATCCAATGGACCAGGCATAACTAAGGATCGGTTTAACACTTAGTGAGATGAACTAAAATATTAATTTACCCAAAGCATATGGTCCAAAAGACCAGGCATAACTAAGGTTTTGTTTAACACTTAGTGAGATGAACTCAAGTATTAATTTACCCAAAGCATGTAGTTTGAAAGATCAGGCATAACTAAGGTTCTGTTTAACACCTAGTGAGATGAATTAAAGTATTAATTTACCCAAACCATGGGGTCCGAGATACCAGACATAGCTAAGGTGTTAGGACATATATGATTCACTTGTTAGGAACATATGTCACTATTTTATGTAATTGGTTAATTCTTTGACAAAACGCACTTTACTTGTAATTAGGTAGATTTAAGATGTGTTTAATACTTTAAGAAACTATGTTTCAAGATCAAGTGTTAAAGTTATGCAAGTCTGTCCAAGAAACAAACTAAAGAAGTGTTATTCATTAAAGCTCGACGGCTAGCTATCTATCGAGACCTGTAAAGTTGTTGAAGCCCGTGGCTCAACAGCAACTCGACTGATTGGGTATCTGTCGAGGTTTATGAAAAACAGAATTCCAGTTCTATTTTGATTCCAATCCGTGATTATGTGTTTAGGCTTTCTTTTCTCACAACCCTAGACATATAAAATGATTATTTTAAGAGCCGTCAAAGAGTTCACAAGTTGTACAAGTGTTGAACAAAGTTTGTTCAAGCAACTTGTAATCGGAGATAGAATTTGCCCTAGTTCATCGTTCTTGTGAAGAAGTTGTTGTGTTTGTGCACTGCAGGGTTTTGTAACCAAGCATCTTCTTGATCTTCATCATGGATGAACTAAAGAACTTTGTAGCCAACAATCTTCTCTAGTTGGTGATTGAAGTTATGTCTTGGGATCCGCGCAATTGGTTAGTTACATACTGGGAGCCGTGCATCAAAAGAAAAAATTGTCATTACAAAACAAGTCCAATTGGGTATTGGGGTAAAAGTTCAACTGTAAGTTGGTATAAGATACTAGGATTCCTTTACTTGTAACCGCTCATTGTGATAATAGTGGAATTTCGGGAGTGGTGATCTTAAAATCACCTAGTGAGGTTTTTCTTGTATTGGTTTTCTCCATTCGTAAACAAATCACCATGTCAAATTTATTTCATTTGCATACTTAGTTTATTGGTGATGTTTGTGCTATCACGCGTTTGCATGTTAATTAACTTAATTAATCACTTGGCTAAATTAATTGGTTAATTTATCACAAGAGGTCAATTCGTTTTTGACTTATCATAAAGTTTTGTTTAACACTTAGTGAGATGAATTGAAGTATTAATTTACCCAAAACATGTGATTCGAGAGACCAGGCAAAGCTAAGGTGTTAGGACATATGTGATTCACTTGTTAGAAACATATATCACTATTTTATGTAATTGTCTAATCCTTTGACAAAATGCACTTTATTTGTAATTGGGTAGATCTAGGATGTATTTAATATTTTAAGAATCTGTGTTTCAAAATCAAGTGTTAAAGTCATGCAAGTCTGTCCAAGAAATAAGCTCAAGAAGTGTTATTCATTAAAGCTCGACAGTCAGCTATCTATCGAGACTTGTAGAGCTGCTGAAGCCCGTGGCTTGACAGCTGCTCGACAGATAGGGTATCTGTCGAGATTTATGAAAAAAAGAATTCGAGTTCTGTTTTGACTGTTTTGATTCCAATCCGGGTTTATGTGTTTGGGTTTTCTTTTCTCACAACCTAGACATATAAAAGGATTATTTTAAGAGCCGTCAAAGAGTTCACAAGTTGCACAAGTGTTAAGAAAAGTTTGTTTGCTGTGTTTGTGCACTGTAGGGTTTTGTGACCAAGCATTTTCTTGATCTTCATCGTGGATGAACTGAATTACTTTGCAGCCAACAATCTTTTCTAGTTGGTGATTGAAGTCACGATCTTTGGGATCCACGCAAATGGTTAGTCATGTATTGGAAGCCGTGCATCAAAAGAAGAAATTGTCACTACAGAACAAGTCCAATCGGGTATTGGGGTAAGAATTCAACCGTAGGTTGGTATAAGGTATCGGGATTCCTTTACTTGTAACCGCTTGTTGTGATAATAGTGGAATTTCAGAAGTGGTGACCTTAAAATCACCTGATAGAGTTTTTGTCGTGTTAGTTTTCCCCATTCGTAAACAAATCACCATATCAAATTTATTTTTATTTGCATACTTAGTTTATTGGTGATTTGTTTATGCTACCACGCATTTGCATGTTAATTAACTTAATTAATTCACTTGGCTAAATTAATTGGTTAATTTATCACAAAGGGTCAATTCGTTTTTGGCTTATCATAAGGTTTTGTTTAATACTTAGTGAGATAAACTCAAGTATTAATTTAGCCAAAGCATGTGATCCAAGAGACCAGGCATAACTAAGGTTTGGTTTAACACTTAGTGAGATGAACTAAAGTATTAATTTACCTAAAGCATGTGATTCGAAAGACCGGACATAACTAAGGTTCTATTTAACACTTAGTGAAATGACTTAAAATATCAATTTACCCAAGGTATGTGGTCCGAGGAGCCAACATGACCAAGGTTCTATTTGATATTTGAATAAATAGTAAAACGTATAACGTATAATGTAATAAACCAAAATATGGTAAAGAAAGCTTTTATTAATAATAATACCTTCTCAGGTTACTTACATTCCAGGGGCATGGTACAACGTTTTCATCTAGATCTTCGAGATAATATGCACCTATTCCAGCCACTAAAGTGATGCGATATGACCCTTCCCAATTAGGCCCTAACTTTCCCCAGGTTGGGTTCTTGGTAGTACCTAAAACTTTTCTTAATACCAAGTCTCCAGGTGCTAGTAACCTTAGTTTCACGTTGGCATCATACCTTTACTTGAGCTTGTGTTGATAATAGGCCAACTGGACCATGACATTTTCTTTTCGTTCTTCAATTAAGTCTAAACTCTTCCCTAACAGCCCATCGTTGTTGCTCAGAGTAAAAGAACTCATTTTCAGCGTTAGGAATCTAGTCTCCGGAGGAATAACAGCCTCGGCACCATAAGTCATTGAAAAATGTGTCTCCCCTATTGACCTACGAGGCGTGGTCCGATATATCCAAAGGACGTGTAACAACTCTTCCACCCATTTTCCTTTTGCATCGTTCAATCTCTTCTTAAGTCCATTCACTATAACTTTATTGTGACCTCGACTGTCCATTAGCTTGTGGGTAAGCCAGGGTGAAATACCTATTCGTAATTCTTAGGTCATAACAATATCTCCCGAAAGTTTTGCTATCAAACTGAAGACTATTATCAGAGATGAGGGTGTGGGGGATCCCAAACCGAGTGAAAATATTTTTCCGAACAAATCTCTTGGCGTCCATGTCCCTAATATTTGCCAATGGTTCAGCTTCTACCCAGTTGGTGAAGTAATCTGTGCCGACCAGCAAACACCTCTTATTCCTTGCTGCCTTAGGGAAAGGTCCAACAATATCCAAGCCCAATTGAGCAAAAGGCCAAAGGCTAGACAGAGGATTAAGGACTCCTCTTGGTTGATGAATGTTTGGGGCAAATCTTTGACACTAGTCACACTTCTTCACATATTCTTGTGTTTCCCTCTATATGTTCGACCACCAATATCCCTGTATAAGGGCTCTATGAGACAAGGATCGCCTCTCTGTGTGGCTTCCATAAATCTCTTCATGTAACTCCTCCAAAAGTAGCACCGATGCCTCGGGGTGTATGCACAATAAGTATGGCCCAAAAAAAGAGCACTTATACAACTTTTGGTCCTCGGACAGTCAAAACCGAGGAGCTTTTCTTTGCACTTTCTTAGCCTTTAACTTCTCTTTAGGTAAGATATCCTCCTTAAGGAACAATACTATGGAGTCCATCCAGCTAGGTCCCACCCTAATTTGATGGATATGGACCTCCTCATTCTTCATCTCGGTGGGCTTACACAAATCTTCAACAAGGATAAATTGAGGCCGACTCTGTGTTGAAAAGGTTGCAAGCATGGCCGGAGAATCAGCATGGGTGTTTCCACTTCTAGGAATGTGCTGTAAATTGAAAGACTCAAACCCTAACTGTAAATGCCTAACCCGACTCAAGTATTCTTGTATTCTCCCATCCCCGACCTCCAACTCTCCCTAAACTTGGCCTACAACCAACCTTGAATCTGAGAATATCTCCACTACTTTTCCACCTATTTTCTAAACCATGGTCATTCCTACCAACAGAGTTTCATACTTAGCTTCATTATTTGTGGCCAAGAAACCCAATCTCAAGGATTTCTCAATTATGATCGTCTCGAGAGATATCAGAACTAGCCCTACTCTAGATCCTTTATGATTCACTGCACCATCAATGTATACCCTCCAGGACAAAGGTTCTTGTAAGGAGACTAACCCAACCAATTTTTCATCCATGTCCTGCTTTTCCATTCTCTCTTCTAATGGGGATTCAGCAAACTCGGCCACCAAATCAGCAAGAACCTAACCCTTGATAGAGGTGCAAGGTATGTACTTGATATCAAAAGCCCCTAGGATCGTGCCCCACTTAGCAATCCTCCTTGTATAATCAACACTTCGGAGTAGAGATCTAAGCGAAAGTTGGGTTAAGACAATAACTATGTGTGATTGGAAGTAGTGGGAGAGCTTACGAGTAGTATGTGCCATTGCCAAAATGGCCTTCTCCTGTGGTAGGTAATGGACCTCGGTCTCATGTAGTGACTTGCTCACATAGTAGACTAGCCTCTACACAGCACTATCAACCCATACTAGCACCAAGCTTACCGCGTGGGAAGCCACTACAATATAAGCAAACAAACCTCATCCACCTTGGGTGTGGACATAATGGGTGGTCGAGAAAGGTATTCCTTCAACTACTAGAAGGCCAGGACACACTCTTGAGTCTATTCAAATCCTTTCCACTTATTCAACAAGCGAAAGAAAGGCCTACACCTTTCTGCTGATTGAGAGGTGAATCGATTTAAGGCAGCAATCATTCCTGTCAACTTCTGGACCTCTTTAGGGTTCTGAGGTGGCTGTAAATTGTTAATTGCTCTAATTTAGTTAGGATTAACTTCAATTCCACGGTGAGTAACTTCCCTGATTTGACACCAAAAGAGCATTTAGTAGCATTAAGTCGCAGTATATGCCTCCTCAAGATCTCAAAGGTATTCCTAAGGTCATTAACATGCTCGGATTCTAACTTACTCTTGACCATCATGTCGTCTATATAATCCTCGATGTTTTTTCCTAAGCGTGGCTCGAACATCCTGGTCATCATCTTGGTCATCATCCTCTGAAAGGTAGCCCCCGCATTCTTTAAACCAAAGACATCGGTTTGTAGTGGTAATTTCCAGTGAAGGTAACAAAAGCTGTCTTCTCTTGATCACTCTAAGCCGGTGGTATTTGGTGGTACCCCTAGAAGGCATCCAAAAAACTCATTTGAGGATGACCCACAATTGCGTCCACTAGCCGATCAATCCGAGGCATGGGGAAGGGGTCCTTTAGATAGGCCTTGTTCAATCTATGAAATCCACGCATACTCGCCACTTTTCACTTTTCTCTTTACTACCACTATATTGACCAACCATTCAGGGTAGAACACTTCCTTAATAGCCCTAGCCCGCTTAAGCTTGTTCACCTCCTTTTGACAAACATCAAAATTTTCTTTAGATGAGCGCCGAGGTGGTTGCTTCCTAGGAAGGATAGCTAGGTTGACATTTAGGTGATGGAAAATGTAGCTTGGATCCACCCTAGAACCTTCATAAGCATTCCATGCAAACACATCAATGTTCTCTCTAAGAACGCTATCAACTTTTCCTTCTCCCGAGGAGGCAACTAAGCTCCGGCCTTAAAGAACTTCTCTAGATCACCATCTATGACAATTTCTTCCAGCTTCTCACACTTTGCCCCTTTCGACATCGCACCCATAGATAGGACCGAAATCCTTGATTGTTATAAGCCCCCCTCAACAAAGGTCGAGGACTGGACTCGACTTTAGGCGATGCATAATTGCAGCCACTAGGCATTACCTAGCCATGGATTTACTCCCAACAAGCTCTTCAACCTGATTCCTAGACGGATATTTTACTTTCAAATATAGGGTGGAAGAAATAACCCCCAGGACACGGAGCCAAGGTCTTGCCACAATGGCCATGTAGGGAGAATAAGCATCCACCATAATGAAGTCCACCTTCACTACCTCCGAACTTGCTTATATGGGTAGTCTAATCTGACCCTTTGGAACAACAACTTTTCCATCAAAGCTTACCAAAGGTGAATCATAGGCTATCAAATCCTTAGGTTTCAAGTTCAACCCTTTGTATAAATCAAGGTACATAATCTCCGCACCACTATCCCGATCTACCAACACTCTCTTCACATCATACCCTTCTATCCTAAGTGTGACCACTTAAGCATCATCATGTGGTTCTATGGTTCTAACCTTGTCCTCATCCAAAAAGCTCAATGCCGGTCGGATCTCCACTCTAGCCCTCTTTGGCTCGGGATTATAGTCATCGGCGGGTAACCGAGCTACAGACATCACCCGGGAGGGTTGCGAGCTAGTTTTCCCAAGAGCAGCAAAGATGACATTAATTGTACCCGAAAGGGGCCTTGAAGAAGCGTTCCCTTGAGTCCTCGACCCTACTTGGTCTCCTTGCCCATTAGGCCGATACAAAAACTATTGTAACCTTCCATCTCTGACCAATTGCTCTAGATGATTCCACAGAGTTCTACAGTCCTTGGTGGTATGCCCCCACTCTTGGTGGTATTGGTAATGAAGACTTTGGTTGCACCTCATAGGGTCTCCTCCCATCTTGTTTGGCCTTTGAAGTATGGCTCGTTCTTGATCTTCTCTAAGACTTGATGCACTGGCTCTCGGAACACCGTGTTAACCACCTGAGGAGCCATAAACCCAGATTGCCTGGAAAAATCCCTTCAGGATCTCTTTGTTATTTTATTTATCCAACCTGAAATCACTCATGTCCTGAAGGATAACCTTAGCCTTTCCTTTCCCTTCTTCTTTGGTCTTCCTCGGCCTATTTGTATTCGTCAATATGATCCATAAGCCAACACACACTCCTTATCGGCTTCTTGGTCAAGGACTTTCTCAAATCATGCTCTGCAGGCAAGCCGACCTTAAAAGTGCTTATAGTCACATCGTCAAAGTCCCCATCGATCTCATTGAACATCTCCGAGCACGTTTTCAATGTCTCCCCTTCTTGCATGGACATGAACAACAAGAAATCTAAGGGCCGAGGAACCCTACCGCATGTGATAAAATGAGATCCAAATGCCCAGGTGAGTTCCTTAAAGAAATCAATGGAACCTTCCCCTAGGCCATCAAACCACCTTATTGCCACAGGTCCCAAGCTGGATGAGAATACCTTACACATTAAGGTCTCGTTTTTGGAGTGCACAACCATTCTCTGATTGAAGTGGCTTACGTGCTCCACGGGGTTTGTTCAACCGTTATACCTAATGAATGTGGGCTGAGTGAACTGCCGAGGAAGTCTCCCTCCCTCAACTCCGCACGTGAAAGGTGATCTGGAAATATGGTTGAGCGCTTTTCTCATCACATCATTTCCCAAGCCCTTGGAAGATGAATTTATGTTTCTGCACTCATGATGGTAGTCCTTATCATACAAGAAAGACTCACTAAAAGGAGTCCTTGATTTGCATCTATAACTACCATCCTCTTCATCGTCAAAAGAGAAGTCAGAATTGGAGGGAGTTCGCCTTTGCCGTTCGTGGCGCAACTTCCTCTACAAGTGATAAATCTCTGATTGCATGGTTTGGTATTTTTCTCATGAGAAAGGTGACTCCCGTTTCAAGACGGGCTCCTGCTAGCATGAGTGGTATGCACACTAACTTCCCGGTCCCTTCTGCGTTCAAGATTAATGAAATAATCTTGACATTGGGACCCAATAGATTCCTCCGATCGAAACCTGAATCTATCATCGTTGGACATAAAAAAATCATTGTAGACCCAAAATTTCCTACAGATGGTGTCAACTGTAAGGACGCAATTTAGATTCCTAGCCTAAATTGATAAATGAACTTAGGCCCAAAAAGCCCAATACAATAAATTTGTAGAGAGTGGGTTGGAAAACTAGGTTTTAATGAATCGGACAATGAGTTAAATGGATTCAAATGGCAAGAAAATGAAGATAGTTTGGTTTATTCTAAATAAAATTGTCCTCGACACAAACTGAGGAGATCGGTTCTTATATATTTCTCTCAAGTTTAATTACATGTTCAATTCTTGATTGCTATAGTGTTTTTCTCTTAATTTCTTGATCCCCATCTCTCATTGCTTTCTTCCTATTTTATGCTATCCCTTTGCCTTCATCTCTACCCTTCACGTGTAGGTTAGATCGTTGGTGCTAATCCCTATCACATCAGTACCTTCCCGAAGTCTTTGGAGAGTAGCCGTAAGGCTAAAAACTACTGTTTAGGCATCACTACCTCATTAATGCGGTCAGAAAGTTAGCTGCAGAGCATTTAATGCAATGGCAGCAACTTTCCCTTAGATATTTTCTAGCTCCCACCCCTTCGTCAGGATCATAATGCATGTCCTTATCAATAGAATGTCCTGGAATGCCACCCTAGATGATAAGAGACACATTTTGATCTTTGTTTCACCTAGCCGAGGGGATATTCCTCCTCGGCCCACCTCTCCCAGCCTTTACAGTCATAGTTTGCTTGTGAAGTTCAAAGTCTTACGTCTTTCTTACTATTAATCTATTCTCGAACCACTGTACCTCCTCGAACAAGACCAAAGCCCAACATATATTTTTGGATCAATTGTCCCTACACATATAATTGTTGTCACTATTAAGGAGAATTGACAACTACAATATTTTTCTTTGTACCGTTTATTAGGGAAAAATGAAATAAGAAATTATTTTTATTGAATAGGTTAAACGAGCTACGAATTTGAATATTTAGCAATTTTTATCTTTTTGTTTTATAATATGTTTTTTGTTGAATAATTTGATCACTTGATGTTGTTTCATCTTGTCTTGCTTTTTTTTTGTTTATGTTTGTTGTTATTGGGGCTAATATTTATTGTTGTTATTTAAACTTTTTCTTTTTTATTTTATAAAAGGGATGAAGGATTATTTTTGGGGTCAAAATTAATTTTGGAGTAATACTACGTCCACAACATTTTTATAATAAATTTTATGCAAAAAGCTGTTATTAGTGAGTAAAAAAATAATATCATTATTGGACCCAAATTAGAATTAGTAATGACTTACCACATTAGATTTATTGTAAAAGTATTGTGAAAATGTTATGAATGTAGCATTATTTTTATTTTAATTGAATCTAACCTTTTGTAATTCTCAAGTCAAGATGTTCAACATTTTTATTAGGGTGGTCACCATAGGTTAGTTTAACATATAATAATTTTTTGATAAGTGTATATATACATTTTTTTGCAAGTCGGGATGGTCTTATGACCACCCTGGCTTGCATGTGGAGCCGTTAGTGCGTGTCCCTCGAGGTTTAGAAGATGGAAGTTCTTAGTCGTCATAGGAAAGCTTTTCCTAAGATTCCCCCAATATCTTGGGGTATGGGCCACATCCCTCATCTCGGTCATGAATGCTAGAAAGAGCAATCATCTTGGCTCTTGTTAATGATGAGCACTGTTTCATCTCGGCCAAGGAAAACCATCTTCTTGTTACCTATAACTTGGGTCAGGCCTATTCCTAGGGTATATCTCTTTACCTAGCCCAAATCCTCGATCCATGTCCAAGTTCATCCCCCGACAATATCTATACCTATACTATTAATAACAAGATTCTTTATTTGGGTTTCAACATTTTACGTACTAAAATACCCTCATACAACTTCTTAAACTCTCTAAAATACCCATATCTTTTAGTTATATAATTTTAAATTAAAAAAACAAATTGGTTTTAAAAAAATTAATTAAAAAACAATAAACTATTCCTAAGTTTTAGGTTTTTTCCCTTATCTTCTCTATCCAACCTAAAATTTAGGACACTATTTTTTTTTTTTTTTAGAAGAATCTCTATCTAATTTTTAAACATTATTCCACATTATCTTTGTAAGGTTGAATTTATTCAACCATCTAATTGGCTTTATTCCGTGCCAAATTTGCTTGTAATTCAGCATTTAGTAACCCTGTATTTAGGTGGGATTGTTGTAAGGGTAGTGAGTGAGATAGAGTGAAGAATTGCTCAAGAGTGTGCAAGAAAACAGAGTGTGTCACTGGGACTGGCTGGACTCGCGGCTTCAACCCGCTGAGAATCGCACACGTGCCAAGCATCTTTGGAAGATGAGCAGTCATGCTAGCTGGAGCACTATAGGACAAAACAGGACAATCGGCCCATACGGTTATCTCGCTGATCGGAACTCGCGATCGAGTCAAGCCGCGAGGTCAAGCCGCGAGCCACCCCTGTTTTGGAAAAACCCGACGTTTCACATTCCCCTTCACTCAAAGTATAAATACCCTTTTAACCCACGATTGAAAGAGAGCTTCCAGAGAGAATTTTGAGAGAGAAAACCTAAAGAAAAACCAGATTGTTTCACCCACAATCTCTACCTTAGAGTCTCATCAAATTCCCTCACTCTCTTCCTCTCCATTGTCAAATCCTTGAGAGGCCTTATAACCAAACCTGGTTCTCACCATTATCATCTCTCGTGAGACAGACGTTTGGAGTTCGGGAAGCGATTAGGAAGGAGCCAATATCCATGGTTGATGCTACGGTGTAGTAGCGGGATCCGGTAAGCTAGAGAAGAAAAAGGTTCAGCGCAACCTCGTTGGAGCAAGAAGCTTGGAGGGCTTAGGTGCATTGGGTAGATTAGGCTTGGAGGGTCTATTCTTTGTCCTTGTATCCCAACTATATTTTCTAGTGGATTGATTACCGCTTGGAGGGCGGCGGAGAGGTTTTTCGCCGAGGTCTTGGTTTCCTCTTCGATAACATATCCGGTGTTATCATTTGTGTTTGCATCTTCCTTCCTCTCTATCTCTCGCCTTTACATTATCTCTGCTATGGTTTAATTTGTTATGGCTTAGATAGTTGTTTAACCAATTCCATATTATAGCATATGTTAAGTTTCCGCACATTAATTGTTTGACATATTGCTTGTGTTGGTTAAGTTGGTTTTGGGGTCTAAACGTTCAAAAGTGTTTTTGTACACGTTTTTGAACTTTCAATTGGTATCGAGAGCGGTACACATTTGTTTGGTTTCATTACCATTGTGTGATCCTTGACTCCCTTTTTGAGATGGATAGGTCTCAATCCCTTAATGCACCTCCATATTTTGATGGTAGTAATTATGCCTTTTGGAAGGTTCGCATAAGAGCCTTTTTATGTTCTATTGATGAATCTGTTTGAGATCTTTGTTGAGATTGGTTGGATTAAACCCGAGGCAAAGCAAAATCCACTTGGGATAAGGGCACTTGCTCGCATCTAATGCTAATAGTAAAGCACTAAATGCTATTTTCTCGTGGTGTGTCTCCGGATGAATTTCACAGATTTCTCACATTACCATTGCCAAAGAAGCATGGGAAATTCTGGAAACAACTTATGAAGGCACGAAGAAAGTGAAGGATACCAAGTTACAAATGCCGACCACTCGGTTTGAGGAGCTCAAGATGAGTGAGGATGAGTCCTTCGACTCCTTCTATGGGAAGCTAAATGAGGTGGTTGTCAGTAAGTTTAACTTGGGAGAGAAAATGGAGGACTCAAAGATTGTTAGGAAGATCCTTCGATCATTGCTTAGGAAAGTTTTCGTGCAAAGGTGACAGCCATTGAAGAGAGCAAGGACCTTGATGACATCAAGGTGCAGGAGCTGGTTGGTTCTCTGCAGACGTATGAGATGTCATTTGCCTAATCAACGGAAGAGTAAATCCCTTGCTCTAAAGACCATTAATGAGAAGGTGGAAGATGAAGGCTCATCGGGAGAAGATAAGGTGGACAAAGATGTAGCCTATCTTGTTAAAAATTTCAGAAAGTTTTTGAAATTCAAAAACAATGGAAGATTTGATGATAAGAGAAAATTCCAAAATTCGGAAGGGAGAAGAGGGATTTCAAAAAGAACGATGGAAAAGAATCCCAATCCACACAAGGTGTGACTTGTTATGAATGCAACGGGCATGGACACTTCAAGAAGGAATGTCCTAATTATTTGAAATCGAAAGGCAAGGTGTATGCCACGACCTTGAGTGATTCGGACTCATCCGACTCGAGAATCAAGAGCTGTGATGGAGAAGGGAACTATTCAGCTTTCATGACTATTGCTCATGTTGAGTCTTCGGATGAGTTGAGTGTGCTTGTACAAGACCTTGGAGATCATAGTGATGATGAATCACTAGGAATTGTTGAAGAATCGGAAAGTCAAGAAGAAGAAAGCACAGCAACTCTTCAAGAAAATTACAACTCACTCTTGGAGAAGTCGGGTGAATACACAAGGGTTGCCAAGGCTGTTGTGAGAAAGATGAAGAAGGCCGAGGAGGACTACAAAAGTCTCCTAATCCGGTATAGGGAGGCCAAATGCGAGATTGAAACTCTAAATGGTGAGCTGTCCGAAGCTTACACTAAAGTGAGATTTCTTGAGAATGAAGTTGTGCAAGCGAATTCTAAGATAGAGAGGGTCACCACCAAGAAGCTAGATGATGTTATATCATCTCAAAAGAGCTTCTCGGACAAATCCGGACTGGGGTATACCGGAGGAAGTAGTTCATCTGTAAATATCACTAAAGATGTGAAGTTTGTGAAGGCAAAAGATCCAGTTGTAGATGAACATACTAGTGAGAAGCTAGAAGTGGAGGAGAAGAAGAATCTGGTGAACCAATGGGTGCTGAATTCCCGTAATCAATCTGCGGGCAGGTCCGAATCTCGTGCCAAATCACGTCCACGACCACAAAGAGGTCCTAGAGGAATGTATGTGTGTCATTATTGCGGACTTCAAGGGCACACTCGACCAAATTGCCAAAAGTTGAGAGCAAAGAACAGTGCAACTCCTCAAAGGTCAAGAGGACCAAGAATTGATAGGAGAACTTGGGCGGGTGATCAACCTAGAGAGCAAAATGGCGATCCCGGAATGGTGAACGTGATGAAGATGATTGGTGCTTTCACCAACTGCTTGGAAAGCTTCTCACGAAGGTTTGAAAGCCCTAACTCCCGTACCCAATCCATTAAGGAAAGCACCCCAAACGCAAGTGTCGTGTGGGTGAAAAGGGGTACTCATGCATAAGCATTACAACATGTCCATGCATTAATACTTCCTATGCTTTGTGACAATGTTTGTTTGGTGTGCTTGCTGTTTTTGTTGTTGATTGTTTGCTTATCCTCTTGCGTTTATGTTTTTGCTTGTTTTTATCAATCCTTTTTGTGTGTTGTGTCAAAAATCCAAAAATCACATAAAAATTTGAAAATCAAAAGGACTTGATTGACTTTGTTGAGTTTTGTCTTAAAACTCGTTTTGCCTTGTACCTTTGTGCTAATGGCTTTGTGCATTTTCGAGCATTGCTTGTTTTCATGCACTCATATCACTATGGGAAAAATCTTGAAATCTATGTGATTGTTGTAAATAGATCTTCAAACTTGTCATGAATGATTAGTGAATGGTTATGTTGATCTTGAGACATGCATAGACTTGTGTCTATATCTCTTCCCACTTTTTATTTTTGTTTTGCTAAAAAGAGCTCACCAAATGTAAATCTCCAAATGAAAAGAGATATTGAGCTGCAAAAGCCAGTCGCACATTCTAGTATTTGACTAGGAAAAAGGGTAAGCGACCTTATGTTAAAAGTGAAATTTCATTCAAAAAGGCCAAAGGCCTGTTCTTCAAAGAGAAATGTTACATATATTCCTCTCACAATGAGAGATGATTGCCTTAAAAAGATCAAATGTTATGATTGTTAGTGGAGTCAAATGAAAAGCTCCAAGTTATGTTATCAAGTTATGTGTGGGAAGTCATATATTCATATGTCTATAATTGAGATTGGTCACATGATCTAGTGCTAATTGTGTATGCCTTGGTTGAATTGATCATTGAAGCTTCACATTAGACAAAGGACTATCTCATTGATTGATATCCACACACAACACACAAGTTTATGTTCAATAAATGCCTTATTCATTTGTGTGATTGTACTTGATAAAATGTGTTTTCACATGCTCAATCTTTGTTAATTCATGCACAAAAAGATTTTTGAGTGTTTTAGGTGCTTTTGGAAAGTATTTTGGTTGAAAAATCTGAAAATTTCAAAAATACAGTTTTGCCCTGTTTTGGCGGCTCGGTCGTGGGTGTGTCAAGTCGCGGGCCGCATGATGCATCTTCGCTGGTCAATTTTGGCGACTTGTTCGCGAGTAGAAGGTCGATCGCGAGTTCACTCGAGAGATTTTCGCGGCTCACTCGCGACTCACTCGCGGGTAGACCTTCCGATCGCGAAAAACACTTAGAAAAATTTTTCAAAATTTTGGTCTTGTGTATTCTGGCGGCTTGAGTGGCGGATCGTGTGGCGACTTAATCCCGTCGCGAAAATCGCGTGTTTTGCGTAAACAGGAGCAGTTTTTAAACCTTTTCTAGTTTTCCCTCGAACTTTTGTAACTGTTCATATTCTCCTTAAACTGTTTTCCTCCCAAACTCTTCGAAAATCCTGTTCTCCAAACCCCATTGGTGCTTATTTCCTTGTTCAAAACATCAAGAAAAGGTATGGGTTTCACTTTCTCAATCTCATTTTCATCGTCCTGCAGATCTTTGTTAATTGTTTGGTGCATTATTGCATCCGGTTTATTTATCTCATTGTGAAATGGGTTTGGCGTTGTGTGCTTGATATTGTTATCCTCTATTTTCATCTTTGAATGTCACAATGTGTTATTCATTGGTCTGGTTTTTGCCCTAATATCGTATATGAGTTTCTTTTCTGATATGGGTTTGGTGTCTATTTGTCTTACCCATTACATTTGCTTAAGTCGTGTTGATGGTGTTTGGCATATGGTTACTGATTTGTTTGGGTTAACATAATGCATGATACCTAGCCACGTGCTCCAGTGTGGATGTTTGGTTCCTTCTTGATTGAAATATTTTCCCCATGTTCATGTCACGATGGAGTGATTTGTGTTATCTGCTCAAAATGTTAAATGTTGTTCTTATTGCATACCATGGTCATGTTAACCTGTATAAATGACGGTTGTCTTTGTCTTTCTTTGTCTTGGTGCACTTTCACCAAGTTTGTTGCACGTATTAGTTTGTGCTTTTGTATATTGGTGGAAGTTTTGGTTGGGGTCTTCATTATATTGAGTCTGTGTTTTTATAATGAAATATTGTTTACACTGAATCTTGTTGACAATCTTTTGTGGGGTATTGTTGCTTGGTTCTTTTCTGTTGGCCTGGTTTCTTGCGGATGTCTCGTCGATCTTCGGGGTAAAGACATTGTTGCTAATTTAACTAGCAACACCGGTTGCCAAAAGAACTCGTTTATCGTCTCGGGCATCTCAAGATCCAAATGAGGAAAGATTCGGACTTCCGCTCAACTCACATTCCTACTCCAATGTGTTTGACAAGTCAACTACCATAGTGGAACGGGTAGTAGAGTTCAACACTTTAGGGACCACCTTCATCCCTCGAATCTTTGAACAGATGGGCAAACCTGTTCGGGAACTTTGATGATCCAATGGATGAGTGATCAAAGAATGCTTCTCCAATGCAGCGATCTTGGACCGAACTAGCTTTCGGTCGGAGGAACCGAGCTTATTGTTACCCCGCATTCCATAGCAGATCTTCTCGGCATCACCGGACCTCGAGAATGTGAATTTAACTCCCTATGATGAACGAAATCCAGAGGTTGGAGAAATCTTACAAATCCTAGGACACGATCATGAGGTATCCGGTGCGGGGAACTTCCATCAAGACCGCCAAGTTTGCACTGAGTGACCACTTTGAAGTTGATCATGTTCACCAATCTCTACCCACTATCCAACACCACATTCATCAATCTAGGGAGAGCTATATTTGTGTGATCTCATTACGGAGCCCCCATTGATATTTGTGCTCACATCTACTATAACTTGAGGAAGACCGCATGTAGATCTACGACTCGAGGAATCATTCCATTTTGCAGTCTCGTCATGAAGCTCATTCTTCGTGCGGCATTATTCCTCCTGCAGATGGTAAAATGTTGACTCGTCAACGACCCATTTCTATGTTCACTCTTCAAGCGAGCCGAAGTCACTCCTCCAAATCCCCAAGAAGTGCTCACATCTCTCCGGTCCCTACTTACGCCTCGAGCCACCTGCACATACCACATCACATGCTGTTCTCGAAACTTCACCGGGTAGTACTCCGCAAGCACAGGCTGCACCTCCCCTGCGATCGAGTCGGCGGTGTACTTGAGCACATTCGAGACGCGTTGATGAGCTAGTGACTCTTCTCTACTCCACAGACAACCGTGTTCAAATGCGTCTCGAGACTATGGAGAATCGGCTAGATGAGATTCAACGAAAGTTGGACGAGAGTCTTTAGCTATTCGTGACAAAAAGGGGGAGAGCATACGAAGGGGGAGCATACAGTAATGGGGAGAGAAGCTCAAAGGGAAGTGTGCATAGTGATAGGGGAGTACACACACACATACTTGTTATATCTTTGTTCTTAGTCTTACCTTCTAAACTTATGTTTTTAGGATTATGCTTTGTTGGGTATTATTTCTTGTTTTATGTTTTTTTTGATACTTTGTGTTTTGGTGTATAACTGTTTCTAACTCTTTTCATATACTCTTGGTTTAATCTTTAATACATGTTGATGATGTTATTCAGGAATTCTGGTTTGTACCCATATGCTTTTGTAAGCTTTTAGGGTTTATGTTTTTAAGCATAGTTTGTAGGCCTTGTGGTTTGTACCATGCCTAAGGGCAGCCTTTATGCTTGTTGAAATCAGTACTTTGTTCCAAATGTTCTGCATTGTGGTTTATTGTCTTGTCACTCTTGTGCCCTTGTAGGATTGTTCCTAGATGCATATGCCTTGTGTGCTATGCATTGGTTGAGTGTTGAGCATACAAGTGACTTGCCTTGTGCTTGTTAACTTGTATGTCCTTGTGTTCATTCCAAGTGTGAATGAACACCGTGATCACTACTTTGAAGTGGTCACTTGGTTGATCAAGCCATGGGTTGTATATTACTCCATCTTTGCTTGATCACATTCGCATGTTTCATATGCTTCTATATTTTTCTGCTTACAATAATCATAGTGTATTGTTGTGTTTCAGGAGTATATTGTTCATATGATTCAAGTGCTTCTGACTTCTAGAGTTAGGTGTGAGTGAGTTTTGTTCAACTGTTCCCAACTCACATGTTAAGTCTAGAGTCTGTTTTAGGGTTTTGTCACGGAATAGCCAAAGGGGGAGATTGTAAGGTTGAATTTATTCAACCATCTAATTGGCTTTATTCCGTGCCAAATTTGCTTGTAATTCAGCATTTAGTAACCCTGTATTTAGGTGGGATTGTTGTAAGGGTAGTGAGTGAGATAGAGTGAAGAATTGCTCAAGAGTGTGCAAGAAAAAGAGTGTCGCGGCTGGGACTCGCGGCTGGACTCGCGGCTTCAACCCGCTGAGAAACCGCACACGTGCCAAGCATCTTTGGAAGATGAAGCAGTCATGCTATTTGGAGCACTACAGGACAAAACAGGACAATCGGCCATACGGTTATCTCGCTGATCTGGAACTCGCGGCGAGTCAAGCCGCGAGGTCAAGCCGCGAGCCACCCCTGTTTTGGAAAAACCTCGACGTTTCACATTCCCCTTCACTCCAAAGTATAAATACCCTTTTAACCCACGATTGAAAGAGAGCTTCCAGAGAGAATTTTGAGAGAGAAACCCTAAAGAAAAACCAGATTGTTTCACCCACAATCTCTACCTTAGAGTCTCATCAAATTCCCTCACTCTCTTCCTCTCCATTGTCAAATCCTTGAGAGGCCTTATAACCAAACCTGGTTCTCACCATTATCATCTCTCCGTGAGACAGACGTTTGGAGTTCGGGAAGCGATTAGGAAGGAGCCAATATCCATTGGTTGATGCTACGGTGTAGTAGCGGGATACGGTAAGCTAGAGAAGAAAAAGGTTCGGCGCAACCTCGTTGGAGCAAGAAGCTTGGAGGGCTTAGGTGCATTGGGTAGATTAGGCTTGGAGGGTCTATTGCTGTCCTTGTATCCCAACTATATTTTTTAGTGGATTGATTACCGCTTGGAGGGGCGGAGAGGTTTTTCGCCGAGGTCTTTGGTTTCCTCTTCGATAACATATCGGTGTTATCATTTTGTGTTTGCATCTTCCTTCCTCTCTATCTCTGCCTTTACATTATCTGCTATGGTTTAATTTGTTATGGCTTAGATAGTTGTTTAACCAATTCCATATTATAGCATATGTTAAGTTTCCGCACATTAATTGTTTGACATATTGCTTGTGTTGGTTAAGTTGGTTTTTGGGGGTCTAAACGTTCAAAAGTGTTTTTGTACACGTTTTTGAACTTTCAATCTTACTTCTTTCTTTAAAAAAAAAATACAAACAGTTATTTATATATCACTTTTAAACATTATAAAACTAAACCAAAAAAACAAATAAATAAAAAAGAGTATTATTGCATGCACAAAATGCATATGATGAGTCTAGTATTGTAATACGGAAATTAAGAAAAAAAATTTACTTAAAAATATATATGTAAGTCAAACTATATGCTTTCATTGGTTCACACTCATACCAAGAAAATGTTGCCATAGTATGTGGAAGTTTGGAGGGATATGAGAGTAAAGGGATATGAGAGTAAAGGGAAAATGGGGAAAAATAAAAATGGGAGGAGAAGGCAAGGAGAATTATTACCCTTCCCCTTAATTAGATATTCTAAAATTTAATTTGAGAAGGAGAGATGGAAGTAGAGAAGAGCGGTCTTATAATATTGCTATGCTCAAGTTGAGCCACATCAGCAACCATGTTATTATTATTCTTTTTCCTTAATTTCTCCTACAATTTAAAAATAGTTTTCCTAAATTCTAAAATTCTAATAAATTAAAAAACATTTCTAGCCCTATCTCCACCATAAAGCTCAGTCTTTATAGCTTTAATTCCACCACAAAGCCCAAACCCAAGCATGTGTTTCATGGTTTCAATTTTGTGTTTCACGGTTTCAAATTTAAACATGGCAAACCTTTGTGTTTCACGGTTACAATTTGAGACAGCAACCCTCTGTGTTTCATGGTTACAATTCCAAATGGCAACCCTTTGTGTTTCACAGTTACAATCTCAAACGGCAACCCTTCAACTTCCTAACACCAAACTTCAGTTTTCTAACTCCTTCATCTCTTCCTTTCCTCACACTATATTAATATTGAGAAGCTAGATGATTCAGTTCAGGTATTTCTAAATCCTAGTTGTTTTGTAAGAATTAGATTAATAGTATTGTTTCTTTTGATTGCTGTTTTTTATTTTTATTTTTTTTACTACCTCTTTTGTGTTATGGGTCATATATGGGTTTTTATGTATTTGGGTTGGGTCTTATCTTGTGTGATACATTATTTATTTATTTATTTATTTTGTACTAATATATGATTGTTTGTTTTTGTGTTTAAAATTAATTTAGGGTTTTTTTTTCTTCATGTTTGAATTGAATGTTTGAGATTGTAATGTTTTTTGTTTTATATGGTGTAAACCGTGTGAAGCTATAAATAAGTGCCCTGTGTGATGAGTTTGTTAATTTGATAAAAATAGTTTACCTAAATTCTAAAATACTAATAAAAATAATAATTCCTAGCCCTATTTCTACCATAAAGCTCAATATTTATAGCTTTAATTCCACCATAAAGCCCAAACCCAAGCATGTGTTTCATGGTTTCAAATTTAAACACGGCAACCCTTTGTGTTTCATAGTTACAATTTTAGACGGCAACCCTTTATGTTTCACAGTTATAATTTCAATCGACAACCCTTTGCGTTCCATGGTTACAATCTCAAACGGCAACCCTTCAACTTCCTAACGCCAAACTTCGGCTTTCTAACTCCATCTCTTCATCTCCTCACACTATATTAATACTGAGAAATAGGATGATTCAATTTCGATATCTCTAAATCCCATTTGCTCTGTAAGATTTAGATTAATTGTATTGTTTCTTTTGATTGCTGTTTTTTTTTTTAAAAAAAAATTTACTACCTCTTTTGTGTTGTGGGTCATATATAGGTTTTTATATATTTGGGTTGGGTCTTATCTTGTGTGATACATTATTTATTTGTTTTTGCACTAATAAGTGAGTGTTTGTTTCTATGTTTAAAATTGATTTGGTTTTTTTTTTTTTTTTTTCATGTTTGAATTGAATGTTTGAGATTGTAACTTTTTTGTTTTATATGGTATAAACTGTGTGAAAGCGTAAATAAGTTCCTTGTGTGATGAGTTTGTTAATTTGATTAGAGGAGTATATGACTAAAATGAGCATCCGATTGACACATCCTCTTAGAGATTAGCATTGTAATAGAACTATAAAGTACTACGAAATTACCGATGCTTATATGAGTGAACACACTTATATGTTAACATAGACACAAGTCATAACTCATAAGATATCAATTAATCAAATTGCATGATAAGTAATGCCTATAATTCCATCAATCAAAAACAAAAAAATGTTTGTAATCCCTGTTAGGACATATGTGATTCACTTGTTAGGAACATATGTCACTATTTTATGTAATTGGCCAATCTTTTGACAAAACGCACTTTACTTGTAATTGGGTAGATCTAGGATGTGTTTATACTTCAAGAAACTGTGTTTCAAGATCAAGTGTTCAAGTCATGCAAGTCTGTCTAAGAAACAAGTTGAAGAAATGTTATTCATTAAAACTCGATAGCTAGCTATCTATCGAGACCTGTAGAGCTATTGAAGCCCATGGCTCGATAGTGGCTTGACAGATAAGGTATCTATCAAGGTTTATGAAAAACAGAATTTCAGTTCTATTTTGACTCTAATCCGTAATTATTTGTTTGAGCTTTTTTTTTCTTACAACCCTAGACATATAAAAGAATTATTTTAAGGGCCGTCAATGAGTTCACAAGTTGCACAAGTGTTAAGCAAAGTTTGTTCAAGCAAACTATGACCAGAGATAGAATTTGCCCTAGTTCATCATTCTTGTGAAGAAGTTGACCAGAGATTGAATTTGCCCTAGTTCATCATTCTTGTGAAAAAGTTATTGTGTTTGTGCACCATAAGGTTTTGTGACCAAGCATCTTCTTAATCTTCATCGTGGATGAACTGAAAAACTTTGTAGCCAACAACCTTCTCTAGTTGGTGATTGAAATCGAAATCTTGGGATTCGCGCAATTAATTAGTCACGTATTAGAAGCCGTGCATCAAAAGGATAAATTGACACTACAGAACAAGTCAAATTGGGTATTGGGGTAAGGGTTCAACTGTAAGATGGTATAAGGTATTGGGATTCCTTTACTTGTAACCGTTTGTTGTGATAATAGTGAAATTTCGGGAGTGGTGACCTTAAAATCACCCGATGGGGTTTTTGCCTTATTGGTTTTCCCTATTCGTAAACAAATCACCGTGTCAAATTTATTTTCCACTGCATACTTAATTTATTGGTGTTTTGTTAGTGTTACCACGCGTTTGCATGTTAATAAAATTAATTAAGTCACTTGGCTAAATTAATTGGTTAATTTATCACAAGGGGTCAATTTATTTTTGGCCTATCAAATGGTATCAGAACAAACACACTCTGATTAGGGTTAATCTTTACTATGTTGATCCATTGACACATGTTTGTCATGGATAGAGGACGGTCATTAATTATACCTCCTTTATTTAATGGCACTAATTATACATACTAGAAAGTACGCATGAGAGTTTTCTTGCAATATCTAGATGAAAAGGTGTGGCAAGCTATAGAGATTGGCTGGACCAAGCCAAAGGAAGCGTCGGCCGATTGGGATGATGCCAAAATCAAGGCGGCAAACTTCAAAACAAAGGGGCATTCAATGCTTTATTCGGTGCAGTCACTAATGAGGAGTTCAAGAAGATATCCTCTCGAAAAGAAAGCGCTAAGGAGGCATGGACCATCCTCCGGATAACCTATGAAGGAACTAAGGCTATCAAGGGTTCAAAGTTTCAAAAGCTCACTTCAAGCATTGAAGAGATTAAGATGGAGGAGGATGAGCCATTTGATGAGTTCTATGCCAAGCTTAAGGACATAGTGAAACCATTCCTAAACCCAAGATTGTGAGGATAGTGCTCGGATCTCTGTTCGAGAGATTCCATGCAAAGATCACGACGATTAAGGAATCAAAGGATATTGACAAGATTCCTTTTTGTGAGCTAGTTGGTAATCTATAGACCTACGAGCTAGGGTTAACTAGAATTGGCAAATCAGGTAAAGGCAAAAGCATGGCATTAAAGGCCAAGAGCAGTGACACGGATGTGTCTTCAAACGATGAAGATTCTAAGATGAAGTCTTACATCACCGGACAATTCAAGAAGTTCATGAAGAATGCCAATAGGAAGGTCTTCGACAAGGACCGTAGGCAATCCAGTTCTTCTCGGTTCAAGAGCCAAGATAAAGGGAAGAAGGATGCTAAGGATAGCGGTCAAGACATTGTTCCCGTAGGACCTAAGTGCTTTGAATGTTAAGGTTTCGGTCACATGAAACAAGAGTTTCCTACATATCTCAAGAGCATTGGGAAGAGCAAGGCACTCGCTACTACTTTGAGCGACACTAAGCTCGAGGATGATTCCGACAATAAGGATGACGGAATTCTGAATGACTTCATTGCCACTGTCAATCCTATTGAGGGGATTGTTGAAGATGTGGATGAAGAAGAGGAATTGGTAGAGTCTAAGTTTGAGAAGATGGATGATCAAAATAATATCCATACTAAAAGTTCAAAAACGTGTACAAAACTCCTTTGAACGTTTAGACCCCCAAATTACAACTTAACCAATACAAGCAATATGTCAAACAACTAGTGTGCGGAAACTTAACACATGCTATAATACGAAATTGGTTAAAGACTATCTAAGCCATAACAAAATAAAATCACAAAGAGATAATAAAAAGGCAAAGATAGAGAGGAAGGAAGATGCAAACACAAAGACAACACGCGATGTGTTATCGAAGAGGAAACCGAAGTCCTCGGCGAAAAACCTCTCCGCCGCCCTCCAAGCGGTAATCAATCCACTAGAAAATACGGTTGGGATACAAGGACAAAGCAATAGACCCTCCAAGCCTAATCTACCTAGTGCACCTAAGCCCTCCAAGCTTCTTGCTCCAACGAGGTTGCGCCGAACCTTTTTCTTTTCTAGCTTCCCGGATTCCGCTACTAGACCATAGCATCAACCAATGAAGATTGGTTCCTTCCTAATCGCTTCCCGTAAATCCAAACAACTGTCTCACAGTGATGATGATGGTGAGAACCAGGTTTGGTATAATGCCTCTTAAGGATTTGACAATGGAGAGGAAGAGAGTAGAGGAATTTAAAGAGACTCTAAGGTATAGATTGTGGGTGAAACAATCTTGTTTTTCTTTAGGGTTTCTCTCTCAAGATTCTCTCTGGAAGCTCTCTTTCAATTGTGGGTAAAAGGGGTATTTATACTGGAGTGGGAGAGGAATGTGAAACGTCGGGTTTTACAAAATAGGGGTGACTCGCGGCTTGACCTCGCGGCTTGACTAAGTCGTGAGTTAACCGTATGTCCGATTGTCTTGTTTTCTCCTGTAATGCTCCGGCTAGCATGACTGTTCATCTTCTGGCATGCTTGGCACGTGTGTCTTTTTACGGCGGCTTGCGGCCGCAAGACACCCGCGAGTCCCAGCCGCGACACTCTTCATTTTCTTGCACACTCTTGAGCAATCTTCACTCTATCTCACTCACTACCCTTACAACAAACCCACCTAAATACAGGGTTACTAAATTTGAATTACAAGCAAATTTGGCACGGAATAAAGCCAATTAGATGGTTGAATAAATTCAACCTTACAATCTCCCCTTTAGCTATTCCGTGACAAAACCCTAAAACAGACTCTAAACTTAACATGTGAGTTGGGAACAGTTGAACAAAACTCACTCACACCTAACTCTAGAAAAAGTGTGAAGCACTTGAATCATATGAACATAATACTCTGAAACACAACAATACACCATGATCATTGTAAGCAGAAAATTATAAATGCATATGAAACAGGCAATATGTGATCAAGCAAAGATGGAGTTAGGAAACAAATCATGGCTTGATCAACCAAGTGAACACCACAAGGTAGTGATCACAGTGCTCATTCACACTTGGAATGAACACAAGGACATACAAGTTAACAAGCACAAGACAAGACACTTGTATGTTCAACACTCAACCAATGCATAACACACAAGGCATATGCATCTAGGAACAATCCTACAAGGGCACAAGAGTGACAGTACATAAACCAAAATGCAGAACATTTAGATTAAAGTACTGATTTCAACATAGCATAAAGGCTGCATAAAGCAAGGTACATACCATAAAGCCTACGAAACTATGCATAAAACAATAACCCTAAAAGCTTACAAAAGCACATGGGTACAAACACAAAAACATCCTGAATAACATCATCAAAGTATATTAAAGTTGAAACCAAGAGTATAGGTTAAGAGTTAGAAACAACTATACACCGAAACACAGTATAACAAAAACATAAAAACACTAGAAGTAACCAAAGCATAAACATATATAAACAAAGTCTCTGATTTTGACAACTCCCCCTCAACTCATTACTCCCCCTTAAGAGCTGCTTTTCCGCTTCTCAATCATCAATGACATTATCATCAGAAAGTAACTTCTCCCCCTTTTTGACAGGAATGGCCAAAGGGTCACTATTCAGCTGATTGGTGAAGTTGTCAAGTTTTTGAGACAAGACATCAATCACGGTCTGCATGGCTCTCATCTTGTCGAGTGCTCGGTCTGGACTTTCTCCGATCCCATCAAGTCGTTCAGAATGATTTGGAAAGCATCCGGAGGAGTATCTGAAGAAGTTGATGCTCTAAACCTTTGCCACTCCTCTTGGGTGTTGATGTTGATGCATGCCCTCTCGCCTCCGCTTGGTCTCCATTGGAACACCTTCTCCATCATCACCTTCATCTTCCTCTCCGGAAGCCTAACACTTATCCTTTTGCGGGTAAGCTTGTTAATTGCAGAAGGTGTGGACATGGGACCCGATGTCTTGAGGGATTGGAACCCCTTCCTTCTAAAGATCCTCATCAACAAACCGGGAAAGATCAATTTTGGCCTAGAGGTTGTTCTTGTCTCATCCACAATGGTGTCAAATATGTGGGAACTTATGTCTATGAAATTCTTTTCTTTGAGATCCATCAGAAAGATTGCTCTAGCACAATTGATTGTAGTCAACTTCTTAATGGGATAGAGGTTAAACATCATGATGATTGTTAGACACCTCATGTCCACTGGAAAGGCAGTGGTATTCAAACATTTTCCTCACAGCAGCCTTGGCCACCCTTGTGTACTCACCCGACTTCTCCAAGAGTGAGTTATAATTCTCTTGAAGATTTGCTGTGCTTTCATCTTCTTCAAAGATCGATTCTTCAACAATTCCTAGTGATTCATCATCACTATGTTCTCCAAGGTCTCGTACAAGCAGATTCAACTCATCTCAAGACTCAACATGAGTAATAGTCATAAAAGCCGAATAGTTCCCCTCTCCATCACAGCTCTCTTCAGATTCTCGAGTCGACGAATCCGAGTCACTCAAGGTCGTGGCATACACTTTACCTTTCGATTTTCGGATAATTCGGACATTCCTTCTTAAAGTGTCCATGCCCGTTACATTCGAAACAAGTGACACTTTGTGTGGGTTGGGATTCTTTTCCATCTTTCTTTTGAATTCCCTCTTCTCCCTTCCGAACTTTGGAATTTTCTTTTATCATCAAATTTGCCATTTTTTTGAATTTCAAGAACTTTCTGAAATTTTTGACAAGGTATGCAACATCTTTGTCAACCACATCTTCTCCCGATGAGTCTTGATCTTCCACCTTCTCATTAATGGTCTTTAGAGCAAGAGATTTACTCTTCCGTTGATTGGGCAAAGCGACATCTCATATGTCTGCAGAGAACCAACCAGCTCTGTACTTTGATGTCATCAAGGTCCTTGCTCTCTTCAATTGCTTTGTCACTTTAGCACGAAAACTTTCCGGCAATGATCGAAGGATCTTCCTTACAATCTTTGAGTCCTCCTTTTTCTCCCCCAAGTTGAACTTACTGACCACTACCTCATTTAGCTTCCCATAGAAAGAGTCAAAAGACTCATCCTCACTCATTTTGAGCTCCTCAAACCGAGTGGTTAGCATTTGCAACTTAGTGTCTTTCACTTTCTTCGTGCCTTTATAGGTGGTTTCCAAAATCTCCCATGCTTCTTTGGCAATGGTAATGTGAGAAATCCTGTGAAATTCATCCGGAGACACACCACGAGAAAATAGCATTGAGTGCTTTCTTGTTAGCATTAGATGCAGCAAGTCTTTGCCTTATCCCATGTGGATTTGGCTGCCTCGGGTTTGGTCGAACCAATCTCAACAACATCCCAAACGGATTCATCAATAGAACACAGAAAAGCTCTCATGCGAACCTTCCAAAAAGTATAATTACTACCATCAAAATATGGAGGTGCATTTAGGGATTGAGACCTATCCATCTCAAAAGGGAGTCAAGAATCACACAATGGTAATGAAACCAATAGCAGTGTACCCACTCTGATACCAATTGAAAGTTCAAAAACGTGTACAAAACTCCTTTGAATGTTTAGACCCCCAAATTACAACTTAACCAATACAAGCAATATGTCAAACAACTAGTGTGCGGAAACTTAACACATGCTATAATACGAAATTGGTTAAAGACTATCTAAGCCATAACAAAATAAAACCACAAAGCAGATAATAAAAAGGCAAAGATAGAGAGGAAGGAAGATGCAAACACAAAGACAACACGCGATGTGTTATTGAAGAGGAAACCGAAGTTCTCGGCGAAAAACCTCCGCCGCCCTCCAAGCGGTAATCAATCCACTAGAAAATACGGTTGGGATACAAGGACAAAGACAATAGACCCTCCAAGCCTAATCTACCCAAAGTGCACCTAAGCCCTCCAAGCTTCTTGCTCCAACGAGGTTGCGCCGAACCTTTTTCTTTTCTAGCTTCCCGGATTCCGCTACTAGACCATAGCATCAACCAATGAAGATTGGTTCCTTCCTAATCGCTTCCCAGTAAATCCAAACAACTGTCTCACAAAGTGATGATGATGGTGAGAACCAGGTTTGGTATAATGCCTCTCAAGGATTTGACAATGGAGAGGAAGAGAGTAGAGGAATTTGAAGAGACTCTAAGGTATAGATTGTGGGTGAAACAATCTTGTTTTTCTTTAGGGTTTCTCTCTCAAGATTCTCTCTAGAAGCTCTCTTTCAATTGTGGGTAAAAGGGGTATTTATCTTTGGAGTGGGAGAGGAATGTGAAACGTCGGGTTTTACAAAACAGAGTGGAGTGGCTGACCTCGCGGCTTAACTAAGTCGCGAGATCCGATCCACGAGTTAACCGTATGTCCATTGTCTTGTTTTCTCCTGTAGTGCTCCGGCTAGCATGACTGTTCATCTTCTCGGCATGCTTGGCACGTGTCTTTGCTTCGGCGGCTTGCGCCGCGAGACACCCGCGAGTCCCAGCCGCGACACTCTGTTTTCTTGCACATTCTTGAGCAATCTTCACTCTATCTCACTCACTACCCTTACAACAAACCCACCTAAATACGGGGTTACTAAATGCTGAATTACAAGCAAATTTGGCACGGAATAAAGCCAATTAGATGGTTGAATAAATTCAACCTTACACATACAACCTATGAAAAATTATACAAACTTTCTAGAAACATGAGAAACTTTATAAGCTGACCACCAAGAAGCTAAGTGATGTGGAACTTGATCGTGAATGACTTTCCACAAATTTTGATGAAACTAATCAAACTATTGGAATATTGAGGTTCGAGAACAATTTCTTGGCCGAGAAGACCAAGAAGTTTGAAGCGGAGCTATTTCAAGTCAAAGCTCAATTGGAGAGGACTTCAAATGCAAAGCTTGATGGGATTCTCGGTCTTTAGAAATCTACTTCTGATCGAACAGGTTTAGGGTATGGTCTCTCTTTTTCTAATATTGCTTCTACTAGTACTACTGTTTTTGTTCCTCCTAGTAATAATGTTATTGAGAACAATGATGTTAAAACTAATATAACTAGTGAGAACATAGACGAAATTAAATCTATATTAGGATCACCCCCTAAGCAAGATAAGAAGGAAGCTAAAAACCCTAGAGCTAAGAAGGCTAACTCTCAAAAGCCTAAATGGAAGAAGCGACATCTCTGTCATCATTGTGGAGTTTCTGGTCATACTAGACCAAATTACTATAAGTGGTTAGCCACTCAACAGAGCAATAGCATGATCGCATCCGGAAACCAGAATCAACTTCAATCCTTTCTTGCTCCCCTTGGAGATCTTCTCAAAGCCCTCATGTTCCTTTCGAATTTGAACGATTTCAATTCTTCCCCCTCACCACCGGTTCAAGGGTTCACTCAAAGGAAAGGTTCTTCCAAGGCGTGGAAGGAAAAGGGTTTCAAGTGATTCTATCACTTTTCTCTTTCTCTCTTCTTGTTTTTGTGTGTGCATTACTTGTGTGTTTTGTTTTCGAGTTTTGAGTTAGTCTAGTTTTATGCTTTACTTTGTTTAACATGTTTTTGTTTGTTTTCAGTTTTGTTTATTTTGTTTTTCATATAAAAATAAATAAATAAATTGAAAAATTAGAAAAATAAAAAAATAGTGTGTGTTTTGTGTACATTGGTACTTGTGTACCTTGGATGGTCATTGAAATAAAATTTTCTAAACTTTGTATCTTTTGTAACTTAGATGAGCATCTCTATGCACAACTAAGCAAGTGAGCTTTGTGGCTCGTGTTTGTGATGAGTAAGGTTAAGTGATCTCTTGTACTTAATACTCATATCATTCTTTTTGACGGGAATGACTAAAAAATTCTAAGAGAAAGGCATAAATAACAATCTCACCATTGTTGCCTGCCAATCATGAAATGACATTTGTGTGCTTCGGCATAGCAAAATTGGAATGTCAAAAACTTAACATAATTGGATATTTCTTTTCTATCTCTTATATGCCCATGCATGATTTGCTTAAAAAGAAAATTAAAAAACAAAAAGATGAAAATGCTTTAAATATGATTGCAAGCGTGTATTCTAAGAGATGTGGGAGTTATAGGATGTACCTCAAAAGTGATAGTCCCCATCAAACAGTTATGACTGTGTGTGAGTTAAAGTGATTTTCTCATATCTCAAATCGTCATAACATGTATACACTTATACAATCTTGTGATATTTTTCACACACAACACGCAATATTCTTTGCTACTCTTGATACATGTGCAGGTATAATATGATTTGGCCATCACAAGGTTTACATGTGTTAATATAGACTTGTTTAGTGTGTGTGTGTGTGTATGTGTTTTTGGGATCTATGTGCTTAAAATTGTTGTTGAGAGATGATTTTGAGAGCTTAAAATGTTGATTGGATCCTTGGTTGAGTTGCATGCTTGATTGCATTCATATTTGTGTTTTTCCCTTCTTGAAAAACTGATTTTAAGCAATCTCGACACCTCCTCGACACCTAGCTATATATCGAGCTCTTAAGTGTTTCTTATCGCAATCTCGACACTTCCTCGACAGCTAGGTGGATCGATCGAGAAAGTTCCTGGATCCTCGATAGCCTCTCGACAAGCGGTGGATCGATCAAGCTTCTCGTCTTGTGTCTTTCCCTTGTACCTCGACACCTTCTCGACAGCTTCATCTGTCGACGTTGTTTTACTCAACACCTTCCTCGACAGATGTCTTGACACCTCTCGACACCTCTATCTATCGAGATTTATTGACCTTCTATATAAAGGTCCAGAGCGATTCAGTTCTTATTTCTCTGGATCTTTCTCTCTCGATAGCTTCGTGTTCTCTCCTCCCAAACCTCTCTCACTCACTCCAAACTTCTTCCTTAAGGTTTCTTCAAGCTTTTACCAGTTTTTCTTCACTTACCAAGCTTCGAATCTCTCTTTTTCATGCATTTTCATGTTTTGAAACCTAGGTTTTGGGGTTTTTCAAAATTGATGAAGTTTTGTTGAAATTTTTGGGTTGGGATTTGCTTATGTGATCTTAAAACTTCATGCATTGCATCTCATGTGCATTATAACAATATTATCATGCATTTAGATGTGTGCAAATTGATTATGTCTTGGTAGGATTGGATTGGGCTACGCCCATGACGCAATTTCTTTTGCATGTCACATGTTCGTGCATTCTCCATGCATACGTACTCCTTTTTCAATATACTTGCTATATTTGAAATGTGTTGGGACTTTTCTAATTGTCTCTTTCTCTCCCTCTCTTTTTCGTTTACATTAGTCATGTCTATGGCACCTAAACGTAAGTCGGCTCCGTCCTAGAACCCTTTGCGTTTTAGGACATCGTCTTCTTCTTCTGATCCTACTCCTCATATTCAATTCTGTGATGAGGATGCCCAAAAGGACTTCTCGGAGAACTTTTCTCGATGAGGTGTTCATTCGAAACGCCGAGTCATTTTGGGGGACTTCGCCAACACTAATCTACCCGATGTCATTCACAATCGGGGTTAGGAGTCATTGTGTGACGTCTCGATTACATGTCCATTCATGCTGATTCAGGAGTTTTACTCCAACATGCATGGATTCGATTATTCAAGACTTCTCTTTTCTACTCGCGTTCAAGGTACAAGCATTGTTGTTATACCCTGACTTGTTGCGGATGTGCTTTGTGTTCTGAGGGTAGAGCATCCCGACTACCCTAGATGTGAGCGTCTGAGGACTGTGTCCAAAGACGAGATGATTTTTGCATTCTACGAGCGCCCTTCTAATTGGGGTGATCGTCGGTTTACATCATGTAAGGCCTTTGCTAAAGGTCCTAGATTCATATACATGGTGATGACCTTTGTTTTGCACCCACTCTCTTACTACAACTCTATCATAGAGCTTCATGCTCGATTTTTGTTGTCTTTTCTTGAGCATCTTACTATTGATTTTCCTTCACATTTTATTATTTCTCTTATAGATGTGTATAGGGATATGGTTACCCTTGATAAGCTCATTTTCCCTTCGGCTATCATGCATATTTTATACCATTTTTCTGTTCTTTTTCCCTCTTCCGACCATTTTTCTGTCATGTGTGCCATAGACGCCCTCATTGTTAAATGTAGCGAGGCGCAGTTTAGGTCATAGTGATCAGATTTAGCAACTCCTCCCTCCCGTTTGGCTTCATCTCATTCTGCTCCATCCATATTTGCTCCCTCCTCTTCTACAAGCGATGTGTCACTCGAAGACATCATGGTGCAGCTGCAGCACATGGATGCTTGCCTTGATACACTCTCTACAAAGTTGTATCAGGTGAATGTTCGTGTCGGTCGTATTGCACGGCGGCAGATGATCATGGGTGGCTTTGCTCTCGAGGCTTCTCCTCCACCTCCTCCAATGGCTTTCGATTTCGAGGATAAGGATGATGATGATAGTGATGACGATGATGCTTCTAATGATGATGTTGATGGAGATGTTAGCTCTACCAATGAGATGTCTACTTAACACTCTTACCTTTGTCACTCGTGACAAAAAGGGGAAGTAGTTTTGGATATGAGAGTAGTCATTCTTAGGGGAGAGTTAGTATAGGTCATTTTCGTTAGGCAGAGTGTTGATATTTCTGAAGGATGTAGTGAGGTTTACATGTATCTTTTTTTTTTCTCTCTATTTTAGATATATTTATTCTTGTACATGGGTTTTGTGATCATTATTGACATACATTATACTTATCTTCTTTATATATGTTGATGTATGTTTCTTTCACCTACCCTTGCATGTGTTGTTTCTTTTCTTTCTTTATACACATGGTTCTTATTACTTGTATGCAATCTATTAGTTCTGTTTCACACAAAAATGTCTTAATGAGTTTTGTTTAAAGTGTTTTAAATACAAAGTTATCAAAGTCTACTTGCCATTAACTCTTTTCTTGCAAAGTTTTTCAAGAGTTTGTATTAGGATAGATTTTATTGTATTCAACAAGTGAATATGAGTTGAGTGATTTGTGACTTCTCTTATATGTTTATTTGTTTGTTATGGTTTTGTCACGGATTGCCAAAGGAGGAGATTGTTAGGACATATGTGATTCACTTGTTAGAAACATATGTCACTATTTTATGTAATTGGCTAATCCTTTAACAAAACACACTTTATTTGTAATTGGGTAGATCTAGGATGTATTTAATACTTCAAGAAACTATGTTTCAAGATCAAGTGTTAAAGTCATACAAGTCTATCCAAGAAACAAGCTGAAAAAGTGTTATTCATTAAAACTCGATAGCTAGCTCAACAGCTAGCTATCTATCGAGACCTGTATAGTTGTTGAAGCCCGTGGCTCGACAGCAGACTTGATGATAAGGTATCTGTCGAGGTTTATAAAAAACAGAATTTGAGTTCTGTTTTGACTCTAATCCGTGATTATGTGTTTGGGCTTTTTTTTCTTACAACCCTAGACATATAAAATGATTATTTTAAGGGCTGTCAAAGAGTTCACAAGTTGCACAAGTGTTAAGTAAAGTTTGTTCAAGCAAATTGTGACCGAAGAATTTAATTTGCCATGGTTCATCATTTTTGTGAAGAAATTCTGTGTTTGTGCACCATAGGGTTTTGTGACCAAGCATCTTCTTGATCTTCATCGTAGATGAACTCAAGAACTTTACGACCAACAACCTTCTCTAATTGGTGATTGAAGTCGCGTATTGGGATCTACGTAATTGGTTAGTCACGTACTGGAAGTTGTGCATCAAAAGGAGAAATTGTCACTACAGAACAAGTCTAATTGGGTATTGGGGTAAGGGTTCAACTGTAGGTTGGTATAAGGTCTTGGAATTCCTTTACTTGTAAATGCTTGTTGTGATAATAGTAGAATTTTGGGAGTAATGACCTTAAAATCACCTGGTGGAGTTTTTGTTGTGTTGGTTTTCCCCATTTGTAAACAAATCACCGTGTCAAATTTATTTTCCGCTGCATACTTAGTTTATTAGTGATTTGTTTGTGCCATCACGCGTTTGTATGTTAATTAACTTAATTAATTCACTTAGCTAAATTAATTGGTTAATTTATTATAAGGGGTCAATTCATTTTTGGCCTATCATTCCCATTGTTTTTTGTTTCATTTTTTTCATCTACTCTACTTAATAAAGTGGAGAGTGGCCCCATTTATGATGACTCCATTCTTGATAGTCTTATGCATGAATTGGAGTCTTAATTCTAATATCCCTTAAGGCCCGTAATGGAATGGACTGGATTCATCTGTATAGTTTTGTACATGTGATTTTGCTATAATTTGGGTTCTCCTTTGCTATAACGGCATCAATCTTTGTGTTGTATATGGAGGTTGCAACTAAAGCTGCAATATGTTGTATAGAATGATGCAGAGCTTGCTCTGTTGTGCGGATGTTTGGCTTGCGCTAGTTTTTTTTTTTTTTTTTTTTGTTAGACATGGATTTATTTAAAGATTTTGAGTTTATTAACGACTATGTGTGTAGGTATGTGTAAGTATTTGCTATCATTTTTGTGTGTAAGTATTTGGGTTGGGTCTTATCATGTGTGATTTCATCGAACATGAAGTGTAAGAGTATAACATTTGTTGCCATTTGTCAACCACTTTGTTTTATGGCTACTAATTTTCTGCAATGTATGGTGTACCCACTAAAATTCAATACTATACTCAAAACATACTACTTCTCCTTTTATCTTGGTCTCCTCATTTAAGTGAATTCCTCATTCATCATTGGAATCAATTTAAAATTCCTTCTATTATGATTTTTGGACTAAAGCCAATTTGTTAGCACTGGGACACTCTTCCTCCTTCCATGTCCCTTCCAACGTGAACAGTAAAAAAATCCAGCATTGATTGATGACACTCTACAAATTTGCTTAAATTTTGGAAAGGAAAACAACAAAATCACTTTGAAAGAAAAAAAAAATGCAAGAATACTAATAAGAAAGGAAAACGAAAAATACCCACAGTTTCTTACGGGCAAAATTGAGATAAAAACATCTAATTCCACTGTTTTGCACAAAGAATTGATATAAAAACACTGCATAATTGATTGGTTTCCTTTATTTATCAATAACACTTTCATGTATTTTTGTTTTATTTGGTCACTTTGAATGAACCTAGCGAAAATCTCTATTAGGGTCCGTTTGGATTGAGCTTATTGTTCTTTGAAATCGAAAACTGAAAAACGAAAATACTTTGTATCAAAATAATTTTTAAATGTGTGAATAGTGTCGTGGGACCCATGAACAGTACATAAACAGTGCATGAACATTGCATGAATAGTGTTTTTGTCCCCCCGCACGATAATTTTACTGTTCACTGCAGAGCAAAAAAAAAAAAAAAAAGGGCATGAAAACGCAGGGCTGAAACGCAACTTTCAGCCCCGCCCAAACGCTCACTTACTTTAAAAAATAAAAATAAAAATCTTAAGTCAAGTGTGAGCAAGTTGTAAACCACTAGCCTAAAAGATATAAACTTTTAACCTTTTACTAATTTCTAGAAACAACTACAAAATCAGAAAGCTCAAGTAAAAGACTTAACAATAAGTTGCAAACTTCCATTATTGGTCGAGCAGTTTAGGTAACCAAAAGAAGATTTGGCTTCAAAATGGATGATATGTAGAGTATCCTTGATATTGGGAAAGAATTGTTTCTTTCAAACAGAAACTACAAGTGGCTGGCTCATAAGAATGGCCAAGTGCTACATGTCGATTATAAATTTGATGATATTGTTTAATGGTGAAATGATATAACCACTTATAAATTACATATATCAAAGCGTGAAAATAAAGAGGTTCAGCGATATCTAAGCTTAAAAATTCTGCTTAAAATTTAGCAGGTCAAGGATTCTATGATTATAAAGAAAACAAACTTTTCCCTAACCTAGCTACCTTGACTAAGTTGAACAGGAAGTATCATCTATACTATTATTTAAGGGGTTCCCCTGTTTGGATTTCTCAATTTTGATGCCTAAAATAGTCTCATCGTACCCATTTATAAATTTTTAACTAACGTGAATAAATATGTAAATTAAAACTCCTATACATTAAGACTCACAAACTCACATAAGCTTTGCCAGTTTCTCTCATTCTTCTTCAAATTGAAAACATTCAGTTTAGCTCTACATCTTCTTCTTTCTTCTTCTTCTTCTTTTAGATTTGGTTTCTAAACAATTTAAACAGACTTTATCAAAGGCTCCAACGGCTTCTCGGGTTCTATTTTTTGCAAGTTCTTCTTTATTTTATTTTGTTTTATTTTGTTTATCATTGACTTTCTTTGAGTTCTTACCTGCCATGGCTACCAAGTACTTACCCATGAGAGAATGTGATTAGGGATTCAAAGGTGTTTGATGGTTGCTTATTACTCGTGGGCTCGACATAGAAATTTCAAACAAGAGGGTTTGTGCTTGAACTGGCTTCTTGAGAAAGGACATTGGTAAGGCTCTTTCTTTTTCTTTTTGTAAACTCTCTTTTGGGTTTTTTTTTTTTTAAAAAAACTCAAATACTTTTTTTTTTTTTTCTTTTTCCGAGAAACAAACACACACACACACACACACACACACACAAGGGAGAGGGAAAGGAGTTGTAACACAAAAGCACACTACAACTCCACTCAAAAGCCATGGTAACTTTTAAGGGAGAATGAGGCAAGTTATACTTCACATAATACACTCTCTTAAGTAATGTAGGACAATTACCCATTCTTTTTTTTTAGAAACAAACACACACATAAGGGAGAGGGAAAATGGTTATAACACAAAAACACATCACAACTTCACTCAAAAATCATGGTAACTTCTAAGGGAGGATGGGGCAAGTTATACTACACACAATACACTCTCTTAAGCAATGTGGGACAATTACCCTTTTTTTTTTTTTTTTTTTAAAGAAACAAACACACACACACAAAGGAAAGGCCAAGGGGTTCTAAACACACACACTCAAATACTCTTAATTGTTCGGCTACTCTTTTTTTATTTTTTTAATCTTTTTTATAGGGAAGTATGTTGGATTACTTTAAAGAACAGAAAGAAAATAAAATCAAAAAAAAAAATATTCTCATATCAAAATCATGGTTTTTTTAAATCTTAAACAAAAATAATTAAATTTAAGGTTTTTTTTTTTTTTTTTGTGATTGGAAAATTTAGTAATCCTAAATTATAATAAATGCTTTAAATTAATTCTTATCCAAAAAATAGAAGAGCCTCTGAACACGCGCATGAGCGTGTGCTCATAGGGTAGTATTCTTTATTTCTTTTTCCGTCTTAGATTTGATTGAGGAGACTGAACATGTTCTGGCCATTTTGGATGTAGAGTGTCTATTTTTCAATATGAAATATTCTTGAATCACATCCCCATGGACACGGTACTAAAGAATATAAAACCCAAACAAGTTTCTTTAAATTTGAACCCTAAGTGAAGAATAGTCCATTGAAGCCTTCACAAGATGAAAAAATGGGGAAGTTTTATACAAAGAATATTCCAAATGCTTTAGATTGTAAATAGCAAAAACAGAGGAGGAAAAAAAATGAAGAGGTTGGTGATGACTTGACAAGTAAGATTTTAATTTTAATTTTAATTTTAATTTTAATTAGTAGGCAAGTTAAATTGTTAAATGAATTGCATTATAACAATACCATCTCAAATTACAGATTTCATAAAGGCTTACCCCGATTGAGTAATGACCCGGAGAGTTAGCGGCTTTTGTAGTAGGTAAGTTGTGTGATATTATGTTTTTGTCTCCATTCCCTGTGTGTGTTGTTTGTTTGTGTTCCTTCTCAAAAAAAAAAAAAAAAAAGTAACAGCCCAGTACCAACACTAATCAATGCCAAAATAATTTTATTTGATTAGCAGCTATTTATTATTTATTTTTTGTTTTGTTAAGTAACAAGTGAGTGTATATTAGAGAAAACTTACCGGCTCTTATGAACTTTTGTTGGCGAGTCATTTCCTCAATTTTGGGACTGCTCCACATAATAATTCAACATAAGGATTAGATCCATGGTATTTCTTTTGATTGCTTGGTTTATTTATTTTTTATTTTTATTACAACTTAATTTATGTTGTGGGTCATATATGGATATGTACATTTTTAAGTATTTGGGTTGGATTTTATCCTGTGATATCTTCATTTTAAATGCAACTGCTTAAAGATTAAAGATGCTCTTCATGTTACTTGTAGGAACTTACATCTTTCAAAAAAAAAAAAAAGGAACTTACAACCAGGAAGAGTGGAAGACACTATAAATAAATAAATGACACAACTTGATTAGCAATACCATGAAAAATATTAATAATGATAACACATTAACACTATCTTAAAAAAGATTAGCACGCACAATATACGGATCTGACTAGTTATTAATTTTTATCTATAAAAATTAATGGCTGGTAAACGGGAGTATAAAAACCCAAGGGGACATGCAGAGAGATACAGAATCAATCAAATCATTGTCATTCATCACATCTTCTTCTTTTTTTTTTTTTTTTTTTTAATGATATGCATTTATCACATCTTTGTACTTTGATTTTATAAGGCAGAGATGGTAGATGGGTCGCCCTTAAAAAAAAGAAAAAGAAGAGGGGATAGATGGGTCGTCTCTCTCTGTCTTCATTTTTTGTTGTTGTTAATGAATTAAATTATATCATAAAAAAAGTATAAAGTAAAAAGTTGTTATAGTTTTTTAAGGGAGTTTCAATCTATAGTCTCTGTTCTTGATAATAACTCTTTATCATTAAATAAAGACACCAATCAGTTTTTGGTATAAGCGGAAACTGAACTCCAGATCTCTTATATAATCATCAGAGACTTTATCAGTTGAACTAATTGAAACCCACAGTTATAGTTACTATATATGATTTTTTTATAAATTTTTTATTTTAAATAAACAATATAGGATGTTGTTTCAATCAAGCATCGAGTTAAAATAACAAAATTTCCTTTATATATAATGTTCAACCATTTGTTCTTGTGTGTGTAATGTGGTGACATGATAGAATAACAATAAGGACTTTGACTTCGATTGAACTGTGATTGACCCTCCTAACCGAATTGAGATCATTTGCTAAAGAAAATCTCATACTAACCAAGAACATCTAGAGGAGATGGCCAAGGAGTCTTGGATGGTTAAGTAAAAAAAAATTGGAGAAGTTGAGAAGTTAAAAATGAAAAAGTTAAAAGATATAGATCTTGCAGGGAATACCTTGTTCTGCTAAGAAATCGCCCTAAAACACTAAAAGTAGGTAGTTGGTCTATCAATTGGTTGTTCCCTTGGGTTGGTTGGGAGGGCATGCCTTGGAGCAATAATCCTAACATGTAAACAGATGGGATAGAGCCATAGAGGCAGGGCCGGCCCTAGGCCTAGGCCTCTTAGGCCATCGCCTACGGCCCCCTACTAGAGAAAGGCTCCGAATTTTGGGGCAAAAATTAATATATTTTTTTGAGATATAAGGAAAAAAAATTAGTTTTACATTTTCCTTTACTTTTAAGAAGTTTCAAAGAATTAAGTAGTGTTAGAGATAATACAACTTTAAATATATAGGTCTTATAAATATATGTATACTAATCACAATAAATAATTCAGATAGGAAAATATTAGAAATATTATTAATTTTATTTGAAAATCTTTACAAATTGATGTGACAATTAATAGAATATGTGAATGTCTACAACCTATTAACTACATTTTTGAATTACTTTTTGTGATTGTTGATACATCTTTATAAGTTTCATGTTGTAAAATTTACAATATCTCTAATATCATTCATTCAAATATTTGTTTATTATCTTCTTGAAATGTCACTAATCTTATTCATTGCTACATCATTTGTAAATTGTTTTTAGTAAAATTTATTATAACTATAGCATTATCCCAAAATAAAAAAGTATATTACAAATAAAAAAGAATGGATTTTTGTTATAAAACAATTATTATATTAAACACTAGTTAAATATTATTTAAATAATAACAAAAATACCAAATTTAAATATATTGTCTTAAACCTCCAAATTTATTAGGCCACCTCTGCATAGAGGTTAACTTTTCGACCGGGGTCCTTACTTTTTTGATCGATTGGCTGTTCGACCACAGTGATTGGCCACCACGCATGTTCAATCAAGGTTGTTTGGACGAGTTATATTCATAAGCCCAACGTGTTCCAAAAGCTAGATGTGCAGTCCAATGCTATTGGAGATTTTCTATCTCTACCTTAAATAAATAATATAGACGGAGAAAGGGAAATTATTAATTTTTATTTGAGATAACTTAAGTTCATTAGATTATATTGTTTCAAAAAAAAAAAAAAAAGTTCATTAAACTATATAATTTAAAAAATAAATTGAGTAGTCAAGAGTTTTATATCTCAACTGACATTTTCTTAATATTTTTAAACGAGACTTTTAATATTCAAATCTCCATACTCTCAACTATTAAATTAAAAAAAAAAAAAAGTAAAAATACAATTATAATTTATAACCATAAAAATTTACATTTTATATAATGTATATTAATTGACTTAAAAAAATATATATCAACCTATATAACCCTAAACAAACCAACATTTAATGTGTCTTGGCATAAATTGGAAAATGAAAATTATATTTTCCTAAAAGTAAAAATGTAACATGATTGCAAAAATACGCTGTTTTAACACATTAAAAAGTTTATTTTATTATTTTAACATATTTTTTTATAATACACCATACGTCATAATGCTAGGAAAAATTATTAGGTACTCCTAAAGTATCATAAATGTGTAGTTCCTCATCTCACATGAATAGTGAGTCCCACCATAAATTTAATTAGTAGAACCCATTATTTATGTGAGAAAAAAAAATACACATTTATGATATTCTAAAAATACACAATAATTTTTCTAATGCTAGTACTCTCATAATGTTTAGAGGGTGTTTGGTCATTGATTTCAAAACATATTGTTTAGTGTTTAAACACTAAACAATATTTTAAAACAAAAAAATATGTTTGGTCATTGATTTCAAAAAGTATTGTTTAAAAATATTGCTCAAAACATATGTTTCAAACAATAGTTTTTTTCTAATTTTGAACAACAAAAACCATTCTCATGGCAATGTTTAGTGTTTGACATTTAAACAATATTTTATATTTTTTTTTTTGTACACTGATTTAAAAATATTTATTTTGCTTTAATTTTTCATCTTGTCAATATTTTATATTTTTGTATTGAAACATGTTTTTAAAAATAAAATGATTTTTTTGTTTTATAAACACTAAAAACATATATTTCAATAACACTTTTTAAATTACAATTTTCACATCTTTTTAAACAATAATTTTTGAACTCTATAACCAAACAGGCCTAGTGTTTGACATTTTACAGACTGGTGCTCTCTAATATTTCATTGTCAAATTTCTAGGTATTTACTATTTTGAAATAAAATGAATGGCAAATCCAACGTCATTTGGCGCTCATTGTTTGGTCTTTAGCCTTTTAGTTTGTACTTCGTACTATTACAACTCATTATTTTGAAAAGCTGCTTAAAAAGTAAAATAAATAATTGAAAAGTGATTGGCAATGCAGCGCTTTCTAAGGAGAAGTCTATGCAGATGCAACAGTTTGCTGCTTCTCGAAACAACTCTTTTTCTCTTTTTCTAGCTTCGATAGATTCATTTTATTATCCAAACTCTCTCTCTCTCTCTCTTCACGTGGTAGGGGTCAGCTAATCATGTGCCTTTTTTTTTTTTTTTTTTTTTTTTCATTTTTGTTTATGTGAAAGTGAAAGTCCTCCAACTTTCTCCACATCTCAACCAGTCTGATCTGTTTTCAAAACTTCAAAGTCTCTCAACTCTCTAACCCCACCACCACCCACTTCACATTCACATTCATATTCACTCTCTCACTCACTCACTCACTCATTGCTCATTCAATTTTTTTCCAAACCCTCCACCGGAAAATCTGTTTAGTACTTTTTTTTTCTCTCTCACTCACATAGTCACATGCTCTCAATCTATATATAGTCTCTCTCTCTCTCTCTCTCTAATCTCTCTTTGTTTATATATATGTAAAGCTATCATCAGTCATGGGCTGTTTTCAGTCCAAAACTGCCCACCTAGCTTCTCCCGACCAAGACCCTCCTCTTCCTCACCCCAGTCCAGATCCAGGTAACTTTTCTTTTCTTTTATTTTTTTACTTTTTTACTTTTACCTTTTACTGCTTCATGTTTTTTACCAAGTGTTTGAAATGGTATGGTCATGTTTAGAGTTTAAACTAGACTGGTCAATGCATGGTTGTAAGAAAGACTGAGATAAGAAAGAGTGAGTTGATTATAGGGAACTAGAAAATGTAAAGACTAAAAATAACACGAGTAGTAGTTAAAAATGATACGTCAATTTAGTAAGTAATAGAACTATGTTCGCTATGATTTTGGATTGAATAAAATAGTGGAAAATAATATATACATGTGACCGACTCAGACTAATTCGAGAAATTTGTTACTAAGGTTTTTGGTGTTGTGGTTTTGTTTATTAACTTTTAATATTAGTGTTTTGTTGTGTTGTTGTGTATATGTATTTGAAGCTAATGGTGGAGGAGGAGAGGAGGAATTAGGGCAAAACGATGGCGTGCCGGCATTCAAGGAGTTCGAGCTGGCAGAGCTGAGAGCAGCAACAAATGGGTTCAGTAGTGAATTGATAGTCTCTGAGAGTGGAGAGAAAGCTCCCAATGTGGTTTACAAAGGGAAGCTTCGAAACAATGGCCTTGTTGCCATTAAGCGCTTCTCCAAGCTTTCCTGGCCTGACCCACATCAGTTTGTGGTATTGTTTGTGTTTTTTTGTGTCTCTTGAAAACAAGATTAGAAGTTGATTTTTTGAAATGTGAAATGGATTGTTGTTGTTGGTGTAGACAGAGGCTTGTGGAGTAGGGAAGGTTCGGCATAAGAGAATGGTGAATTTAATAGGATGTTGTGCTGAGGGAGATGAGCGGCTTTTGGTGGCAGAGTTCATGCCTAATGATACTCTCTCCAAGCATCTCTTTCACTGTATGCCTTTTTTTTCCTTCACTGCAATCTATTTTGTTGAATTTGTACTTTTCTTTTGTTTGGAAAATTCTTAGTTTACATTGTACTAGCGATGTAAACTTACTGTGCAAACACACAAAATGTAGCAAATGTTGTACACACTCTGTACACATTTGCAAAAAGTGCATTGCTGGTACAATGTAAATCTATAAAAGTCTCTTTTTAAAAAAAATAAAATTGGTAAGTTAGGTACTAAGAAGCTTGGACACAAACAGTGACATTGACATTGACACAACACAAGACACGATTGAAAAGTTAAGATACAATACAGCGAGGATACCATGATTAATTAATGTCTTTTAGGTATATTTAATGTGCCTTATCCTAACTAATTTCTTGATGATTCATAATCGACCACGAAAATTCGGAGCTAAGGCTTTGTTGTTGTCTTTTAGGTATATTCTATGGGTTCCCTCAATGAGAGCACTAGGGCATTTGTTAAAGACAAATTTTATAATATAGTTGATTGACTTTTTATATGAAATTGGGTCACTTTTAGTGTAAGGGTATTTGTTTATTAGCTTTTCTACTTTTTAATGTAGCTGAGACCCGTTTGAAGCCTCCTTAAGGACACGTTAACATACTACATACTTTATTTCTTTTATTGACATTTTATGTTTATTTTAAATTTTAAAATAAATAACAACCATCAAATCTTTAAAAACATGGATAAAATCAAAAGTTTTTTTTTTTTTTTTTTTATTTCCTCCCAACACATAAAGGACATGCATGTAGGAGTTTTCTTGGAGTGTCTAACATGGACAAGCCGGAGGTTTTGAAGTGTCCGTGCTTTTTAGGTTACGTAGGCATCCGTTGGATTTTGAAGTAGGAGCTCACTTTGGATCTACCATTTGAGCTAGAGCTCATGGGGCTGGTATCAGAGCCCTTTCTCTTGCATCACAGTCTAACAAATTTCTGAAACTTTTTCAGTTAATTAGATATCTTAAGCCCCCTTAGATGATACTTATATGTTTTTTATTTGATTATTGTAGATGGACTTCATGATTTGCTTTGTGCATATTCTTGTATCCCTTAGCATGCAGAATTTGTTTGTGCCATTAGTTCGTTTCTTTTCAATGTTGAAAAACTGCTGTCCTGGTTGCTAGTTCAAGTTCTCTTTTCTTGATGATTATTGATTGTTCTAGGGTTTAATATGTAGCTTCTTTGGTTCTTTTTTGCCCTTTTCTTATCATGCTTTTGTAAACATTGATTATTTATTATAGGGGATAAACAACCATTGCCTTGGGAAATGCGTGTGAGAGTTGCCTACTATATTGCACAAGCACTTGGTCATTGCAACACAGAAAACCGAAAAATCTATCATGATTTAAATGCATATAGAGTTCTATTTGATGAGGTAAGCATTTGTCAAATAAGTATTTCAAAATGAAGATTAATCTTAGCTGCAATATACTTGTGCTTCATACACTTTATAATTTATAATATAATGCATGAGATTGGTGGATACTAATGATTGTTCACACACTGTATAAATATATGCCTGGCTCTATATTATTTCATCTGACTTGTGTGTTTGTTAAACTACATTGAGTAAATTAAGCATGTTAATTATGTAGTTTTCTCAAGTAATACAGAACAATTAATATAACCAAAATGAGGCAACATATGATATAAAATATTTTTCTGATATAATCACATTCCCTTCTAATTTGAATTTTCTCAAACAATAATGCATCTAAAGTTGGATGTATTCCTCTATAAAATTAGGCATCAAGGTGGGGTGATAGTTGAAGGAACTCAAAGAAATTACTCTCATAGAGACAACAACAACAACAATTGAAGTAGACCTTGGTCCTAAAACTTTTGGGGTTAGCCATGGATCCTCAAAAGACTAATTGAAGTAGACCACATGTATTCTTCTCTTCCATTCTATCATATCCAAAATCATACTCATGGAAATTAAGATAATATCGATTAAAAAATTTTCAAAAAGAAAAACTGGGGGACAGTTGATATTTTCTATGTTGTTGCAGCTATTTTTGTATCAATGACTTTTTGGGGCTCTGTTTAGAGCTCCTTAGGGATTAACAGGGTGACCCTTTTCTTATCTGTAGTGAAAAAGTGTTTGAATGGTTTCTAGGAGTAGGGAAGGTGGAACACTAGAAGATCTTGTTAAAATTTTCATGGTGACCCCAAACAGTCGTACAATTTTTTGGTGATATCCTTTTTCCTATTTGATTGTGCTCTCTGCAACTGGGAATACTTTAGTGTAATTTAAAGCTTCATTGGAATTTGTTAGATGATCCATCTGGTTATGGTTGGGGAAAGAGCATCACTGGAGAGTCTTATTATATTGCCCAGGGTGCTTCTAGTCACCCAATTACAACACATAAATATTTGCTCTCTTTTATGCCATGCATTTTTGGCTACATTCTATCTGCCCTGAGTGCCACACTGCCCAAGCTTCTATTATGACTTTTCTGAAAGTGGTTTTAGGGCTGAGTGTTAATCTAGCTAGACTACAATGCTGTTATAAGTATTGTTGAGTAGGGGCTCTCCTATTTATATAAGGCTTCTTTTGGGGTCTCAATTTAAGCTCAATTCTTTGCAGAATTTAACCATTAATCAAACACATGATCCTTTTTGGAAGGTGTCCCAGGAAAGTGTACTAGGGATTGGTTAACTTTGGTGGTTGCCACACTATCAAGACATTATAAGAGATGTAGTCCGAATTGGGAAGGGGAAGGGAAAGAGTTGAAGAATTGGTAAAGTGAGATAACATATGCCATCTAGGACTTAATGGGTCCTTTGAGACCAGGCCTACATCAAATATAGATATTGATCTCTTAGGTATTATTGTGAAACTTTTAATAGATAGGACTCAATTTAGCCTTCCTCTTCTCACGGTTGAAGAGTTCAACAAACATCTGAGATGAGTTTTTCTTGAAAGAGCAATTGAAGTGGTTAAGGAAGGGAAATTGAATGAGATTTTATGATATTCTTTTTCATGCGTAGGATTTTGGAAATTAAGATTTCTTTTCTTTTATATGTTTAGAACCACTATGGACATGAATGTTTGGACACTTTTTTATATTAGTAAGTTACTTGTTCATCTAATGTGTCTTGAACCCACAAGTCACTACCTCATCCTTATCCTCCACTTTACTCTTTTAGAGAAGGATGCTGTTAGAATATGATATGGGAGGTTGAAATCATGTGGTGTCTATTTTTTCATGAGTCCCCATCATTCAAGTGTTGAATATTTGTAGAATCTGTACAGGCATTGTCAGAGCTATAGATCAAATCTTTTTCAAGGTGGGTAATAGATGTTGGCAATTCCTTTTTACTTTATTAGGATTAGTATTTTTTTTTTTTTTTCCTACTTTTGTTGGCATTGCAGAGGTCCTGTTCCCTTTGGGAACCAATTTGAAGTCCGTAGGTCCTTCAGGATTTGGATCCTGTGATTGAGAGTTAAAAAATTAACTTTCAATCTCAGCCCTTGAACCAGAAAAGTTAAAAAGCGAAAAGTTCAAAACTTTTCTAATCCGAGGGCTGAGATTGAAAGTTAATTTTTCGACTCTCGTTCTCAGCCATTGAAAGCTATTGCATCTTGTGCAATACAGGATTTCAATCCGGCCCTACAAAGGTTGTCTCTGCACCACCACCACCCCCCCCCCCCCCCCCTTTGGCTCTCTCATGGGGATGCTAACTTAATCTTGCTGATTCAATCTAGAGTGAGAAGTGCATTCCAAATGTCCCATTGCATAGCTTTTAATCACCTGTTGATCTATAGTCCTTTGAATGGTACAGATTTCTTGGTAACTCTGAATCTTTTATTGTCAATATCTGTTGTCAAAAAAGGGTAGGAATACTGTTGTAAGTGCTGGGAGTATAGAATCTATCTTTAAAAAAAAAAAAATTGAAATGCAATCTTCCATTTAAACATCTGAAACTTTTATGATACTTGATTATTGTATGCCTCTTTCATCTTGGGATGGACACATTTGTGGTTTTTCATTTACTAGCTGTGATTTTGGTGTTACTGTGTTAGTGAACTTTCCATAATTATTCTTAAACTTAATTTTGTTCTTATGTCAGGATGGTGACCCACGATTATCTAGTTTTGGTCTTATGAAGAATAGCCGAGATGGAAAAAGTTATAGCACTAACTTGGCTTATACTCCACCAGAGTTCTTGCGGACAGGTACATCAATATGATTTCACATAGATTTCTATGGATATTGGAAGTCCACTTATAGGCTTTCCCATTTTCTCTCTCTCAACAATGATGTCATGTAGTAATTAGGCCAGTTAATTTATTGAATTAGGAAAGATTTACTAGCAGAAGCTTATAAAAATAGGAGAAGGATGTGAAATTCTTCTTAAAGTAAAGAGATCATGAAATCAAGCACTCAAAGTCATCCAAAAACAAAGCTGCAATGAATCTCCAGTTAAGCAGCGTGACAGTCAGATAAATGTCCGGTAAATCCCACAAGAAGAGAAGAACCCTTAGACTTGATAATGGTGTACTTGCTTATACTCGATTAAGTATCACTCTAGAGGTGTGCAATGTATTACCATAGGAATTTTGTTTTCAATGAGATCTATCTGGTTTCAGTAAGTGTCTTTGTTGGCTAATTGTACTGATGCTAGTTTCATTGTAAAAGCCTACAAGGAGAAATTAATTTTGGTATTTATTGACAATTTGAATAAAATTTGTAAAAAGTGCACTATATTCCTCGTTAACATGCTGAATTTGTGCTTGTAATTTTCAGTTTCATATAAATTCAAGACTTGGTGAAAAATTAGGATAGTTTGCCCAATAGTCTTGTTATCATGGATGCGCTAAATACTTTCCCTTACCTTTTATATGCTTAGTAGTTGGAGTCATCACTTGTGGTCATGATATATAAATTTTTGCTGATGGTGGTTGAAAGTTTAGTACTCCACCACTCTATGTGATATGGATGTTTTGAATTTTTACAGGCAGGGTCATCCCAGAGAGTGTGGTCTACAGTTATGGAACTGTTCTTCTGGACCTTTTGAGTGGAAAGCATATCCCTCCAAGCCATGTATGAACAGTATATCCCATATATCATCTTGTTTGTTCTCTGCTTTATCATGCTTCCTGGTATCCTGCACTTCAATTATCTGCTCTTCATGTCTGTGGTGTAAATGACCCTCCTCAAGGGTCATTTGTGATGGCATCGTTCACTTATAATTAAGAATTATTAAACTGGGCAGATAAAAATTCAGTCACAAGATATCCTTGGTACTCCTTTCCATTGTCAGTGAATGTAGCTACCACCTAGGATACTGCAACAACAAACAATAACCAAGCTTTAGTCCCAAAATTTTGGAGTTGGCTATGATCTATGAATCCTCAACAAACTAGTCATGATCAGCCACATGTATTCTTGTCCATCATTATGAATGTAGTTATGATAATTAAATATTTAATATCTTTATTTTAAATTTTAAATATTTATATATATATATATATATACAAAGCAGAAAAGGGCAGAACATGTGTACGTGAGAAGGTAATATTCATGGAAGGCCAAAGAATAAGGCTAATATCTAACATCTATAAAATAAAACTTTTAAGAAATGAACCAAAAAAGAGAGTGGCATAATTATGTTAATAATAAATGTCATAAGTCATCATAATTTATGGTAACGGTTGGTGTCTGTAGCATAAAAGGTACTGACAAGAAAAATATTTTGTTTCTCTATCAGGGGACTTATCTATCCGCTTATTAATTTTCTCTTTCTTTGTTCTTAGCAAATAAAGCAGGCCTAAGATTGACTAATCTTTGATGTTTCATTTTGTTCATGACGATGCACAATTATTTTTAACTCTCTCATGTGAATTTTGAATTAATTAAGCGACTTTGATCAAGACTTGGATGAACACTATGTCAACGAAGACGAGGTTAAGCAACAATTTCCTCATCTTTTTTCTATTTTATTCACTAGGCATTGGATTTGATAAGAGGAAAAAATTTGTTGTTACTGCTGGATTCGTCCTTGGAAGGACAATATGCCGAAGAAGATGCAACTGAGTTGGTTGAACTGGCCTCAAAATGCTTGCAATATGAGGCTAAAGATCGACCTGAAATCAAATTTCTTCTTTCATCAGTAACTCCGCTCCAAAAGCAGAAAGAGGTGAGATTTTTAGTGCCTCCAAACTGAAAATTAATTAGTGCACTATGTCATTCTGAGATTGCTTGATCTGTGCATCTGTTTTAGCCTTACTGAGGTGTTTCTGTTCATGTTTGTAATCCTAGGTTGCATCACATGTCCTATTGGGTTTAACAAAAACACCAGTGGTGCTGCCAACCATGCTTTCCCCCCTTGGAAAGGCTTGTGTGAGAATGGATCTTACTGCAGTGCACGATATATTGCTTAAAACAGGTTATAAAGATGAAGAGGGTGCAGAAAATGAAGTGAGTTTCTTTCACTTCCTTACAGAAAATGAAGCAGTTGTAATTTGTCAAGAGAAAGATATTATAGAAAATAAGTAAAAGCAGCCCGCCATCATCAAAATTTTGGGTTTTTTAACATTTGAAAATTAAAGAGTATTGATATTTGTAACATCTCATGAAAGATTCATTCTTGTCTTGCATGACTACTGTGGTAGCATTGTTGCTTTCATGTAATTTGAACATCTGTGATATTTCAATTATACTTCTGCTGCTTAGTTTACATGGTTGTGAAAATTTTACTATACTTTAGTCTTTAATCATCTTCCTTCATATTAATTTACATAGTTGGAAGACTGGTAATCTTTTATAATTAATGATAAGTTTTTCTGTAAATATGTTCTTTGTAAAGCTGTCATTCCAAGAGTGGACGCAACAAGTGCAAGATATGTTGAACACCAAGAAGTTTGGGGATATTGCATTTAGAGACAAGGATTTCAAAAATGCTATCGAATATTATTCAAAGGTATGTTCTCATAATTCTTTTTGTGGAAAAGTCAAGAATACATCTAAAGAATTTTCACCTAAAAATAGCAGCCACAGAAGCTAAATCTCAACATCCTTTTTTTTCTTTTATAATACGTTGAAAAAAAGCTTAATAGTGTGTTTGGATACCGCTTATTTTACTAAAAATGAAAAATTATTATTGAAAGTACTGTAAATAAAAGTAAAAGTTAGTTGAAATAGTACAGTGAAGTTTATGAATAATGCCAAAAAGTATAGTGGGGCCTATGAATTGTAGCAAAAATAAGCTGAATAATGAAATAATTGTCATTTTTAATCTCTTCCCAAACACACACTAAGTATCTTTTTTATCATATCATCAATTTGGTGATTAATGAGGAGACCAATGACTTTCTCAAGATTGGTATATCTACCTTAGGAAGATAATGACAGCAATTTTCCTCAATTTCTCACCACTCACTTGTGGAAACCTTGCCCATTACATTTTTCCTTCTCTTGTTAGTTTTTACTTTCTTTGCTAATGCTTACTTTTCAAATTCAGTATCTAACTTTCCCCACTAATGCTTACTTTTCAAGTTTGGTATCATCTTTGGATCATGAATTTTTTTATCTTTGTCATCTTGAACTACTACATACTCACTTTTCTTATACAGTTAGTATCGATGATGCCTGTTCCCTCGGCTACTATCTTTGTGAGGCGAGCCCTCTCATACTTGATGACTGGCCAAGCAGAACTTGCCTTGAGAGATGCAATGCAATCTCAGGTGTGTTTGCCTGAGTGGCCTACTGCATTCTACATGCAAGCTCTTGCCCTCTCAAAGCTTGGAATGGAAACAGATGCTCAGGACATGCTTAATGATGGAGCCTCCTTTGAAGCAAAGAAACAAAACAGCTGGCGGATATAGGTTCTCGGTTTTTAGCTAATGGTTGTGGCAATCCCATATCTCTTAATTTTTTCTGCTCATTTTTACCATTATGTTGCTAGGGGCATTTGCAAGAAGATCCATGTGAGAACAAGTTTGATATATATGGTATTGATTGGGGTTATTTTTAAGTTTTGCACCCACTTCACTTGATTAGTTTCACACAAAGAAATGTATAAAGCATTTGTAATAAACAATAATCTAAGTCAGTTTTTTTAGATTTATATATTGAATTGCAAAAAATTAGTCCTGCCCAAGTTGAGTTATGCACATTATAAATTCATTCTCTTGCTAACTATTGTGTTGTCAATTACAAACTATTCTGGGTATAATGGAATTATGTTTGGTAAGAGTTAGGTCGAAATCTGTTATAGGAAAAGACCCATTTAGGTAGAAGACTGTTTCTTTGTCAACGAAGTTTAGATAAGTTCTCAAAAGATTCCATATTGACGCTATCTATTTGCTATTTATAGGACTTTTTTTAGGGAATCCTGTTATTATAGGACTTTTTTTTTTTTCTTTTTCTGAGAATCTTATTATTATGGATTCAGTTAATATATGTCCTTAGAGCATACATTAACAAATATGTTCTTTGAAAAAATTTATCGGGAATTGAAAAAGCTGTCAAAAGTTTTTTAATTCCCGATAAAACTTATATTAGTTAAAATTTATACTAGTTACTTAAAATAAATAAACAAATAAAAAGAACAAAGAAGAGAACATACATTATCACTTTCCTACAAAAGTCATATATGCGTCTTTATATTATAAAAAAATATAAACATCTTTATGACTTGTCTTATTTCTTATGCACTAGAAAAATGGTAGGGTAGTAACCAAGTCAAGTTTCATTAAGTATTAAATGTTTGAATTTGGCTCGACACCAAAAGTCAAATATTCAAGCTCAATTTGAGTTTCAAACAAAGCTTACAATTTACAAATAATGTTTGAACTCAAGTTCATAAAAATTCCAAAAGCATGAGCTTAGTTTGGGTCTGTTTGATTCATCAAACAAGTTGAGGTCGAGCTCAATATCAAGCTCAACAGTAAGCTTTTGAGCTCAAGATCCAATATAACTATGCAAGTACATCATTAAACTCATATTAAGCATATTATCAAGTTCATTTGGTTTGAACAAGTTGTCTCAACTCCTGATTAATTAAAAGATCACTAAAATATGAGTTTATTTTTCAAGTTCATATCAAACTTATTACTAACTCCACAAATGAGTCTAAACTTGACTTATTTTTATTTTATTTTTTATCAAGTCTTATTGTTCACAATCATATTCATGATTTTTTTTTCTTGTTTGGACTTGGTTTATTTATTAAACAAACCTAAATAAGACTTAAACTTGATTTGTTTATAAACAAATAAACCTAGACAATTCTTTTATTAAATCAAATACAAAATGTTTCTCCTACGATTTGGTTTATTTAGCCTTAATGACCCTTAACAAGTACTGCAAATAAAGTTTTTTTATTTTATTTTTTAATAATAAAATGAAATAAAGCAAAGTTAATGGTTTCATTCCTGTCAACCTTAGCTATTGCCTAGGATAAATTATTAATTTATTATCTCTAACCATTTGGTGCAATGCTAACTTATATATCTTTTTTTTTTAAAAAAATTTATTATTATTATTAATTTTTTATGATAAGAAAATTTTATTATTATTGAAAACTCAGAAAACAGCCAAATCTCCAAAGTACAGATGCATACTCCTAATGTATATATATATTTTTTTTTGAGAAACCTCCTAATGTATATTTGTTTAATGATATTTAAACCAAGGATATCAAGTGGACCACCCCCTACACCCTATCACCCACGGCAATATTTTTTTCATTAAAATATTTTTAGCCACTATTTTGTTACTCATTTCAAATCAAATAAAATCAAATCTTATGTATTTTGTTAATTATATTTTTATAATATTTAAGATAATTACAATCTGTTTTTTTTTTTTTTTTTTAGATTATTACAAACTAAATTTTAAAATTTCAAATCAAGCTTTGAACTTTAAAAATTATGTTATTAAGTACTTGAATTCTTCAAGATTAATTCTTGAGTTTGATGGAAGCTTTAAATTGATACAATTTTACAATTTTAGTGTTTGATCTTGAATTAATAAAATATAGGGCTGAATTTATAACAATTTTTTATAAACAAAGTCTTAATCTAAAAATAGGCAAGGAGTTAATATATAGGGAAGTATCGCTAGTAGCCTCTTTTAATAATTTTTTATTTATCAAAAAATAGAATGTATAACCGTTTTAATTTTATAATTTGATTTGAAAAATTACACTATATTTTATATTTAAAAATAAAAATAATTTAGTTCGTCATTTTCCTCCTATATAATAGTATGGACAATGTTTGACTACAAGCCTAGTTGAAACTCAAAGTTACAACTCCACTTAATATCTTTTTATTAGTTTTGAATTTTAATAAATTTACCTATCTTCCATACTTGCAAAATTTTTAAAAAATAAAAAATTAATAGCTATGACATTAATTAAATGTTTAAATTTTAAGTTTTCATAGTCTAAAATTATACATATAAAATAAGTTTATGAATTGAATAGTAACTAACAATCAATTGATATGAAATTTGATATGCGTGTTAAGAACAAACCGAAAATGCAATAAAATAGTTATATTTTCAGATATGTATTGGTGTTTTTTTTTTTTAGTAGGAGTTATAGTCATATGCTATAACTAAGTTTATAGATAAATTTTTTCAAATTAGTATATTGACTAAACGAGAAATACTACGTTCACAATGCTCTTACAATATTTTCACAATAAATCTTATATAGCAAATTGTTATTAGTTCTAATTTAAATTTATAACTTAAATTACTCTCTTATTTACTCATAATAGCCAATAACAATGTTGCATTAAGAATTTGTATTGTAAAAACATAGTGAACATAGATAATTTATCTTGACTGAAATAGTACTTTATCTAGAAAAAAGAGAATAAATAGTGTGGTACTGTGTTTAGCTCTTTTCTTCCAAAACACCCGGACTCGGTCTCAAAATTCAAAAATACTAATTACTAGTACAATAAAATATTATATCTTTTCTCAAATCTAAACAAAGGATATATATAAACACGATACAAAGCGTAGCTCAAACTCTATTTTCAGTTCTAACAAACACCAAAACCAACAGCTTTCTCGGTAAATCTCTCTCTCGTTCTCTATCTCTCTAGAATTCTTTCTTCTTTCAAGAAAAGTCTTGTCTTCTGGGATTTTTATTTGATAATTGGAGAAACTTTGAACATGGGTTTGGTAAAGAATTTGTTTTTAAGGTTTGTTTGATTTGTAGGAGGTTGACTTTCATCATTTTTTTTTTTTTTTTTGCTTGTGGGTTTGTTGGGTTTTTATGTTTTGGTCTTGTTTTTATGTTTTATCTGTTCATTTGTTTTTGAATATGTTCAAAGGCTTTATATTCCTAGAATTCAAGGTGATTGCTTTAGTTTCTAATTTAGTTCGAATTTTGGACACGTGTTGTAAACTGAGGTATGAAAATTTGCAAATAGGAATATATTACTTTTTTGAATAGATATGATAGGATTTGAACCCATGTCTTCTATTTGATGATAAGAGACTTTCTTAGTACAGAACTGATTTGTTATTCAAGGAGTGTGAAATGGATAAAAACGGATTAGACTTTTGACATGGGGATGGTTCTAACTAGCTAACTTCTTGAGAGCACTGAGAAACCAATTAGTTTTTGATAATTGCCATTTGGGTTGGGGGCTATGGCTTCTGCTGGGTCCTGTATTGGGAGTTATTTGAGTTGGTTTGAACTTTTAAGGGAGTTTATATGTTAAACCATGGAGTTTTAACAATCTCTCAGAGAAATAAGAATGAATGGTTCTTGTAGGATTTCCAAGAAATTCTTCAATTTCTTCAAGAAGATATTGAATGAGAACATGGTAGACCGGAGGCGGTTTTGGTGATCATATTGGGACTTTTGAGGAGGTTGAAGGGAAAAGATCTCGTGCTTTTCTTTGAAGCTAAACAATTGTTTAATTTTGTAAAACTAAAGTTAGAGCATCTACTAAACCTAGGAGGGATTTAATCTATCCTCGTCCTAGTTTGATGTTGGTGTTGTGGATTAGCTTGATGCCATGTGTTATGACACCTCCACCCCTATAATATGTGTAGGTTGGTGGTTAAGGTCATGGGTTCAACTCTCATAGGGTGTGTGAGTTGCTTACCAATCCCAAAAAAAGGGGGTTTATGGAAATGATTTAGAAATGATTGTTTAACAAAAGAAGATATAAGAAAATTTCATTTAAGGACTTAAACATCTCAAGAGGTTCTGTTAAAATGTTGAATATGAAAAGGAGCTCGGTAGAGCTTGACTTATGATTTTTTTGTAATGCAAGTGCAAAATATTCTGATATTTAATGTTTGGCAAAGTTTCTGATGGGTTCGTTTTATACTATATGATCTACCATCCAATTCAGAGTATCAGAGAGTTTAGAATGTTAAGAGCTTTCACTTTGTCAAAATTGCAGTATATACTTTCTACTAGGAGGTTGCAGGTCTGAGGAGGAGGTGGTTGTAAGAACAATTTTTAGAAGTCTTTTAAAACCTGAGGAGGAGGTGGTTGTAGAATGTAGAATGAGAAGAATTCCTGTCATGAATGAAATAGATGTAGAATAGTAATGGTATATTCACCTTGAGCACTGGTGAACAGACAAAGTTCCTCTTTGTGCATAGTAACTTTTCGGGATATGATATGACAGGGATATATCAATTGTTGATACATAGTTAATTTATTTATTTATTTAAAAAAGTGTGCTAATATCTGGTTTTTGAAGTCATAAATAACAAAACAACACATAAGTACATAACTCATCATCCATGTTCGACATATATAGAGATTTGGAATATTGAAGTTCTTCTAAGCCACAAGATCCCATCTTTTACATTTAAACCCCCCTTTCCATAGCAGTAAGAAATTTATGAAAAAAATAATAAGTGCATGGGTGTGTGCAATGTGTCCTAATTAATATAGAATTAAGCCTTTTTTTTTTGGGTAGGAATTCAATTTATTACTCCCAAACATATACTTGCTATGGCCATGTCATATCTATGCCATGTCACACTGTTTGTGTTGTATCGTACCATATTTATGTTGTATCCATGAAATAAAAGAGTAATTAAGATTCCTATCAAATGCAGACCTCATTTTATTTTAATGTATCTTTAATTGATATGGTTACGGCATGTTTTTTTAGTATCTGTGCTTCTTAGCTTTTAACAGTCCCTCTGGTAAAGTCCTTATGGATTTTGAATTAGTTCTCTTGAGTTCAAAACCAATGATTGTTCATGTCTAGTTTTTAGTACTGACTTTGTCAACATCGTATGTCTTTAATAGTTTATCTTTTAGATTTTAAGCTACCACTGACCTTGACATGTTCTTTCCTTGATTTGGCCTCATTCAAGTTCAGTGACTTTGCAATTAGAATTAATGGAAAACTAAAGATTCATGAGCATATGACCATGAGTGGTCAGATTCATTATCTAGGCTCAATTTTGTCCAAAGGTGGGAGACTTGTTGCTAATTGAATTAAATTGTTCAAAAGTTTTCTGTTCTGGAAGGTAGTTGACAATGTGGAGGGTGAGATCTATAATGTATTATATTGTCTAATACTTAATTTACAAATCTTAAGGTTGTCACATTCAGTACATGAGTGTGTTAGAACATTCTCAATTTTTATATGGATAACATTAACAGCAACACAATAGGAACATACACATTCATGAGAAGTTTGGGCTAGTGTTTATCAGGCACCAGAATTGAGAGAAAATTGGTTATGATGGTTTGGATTTTGCTTCAAAGATGGGTTGATGCATTGGTGAGGGTGATCAGTTTTAGCTTGATTATGCTTCAATGGTGACAGTTAGACTAGAAAGGATGAAAGTCAAGGTAGTAAGAAAATGTATGCTGAAGGATGTCTTGTTAGAAAGTGTCAGTGAAAGCTGAATGATGAACTGGTATAACTTTCGAAATCTTAAAAAAAGGGGCCAAGGGCTTTGTGATGCAGGGAGCACCAAAATCATCTAAGATTTTATTTATGAATATGAAATTAGCTTTGTTTTTGGATTTGAATTATGAATTTTTGGTTTTTAATGTTGAGGGTTTTAAGGGATTTAATGAAGCACTTACCATATTGGTGTAATCCCTAAACCCTATTAAATTAGTGGTCTTGTAATTGTGAAAAGGGACAATTTGAATACTTTGTGATGCAGGGAGCACCAAAATCATCTAAGATTTTATTTATGAATGTGTAATTAGCTTTGTTTTTGAATTTGAATTATTGGTTTTTAATGTTGAGGGTTTTAAGGGATTTAATAAAGTACTTACCATATTGGTGTAATCCCTAAATCCTATTAAATTAGTGATTTTGTAATCGTGAAAAGGGTCAATTTGAATAAGCATGATTTGATGATTTGAGAATGGTGATTTTCTCTTTTTTGGTGGTGATGCCTAACGCTTGCAGGCAGATTCTAGGTGGTGAAGCCTAGGGTTTGTTCTGTTTATCTTTTTGTCCTTTTATCTCTATTTTCCTACTGTGTTCTACATCACTTTGTATATTTACAATAATGCTGCGGAAGTCATTGGGTGCTAGTAAATATATGGATGGGACTTCTTAGTGGTCTAAGAATGGAGGGAGGCATAAAAATCTTCCATCACTTTACCCTGAAGAAGAAATGGCTGATGCTTGATGGATATGAAGGATTTCATCCCTCTAGCTTGGTTGGAAATGTTTGTAATATCTAGTGCTTTTTTATGGGAATGGGTTGAGTCTGGTTTCTTGGGTAGGTTCTCTTTGTTTAAATCGAATTTAATGTAGTGACGTAGAATAAGCAGTTAATGGTAGCAGTGATCAGATGCAGCCCTGGGGTGGTTGGAAAAATAGAATGTAGTGAAGCTTTGAAGCTTCTTTTATCTCTCTCTTTCTCTCTGTCTCCCCCCCCCCCCCCCCCCAAAAAAAAAAAAAGTCCCCTTTTACTGCTACAAGATGTTACAATAGGCATAGAAAATGCATCATTTGGTGCCAAATCTTTTTATATTTCCTGAATTAGTTGCTTGGGTTTTTTGAGATTCTTTAAAAATTGAAGGAGTTTGAAGCATCAAGGATTCTCTTATCTTTAATTGATGGGGGTTTCCCAGATCTCGTGCTTGGGCAGCGCCAGTCCAAATTGATTACCTATTTGACTGGTAAGGAAATGCAAGTAAACTGAAACAGAGTTTTCCAACTCAAAAATAAAATTTGATCAAATTGAGATTATTTGACTTCTGTGTAAATGGATAGTCATACTTTTTGCTATATGTCTTTTAATTTAATTTTTTATTTTAAATATCTAGTTAACTTGTTATTATTTTTTTGGTGTTTTTTTTTCCCCTCTGAGATCACTAATTTCCATTAATGGACTCTATATACTCTATATACATGCAGACCCAGCAGATTTTTGTTTTATGGATAAGACAGTACCTGGCAAGGAGGTTCCTGACGAGGTGACTCGAGAGTCGCTTATTTCCATTTCTTATTCTGAACCAGATAAGGTTCCAACTACAAAACTCTCGTCTGAAAAATTGAACAGTGAGAATCATCTTGGAAGGGTTGATTCCAATGGGGATGAAAAGTACAGGTCTGAGCTGATTTCTATTTCCTACACACAGTCGCCTGAAACTGGTGGTCTACCTGTTTCACTTTCACCAGGAGAACTCAAGGATTAGCCGGCCAGCGGGTTCCATCTTATGGATATTGTGGTATGTTGTGTTGTTGAACTGTGGTGATATTAAGTGCATGGATTTCTGGTCTACGTGTAATGCACTACGTGTCTTTCTGGAAGTTTACATTATTGTAAAATAAACCTTAGACAGAATTTTACACCATTTTGAGTGAGGAAGCTTTGCTCAGGCTAATATATGAAAATCTGTAGCTTCCTTGCAATTTTCTTATTAATTTTACTAGTTTTTTTTCTCCAAAATGTAAATGCTTGAGTCCACTAGCTCAAGATGTCTGATCCTGTCCTTGGTGTGTCTGTTTAAATGCCGCATTAAACAGCTGCTCTTTTAAGGTGATAAGTAGGTTTTTTTTTTTAGTTAGTTTTTGGTGTATAGGAGCTTGCTCTGCACACTGCCCTGTAATTTGAATTAGTTTGGGTTTGGGTCCTTTTTTTTTTTTTTTGCATTTTCTATATCTGTCTAAGTAAAGTATTTTGACGATTCAAAGATTTACAATAGGTATTCCCTTTGGGACCTATATATACATTTGGTCCAAGTTTTGTCAATGTTACAACACTTAATAGTATTCTATTGGATGAGTGTTTTGACAAATCTACTGATGAATTACATTATTTCTTTATACTTTCCATGGTCACAAAATATCAAGATGATAATAGACTAATAACTATTACATCTATAAAATGCTTAAATTTTGCCAATGAGCTTTAGCTCAACTGGCACCTCTTATAAGTTCTAGGAATTAGGTTTTTTTTCTTATTGTAGGTAGGTCATCTGTTCCATCTGGAATTCCATCTCTTGTTTGGTTTCTATTATCAGTTTCAGTTCTTTTGTTCTAATTAATATCTATGTCAGGCTTATGGCCAACTTCATGTGGCTTGTTGCTCATGACAGACTTGTTACCAGTGAGAGGCTGAAATCTAAAGGAATGGCTGGGCCAACCAGGTGCCCAAGTTGTGAAAGAGGGAAGATTTAATATTCTCCAAATAGATTGACATGAAATTTAGGCATACGTGTTAAGAACATAAAGTACTTATAATCCAATAGTTATTATTAACAATTGTAACACTGACCAAGGGTTAGACCAGCTGAGCATGATCTTAACTTAAAACCATATATATTAGGCATCCGCTTCACCTACAAGTGGTTTTGATATTAGACATCTCATTACATGTTGTAATTCTATTTATAAGTAGTCGACAAAAAAGACCATTGCAAATGCAATAAAGCAAGTATTGGTCTCTATTGTTCCTTTTTTGTACCTGGGAGAAAATTTGTAGTTAAAAAATTGTGGTTGTGGCCTTGTGGGCTATAATAGAGAAATCCAATACTCAGGATGTAACTAGTTAATGGATGGATCTTTCCAGGTTGGTGGAGTATTTGTTTTTTAGTAGAACTTGTGTTAGAATTACAAGTGTCTCTCTTTCATAAGTTGCATTTAGAGATGGACTATGCCAAAATTGTGATGTATAGCTTTCAACTTTCCAAGATGCTTTTGATTGGGCTTTTGGTATGCTGAGGGAAAATCTTTGAAATCTATGACTAGGGGCTGGTTATTTTGTTGTGATCATCTATCATATGTGACAGGGTTGAAATAAGAAGTCTTTCCTTAATCTTTGAAATCTAAGAAGTCTTTTTTAGTAGAACTTGTGTTAGAATTACAAGTGTCTCTCTTTCATAAGTGGCATCTACAGATGGACTATGCCAAAATTGTGATGTATAGCTCAACTTTCCAGGATGCTTTTGATTGGGCTTTTGGTATGCTGAGGGAAAATCTTTGAAATCTTTGACTAGGGGCTGGTTATTTTGTTGTGATTATCTATCATATATGACAGGGTTGAAATAAGAAGTCTTAATCTTTGAAATCTATGACTAGGGGCAGGTTATTTTGTTGTGATTATCTATCATATTTGGCAGGGTTGAAATAAGAAGTCTTTACTTAAATCTTTGAAATCTTTAGTCTATGACTAAAGGCTGGTTATTTTGTTGTGATCATCTATCATATTTGGCAGGATTGAAATACTATATCTTTCTTTTAAGGTTTAAACTAATAGAGATCTAAGACCAGTTCAACAAAGCATACAGACTCAAAAGTAGGGTCACAGTTGATGCTTTAAAGGACAGGGCATTGTCTTGTTTGCTCCATAATTTGTCTCCCTAGTCGGACTTTTTTCTATCTTCTTGATATGTTGTGATCCTGACTTGACTTCATTGGCTTTGTTGGAGCTTTTTGTTTTGGTGATTCTTTATAAAATTTCTTCTTTTTGCTGCAATGGCTTTGTCCTTTGGTATGTCCCTTCAGATTGAGTTGGGGATTTAATACATTATATATGCAAGGTTTGTGGAGTATTCTGTTATTTTTTCCAATAAATAAAATTATAGCTCTTGAACTGTCATAATGAGTGTAGTGATTATTTATTTAGTTAAAAATATGTGCATCGTGTTTTTTTTTTTTTTTTTTTTTTTAATTAGTTGTCCATATCAATAATCTAAGGATATAATTTTTTTTCCCACAATTATTGACATGGTCTATTGTGATTTGTGCACAATAAAATTAATATTTATGATGGGATCATGTGAATTTGATGTTCTCCAATCACAATTGGTCACCTTAATATGTAGCAAAAAAGAAGAAGTGTTTTTAGCTTTTGCTCTATCCACATTGCCTAAGAGGCCAAATGTTTGCAATATTTGAATGCACACACCTATGGCTTTTGAGCCAAATGGTACTTTCGAAAGATGCATGAGTATTTGCCTAACCAAAATAGTAAAAATAAAAAAAATAAAATAAAAAAAGATTAATTGTTTATCTACTATTTTTTTTTTTTTTTTTGTCTTGGAGCCTGCTATTTGAAATAATGTCATGCTTCAAATTGTTGGTTTCTAGGTATACCCAGCTATATATTAATTTTCTTCTTGTGGATAAGCACACAATATATATATATATATATATATATATATATATATATTATATTGCATTGTATAGGCATTGTGACAACCATATAATATGTTTTGTCGCCCATATTTTAATTTGATTTTGATGCTGAGTATATGTTTCTCCTTTTGACTTATTGGAATGCGTCCTTTGGCATTTGTCTCTGATAATGTCTTTTAGTTGCATTGTTTGGAACTGATGCATGGCTTTATCCTACTTTAGTCTATTGTGGTGGTTGTCAATTTTCATTGTTTGATGATGCAAAGTTGATATATTCAAGGTTCTAGAAAATATCAGAACCTAAAATGACTGAAGCTTTGACCGGTTAGTCGGCTTTAGATTTATTGTTTATCTACTTTTTTTTTTTCCTTTCTATTTACACGTCTCTACTTTGGCATCGTTATAAAATAGTTTAGAATGTATTGTAAATTTTGAAAGTTAAGTTAGACCTATTCAAGTGATGCCAAATTGTAAGGAGTAAAGTGCATTTTTAACCCTTCTTTTTCAGTTCAATTTTTTTTTTTTTTTTTTTAATAGCAATTAATTTGGCCTCTATCATCAAATTATAGATTTTCTTATCTTTTCTTGGCAACCAAACATAAAAATACAAATAAAATTTACCAATCTCCAACTCTAGTAGACAACTAGACACACATTAACTTAGCAACTAAAAAATCCTCAAATTTGGACCTAGAGTGATTGCAAATTGAAAATAATAAGATCAAATTGACTATAATTTGAAAATAACAGTTACCAATTTAATTGCTACCAACATGTAGGGATCACATTAATTGTATGCTGAAAGTAACAAAGACTAAATTGAATGCAAACAAAATCTAGGGATCAAATTGAAAATAATCTCAAAATATAGAGACCAAAATGATATTTTTGCCTATTTATCAATGCTTAGTTACATAATGTAGTAAACGTTTCACCATTCTACAATTCTATCATTGGTTGAATACATGACCTCCCTTATGTCAAATTAAGGGGGAGAGATGTAAATCAATATCTATATATAAAAAGAAAATGTGTGAGAACATAAGGTGCTATAATGTGGCGCAATATAATAGAATTCCATCATTTAGCTTTGCACCTCATCATCTTTTAATCCTCATATAACACTGTTGAGGTCTAAAAAGGATCATAGTGAAGGAGGCCCAAAAGGAAAAATCAAGCTAAACCCAAAGTAGCAGATGCGGGAGACCCATGAAGGAATAAAAGGCCCAGGGGATCTTGAAGCCCAAACGAAGAAGCATCCAAAAAAAAAGAGAACCACGACAAGGGATAAGAAGTAAGGATCCTCGGGAACCATCAAGAGGTGCGGATCCCGTCAGGCACAAAGACAAAGGAAGACTAGGACAGCTCGAAAGAAAAAGACAGAAGAAGAAAATAAGAAACAAAAGCAAAAGAACACAAGCGCTAGTAGAACCGAGCGACCTCTCATGGCACAGACAGAAAAAACCATCGGGGAACCAGGACAGGGAAGCACAAAAAAAAGAATGATAACAAGCGGCTTTCAAGTTGGCAAAACAGGATTCCGCCCAAATGGGAAAGAAAAGGGAAAAGTGGAAACTGCCAAAAACGGGGATGCCGAGAAGGGCATACCTCAGCACATCCCAAAGAAGATGGCCAATCGGGAACTTTCAAAAGAATTAGAGTTGAAAGAAGGAAAGGATGAGGAAAAAAACGGATATAGGGACTTACCGAGTGATAGGTATAGGACGTGCTCTGTTTGCAAAAAGGTAAAACAGGGGAACCAACGGTTCCCCGAGAAGACCAAAACTCCATTATAAAAGGAAGGGATGGGTTGTGAAGAGAGGGCGTGGGAAAAAAAAAAAAAAAAAAAAAAAAAAAAAAAAAGATTTTCTAGAAAAACTATCAGTAAATTTGTGGTAAAGAGAAAGAAAAACACCAAAGGAAAACAAATATTACTTCCCGGTATCCTGTAAAAGCCACTATTGCACATACTCGGATTCAAAGAGAATCAAATTTTGCAAGTTTTGAAGGCTGAAATAGCCACTCAAGATTGTAATTTTTGAGCTTGATTGAACCTTGTATCACGTCCTAGTGAGCTTTTCGTAACTTAACAGACAATGTATTAATGAAATATGCCTCATTAATCCCAGGATCCCCTTAGCATTAATTTTGTATCACTCTGTTAATCCCGCTTCTTTCCTTTTGAATTTACCTTGTTTTTTTTGGCATTCTTCAATACGAATATCCTTGCTTGCCATTTTTTTATTATTGTCAGGAGCATCCCCTGTATATTACTTGATTCTTAAACAGCTTGTTAGCTACGGTGAGTCAAGGCCCGGTTCACCAAAATCTTTTATTTAGGCCCGGGATCCTTGGGCCTGAGTGTCACTGAAAAAAAGCACTCTCACATTTTGGTGACTGTTGAGGTCTAAAAAAAAGGTCATAATAAAATAAGCCCAAAACAGAAGAACAAGTCAAGCCCAAAAGGAAAAATTCAGGCTAAGCCCAAAGCAATAGATACGGATGACCCATGGGGGAATAAAAGGAAGGCCTAGAGGATCCTGAAGCCCAGAAAAGAAAGAAGCATCCAAAAAAGAGACCACGACAAAGTATAAAGAAGCAAGGATCCTCAATAAACGCAGATCCCTTCAAGCACAAATAAAAAGGAAGACTGGGACAGATCGATAGAAAGAAGACAGAAAAAAAAGAAAACAAGAAAACAAAAGAACGCAATCGACCTCTCATGGCACAGACAGAAGAGGCCTTGGGGAACCAAGACAGGGAAGAAGAATGATAACAAAACGATTTTTAAAAAGGCAGAACAGGATTCCGCCCAAATAGAAAAGAAACGGAAAAGTAGAAGGCGCGAGAAGTGGGGATGCCGAGAAGGGCATACCTCAAAGACGTCCCAAAGAGGATGGCCAACCAGAAGCTTTGAAGGAATCAAAACCAAGAGAAGGAAAGAATGAGAGAAAACGGAAAAGGGACTTACCGAGACGATGGGGACAGAGCATGCTCTGTTTGCAAAAGAACAAAACAGGGGAACCAACGGTTCCCCGGGACGCCCAGAAAACTCCATTATAAAAGGAGGGGATGGGTTGTGAAGAAGGCAACGAGAAAAAAAAAGAAAGAAACGCAAGAAAGAAGAAATTCTCTAGGAAAAACTATCAAAAAATCTGTGCAAAAAGAAAATACTAAGGGAAAAACAAATATCGCTTCCCGATATCCTGTAAAGGCCACTATTGCACATACTCGGATTCAACGAGAATCAAACTTTGCAAGTTTTGAAGGCTGAAATAGCCATTCAAGACTGCAATTTTTGAGCTTGATTGGACCTTGTATCACGTCTTAGTGAGCTTTCTGTAATCAAACAGATAATGTATTAATGAAATCTTGTTTCATAATTCCCAGGATCCCCACATCACTTTTTTTTTTTTTATCGTCTTGCTAATCCTGTTTTTCTTTCCTTCTGAACTTACGTTGTTAATTTTTGGCACTCTTCGATATCCTTGTTTGTCATTTTTCTGTATATTGTCAGAAGTATTCTCTGCATTCACTTGATTCTTAAACGGCTCGTTCGTTAGTCTGCGGTGAGTCAAGGCCCGATCCACCAAATCCTTCCTTTTCACTCAGGCCCGGGATCCTTGGGCCCGAGTATCCCAAAAAGGCACTCTCACATTTTGGCGACTCCATTGGGGATTGGGCAAAGAAGAAGGAAGAAACAACCCCTTCACAGAGAATGCCTCCAAGACAAAAAAACAAACAAAGGAACTAATGTGCCACCTACGGCCTCCGAGCTGTAGGAGAAAACAAGGAAGTCTCCAGGCAAGGAGGTGGGATACCCTTGGTAGAACAGGAGGTTGTGTCGAACAAAGACACGTAAGACAGGAACCAGACCTAATGGCTAGGATGACAACAATGTTAAAGGATCTAGAGCAAGAAGTTCATCTTCTCAAAGAAGGCGAGGACACAAGAAATTAGAGACAATATTCCCCCTACGGCCACCAAGATGGGACACGCCCGGAAGGAGGGTCGGCAGATGGGAGGAAGAGCCAACCCTTAGTACTTAACACTTTGGCGGGACGTCAATGCCCTCCCGGAGCAAGAAAGGGAAAAACTCTCGGGGATCCCCAAGCAATTCTCTCGGGATCCCCGTTCCCTCCAGAACTTCTTGGCAAACCATATCCTAAGGGATACAAACTCCCAAAGTTCCATCCTTTCGATGGGAGGAATGGAAGTGCCGTGGAACATGTGAGCAGGTTTGTCCACACTATGGGCCCCTATGCAGGAGACAAAGAATTATGTCTAAGTGAATTTGCCAAATCCTTAGTGGATAGGGCATACACTTGGTACACCACGCCGAGACCGGGTCCATCAAGACTGGGAATAAGATGATGGAAAAATTATGCGCCAAATATTACCTTGGTGAAGACAAAATCACTTTTCAGAACCCGCAAATGGTGAGGCAGAGACCTGGAGAAGATCTTGTTCAATTCATTAAAAGATTCGAAGATGTGTCCCTAGACTACTATGGAGACCATGAAGAAAAGGAGCTCGTGGAAACCTGTATAGCCAACATGCTTTTTGATTACAGGCTCAACCTTGAAAATTTATGTATCACACGGTTTGTCTTTGACTGCTACGAGAGAACCGGAAGGACGGCGCAAACCATGAGAACAAAAAGGCTACCCGCGTCCCAAGCTATGACAAAGATTAGCAGGAGAGAAAAGGAAGAGACCGGATGGGAAGGTGTTTGAGGAACCACGGTAATCCCATGCACACTGGTGAGGAGTTAAGCCATGTCCTAGACAAATGGATTGGAGATGGGGTTGTCAGGCCATTCATTGTGTCCAGGCCACCAACCAAAGAAGAAAGGAAGAATCCTTTATTTTGCAGAATCCATAATTATGTGAAGCACTCCACTAAGGACTGGACCCTTCGCAGACTCTTCCACAAAAAGTTGAGAGAAGGAACCTTGGAACTCACTTAGAAGGAGCCAGAAGTGCAGAGGAACCCCTTGCCTAACCACAAAGGAAAAGGGGTGGTAGCAGTAGTAATACACGGGAACCCGACGAAGCGGGGAGAATCAAGGATCCTTCCACCCGAGCATAGTCAGAACCCTCTAGAAGAATCCTAAGTTCAGGTCACTATTCAATCAATTAGGATTCGGACTAGAAGCAAGAAGGGTGGCCACAGAGTCTCTCATGAGCATAGCAAAGCAGATTCGGGGATGGAATGCTTTACGGTTGAGTCGCATGCTAGTCAAGCTTTCCTGGAAACAACCAATGCAATAACCTTCACCGATGAAGACATGGAGATTGAGCACCCGGACCACCGTAGACCCCTTTATCTCATGGCCACCATAAACGGTGTTCAAGTCGGAAGAGCTTTGGTGGATATGGGGGCATCACTCAACCTCATAGCCTTAAGTACCCTCGGGAAGTTGTTGGCTTAGTTGTGAAGGATCCTGGGGGCTCCCATGGAAATAACAGGATTTGGAGGATCGGTGGAATCAATGAGAAGAATACGTGCAGCTAACCTTAAGGGTAGGACCAATAGTAGCTTTGACAAAGGTTTCATGTGATTAATGCAGAAGTTTCTTATCACGTGTTCTTTGGGACGCCCTGTGGCTTCATAAACATCGCCTTATTCCATCCACGTTCCATCAATGCATTAAAGGGAGGCTGAATGGAAGGCCCATAAGGATCCCCGCCAACCATAATCCTTTCGGCCAGGGAGAAGTGAACTTTGCAGAAACAATGTTTTATGATGAGTTGGAGCCGGATGATGAGAACCCCGCCCCAAGAACCCTAGGGGCACCTATCCTAGAAGAAGAAGAAGGAGGGAGGGGCACCCGTGACTTGAGGAACCTTCTAGAAAGAAAAAGACAAAAGAGGGAGCCCAGCTCTTCAGGATCTCGAGAATGTGTGGTGGTGCGGGAACCCGGGGAAGGCTAATCTATCGTTTGTGAAGGTGCGCGGGACCCGAATGCATTGTGCGGGAAGGTCACGGACCACCAAGCTGCATGATGGCCCAAGAAGAAATCCTAGAAGAACGATTAAGGAGGCCCATATTGGCTGAGGAAGAACTAAAGGAAGTAGACTTGGGAACAGAACCAGGATCCCGAAAACCTGTTTTCATTAGTAGTGAATTGGTGGCTCAAGAAAGAGAACAACTGGTAACCTTGCTTCAAAAATACAGAGATGTGTTTGCATGGACCTATGATGAGATGCCTGGTCTAGACCCGGAATTGGTAGTCCATTCTCTTAATGTGGACCCGGGGATGAGGCCAGTAGTCCAACCAGTTAGGATCTTCCACACCGAGGTAGAAGCTCAAATAGTCCAAGAGGTCAAGAAATTACTAACAGCTGGTTTTATCAAACCCATCCAACACCCAAGATGGCTTTCCAACATTGTAACTGTGAAGAAGAAAAATGGTCAAATCCGTTGCTGTGTAGACTTTCGCAACTTGAACAAGGCATGTCCTAAAGATGAGTTCCCCTTGCCCAATATCGACCTCCTTGTAGATTCAGCTGCAGGAAACTCAATGTTCTCGTTTATGGATGGGTACAGTGGATACAACCAAATTTGCATGGCAGCCAAAGATACAGAGAAGACGGCATTGAGAACTCCGATTGGGAACTTTTACTACACTGTAATGCCCTTTGGCCTCAAAAATGTAGGGGCTACGTATCAACGGACCATGACAGCCATTTTCCATGACATGATGCATGAGGAGATGGAAGATTATGTAGACGATATTTGTGGTCAAGTTAAAAACCAGAACAGGACATTTCCAAGTACTTGAGCAAGTCTTTGAAAGATGCAGGAAATACAAGTTACGTATGAACCCCATGAAGTGCGCCTTTGGAGTGTCTGCTGGAAAGTTCCTTGGGTTCCTGGTACATCACAAAGGCATAAGCGTGGACCTAGCCAAGGCCACAGCTATTGTCACGATGAGAAGACCAACTACTGTTAGGGAACTCAAAAGCTTCTTGGGAAGGGTCTCCTATATCGGGAGGTTTGTGCTTGGTTTAGCCTCGGCCTACAAAGCAGGCCTATCCAAACTATTGAAAAAGGGAAATGAATTTACCTGGGGAACAGAGCAACAGGAAGCTTTTCAAAGAATTCAGGGCATTATGAATCATCCGCCCACCCTCTAGGCACCAAAGATGCGTGGGCGACCTCTGTTGTTATACTTAGCATCAAACTCTCGAGGCAATAGGAGCTTTCTTTGGCACAAGAAGATGACCAAGGAAATGAGCAGCCCATATATTATGTAAGTAGAACACTCAAGGATACCGAGACCAGGTACCCCAGAATAAGAGAGAAAGCCTGCCTAGTGATCGTTTATGCATCCCAAAGGTTGAAGAGGTACTTCTCTCACTCACCAAATCCTCTTGGTAACCAAGTCCCACCCCATAAAAGCACTCCGCACCAGCCCCTTCTTACGGGAAGGATAGCACAATGGCTAGTGTTGCTCTCACAATATGATATAAGTATGAGAACTCCCAAGGCGGTCAAGAGCCAGGCCATAGCAGATTTGCTAACTCAATTCCCAGGGAAGGAAGAAGGCCCGCTGAGCGAAGAAATCCCTGGTGAGGTAGCAGTGATGGAGATCCCAGGGAAGAAATGGACCATGAGGTTTGACGGGTTAGCTACAGTAACTTCAAATGGGGTAGGAATTGTACTAAGCTATGAAAATGGGGATATCATGCCCTTGTCTTTCAAGCTTGGTTTCTCATGTTCTAATAATGCAGGTGAGTATGAGGCATACTTAATCGGGTTGACTATAGCACTCAGCATAGGAGTGAAACATATGAGAGTGTTGGGAGATTCTAATCTTGTAGTCTCCCAAGTGAAAGGTGACTTTGCATTACGAGAACAAAGCTTAGCACCCTACAGGACTTGGGCACAAAGGCTGGAGATGGAATTTCAAACCTTTAGCATAGAATACACTCAAAGAAGTGAAAACAGGTTTGCGGATGTTCTCGCCACTGGGATCCCAAATACCATTTAATGGGAGGGATATGCTTTGATAAAAATAGGAAGGCAGGAACATTCTATTGTAAGGATCCTCCAAGGGATGTACCTGGGGAATCCAAACAGTGGGGACTGGAGGGACGAAGTCAAAGAAAGGATGAAAGAGAAGAGCTCTAGAGGGAACATTAAAGAACTAATGGATTACACTCGGATAGAAGGAGAATTGTATAGAAGACTGCCGGGAGGAATACTATCCAGATGTATCACCGAGAAGGAAGGAAAGTCGAAACTAGAAGAATTACACGCCCAAGCATGTGGAGTTGCAAAAAAAGTCAGCCTATACGAAGGATGCAACGCATGGGGTATTGCGGCGATATGGACAAGGAAGCAAAGCAATCATACATGGGAAGTGCCGGGAATGTCGTTTGGAAATCGATAAAGAAGAAAGCTACGCGGTGTTTATTGCGAGAAGATTGGCGGGTTTCTTTCATAGGATACCGGCTCGGGGATCCCGCCAATTGACAGGAACCGGCCTACAAGCTCAAAAAACTAGCGTGCGGTATTTCTTGCGAACGACATTTTATTCAAAAATGGATACCATGGGGATCCCCTCAGTGTGCCTGGGACCAAAGGAAGCTAGAGAAGTAGTCGAGAGGTGCACACTGGAGATTGCGGAAGTCACCCGGGAAGAGAAGGCTGTACAAGCGATTCATCGTTGTTGGGATATTATCGGCCAACGATGAAAAGAGACTACGAGGAGCTGGTCAAAACATGTCATGCTTGCCAAGTCCTAGGAGATGCAATTCACACTCACCAAAATGTCCTACAGGATATGACGACACCATGGCCTTTTCATACTTGGGGGCTCGATCTCATAGGGCCCATAAATCCTCCATCCAATGGTTATATATGGATCCTGGCAGCCACGGAGTACTTTACAAAATGGGTAGAGTCCATCCCTTTGAAAAAAAAGCTTTTGGAGCAGTGTAGCAAATTTCATTCGAGACCACATCATTACAAGGTTCGGGATCCCCGGAAGATTGATCGGCGACAATGGAACCCCATTCATAAACAAAGATATGAAGGGATTAACTCAAGCATACCACATCAAGCATGGAAGATCTACCCCATACTACCCACAAGGAAATGGCCAAGCTGAAGCTACTAATAGGGTAATATTAACAATCCTTAAGAAAATGAAGCATGAGTATGGAGGAAAATGGAGTGACCATCCGGCATATATGCTTTGGGCATGTAGAAGCTCTGTAAAGACAGCCACAGGATTCTCCCCATTCTCCCTGGTTTATGGAATAGAAGCCATCAGCCCTGTGGAGTTAGTCATTCCTACACCAAGGGTAGTTTTGGAGGAAAATCGGGGAGAAAGTGAGGACGCAAGCAATGAAAAGAGGCTAGTAGATCTGGAAGTAGTAGAAGAAGAAAGAGAGCTGGCCAAAAAAAGGAGCCGAGATACCAAAGCAAAGAATGACCAGAGCATATGCACAAGCAGTATGCCCAAGAGTGTTCACTAAAGGGCAATTAGTGCTAAGGATGGCGGAACACGTGAGGAGGAAACCGCCAGGGCCTTCCAAGTTCACCCCAAAATGGGAAGGACCCTACATCATCAATGCAGCTCATGAAAGTGGGTATTATTACCTTGCCAAAGAAGATGGAACAGTCCTGACAGAGCCCATAAATGGGAAATGGCTGAAGCAATACTATGCATAAGGACAAGGGGATCCCGGTACCTCGGGGTCCTTTCACCAGACTTCACTATCTGCTAAGTTCTTTTTATTTTTGTCTTTTTATTTTTCAGCCTTTATCATGAATTCTGGTCTAAGATAATTTTGTTCGGGAACATGTGATAGATTGACACTTTGTGGTCAATATCGCACCAAAAGACTTTTTCTTTGTTCCTTAAAAATGACCATGTTTTAATGAAATTCTGTTTCTTCAACATTTAAGTTTTTCTTTAAATACTGCAAAGATCAAATTTGGATAAATTTAAGGAAGGATACCTAAGTCAAAAAAGGGGGAGAGTATGTAATACCCTTTTACATATGGCCTAGGATCCACCTCACAAATAATTTCAGATATCCCACAAGCAGTCCCAAGTGCATAGGTCTAGGATCACAGAATAAAAGTAAAATATCTAGGATACCTAGCCTAGCACTTGGCAAAAGGGGAACTTGTCAAAGTTCATGAACTGGGACCGTATCTCAAAAAAAAAATATATACATAGGGAAGGATACCATTGTACCCGATTCAAGTACTTGCATAATAGATTACGGGTACCTGGACCAGAATTTCTGATGAAGCCTGTGGAAACCATGGTCTAGGACTTAGGAAAGAAAAGAGCCATAGGAAAGAAAAGGCAATATACCAAAGAAAAAGGCAGATTCACATACTAAGAAATAAGAAGCAGTTTTGAAACACAAAAGAGAAAGCAAAGAGCAGAGCAATGTTCAAAAAAAAAAAACTTATACAACCCCAAATTGTTCATGTAAATCTGAAAAAAAAAAAAAATAAAAAAATAAGCTAAGGAATGAGGCCGGCCAACAGGGAGGCATCCGGAGAAATAACAGCACACAGCCAAAGTAGAAAGGATCCTCTGCCGCTTGACCTTCAAGTCTTGTAAAACCTTGTGAGCATGAGCCAAAACTTCCTTCGAGCTATCTCTATCTCGGTGTCTATACTCTTGAATGATTGCCCTCAAAAAAGATATGAGCCAGCAGACGCAAGTGATCCAATGAGAAAAGACAAATTGAACTTGGCCTCTAGAAGGTCTTGCACCACCCCTCTCCACTCCGAAGCTTTTCTTGGACAAGGAATCTACAGAGGAATTCCTTAGGGAAATCGGCCATAGCACACAGTAACTCCATCAAAATATTGCCTAGAAAAACGCCTCCCTAAGCCGCTGGTAAAATCCCCGTGACTCTTGAGCAGGCTCTCTAGCAGCGGCAGGCCTTCCACAGGAACAAAGAAGCGCAGGAAGCTACCATAAGAAGACCCAAAAACATGAAAGTGGGGCGGGGAAGACTGTTGAATTCCAAGAGATCAAAGCGAGCCAAGAAAGAGGAAAGCCTTGAATCAAGATCCGAGGCAGCCATCTTCGAGGCATCCCCCATCGTCGTGTCATCACTTGCAGAGACAGGAGGACTTGCAGCCTTTTGCTCTGGATGAAGGTCAACAACTTGAACAGGTCTCACAATTCCTTCGGGGATATAAGGCTCGAGAACCTACAAAGCCTGTATCAATATTCAAAAAAAAAAAAAAAAAAAGAAAAGGAAGAACAGATTTAGTCTTTTTTTTTAAAAAAAAAGGGAGAAAAAGAAGAACAAACCGGTTCCAGTTTCTTGGGGCAGAGCCTCTTCTTCCTCGATCTCGACTTTCCCGAAGATTCTGGGAAGGAACATAAGGCAAGTTGAAGAAAAGGTGAAGGACCAATGGCAAAGTGGCTAAAGGAAGGGATAGATGCAAGGGGCTTCGCCATATAAAAGAAAAAAAAAAAAAAAAAAAAAGGGAAGAAAAAGGAAACACGATGGGAGCAGCTTGCACTCACCTTCCGAGCTTTCTGATTCTAAAGAAGAGGCAACACCGGGAGCGGATTTCTCTTTGGTTTGACCTAAAAGGAAAAGGAAAAGGAGGAACTCAAGAAAAACTGGAAAAGAAAGTAAAAATATAACGCTATTTCAAGGAAACAAGGTTTACCTGTTTGTTTGGATAAAGGAGTGTCTCCCAAAGCACCTTTATCGACAAGGATTGAGGGAAACACTGATCTGATAGGACTAGGAGTGCGTTCAAGATGGGGAATTTGAGATGACGGGATCCTAGAAACTTTGGGATCCCGAGAATCCCGGGAACCTTGCATCGGTTGCCTGGTTTCCTCACTGGATCATCGATGAGAGGGCTCCTCCCCCATAACAGGAAAAACAACGAGAAAGAGCTGTGATAGTTTCCTCCCCGCAGCCTTGTCGGTCATAGGAGGGGATACCTCCACCTAAAGGAAGAAGAAGCGGAGAAGGCGGTGCTAAGTGAAAAAAAAAAAAAAAAGAAAAAAAAACACAACAGCAGGAAATGCTAACAACACAATGTCAGAACAAAAGGGAAAGAACAAAAGAAGGGGGGAACACACGTACCACGTCGTCTCAGGAAGATTGGCTCTTACCCTTCTTGTGATCGACTTTGCGTTTTGACTCGCAAAGGAAATCACCACTCGTCAAAGCAAAATAGAAATAAGTGCAACAAGGTGAACAGGTAAAAAAAAAAAAAAAGAGAGAAGAAGGAAAGAAGTCTTGCCCTTCTCACTCTCTCTCTGATTCTCGGAAGTCTTTTGCTTACTATGAGTCCGCCTAGAGGGTCCTAAAGGAGGTGGGATACCAAAACGAGAGGATCCTAAAGAACCATGGATCAAGTAGTCACGGGAACTGGGGAAAAGAAGACTCTACCTTGGTCTTCTTCCGGGTCCTTGAAACCAAAGGTTCCCCGACATCCTTGCCTTCCGAGATGCCAAGTGTGCTTGAGATTTCCCGTTTTCCTTCTTTTCGCCTCAGAGCCTATCTCCACACCCCCTGTACTTTCGCCAACATCAACGACTTTCATTTTCTTCGACTTGACATCCTTACCTTTACTCGGAGCAGTGGCAGCACTTATTGTCTCTGTTGCACCCTTTTTGATGGGCACCCCAAAGGAAGCACCAATGATGAGACTATCACCCAGCCAGGTCTCGGGAAAATCCTGTCCATAAGCCACCCAACCTCCCCTGGAGGCATGCCACTCTGCAAAACCAGTCTTGCTGCTTGCAGCAGAAAACAATCCCAGCAGTAGGAAGGGATAAACGTCTATTGGATGTCGAAGCAGAAACAATGCTAGGATTCGGGGCTTCCCGAACTGTAGCAGTGCCAACATAATCAACAAAAGACTTTTGTACTCTTCTCCAATAACTAGTATAGCCACTAGAAGCAAAGACTCCTCTCTCGGGAGTTAGGCACTGCAAATTGGGGGCTCCTCCGTGACCAATAAGAAAAGGCCTGCAGCCTCAAGAAAGGATCCAAGGAAGGAAGGGATGGCACCACATCCTTAAAAACTTGAGGAATGTCCTGATCAAAACCAAATTGTCGAAGCACCCGGTGTGCTGAATAATGAGTATATTTTGGGCCACTTGAAGAAGGCACAGGAAGCCAGGAGGGGCTAATGCAGGCAAGATAAGCCCGATCGCCCTCATCACCACGGCACAAGTCAAAGGTATTACCTGTAGAAGATAAAAAAGAAGACAACACAGAATCACACGCAAAGCCAGGACCAAACTCACGAGGAGATCTCCAATATAAGCTCCCCGCTTGGTCAAACAACTCCACAAGATTGAGGCCACCACCTTTCAAGCTAATCCAACGAAAAATAATGGGAAAGGCATCGGTAGAATTGCCACAAAGACCCTTCACTATGTCAGGAGATCCTTGGAACTTGTCCTTCACAAATTTCAAATTTCCGCACTTAGCCAAAGTAGCTGCAGAACGGTCCCACATGAAAATCTAAAGAATAGCACAGTGAAGAGATGAAGTGATCACATAACAAGAATCACCCTCGGCCTCATCACCATGAAGCTGGTCCAATTGAGAATAAACATGACCCAAAAATAGAGGGGCCAAAGGATACTGGGTACCTCGAGCCAACTTGATTGCCAACGGAAAAAACGAAGACTTAACTCCGCACCCAGGGAACTCACTAAACAAAAACTTACTAAGCCAAAAAGCCAGGAAACCGGCCCACCTCACTTCCTTATCTTTTTCACGAGAGAGGGTCATCACCCATCTCCCCATCCTAGCTGGCTTATCACCTGAAGAGGCGGCGCGACCACCAAAATGACCAAATAATTTTTCTTCTACCACGAGATCCTCACCAGAAAGGTTAATATCAAAGGGATTCTCTTCACCAAACACCGGGAGGAGGAAGTTATTAACCACATCCTCCAAGGTGATCATCAATTCACCAAAGAGAAAAGAAAAAAGTATGAAGGGAAGGACACCAACGACGTACGGATGCCGAGCCCTTTGGCGTCTCTAAAGCCCTCAAGGTTTTGGAAATAGCCAACGCCTTTAGGATACCGGCGTGCTCCAAACGACCCACAAACTCAAAGATCGACAACTCCTTGTCTACCCATATAGGCCAACCCTGAATCTTTCCGGAACAAAATCAAAGAAAATAGGAACCGCCTCTCGGATTCCTTGTCCGATCTGGAGATCAAAAATCTCTCTAGAATCGGGAACCCGGGCGGAACCAGCAAAACCCGTTTGGCCAGAAAACATCCAAACGTGAAGGGATGGAGGAGCCTCACCATGAGATATATGAGGGAAAAATAAATTGAGAGAATACCAAGGATCCCGTAAAGGGAAGGCCGGACGCTCAGTAACCTCGTGAGAATCACTCGAGCAGAACCGGAAGAACCTTCACCCTCGGAAGGACTGGGAGTACGCTCTCCCCTCTTTCGAGAAGAAGAAGAAGCCATCGAAACAACACGCACTATGAGAAGAAAAGAGATTGAAAGTGCGAAAGGGAGGAAGACCGGAGTAATGAGAGAAGAAGAGAAAAAGAAAGAGAAACACAAAGAGTGAAAAACTCGGAGAAGCAAAGTGATAAGATGAAACGGCTACAATAAAGGCGCAAATAGCGAGTTGGGGAAAATAGTTTATGGAAAGACGCGCGATTGCCAAGAAATTTAATTTGAAGTAGGGATTAATCAGCAGATTATTAATGAGAAATAACGGGAAACGAGAAAAGTGGGTAGAGGAGTTTTACCTCAAATACCCAACCGCCACGTCCCGTATAAAGAGGAAGCTGCAAAAAAGTAATAATTATAAGGGAATGCAACACGCAAAAAAAGGAGGTGACTAAAAGTAGCGAGAAAAGGGCGGGATCCCAAGTAAAAAGGAAGGGAACCCAGTAGAAGTTGAAAAAAGGGGGATACCACGAAAATCTTAGGAAACCTAAATCACTCACGCGTGGGTTTCGGGCAACCCACGAGCTCGGGGGGCTAAATGTTGAGGTCTAAAAAAAGGTCATAATAAAATAAGCCCAAAACAGAAGAACAAGTCAAGCCCAAAAGGAAAAATTCAGGCTAAGCCCAAAGCAATAGATACGGATGACCCATGGGGGAATAAAAGGAAGGCCTAGAGGATCCTAAAGCCGAGAAAAGAAAGAAGCATCCAAAAAAGAGATCACGGCAAAGTATAAAGAAGCAAGGATCCTCAATAAACGCAGATCCCTTCAAGCACAAATAAAAAGAAAGAATGGGACAGATCGATAGAAAGAAGACAGAAAAAAAAAAAAAAAAACAAGAAAACAAAAGAACGCAAGCGACCTCTCATGGCATAAATAGAAAAGGCCTCGGGAAACCAAGACAGGGAAGAAGAATGATAACAAAACGATTTTTAAAAAGGCAGAACAGGATTCCGCCCAAATAGGAAAGAAACGGAAAAGTAGAAGGCGCGAGAAGTGGGGATGTCGAGAAGGGCATACCTCAAAGATGTCCCAAAGAGGATGGCCAACCAGAAGCTTTGAAGGAATCAGAACCAAGAGAAGGAAAGAATGAGAGAAAACGGAAAAGGGACTTACCGAGACGATGGGGATAGAACATGCTCTGTTTGCAAAAGAACAAAACAGGGGAACCAACGTTCCCCGAGACGCTGTAAAACTCCATTATAAAAGGAGGGGATGGGTTGTGAAGAAGGAAAGCGTGAAAAAAAAAGAAAGAAACGCAAGAAAGAAGAAATTCTCTAGGAAAAACTATCAAAAAATCTGTGCGAGAAAGAAAATACTAAGGGAAAAACAAAATCGCTTCCCGATATCCTGTAAAGGCCACTATTGCACATACTCGGATTCAACGAGAATCAAACTTTGCAAGTTTTGAAGGTTGAAATAGTCATTCAAGACTGCAATTTTTGAGCTTGATTGGACCTTATATCACGTCTTAGTGAGCTTTCTGTAATCAAACAGATAATGTATTAATGAAATCTTGTTTCATAATTCCCTTAATCCCCACAAAGACTTTTTTTTTTTTTTTTATTGTCTTGCTAATCCTGTTTTTTTCTTTCCTTTCGAACTTACGTTGTTAATTTTTGGCACTCTTCAATATCCTTGTTTGTCATTTTTCTGTATATTGTCAGAAGTATTCTCTGCATTCACTTGATTCTTAAATAGCTCATTAGCTGCGGTGAGTCAATGTCCGGTCCACCAAATCCTTCATTTTCACTCGGGCCGGGATCCTTGGGCCCGAGTATCCCGAAAAAGGCACTCTCACAAATGACTCCACTGGGGATTGGGCAAAGAAGAAGGAAGAAACAATCCCTTCATAGAATATGCCTCCAAGACAAAGAAATAGCAAAGGAACTAATGTGTCACCTACGGCCTCCGAGCCCGTAGGAGAAAACGAGGTAGCTTTCAGGCAAGGAGGCGGGATACCCCTGGTAGAACAGGAGGTTGTGTCAGAACAAAGACACACAAGGTAGGAACCAGACCTCATGGCTAGGATGACAGCAATGTTAAAGTATCCGGAGCAAGAAGTTTGTCTTCTCAAAGAAGGCAGGACACAGGAAATCAGAGACAATGTTCTCCCCATGGCCACCAAGATGGAACACAGCCCGAAGGAGGGCCAGCAGTGGGAGGAAGAGCCAACCCTCATTACTTAACACTGGCAGATGTCAATGCCCTCCTGGAGCAAGAAAGAGAAAAACTCTTAGGGATCCCCAAGCAATTCTCTTGGGATCCCTCATTCCCTCTAGAACTTCTTGGCAAACCATACCCTAAGGGGTACGAAACCCCAAAGTTCCATCATTTCGATGGAAGAAATGGAAGTGCCATGGAACATGTGAGTAGGTTTATCCACACTATAGGCCCCTATGCGGGAGACAGAGAATTATGTCTAAGGGAATTCACCAAGTCCTTAGTGGATAGGGCATACACTTGGTACACCACACCGAGACCCGAGTCCATCAAAACTTGGGATGAGATGATGGAAAAATTCTGTGCCAAATATTACCCTGGTGAAGACAAGATCACTTTACAGAATCCGCAAATGGTGAGGCGGAGACCTGGAGAGGATCCCGTCTAATTCATTAAAAGATTTAAAGATGTGTCCCTAGACTACTATGGGGACCATGAAGAAAAGGAGCTCATGGAAACCTGTGTAGTCAACATGCTTTTTGATTACAGGCTCAACCTTGAAAATCTATGCATCACGCAGTTTTCTTTGACTGCTACAGAGAACCAGAAGGACGGCGCAAACCATGAGGACAAAAAGGCTGCCCGCGTCCCAAGCTATGATAGCATCAGTAGGAGAGAAAAGGAAGAGACCAGATGGGAAGGTGTTCAAGGAACCATCGGTGATCCCATGTACAACTGAAGAGTTAAGTCATGGCTTAGATAAATGGATCGGAGATGGGGTTGTTAGGCCATTCATCGTGTCCAGGCCACCAATCGAAGAAGAAAGGAAGAACCCTTTATTTTGCAGAATCCATAATTATGTCAAGCACTCCACCAAGGATTGTTGACCCTTCGCAGAGACTCTTCCACAAAAAGTTGAGGGAAGGAACCCTAAAACTCACTCGGAAGGAGCCAAAAGTGCAGAGGAACCCCTTGCCTAACCACAAAGGAAAAGGGGTGGTAGCAGTAGTAATACATGGGAACCCCGCAGCGGGGAGAATCTAAAGGATCCTTCCACCCGAGCACAGTCGGGACCCTCGAGAAGAATCCTAAGTTCAGGTCACTATTCAATCAATTGGGATTCGGACCAAAAGCAAGAAGAGTGGCCACAAAGTCTCTCATGAGCATAGCAGCAGATTCGGGGATGGAATGCTTTACAAGAGAGTCATATGATAGTCGAGCTTTCCTAGAGACAACCAATGCAATAACCTTCACCGATGAAGACATGGAGATTAAGCACCCAAACCACCGTAGACCCCTTTATCTAATGGCCACGATAAACGGCGTTCAAGTTAGAAGAGCACTGGTGGACACGGGGGCATCACTCAATCTCATAGCCTTGAGTACCCTGGAAGCTGTGGGCTTAGTTGACTGAAGGATCCTAGGGGCTCCCATGGAAATAATAGGATTTGGAGGATCGGTGGAATCAACAGAAGGATATGTGCAGCTAGCCTTAAGGGTAGGGCCAATAGTAGTCCTGACAAGGTTTCATGTGATTAATGCAGAAGTTTCTTATCATGTGTTACTAGGACGCCCATGGCTTCATAAACATCGCCTTATTCCATCCACGTTCCATCAATGCATTAAAGGGAGACTGAATGGGAGGCCCATAAGGATCCCTGCCAACCATAATCCTTTCAGCCAAGGAGAAGTGAACTTTGCAGAAACGATGTTTTATGATGAATTGGAGCCAGATGTTGAGAACCCCGCCTGGGGACCCCAGGGGCACCTATCCTAGAAGAAGAAGGAGGGAGGGGCACCCGTGACCCGAGGAACCTTACGGAAAGAAAAAGACAAAAAAGGGAGCCCAACTCTCCAGGATCCTAAGAATGTGTGGTGGTGCGGGAACCCAGGGGGAGGCTAATCTATCGTTTATGAAGGTGCGCGAGACCCGAATGCATTATGCGGGAAGGTCCCGGACCACCAAGCTACATGATGGCCCAAGAAGAAATTCCAGAAGAACTAGTTAAGAAGGCCTAGATTCAGCCTGAGGAAGAATTAAAGGAAATAGATTTGGGAACAGAAGCAGGATCCCGAAAGCCTGTCTTCATTAGCGATCAATTGGTGGCGCAAGAAAGGGAACAACTGGTAACCTTGCTTCAAAAATACAGAGATGTGTTCTCATGGACCTATGATGAGATGCCTGGTTTAGACCTAGGGTTGGTAGTCCATTCTCTTAATGTGGACCCAGGGATGAGGCCAGTAGTTCAACCAGCTAGGGTCTTCCACACCGAGGTAGAAGCTCAAATAGTTCAAGAGGTCAAAAATTGCTAACAGCTGGTTTTATCAAACCCATCCAACACCCAAAATGGCTTTCCAACATTATACTGTGAAGAAGAAAAACGGTCGAGATCCGTTCTTTGTGTGGACTTTCGCAACTTGAATAAGGCATGTCCTACGGATGAATTCTCCTTGCCCAATATCGACCTCCTTGTAGATTCAGCTGCGGGGAGCTCAATGTTCTCATTTATGGATGGGTATAGTGGGTACAACCAAATCCGCATGGCTGCCAAAGATGCAGAGAAAACGGCATTCAGAACTCCAATTGGGAACTTTTACTACACTATAATGCCTTTTGGCCTCAAAAATGCGGGGGCTATGTATCAACGGACCATGACAACCATTTTCTATGACATGATGCATGAGGAGATGGAAGATTATGTAGATGACATTGTGGTCAAGTCAAAGACCAGAACAGGACATTTCCAAGTACTTGAGCAAGTCTTTGAAAGATGTAGGAAGTACAAGTTACGTATGAACCCCATGAAGTGTGCCTTTGGAGTGTCTGCTGGAAAGTTCCTTGGGTTTTCGGTACATCACAAAGGCATAAGTGTGGATCCAGCCAAGGCCACAACTATCGCCACAATGAGAAGACCAACTATTGTTAGGGAACTCAAAAGCTTCACGGGAAGGGTCTTCTATATTAGGAGATTTGTGCCTGATTGGGCCTCGGCTATAGCAGGTCTATCCAAACTGTTGAAAAAGGGGAATGAATTTACCTGGGGGATGGAGCAGCAGGAAGCTTTTCAAAGAATTCAAGGCATCATGAATCATTTGCCCACCCTCCAGGCACTAGTACGTGGGCGACCTCTCGCTACTAACTTAGCATCAAACTCCCAGGCAATAGGAGCTTTTTTGGCACAAGAAGATGACCAAGGGAATGAGCAGCCTGTATATTATGTAAGCAGAACACTCAAGGATACCGAGACCAGGTACCTCAGAATAGAGAAAGCCTGCCTAGTGATCATTTATGCGTCCCAAAGGCTAAAGAGGTACTTCTCATCTCACCAAATCTTTTTGGTCACCAAGTCTCACCCCATAAAAGCACTCCTGCACCAGCCCCTTTTTACGGGAAGAATAGCACAATGGCTAGTTTTGCTCTCTCATTATGATATAGGCATAAGAACTCCCAAGGCTGTCAAAAGCCAGGCCATAGCAGATTTGCTAGCTCAATTCCCGGGAAAGGAGAAAGGCCCCCGCAGAGCGAAGAAATCCTTGGTGAGGTACCAGTAATGGAGATCCCGGGGAAGAAATGGACCACGAGGTTTGACGGGTCGGCTCTACAAAGAACTTCAAATGGGGTAGGAATTGTACTAAGTTGTGAAAATGAGGATATCATACCCTTGTCTTTCAAGCTTGGTTTCTCGTGCTCTAATAATACAAATTTGAATATGAGGCATACTTAACTGGGTTGACTATAGCACTCAGCATAGGAGTGAAACATATGAGAGTGTTGGGAGATTTCAATCTTTTAGTCTCCCAAGTGAAAGGTGACTTCACGTTATGGGAACAAAGCTTAGCACCCTACAGGACTTGGGCACAAAGGTTGCAGATGGAATTTCAGACCTTTAGCATAGAGTACACTCAAAGAAGTGAAAACAGGTTTTTTGATGCGCTCGCCACCCCGGGATCCCAAATACCATTTAATGGGAGAGATACGCTAATAAAAATAGGAAGGCAGGAACATTCTATTGTAAGAATCCTCCAAGGGATGTACCCCGGAGAGTCCAAACAGTGGGATTGGAGGGACGAAGTCAAAGAAAAGATAAAAGAGGCGGGGCCTAGAGAGAACATCAAAAAACTAATGGATTACACTCGGATAGAAGGAGAATTGTATAGAAGGCTGCCAGGAGGAATATTGTCCAGATGTATCACCGAGAAGGAAGGAAAGTTGAAGCTAGAAGAATTACACGCCCAAGCATGTGGAGTTCAGAAAAGGTCAGCCTATATAGAAGGATGCAACGCATGGGGTATTACTGGCCAAATATGGACAAGGAAGCAGCAATTATACAGGAGAAATGCTAGGAGTGTCGTTTGGCAATTGATAAAGAAGAAAGCTACGCGGTGTTTATTGCAGAAGATTGGCGGGTTCCTTTCATAGGATACCTGGCTCAAGGGATCCCGCCAACCGACAGAAAACCGGCCCACAAGCTCAAGAAGCTAGCGAGACAGATATTTCCGCAAAACGACATCTTATTCAAAAAGGGATACCGTGGGGATCCCCTAAGGTGCCTAGGATCAAAGGAAGCTAGAGAAGTAGTCAGGGAAGTACATTTTGGAGATTGTGGAAGTCACCGGGGAAGAGAAGGCTGTATAAGCAATTCTTGTTGTTGGGATATTATCGGCCAACGATAAAAAGAGACTCTGAGGAGCTGGTCAAAACATGTCATGCTTGCCAAGTCCTGGGAGATACAATACACACTTACCCAAATGTTCTACAGGATATGACGACACCATGGCCTTTTCACACTTGGGGGCTTGATCTCATAGGGTCTATAAACCCTCCATCCAACGGTTACATATGGATCCTGGCAATCACCGAGTACTTTACAAAATGGGTAGAGGCCATCCCTTTGAAAAAAGCCACTGGAGTAGCCGTAGCAAATTTCATTCTAAACCACATCATTACAAGGTTCGGGATCCCCAGAAGATTGATCGGTGACAACGGAACCCCATTCATAAACAAAGATATGAAGGGGTTAATCAAGCATACCACATCAAGCATGGGAGATCTACCTCATACTACCTACAAGGAAACGACCAAGCTAAAGCTACTAATAGGGTAATGTTGAAGATCCTTAAGAAAATGAAGCATGAGTATGGAAGGAAATGGAGTGATCATCTGGCGGATGTACTTTGGGCATGTAGGAGCTCTATAAAGACAGCCACAGGATTCTCCCCATTCTCCCTGGTATATGGAGCAGAAGCCATCAGCCCCGTGGAGTTAGTCATTCCTACACCAAGGGTAGTTCTGGAGGAAAATTAAGGAGAAAGTGAGGACACAAACAATGAAAGGAGGCTAGCAGATCTGGAAGGGGTAGAAGAAGAAAGAGAGCTGGCCAAGAAAAGAAGCCAGAGGTACCAGAAAAGAATGACTAGGGCATATGCACAAGCAGTACGCCCAAAAATGTTCAACGAGGGGCAATTAGTACTAAGGATGGCGGAACATGTGAGGAGGAACCTACCAGGGCCTTCCAAGTTCACCCCAAAATGGGAAGTACCCTACATCATTAGTGCAGCTCATGAGAGCAAGTATTATTACCTTACCAAAGAAGATGGGACAGTCTGACAGAACCCATAAACGGGAAATGGCTGAAACAATACTATGCATAAGGACGAGGGGATCCCGGTACCTCAAGGTCCTTTTACCAGCTTCACCATCTGCTAAGTGTTTTTTATTTTTATCTTTTTATTTCAGCCTTTATCATGAATTCTGGTCTAAAATGATTTTGTTCAGGAATCTATGATAGATTGACACTTTGTGGTCAATATCGCACTAAATGATTTTCTTTGTTCCTTAAAAATGACCATATTTTAATGAAGTTCCTTTTTCTTTAATATTTAAGTCTTTCTTTAAATACTGCAAAGACCAAGTTTGGATAGATTTAAGGAAGGATACCCGAGTCAAAAAAAAAAAAAAAAAAAAAAAAAAAGGTATGTAATACCCTTTTACATATGGCCCAGGATTCACCTCACAGATAATTTCAAATACCCTACAAACAGTTCCAAGTGCATAGGTCTAGGATCACAAATAAAAGTAAAAATACCCAAGATACCTAGCCTAGCACTTGGCAAAAGAGGGGAACCGTCAAAGTTCATGAACTGGGATCATATCTCAAAATATATATAGGAAAAGATACCAATGTACCCGATTCAAGTATTTGCATAATAGATCACCGGGTACCTGGACCGAAACTACAGTGAAGCCTGTGGAAACCATGGTCCAGGACTCAGGAAAGAAAAGAGAAAAGTCATAGGAAATAAAATGCAATATATCAAAGAGAAAGGCAAATTCACATACTAAGAAATTAGAAGCAGTTTTGAAACACCAAAAAAAAAAAAAAGAAACAAAGAGGAAAGCAATGTTCAAAAAAAAAAAAAACTTTTACAACCCCAAATTGTTTATGTAAATCTAAAAGTAAGCTAAGGAATGAGGCCGGCCAACAAGGAGGCATCCGGAGAAATAACACGCACAAATCGAAGCGAGAAAGGATCCTCTGCCGCTTGACCTTCAAGTCTTGTAAAACCTTGTGAGCATGAGCCAAAGCTTCCTCAGAAGCAGCTATCTCGATGTCTATACTCTTGGATGATTGCCTCTAAAACAGCATATGAGCCAACAGACGCAAGTGATCCAACAAAAAAGACAAATTGAACTTGGCCTCCAGAAGGTCTTGGACCACCCCTCTCCACTCCAAAAGCTTTTCTTTAGATAAAGAATCTCTGAGAAGAATTCCTTAGGGAAACCAAAGACAAAGACATAGCAACTCCATCAAAATATTACCCAAAAAAACACCTCCCCTGAAGCCTTTGGTGAAATCCCCTTGACTCTTGAGCAGACTCTCTAACAGCGGCAGGCCTTCAACATGAACAGAGAAGCGCAGGAAGCTGCCATAAGAAGACCCAAAAGCATGGAAATGGCTAGCGGGAAGACTGTTAAAATTCAAGAAATCAAAGCGAGCCAGGAAGGAGGAAAGCCTTGAATCAAGATCCGAGGCAGCCACTCTCGAGGCGTCCCCCATGTTTGTGTCACCACTTACAGAGACTGGAGGACTTGCAGCCTTTCACTCTGGGTGAAGATCAGCAATTCGAACGGATCTCACAATTCCTTCGGGGATAACAAGCTCAGAATCTATAAAGTCTGTATCAATATTCAAAAAAAAAAAAAAAAAGAAAAGGAAAAACAGATTTAGTCTTAAAAAAAAAAAAGGGAGAAAGAAGAACAAACCAAGACCGGCTTCTTGAGGCAGAGCCTCTTCTTCACGATCCCCGATTTCCCCGAAGATTCTGGGAAAGAACATAAGGCAAGTTGGAGAGGGATGATGAAGAACCAATGGCAAAATGGCTAAAGGAAGGAAGAGATGTAGGGGCTTCGCCATTTTTTTTTTTTTTTTAAAATGAGAAGGGCGAAGGGAAGGAAAGAAAGGAAAAGGAAACACAGTGGGAGCAACTCGCACTCACCTTCCGTTTTTCGATTCTAAAGAAGAGGCAACACTGGGAGCAGACTTCTCACTAGCTTGACCTAAAAGGAGAAAGAAAAGAAGGAACTCAAAAAAAAAAAAAAAAAAAAAAAAAAAAAATGGAAAAGAAAATAAAGATGTAACGCTATTTCAAGGAAACATGGCTCACCTGTTTGTTTAGATAAAGGAGTGTCTCCCAAAGCGCCTTTACCTAACAATGTTTGAGGAAACACTGATCTGATGGGACTAGGAGTGCGCTCAAGATGGGGACTTTGAGATGTAGGGATCTTAGAGGCTTTGGGATCTTGAGAATCCTAGGAACCCTGCATCGGTTGCTCGGTTTCCTCAGCCGGACCACCAGTAGGGGGCTCCTCCCCCACAATAGGAAAAGGCAATGAGAAAGAGCTGTAACAATTTCCTCTCCAGAGCCTTGCCGGTCATAGGAGGAGATACCTCCACCTAAAGGAAGAAGAGGAGGAAAAAGAAGTGCCAAGTGAAAAACAACGGGGTAATGCTAACAACACAGTGCTAGAGCAAAAGGGAGAGAACATAATAAAAAAAAATTAAAAAAAAAAAAAGCACACATATCACGTCGTCACCAGAAAATTGGCTTTTGCCCTTCTTGTAATCAGACTTGCGCTTTGACCGCAAAGGAAACCACCACTTGTCAGCAAAATAGAAATAAGTGCAACAAGGTGAACAAGTGAAAAAGAGAGAAGAAGGAAAGAAGTCTTGCCCTTCTCTCTCTCTTTTCTGATTCTCTGGAAGTCTTTTGCTTACTACGAGTACGCCGAGAGGGTCCTAAAGGAGGCTAGGATACAAAACTAGAGGATCCTAAAGAACCATGGACCTAAGCGATCCACAGGAACCTGGGAAAAAGAAGACTCTACCTTGGTCTTCTTCCGGGTCCTTGAAGCCAAAGGCTCCCCGACATCCTTGCCTTCTTGAGATGCCAAGTGTGTTTGAGATTTCCCAGTTTTTCTTCTTTTCGTCTCAAAACCTATCTTCACACCCTCTGTGCTTTCATCAACGTCAATGACTTTCATTTTTTCGGCCCGACATCCTTACCTTTACTCGGAGCGGTGGCGGCACCTATTGTCTCCACTGCACCTTTCTTGATGGGCACTCCAGAGGAAGCGCCAATGACGAGACTATAACCTTGACCAAGTCTCGGGAAAATCCCGTGCATAAGTCACCAAACCTCCCCGGAGGCATGCCACTCTGCGAACCCGGTCTTGCTGCTTGCAGCAGCAGAAACAATCCCAGCAGTAGGAAGGGATAAACGCCTATTGGATGTCGGAGCAGAAGCAATACTAAGATTCGGGGTTTCCCGAACTATACCGGAGCCAACATAGTCAATAAAAGACTTCTGCACTCTTCTCCAATAACTAGTATAGCCACTAGAAGCAAAGACTCCTCTCTGGGAGTTGGGCATCGCAAATTGGGGGCTTCTCCGTGACCAATAAGAAAAGGCTTGCAGCCTCAAGAAAGGATCCAAAGAAGGAAGGGACAGCACCACGTCCTTAAAAACCGGGGGAATGTCCTGGTCAAAACCAAATTGTCGGAGCACCGGTGTCTTTGAATAATAGGCATATTTTGGGCCACTCGAAGAAGGCACAAGAAGCCAAGAGGGGCTAATGCAGGCAAGATATGCCCAGGACTACCCTCATCACCATGGTGCAAGTTAAAGGTATTACCTGTAGAAGATAAAAAGGAAGACAATACAGAATCACACGCAAAGCCAGGGCCAAACTCACGAGGTGATCTCCAATGTAAGTTCCCTACTTAGTCAAATAACTCCACAAGATTAAGGCCACCACCTTTCAAGCTAATCCAACGAAAAATAATGGGAAAAACATCAGTCGAATTGCCACAAAGACCCTTCACTATGTCAGGGGATCCTTGGAATTTATCCTTCACAAATTTCAAATTCCCGCACTTGGCCAAAGTAGCTGCAGAACGGTCCCACATGAAAATCTAAAGGATAGCACAGTGAAGAGATAAGGTAATCACATAACAAGAATCACCCTAGGTCTCATCTCCATGAAGTTGGTCCAATTAAGAGTAAACATGACCCAAAAACAGAGGAGCCAAAGGATATTGGGTACCTCGAGCCAACTTGATTTCTAACGGAAAAAAGGAAGACTTAACTCCATACCCAAGGAACTCACTGAACAAGAACTTGCTAAGCCAAAAACTAGAAAACCGGCCCACCTCACTTTCTTATTTTTCTCACGAGAGAGGGTCATCACCCATCTCCCCATTCTAGCCGGTTTACCACGGGAAGAGGCAACCACGACCACCAAAATGACCGAACAGTTTATCTTCCACCACGAGATCCTCCCCAGAAAGGTTAATATCAAAGGGGCTCTCGTCACCAAATACCGGGAGGAGGAAGTTATTAACCACATCCTCCAAGGTAATCGTTAATTCACCACGAGAAAAGAAAAAGGTATGAAGGGAAGGGCACCAACGACATACCAGTAGCGCTCAAGCGACCCACAAACTCAAGATCGAGACGGTTCCTTGTCTACCCGGATGGGCCAGCCCTGAATTTTTCCTAGGACAAAATCAAAGAAGATAGGCACCGCCTCTTGAACTCTTTGTCTAATCTGAAGGTCAAAAATCTCTTTAGGGTCAGGAACCTGGGCAAAACCGGCGAAACCCGCTTGGCGAGAAAACATCCAAGCATGAGGAGATGGAGGAGCCTCACCATGAGATACATGAGGGAAAAATGAACTGGGAGAATACCAAGGATCCCGTAAAGGGAAGGCCGGACGTTCGGTAACCTCGCGAGAATCACTCGGAGCAGAACCGGAAGAACCTTCGCCCTCGGAAGGACTAGGGGTACGTTCTCTCCTCTTTCGGGAAGAAGAAGAAGCCATTAGAACAACATGTACAACAAAGAGAAGAGATTGAAAGTACGAAAAGAGGGAAGACCGAGAGTATGAGAGAAGAAGAGAAAAAGAAAGAGAAACCCAAAGAATGAAAGACTCAGAGAAGCAAAGTGATAAGATGAAACGGCTACAATAAAGGCGCAAATAGCAGTTGGGGAAGACAGTGTATAAAAAGACGCGTGCAGTTGCCAAAAATTTAATTTGAAGAAGGGATTAATCAATGGTTATTAATGAGAAGTAACGAGAAACGAGAAAAGTGGGTAGAGGAATTTCACCTCAAATACTCAACCGCCACGTCCCATGCAAAGAGGAAGCTGCAAAAAATAATAATAAGGGAACGCAACACACAAAAAGGAGGTGACCAAAAAAAGTGAGAAAAGGGTCGGGATCCCAAGTAAAAAGGAAAGGAACCCAGTAGAAGTTAAAAAGGGGGATCCTACGAAAATCTTGGAAAACCTGAATCACTCACGCGTGGGCTTGAGGCAACCCACGAGCTCGGGGGGCTAAATGTTGAGGTCTAAAAGGATCATAGTAAAGGAGGCCCAAAAGAATGAGTCAGGCCCAAAAGGAAAAATCAAGCTAAGCCCAAAGTAGCAGATGCGGGAGACCTATGAAGGAATAAAAGGCCCAGGGGATCTTGAAGCCCAGACAAAGAAGCATCCAAAAAAAAAAAAGAACCACGGCAAGGGATAAGAAGTAAGGATCCTCGGGAACCATCAAGAGGCGCGGATCCCGTCAGGCACAAAGACAAAGGAAGACTAGGACAGCTCGAAAGAAAAAAAGAGAAGAAGAAAATAAGAAACAAAAGCAAAAGAACACGAGCGCCAGTAGAACCCAGCGACCTCTCATGGCACAGACAGAAAAAACCTCGGGAACGAGCAGGGAAGCACAAAAAAAGAATGATAACAAGCGGCTTTCAAGTTGATAGAACAAGATTCCACCCGGATGGGAAAGAAAAAGGAAAAGTGGAAAGCGCCAAAAACGGGGATGCCGAGAAGGGCATACCTCAGCACATCCCAAAGAAGATGGCCAACCAGGAACTTTCAAAAGAATCAGATTTGAAAGAATGAAAGGATGAGGAAAAAACGGAAATAGGGACTTACCAAGTGATAGGTACGGGACGTGCTCTGTTTGTAAAAGGTAAAAACAGGGGAACCAACGGTTCCTGGGAAGACCAAAACTCCATTATAAAAGGAAGGGATGGGTTGCGAAGAGAGGGCAAAAAAAAAAAAAAAAAAAAAAAAAAAAAAAAAAAAAAAAAAAAAACAAAAAAAAGAAGAGATTTTCTAGAAAAACTATCAGTAAATCTGTGGTAAAGAGAAAGAAAAACACCAAGGGAAAACAAATATTGCTTTCCGGTATCCTGTAAAAGCCACAATTGCACATACTTGGATTCAAAGAGAATCAAACTTTGCAAGTTTTGAAGGCTGAAATAGCCACTCAAGACTGTAATTTTTGAGTTTGATTGAACCTTGTATCACGTCCTAGTGAGCTTTCTGTAACTTAACAGACAATGTATTAATGAAATATGCCTCATTAATCCCAGGATCCCCTTAGCATTAATTTTGTATCAGTTTGTTAATCCCGCTTCTTTCCTTTTGAATTTACCTTGTTGTTTTTTTTGGCATTCTTCAATATGAATATCCTTGCTTGTCATTTTTTTATTGTCAAGAGCATCCCCTGTATATTACTTGATTCTTAAACAGCTTGTTAGCTGCGGTGAGTCAAGGCCCGATTCACCAAAATCTTTTATTTAGGCCCGGGATCCTTGGGCACGAGTGTCATAGAGAAAAAATGCACTCTCACAAACACTCTTTAGCCTTCTACCTAATCAAAGCTTTAAATTAATTTATCTATTTACCTTTCCACCTAATTTTATCCTCCTACCAAAATTTAGCCTTCCACCTAATCAAAACTTTAAATTAATCATCTATTTAACCTTCCACCTAAGCAAAGATTTTATTAATTTATTAATTTTGTATTTTTTTTTTTGTATTCAACAATAAATAATTTTCTCTCCTTAAAATTTATATTAAAAAATAATTATGGAAACCACTTAGCATGATATGTATGTACTTATGTATGTAAAAAAAAAAAAAAAAAAAAAAAACACATGTAAATGCCAAGCCAATTAAAAAACGGAGTAGAGTATTTGAGTAAAAAATAAAACTATTAGAAAATGGAGGCTGTAAGGCTGCACACCAAAGGAGGCTCAAGCCTATGGCCATATACAAGAAAAGGATAGTCAAGAAGATGTGTTCTATATACATGGAATCCTCAATAAAATTTTACAGTGGAAGTATTAGTAGTAAAAAGTCTAATGGCACAATAATTATCCATAATATGGATAGCTGTAAGAGCAATGGTGGGGCCAGAATTTAACATTGGTAACATAGTTATGTCCCCAAACACCCATTGTGGGTGGATAAAGTTCGACCTAGACCGAACTTGAGCCGAGGGCTGAGGTCCATGGATTTGTAGCCCAACCCACATGTGAAGGGCCTGAACTAGATCATTGTATGTGACTATGTTAAGATCTAAATAGATCAATCTTGCTCCCCAAGGAAGAGAAGTAGTGCCAAGGAGAATTAATGTTTTAGGGGAGTCCGTAATTTGAGCATGGATTTCAATACAGGGTTCAAGTTACAAGGGAATCATTGTAGTGACAAAGCAAGGGGACCCACCCCCTAGTACAAGATTAGACATGCTAGAATAATGGCCTAGACTCAAAGTGCCATCGGACACGGCAAGTGGAGGGACTTATGCACAGGTGGAATATTTCCATCATTGTTAACCCATTAACAAGAGTGTTGTTGAGATCCAAAAAATCACAACACCAAGGCCCAAAGAAATAACACAATGGGCCATGAAAAAGTGAATATGAAAAAGATTAAGCTTACCACAAGGGAAAATGATGATAAGTCCAAAACCCACATTGGATAGGCCTTAGAACTCATAAAATAAAGGGAAGAAAGAGAGAAGGCCCAGCTTGCCTAGACTAGAGAATTGGAGAAAGTCTAATGAGAAGAACTAAGGCGGGATCTCGGAGGCTATCAAAAGTTCGGGATCCCAAGGATGTGTAAGACAGGATTAAGACGGCTCAAAGGGGAATACCAAAAAGGCACAAGAAACGAATGGTAGATATGTCCTTTTCAAGCGACCGGTGATGCAACAAGAAAGCTGAAGGCATAGGATAGCCATTCATAAGCAAAGGGATGGTACCTTAGGGAACTCAGAATGAGAAGCTATAAGGGGAAGTAGCAGGGAAAACCTTCGACCCAGCAGGAATGGATTCTGCCCATTTGGGAAAAATGACAAAAAAAGAGAACGACCAAAAGTTGAGTCCGAAATGGTGAGAAGCTTGGAAAGAAACAAGAAATCAAGAACTGCCCCCTAAGCACGCCGGAATAGAAAGTCAGCCATAGGCTTTCAAAGAAAAAAGCACCAAAAGGAGGAAATTATGAGGAACAGGAAAAAAATCAGTCTTTTGGGTGATAGGCACATAATGGGCTCTGGTACCCTGGGGAGCAAGGGAGGGGAATCAATAGGACCCGGAGTTCCTTGGAATGACACTATAAAAAGGGGAGGGATCATAACGGAAGAGGTAGAAGAAAACTCGGCTAGAACTCAAAAGAGTAGAAAAGGAGAGAGAGACATTTCCAGGTATCCCAGACAACCACTATAGAACATACTTGGATTCAAAGGGATTCAAACTTTGTAAGTCTTAGAGGCTTGAATAATCGTTTAAGCTGTAATTTTTAAGCTTATTTGGACCTTGTAACATGTCTTAGTGAGCATTTTGTAATTTGTAATTGAAAAAAGACAACGACATATTTAATATTGACTTGAGGATCTTTAACATTTATTCGTGTCCTCTGTTATTACATTTGTTGTCTTCTTTTACGTTTGCTTGCTATTCCAATATATTCTTGCTTGCTAGCATGTATTTCTTGTAGGATCCCCGCTCTGTGCATCACTTGGTTTGTAAATGTGACCATTTAGCTATGGTGAATCAAGCCCAATCCCTTCAAACCACAACAACCGGGCCTAGGGTCCTTGCTTTAATTTGGGCCTGGAATTTGTCAAAAAAAAAAAGGACTCACACATTTTGGTGACTCCACTAAGGACTAGGTAAAGGAGAGGGAAGAAGCAGTCTCTTCGCAGAGCATGGCTCCAAGGCAAAGGAACAACAAAGGAACCAATGTGCCACCTGAGCCTACGAGCCCGTAGGAGAAAATGAAGTGGCCTCTAGACGGAGGAATGACGTGCCTCTGGTAGAACAGGAAATTGTATCAAGCCAAAGACGCGCAAGACAAGAGCCAGATCCTATGGCTCGAATGGCAGAAATGTTGAAAGATTTGCAGCAAGAAATTCACCTTCTCAAAGAAGGCAGGACACAGGAAATCGGGGACAATGTCCCCCCTGTGTTCAACTAGGATAAAGCCCAATCAAAGGGTGGGTCAACAAAGAAGAGGGGGTGGCAACCCCGAAGAATCGATGTTTGGCGGATGTTAATGCTCTTTTGGAGCAAGAAAGGGAAAAACTCTCAAGAATCCCCAAGCAATTTTCTCGGGATCCCCCATTCCCACCAGAACTCCTTAGCAAGCCATATCCCAAAAAATATGAACCTCAAGTTCCATCCTTTTGACGGAAGAAATGGAAGTGCTACGGAACACGTGAGTAGATTTATCCACACTATGTGCCCCTATGTAGGAGACAGAGAACTATGACTAAGGGAGTTTGCTAAGTCCCTAGTAGACAGAGCATATACTTGATACACCATGCTGAGACCTGGGTCCATTAAGATTTAGGACGAAATGATGGAGAGGTTCTATGCAAAGTATTACCCTAGTGAGGACAAGTTCACTTTCCAAAGCCTTTAGATGGTAAGACAAAGGCCTGGAGAAGATCTTGCCCAATTCATCAAAAGATTTAAAGATATTTCTTTAAACTGTTATGGAGACCATGAAGAAAAGGAACTCGTGGAGACTTGCATCTTCAACATGCTCTTTGATTACTGGCTCAACCTTGAAAATTTATGCATCACTCAATTTGTTGACCTATTACAAAGAACTAGAAAGACAACACAAACTATGAGAACAAAGATGGTGCCAATACCCCAAGCCATGACAAAGATCGGTGGGAGAAAAAGGAAGAGGCCCGACGGGAAAGTGTTCAAGGAACCACCAGTAATCCCATGTACCACGGAGGAATTGAACCATGTCCTAGACAAATGGTTTAAGGATGGAATTGTTAGGCCTTTTACCGTGTCCAGGCCACCGACAAAGGAAGAAAAAAAGAACCCTTTGTTCTACAGGATTCATAATTATGTCTAGCACTCTACTAAGGACTGCTCGGATCCTCCGTAGGCTCTTTCACAAAAAGCTAAGAGAAGAAACCCTAGAGCTCACTCAAAAGGAGACAGAAGTGCAAAGGAACCCCCGCCCAACCATAAAAGGAAGGGGGTGGTGGCTGTAGTGATCCATGGGAACCCAACAAAAGCATAACAATTTGAAGGATCCTTCCACCCAAGCACAGTCAAGACTTTCCGGAAGAATCCCAAGTTCAGGTCGCTATTTAACCAGCTAGGATTTGGACCAAAAGCAAGAAGGGTGGCTATAGAGTTCCTCATAAGTATAGTAGCGATTCGGGGAATAGAATGTTTCATAGCAGAATCCCATGCTAGTCGAACTTACTTGGAGACAACCAATGAAATAACCTTTACTGATGAGGAAATGGAGGTTGAGCATCCAAACCATTGTAGACCCCTTTATCTAATGGCCACCATAAATGATGTCCAAGTTAGAAGAGCATTAGTAGACACGGGGGCATCGCTTAACCTCATAGCCTTGAGTACCCTAGAAGCCATAGGCCTGATTGGCGGGAGGATCTTGGGGGCTCCTATGGAGATAATAGAATTTGGAGGATCAACAAAATCAAATCAAGGATATGTGCAATTGGCCTTAAGAATGGGACCAATAGTGGCCCCGACAAGATTTCATGTGATCAATTCAAAGGTTTCCTACCATGCACTGTTGGGACGCCCATGGCTCCATAAGCACCGCCTTATTTCATCTACGTACCATCAATGTGTTAAAGGAAGGTTGAATGGGAGGCCCGTAAGAATCCCCGCCAACCATAACCCTTTCAGCCAGGGAGAGGTAAACTTTGTGGAAACAACGTTTTATGATGAATTGGAACCGGATGATGAGACTCCCACGTCCGGGACCCCAGGAGCACCTATCCTAGAAGAAGAAGAGGGAGGAGGTACACGTGACCTGAGAAACCTCTTGGAAAGGAAAAGGCAAAAGCGAGAACCCAAAGACCTCAAGATCCCCAGAATGTCTTGTAGTGCGAGAACCCGAAGGAAGACTGAATAATTGTTTGTAAAAGCGTGCGGGGCCTAAATATGTCATATAGGAGGATCCCGGACCACCAAATTGTATGACGGCCCAAGAAGAAATGCCAGGGGAACCAGTTGAGGAGACCCAAATTCAGCCCGATGAGGAACTAAGAGAAATAAACTTGGGAGCCAAGCTGGGATCCCAGAAGCTTGTTTTCATTAGTAGTCAGTTGGCAACACAAGAAAATGAGCAATTAGTGACCTTATTCCAGAAATACATGGATGTGTTTGCATGTACCTATAATGAGATGCTTGGTTTGGACCCGGGACTGGTGGTCCATTCTCTCAACGTGGACCCGGGAGTCAAGCCAGTAGTCCAACCAGCTAGGGCCTTTCACACTGATGTAGAAGCTTAGATAACTCAAGAAGTCAAGAAACTACTAGCAGCTGGTTTTATCAAGCCTATCCAGCACCCCAAGTGGCTTTCATAGTACTCGTGAAGAAAAAGAATGGCCAAATCTCATTCTTTGTGTGGACTTATGCAACTTGAACAAGGCATATCCAAAAGATGAGTTCCCTTTGCCTAACATCGACCTCCTTGTGGACTCGGTTGTAGAAAGCTCTATGTTTTCATTCATGGATGGGTATAGTGGGTACAACCAAATTCGTATGGCTACCAAAGATGCGGAGAAGACAACATTCAAGACTCCAATTGGGAATTTTTATTACACTATGATGCCCTTTGGCCTCAAAAATGTAGGAGCCATGTACTCGCGTACCATGACAGCCATCTTCCATGACATGATGCATAAGGAGATGGAAGACTATATGGATGATATTGTGGTGAAATCAAAAACTAGAACGGGATACCTTTAGATACTTGAGCAAGTTTTTGAAAGGTGTAAAAAGTACGAACTACGCATGAACCCCATGAAGTGTGCCTTTAGGATATCCGTTGGAAAATTTCTTGGGTTCCTAGTACATCACAGAGGCATAAGTGTGGATCCAGCAAAAGCCACAGCCATTGCAACAATGAAAAGGCCTACACAAGTAAATGAGCTCAAAAGCTTCTTGGGGAGAGTCTCCAACATCGGGTTTATGCCAGGATTGGCTTCGGGAGCTAAGACTAGGTACCATCACTTTGAAGGAGGAAATTATTAACCACGTCCTCCAAAGTGATGGTAAGCTCACCAATGAGAAAAGAAGAATGTGTGGAGAGAAGGGCACTAGCGTCGCACCAAGTGTCTAAGGCCTTTGGCGTCCCTAAAACTTTCTAGATTCCTAGAAATAGCTACTAATTTCGGGATCCTGGCACACTCCAAACAACTCACAAATTCACCATCAGAAGGCTTCTTGTCCACCCAATTGGACCAACTAGTAATCTTCCCCGAGACGAAATTGAAGAAGATGGGAATAGCCTCGTGAGATTCTCGCCTAATTTACAGATCTAAAATTTCCCTTGGATCCGGAAACTGGGTGGAACTGGCAAACCTAGATTGGCCAGAAAACACCCAAGTATGAGGGGAGGGAGGAGCTTTACCGTGGGACACCCGAGGGAAGAACAGGTTAGGGGTGTACCAGGGATCCCGTAAAGGGAAGGCTGGGCGCTCCATAACCTCCTACACCTCACCCTGTGTAGACCCGGAAGAGATTTCACCTTCGGAAGGATTGAGAGTACTTCTTCCTCACACAACAATGTAGCGGAAAACAAAGAAATTAAAGGGTGAAGGACAAAGAAGAAGGGACAGAGAAACAAAAGTTGGAAGGAAGAAGATAAGCTTAAGAGTAAAAATCTCTAGAAGTGAAAAGATGGTTTGAAGTAACGGCAATAATGGCGTAGGGGGCAGTTGGAGAAGAAGATGTATTGAAAGACGCACTAGTTGCCAATATTTAATTTCATAAAAATGGAGTTATTGGCAGTTATTAATGGAGTTACAGGGAACATAAAAAGTGGATGGGGAAGTTTTACTCGGACACTTAAGCGCCACATTCCATGCAAATAAGGGAAGTTGCAAAAAGAAGTATAATACGTAAAAAACCAGGATACCAAAGGATATCATGGGGAAGCAAGATTCCAAGGAAAGGAGAAAGGGGATCCTAAAGCCGATTGAAACCGCAGGGAATGAATTCCTACATAAATCAAGAAGTCTTGTCTACTCATGCATGGGTTGCGGGCAACCCACAAGCTCGGGGGCTAAATGTTGAGGTCCAAAAAATCACAATATTGCACCAAGGCCCAAAACCACTCAAAGGATTGAAATCCAGGAAAGTAAGACATTTGGGCTTCCAATAAAGAAAAAAGGAGGAGAGGTCTAAACCCGTTAAAGGTCCATAAGGAGGGGCCCAAATCAATGAATTGGAAAGTTTCGCACCTCATAAAAACAAAGGAAAGAAAAAGCCCAGTCCAACCCTCAAAAGGTCAAAAAAATTCTTTGGGAGTCGAAGAACGGAACTAGACCAGGATACTTGGGGATTCCCGGGAGCCTGGGATCCTCGGGTAGCGTGGTCGGGTTGGGATTAAGACGATTCAAGGGGGCATGCCAAGAAACACAAGGAACCAGAATAGATGTGTCCCTATTAGTCACCCAATGATGCAGAAAATGAATCAGAAGGCTTGGGAACCAACAATTCATGAGTAAGGGTGCAGTACCTTGGGGAACCCAGGAAGGAAAAAAAAAATAACCAAGGAAGGTGGTTGGGAATCTTTCACTGCGAGAAGGGAATCAGCTCACTTGGGAAAAATGACAAAAGAGAAAGCAACCAAAAGGTGGATCTAAAAAGGTGGAATCTAGAAGCCTTGGAGAAGGTAAGAACAAAGGTTAGCCTTCTAGGACCCCCAGTAACGAGAAAGTCAACTAGAAGCTTTTGAAGAAGGAAGCTCAAAAGAAAAAAATAATGAGGAATGAGGAAGGGATCAGCCACCAATGTTGCTGACACAACATTAGTTCTAGTACCCGTGGGAGCAAATGGAGGGAATCAATGGTACCCCGAGAACCCTAGGGTATCACTATAAAAGAGTAAGTAGCCAACAGTGAAGGACATTTAGCCACAGTCAATTGAAGTAAAAATACTTGAGAAAACTCTTCCAGAATTCAAAAAAAGAGAAAAGGAAGGGAAAACACCATCCGGGATCCTCAGAACAACCACTAGAGAACCTATACTTAGATTCACATGGATTCAAACTTTGCAAGTCTTAGAGGCCTGAAAAGTCATCTAAGTTTGTGATTTTTGAACTTATTTGGACCTCGTAATATGTCCTAGTTAGCATAATGTATTGAATAATTAAGGAAATAATGAAGCATTTTACATTATTTTAAGGATCATTAACATCCTATTGTACTTTCCTCTTTCTCATTATTTTGTTCCTTGTTGTTCCCTATTATTCAATACTTATATTCTCTATATGTATGTGTTGTAGGATTCATGCCCTGTGCACCACTTGGTTTGAAATCAACCTTGTTTAGCTACAATGAATCAAGCCCAATCCCTTAAAATATAAAGCATCGGACCTAGAATCCCCACTTCCTTACTTGAGCCTATGTGTCTTTGCTTTTTTAAAAAAAAGAACCCACACACCATGATATGTTGATCCATTTGGTTTAGGAGAAACCAAGTTCGGCTCAAGCATCCTACTTACCCATTTGCCCAATTATTTTTCCAGGCTTCTCGGGCTCTTTAGGATTTTTAGCAAATTCTCTCTTTACCTTCAACTCGAGTTATACCTCAAGTCTATTGGATTCCTCCGCCGATTTCTTCTTTTAAATTAAATTTTGACGGTGCTCTGTTCCAGGATATCAATGTAGCAGGCTTAAGGGTGATTTTTCATGATCATTGGGGGCGGGTTATAGCATCAATAGCAGAGAAGGTTCATCTACCTCGAGTCTTGAGGATGAGGTCGAAGCATTAGCAGCCGCCAAAGCCATTTCTTTCGCTTTGGACATGGGTTTAAATTTCGTTATTGTTGAGGGGGACTCTGAAGTTATCATAAAAGTCTTGCAGCGTGAAGATGCTTCCTTTGCTACCTTTGGCCATTTGATTTCAACAACAAAACTTCCTATTGTTGCTTTCAGCTCTATTTCCTTTTCTCATACCTATAGACTAAGCAATTTTGTTGCTTATAATTTAGCTAAACATATAAGACATGTTAGTAGTTATTTGGTGTGGATGGAGGGTGTTCCTCCACATCTATGTACTCTTTGCTGATTTTGGCTAATTTTTATCTATGTTAGCAGTCTTTTTTCTCAAAAAAAAAAAAAAAAAAAAAAAAAAAAAAAAGACTAACATTTAGAATAAAATACCACTCATGTAAATATTAAGGGTGTGTTTGAATACTACTTATTTGCTGAAAATTGAAAATTAAAAACATTGTAGCAAAATAAATTTTAAATGTATGAATAGTGCCATGAGACTTATTTTTAATGAAAATTTTGCTGAAAAAAAGAGGTTTGTGGGACCCACAGAAACGCGCTTCTCCAAAAATTAGCCAATTTATCATATAATTTTTTCCAATTTTTATTACTTATACACATTGTTATGAAAAATAATAAGCTACTATATAAAGAAATTAAATTCATAACACGGTTTGAAAGGTAACAACAATTTTTGTTTTTGTTTTTTTTGTTTTTTTTGCTTGAATAAACATTTAATTCTTTATTTTCTCTAAGAACTATCTTTATATAATAGGATATTAAATTTTTTTTTTTTTCAGTGAAACTTAAGATATAGAAAAGATATATAAAAAATTGTAAGAACAAAATGTAAAACAAATGTTATTAAATCATTCTTGAATGTATAGTCGCATACTCACCCCACGATGTCGCGCCTGGTTATCTATAAAGGCCAGTGATAAAATGCATACTCATTTAAAAAGAACACATATATGCTATAGGTTTATAGCATAAAACCAACTCTTGCCATCCCCAACTGAGCAAACATGGCTGATTTTGCTTGAAATGATATTGGTGCCGACTGTGGAATAGGGATAAAATATATATTGCACTCCTTGATAAAGTTTCTTCTATCTGGATTCTGGTTCTGGAGCATATTTTTCTCAATAAGTACTGTTGTTTTGTTTTTAATGGGTCGGTGGAAAATGGTGACAGACTGAGATGTCAATCACATCATATGATCTCTTGGGTTCCCACTACATTGTCACTGTACTTACAGCTCGATGAAGTAGATCAGATGTGATGGGTGATGGCCATGGCCAGAATGCCAGATACTAAAGCTTCATTTTCTTCCAGATAGACTTCCAATAACCCTTTTTTTTTCCCTCTACATTTTAGTTTTTTCAATTTTATTTTCTAAATAATTTTGAGAAGAAAAAGGTGGGGAGGATTTGAGTTAGAAGTTAGAATCTTCTATTGGGTTCGATAGTTCATTGCTGGGCAATGTTCTTTTGCATGTTTCCCAGCAAAAAGGAGATCATATTTTATTATTTCACATATTTTATTATTTCACTCTCTCTCTCTCTCTCTCTCTCTCTCTCTCTCTCTCTCTCTCTCTCTCTCTCTCTCTCTCTCTCTCTCTCTCCCGAGTGACTACTTATAAGCTTTATACTTCATGTTAAAGTTTTTAAAATTTGACAAAAAACAAAAAAAGTTTTTAAATAAAATTTACAAACCATTAATTATACAAGAGGAGAGAGTATGTTATTAAAGTATTAAATAATGTTACCTTTATGTCATACTTTTATCTAATATTTCTATGGTCTATTTAACAATATTTTGTATTTTTATTTTCACATAAGCATTGCGTGCAATTGGTGAATTTGATTTTAAAAGTGATAAAATTAACCCAAATAAATGTATAAATACATCAAGTAAATTTCTAAAAGCCAAGAGTCTTGTATCTTGTAGTTTAATTAATATCTCCTCATACACAAAACGTTTAGGAGTATAAAAAGGAAAAGATTTAAACCGCAGAATTAATAGTATATTATAATTATTTAAAAAAATAAATAAACAAATAAAATTTTAAGACGTCCAAATCCCCCTCCCCAAATTATTGATCTTCTTTCTAAAACTTGAGGCTAATGTCTTCTGATTTCCCTGCAACCAAAATCTCATTATCCTATCTTGGGGGACACATTGTCTGAGAAATTAAGCTCAGGGTGGACCTGCCTTGCTCACCTTACTCGCTTGATTATTATGCCATTGGCTGATACTTGCCGTCCTTGTGGGCATAAAATTCTTTTCACTCATTCATCAAAGATTCAAAATAATTATTTTCATTCAAAATACATACACACACATATATATATATATATATATTGGTAAAACTTGTTATGAACCTGTATGACCTCACTGAAAAAATTATGATGTGAAATTCAGATTATATACGATAAGAAAATTTGAATGATCATTGCAAAAAATATAACAAGAGAAAATCCATGCTAGTGACTCAAGATAGTCATGCATGCATCATCAAGGGATGGTCTTTGATGGCCATGGTATTAAGGAGCTGGAGAGAGCTTTTACAGGATTGAGATCCGGGACAATTGCACCATGCAATTAACCCATTCCTTTGCAAAAAGTTTTACATTCTTAACTTTTTAATTTTAATTGTTTACTTCTTTTTAATTTTTTTTATTTAATGGTTGAGATTAAAAGTTGGTTTTTCCAATTTTCAATCTCAATCATTCATTATAATTGCATCAGGTGCAATATTGCACCTGATCTCAATTCAGCTTGTGTATGGCTAAACTTTGGGCGTGGTTGAATAACCAATCAATCAAAATCACTAGGTTTTATGGATAAAACATGATTCGGGGAAGGATTTGAACTACAATGAATCCATGTTTGCGTGTTGTCACTTTGGGGAACAAATGAAAAATGACCTATATATAATGCCTTTTCTAGGGTCCCAAGTGTTTTGGCTTACGGAAAAAAAAAAAAAAAAATCTGCTGTCATTCTTTCTAATTAATCATTTGTTTTGAAGTACTATTTGTATGCAAAAGAAATGTAAATCAGCAAATTTTCAACAAAGAATATATATCAATACCACCTTAAGAGTGGTTCTAATGATGAGGATGAATATTTTTCTTTTCCCCTAAACATTGACAAGATTTGAATTATGATTTACCCCAGCTCTATTATTCTAGCTCTTAATTACCTGAAAACTATTTCAACAGAGTATGAAAATCATTGGTTCCTTGAATGTAATGCTTTATCTATCTTTCACATGGGTTAGTGCTAGACCCAATTTCATTTCAAATTGATTTCATTTATAGTTTAGAGCATGTTTTGTTAAAAATTGTCTCAAATTCCTAATTTAACTTGGTTTGGATTTTCTTAGCATAGAAGGAAAGTTTATTTCTTGTTAAATACTTGTCTACAAAGGAGTGCATTCTTTATTGCTAAGTTGTAATTTCTTTGAATTTGTATTAGCTTTAATCCCTGTCAATTTCTTTGTAATTCAACCTTTATTCATTGTATTCGTGGGTCTTATTTGTAATTAGGTTGGGTTTAGAAGTCCATTGAAGTACTACTGGATCAACATTTTTGTGGGACACTTCCAAGACATTGGCACCAGTGAAATGGCAAGTGACTTCATTTTAAAATCAGTTGAGGAAGGCTTTCATAGGACATTCACGGAATAATGACCTGTGAAATGCCCAGAACATGAGGACATAGAGTGTGTTTGATGTCAGCTTATAAGCTCAGTTTTTAGTTTTTTTGTACAGTTTTTTAAAACCTTATTTTTTTTCCACTTTTTTCACTTTTTCAAAATTTTTTTAAAGTACAAGTATATTTTAGCACACTTTCAGAAAAAAAGTTTTCAACAAAAAACTAAATAAACTGTTCCTAAATGGACACTTAGTTATTCAAATTCTTTTCTATACCTTTCCCCTTCTTATTATAAATACACTCATTTCTCACAAATTTTATCTAACCAAAATTTTTACTCCCTCACACTTAATGATAATTTAGCCAACTAAAACTCCACTCTATTTCTTTGGTCTTGAAATAGAGCATAACTCTACCTTCTAAATGAACCAATAAGCAACTATAAGTCATCCACTAGCATGCCTTACACATAAGTTTTAGTGAGTCCCTACCCTACCTTAGCAAAAAAGCCCTAATCAATCCCTTCCAAAATGCACTCTTGCATACCAACATAGATATATCAAAGTGCACTGCTTGGAAAGCCACAATCCATCATGAACCTTGATAGAGCCCCTTCGTACTTAGCTATTATAATATTTGAATTTTTTTTAATCTTTTTCTTTTGTGAAATTTTCTTGCTCATATAGTTAATTATATATTAAAATTTTAAAAATAGTTAATTTCCATTATGGTTTAGAAACTAAATATATATACAACATATTAGGGAAACAAAACATTATTATTTGCTTTAAGATAATCTAAAAATGATAATATGATCTCAATTTTTTCTAATAATTTACTCAACTTTATAAAAATCTGTGTACAAATAATAAAATGTAACATAAATTTACTAGATAAGTATAATATGATGAATAATTGAATATGCTTTCTTTTTGTGAAGGTGTTTACATAATTACATTAAAATATCACTTAGTATCTAAATGAATATTTTTAAAATTTCAAAATTGGTTTCCAACATTATATATTCACACGATGTGCATATATCATATACATATTTTGCCCTCCCTCAACTCAAATCTTGGCTTCGCCACTGATTAAGGGTTGAGAGAGTTGGAAGTTTGTTGAGAGGCCCACGGATTAATACATACTGACTTATAGTTCTTAACCCATTATTACCTCTGAAAGATTAAAGCTTTATATACACTGCCATTAATAATTTTTTGAGCTTGAAACTAAGCACACCCTTTGTCTGTAAAAAACTACAAGAAAAGGTCAAAGGCATTTTATGAGTGAAAAATTTGTTAAGGTATTTTAGTTAGTGGAAGGCAGTGGAAGCAATGAAAGGTATACGGCAACGGTAGCACCATGTAAAGCATTCATACCTTTGTAAGCATCAAATCTTGAAATTAGAAATGATTCCTCCATGTAGAGATCATATCATCTTTTTGGAGGACATTTTTTTTCCTGTTTGTTTGATACGAATTGACACTTAAACTAATGGGACACGCATTATATACATTGACATTCCCTACCACAATTAGTATAATCTGACTCGATTGATAGGGAATACTAGTTAGCACTAGTGTAAAGTGAATAATCTTTTGGATGTCTTAAGAGAGAATATATGACCTCTTAGATTAGAAGAAAATTCTTAGATACCATTGGAATAAAGGTTATTCATCGAACATATACAGCCTCACTTTTAGGACCTAATTTTTTCATATTTATGGCCCCAAAGCTTCAATCTTCGGGTTGGGCTGTCCTTAGACCCTTAGGAACGTCCAAAACCTTCTAAAAGGCTCCGAAAACCATAGTTTACTCATATATATACTCACCTTATGCTTGCATTCAAAAACCTAACTAGAGAGAGTGCCTCCATGTTTCTAAAACCCTAATTCTCTCTTCTAGTCTCTTACACAGCACCTTTGCATATTTTTCTGTATTAAAAAACTTCTCTCTAGTCCATACATAAGGCATAAACTTGCTCTCAATTTCATTTTAAAACATTTTTTCAATTTAAGTTTGTTCTTAAGTTGTGATTACTAAATTCTATTGTATTCTTTAATTCTCTTTGTTCTCTCAATCTAATCTTTGTGTTGTAGGCACTGAGGGGTCGGTAAAATGAACTTCAAATCTGTAATCTTCAAGCAAGGTAAGTCATCTTTCATGACTTTTCTTTTACTTGAATAATATGATATTGTTTATTTGATTTAGTATATTTATTTGACAAGGTGATTTTAGGCTTAATATGATTTGTTCTAATCTGTTATGAGTTGATTAAATTTAGTTCTTAATGATTTTGTATTTTTATTTCATTCTTATATTAGATTAACATGCTTCTTGTTTGATGTTAGCTTGAATATTATTATTTGATTTGGTTAAATAATGTGATATTTGTTTGATGACTTTAATATGTTCATGATGTCGTTTTTATTTAGTTTTGGTGTTTCCTTTGTACTTCTCTTTGGTTTAGACTTACATATGCAATTGATTTAATCTGATATGTAATAATCATGATTACGTGCCAAGGCCGTGTAATCATCATTGAGGCTGCATATGCAAGGTCGAGTCTACGTACACACCTCGAACCCAAATTGGGCAAAATTCTTATTTTTATCAAATTGATTCTTTTTCACATGTTATATGATTCTGTTTGGCCATTTTTAGGTTAATTAATTATTTCTTTTATTTTATTTAATAAACTTTGCTATAATATGTTTTCTTTTGAATTTATTTGTTTTATGGAATCTTTTCTTGCATGTTTGATTTAATGGTTAGCTTTTCCTTTTTAATAATAATATGTTTGATTTGGTTTTAATATGTTTCATGTTATGTTGTTATGTGATACTTGATATGTTTTGTGTGTTAATTTATTAAATGCATTGTATGTATTGTGTATGTTTAGATTTAGGATTATGGTTCTTTTAATAATGTATTTATTTAAACATGACGAATCAACACATAATGGAGGCTAGGTCAAAGTCAAGCAAGTTTGAATGTTTAACACATTCCCATAATTGTAAAGTAATACTCGTTTTTCCCCTAATAATCACTTTTTCACTAGATTAGTTGTAGAGTTGCACTTCATAGTTTTTAATAAATGGGGCACCCATGGGTTACAAAGAAAATTCACCCCGAAACCAGATTGGGCAAAATTATTATTTTTATAAAATTGATTTTTTTTTCACATGTTACATAATCAACTTTGCTATAATATGTTTTCTTTTGAATTTATTTGTTTTATATAATCTTTCCTTGCATGTTTGAAATGCACCCTGAAAATGTTATTAGTACTTGTCATGTATTGTTTGAAATGCACCCTGAAAATGTTATTAGTACTTGTCATGTATAATGCACATAGTTCACTTAACTAAACCAGTAAATTATATATATTGCACATGATGAAACACAGGTCATTTTTTTATTAGTGGTCAAAGCCAAACCTTTTCCTATAGTTTGGACAAAGTTTGACTCCAAACATGTTAAGAGCCCAAGTAGTGGCGGAGGCAAAAAATTTTCTCAAGGAAGGCCAAGCCAAATATTCCGATAGCTCAATATTAAAAAGAAAATAAAGGAGACAACAATAAATTAAAGAGCATTTATACTTTAAAAAAAAAAAAAAAAAAAAAATTGAAAGGGGACATTATCTAAAATTTACTCAATATTTTAAAATTTTAACATTAAATAGAGAGGGAGGGGGCATTTTTGGAAAATCCAGGAGGCCATGGTCTCCCCTCGCTCCGCCTATGAGCCTAAGGCTCTAACCATCAATCAGAAGATAATATTAGTTCTTGTTATGTATAATGCACATAACTCGCTTAACTAAGATAATTATGTAACTCACTTAACTAAGATAATCATGTGCATTACATATGACATGTGGTTTTTAAAACTTTTTTTTTTTTTTTTTTTTTGGGCCAAAGAAATGGCTTTTAAACTTAACATCAGACACTTACATTAGAAAGTCACATTTTTGAAAGCCCATTGTTTTCTCTGTTTTTTTAGATATATGTTTTGATCTTTTATTAAATAAAAAAAAGTTAATAATTATCACGGAAGAAAGGGATTTGAATTTTGAATATCATAAACACATTAAAAAGAGCTAGCTAGTTGAACTACAAGACTTTTTTACTAGATTTATATTGATCTGAATTCTAAACAAGTACATATTATTACAATGGACTTTGACAGAATATATAGACAGCTAAAAAAGAACCTCAAACAGAGTATAGGATACAAATGGTGGAAAAGATCTTCAAATTTGAATTTCAAAAATAGCTTCTCAGAAAACTCAGAACAAAAAACAGAGGAAAGAGATGATGATAACAACACCGGATCGAACCCAATCGCCGTTGCCGTTTTGTTGAACCATTTGTAAGTCATCATATTGCTGTATGTATGACAGTAGCGCTTGTATGACACCTGCTTAAAATGCAATGCATGTTATGTAAGTGCCACGCATGTATGACACTTGCATAGCATGCATGAAAAGGCTATAAGTTAGGTTTTTTATTTTTTACTTTTTTATTTTATTTTTTTATAATAAAGTAAAATCATTCAAGCGGCTATATGCATTTTTAGTACTACCCATTAAAAAAAAAAAAATAGATCCGCCCCTCAAATTTTTTTTTTTTTTTGATAACCGCCCCTTAATTATTCTAGTTAGAACATTTTTTACGTGTATATATATATATATATATATATACACACATTAGTTTTTTTTTTTAAGTAAAATATATACACTAGCATCATCACACGCACTTTGCACATGTGATAAGACTCTTTTTTTTGTCTAGTGTCATTATTTTTTTTTAATTTAATTAAATTTTTTGGACAAGTTTGTTTTGAAAATACGGATTAGTAAGAGAATGTCGTATTTTACAGGCATTTTAAATGGACTTGGACATATATTTTTGCCGGGTCATCCTCAAACTTGTTGTTATACTTCTGCTAAACCATACTAACGACCACATTATCCACTTATTTTCTACCTCTTCTTTTCTATTTTTAAACTTTTATTCTCCCTATTCTAAAAATAAATAAAAACTATTCAACTCCCTATTAGTCCACACCTATTGTTACAATTCTTCCAACATTTCCCCTTCCTTTTTGCCTCTTCTAACTTCTAACTTCTAACTACTCTTTACTTTTTTGTTACACTCCCTTCATCATTTCCTCTTTCTTTGATTTTGACTCTTTTTTTCCCCATTTTATTTTGTATAAATTTGATATCATTTCTCTCATTCAATTCATATCATATATTTCCCAAAAACAAAAACGTGTGTTGGTATTGTGTTTTTTAAACCTATTAAAGTCTTCTCTCTCTCTCTCTCTCTCTCTCTCTCTCTCTCTCTCTCTTCAACTTTGGTTGAATTTTGGTTTGGATTAATACTTAGTTTTTTTTTTTGGAAATAGGAATTTGAGTTTATATCAAAACACAATCTATATGGTTATGAATTTAAATATGCCTACCAATTGTTTAAGAAATAAATTATTATAAAATCTATCGTTTATTCCTTTGGTTACATTTTAATTTTAGTTAAAATAACATTATAATTTGGTGATGAGTTTTTATTATTATGATAATCTCTCTATTCTTTAAAAGGTGAGAAATTGAATAATAAATTTAAAACTTATAGAATTTAGTTGTATATTAGGCCAATATAACACATTATGTAGAAGTTAGAAGAATATCATTCACCTAAAAAAAAAATATTAATCGTAAAAAAAAAAATAGAATAATATATTTGTAAAGATAAAAAGATAAAAAATATTGAAGAATTTTTTTTTTTTTTTTAAATAGACAATACTTGAAGTAATTTTTACTTATATCCTATTACATAATATTTATATATTCTCACATATTGTATAGATATACAGCGTACTAATATAATACGGTTAACCCCAAATACACACATGGTTGCTTTTTATTGTATCGAAATTTGTCTTCCCAGCTTACCCAAAAAAAAAAAAGAAATTTGTCTTCCCGATTCTTATGGATGTATTTACTTCTTTTGTTTGCTTTGTTATATGTGCGTACTGTTACGAAAAACGAAAATACATCAAATCGTGTGCCAGCTCTGAGCAATGAGAGTGAGAGATGCAGAAAGTTTATTTACATTTTTTTTTTTTTTAGTGCATTGTCAACACAATTTTTGTGTCAAAATTTAAATTGATACGTTTTTATTGCAACTGGTTTGCACTTTACCATTAACATCAATTCATTATTTACCATTATGTGTTGGTGGTTGGCTGTGATAACACACGTGAGCCATCTTTTTTATTTTAAAAAAATTCAGTATTTACCATTAACATCGTGTTCACTACATAGTTGTAAGTATTTTGTTAATCTTGTTGTGACTATAAAGTATAGGATTTTGCTAACGTGTGCCTTAAGGACACACAATAATTAATCATTTTTAGAAAAAAAAATTCTTGGAAATTGAAAAAGTATTGACAACTTTTTCAATTTCTCAAAAAATATTTTCAAAAATAGATGACTTAATATGTGCCCTCACTTTACCTTTAACATCAATTCATTATTTACCATTATATCTTTGGTGGTACCCACAAGCGATGTATCTGTGAGGTGTGGTCGGTTATGATCACACATGTGAGCCACCCTTTTTGACTCTCAAAAAAAAAAAAAAAATCATTATTTACCATTAACAACGTGTTCACTACATAGTTGCAAATATTGTGTTAATCTTGTTGTGACTATAATGTATAGGATTTTGCTAATGTGTGCCTTAATGACACAAAATAATTAATCATTTTTAGAAAAAGAATTTTTGGGAATTGAAAAAGTATTGACAGCTTTTTCAATTTCTGAAAAAATATTTCCAAAAATAGATGACTTAATATATATCCTAAGGCACACATTAATCAAACCTTAAAGTATATTGATATATAACGGCGGCTTAGAACCATTTCCAAAAGGACAAAAAGCAAATAACCGCCCAAAAAACAAAATGCCGGCCTGATCTCTCAATTTGTAGAACTTGACGAATGCCCATTGTGAATCATTCCTAGCCTCCCATTTTTTTTTTTTTTTTTTTTTTCAATTAACAATTGTTCACACCCAACAAATTTCATAATTTTTTTACAATTGCACGCAACATAACCTACACGAAGAATAATTATTGACTTCACTTTTATTGCACAACAATCGTAACGAATACAAATCTTCTATATAACTTTTTATGTTTTATTTTATGTTTCACTAATATGTGTTTGTTTTTTTTTATCTATTTTAAACTTTTGGTTATTTTATAAAAAATGTTAAACAAATATAAAGTAAGTTGTGATTAATAAAATATAAAATGAAACATAAAAAGTAATACAGCATATTTGTATTTAGTCACGACATGACATCTTAGCCCGCAGCGGCAAGGAAAAGAATTATGAATTTTTTCTGTATTTTAGTGTTTGTATTTTTCTTTTCTTTTTCTACACAGTCCTTCTACGGATTTAATATTCTAGAATTTTTTTTTTTTTAATTTTATTCAGTCTATAATACAGTATATATTTACTTGAGACTCACATACGGAAACAAACAGAGGGAATTTGCAGAAACAAAGAAGCTGAGAGGGGTACGTGTGCTTGCTTGTGAGTCCTCACTCGCTCGGAGAGTACCTGAAAATATTGGTGCTGATAGTTAGTAGTACTGGTTGTGCTAGCTATATAAGTTTTACTCAAAAAAAAAAAAAAAAAAAAAGTAGAAGAAGAAGCGAGCTAGCTAAGTATTAATGGAGTTGGGTCCTATCTGCAACGTCTTTCTGGGCATATTTGGAGTTTTGATGGTCCTGAGATGGGTTGTGAAGAATGCAAATTGGTGGCTGTACGAAACCCAATTGGGAGAAAAGCAGTACTCTCTTCCTCCAGGTGATATGGGTTGGCCCTTCATAGGGAACATGTGGTCCTTCCTCTCTGCCTTCAAGTCCAAAGACCCTGACTCTTTCGTCGCCTCCCTTGTTTCCAGGTCTCTCTCTCTCTTTCTGGCCAGTATTCTTATCATTTTTCTTTGATAAAATGAGTACGGCTAATTAAATTCATGATAAGACCCACTATGGATATGGAGAAAGATAGCAACTCTCCCCTGGAGTATTAAGTCATGTTCTAGTTTATCGTTATTCAGGCTAACATGTACCCAATTAAACTGCTTTGCCATCTCTCTCTCTCTCTCTCTCTGCTTAATGAGTTCTATGCTACAGTGCTAGTAGTAGTGCAATACTGCACCATAAACATATGAGGGCAATTGTGTACTTAGAAGTTGGAATATGTTATATCATACAGTTTGAACGAGTCGTGCCACTTATTTGTGTTAGCAAGTTTTCACTTGTTTTTATTTGGGTCTATCATTAAGGTTATCTTTTTATCTATTACTAATAATCTGACGGGCTATATTAGAGTGTCAACATTTTTGAATTATCAAATGCTCCTGCATATAGTCTAAAGGTTATCTTTTTTTTATCTATTACTAATAATTTGACGTGCTATGTCAGAGTGTCAACATTTTTGAGTTATCAAATGCTCCGCATATAGTTTATAGATAGTGTTAGGGAGTTTTTAGGGATCGTTTTGATTAAGAGAGAAAGAAGATAGGTAGTGTTAGGGAGTTTTTAGAGATTGTTTTGATTAAGGGAAAAGGAAGGAGGAGAAAAGTAGAGTAAAGTTGTCTGGAAACCTCCGTCTCCCACAATCCAAACGGGCCCTAACTCTTTATCCCATGCACCTATGGATCACAACACGACACCAAAAGGTCCAAAACGGTTCATCCTAGAGGGAGTGCTGGCTTATTTTTGTCATTTTCACTGTCTTATTATAAGTACACTATTTATCAATTTCTTAGTATATTCTACCTTGTAAAAAACATAGATTTATATATATATATATATATATATATACTTTGCATTAAAAATATGGTCAAATCTATGATGTGGCGGAGCGCCATCATCGACGATGGAATGCTCCAAATTTCACCGTCTGGTTTGTGTGTAAATGCCAAATTTTGATTAAACCCCAAAATTTTTGTTTTGGGCCTTTTTCGGCCGTTAATTTCAAACCGCTTCTTGCATTTTTAGTCTACGTCATCAGGTGGCTATCTCGTGATGGGCCCATTTTATATTGAAACGCCCAAAGTTTCACATACTTTATTCTTAAAGTATAATGAAAAATTGTCAAACATTAGATGGACCCTCTTTTATTCATTACCTATTATTTCATGAAAGAATTTGAGTTCCAATTCTCTACCCATTGTTGTCGTAATCAAATGGTATTATGAAAAGATTTCAGATATGATATGTGTGAATGTAGTGTTTGGTATACCCCATTTACAGCACTTTCAAATTTGATATGTTTTTAAAAATGTAATCAAAAGGTATTATGAAAAGATTTGAGATATGAAATGTGTGAATATAGTGTTTGGCGTACCCCATTTACACTTAAAAATTTGATGTGCTTGTAAAAAATGTTCAATACAATTGGGTGCTTCTAGAAGTGTGCAATACAAGAGGGGAGTTAAGACCAAAAACATAATGAAGAGGGTGTAAGAAACAACACTTCACCACAATGAAAGAACTCCTAGAATTCATGGAATTTGGAGAGTTTGGATCTGATGGGATAACATATTTTTCTCTGTTAATTGAGATATGGGAATTTGGTAAAGTAGATTTTTCTTGATTTTGGAATGAAGTTCTTGATGTTTGCATAACTTGGTAAGTTGGTGGAATAGTTGTATAGTGGAAGCCTTTACTAATAATAGTTGCTCTAACTTATCATCTAGGCCCCATGTTGTCTCATAAACTTGACCTACTCTACTAAGTTAGGAAAGTGCAATCATTTTGTAACGCTAAAAATAGGAGAGGAGGACCGACATGCTTTTTTCTTTTTTTCTTTTTCCTTCTAATTTTAGTTTAATGGCCATCAATTTAACACATGCTTTTTCCATTAAGTGGTAGAGAGAAAAAGAGGCACAAAAAGAAAAACTGGGCAACAAATTTCTCAACCATTTGACATTTTAGTGCTAAACAGACTTTTTTTTTTACCTAACTGCTCCTCCATTTTTAAAGTTGAAAAGTAAATAATGCACTTTTAATGGAAGCATAAAATCAAAGACAATCATATCTGCATAAAAGTGAAGTGATTCGGTTCAATGACAATTATGAAACTATCTGTAGCATTCTAAAATCATTGGACCTAAGATTGAGTTCAGGTTATGGATTAAATCCATTTGATCAACTTTATTTTTTATTCCTAAATGGGTAAATAGGATCATCACAGCTGATCTTCCTATTTACAAAAAGAAAAAGAGAATCATATCTCTTTTACAGCTCTATCCTCATATAAATCAAGTCATTCTACCTTTGCTTCAAGAGTGTTTGACAGTTCATGAACAAGAAGATGCATGGAAAATATAATACATCTTTGAGATGTTAAAAATTTGTGGGTAATGATTATCATACAAGTTATTGCATATTCATCGTACACACACTGCCACGTGGGCTGAGATCGTGTTTTTGATACATAATTTCACAGATTGTATAGGGAATGTGCAATGAGGATTATGTAACAAGATTTAGCCAAAATATATACCCTAGCAGAAAAAGAATATACATCCAAGACTCACACATTGGTACCCTTAGTGTCAAGTAGGCACCACCTATAGTCCATACCACAACTCTTAAGTTAAATCTCCTAAAGTGAATCTGAACTAGGAGCAAGGATTGATTAAACCAAACAAACAAACAAAAAAACATGATTATGGCCTGATAATCTATTTGGTACTCATAATTTTGAGGCAGGAAAATCTATAATAATGGTTGATTATAATCATGGCACTGTTAGAATTATTAGTTGATATTTTCACATGGATACTAAATTCGATGTGATTGGTAGATTGCTTCATGCCCCGCCTTTTAGTAGCATGGTTAACTTTGCTTGAAGATTTGGATTGTCTTTTAAAAGTTAAAAAGTCTGTAGAAATTGTCAAATGTAGTCATTTTCAGTTCAAAAAATGACACAACCACGTTTCTATCAACAATATGCAGATTTGGACAAACTGGAATCTATAAGGTCTTCATGTTTGGGAATCCGAGTGTCATAGTTACCTCACCTGAAGCATGCAGAAGAGTATTGACAGATGATGATTGCTTTAAACCTGGTTGGCCTAAGTCCACTGTTGCACTCATTGGAAAGAAGTCATTTATTGGCATTTCTTTTGAAGAGCATAAGCGTCTCCGGCGGCTAACAGCTGCTCCAGTCAATGGTTATGAGGCATTGTCAATGTACACTAAATACATTGAAGAAATTGTAACATCTTCCTTGGACAAATGGACAACAATGGGAGAAATTGAGTTCTTGACTGAACTGAGGAAGCTTACTTTTAGGATAATTATGTACATTTTTCTTAGCTCAGAGAGTGAGCAAGTAATGACGGCCTTGGAGAGGGAATATACAACACTTAATTATGGAGTTAGAGCCATGGCAATTAATATTCCAGGATTTGCTTATCATAAAGCACTCAAGGTGAGTCCAAGTAACATTTTTCAGTTCTATTTTCAGCCAATCCAAAATAAACACAATAGGATTCAAAGATAATCTTGGGCTTAATTTTGTGTAATTTCTTAATTTTGTGTTTTCCATGGTAGACAAGTTTATGCATATGTATGATCACACGCACATGTTTGAACCATGGATAAAAAATGGAACATGATTAAACATTGGAGTGAATAAATAGATATGAAAATTTGGCTTACTTGTGAAGTCAATTGTTGTGTTTTGTGTAGTAACTCAAATTGACTTATGGCTATTTCAGGCTCGAAAGAATCTTGTGGCTACATTTCAATCTATTGTGGAGGATAGAAGAAATCAAAAGAAGGTTTCTGTTCCCACAAAGAAGAAAGATATGATGGACGCTTTGATAGATGTTGAAGACGAAAATGGTAGAAAATTGACTGATGAGGACATCATAGATATTCTAGTGATGTACTTGAATGCAGGTCATGAGTCATCAGGACATACCGCAATGTGGGCTACCATTTTCCTAAACCAGCACCCAGAATATCTTCAAAAGGCAAAGGTATTAGTGTTTAAATATTGCTCATTAGCATCAACATCTAGTTCTTAAAATCAATGTCTGAAAAGTTGGTGACTCTGAGAGTTTACACCACTTTGGCAAGTCAAGTGCAACCTTAACTCATCACTCATGATTTTCATATTAGACTTTACGTCCACCTGCATTCCACTTATGACCTTGTCAACATTGAGAAATTGTGTTTACTGCATCATAGCACAGTCTTTTGATTAACTAAAATGGGCAAGTTTGTAGCAATTCATTGCATGATCATGTACTGCATGTGTCACTAAGGACTGTAGGAGACAAAATTGGAGATGAGTAGGAACAGCTCTCTTAGGAATCAGAGATGTATAAGTCAAAAGATTGGAGTCGATTTTGGAGAAAGTCTTAAACTTTCCATTAGGAACTCCATTGGCATGAATATGCAATTTTTTTTTTTTTTTTTTTTTTTTTTTTTTTTGTTGATTTCTTGAATTTTATTCATGAGTTCCTTGATTTTAAATTGGCATAACCCAAAACTTTGCTTGTTCCAATCGCTGAGCTCTTTCCTTGCCACTTGAAGTTATCCATTAAAATGAGACTTGGCAATCCTGCAAAGCTAAAATTCCAAGCCTTTTTTACAACCCCTTTGCAAGAGCAATCCCAAATCCAGGCAATTAAAAATATGAAAGGTCTGGCATAATGCTGCTTTTCCAAACAAGTATCCAAGATTATAGGGTGGTGATCTGAAGCTGTGGCAAGCGGATGGGAAACACCAGCACTTGGGTTATGCTGTCAAAATATTAAACAGTTTTTTCTCAGCAGCTGTTGAGAGGTTAATGGATTGGAAATTTGATGTCCCAAGAAAACAAGAAAAACACCACATGGAGTGTTACAAGCATTTCACTGATTTCTCTAGCTCAATTAATCTTTTTAAATTTTTTTTTTCTCCACCCTTATCTTTTTTTTATCGGAGTTCTACTCATTGTGGCTTGAGTTTTGATTTTTTTTTTTTTTTTTTTTTTTCTCAAATTCTGTTTCCACACAACTGCAGAAAGAGCAAGAGGAAATCGTAAGGAAGAGGCCACTAGAGCAGAAGGGGTTGATACTGAAAGAAATTCGAGAAATGGAATATCTTTCTAAGGTACAACATCCATGTGATAAAATTCATTTTCCCTTGGTATGCACCAAGTCGTTTTCCTCCTTTTCATCTTATGATTTTAAAACTTTGGCAGGTGATTGACGAAACACTTCGTGTGATAACATTTTCCCTGACAGTTTTCCGAGAGGCAAAAAAAGATGTCAATTTAGCAGGTCAGTCTATGCAGTGGATTTTCATTCTTTTTCGTAAGATATGGCTATGAGATCTTGTGCTTGCATAACAAGTGAATATAGAAAGAAAAATATGACTATAGATGTATAAAGATGACTTGTGCATTCATCACATAGACTAATATTATTTTCTTGTTATGCCAATAAATATTTGTAATAGTCTATCATACAGAATTGGATAGAGGATAGTGCAGCACCTCCACTATGAACATGTGTTCATTTGTAGCGACTACACAATATGTTATGATTTATTAATGAGAAGTTTTTCAGGTTATACCATTCCCAAAGGTTGGAGAGTCCTAGTGTGGTTTAGGAGTGTTCACCTAGATCCTGAAATTTATGAGAATCCAAAGGAATTTAAGCCTTCCAGATGGGATGTAAGTAAAGCATCATCTTCCCACACCCCCCCCAACCTCACCCTCTTCAAATATACAGATACATATCTTTTGTAGCATGCATGATATGTGTTTAAGAATGTGCTTTCATAAGTATCCTGATTTGCTTTATATTGAATGCAGAATTTTACACCCAAAGCAGGAGCCTTCCTTCCTTTTGGAGCAGGAAGTAGATTGTGCCCGGGAAATGATCTTGCTAAGCTGGAAATTTCTATTTTCCTTCACCATTTTCTCCTTAATTACCAGTTAGTTTACCTTCTTTTATGCTACTTTAAATTCCTACGTAACATGTTAATGATTGTTCTTTAATTTAACAGAAACAGAGGATTAGTTATGGACAAAATAAAATCTGTCTTTAAAGGCTTGAGAATGAAACAAAATGTTGTTTGGTGGCTGAGATGATAGAAGAAAGCTTCAAAAGTTTGGAATTTAAGGAACCAATCTAACCACTAGGATTATCAAACTCATCGACTGCATTAAAGTGCTCATACCAGAAAGTGTAGCATCTCATACACCTCCAGCATATGTACTCAATTCTAGATGTATGAGTTCAGAAATCAGAAAAATAGATCTCTAGATGTCCTATTAAATTGCTTCAGGTCAAAACCGAAAAAAAAACATTTTTCTCTGTGTAATTTAGCAATATACATGCACAAGCATTTTTGTTTGCACGCAGTGTGTCACTGTGTGAAACAGGAATTACGAAAAAAAACAAGGGAGAATTTTTACTGTGTGATCTAGTAGTATGCATGTACAAGCATTTGCCAAGTATTTCTTCATCTTCTAACCTTTCTTTTTGTTTTATCATGGTACAGGCTTGAACGGCTTAATCCTGGATCCCCAGCAATGTACTTACCACATACAAGGCCAGTAGATAATTGCTTGGCCAGAATCAAGAAATGTCCCTCTTCTTCTGTTTAAGGACAAAAGGAGAGTGGAAGCAAAAATAAAACATGTTCATGTCGTCGCGGAATTAGGATTAAAGAGTGCTCTTTTCAAGTTTATCTTAGTTCTGATCGCATCCCTGGATGCTTATTATTAGAGTTAATTAAAAGGCTGGTTAACTTAAGAACAAAGTGTCTCAATTGCTTGGACTATTTCACATCTAACAATGTTTACACTCTTCCACATCATGTGTTAGATGTAGACACTTCATGTGAAATTATGGACATCATGTGAAACATTTCATATCTGAAAGTGTGAAACAACAATACTTCGAATACCTAAACTTAGGTTCTATTTGAGCGGGTGGAAGTGGAATCAAGAAAAACCCACCCATTAGTGTGATGTGAAAGCTTGCTTGATCCTCTTGCTTCCTTTGACTGCTCCCCTGACTGGTCTATTGCCAATATAATTAGCAAGATTTTATGTGTCGAAGAATCTTTTCTTAGCTGTCTTGTCTGTTGGGTCAAAAGAGAATGTAACTCGGTTGCTCATGCAGCTGCTAAATTCTCCCTTAGGTCATTTGAGTCTTTTTGTTTTAATAAACTCAGTCTTCCAAAGGTCTTATGGACTGCTTGTGAGGTAGACTGTAGTTCTTTCTTTTCAGTTTGAATAAAATTGAAGATTATGAAAAGAAAAGGAAAAAAAAGGAGAAAGAAAAACCCATCCATGCTATATTTTGTGGCTAATTTATGTAATTCTGATGGCAATACTATTAGGCTTCAACAAATGATTCTAGCAAGGTATTGATAAAAAAAAGGGGTGGGGGGAAGTATATGGTCATTTTAGCAACTAGTAAAAAAAGTATGATGCAGGCAAAAAACCACAATAAACAGAATACGCATGTCTTTAAGAAAATAGCCCTTGAATCCATAAGGAGTTTCTTGAATCCACAAAAAGAGCTCCTGGAATCCATTAGAAATAAAGAAAAAAGGTCTCTGAATTTTTATAAAATTGAAATATGCATTGCCTTTGAGGCTACAATGCTCTTAATTAAATAGATATAAAAGAACCCTAGGGCTAACAACTGCATTCCCAAGGCCTTTAGAAAACACCTAAAAACTCTAATTTGCATTAGGCACGAAATTGGGAAAATTACCTAATATATAAAAATTAAGAAAATTACAAAATAAAAGTCGAACAAAAGTTATAAATTTTCACTTATAAAATTACAACTTAAGAGGAAAAATAAAATTTAAGACCAAAAGTGAAACTCTAACACCAATAATGTTGTATGATCTCAATGATGAATAAAATGACATTGTTAGGGAGTGAAGACAAATAAATATATCAAATATTGAGTAAAGAGTTATAACTTAAAAGTAAAAATTTAAAACACTTTTAAGCCAATAAACAAAACAAACCTCATACACACAAACGTGAGAAATTTGGAAAGAATAGATGTTGAAATATATGAATGTAAAAAGAAGAAAGGTACCAATTGAAAGGAAAAAAGAGTATTAATCAAGTAAAAATGCAAATTGATCAAATATATGAAAAAAAAAAAAAAAAAAAAAAAAAAAAAGTGAGACATTAAATTCCAGTAGAAGATGGGCTACTAATAACATATTTCATAATTTAAAAATAAATTCAAATCTATAAAGATGTATTTCATGCCTCTTAGCCTACCTTTTCTTTATTCAACAATAAAAAAAAATAAAACAAAGTTATAAATCAAAGTATACAATTATTTTATGTGTTAGTTTTTTTTTATTATAAATTATTATAGTTTCTTGATTACAGCATCATTGTATATGAACGCTAAAATGTAAATATATTACTAATACTTAATTGAAACATACGGTATTCCATAGCAAAAGTGATTCTCATAGGATTTGAAATCATGAAAATTTTCTTTTACCAACAACAATAAAAAAAAATAAATAAAACAAAGTTATAAATCAAAGTCTACAATTATTTTATGTGTTTTTTTTTTTATTATAAATTATTATAGTTTTTGATTGATTACACCTAGCATCATTGTATATGAACGCTAAAATACAAATATATTCTAGTAACAGATTAATGGTGAAATATATAGAGTATTCCATAGCAAAAGTGATTCTCATAGGATTTGAAATCATGAAAAATAAATAAACTTACAAAAAATATTCAAAAGATTTTCTTTCCGAGAAAAATAAAACTACAGCTCCCCAATCTTTAATCTCTCTCTCTACATATTAGTATTATATATATACCTACCAGTCCTTCATTGAGGCATTCCCTTAAAAAAATCATAAACATTGCTAATCAATGCAATAAACTCATTTTTTCAAATACACGATTAAAAAAAAAAAATTCTGCCCAAACGCCTTTGATAATTCATTCCCAAAAAAAACATCTTATTTAAATTTTATTTCTTCATTCATTATTTGTTCTAAGAAGCTTCAACATTGTTTTAACAACTACATGAAAACCACCTTTTTCTTTAACAACCGAGTTTATTTTTTATTCAATACCAAATTATTATAATTTAAAGAAGGTCATGATGAAAAATGTTTTGAAGAATGAGGATTATAAGTCAAATAAAAAAAGAAGTTGTATTAAGTTTAGGGTTATGAGGAATAATTCAAATTTATTATTTTATAGAGTCCAAAATGAAGAAGGAAATACATTAAAGTAAAAAACCTAAAATAAAAAAGAAAAAGAAAATAGTGATGACGTGGAAAATTGTGGGAGCTTCAGAGGCTTCGGTTTTATATATATATATATAGATTACAAAATAAAATCCTACGATTTCTAGGAGACGTCCTAGAGACATGACATTACTTTGAATTTTAAATTAAAAGTTATAACAAGAATAAAAATTACTATAAATAGCAAAAACAATTAATTAAGGGTGTAAACTAAGGAATTTTCTTGAAAAGTGACATCGGTCGTGGCTAGAGGCATAGTTTTGAGAACGATTCCCATTATGTCACCAATTTTCATGCAATTTCAACATTGTCTCCGATAAAAATACTTTTCTACTTCCAGGATTTTCACCAATTTTCATGCAATTTCAACATTGTCTCTGATAATTTCTTCTAATACTTTTCTACTTCCAGGATTTTTTGGATTGATGATTCTCCATTCTAGTAAAGCTTATGTTGTCTGTTTTACATTAAAGTAAGGGGACGATTATTGTGCAAAATACTAAAATAATCATTATATGAGAGATCTAAATGGAGAAGGGCCGCTGGCGCTCCCTCACATGGGCTTAATACAAAAAATAAAAATGCCACTTTTTAACATTTTGAAGTGTATAATAATAAAATACTAAAGACATTTGTTTTAAACTACAGAATGTAGTGGGAGGGTGTTCGTATCTTCCTCTTCAAATCAAGAGCAATTTTTTAATATATTTTGGACCTGAAACAATTTTTTGTCCCACTTTTAATTTGGGGCTATTACACTTTGTCTATATGTGATTAAGAATGTTTATCAACTTGAGGTTAATTCCATTATGTAGTCATAACCCACTTTACTGTTTACCACTAAACAAACAATTAAAACACATCAAAAAAACGTTCTTTTAAAAGAACTCTAGGTTCTTCTCTATGTTGAGGGTCATTTTTGAGAATCCAAGAAAAAAGAAGAAAGCCCAGCAACAAGGGCAACAAAGAGTTGGCAAACAGATGGAAAACTATTAGGCCCAAACGGCAAGAATAATGGATCACAAGCCCATGAAATAAACAAATAGGCCTTGAAGAAGCAAATGAGCTTAAAGAAGCCCAAAAAGAGAGAAATAGTATACCCATGGGTAGCATATGATATAGAAAATTGAGAATGGGCCACCGCAGGCCTAAAGTAATGCAAACAAAGAAAGTAAGGGGTTAATGGCAAACCCATGAACCCCAAGGATGAGAATAAGGTAATTGAGCTAGGGAAGCCCAATGAAGTTAGTAAAAGCCCATGGGAATGCAGAGTTAGTAAAAGGGCCAAGGAAGCCCAAAGAAAGCAAATGGACAAAGATGCCCAAGAGAAAAACAAAAGGGACATAGGAACCCATAAGTAGGAGAACCAATGGTCATGCCAAGCCACCGGGAGAAAGAGTAAACGGCTGGCCCAAAAAGGCCCAAGCAGGATTGAATCATTACAACAAGAATGACAAAGTAATATGGTAGGAAATGAGGGCAATCAAGAAATGGGCGGGAAGAAATGTAAGGTCCAGTATCAAATAAAGCCTAGCTCCTAAGGCGAGCAAGAAATCGAAAAGCAGCTCACATAAAAGGTCAAAGAAAACGGGCGGCAAACTATGCAAGTAAGCCTCCGGACCACACGGCAGACGAATGAGCGGCAGTAAATTTTGGACACACATGGAAGGGAGGCACGCACAACGCATAGGCACCACCAACCTATACCCAACCAATACAGGGCATGGTGAGGTTGTGGGTCAAAGGTAAGAGGGCATGGTTTGGCGGTGGGAAGAGGGGAAAATCTATTTTTGAGGTTCCTGCTCAAGCTCTTTTGGGGGAAGTGTCTTGTTGGGATAACATACTACCCAAAAAAAGCAAGCTAAGTTGGAACCACTAAATGCATGCCATGAGGGATAGGGAGAGAGAAAGAACCCAAACCATAGCAAGAAAGGGTGTCACGGCAGACAAACAAACAAAATACCCTTCTTTGTCCGGTGATGGGGGTGGCACACAAATTGACCGGTGGTGGTCGACAAATACACCCGGACTAGACAAAGAAGGTTAATGGCTAAAACAGTATAATTCGATCACGGCAGACACTATAAAAAAAGACCCTTGTCGTGAACAAAAGAATGACAGAGGAGGGGAACCATAATGAAGGAATAGGAATTTGAAAAGATATACCAGGAAACAAAAAGAAACGAGTGTGAGGGAAATAAAGAAAAGAGAAAAACCAAAAAGAAAATAGATAGAGAGTTATAACGGCAGGCATGCACCAATAGATTGATTCCCTCTCTTTCACAAAATGCATCAAAACCATGCATCAACCAGTCTGTTTCCCTCAAGGTAGTTAATTTCTACGCAGCAAGACTTTCTGGGAGATTAATTGCATTAAGAAGAAATGTTTTTTCCTCTTTGGTTTTGCTCCTGTGGACCAGATTTAACTTGATTTCTTTCTCTTCCGATTAACCCACATATATTACCATTTGTTCCCTTTTTTCTTTTTGTAAAAGTGATTATTATTACTGTGATTATTTTTCTTGAATAGGGATCATTTGGTCATTTTCTATTAAGTAGTTAGGATATTTTATTTTGTTATTATTACCATGTCTGTCTGCCACAACTTATCTCAAAATGACTCTACTCTACCGCCACAAGCATGTTCCTGGAAAACAAGGCATAGTTTGCGCACAAGCCAGACCAAATTGAGTTGTAGTTGGATCGGTCCCAACTCTCTTACCCAGAAAACATGGGCCTAGTGTAGTAGGAAGCAGCCCAACACTACAAGCAAGGCCCACCACTTTACACTCTAGAAGAACTCTCATTATTTAGAAATTTATGTTTGATCAAAGATTATTCTCAAAAAAATCATTTGATTGAAGTGTTAAGATTGTTTCTTTAACAAAAGATTTTGGGATTTCTATTGGTGAGTAGCAAGATCCTAGATCCCATTGTTGTTTGTGACACTATAGCATAGCATGTTCCTTACCTAGGGTTTTTAATTGTGTGAAAATTGATGTGGGTTACATGTGAAATTGGTGATCTTGTTTGTAATTTTTTATTTTTAAAATTTGGGTAAAGATTTCAAAAGAAATTAAATTTTTTTCATTTTCTTTCTTAACCTTATAACCCTAATGTCTAAGGGTCCATTTGGTTGGAATGATGGAAAAGTAAGAGGATAGAAAATGGTGAGAGAATGGAAAAGTGAGAGAATAAAAAATGGTGGGAGGATGAAAAAGTGAGAGGATAAGAAAGATTTTAATTTCCCTCATTTTTGTTTGGTTGGAAATGGAAAAGTAGAGAGATGAAAAAAGTGAGTTTGTATAAAATACTCATATACCCTTTTAAAAAATGGTGTCCAATTAAAAAAATGATAAACATGTCCAAATTTATTATTAAAAAAATCATGTCCAAAGAAAAAAATCACGTCTAAAAAAAAAACACAAAAACAAAGCACCCATAGCCTCAAGAAAAAAAAAAAAAAAATAAATAAATAAATGAGAAAAAAAACAAAGCAGACAAGGCAACATTCAAGAAAACTAAAAAAAAAAAAAAAAAAAAAAAAAAAACAAGGCAACATTCAAACTGGAACTAAAAATAAAAAGCAATTTTTGTCTAGCTTTGTAACTTTTTGTAAAGACCATGGAGGATATATTAGCTTTTGATAAGGCTAATTTGTTGTAATAGACTTGAACATTTTGTTTTACCAAAAAAAAAAAAAAAAAAAAAAACATTTTTGTCATTTAATAATCACACTTCTCTCATTTAGTTTTCTCCTCATTTTGGAGAGAAAACTTTTTAGTGGGCTTGAGGAGAAAACATTTGGACCCCATCATTATTTTCCTTTCTTCCCCTTCCAACCAAACACCCTCCAAAAAGTTTTCTCTCCTCATTTTATCTCAATTTTTTTTTCCATCCTCCTTAAAATCCACTCTACCAAACACACCTTAAGGGCAGATACCTTGATGACTATGGTACTGAAGAATGCTTTTGCTTTGTAAAAGCTGCGCTTTTGTCTTGGAATTTTTAGGGTTTGGAGTTGTTTTTTTGGAATCTTTTTGCTGTGCTTGCATGTCTTGATTGTGGTCCCTGTCTCCCTGATGTTCTATATCTCCCCAGCCCTAATTTTTAAGGTTTGTCCTCAAGCTGCTTTGTGCTTATAAGCTTCAATTTTCTGTTAGTCCTCTAGCTGCTTTGTGCTTATAAGTTTCAATTGTCTGCTAGTCTTTAACATGGTATACATTATTGCTTTTTCTACTATCATTGTCTATGTTGTTAATCTATCTATGAGGTGAAACTAGTGGTGCGGATTTGGATTTTAATCAATAGCTTATTTGGATAGTTTAAAAAATGTCAAGGATTTGGAATTGACAAATCCACCAAAAATTTTAAACCTTGAAATCTTTAGATTTGAAATACCTTCTAAATCCTTGAAATTTTAGAAATCTTTAAGGCCTACTTCAATAGAAATTAAATTTATAATTTCAAATCATTAAAGGTATAAAACACGTCCAAACAAGGAATTTTAAAATTTATAGATTTGGAATTAAGGCATTTCATCCAAATTCAAGTATTCAAACACAACCCAAGAGAGTTTATTTATTTGAAGACCGTTGATTTGTTATTTACACTTGAGATTCATAGTGGTGGTACTCTTGTGTGGGAACCAAAACTACCACATTAAGGTGGGAAATTGAATTTAGTCAAAGATTGTGATCCTAACGGTTTGAGCTACTTTGAAATACATGGCATGTGTGTTCAATTAAAGGCACCTACTATTACAAAGTTTCATTACTTGATCCCTAGGGGTAATTTAGAGCAAGGTTTTAGATTTGTTATTGGAGATGAGGAAGTGGTATATATGAATGAGTTACATGTTGGATGGCTTACTGATAGAATCATATTTTATGTAGAGAATGATGAAATGTTACTTGTAGTTGCCATGCCTTGTGAGAATGTAGAAGGAGATGGGGAAGAGAATAGGGAAGATCATAAAACTACATCTGAGAATGATTTAAACTTTCTGTTCATCAAGAATGCATTGTTATCTAGACTTTTCTGATTTTGGCCTCAATGTTGCACCTCAATATAATCATATATGAGGAATAATTTCTTTAAACTTTCTGTTCATCAAGAAAATTTGTCAAATGCAAGAAAGGCACAAAAATGCCAACTAGCAGCAACTCAAAATTCCATTACATTGATATCATAAAGAGAGAAAACACAAAGTATACACCAAGCTAGCAGCAACCCAAAATTCCATTACATCGAAAATATATTTTACTAGTTCAAAACAAGAAAGAAAATCAAATTCTAAAAAATTTGAACACAAAAATTTCGAAAGCAATACAAAAACTTTATTCTAAACCTCTGTTGGAAGTATGCAATTACTACTACTCTCTTGGAAGAATGCAATTACAACTACTATCTTGGAAGTATGCAATATATTAACAACTACTTCCCATTAGAGAAAGATTCCATCAAAACTTAGAATCCAAATTGAGCCTCAACCCAACTCTTTCATCTGCTTCATCATCTCTTGGATTCAATCCAGCAACCGCATCGGGTTGACTTGGATCACTGAGTTCCATACATCAATGCAACCCTAGTTAAATCCAAGTGCCCCTCCTTGGCCTCGAAGCCCACTTTCAAGCCCAACTGTTGGCCCTCATGGCTGTCAACTAGGCTGTGTTCGTAGCCCTCTAAATACCCAGTAACCTTCCTAGAGATAGGTGTCTTCTAAGCTCAGAGAAAGGAACGAGAAGGAACTTCTAAGTTCAAAGAAAAGAATGAGAAAAATGAAAGTTAAAGAAGAAAGGGAAACATCAGGGGCAGTGAGAAATTTTGTTAATAAGTGCATTGAGGTAGAGTTGAATGGATTTTCAATTGATACGACAAGTTGAATTGGAGCAGATATATAACATTTTACAAATTGAATACTAAATTCCATCACACAAAATTTATTGTACAAGTTGAAATGCATCTCATTCTTCTATTTTTTGGGCCCAGTTACACCCCAAACTAGGCTTTTGAGTACAAAAATATTCATTGTCAGTTGAATTTTTCCTTTTTTCCTCAATTGTTACATTTGGCAGTTAAATATTTTTTGATCAGAACAGATCTTAACATTTTCTTTTTAATGAATCAAAAACATTTTTCATTATAATCATAAATGATGAAAATAGTCACATATGCAGTCCCTAAACGAAGCTGAGTCTGGGAAATAATTAGGAGAACTATGCACGGATGATACATGGACAGTTCAGTTTAACAGAGAACTAAAACACAAAATCTCACAGATAGACTACAGGAGAGACACGGGAAACCAATAACAAATAAATAAGGAAAATACCTAGTTGCTCCTTTCCTATTTCTTTTTCAGGCTACTTGTCTAAGTCAATACTAGGAAATTACACTAAGCAGCCTTTGTGGATTCTTCTGGTAAATCATCTTCATCATGATAGATGTTCTCTGCCATTTGCCAGATTTGAAGTATGTTGTCTTCAGCTACACTAGCAACAACCCAATCTTCACATGGGTTCCACGAAAAATCAGATATTTTACTCGTGTGACCGCCATGAATAAAAAGCAACTCTGGCGGTCCATCTTCAGCATCCTCTGGTGTTTGCTCTTCATCAATCCTGCAACAACACCAAAAAAGCCTTAGTTCTAGAACTTAAAGTATCAACTATAGATCCTCAATTGGCCACATGTATTCTTTTAATCCAATCCATTTGAAGTGACTAAATGTTATGCTGGCCTTCAACCTATAACCCTCCTTTTTTCTAGGATTGTGATCAGCTGTGAGCAAAATATACGCCACTAAACAAACACTGAAACAAGCACAGTTTTATAGGTAATGCCTATTTTTATTGTGCATTGCCATGCTCCTAGTTTCTTCCCTAGATTGAATATTGTAATCACTGCAGAAAAGGGAGTTTGTGAGGTTACACCATCTTCTCCATCAACTTCAGTAACCATTAGAGAGCCTCACTTCTTTCATACACTTAATGACTTATGCATATCCACTAACAGACAAATCTAAAAGCATTCTCTTAGGATGACTTGTCCAGTAATATTTTCCTAGCAGCCACTAAATAATGAGCTGAAAGCCAACATGAGTCCCATGCAAACTCCCACTGTCACTGTGGAATAAATTATAATGAATTCAAACACAATTTAAACCTAATTAAGAAAAGCAAAGAGGATAATTAGATTCAATACTCACACATGAATAAATACCGATTCAAACACAATCCTCAACAAAGACAATAACTAGTTGGTTCAGCAAATACCTGCTAAGATCCCACACCATAAGTCTCCTACCAAGACAACAAGATGCTAATATGGTCTCATTCTTTGGATTCCAGCCAACTTGGAAAACCTCCTCCCTGTTTTACATCATAGCAAAAAATGCAATTTAAGAATAGTCACACATATAAATAACCCATGTTAAAAAAATGTCTACATAGTTCAAGGACAAAAAATATATCCATATAGTTGAATCCACAATATCAGATGAGAATTCTTACTTGTGACAGTCAAAGGTGTGAAGTGCAGTGGTAATCTTGCGAAGATCAAACAACTTAACAGTTTTATCAGTAGACCCCGTTGCAACAACCCATTCATTAAAGGGATTGAAAGCTAGGCAGTTTACCTGACACAATATCATGAAAATAATACATTTTCATCAACTGAACAAAAAACATAAAAAAGAAAACAGCATATTTTCTGAAGAATATCCAAGTATATTTATATATATAACAAAAATTATCGGACTTTAAGCACTAAAAGCATCAAAAGAACATAGAAGGGATGTTGCTGTATACAAATCTATTACAAGGCATAGACAAATTAAGTATCTCAACCATCCCAAGATAATAAAAACTTTCTTATGTATCACTATCATGCAGATATTCATAATACAGGATAGGGATTAAGAACAATAGTTTTTCTTGCTCTCTTGAATAACTTACGTCCACCCCCTCCTCATTATGCCATCTTCCACAAGAAAGATAGTATGATTAGATGAAATCAAATATCACATCACAACATGAGCTGAGTTAAAATTCAAGCAATAAGGACAGAAAAAAATTTGTCTCCTTGGAATACTATAGAAGTGTGATGCACACAGGTTGCAAGAGCAAGAAAGGAAAACACAGAATAACCCTAGACTCCACTACCTAAGGCTTCTTGAAAGTTGGAATCACCATCAAGCTAGAGAGGAAAATTTTGAATTCCTTATTATCAATCAAACTAAACATGCCAATAATGTTTCCTCTGGGAGCTACAATCAAATCAAATCATAATCTGGACCTAGATATTTGATTGCTATCTTAAGGGAAATCAAATCATAATTAAGATAGCAATCAAATCCCTCAACCACAAAATGAAAATAATTTCGATAACAATTCAAATCCCATAATCTGGACCAATGGAACAATCAACATAAATCTGGTGTCCACACCAAAGTGCCTGCTCCCTAAGGTCATATGGAGAGAGACATTGATGTGAGGTAGGTTATGGGTCTAAGCTAACACTTTCAAATTCATGATAGAATGACTTCATAGTGACAATGAAGCCTAATTTTGCATATAAATTTCTAATATAGGTGTAACATTGCCCCTACATTAGTCATAAGCACTTTTCTGTGGTGGCAATTGTTACCTGTACAAATTTACCTACCCTTCACCACCATCTATAAATGGGTAATAGGTAGACCATTTATGAAATGGCTACAAAGGGATACTGAACATTTGTTACCCATTTATATAGAGCAGGTAAATGGCTGTGTTCCCCCCAAAACATAGAATTTCCCCTGCCCAACTACCCCACTCTCCTGGATTTCGGCTTTCAGTTGTCTCTAACCCTTTGGCATGAAGTTTTTCAACCTTTCCCCTCTACTCCTAGGTCCAGCCCAAACTGGCAACCCTATATTTTAAATTTGGTTATTCACTTACAATGATGGGGCTGGGGATCTTTGTGAAATGCTTTTAGATTGAAAGCATCTTTGAAGAGAAAATGACATCATTGCAGTATGACATACTGCATAGCTTGGAGATTCCATGGCTCTTAATATCTGAAAGAGAACTGGCGAAGTAAGCTGCAGACCAAAACGCTGTACAATTTTGTATTGCCCTAGATTGCTAACCTTTTTCTTCTGTTTTTGCTAGGAGATGCCACCCAACCTGCTGTTTCCTAAAAACACAGATCAATGTGGCCCAAACTATGAAGCCCTTTTTCATTTTCAATGAGACTAGGACAAAATCTGATCCAATAAACACAATTCCCCTTTAGTCTTTTGGGTGTAATTTCAAAGAAAGGATTGCATTGTTTGATGTGGTGAATATGAGGGAGAGGAACAATCGGAGTTTCGAGGACAAAGAGAACTATGCCTAATCTCAAATTCATTTTCTTTAGAACTTTGTTGGATTGGATGTCAGTTTTGCCTAGTCTACCTTTATGTTCTATTATTGATTTGATAGATCCAAGTAATTTGTGTAATTGATTATATGGTCCCTTGTTGTATACTCTGTATATATTTGGGTGACTTTTTTTTATATCAATAAGAATTGCATTACTTATCAAATATATATATAATATATATATAAAAAGAAAGGAAATTACAAAAATAAAAATGCATCGACTCATTAAGCTTTCTCCAATGTGTTCTTTTCAGCTTAGAACACGGTTTATCATACACCACCGTGCCGGAAGCACAAACCCTCAATAGTATTTCAACCAAACCTGGTTTCCCAAATATCCAGTTTTATAATTATCTATTCTATTCATGTCTGCATATAAAATTTGGTATGTGTGGGTAGGGAATTGGCCTAAATAAACCAGTTGGGTTGGCTATGGTTATTATTCATTAATTTAAATGGGTATTTATATACCTTACCCATCTATGAACTATTCTAACCCACCCATTTGCCACCCCACCCTTTCCTAACAATTGCATAAAGCAATCAACTAGTTCATACTTTGGCCTTGAAGCCCAAAATTATTTAGTAAACTAGAATGTAGCAACATAGACCACCAGTAACAATTTGCCCACATTTGTGTGTGTGTGAGAGAGAGAGAGAGAGAGAGAGGGAGAGTATTTGCAATATATACCTCACTTTGATGAGCAATAACAGATTGGACAGGCTTGCTCACTGATGGAGTCCGAAGATCCCATATAAGCAGGTGCTGATCATCACCAACAGAGCCAAATAAGTATTCATGCCTCAGATGCCATGCTACATCTTCTACAACACCTTCATGAACCTAATATAGCAACAATTCCAAACCAATGTCAAAGTTAGAAATCACAAAGCATTAGCTGTAAAAATTTTACTACAGATGTTTGACTAAAATTTGAAAAGAAGTAAAAGATATAAGATATTTTCTGTCTAAGAAGTTGTCCAACTTCAAAGTACCAACACAGTTCTTTGCAGCCATCATATAATATACTTCCAGTCTGTCAATAAAAAGCTTCTAAATTGAAAATGTACCAAAGCATGAGATAATCAGCTTCATGTGAATATGGTGCAGGTCCAAATCATGCTTTAAACCCTTAAAAAGATTTAGTCAAACTAATTTTACAAGCAGGGGTGCACACAGGCTTAGCTAGCTAATTCTTTTTTTTTTTTTTTTTTTTTTTGAACAATTCACATAGAAATGAAAGAATCACCTTAAAAATTTGTGTGGCATCAAGGGTCTTGTTCTTAGGATTTGCATTAATATCCCACAAGCATATCTGAGCATCATCAGAGCCACTCAGTAAATGACCCTGCTTGAACTTACTCCACGACAAACCATATCCTTCAGTGTTATGGCCTCTCAATCTTAAGTCGGGACTGCATGCACCATCTAGCGGAGGCTTAGATGGGTGTTTGCTATAATCAAAAACATAAACTTCTGCACTAACTGTCTTAGTAGCAATAATAAATGGGTTTTGAGGCATATATCGTGCACGATTAACCTCCCCATCATGATTTATTTGCTGAATTATTTGCACCTGCAAGCAAAAAAAAAAAAAAAATCCAATTTAAACAACCACAAAATAACTAACCAATTCCAACAAAATAATATATAAAGAAATGCACCTGCAGATCTCCTCAACCCATGAGCAATTGAGTAATTATTCAATACTCCAAGAGCAATACCACTTCCTCTCACATAATAGTGGGTCTTAAAAATTAAATAAATCACCCTTTTACTACGTTTGAAAAAACCCCATTTCACTTCTTTTTTATGCTGTTTTAAAAAATATTAATTTCATTGATTGATTCAGAACATCTATTCCTTGATAGTATTTGTCGAAACTTTCGAAGTGAAAATAAAGAAGTAATCATTCAATTAAACTCGATCCCTTTTTTGCAGATACAACCATGGACTTAGCGAAAAGGACTTTAAGCCTTCGCGCAAGTAAGCACGAGAGAAGCAAGCAAAGTAGAAGCTTTGCCAGTAGCAAGACAAGGAAGCTGAGCTTTTGTATAAACAGCAGCTTCCCCTGACCAACTAAAATATAACAGTTGCAACCTACTTTGATTCAAAAGAAAGGCAAAGGGTTTGGCAACAAGTAAACGGCTTTCCATCATAGTTGCAAGGGTTCCAAACCTTAACTACTTAAGTACCAAAGGCAGCTTTCAGTTGGTTTCATAAGGGGGCTGTTCACTACAAGCTATCAGCGCTGTCTTAGATTGAACATGGCAATAAGATAAGTCAACATTCAATCTCAAAGGTGGGTTTCCGTTGAGAACGGAATAGTGTTTGTGCCCAAATGTGAACAAAGCCCTAGCTTCTAGAGTTCACTGCTTTTCATTTGAGAGAGTATGGAGTAATTTTCCCTCAACTATAATGATATTAATTACCAAATACTACAATGTCAAACAAATCGAGCTGCATCTACATAGACTCATTAGACTTTGAAACGGTAACGATTGTTACATGATTATTGCACTTTACAACCAATGGGTTTCCATTTGATGAAAAGAGATTTTATCAGTAAATCTAAAACTAGGCTATATATATATAGACACTCAACTAAAAGTCAGAGTGTTGTGTACCAACAAGATTCAATTTCAAGACTTTTATTAGACAACAAGAAACTCTATCAGTTGAGCTAACAAAGCAGTAATAAGAAACTGAATTATAATAATACCAACAATATAGTGTATAAACAAAAGCACTTGTAGATCGCCCCAATCATGAGTAACTAAGTAATTATTAATTAAATTCATGACAAAATCTACCATTCAACTATAATGATATAAAATTACCAAACACTACTATGTCAACCAAGTCGACCTATATCAACATAGACTTGTCAGAATTTGAAACTATAATGTTTTGATACATAATTATCACTCTTTACAACCAATGGATTTCTTTTTTGGTGTAGGCAGAATTCAATTTTATCAGTAAATCTAAACTAGGCTATATATATATATAATTTTCCCTCAACTATAATGATACAAAATTACCAAATACTACAATGTCATCAACAACAAGAAACTTTATCAGTTAAGCTAACGAAGCAAACAATAAGAAATTGAATAATTATTAATCAATTAATTAATAAATTATAATAAAAGACAAAAAAGGAGAGGCGCTTGCCTTCCCATTAGCGCAGCCAAAACCGCCGAAATCAGAGCGGTCATCGTCGTAATGGCGAGCGTCGTTCTCGGCATCATCTAAAGGAAGCTGGAGCTGAGCAAGCATGAGGTAATTGGGCTCATTCTCGGAAGTATGAGTGCCGAGAATCATCTTCTGGACGGAATAGTCCTTCCCGGGCGGTTCCTCGCGGTCAGGCAACCACTCGACGGTAAGAGAAGGCCACTCCAAGGCGTGCGTGATGACCAGATCGTAGAGAAAAGGCGTGTTCTTTTTCCAGATCTTGTACTCCTCGTTTATCAGCCTCTCCTCTATCTCTCCCCTCATCTCCTCTTCGTCTTTCCCCATTTTCTTCTTCTCTCTTTCCCTCTCTCTCTCCCCTCTCTGTGGGTTTTTTGTGTTGGAATTGTGAATTGTCTCTTGTTTTTTGTTTTTATGAAGAGGAGATTTGGGGGTTTTGGTTTTTTTTTGTTTTTTTAGGTGAGGAGGGTTCCCGCCAAAGATTGAGCGGGGGGAAGGAAATGGAGTGAGAGAAACCCTAGAGCTTTGAGTATTAGTAGTAGTATCCGGAGTGAGAGATTTTAATTCTAAGTTTCTAACTTTTGTTTATGGTCTTGGAATTTGGAGAATTAAACTGGTGATTTGGGTCGGGTCAAATGTAACCCGAATTTCAGATAACGTAACAAAGTAAACAAACTAATATATATATTAATATATTTATATTAGAAAAATGAATAAATAAAGTTTTCATGATCTTTGGCACCAGAAATTGAAAAATAAAAATAATAATAATAAATACAAATTTCAAATAACATATATAATTTTGTATATTTATATAAAAAATCTTTCAAAAAAAATGTACATTTAACTTACACAAGTTTTCAAAGAATGTATGCAATTTTGTATATTCTATATATATAATCTTTCAAAAGAATGTACATAATTTTTCAATTATATACTTTCAATTTACATAATTTTACATATTCAAAATATACAATTGTGTGGGTTTTTTTTTTTAAAAAAAAAAAAAAGCACGTGGGCCTAAGTAAGGAAGCAAGGATCCTGGCCCCGATGCTTATTGTTTTAAGGGATTGAGCTAAGTTTTATGCATCTAAATTGGGCTGATTTTGAATCAAGTAGTGCACAAAACGCAGATCCTACAACACATACATACTAACATGCAAAAAATATACACATTAAATAGCAAGGAACAGAAAAGAACGAAAATAATAAAGGAGAAAAGTAAAACTTTAGGGGTCCTTAAAATAACGTGAAATACTTCATTATTTTCTTAATTTTTGTGATACATTATGCTCACTAGGATGTGTTACAAGATTCAAATAAGTTCAAAGATTACAAACTTTGATGGCTCTTTCGGCTTCTAAGATTTGTAAAGTTTGAATCCACTTGAATCCAAGTGTGTTCTCTAGTACTATTTGAGGATCCCGGACATTGTTTTCCCTCTCTTTTCTCTCATTTTTTGAATTCTAACAAAGTTTTCAATATTTTATTCCAATTCACATTGCTAAAAAAAATGTCATTCACTATTGGTTGCTTCCCCTTTTATAGTGTCATCTTAGGGTTTCTAGGGTACCATTGATTCCCTCAATTTGCTCCTTTAGGTTCTAGAACCAATGTTGTGTCAATAATATTAGTGGTTGGTCCCTTCTTCATTCTTCATTATTTTCTTCTTTTGAGGTTCCTTCTTCAAAAAGCCTCTAGCTAATTTTCCCATTTTAGGGTGTCCTAGAAAGTTGACCTTTGTTCTTTCTTTTTCCAAACTTCTAGATTTCACTTTTTTTAGATCCACCTTTTGGTTGCTTTCCCTTTTGTCATTTTTCCCAAGTGATCTGATTTCTTTTTGCCGGAATGAAAGATTCCCAGCCATCTTCCTTCATGGTTCTTCTTCTAGATTCTCCGAGGTACCAAATCCTTACTTATGAGTTCTTGGTTTCCAAGCCTTCGATCCCTTTTTGCATCATTAGGTGGCTAACATGGACATATTTGTTATTGTTCCTTGTGTTTCTTGGCATGCCCCCTTGAATTGTCTTAATCCCAACCTAGATTTGCTACATGTCTTGAGGATCCTAGGCTCCCGGGAATCCCTAGGTATCCTGGCCCAGCTTTTTTCCGAGCTCCCCAACGATTTTTCTGACCTTTGAGGACTGGGCCGAGCTTTTTCTTTCCCTTGCTTTATGAGGTTTGAAGCTTGTCCATTCGTGGATTTGAGTCTCTCCTTATGGACCCTTAATGGGTTTAGACCTCTCTTCCTTTTTCTTTATTGAAAGCCCAAATGTTTTACTTTCCTAGATTTCAATCCTTTGTGTTATTTTGGGCCTTGGTACAACATTGTGATTTTTTTAGACCTCAACAACAATATTTTAAAGAATGTATACAATTGTATATATTCAATATGCACAATTTGTCTAAGAATGTACGGAATTTTATACATTCAAAGTAGATAAATTTCAAAGAATATACATAATTTCATACATTTGACGTACTCAAATTTTCAATTTTGTATACTCAACGTACACAATTTTTCAAAGAAGGTACACTATTCTATATATTCAAAGTACACTAATTTTCAAAAAAGATATACAATTATGTATATTCAATATTCACAAAATTTTTAAAAATATACACAATTCTATAGGTTAAATGTTCACAATTTTTTAATTGTGTGCATTCAATGTACACTATTTGTCAAAGAATGTATACATTTATATATATTCAATATATATTAAATATATATAAATTTTCAAAGAAAGTACACAATTCTGCACACTTAATGTAAACAATTTTCAATAAATGTATACAATTTTGTATATTCAAAGTCACAAATTTTCAATTTTATACTTTCAATGTTTCTAATTTTTCAAACAATGTACACAATTTTGTTGTACATTTAACATACACAAATTTTCAATTTTGTGCATTCAATGCACATAATTTATCAAAAAATGTACACAATTTTGTATATTCAAAGCATACATTTTTTTTCACAAAAAGTACATAATTCTATATATTTAATGTACACAAATATTCAATTCGGTACATTGTTTGAAAAATTGATGTCTCAGGTCTAATTGCAGCTGTAAAGAGCAAAATGGACTAACGGATTCCTTTTCCATGCATCAGTTAAAGGGGAGATTGCAATGTGCAATTTTTCAGTTGTCTGCAACTGAAGGATAATTTGCAAGCCACAAGTAGCAATAGTTTCCAACTGCTAGGTAATAAAAAATCATTTCTTTAGCCTTGTAAATTTGGCAATTAAGATGAAGAAGTAATCACCAAAAGTGATGGTAATAAATTTTATAAGCTCAAGAAATTGATGCATGGAAAAAAATTTACACTCATTACGATGGAATTTTCTTGCAAAACTACATTTATAACAAGAAAAAAATTGATATAGATACATTGTGAAGCGAAGGATTTTTATGGATTTATCTGGTGCTCAACTGGTCAGTTGAGAGATTTGCATTAAAGAGAGAAGAGGGCAAAATGTTTCTCAAGTTGTAATTATATCAATAGAAATAGCACACATTTTTCTGTGCAAAATTCTCTTCACTCATGCTATGAAATGGGCTTCTTGAATTCTGGAAAATTTTATGATAATGCATATATCTACAGCAAGGTTACAAACATAACTTTACAAGCTTGAAATTGAACTTCCTTTTGGAAAGAAAAGCTGGAATAAAACTGTCCATTTAGTCATCAGATTTTGTGAAATCAATTTGGTTATTCTTCTTCATTTAGAAGTAAATCTGCTGCACTACGGCGTTTCTGGTCACCTTGGACCTCACACTTTTTCTGATCTTGGGTGTTATCATTATCCGTCTTCATAAAATGGAAGCCCATTATATACCTATACTCTCCTGTCCCAAGGCAGCGGGAGCAGTAGCCGAGACCACTTCCACCACAAGTCCTGCACCTGCAATAGTGATTCAAGACAGTTGATGGAAGGCCAAAATTGGATGAAGTAATCATCAAATGCACTCGTAAAAAGAGTTCCATATGTCACCATTTTGGCCATTCCCCTTTAGGAAGCATTGATAAACGAACATGGTTTGTCCTTCCTGTGTTATCCAAAGAAAAAAATATAAAATTAGCAGCATAGGAAAAAATAAATTGATGATGTGTTGAGATGTAAAAACTCAATGGCACACTTTTGACATGATTTATGCAACTTAAATTTCAAAAAACTCAAGGTTCTTGTTATGCTATGAGAATTCAGGTTCCAATTAAAAATGTTCACTATCTATAACTTGAGATGCCAAGAACTAATAAAGCATAATGGCATAACAATGCAGACCTATGTTCTAGTTCCTAGTTGAGATCAAACAGTGTCTTTATGGACTAATTCCAACAAACTCTAGTCTGAAGAAAAAATAAAAGCTAAGCATACTACTGTTTATAGGCACAGCCGCACAGGCACCTAAGCAACACTAGCTGAGCCAAGTCAGCATTTCTCATGTCAAATTAAAATCAGGGAATTGAGATGTTAATATGAGAATTTTGGAATTGTCCTCGTTCAAAGGCAAGATGAGTTAATGATTGACCTCATAGAAATGGACCTATAACTGAATTAATGTACGTGTTTGTGCGTGAGAGAGAGACCTCTTCCACAACAATGGTGGCAATCAACCCTTCCGCTCCCTTGGCAGACTACACAAGGTGGATCTGGCTTCTTTCTTTTTTCTTTCCGAACATTTGACTGCAACAACCAAGATGTATCTAATAGATTAGTAACATAACTTTAAGGCAATAGACAAGAGGCATTCAATACAATGAATCACGGAAAACACCTTTTCAACAAGAATTGAGATATTAAGAGGCATGTATTAGAAACTTCCTAGTCAATATTCTACAATAAACATTGAATTTGTCATAACATAAGCTCTTGAAATTGTAGGAACTAAGGTCTTTATTCAAAAGTAGTTCTTAAAAAACTTGAGGACAAGGAAATTGTACACATATTGCACGTCTGTCCAAGATATAACAGAGTAGAACTTTAAACCCCAAAGTCCCAAAAAGATTAGGGCAATTACCCCGAAAAAGCTACGTTAAGGGCATAACTGTTTCAATGAATTTGGTATTTTAGGACAGGATGTTGTTGTTATCTCAGTTTGGATTGGGTAAACAAGTTAACAGTCAAATATTTATACTGCTTTGATATACTTAGAATGGAGATTGACTGCAACGGTAATAATAATGAAACTCCATTAAGAGTTAGAGCATGTTCATCAATTATCAAGAAATGAATACTTTTCGAGTGTCAATAAATTACATCTTTTTTTAATGTTTTAATTTATTTTATTTTATAGGTAACAAAAAAATTTTATTAATAAAAAAACTAACCAACCTGATTACATTGAAAATATATCTCAGTTTGGGAGTAAACAATTAAAGAATCAAATTTACAACTGATTAGGGAAAAAAAGGAAAGTGATGCAATAGAGCCAGATAATGACAAGGAGAGTAGGTAAGAAAAAGGACTTAATCTCTCAAATCTCTTTCTTTTTTAATTTTTAAATTTTTTTTAATAGATAACAAAAAATAATTTATTAATAAAATTATAGTCTCGAAAGATCAGGAATACATTGGAGATGTATTATGGGAGCAACAATTAACAAAATAATCATTCATAAAACAGGAAGGGAAAAACAAGAAAAATTTGCTCAGTTCCAAAATAAATTTAATATGAGCCATCTCACTTTTTTTTTTTTTTTTTTTTTTTTTAAAATTTTTTAAGATATACTGTTTGGTTAACAACTTGAAACTTGAATTTCAAAACAAATAGTATTTATTTTTGTTTATAAGCAGCACAGAAAACAGGGCGTTAGGATAAGAGAACTTGCCTCAGTTCTGACGACCAAAGATGGCTTAGTGAAGGAGAGATAAGGCATGTGCGGCGAGGGTTTCGGATTCGTGGAGGTGGAGGAGGACCACCTGGTGCGCCGTTGGATTTCGCCGCCTCTAATCGGACGGCGGCTGCAATTGAGCCCACCGCTCTCCCTGCCATTCTTTCTAATCCCCCTATCAAAACAAATCAAAACAATCCGCCGCAAATTGCATTTTTCTTTTTACAAAAAAATCAGAAAACGACGTGTCGTTTAACTATGCCCTTTATAATACGAGCCAATTCTTATATCTTTTGGACTTTCATTTTTCATTCAGTAAGGGAAGAGCTGAGCTTCAAAAAAAAAAAAAAAAAAGAGGTACAATCTCTCTCTCTCTCTCTCTCTTTTACATAACCCAGATTGTAATTCTTGTGTTAATTTTTCATGTTCTGTCATTTACTTTTCCTTCTTTAGATTTTGATTTAGTAGCGTTTTTTTAATCAGTGATGGAAATGTGGATCATATTTGGAGCTATAAGGTCATAGTAACACATGATTATAGGAAGATGCAACTTGCTTTCAAAAAACTACTATTAGTAGTCATATTATTCACTCTTGTATTTTTGCTTAAGTGGGGGAATGAGGATTCAAATCTTGGGGTTCTTCCCATAAGTGAGACCAGTAAAATGACACTGAACCACAAGACTCTTGTTTTTTATTTATTAGTACTCGTTTAATTTAGCCTGCCTTTTTTGCCCATTAAGCTAATTTGCAAACATATAAGTCATGTGACTACTTTTAGAACTTGAGTATACGAGACTTGAGTTCGAATGTGAAAAACTCGAGTTTCTAAAACTTGAGTTTCACTAAAAACTTGAAATATATAAATATATATATTCTCATGATTTTCTCCATGAAACTCGAGTCTCTGAGTTCCAAAATTGGCCATATAACTAATATGTTTGCAAAATTAGCTTAATGGGCAAAATAAATAAATAAATAAATAAATAAACCATTTTAGACGAAACAATAGTTAAATTTATGCTATTACTTAATAAGCCAACATGTTCTTGCATATTTTCTGGTGTTTGGGAATGCTACATTACAAATAGAAGAATAACAGGAATGCCTTCACTTGTGCTGTTTTGTTAATCGTACAATTTATAGTTATAGAATTACTAACACCTAAGGCAGTTGATCCTTGTTGATGCATTGCCATTTGGTTAAGCCAGAACAATGCAGCAATAAAATTAAAAGATAGGGAAATAAATATAGAGAGCTTAGGAATCAGCACTTAGTCCTGCTTGGAAAATAGCATCAAGCATTAAAAAAATTACTAGAAGTCGGTACTTAGGGTTGGTCATAGTCAACACAGACCATGGAGATTTTATTACATCAAAATAATCCTCATCTAACAGGAGACTAGGAGTACTAAATTCTAAGAGAAATTCTAATTCTAATTACCATAGGATACACTAAATGACTTATTACAAAAATAAACTTAACTATAAATAAAAATACTAATCGACCCAATTAAATACTAGGACCTAAATAAAATACAATTGATCAAGAAAAATACAATTGAATTGAAAAACAAAACAAAACAAAATTAGAATAATCTTCTCTTTAAATACTCTTTTGCATCACTTGTCCTCCTAATTCATGACCGGGAGAATATTCAATCTATTTATGCAAGTTGCTGTTACTGATACGATCAATCTGTCTTGCTCCACCAAATTTAACATCTGAGGAATCTTTGAAGCGGGATTTAATTATGAGTATTTGCTAAGTTGTTGAAATTTTGTGATCTTGAGGAATACTCCTTTATGAGTTTAGAGAAGAACGAATCTGGTCGTTCTAGTAGCTTTCCTGGCGTGTCATATTCTGCAATTCTTCCTGTTCAAGCAAGAGTCCTTCAGTCTTTCTTTCAATACTTTCATGATAAATTTTAACACGTGTGTGTGTGTGAAAGAGAGACAGAGAGAGATACTTGCCTTCACTGAGGACCAAAACAAGATCACTATCTATAACCGTGTGGATTCTGTGGGCTATAGTGACAACTGTCCGATTTGTGAACTCTTGACTAATGATCTTCTGTAATACTCCATCAGTTGCAGAATCAACTGAGGCTGTCGCTTCATCCAGTACAAGAATGCTACTCTTCTTCAACAAGGCTCTTCCAAGGCAAAATAATTGTCTTTGGCCCACACTCCAGTTTTCTCCATTTTCAACCACTGTTAGATGCATGCATGTTACTGACAGTAAAGAAAAGGGCATTCAATCAATTATGTCAATACAACAAGTTGATGAACCTGACCTGTGGAATCCAACTTCTCTTCCTTATCATGCACTAAATGACCTAGTTGACATTTATCCAGAGCCTGAAAATTTTGGAATTTAAATGAGCATATGTTGGATAGAAAAAAATGGTAATGATGACTCTGTACTTCTAGGTAATTTAGATTTATAAATGATAAAATGATCTCATGTAACTTGGTATGGAAATTTTGCATTTTCCTTTTTGGTCTTTGACACATAATCTACTACCCTTCTTGAATGGGGTTCGGTTCTTGGTGGTATTAATTGGATATAAGGTTTGACCACCAATATTTCCCTATAAGAGGTTTTGTTTGATAAGAATATTTACCTCCCATATTTCACTGTCAGAATACTGCTGTAGTGGGTCTAAGTTTGTTCTAACGGTTCCCTCAAACATAGCTGGGTCCTGTGGTATGATGCTAAGCCTTGATCTTAAGTCATGAAGTCCTATCTTGCAAATATCCACATCATCAACTATAATGCTTCCCTCTCTGGGCTCAACAACCCTGAAAATGGCCTGTATGAGGGTTGATTTACCACTCCCTGTCCTTCCTACAACACCAACTTTCTTCCTTCCCGGAAATGTGCAAGTAATGTTTTTCAGGACAGATGGTAAATGTTCAGCATAACGGACCTGCAATACAGTCAAGTCAGTTGTATGTTGCAACAACTTGTTATGTTAGGCTGAGGACTTTCATTACATCCACTTTGAGGCAATGGACACAATATTGTTACTTCTTGTAATTATGTGTACTATGGATGGAAAAAAATGAAGTGTTCATAAAAGTATTTTGATAATAGAGGCTCACCTGCAAATTTTTGAAGCATATTGTTCCAACTTCTGGCCAGTTATTTGGTGGTCTGCTCTCTTCAATCACAAGTGGCGCTTCGCTTGTTAGGTTCGAGTACTGAAGAATTCTTTCAACTGATATCATCTTATTTTCTGCATTGCATATGTTCCATATAATTGAAGCTTGCAAAACATTCAAATTTATTCCATATGTCACTGCCAACCCTGCAATGCCTGTAAAGAGTCCAATTCCAGATAAGTACTCTCTTTATGACTAGAGTTTTCTTTTGAAATCTTTTAAAGTAACTTATTTTGCTTGTAAGAAAATGGGCCACTAATCGAGAAAGCATCTGATGCAATGCATAGTTGTATGCAGTAAGTCCTGATTTCTCTTTCCCAGGAGATTTTCTATCCCTTAGTCTAGGCAGCAAATGATTAATAATGAATTCTACTTTGAGGTCATTATAATGCTTAGTTTTTAAAAACATTTGTGATACTCACTTGGATTGATAATTCCTTCAGGAAGGGTCACCAGTAATACCAATGAGAAGGCAAACACAAAATTAGATAGCAAATTCAGTCTGAAAGAAAGCCATTCCATTGCTGACATATTATGAAACCATGGCCTTGAGTGGTTGTCAACAAGACCAATGTTTCCGTCAATAAAACGGTCTTCTTGATCAAAAGCACGGATTGTTGCAGCTCCTGATAGTGATTCTGCAAAGTGGTGGAGGATTGGTGCTCGTTGTATACCGGCTAAGCGGGCCAGTTCTCTTGCTGTTGGTATGTAATATTGCTGAAGTAATCATAATTAATTATTGATCAGCATCCATAATATGGGAGCAATTCATTCATACACAGAGTTGGGGAGGGGCGTGCTGTTCTGAAGCTACTTAACAGTAAATACACATTACTTTGCTTTTTGTAGCATTAGAATTTAATTCAATGGTTCATTGAGTTATTGTGTTTTCAAGAGATTTTTATTTTTTTTTTTTTGGTGTCAACACAGTTCTTGTCAACATGATGAGTTTTCAAATGCTTTAGAAGTCAAAATTGTTATTGCCCTCTATGTTTTACACATTAATCAATCATCTCTAGATAGTATATACAGAGGGTGAAAGAAGTCTCTAACCTGATACCATATGCAGACTGCAGTTACTGGAATGAAAATGACAAATACTTCCCATGCCACCTGCGACATCACTGCAATAGTCCCTAGAAGCTGTATTATTGAGAAAGCACACCAACCTAATTTGTTTGCCAATTCCAAGTCTAACACACTTTGATCTGTAGATGCCTGCAGAGGTAACTTTAGGCTGTCAGCCCTCTTGAAAGAACCTTTACAATTATATCTTTATGTGAGGAGCAAAGAAAGATAACTTGAATCTTGTGATTTTTTATTTTTTAATGTTTAGTTTATTACCTCTTGCATGCTATTATATTCTGACATCTGGTTTTGAAGTCATGAGTTAAAACTTTGGCTTTCGACTTGAAGTTTTGTCTGAAGGGCTAGGGTATCTCGCCAATCCAGCTACTTATTATTGGCATATTTTCTTATCTTTCATGGGATGGTTACTCTGAAGATAGAGGATTCTCTAAAATTTCCTTCTTACGTAATGTTAGGCATTCTGCCGGGGTGTGATTGGAGAGGACAGGAACTTTGAAATGAATTTCATTTTGTCAAAGTCATCCTGGCCTTAGTTGAAGTCAATAGGTTTTTCCCTTCATTAAAATATTTTGTTTTCTATGGGATCCTTATCCTCTAAAATTCTACATGTTATTAACATCATATTTAACTTCAACTGACCTGAAAATGTTTGAATTTCCTTATTCTAGTTTTTGTATAACCCTTGCAAGGAGTATTCGTTAATTGCAAATGCAATTTTTTTTTTTGTCTGGTACATCTTAGTGTTATTTTTTTTATAAGAAATTTGTGATATATGTACAAATTAAATAGATTCAGCCATATTGATAATACTACTAGTAACACCAATGTATAAATTCAATTGAAATCAACATAAACTTTGACAAATTCGAACTTACCCGATTTAAGATTCTTCCAAATGGGGTTGAATCAAAAAATGCCATTGGTGCTCGGAATATACTATGCAACATGTTTGTGAATAGCTTTTCTGCTGTCCAAAGTCCTGCTTTCGCTACTAGTACGGCTCGCGCCAAAACACAAAGTGAACTTCCAACAGCTAGTACTACATAAACAAGCAATATGAAGTCCATTGCCACTTTTGGTTCTGTCTCACTTGTGGGAGGAGAAGCCCATGCCATCCAGTAGTTACTTGCTACCTGTAATATTTGGAATGATGACTGTGCCAAAAGGATGAATGGAACTAGGGCCCCACCTTTCACAACGGTCAAATAAGACCAGTAAACTTCTTTTCCGATGCTTCCTTTCTCTCTTTCTTCATCTTGCACCAATTTACCTCCTTTTTCTGTAATTTCAAGAGAGAGATTATGCTCAGAGTCATGTTGTGTGTGTAGAAGTTCTGCATTTGAAGTTGAATCTGTGTTCAATTCATCATCAGCTGTAGGGCTTTGGGATGTTCTACTTGAATTTTCAACTGAGAGGATAGAGTCTAGAGCCTGGCTATGAGCACCAACCAAAACCTCAAATCCTATTTTTTGCTTCATAAGTTCTTCGAATCGTCCGGCTTGTGCAATTCTTCCATTTTGCATCACCTGTTAAATTTATGTTAGTTGCAGTCTGAAGAACCACAATCCTCAGCATTGTAGCAAAGTCTTTAGATTTTGGAAGTCCCAATTCTTAACTATCAGGAAAATTCTCAGATTATCAAGTAATCCTAGAATCATAGCATATGCTTTTTTTCCTACCATATATTTTTTTTCAACCTCTTAAAACTATCCTAAAAAAAAAAAATTGTATTTTAGTTACTGCACATAATGTCATATTCTATTATCTACTTAAATGACTAAATAACAGAGAGAGCTGTCATGTCATGCTTACCAGAATTAGGTCTGCTGCTGGAAGAAACTCAACTTGGTGGGTAACAAAAAGTATAGTCTTCTCTTTAAGAATCCCCATCAGGCATTCCTGCAAAAGGTATATGAAACAATAAGCAATGTTGACTTCTTAAACTGTTGCTTCAAAGTAGGAGAGTGGATAGGCTGCTTATTATAGGGCCTAATTAAGAAATACATTCTCATATTCTAGTCACTGACATGATTTACTAACCTCAAAGAGTTGGGTGCCTGTATGAGCATCAACTGCACTGAAAGGATCATCAAGTAGATATATATCAGCATCTTAGTACGCTGCACGAGCAATCTGTATCCTTTGCTTCTGTCCACCACTCATATTTATCCCTCTTTCACCGATCTCTGTTAGATCACCACAGGAGAAAAGTTCAAAATCCTTTGTCAAAGCACATGCTTTGACTGTTCTGTTATACTTAGCACTGTCATACTTATTCCCAAAGAGAATATTCTCCCTGATATTTCCTGTCAGTATCCATGGAGACTGAGGCACATAAGCCTTTGTACCACTGATCTTCACTGTCCCTGACAGCTTTTGTATTTCTCCAAGCACACATGAGAGCAGGCTTGACTTCCCTGCTCCCACAGTCCCGCATATTGCCACCTTCATTCCCCTCTTCACTTTTAACTGTATTCCTTCCAGAGTTGGATTCCTTGACTCAAGATCCCAGCTGAATCTTCCACTGTCAATCTCAATGTCATACTCTGTTTGATGTTTTGGAATATACTCAATGGCATCCTTTTGAATTTCATCCTGCTGGAGGTAGGAACTAATTCTATCAGCTGAGACTTTTGCCTGTGCAATCACAGACAGTAAGTCAGGCAGATTGAATATAGGGTCTTGTAGCATTCGGAAGGTGGCCAATGCAGATAAGACTCTTCCAGCTGTGAGTTCAATCCCCATTAGCATACATGCCCCAAAAGTTACCACAGAGATAAATGCGGGTGATCCCCAGAAGATAAGAGCTGAAAGTGCTGACAGCCTTAGTGATTTCCACAACCAACCATACTCTATTTTCCTCAAGCTTTCTAACCTTTGAAGGAATTCAATGTCCCAAGCTTGAAGTTTAAGAGCCTTCATGTTTCGAAGAACTTCTGAAGTGGATTTCATCCTATTGTCCTTGGCTTCCATGATCTTAGATTGATATCTCTTCTGGACTCTTGTAAGGGGTATATTGCAACCCATGACTATTAAAGTTGCAGCTAATGCAGCGAATGACCCCAAACCTAGATTTGTATGTAGAATGTAGATTGCTAAGGATATTTGTACAGGCAACATCCATATTATGTTTAAGTACCAAATGAAGTCTGTGATTCTTTGGATATCTACACTCATATAGTTGATGATCTCTCCACTAGTGTGGTTCTGGCGGGATTGACTTGACAGGAGTAAGCCTTTTTTGTATATGCGAGATATAAGAGCAACTCTAAGGTGAAGGCCTAGCAGGCGTGCCCCAAAAATCCATTGCCTTTGTGCGATTGTCTCAACGGTTTTGGCACCTAAAAAGCCTAGGGCCAGAAGGTACCCACTCTCTAAACTCCTGGTGCTCCTCTCAGTTAAGAAACGTACAAAGTCATTAATGAGGTATGGGCCAACATAGGATGCTGCAGCGCTTATCACTGCAAATAATGCATTGATTGCTGCTTTCTTCCTGGTATACAAATAAATTGCCTTATAGATGGATGGATTTGTAGTCCCATCTCTCTCCTTAACTTGTTTTAGACTCTCGTTGAAGGAATGGGAGAGAAATCTTGCTGAGTCCTTGATATCAACATCGGGAATTTCCTCCTGTTCGAGGGGTTTCTTAAACCCAACAGCAAAAAGTGGATTCAGCCAAGAGAAGGTAACAAGTTGGACAAGAGTAGCTTTGCTATATAAAGATATCCTCTTGTATTCTGAATGTTCATCAGTTTTTCCATTGAGAAGTGGTTCGGCAATGCCATTGGGGACACTGAAGATGATACCTGTCTTCCCTCGGATTGAAATGACCAAGAGGCATGTAGAAGCAAGCAGGCCAAGGAAGTCTGCATAATCTCGCACTCCAAGTTTGCCATGGTTTATAACTCTGAAATGGGTATCAAGAGCTGTGCAAATAATGGACAACAGGAAGCTGCAAAGCCACCATGCTCTTAGTAACCAGGGGAACTTGATGTTCTTTTTATTGGGGATTATGTATACAGTAACAAGTGTGATTGCCCATGATAGCACTTGCATAATTTCTGAGGAAAAAGCTCGAGCTTTAGAGTTGCATTGAGTTCCACTACCATTTAGCAGCATCATTAGCATTAAGAAGTGAATTCCCAGTAGTAAACAGGAACAAATTATGCTGGCTATATATGCAGTGCTGACTTTTATTCTGATGAGGTACTTGTCTATGCCTCTATCCATAACCTTTCTTCTGTTTTTGCATATCAGGCCTGGAAAATTTCGTGCTAGATGTACTAAAATTATTGCATAGAAACCGAGTTGCACAACGATGCTGGCATGCTCCCACAAACAAGGCGAGTCTAGTTGCAGCCATTCTGTCCGAAATTGAAGAATCTTTTCTGTCAAATGTCATGAAACAGGATTCAAATTTCAGAATTTTTTTTCCAAATAACCTTAAATATCAAACCATTTAGTTAGTTGTCACGTTTCAAAACAATGTGAGAAACTAGTATCTCAAGTGTCTAAAACTCGAGTCTTAGAAACTCGGTTTTACTTTTTAGAACTCGAGTCTGTAAGACTCGAGATCTATTTGGCATCATATTTCAACTCATCAACTGGGAATTGAGTTTTTAACCCTCGAGTTTTAGACTGAAATTGAGATGCTAGTTTGCAATTTTCTTTCAACCGCATGTTAACTTATGATATTCTTTCTCCTCACTATACTAGTCTGCAAATTCCCTCTCAACTTTCAAGAGAGGGAATCTCAAATTCTTCCACTGGTATGCTAAGACTCATGGCAATGGCTAATATCAAACTTGGGTAGAATGATAAAGATTATATGTGAAGTCTACAACAGTTTCATCAATGAGAATAAAATTTATTGTTTTGTCATGCTATGCAGAATAATTTACCCCAGCTTAGTAGCAGATGGCAGTTGACTAGTATTTGCTTAATTTTTTGGTAGGGTATGTTCCTATTAGGAAGATAGAAGTAGTTGTTCAGTGCTAGTGCATCTTATAAATGACTTTGGGTTACACTCTAGGATGGTTACCATTATGTGGGCATTTTGTGAGAAACCTGATGGTAACAAAAGTTGGTAAAATGAGCAATTCTGAGTTGTGCTTATATTCACATCCTCTAAAGAGCCTTTAAAGTTTCAATATGAGATTACTAGTTTGGGTCCTAAGTTCTTCCTCTTTCTTTTTATTTTTTTCCTCCAAGTTCTTCCCTTTTTATGGTCTTCAGGAAGTCTATCTCTAATTTATAACAGTTTTTAAAATTCAGTGTTTAATTTTATATTATAAGGTTTAATTTGAAATCTCTTCTAAAATATGTTAGTATAAATAATTACTTTTTACATATTTACATCCCTATAGTAATAAACTTAGTTAATTAAACTGTAACACCAACCTCCTTGAGGTTTTCTAAAATGACACTTCCCCTAAACAGTTTATGAAAGGAAACTTCATTCATTGAGGTTTGTATATATGTAACATGTAACTTTTCATTGACATAAAATTTCTTTTTTAAAAAGATTCCTATAAATTATACTTACTTCTAAAAAGTACTCCAAAAACTATTCCAAAGAATCCAAACATAAAAACGATATGGACACCTCTTCTTCTTGACCCACAACGCTGAATAACAACTATACTGGGAAATTTTGACAACTAAACCTGGGTTAACCATTTTTTATTTACCAACATGGGGCATCCTTTTGTTGCTACTTGCTAGATATGATTCGTGCCTAAAAGACAGAAAATTCTATTTTTTAACTGCACCCTTCTCACTTAGTACTAATAAGAATTAATTTTGACACATTTCCCCTTCCCAACCTTGCAAATAAATTAAACCTCTTCTCCACGGTTTATTATTTTGTGCAACGATTGCAGACATCCCTCTCGTAGGAGAGTGATCAACTCAACAAATATGGAACACCCCATTTAAAAGAGATGTTCTTTGCAACCCTTACACAGAAGGGCAATGTTTATTGCACACAACATGCATCACACACTCACACTGCCCGAAATAACTGAAATCGTAACTTAAAGTCACGATTTTAGTTATGTTGGACTGTAAGTATATACATACACATACTGTTTACGTGCAACTAGTGTTGCCCTACAGAAAATACTGCTGTTTTCTTCACATATCAGGAAAAATTTTGTCACCACTCTCTCCCTCTCTCTCTCTTAAGTAGAAACAGATAAAAAGCCATTTATGCTCTTGTCATTTTCGTCCTCTCCCTTCTTCCCTCTCACCTACGTTCATCTCTTTCTCTATCTCTCTCTCTTGGCTCTGATCTGCATAAACAAATATTCTTTTATCCCTCTTCATTACCCGTTCATATAAAATTTGTTTTTCTCACCCAAAATCCAAACACACCGTTTTCAACCCAAAAAAAAAAAAAAAAAAAAAAATACTCACCCATGACAAAAATCCCCAGATACAAACAATGTGTTTTAGTTCACCAATAAAGCCTGATCAAACAAAACTCTTCCAGGCTAATTATTATAGACAGTAGATAATTCCATGCAGGTGCCACATAAATACAAAAGCATCTTGTGACTGTGAAAAGACTCATTTGTCCATGCATGCACAGGTCCACATAATTAAATTTGTCTCCCTCTCCTCTCCTTCTAGGAAGAGAGGTAGGTGGTGATTGGTAAAACCAACAAAATGTTTTTTTTTTTTTTTTTTAATAATTAAAATGTGTATGGAAATTACAAGGTAATGCACTTAGTCAAATTAATCATATAGAGACAAAGACTTGCGAAAAGTTAATGAATTAGTCAGATTAATCATATACATAGACAAAGACTCAATTAAAAAGGCAATGCCGCCTTTAGTCATTTTAATCATATAGACAAAGACTTGAACAAGTCCAATCAATTTTTTAGTAGAAGTGCATATTTTACAATTTACATTCTTCATTCATACATACAAGACAAGTATTAGCTTAGACAGTATCGACCTAGGAGGAGGGTAGGAGAGAGTTAAAAAGATTCTGGCTAGTTGTCACCACATATGAGATAATAAACTAAAACAATTTGCTTTAGAAACAAAAACAAAACAGAAGTTAAAATTTGAGCCTTCGGCAAAGTTGCTAAAGACTAAAGAGTTAAGAAAACTAAAAAATAAAAGAAACTCTACAAAACTACAAAGAACAAACCGTTTGTTTGTGGGATTTTTCTTATCTCTTTAGTCTTTACTTTAAGAAAAATGATTTTGATTAAACCATTTACACTATAAACTAAAGTGTTTAAGATCAACATGATTACTTTTACAACTAATAAATGGCATTTTCCAGTTCTATCGTAAGGAATATTCGGGTTCAAATTCCTCCTTCCTCACTTAATACGTTGAAATAGAGGAAATTAAAAGGTAACAAAGACCATATTTTCATGTTTGCATCTTCAGCTGTGTAAAACAATAAAAATATGATGATTTCAACCATAAAAGCAAGAATTTTATAACAAAGCATATGTGATCATACTCTCTTTTTCTCATGCTTGTGTTTTGTGTTGTACATGTGTTGTGTGTGTTTTCTCTGCGTGGAACTTGTTTTCCTGGGAAAAATGAATTTACTATAACTTACGTATTGCACCTTGTAAATTGAACATGTTCTCCAAAACCATGATTTCTTCTCCAGAATCAAAGATTCAGCCTTCCTTCAACGTAGTATTCATCAAGAAAGAACAAAAGAAAATAAAGAAAAACAGTAAGGGTAAGAATTGCGCAGAAAGTGTGTGGAGCGAGTTTACCAAGTTGTTGAGACAAAAATAGCGAGAGAGAAAGAGAGAACTTACAAAATATTCCGAGAAGAATGCCTGAAATGTATGTGTGTAGTTGTAGTAATTTGTGTTTTTATGTCTCTAGTCATTTTGTGTAGAGAGAGAGAAAAGAGAGAGAGAGAGAGAGAGAGAGAGAGAGAGAGAGAGAGAATGATCACGTGAGATAATCGGTGAGAAATTACTTGAAGAATGTCTTCTTCTTTTTTTGGTTAGTTAACTCCAAATAATTATTTTATATATAATTTTGATACCACTTTCATGAAAAGTATAAAAAAACTATCATAAAAATTAGTTGTATTTATTTATTCCCATAAAATGATTTTAAAAATATTTCCTAAGTCAATGCTTTTAGAGCATTCGTTAACTTCTCTCTATCAAATATACAAATCTTCCATATTGCAATGTTTGGAATATTTTACACAATTGTAGGACTTACATGATGGGATGAAAATGAATATGCCAATATGATATTTGAGACCACTTCTCGATTATCTTTTGTTGGGGTTTTCTAAAATGCGGTTGAGGCATGTGAGCAATAAATGAAGCCAAATGATAGGCCTTAGACACTTTTAGAACGAGGCTTAGTGGTGGTTACTTGTTAATATAATTATCAAATTTCAAATTTAGACATAAATGATTACAATAAACATCTGTCATTAATTATTATAACTATTAAATTTCATATTTAAACAAAAAAAATGAAAGAAAAAAATATTATATTATATTAAATTGTCCGCGTGCATTGTACAAACTACCAATTAATATATCAAATATATGTATTTTTCTTGTCACTATGGATTTCACACGATTGTGAAACTTATACGCAATGAAAATGAAAATGCATATATAAATAATACGTGAGATAACTTTTTCGTTACATGTGAAAAGGTAGTCTAGTGTTAGGAAACCATTATGACCCCATCACACTTATGAGTCCGAGAGTTATGGATTCGACTTTTGAGTAATTGCAAGCCTAGTATTTAGGCAATTCCACACCACAACGCAATGCCAGAGTTTAAGTGGTGCAAAGATAGTGACCACACATAGAAGTCCCTTTATTTTATTATCAAAATAATAATAACTTATCTGTTAACTCAAGTTGGAGTGGCATGTGATCACCAAATGAAACCAAGTGATGGGTTGCTAGATACTTTCTCAGTGATGGTTCTTTAATAATACAAAGGTTAGGGATGGGTATCATAATAAAGTTCTAAAGTTGAGAGTGAAAAAGAGATAGCTTTAGGCTTTAATAGCTCAAGCTGGTCTTGAACTACAAAACCCACTAGTGGGGTGCTTGCTGCAATAATGATGAAAAGTATAGTTTGAGTGTTACCAGCTGTCTTTCTTTTTGAGTGATGGAGAATCCTTTGGAAATCGCAAAACTTAGGTGGGATTTATATTTTATTTTGGCATATCGTGCTTGAGACAAAGAAGAATAAATGTATAATAATGTGGGGGTTAACTGAGTTAGCTGGTAACATTGCTCTAGCACTGGTATGATATATTATCGATCTCCTTTAACACATTTTCTTTCTACAAAATTTTCTTACAAGTACAATGAGCCAAAGGAGTTTTTGGGATCCAAGAATGAATATAATTTTTGAATAACTCAGAACTCATGGGTTTGTCAGGAATATATATCCCATTTGATTTGGAGCTAGAAAATCCAAATGATTTAAAAGGAAGGGAAATTAAATATTATTTTTTCCATTTTTTGTACTTGTATACATTACATATTAAAATCCAGATACTGCTTATTCATAGATTTAGTATTAACACTTAGTTATTTGAATATGATGGTAGGAAGGTTTAATTGATTTGGCCGTATTGTATTAAACACACAACTTACATAGCTTTGCCAGAAATTTTTTGTATTAAATAAAAAATTGTGATGATTAAGTTTTAATTTTTTTTTTAATTTTTTTCCTTCTTATAGATATAGCCAAAACGACCGAGATCACAAAGAATCTATTACTTATATGTGTGTGTACTGGACATCTACATATACAAGATTATAAGCTAATTTATTTGAATAAATAAAACAAACATTTATCATCTTCAATCCATAAATTTATGTGCCTAATTTTTTCAAAAGCAATCATGAAATGCAATTAAACAAATAATTAAATGTTTATATAGATAACCAAGATCACAAAGAGTCTATCATTTTTTGCATATACATGGTTATAAGCTAGTTTATTTGAATAAATAAAACATATCTCTACATAATTTATCAAAAACTAATTAAAAGAATTAAGCACATAAAACTTATGAGTTGAAGATTATTAAGAAGAAGGGAAAAAAAAAAGCAATCATAGAATGCAATCAATTACAAATAATAATAATTATGATTTAATTTGCTGAGAAACAAATAATTATTAAACATTACACTAATAGAATCATATATGATATTGTATTTGATCAATTTAATTTGAAATTGTTAAAAAATAAAGAAAAAAACATAATATCCATATACAGGCCCAAGTACCTAGAAAAGGAAATAAAGTTTTGTTTGATTGGATGTCACTCACGAATGTTTATAATCTTTATTGTGCAAAAATCAAAACTATGACTAACATATATAGAAAGCTCATTGCAATTACCTTTTACACGTTACTGATTATGGACAAGCAATTCTCTTCTAAAGCTTTTAGTAGTGGATGAAAGTGTGGAAACTTAAGAATAATTTGAGGATTTTGGAGAAAGCTAAAAAGTTGAACAAACAAGGGAGAAAATTGGCCTTTGCCTTTTTTAAAAAAACAATCCAACGTTTTGTCCCATTTCCCAAACTAATTAGGGAAATGCTTCTCTTTTAAAACTCGACTTTCTAAAAATCGAGTTATAATTTAAAACTCGATTTTTGGACAATCGAGTTATAACAAATTGAAAATTAAAAAAAAAAAAAAAAAAATTCTGAAGTCCTATAGTGGCGTTTTAAGGAGCCCTATAGTGACGTTTAAGACTTATAATGACGTTTTAGAACTCGAGTTCCATGAACTCGAGTTTATTTTATTTTTATTTTTTTTAATCGCCCCATACCTATAGTGACATTTTAAGGACCTTATAGTGGCATTTTGAAACTCGATTTTTGGACAATCGAATTATAACAGGAGCATTTCTCTAATTAGTTTAGAAAATGGGACAAAATACTAGATTTTTTTTTTTTTTTTTTTTTTTTGAAAGGGGCATTCGCCCATTTTCTCCAACAAACAAGAGATAGGAAGTACTTACTTGTCAGTTACCGTTGTGTGTATTTGAAGAGGTGAATTGTGTGACTTGCTCTCACTAGCTTCTCGCCAAATACCACAGTCCGCAGTCCTCATCAACCTATAGTATAAGCAAGAGCTTTGTTTATGAGTAGGAAGGCAAAAATAAAAATATATTTTTAATTCATTTTTTGAAATAATTATTAGGATATATAAGTACATGTTTATTATAATTTTGTGAATTTCTAATTCATTTTGATATTTGGTATATACAACTCCGCTGTGTCTTTATGAGAAAAATGTAAGCAACAACTCCATCATTAGTGTCAATGATTAATGTCTTATATTTTGCTCACAATTGGTACCAATAAACCCAAAAATAAGGATAGTTACAATATGTTAACCCCGGTGTGAAATTTAATCACTTTATTATGAATTAATCCTTTATAAAAATTTAAATTAAAGGTTTGTTGTTGTTATTGTTGTTGTTGTGATGTATACATCTCATCACTAATAGCATCATGATTCTTGTCCAATAAATATAATTTGCCTCAGACTTTCTTTCAAAAATTACATATATACAACTCATCACTTAAGGATTATGACACTAAGGTTGGTTTGAGAAATTCCCAATCCAACCTAACCCAACCTATCACATAAGTAGAAACCAACTAATCCAATCCAAATGGGTAGAGCCGAGTTGGGACCGTTGGGTCAATAAATTATGCTTAAATGTTTCATACCTTGTAAAGCTTTCATTAACTAAGTAAACATTTCTTTTCAATAAATTACTATAATTTTCCAAATTTATCAAAATTGCTCATCGAAATACCAAAATAAACCAAACAAAAAATTAAAAAAAGAATAACAATATGTGTGTGTGTGTGTGTGAGTGCGCGTGCACGTGCATTAGGTTGGATTAGGTCAAATGAATTAAAAAAAAAAAAAAAAAATCAAAATCCAATCCAACATTGACTCAAAATAAAATTCCAACCCATGAAAAGCCAACCTAAAGCGTCAAGTTGGTGTCATCTAGTTGGTGGGTTGGATACACATCCCTAATTTAAGGGTATGTTATTTCTATTCCTATTGTGTCTTTGCCCTCTTTAACCAATTTTTCTAAGATCAATTCATAATTTGTACCTGGCCATATTGAAAAGATTCACTTGGCCTAGTGGTTTTCATCTAGCCATATGCATACACAAAAATTTTCACAAGAGTTGAATTGAAAAGTTTACATTGATCCTCACTTTGATCCATTATTGACATCACTTTTTTATTTACCAATAACTTTGCCACCTTAACAATTGTAAATTTTTTGTTTGTCTATGTATTTATTGCATTTGCTTATCAATGGCAAATGAGACACAATTCCAACCTAAATCTAGAACCAATACTATATTAGTCAAATGAATCTGATCATATAATGAAAGAGCCACCTGATGGTTATTTGAAGTCTAAGGTTACCTTTTAAGGCAATTTTAAATTGGGATATTGTAATTTGCTAAGCTAATTAGTAATGTGAGCTTGTAAATGAGTGAGATATTAAAGTGGTTGAATGTGTATCAAAATTGCTAGTGTGGTTACCTATTGCTTTGTCCACCTTTTTTATTTAAAGAGAGTTTCAACCTATAGCGTCCACTCCCGATAACAACTCTTTATCATCAGATCAAGACACCATCAGTTTTTAGTGTAGGTGGATATTGAATCTCAGATCTCTTATACAACCATAAGATACTTTACCAGTTGAGCTAACTAGAACCCATTGGTTTGTCCACCTTATTTGTGGGGTTTTATCCCTAATGTACCCCTTAGCATCTATAACGTTTTCATCTTCCATGTAATTAATATGGGTGGTGATATAGTGGATGCATTTTGGCTAAGTATAGAAATTGAAGGACGGGCACATTTTTTATAGGTCCTAATACTTTCACAACAAATCATGTGTGGTTAGTTTTTGAGGGATGATAGGCCCGAGAGTATGTATTGGGGCAGTGGGTCCGGTCCAAGACGCCTAATAGTCCGAGAACGGGTAAACGTTGTTATGGAGGTCAGCGTTATTGAATAAAGAAAGGGGTCTGGTCATAATGGTCCAAGAAGGTGGTCCAAGGAGGGATACTACCTTAGCTTAGCGAAACAGAGGCTAGAAGGTGCGGTTTGCCATCTAGAAGAAACGTTCTTGGAGATTCTGTTGATAATGATATATATCATGAAAGCATGGATGAAGGAAAGCTATGAAATGTCTAAGAGAAAGTTGCTACCACCGTATTGAATGCTCAAGAACTAACTCTCTAGTCGCATTAATGAGAAAGTGATACTTGAGCAGTAATTTTCAACTTTACAACTACTCCTAGAGATTTCGGGAATGTGATGATGGGACAAGGATCAACACAAGCAATCCAATCTACACGTGGAATGTAGAGATAAAAGAAGGAAGATAGTATAAAATAGAAAGAAAACCCTAAGGGAAAGGGATTAGGAAATTAAGAGAAAAACATCGTATCAACAAGAACTGTGCTTGTAACCAAATTCAAGAAATATATACAAGAACCGATCTCTTCGGATTGTGCCGATGACGATTTTCTTTAGATAAAACTAGTCTATCTTTGCTTTATTGTGATCCGGGTCCATCATAGTTGTTAGGGCTGTCCACGGGTCGGGTTTGTGCCTAACTCGGAACCAACCCGTCGAATCGGGTGGAGAAAAAAGGCACGAATTGGAGTAATCGGGTCGGGCGGTTCAGAACATCAACGGGTGGCGGGTGGGTCGGTCGGATTTTCGACGGCGAGAAAAAGGTGGAAAAAACACAGATTTGGCGAAAATCTCATTGGATTCTATGAGATTTCGCCAGATCTGGTCAAAATCTCACCGGATCTAAGGGAAATAGCGCCATAATCTAGAAAAATATCACCAAAATCGGGTTTTTTCACGGATTCGGAAAATTTTGGCCGAAACACGGGTTTTTTGTCGGATTCTGGAAATTTTGGCGAACTGAAATCTTTCGATCGGTTCGGGTTTTTCGGGTTTTAAGGGAGGATAACCGAAACCCGACCTGCGGAATTGGTTTCTGGTGATGAAGACCCGCCGCCAACCCGCCGGAGTAGTCCGGTCGGCCGGTTTTGGGTCGGATCCGATCGGTTCTTCGGGTGGGTCGGGTACTCGGATGAATGACGGGATGACTCTAATAGTTGTTATCCAACTCATTAGAACCTAGTTTTCTAACCCATTCTATACAAATTCATTGTATTGGACTCTTTGGGCCTAGATTCTTTTACCTTTTGGGCTTAGGAACCAAATTGTGTCCTTTCAGTTGCCATTGGTTATAATTTGAATCCACAACTTAAATTACTTTTTTATCTATTAATAATAACTAATAACATCTTACCACTTAAGAATTTTCGTAAAAATATTGTAAAAATGTTGTGGATATAATATTTAAAAAGAAAGAAAGAAAGAAAGATGTGATTAGTGTTTTACTTTAAGTACAATTCAAGATTTCTGGCCCTTGTCATCTCCTATTTGAAATGAAGGTAGACCGTAGACGGGGGAGAGGGAAGGACGAAGAAAGAAAAGTCACCGAATCTAAGGACATTTTCCTACCCCCCACCCCCCTAAAAAAAAAAAAAAAAAAAAAAAAAAAAAACTCTATTACATTACGTAAAATTGACTAAGACACATAAAATGCCAAGGCATCCTTAAGAACTGACTATGACCTTTATTCCTCATGAAAACCCTCGAATTCAAGTGGATACATGTGATGGAACATGGTTATTTTAATTTTTTTACACTGCTACCTTTTGTTATTAAATAAATACTACAATATAATAGATGTAATAGAGGTTTAAGTGATAGTTTAATAAATGGTCATGTTAACGGATGCCTTTAGAGTAATTGTTAATAAATTATATTAGAAAAATTTTAATATCATTTTTATGGAAAATATAAAAAGATGTCAATATAATCAATTGTTTTATCATTTTCTCATAAAATATTTCTAAAAATAGTTCATACACCAATGTCCTTAGAGCATTTGTTGACATTTTTTGTGGTGTCTTATGTTTGTGGTTTGAATCTCATGTCCCTCTCCCCCTCTCCCTTTATTTACCTATCTAGAAAAAATATTTTTAAAAAAATATTACATAATAGAGCACAATATATATATATATATATATATATATATATATTTTTTTAAATTTAATAGATAAGGCATTGGAATTTATAAGCTCTAGTATGTTATGTTATAGGCTATTAATGATAAAATTAGAAAGAAAAAAAAAGTTAAAAATAATACCTTTTATCATAAAATACTTATGAACTTAAAAAAAAATGTGAAATACTTATAAAGTAGTTTAAAAAGAAATATAATTGGTGTCAAATCAACAACAAAATGAATAATATTTTGAATAAAGTATTTTAATTTTTTATGTTAATTTGTGAAAATTAACATTTAAGTTTGTAAAATGTTTAGGGAATATAAAACTTATGTACAATTTCTTATGCCTTATATCTTAGATTTCTCAATTCATTCAAGTGGTTGCATTGACCAATGAACAACATTGTTGAATTTAATTGTCCTTAAGAAAGATAACTATAGTTTTGTTATCTTGTCTAATGCAACAACTATGAAATTGAATTCAATTAAACCTAGCGTACAAGGGGTTATACTTAAAATTTTGCCGAGGCTTATAAATAAAATTTTTAGTATCTATAATAATATAATATCATGCTATCACTATAATTTATATAAACAAAAAATATCGCAGGAATATAAATCATCATATTTTAGCACTTTTTTTTTTTTTTATATATATATATATATAAAAATTAGGTATGCACTCAATTTTACGACCAGTCACATGTTTAAGCGGTCAAGAGTAGGTGATGAACACTTATCTTCTGCTCATCACTTTCCACCGCTCTCAATGAACCAGTACAATAAGTTAAACAGAAAGAACATAAAAAAGGATACATCCATTGTTTTGTTAGGTTTTTTTGAATTTCAGCAAAAAAAGAAAGTTAGGTTTTTTTGAATTCTTTAATCCCACAAGTTGACTAGTGGGTTTTCCTGTGGACTAGTTGATCTTAATCAATTTCAATTGAAGTGATGTTTTGGCTTATATATCAATCATTCATGATGGCCTAGTTTTGGTGGACCCTTTGGCACAAAGTACTTGTCAATGTCACCAAACACATTTTGTACCCTCAAAATAAAAGAATTAATGATTCTCATTATTCTTCCTCTTGTCCTAAAAAAAAAAAGAAAAAAAAAAGATTCTCATTATAAAATTAAAAGAAGAAAAAAAAAAAAAAAAAAAAAAAAAAAGAAGTGCTTGATTGCAGGACCACTTTTTTGGATATTTTTTTTGTGCGGTGTGTAAACTAGGCACTAATTTTTTTTTTTGGAGAAACGACACTAGTATGAAGTTTGGCTTTCGCAGCTAGCATGTTGGCCTGACGCATATGTGTCGTGTAGCGCGGGCAATCATAATCCATGACGTGAAACGACTGAAATTAAAGAGTGATAGATATAAAATGATAAGGACTGAGTGTGAAAGTATAATATTTTTTACACATGTAGTTTTCAGCGATGGATGTGACTTTTGTCCAATGTCCCGTGATAATAGTAGTGATAGTAGATTCGTTGTGATTATGTCGTAAAAAAATAGCATCATGTCCGGATAGAAGCGGCGCCTTTCAGTAATTCTGGAAAAATAGACATGTTGAGTTATGATTACAGTATAAAGGGTTCAGTACGCTGTACAAGAGGAGCACTGAATAAATTAAGGCGTCCTTTAATATATATTAACATGGATGATCTTAACACAGTTTAATAAATCATTTAAAAAGATTTATTTTGAAAAAATAAAATATAAATATATTTGATTTTTTAAACAACTTTTTTGTTCTTTATTAAAAAAAAAAGTCTTAAAATAGATGACTAATAGATGCTCTAAAATCATTGATTTATTAAAAAAAAGTCTTAAAATAGAGTTTGATTATTTAGATGCTCTAAAATCATTGATTGGTTGCAACAAATTCTCCCCCTTTATGATAATTTATTTACATAGTATTTACTTTTATTTTTTCTCTATTTCATTTTGGAATGTCCCAAAATTTTGTCATATTTTTAAAAGTAAAAGTTATTAATTTACTAATATTCCTATTATACCCTACTCATTTTTCAAAACTATTTGAAAAGAAAACTAACAAATATTTAAAAAATCAATTTAATTGGGGCACCTTTTTAGTTGCCTCATTAAGAATAACTCTTAAAAAAAAAAGCTAATAATTTATTTAAAGGTAGTTTTGTAAACTTATACATTTTTATAAAGTAGACAAGACAATAAATAATATTTTCTTAAAAATTTAACTTTTAAAATAGGACAAACAAATTAGGATGGAATGAGTATAAAAGAGATATATTCTATTGTAACTTCTATGTTAAATGTGTGATAAAAATTAAATATGTTAGCTTATTTTAAAATTTTTTAATTATTTATAAAAAATTTGAGAAAAAAAAAAAAAAGGAAAAAAGCATTTCCCAAAAATTCTCTTAAAAAAAATTAATTTATTTGTTTATTTGGTAAGAGGTGAGGCAAAAGTGAATTTAAGCAAACATATGTTGACAAACAAACTTAGACAATTACACTTTATTATTATCTTGTTAGGTATCAATTGATTTGATTTGATTTTTCTTTTCTGTTTTTTTGGGGGAAGGGGGCCCCGGTGGGGGGGGAGGGGGTTGTGTAAACAAAAGTGGATCCCAAATCCTTAATATTTTGATATATAGAGAAATTTTGATAATTATATATTTTTGTTGTAGAATTTCAAATGGAGTAGTTATTTTGGTTGGAGCAAATTATCCTTTTTTTTAACAATTTCTAAAACTATTTAATTAGTGATATCTTAAAAAATATTATGTCGTTAAAAGAATGGTTTGTCATGCTCATATTGAGCTACATGACATATTGACATAAACATAAATGGTAAAACATAATTTTTATTAAATATTATATATGTGGTAAATATGTGATATGATTTGAGAAAATTTTCAGTAATTAAAACCACTGCATTTTCCAATTTAAGTATCTCATTCCCAATGTCAGAAGTTGTATAAATCAAGGAAGTCCAATAATATTTTTCTTTCATTCTTTTGATGGGACAATAACATAAATTGTTCTTGAATCTTGATGAAGTAGATAAGATAACAAGGAGCAATTGTTTTCCGTATGACAATTTCTTCGAACCACGAAAGGTGAACAAGTGAAATTGGTGATGTGATTTAACAAACTAAAATTTTAATATACCAAATTTGTGTAAACTGTAATTTAATGAAGAGAGAGATTGATTTAAACATGTTGGATGTTAAGAGAATATTAAAGAGAGAGTAGCTTTTGAATTAAGGCATTGGACTTTGGAGGCATTAAACCCTAGCCAACATTTCCTTAATAGTCATCTACTATAAGAATGTTGATTTTAAATTCGTTTTCATGTTAAATTGTACGTAAACTCTTGCTTCAAGTCACATGCATCAACAATTGGTCGATTTCTCTATATAGTAGTTCATTAAATTTGAGATTGTAATTTATAGAATTCAATCAAAATGATTAATTCATATAAAAAACCTACTACGTACAAACTACAAAGTACAAACACAATACATTTAATTTTCTTTTTGTTTTTCTTTTCCCCCAAGATTCTTCGTTGAGTCCAAACAACATTATTGGATGCACAGTGAATTAATGAGAGCTTGACTAGTGAGCAGTGACTAGTGAGAAGAGGAAGACTGATCATTGAGGATTCATAATGGCAATAAATTCCTTACAAGGTTACCGTCAATGTCATATTTTTATAATGGAAAATACTAACGAGTGTCCTTAGGGCACTGGTTAAGAATCCAGTTAAAAAAAGTTTTTATGAGAAAAGAAAAAAAAATTAATATTTTGACAGCTTTTTTCATTTCCTATAAAAGTGATGTCAAAACTTTCTTAAAATGGATTCTTAACCAATGCCATTAGGGCACTCGTTAGCATGAACCTTTAAAAAAAAAAAAAAAAAAGATAGGTTAAATTTATTTTCAACCTCAACTATTGTCATATGAAACCAAATTAAAAAAGAAAAAAAGAAAATTTTAAACCCTAAATCACTAATTTCCTCACTTATTTCTATAGAAAATTTTCTATTGAAATAGCCCAATTAAGCCACATAAATATATTTTTATTAGTTCATATAATTAAAAATTTTAAAACTCTTTCTTCTATTTCCTTTTTTTCCAATTCCATTTACACCCTCTCTCTCATGTGTATGTGCACCATTGATTGGCTTCATTGAGAATTCATCAATTTTGTTGGAGTTTACATCGTTTAATTGTTATGTCAACATTTGATTGACCAGCTATCATGGATTATAGGGTTACTTGGAGTTTGCATCGTTTAATTGTTATGTCGACATTTGATTGATCCAGCTATCATGGATATATAATAGGGTTAAGTGGCAAATAATAGACACATCAACACCAGATATAGGTGGAAGGGTTCAAATCAAAACGCTATATAACATTAGGGATACTTATCACAATCTTTAAACTTATAAAAAAACTTATAAAAAAAGTTTTTTTTTTTTTTTAAAGGAAAAAAAAGAGTTAAAATGACTCCAAATTTTAAAGGTATAAATTGCAATTTAGTCAAAATTGATTATCAAAACTCACTTTCCCTCTTTCCCTTTACACTATTTTTTCCTTTCAAATATTATTAATATAACAAATTAATTTTCATAAAGTTGCCTTTTGAGTGCTTGCAAGTTATGTACTTAATTAATAATAACAGAATGCGGAAGTCTTTTTTTATTTGGATAAAATGATGAAGTATTCGGAGTTTGATTAAGTTTTTATAAAGTTTGAATAATATTAATGTAACAATACTTTATATAAAGCTTCCTTTTAAAAATTTATCTTTTCTGGGTTTGGCGTGATAATTATTTTCCAAATCTTTTGGTGGGCAACCATTAAGTAGAAACTTTTGGCAGCCTTCTCACAAAGTTGCACCTTTGCTCCAATTTACTACGCAAATGCAAATTGGCCTGATTCCAGTTTAACTGGAATAAAACTAGCTAGGTTTGTAACTTTAGCCGCCAAGGAAGAAAAAAAACAAAGTTGATTGACATCTCCACTATATATATATATATATATATATCAAGAACTTATGTTTAATTCCCCTTGGTGTGGCGCATTGATAGGAGTTCCAGAGCTGGTCACACCTGTGAGTTTAGGAGATACCGGATTTGAGTCGTGTGTTTTGCAAAAATGTTGTGACAACGTCGATAGCCCTAACGTGCTCAGGGGTGCCTCATGCCATTAATAGCGGGTTTAAGTGAGTCGAGTCAATGATCACACATGTAAAGCCCTTTTTTCATTAAAAAAAAAAAAAAAAAAAAAACTTATGTTTAATTCTTGAGCTGCAATCATGATATGAAATGGTGCTAATTGGTACTTGAAATGTTTTATTGTCTTAGCCAAATCAAAATGGTTTAATTTTTTTGGTATGATATTTGTACTTTGCTTTCAACAACTCTATAGGGATGTGGTTACCGAATACAAATCCTCTATACTTTTTTTTATGTTCCATTTTATGTTCCATCAATCACAATTTGTCATATATTCATTTAATTTTCCTTAAAAAATAGCCAAAGTTTAAAATGGAAAAAAAAAAAAAAAAAAAAAAAAAAAAACACGATGTAGAGGGTTCTTTTTATGTTTCTTTTCTAAGAAGGAAGTCGGGCTTGGCGTTTCGCAAAATGGGCTTCAATGTATCATTTTGCTGCTGCTAGTTTGTGTGCAAACATTGAGTCCAAGTCCAAGGGAAGACGCTGCAAAATGGGCTTATTCTCTATTTTTGTCGCTGAAGGAACTTTTCCCGGTTTACGCATGAAGAAACTTTTCTCTAGTTTACGCCGCAGACTGACTTTTCTCGCTATACAAGTAAAACTTCCTACTATGCAATAAAACCGTTTCTTTGTGCAAGTAAAGCTTTTTGCGGTGCAATAAAGCTTTCTGCTATGCATTAAAGTCTTCTATTTGTATAGTAAAGTCGTCTCTTTGTGCATTAAAGCTGTCTACTATACATTAAAGCCTTTGCAATGTGAATGACTACTCTTCATTTTTTACTGCAGAAATACTTCTCTACTTCCCGCACATAAACAAATCTAAAAACCAAAGAAAATACCAATCAAGCAAATGTTAGCTTACATGGGTTAGCATATTCTCAAATATATACATATACATATTAGTAAATATACTTATATGTATTCACATATACATCTATAAAATATATTTTTGTAGAAAATGAGAAACAAGATATATGTATATATATACTTATGGCATGATAATGATTAATTTGTGTCAAAAGTAAAACACATAATAACAAATAAAAAAGAAAGTTTCAAAGAGAAAAGGTTTAGCTAGTATAATAGCTAACACGGTAAATATAATGAAAAGGTACTACAGCAGAATAACTAGTACAACAAGTAAAGATACCACAGCGGGACAAGCGATGCAGCAAATGTGATAAAAACGTGCTACGACAGAATGACTAAATACAGCATATATAATTTATAATGAGAGAAATCAAATATATTTGCAATCGAAATCAAATATTGAATCTTCCCATAGGATAAGTAAACCAAGAAAGAACTCAAAACCCAACTTGAACAACCTTGTCATAGGCTTTTGCCATAACAATTGTGCATTTTGGAGAATAGGCCTAAATGACTACTAGCTATTACTTTTGGGGACATCAAAGAGTGGGTTTGCTAAGAAGGAGGGAAAAGATGGTATGTTGATGCATGCCCCAATTCTGCCGTATTTTTCTTTTTCTTTTTACCACTTTCTTTCTTTCACTCCATTACTTTTTTACTTTTAGTTTCTTACTACTCTCTTGCCGTGGGTTGTCCCCCATTTGGCCTTTTCTTTTCTTGGGTCCTTCTCTCTGGGTGACTTTCTCTTTCTAAGTGCTTCCCTTAGGTACCTCCCCCCCATCCGGTCCTCCTCTTCTGCCATGATTACTTCTTCCTTTTATAGTAATTGATTCAATGAGATTTCTCCCTTTTACCCCTAGGGCTTCACCAACTATTTTTTGTTTGTTGTGGGCATCCCTTTAGGACTACCCACCAATCCATTGGTTGCCCCGACCACCATTACAACAAAATGTATTTTTAGTGAGGAATTTGAGTGAGGAAAATTTTTTTGTCACAAAAAGGTACCATATAGTGACGAAATTTATATTTTGTCACTATTTATAAAAAATTAGTAACTTTTAGTGACGAAAATTAAATTTCGTCACTATATGTTGTGTTGAACTAAAGGTGCCAAACAAAAATATAGGCGCTAAACTAAATTCATCTATAGTGACGAATTATTTCGTTGCTAAAAGTTTAAGTTTTTTGTGACGAAAACTTTCGTCACTAAAGGTGTTGCTAAGAACACTATTAGTGACGAAACTAATTTCTTCATTGAATGTGACAAATAGTGACGAAAATAAGTCGTCACTAAAAATAGGAACGTAAAATTAGATGGGAGTATCGGTGTGAATCCTAATTTTCATGGCTAAAGGTACCCTTATAGTGACGACACACAAGTCGTCACTAAAAGTATAACATTAAAAACACTTAGCCCCTTTTTTCTTTTTCACTTTTCCCACTTTATTCTCTCTTTCCCTCACATATTTCTCGGACGATTGAGAAGCCCGGATCGTCGCGGCGCTTTAGATCGTCGTTCACGACGCCTCTCGAAGCCCAAATCGCTGTCGCGGCGCTTTAGCTCATCGTCGCGGTGCTTTAGCTTGCCATTGCGGCGCTTTAGATCGCCGTTCGCAGCGCTTCAGAAGCCCGGATCACCGCCAGACGCATCAAATCGTTGTTCGCGGCGCTTGACTCGTTGTTTGCGGCGCTTCACTCGCCGATCGACGACGCTTTAGCTCATTGGTGACGCTTCATCCTCACTCGCAGCTTGCGACGCTTCATCGACACTTCATCGCATTTGCTTCATCCTTCTGCAGTTGGCGGCGCTTCATTGGCGACACTTCATCGATGACGCTTCATCCTCTGTTCGTTCTCGTGATGCTTCATCCTTTGTCTAATCGGCGACGCTTCATCCTCTGCAGTTAGCGACGCTTCCGGCGACGCTTGGTTTGCGACCCTTTGCCTCCCACCCAATCGGCGACCCATCGGTATTTTTTTTTTTCCTTTTGAGTTAATTTTTTTTGTTAATTTTTGTTAATGATTCTAAATGCTTGATGTTAATTTTTTTGTTTAATGATTCTAGTTCCTTTGGGTATTTTTTTGTTTGATACAAGAATGGGTATATGCATTTTTGTTTAGTTTGGGTATTTGATATTTACTGTGTAATGGCTGTGAAGAAAGTTTCTTATATATGTACTTATCAATTGCTGTAATTCGTTTATGTTTCTATGGTTCTTATTGTTTTGATGATTCTAGTTTCTTATATATGACATCTTTTTTATTTATTTATTTATTTTTTTTAAAGGAGGTGTGGGATGAGTATTTTTGGCCCAAGTGATCAACATTGAACATATTAACAACAAGCATCCGAACTACAACAAAATTGACATTATAATTTTTTTTTACAATGTGGTTGGTTCATTAGTTTCATATGAAGCCATGGAATAATACAAGATTATTTGCTTTAGCAAAATCAGAACTAGGTATGAACTTGAAAATAGTATTAAGGTGTATACAAGCTTGCACACCCATATCAAAGCAACAGGCAAACCTTGGATCTACCCAATTGGACAATGGTCTATTCACTCAAAAGCATTGAGTTTAGTTCAGTTTCAATCCATACTTTTTGGCTTTTATATATATGTTTGGCTTTCCAATGAAAGTTGAAGTATCTGTAAATTTAACTCTAGAAACATAATAATGCCTTCTCCTAATGATATAGCTCCCCTTGTACAAGCTTTTACAAGCTTTTCTTTAACTTTGTGGTGGTATGTCAATCTTTTCTTTAACTTTTGTACTTATAAATTTAACTTTTTTTTTTGCGGACTAAATACACATTATTTGCAGTAACTTTGGATTTTTTCTGAAAGTTGTGAACTTAGCTTAAGCAAAGTAAATAAATTCTAGTTAAAAACTTATAAAACTATATATTTGTGATGTTGGAAATTGAATTTGTGGTGGTATGTTGTGTTAGAGCAAGCGGGTGGCTTGCATGATGTTATAAGGTGGTTTAAACTAATATTGGGAGTGTTTTTTATTTATTGCAAATGTGAATGAGTATTGTTGATTAGATGTGAAAAATAGTATTGAAGTTTGATTTAAATACTTGTAAAACTCTATACTTGTGATGTTGGAAATTGGATTTGTGATGGTATGTTGTGTTGGAGCAAGCAGGTGGCTTGCATGGTGTTATAAGGTGGGTTAAACTAATATTAGGAGTGTTTTTCATTTCTTGCAAATGTTAATGAGTATTGTTGATTAGATATGATGAATAATATTTTATTTCATTTCAATACTTGTAAAACTCTATACTTGTGATGTTGGAAATTGGTTTTGTGGTGGGTTATTAATTGTGTTGGAGCAAGCGGGTGGCTTGCATGATGTTATAAGGTGATTTAAATTCATATTGGAAGTGTTTTTAATTTCTTGCAAAAATGAAACTTGTTGATTATGCAATTGTGTTCCTTTATTCAACATTATAGTTGTGATGTTGAAATTTGTTTTGTTAGGTTGTTGTGTTGGAGCAAGGAGGTGGCTTACATGGTGTTATTGGTTTAAATTCATTGGGAGTGTTTTCAATTTCTTTGAATGAAAGTTGATTATAGTTGTTCCTTTATTCAATTTCAATGTTGGAGCATTAATTTGTTTTTGTGGTAGGTTGTTGTGTTGGAGCAAGGCGGGTGGCTTACATGGTGTTATAAGGTGATTTAAATTCATATTGGGAGTGTTTTTAATTTCTTGCAAATGTGAATGAAACTTGTTGATTAGTAGCAATTATGTTCCTTTATTCAATTTCAATGCTTGTAAGCATTATAGTTGTGATGTTGGAAATTTGTTTTATGGTGGGTTGTTGTGTTGGAGCAAGTGGGTGGCTTGTATGGTGTTATAAGGTGATTTAAATTCATATTGGGAGTATTTTTAATTTCTTGCAAATGTGAATGAAATTTGTTGATTAGTAGCAATTGTGTTCCTTTATTCAATTTCAATGCTTGTGAACATTATAGTTGTGATGTTTGTGATTGGTTTTGTGGTGAGTTGTTTTGTTGGAGTAAGTGGGTGGATTTGCATGGTGTTATAAGGTTGTTTAAATTCATATTGGAAGTGTATATTTGTGTGTACAATGTATATTTATTTAAGTATTAATATAGACTTGTGCATTTATGAATAGGATAGAACTTTATTTAAGTAGTTTATAGACTTAGATGTTAGAATACATTATGCATGAGTTGTCCTTATTTTACTAAAATAGCATTCATTTTGTAATTATAGTCAAACATGGATAAAAGTTGGATGACAATGGGTAAGACACCCGATGGCAGATTAAGTCATCCATATATTGAAGGGGTCAATGCATTTATTAATTTTGCAAGAGTAGTTGTGGACTTTTTGAGATCAAGAGGAGGTCCAAAAGAACATTCTTAACTTTTTGAGGAGCAAGGGTTATGATGATGCTCTTACTTATGAGGGTGGTTCAACTTCAAGTTAAAATCCTTTTTGGTTAGTACCTTATTTGCTTTCTACAACTTATACATTAGGAGTTGTGATTTTAATTTATTGGTGTGGTTACTCTTAATGCATTGTTAGAAATGTTTCTTATAACATAGTTAATATTTTTACTTTACGATTTTAACAAAGTATTGTTTTTATATTTGTGCAGATTTCTTATTGGTGGCTTTTAGGGGATTTATTTTTGGTATTACTTGAAGACATATGAGGACATCTTCCGTTAGTTCTAAAATAGGGTTTAGGTAGAGTTATTGTATATATTGCAAACAATTATTGTATGGAAGGAGTTTGAATTAGATACTTGTTTTATTTTTTACTTGTGAAATGTATGGATCTTTTTTTTTATTTTTTTTTTTTTTTTTTTATAAATGTGTTGTTGAAATAAATGTGTTATTCAAATGTGAGGTTTTAATAATGTAATGACAAAGTTCTTGGTTAATATCAAAGCCATGAAAAAATAAAAACATAAAATAAGTTTTAGTGACGAATTTTTTTGTCACAAATATAGCAACAAAAAATTGTTTTAGTGACGAAAATTTCATCACTAAATAAAAATTGTTTTGTAAGAAATGGTTTTAGTGATGAAAATTTTCGTCACTATATGTGCCTGGATTTTCTTAAAAATAGTTTTAGTGACGAATTTTTTCGTCACTATATGTACCTGAACATAGTTTTAGTGATGAAATTATTCGTCACTAAATATGATTTAGTAAACTAAAGTGTTTTTAGTGACGAAATATTTTTGTCACTGAATGGTGTTTTTAGTGAGGAAAACATTTAGTAACGAAACGTTTTCATCACTAAAAGTTTTTTTTTTTTTAAAAAATCAAATCTAGATTTTTAGTGACGAAAGTTTTTGTCACCAGGACTTTTAGTGACGAGGGCTACGGTGATGAAATGAGTTTCGTCACTAAAAGTCCAATTTCGTCACTAAAGGTCCTTAGTGATGAAAAACTGGACTTTTAGTGACAAATTTTTTCGTCATTGAAAATACATTTTGTTGTAGCATCGCCATTACTCAGAATACATCAATTTGCACCATTACTCATTTCATGACAAAATTCCATTTTGTTTGTTCTCTTTGTATACCTCTACCTTTAGGTTCAAATGAATAAGAACTGGGCTACCTCACTACCTAGCTTTATGGCATGCATCAGATGGTCCCAACCATCTATTACTGATTTTAGGTAAGATACCATCCTAGCAAGGTATATTCCCAAAAGAAGTCATGGTAGGAAACCAAATATAGACCCCCTTTTCCCCCCACCACCAAACCACACCCTCTGAATCCCCTTGACCGTGGGCCCACCTCCCGTGTATTGGTGGGTACAGGTTGGTGGTGCTCCGGCCCTTCTATGCTTGCTTTACTATCTTACGCTTTTGTTTTCTTTCATTCCCACCTCGTTTCTACCATAGCAGATTAGTTCTATTTTATTTTGTTGTGTGTTTTTGTTTTATTTCTTCCTGCGTTTCTTGCTGTGTTTGTCATTTTCCTTTGGTTTGGCTTTTCTTTCCTTCACGTGATTCCTCGTTGTTAACACTTCTTGCTGTTCCTTGTTTCTCTTCATCGTGCTTCTTCATATTAGCTTTCAAGCCTATCTTTTTATACAAAAAAATTTGGGCCTTTGTGGGCCAAATAATGTTGATTGGATCAAAAAATGGTCTTGGGCCCAATTTTTCTTTATTTGCCTAAGCCATTCTACCGAAGAACTATATTCTGCGGTAGATCTGTATTCTACCACAAATTTGTAATTTGTTGCAGATCTGCGTTTTTTTTTGTAGATCTATGGCAGATCTATATTCCTTCTTTAGACCTTTCTTGCTCTTTGGTTTTCTTGGTAGGCCTTTGGGTCATGATTTTTATTAGGCTTTCTTCCTCATGGGCTTTTGGATATGGATTCATAAAAATGGGCATCAATACACGACAAATTGATTGATGGAATAAAAAGTAGAATACAAAATATAGTACAGAGAATTTGCATTCGTTGTTGCCACATTAAATATATAAATTGCAAAAAAAAAAAAAAAAAAAAAACTCAGTATCACGATTTTGTATTATATTTATATATATATTTATATATATATATATATATATATATATATATATATATATATATATATATAAATAATAAAGGGGGTTTAAAACTAGGTTCTCTTTATGGCAGGAATGAGCCACAAAACTCTTGGTAGTTCTGTTTGATTTATAATGTCATTTATTCAATCTTAAACCATTATATAACAATTTTATTTTCTTTCAATAGGGCTCGAGTTAGGTTCTAACGTTTTTTAGCTTCCCTAAAACCGACTATTTTAAGTTTTGAATAAACTTAAACCAAAAAAAAAAAAAGAAAAAAAAAAAAAAAAAAGGTAAGTTAAACGAGAATAAATCTGTGATGAAGAGATATAGATTGGAACCACTTGTGGAAAAGGGGGTCATCCCCTAAAATTTAAATTTTTTTAAAAGTTTGAGTTTCTTTGTTTTGTTTTTACTTATTATTATGTTTCAAATTTTCATTTATTTTTACTCAAATTTTTTTTTTTTTCATTTTAATCATTCATGTTTGATTATGTTTTCATATTGGTGATTCTATCCATTTTCATAAGCCACATCTACTTTATAATTTTAGTGACTGATATGGTTAATTTGAAAATAGAATCAAACATGAATAGTCAAAATGAAAATTACAAAATGTAATGACTAAAATAAAAATAATCTCAAACTTTAAGGGCTAAAGTGTACTTTAGGAGAAGGGGAAAATAAAAACTTGGTTTCAAAATTTAAAAGTTGACCTAAAGAATTTAAAAAGGAAATAGTCGCTGGCTCTTTCTTATGGATAATGGCCTCTAAAAAAATGTTTTTCCTTAACAAATTTCTAAGTACCAATAATACAATTTGTTTGGCCTTTTTTCATACTCAAATTACTATGAATTTGGATTTAAACAAATATATAAATTATTTGTTTTTGTAAAAAAAAAAAAAGAAAAAGGTTTTTACTTAACATGTTCCTAAGTACCATTAATACAATTTGTTTGACCTTTTTTCGTACTCAAATTACTATGCATTTGGATTTTTTTAAAGTAAAAAACACTTTGGATGTTTGCTAAAGTTAAAACTTAAAAGTTTAGGACTTGGGATTTTGAGTGTGTTGAGGTCTGAAAAAGATCATAGTAAAATAAGCTCAAGAAAGAATAAGCTAAGCCAAAAAAGAATAACGGAGGAAGGAAAACTCAAGCCAAGTCCAAAGGGATTATAGGATCCCGAAGCCTAGAAAAGAAAAAGCATCCAAAGAAAAAGAGAGAAGATCAAAAGTTAAGAAGCAAGGATCCTCGGGCACCATCAATAGATCCCTTCAAGCACAAATTGACAGATCGATAGAAAGAAGACAGAAAAAAGAAAACAAGAAAACAAAAGAACGCATAAGCGACCCTTCATTAAGAGGCGTTGGGGAACCAAGATAGGGAAGAAGAATGATAACAAAACGATTTCAAAAAGGCGTAACAGATTCCGCCCAAATAGGAAAGAAACGGAAAAGTTTTGGGGATGCCGAGAAGGGCATACCTCAAAGACGTCCCAAAGAGGATGGCCAAGAAGCTTTCAAGGAATCGAACCAAGAGAAGGAAAGAATGAGAGAAAACGGAAAAGGGACTTACCGAGACGAAGAACATGCTCTGTTTGCAAAAGAACAAAACAGGGGTTTTGTAAAACTCCACTATAAAAGGAGGGGATGGGTTGTGAAGAAGGGGAGGAAAAAAAAAAAAAGAAAGAAACACAAGAAAGGAGAAGTTCTTATCAGAAAAATGGTGAAGAAAAGAAAATACTAAGGGAAAACAAAATTGCTTCCCAATATCCTTTAAAGGCCACTATTGCACATACTTGGATTCAACGAGAATCAAACTTTGCAAGTTTTTTTGAAATAGCCATTCAAGACTGCAATTTTGAGCTTGATTGGACCTTGTATCACGTCCTAGTTTTAATCAAACAGATAATGTGTTAATGAAATCTTTTGTTTCGTAATTCCCAGTGATCCCCACAAAGACTTTTTTATCGTCTTGCTAATCCTGTTTTTCTTTCTGAACTTACGTTGTTAATTTTTGGCACTCTTCGATATCCTTGTTTGTCATTTTTTGTATATTGTTGGAGTACGCATTCACTTAACTTTTGCGGTGAGTCAAGGCCCGGTCCACCAAATCCTTTCCTTTTCATTCAGGCCCGGGATCCTTGGGCCCGAGTATCCCGAAAAAGGCACTCTCATAGAGTGCTACCGTATTCTTGTTTGGCTTAGCCTAAACGATGAGTTTGAGTTTATATATATGGCTTTTATTTTACTTGCCAACATAGAAAAATTTTGGACATATTATAGAATAAAATGCTAGGAAATTAAGGTTGAGTAGTTACAAACTTTTGTTTTTGTATTTTTTTATTTACTTGGCACAAATAAATTTTTTTTGTTTTTTATTTTTATTTAGAATAGCATTTGACATATTATGTGGTAATATATAAATATAAATTTTATTTGATTCGTATATGATGGACAAAATAACTATTTATAATATTTTTTTTCCTTAGTAATATGTATTGGTAAAATCAGATTTTGCAATTAAATGAAAGATAATTTTTAACGGACTCTTTTTTTTACTTTGAAAATGAAATACAAATAAATTATTTTGTATATATTTCTTTTGTTTGTATTTTATGAATACTAAATATATAGGTGTAATTTTGTATTTTTATGCATTAATTTAATTTTGAATTTCAATATATATATTATTATTGAATGAAAAAAATTTGTTTTTGGCTCATATATACTCACACTTGGAACCCCAAATCTTGATTTAGTCAGCATAGAGAACTCTCTAAATTTTTGTGTAGAGAACCCTCAAGTTTAATCTGTTACCTTCTAGCAAAACTCGGTTTTTACAGTACTATAAACATAGGATCCTATGTCCTTTAGGATTTAGGACTAGTTCAAGGTTTCAACTTTCAAGCCATCGAAGTTAAGGTCTTAATTAGTGAACTTTCTAGAATGCAATATGTAAATTACTTCTTTTTATATATATTGTAAAGGAAAATAATAAGTGAAAATTGTGGTAGTATACTAATTGAGATAAATTTACCCCATTTTTCATTTTCAGTATTTCAAAGAATAATATGTCTACGCATCCATTAAAAAAAGAAAAATTCTTTTGACAAGACACCATATTATGATATAATGTACTTAGTTAAAGGTGGCTATGATGGTATATAAATAATTGTAATCATTGTCTCATTGATAACTTATTGAATTATATTGTCGTCTTGGAATTTTCACAGATTGACTGGTAGGGCGTACCGACGTGTAGCACACATGTGGAATTTTATCACTCCACGTATGAGAGAGACACAAAGAGACAGAGAGTGATTCAGTGCATTTGAGAAAAAAATAAGTTGGATTTGGAATTATTAAAGTTAGTCATTGCATGCGAAAATTCATAGATGGGATAGGACTTGGCGGTAGGAGACGAGATTGTCATATGCAAATCTTTCAATTTGGAAGAAATTTTTTTTTTTCAAAAACCAGGTTATGCATGGATAAGGATATTGCATGTTTCCAAAAGAGTATTGGTTACTTGTATTTTGTATGAAAAAAATAATAAATAAATAAGCGAGGAAGAGGAATTTAAATCCAAGTCTATAAGGTCGAGAGAATAAATAAATTATTGAACTCGTGGCAGAGCTACATAGAAACCATTTGAATGACAAAAGCATGAGATAAGCTGTGTAAGGTTGCTCTATGATGCTAGGGCTCTGTGATGCATGACATAAAATTTGGGTGTAAATTATGCCTTGTGACACCGTAGAACATGGTTTTGCAAAAATTTCGATTTCTTTTTTCTTTCATTCCCTTTACTACTATAGGTAAATTTACAAGTGATTTTTAGGAGCAATTATACTTGGTCCCTCAAAATATGTTAAATTTTGATATTCTTACTAGTGTGAGAAAATATATAAATAATTCTCTAACAAATTAAGTCATAATCCTCTAAAAATATAATAATGCTTCTTAAACTTTGATTCATTTTTTATCCTCGAAAGGAAAAAAAAAAAACTTTGATTCATTTTTTATTATGTTATTTAGTTTTCAATTATTTTGATCAAATCTCTATAACTCAGGATTGATTTAATCACAATCTTGTTATAAACAAAGTCTTTTACATAATATTTACTTGGCTTATAAATTGTTGATTACATGACATGTGATTTGCCAAAAAAAAAAAAAAAAAAAAGATTTATATACTTTTTTTTTCACACGTTAAAGAAAACATAAAATATAAAAAGATTTTATTTTAAAGGTAAAAGATAATAATGTGATTTTTTTATTATTAAACTTACATTAAATCGTGGGTTCCAGTTAGCTCAACTGGTAAAGTCTCTGATGGTTGTATAAGAGATCTGGAGTTTAATCCCCGCCTACATCAAAAACTAATTGGTGTCTTAGTTTGATGATAAAGAGCTATCATCGGGAAAAGACGCTATAGGTTGAAACTCTCTAAAAAAAAAAAAAAAAAAACATTAAACCACATAGTTATTACATTAAACCAATAGTTATTGGCTTATAAGTCTTAAAATCAAATGATTATATTCCAAGAGCAATGGATAAAAGTGATATGATTAAAGCAAATACTAAATCATATGTTTCTTATTAAAACAATAGTTACGCATGGGGTGGTTAGAAAATAGACAAAATTAGAGGGATATATGCGCCTACATACAATTTTTTTTTTTTAAATTTATTAATTATAACTAATTAGAAATTTTTATTCCTTTTTTTTTTTTTTTTTTATAACTAATTAGTGTATTTTTTATTCACTAAGCACTTACATTCACACCAAGGGAGTGCGGTGGTAGATTTTTTTATTCCTAAGTTTACATTTTTTTTTTTTTGGATAAGCATTAACCACATATTTATTGGCTTATAAGTCTTGAATTCCAATGATTATATTCCAAGAGCAATGGACAAAAGTGATATGATCAAAGCAAATCCTAAGTCATACATGTTTCTTATATTAAAACAATAGTAACGCATGAAGTGATTAGAAAATAGATAAAATTAGAGGGATATATGCGCCTACATACACTAATATTACTATTTTCGTGTGTCTTCTAATAAATATTACTGTTTATTCAAAAAAAAAAAAATTAGGGATGTTTATCCCACATTAATTGTGTGTGTTTAGTGTCCTCTGTTTATAATCTCAGTCTATAACTACAAAGGTTAGACCCTTTTGTAGTTGTACTCTGGTTAAATAATGTATTATAAATCCGGCTTAAAATACTAATATTACTATTTTCGTGTGTGTTTTAATAAGTATTACTGTTTACTAAAAAAAAAAAGGATGTTTATCCCACATTAGTTGTGTGTGTGTTTAGTGTCCGCTATTTATAACCCCAGTTTACAACTATAAATGTTAGACCCTTTTGTAATTATACTACGATTATGTAATATATTATAAATTCGGTTTAAAATATTAATATTATTATTTTCGTGTGTGTTTTAATAAGTATTACTGTTTGCTCAAAAAAAAAAAAAACTTTTTTAAATTTATTACAACAAATTAAATGTTATATCAAACAATTATTTTATAAGTATGAGAATGTAGATTGTAATCATTTTAATTAAAAGAGCATTAGTTTTAAAATAAAATTAATTTTGATAATATTCATCTTGTACTTAAAAAAAAAAAAAAAAAAAAAACTTCCTTTAGATATAGAATATATCAAATTAGTTCATAATAGTCATATACATATATATATATATATATATATATATAAAATATTTTGGACAAAATGGGCTTTTGCCCTTTTAAGGCAAATTAATTAGCTTTATATCCCATTTCCCAAATTAAGTAGGAAAATGCCCTCTCTTTAAAACTCGATTTATGATAAATTGAGTTAAAAAAAAAAATTTTAAAGCTCTATAATGGCGTTTTAATGAACTTATAGTGACGTTTTTTAACTCGACTTCAATAAAATCGAGTTATAGGCAATTTTTTTACCTATAACTCGATTTCATTGAGGTTGAGTTAAAAAACGTCACTATAGGTCTTAAAAAATGTCACTATAGGCTCCTAAAAACGCCATTATAGGGCCTAACTCGATTTATCATAAATCGAGTTTTAAAAGAGGTGCATTTTCCTACTTAGTTTGGAAAAATGGGGTATAAATCTAATTAATTTTTCCGAAAAGGACAAAAGCCCATTTTGTCCATAATATTTTAGATCAATAAAAGTAGGGCTAACTAGTAACCATGACACCACTAAATAACATTGTTTGTCATAGCCACCTTTAGTGGGTATCAGAATCTTGAGCACTTTGTTTGTAACATAATATTAAGATTTATTTATGGTGATATTGCTATCTACACGTCCTATTTATGTTTCTGCTGCATGATCCTTTGTCTTTTGGATTGGTAAAGCAGATATAAGAAAGAATGGTTCTTCAATCCATTGCAAAAGCCTTTTGTTTCCACTTTTCTCTTCTTTTCTAGACCACAGGCATATCTTTAAATAAACAAACCACAATTTCTAATTAAAAAAACATTGTTGATTGCCTTTAGAATGAAGCAACTTCTTTTGGAAACTATTAAATTATCGATTCTTTTAAAAACTTAAGTTTTTAAGAGATAATGAATTTATTCATTTAATTTAACATTGCCTCATGTGTGGGTCACTTTAATTGCCATTGAGTGGGGTCCAATATTTAAATTTAAATGGGAGGTGATGTGGTAACAGAGAATTGATTCTAGAGCCTAGCTTTACTCCGATATCATATTAAAATATCATTTCTTTCGGTTTTCCTGATTTGTTAAAAGAACAATAAAAATTTCGAGTTTTCTAATAAGAAATATATTATTCAAGCAAAGAAATACTGCAAATTTAAGAAAGAGAGGAAAGTACGAAGCTCTCGCTATGGCAATGAGTAGATGAGAATGGGGGAAAAAGTATTTTTATTTCTTAGAATAAGAAGGCCATTTGGACCTTCAACTTGGCACTGTGCCAAAAACATTATGAGTCTGCAAATATTTTCCTTTTTTATTTTTAAAAAAATAATGTACAGTTTTTTAAAGTAGTACACTTTTTAAGTATAATAATTTATATTTTAGGATAAATCTGAGGTCATTACATTTTTCACAACATATTTAACAATTGCCGAAATGGTAAACTTGTATAAAAATGATCAATAGAACTTGCCAAAGTAGAAAATGTTTATGAAAAATATTATGCATGTAGTAATTAGTACTCTATCTTTTAAACTATGTTTCGTGTGGAGAATCTTTTTTTTTTTTTTTTTAAATAAACATATAAAAATAACCTGGATCAAATAAACACCGATGGTTCAAATAGCCAATTAATGATGGCCAGCCATTTTCCGATTCGCTTCAACTTTAGCATAATTCCACTGTTTGTTTTAAAAAACATGTTGAGAAAAAAAAAAAAAAAATCAATAAGTAATGTTAACACAAAATAGGAGGGGCAATTTTGGAATTTTCTCAAGACTTCTCTCCTTTCTTCCAAATCTCTCAAAATTGGAGAGAGAAAATTTTGGTAGGCTCAGGAGAAAACATCTGAACCCACCAAAATTCTCTTCCAACCAAAAACCTCTCTCATTTTCTTTCAAATTTTCTTCAAATCTCCTGTTTTTCATCCTTTTTAAAATCACCTCAATCCGGTCTTAATTTTTATATTATTTCTATTCTATTCGAGCAAAAAATAAGCTTGTGACCACATAATTATCTTAGGTGATGGTTGGCATGACGTTTTGTTCCAAAACACGATGTACGTAAGACAAAATATGATCAACGTTTATTTTATTAATTAAGTTTTAATATTTTTATGTAATCATTTTTAGAAATTAAAATCTGTGGGGGGTTATTTATATTTATTTTTAGTTTTTTTTTTCTATTACATTAAATCAATATAGCTTTTTTAATCCTTTTAACTGGAGCATTTTAATTTCTAAATGTAACAAAACTATTTTTAATAATCTAAAAATTAATTTATAACTCCATAATTTTAAAAAGATATACTTTTGTAGTCAGTTATCTATTTTAGATATTTTTTTATTCACACTACTTTCCAAGATCTATGGCAAACCATTTAAAGTACATACTTTGCCAACTCTATTAGCACATAAAAAAAAAATTTAATTATTGTAATGAAACAACATATCATCATACGCGATTCTCAACAATATGTATTTATATATATATATATATATATATATATATTTATATATTTATATATAATGCACAAATAACTTCACTCTTTTCGTGAAGCGATCATATCAAACATCAATTAAGAAACAAAATATATTTAATTAAGGAAAATGAATAAAATAATATTGTTTGAATGTTTTAAAATAAATGAATGGAAATAAATAGAAAGTTAGTAATCTTATTTGAGACTAATATAAAGAAAAATGAATGAAATAATTTTATGATAATATTACTATTAGACCTCTATATTAAAATATAAAGCTGAATATACATAAGTATTTTGAAAATTTTAGTAAAAAAAACCATTAAATCTAATTTCATTCCATCCAATTCCTTTTAACTTTGGAAGAATGAAAATTTGAAGTTATGAATTGAAGAAATGGAAAGAAATGAGTATTCTTTTTACACATTCTATTTATTTTCACTTAAACTCCCAAACGAGAAAATAAATTTCATTCCATCCACTAAAACTCACCGACAAGAAAAATAAAATATTTTTTTTCCAATCCATTTTTTCTCTACTCTCATGTGAGCTTAAAGATTAAACTCAACATTCTCTTTCACAAAAACCAAAAAGATTCAGCATTATCAATAATATACAATTCATGCCTACATTGTTTCCAATGGCTAGGAGTCAACCCCTCCCGCCACCCCCAAATCATATTCATATGAAAGGTGCTGCCGTGCTGGTGATATTGAGCAGTGACAACTGACAACTAGCAGAAAATAAAACGTGTAGTGACTGAGAGGATGTGGATGGGGCCAGAGTTATACAGCCCCTTTGGTTCCTTGCGCTGACACTGCCGTAGCCTATCACGTGAATTCAATATTTTCCAGAAGTACAATAATGCACTAATAACATAATCTTTATAATATCTTTTTGGCAACAAATTCGAGCTTATAAGAACTCATTCGCAGAATCAATAATAATTTATTACTTAAAATTTCCGTGGATGTAACATTTCTTGTATTAGCCGACAGTCACTAAGAAACAAACTCATAGATTATGTATCGTGAAACAAAGTACAAAACTATACGTACGTACATTTGATAATTCAGTCAGTACAGTGAGTGGGGGCAAAGGGATTCAAAATTTTGATTCATTTCATAAAGAACTAAAAGAAGACACCGTAATTTCGAGAGAGAGAGAGAGAGAGAGAGAGAGAGAGAGAGAGAGAGCCGTTATAATCCCAATCAAGAAAATACTCATGAAAGTCGTCTCATGGATGTGTCGGTGTTAATTTATCTTAGTCTTAATAGATTTGTTTTGAACCTTAAAAAAAATAAAAAGCGATAAGATTTGCTTTTAACTTCTTTCTTTTTTTTTTTGAGAAGAGATTTTCTTTTAACTTAACTCCTCATTGTTATGAGTTACATTATTTAATCTCTCATTGTACACTCTTTGCAAAGAAATTATTAGTATATAAGGTTGAATTTTATTTTTATAGGTTTATAAATGAATAAATAGTCAAAAAGAAATTCAATCAATACTACTTTTATGATGCCTTATATAAATAGATGTGAGTATAGAATTTGAGAAGAACATGAACGTTAAAGAGTCTTGTAGCTTATTTGGTGGCTCCTCAATGAAGACATTTAGTGTTCAAATTCTCTCAACCTTTAACTATCGAAATATTACCAGAAAAAGAAAAAAAAAAAAAAAAGAAGTATGAATTGTCTATTATGCTATTTATTTCCCATATTCTCAACATCAAATGATTTGCAAACAAACTCAAATAGTTTGAAAAATAAAAGAATCAAACATAGTTTGATGACAAGGTTGAAGCCTCTTGAACTTGGTTCTTATTTTAAACATAATATAAATCAATCTAAAACTTTTAGTAAATGAGTTGGTTAGATTTGATTTTAGTCTTACGTTATCATAATCAATTACTTACAAAATCATATACATATTGGAGATTATGTTTGAACATAAGCATTTGTCAAATAATTTAACTAAAACATGAATTGTCAAATTTTTTTTTTTGAAAACTTTTCCCCACAATAAAGTTCCTTTTTAATCATTTTGTTTCTCTCCTAATATGTACTATCTGACCTGATAAATCTTTTCCAAATCTTAAGAATCATGATGCGGTTAGGGGAGGAACTTTACATTATCTCTATTCCTATTCTTATTAAGAAAATTTTGTTAGGCTTTTTACACTTCTACTATTTTTTTCACCTTGCCACGTGCCAGACTCTAATTGGCCTATTTTCTTAACATAGGATTAATTTGGGGGAGCCAAGTTCACTTCTCATACCAATACAGAAAGTGAATTAAAAAGGCTAGCAGTAGAATTGTTCTTAAATCAGAAAACCTACAAAAGAGAAGAAGAAAGAGGAATTTTCAATCAACCATAGAGCTATAAGTATGTTTTTGAATCACACAAGTGAATAAATTTTGAGTGAGGATTTTTTTTTTTAGATAGTTTCAACCTATGACGTCAACTTCTGTTGATTACTTTTTATCATCATACCAAAGATAGTTTCAACCTAGAATTGTTCTTGGAGTATGGTGATAAGGGGAAAAAAAAGACATTTCTATTTGATTATTTGTGTTTGGAATTTGTTGAATTAACAATAATTTTGAATGGGTTGGGTTGGGTTGGATCGGGTAGAGAGGTGTGGGGCCTGAAATTCAAATCCCACCCACTTCACATTAAGGGCCCAAAGTCCAAGCCGAGGAGCCTACTGCCGAGGACGTATGACGAAAGCCCCTTAACGGCCCAAGAATGTGGCCGAGGACGATCTCACACTCAACACCTCACAAAACGTCCGTGGGAAAAGGACAAACTCAAGACAAGAGCAAGATACAAATGAGAAAGCGCCAACACCATAATGTGGAGCCCAATACCGACAAGCCCATACTCCATACCATGCTATCTAGCTTTTTCCAACCACTCGACGTATGGATTGATAGGATGAGTAATTACCCCAAATAAGGAGAAACCGACACGTAGATGAAGAAGGGGAAGTGAATACTAGTATAAAAGGGAAAAGAGAGCTAAAAAGAAAGGGGGGAGGAGGCCCGAGAGAAAGAAGGGAGAAAAAGGGAGGAGGAATGGTGAGAATGTAATGCTCCTCGGATTAATTCCGAGGAGTCAAACCTTTCAAACTACATTGATGCAAGGTTCAAACTATACAAGTCCAAACCCATCTTTGTATGATCGCTCATGAAACCGGGACCAGACCGAAACCCAGCGCCCAAAGGTAGGCCTTTTCAAACCCACTCTCTACAAATCATATTGTTCGGGCCCTTTACACATGAGCCCAACGTCATCCTTGGGTCGTTAAAAATCATGTCCCTACAAGAGGTTTTTTCAATCCAACCCACTATGATGGGTTAAAAAAAATCTAACCCAACCCAACCCAACCTACATGGATTGGGCTAGACAATTTTTTAAAATTATTATTATTATTATTATTAAATTGAACATTAGAATAACACCACCACAAATAAGGGCAAATTTATAACAAAATAATTCTAAACATGACACCAAAACAACACAAATTATACAAGGAGAACTTCGAGTTTGGGTTTTAATTAGGAATAGGGGCAAAAAAGTAAATAACAAAATTGTATAATATTTTTTTAAATTTTAAATAATATTAAATATAGTTGGGTTGGGTCGGGTTAGGCGGATTTGTGAATCTTATCACCCGAACCCAACTCAACTCACTGTAAAAAAAATCTCACAACCCAACCCAACTCATCAACCTCCTTAAATCGGGTTGGTTTTGGCAGGTTAGTTCCACACCCCTAGTAAAAATACATATTCTCTTATGTAGGAATTTCCATGTAAGATTTTAGAATAACAAAAGTGTTTCGGGCTTTGGCCCATTTGAACGCCATCAGTTTGACTGTATTTGCTTGTGGCTTTGGACTCATCCCATAGTCCAATAAAGCCATCTCGTCTAGTGTTATGACTTGGGCCTTCACTAATTGGCCCAGGCCGTGCAATGTTTATTTGCTTTGTGCTGTTGAGAAGAAAAAAAAGAAAGGCCTGGCCCCAAACAGGATTCAAGCCTCTATTCAACATTTCAAATGACCTTTGAAGAAAGAACTAGAGGAAGAAATTCTCTGTAAAACAATTTTCATGGAGATTGTAATATAGCGTAAAATTTTTTGGGGTGTTCATGTATTCTGGACTTTGCCAACATGTATGATCAACCTATATATTGTGTGAAAATGTAAACAACACTCAATTGAAACATATATAAAACATTCATTTAATTAAATTATTTAACAAATTAACAAAATTAACTAGTATGCTTGTGATAAGAAATTATTTAAAAAGGAATTGAAATGGAAGAGTATGTGTATTTTTTTTTTTTTTTTTTTTTGAGAAAGGAGTATGATTGTGTAATATTAAATCATTTGTAATATAGACAATTATTCTCTCACAGTATTCCTTAGTGTATATGGTCCATACACATTAGTTAATACATTTTTTAAATGTGGATATCAATAAAAAAAAAAAAAAAAGTGTAAATAGGGCATAAAATTATAGACATTGTGTGTATTGAGTGTATACTAACAATTAACAAGTGTGAAACGGTATTTTTTGTTACAGTTTTTAGTTTTCCAATATTTCATTTTGGGCCACCAAAATTTTCTTTTTAAAAGTGTATGAGATTTAGAAATAAAGTTGGGTATAAAAAGTAAGGAAAAGAATCTCTTTTATACATTTCATGAAGATTTTTGTTTTTCAGGTACTATTATTAATTAATTAATTGCCATTCATTCCAAGCAAAATAAACATGTGATTTTATTCTTGGTCGCAGTTTTGGATTCGAGAGTTAGCCCTCTCCAAAAAAAATATCAAAGGGTAAGAATATTATGTATCATGACCTCTCACAACTCTGCAAAAATGAGAGTTTTGTGTACTAGATTTGACTTTTTAGTGACTAATAAAATACAATGAACTAAGAAAAATACAACTAATTAGCAAAACAAATTAAAACAAATTAAAAATTATTTTCTCCGACTCTCCCCCATCACTTGTTCATGCCTGAGAGGATATTTAATGCATTTATGCTTCTTAGTTCTTGCTATTATTCATATGATCAACCTCTCTTTCTCAACCAAATTTGAAATCTGCAGAATCTTTGAAGCGGGTGTTAATTATAAATATTTGCTAAGTTGTTGAAACTTTGTGATCTTGAGGAGTACTCCTTTATGAGTTTAGAGAAGAACGAATCTGGCCGTTTAAGCAGCTTTCTTGGAGTGTCATATTTTGCGATTCTTCCTGTTCAAGCAAGAGTTCTTTAGTCATTTTTTCATGGGTAATTGTTAGTGCACACACCATACACACAATTAAAGTCTCGGTTTCAATTCAAAACCTAAAATGTGCGTACGTTGTGTGTAATAAACTTAATAAACAATGCTCTTCTTTCATATATTTTAGTGCATGGTTGTATGTATGTCACGATATTAGTTCAAAAACTGAACTGTGTGAACCCTGTGTGTAATAAATGTGTAACAATCATTGCCCTTCTTTCATATATGTTAGTCCATGGCTGTATGTATGTCATTGCTTATATGTGTGTGTGTTGTTTGTGTGTGTGTGAATGATACTTGCCTTCACTAAGGACCAAAACAAAATCACTATCTATAACTGTGTGGATTCTGTGGGCTATAGTGAGCACTGTCCGATTTTTGAACTCTTGACTAATGATCTTCTGTATCACTCCATCAGTTACAGAATCAACTGAGGTTGTTGCTTCATCTAGTACAAGAATGCTACTCTTCTTTAACAAGGCTCTTCCAAGACAAAATATCTGTCTTTGGCCCACACTCCAATTGTCTCCATTTTCGACCACTGTTAGAGGCATGCATGTTAATGATAGTAAATTAAAGAAAAGGACACAATCAATTATGCAAATACAACAAGTCGATGAACCTGGCCTGTGGAATCCAACTTCTCTTCCTTAGCACGCACTAAATTACCTAGCTGACATTTATCTAAAGCCTGTAAATTTTGGAATTTATTCTAGTGAGCATCTTTCAGATAGATTGATAATGATGAATTTTTTTTTTTTTTTTTTTTTTTTTTTTTTTTTTTGAGGAAACACGGACACAGACACAAGTGCATGTACAGATACGACACTGCAACGAAAGAAATTTTTGAAAAATTATAACATAAAACAGTCGGTATAACACTGGTATGACACATGTATGACACAATACGACACCCCAAATGAAGTGTTTATGTTTCTTAGCTTTTTATTTTTGAGTAATTTATATAATGATCTTTTGTAACTTGTTTTGGAAATTTTGCCCTTTTCTTTTTGGTCTTTAACCTATAATCTACTACAAATATAAATCTTTTGTCCCACTATTTTTGTTTTACTTTATACTCCACTAATCATAATATGTCATGTATTTTATTTTATTTTTTATTTTAAATTTTGGCTATTATTTTGTAAGAAAAGTCAAATAAATACATGACAATTTGTGATTAATGGAACATAAAAAGTGGAACATAAGATTTGTATTCATCTACCACCCTTCTTGATCTCTTGACTAATGGTGTTATTAATTGGATAGAAACTATCAGCTTCACTATAAAAGGTGTTGTTTGATAAGAAATTTTTACCTCCCATATTTCACTGTCAGAATATTGCTGTAGTGGGTCTAAGTTTGTTCTAACTGTTCCCTCAAACATTGTTGGGTCCTGTGGTCTGACACTAAGCCTTGATCTTAAGTCATGAAGCCCTATCTTGCAAATATCAACATCATCGATTATAATGCTCCCCTCTTTGGGTTCACAATCTTGAAAATGGCCTGTATGAGGGTTGATTTACCACTCCCTGTCCTTCCTACAACACCAACTTTCTTCCTTCCCAGAAATGTGCAGTTAATGTTTTTCAGGACTGATGGTAAATGTTCAGCATAATGGATCTGCATTATAGTCAAGCCAATTGTTTGTATAAGACAATGTAGGGCAACAACTTGTGAAGCTAGGTTGAGGATTTTCATTACATTGACTTTGAACAAAAGCTACAATGTTGTTACTTCTTAGAATTATGTGTACTATCTATGGAAAACGAGAGACTTGTACTATGTCTGGTGCATTAAAGATGAAGATCAAATAGTGTTATTAAAAGACAATGTAGGGCAACAACATTGTTATGGTAGGTTGAGGATTTTCACTACATTGACTTTGAGACAATAGCTAAAATATCGTTACTTTTTGGAATTATGTGTACTACTGATGGAAAATGAGAGACTTGTACGGTGCATTAAAGGAATGAAGATCAAATAGCGTTAGTAAAAGAAGAGAAAATGAAAGAGAAATTTTTTTAATGAAAAGATGTGAAGCGATTTGGATAACTCAATGGCAGATAGAAACCGTATATTTGTTCAAAAATTAGGATGACTAAGGTAAAAAATGCATTAATTAGGATGAAAAAGAGGAAAAAAAAAAAAAAAAACCATGGAACCATATGAAATCCCTATTGAAGTTTGGAAGTGCTTCAATGATGTCAATGTATTCTGGTTGACAAGAATTTTCAATAAAATCTCAAGGATTAATAAAATGTTTAGTAAGTGGAAGAGAAGTACTTTAATACCTATTTTCAAGAACAAATGAGATATTCAAAACTATACAAATTGCCACAAAATTAAACTTATGAGTCACATTATGAAACTTTGGGAGGGAGTGATTGAGTATAGGTTTAGATATGAAACAACAATATCAGAGAATCAATTTTGGTTTTATGCTAGAATGATCTATCATGAAAGCTATTTTCTTACTTAGATGTCGATGGAAAAATATTTAGAAGCTTGTAAAGATCTTTATATAGTTTTTATCAACCTAGAGAAAGTATATGATAGGGCCCCTAGAAAGGTTATGTGGTGGGTTTTGGAAAGAAAGAAGTCCCTCTAAAGTATATTAGGTTGATTATAGATATGTATGACGAAGCTGTAACTAGTGTGAGAACAAGGGGAGGCATCACATGTGAGTATTCTATCTCTATAGATTTGTATCAACGACTAGCATTAAATCTATATCTCTTTACACTAGTAATGGATGAGTTCACTAAATTGATTTAAGAGAAAGTCCCTTAGTATATGCTTTTGGCAAATGATTTAACTTTAGTGGGTGGAATTAGAAGTGGAGTTAATGTTAATTTGGAAATTTGGGAGACACTTTAGAATCTAGTGGCTTTTGATTAAATAGGACTAAAACGGAATACATGTAATGTCAGTTTAAATTAAGTAGATACAAAGATGAAGAGACAACAAGACTCAATGGTCAAGAGATACAAAAGAGTAGAGTTTTCAATATTTTTGGATCAATAATTCATAAATATGGAGAGATTGGAGAAAATGTGAATTATAGGATAAAAGCAGAGTGGATAAAGTGAAGAAATGCATCAAGAGTATTGTGTGATCATATAATACCTATTATGTTAAAGTTAAAAATTTATTAGCCTGCTATAAGACCAACTATGCTATGTGGTATTAAATGTTGGGCTGTTAAGAAGTAGGATATTCATAAAATGAGTGTAGTTGAAATGAGAATGTTATGATGGATAAGTGGAAATACACCAAAAATAGGACACGAAATGAAAGAAATTCACTTAAAGATAAGGGTAACCTCTATTGATGAAAAGGCGGGAGAAAGTTGCTTAAGATGGTTTGGTCATATGCAGAGGAGAGTGATTAATGCACAGGTAAAAAGTATGAGTTTATTCGAGTTAAGGAAATGAAAGAAGGAAGATAAAGACAAAAAATAACATTAGTAGAAGTAGTTAAAAAAGACATGCATGTCAATTAAGAGAGTAACAAAGACTATGTTAGATAGAATAGAATTGAAAAAAAGAATATATACAGCTGTCTTTGACTAATCTTGTTAAGGATCCATAATTGACCCCAACAAATTTAGGACTAATGCTTCGTTATTGTACGGATGGAAAAGTTTATAAAAGTATTTTGACATCTAAACAATATCGAAATTTTAGATCATTCTTCATAGTTTATCCCTGCAAATTTTTAAAGCATATTGTTCCAACTTCTGGCCAGTTATTTGATGGTTTGCTCTCTTCAATCACAAGCGGTGCTTCACTTGTTATGTTTGAGTACTGAAGAATTCTTTTAACTGATATCATCATATTTTCTGCATCGCATATGTTCCATATAACTGAAGCTTGCAAAACATTCAAATTCATTCCATATGTCACTGCCAACCCTGCAATGTCTGTAAAAGTTCCAATTCCGGATTAGTTCTCTCTTTATGACTAAAGTTTTCTTTTCATATCTTTTAAAGAAATTATTTTTGCTTGTAAGAAAATGGGCCACTAATCGAGTAAGCATCTGATGCAATGCATAGTTCACTGCAGTCAGTCCTAATTTCTCTTCCCCAGGAGATTTTCTACCCCTAAGTCTAAAGGGAGCAAATGATTAACATTAATGGATTCTACTTGGAGGTCATTGTAATGCATAGTTTTTAAAAACATTAGTGATACTCACTTGGATTGATAATTCCTTCAGGAAGTGTCACCAGTAAAAACAATGAGAAGGCAAAGACGAAATTGGATAGCAAATTCAGTCTGAAAGAAAACCATTCCATTGCTGACACACTATGAAACCATGGTCTTGAGTGATTGTTGACAAGACCAACGTTTCCATTGATAAAACGGTCTTCTTGATCAAAAGCACGGATTGTTGTAGGTCCTGATAGTGATTCTGCAAAGTGGTGGAGGATTGGCGCTTGTTGTATACCTGCTAAGCGGGCCAGTTCTCTTGCTGTTTGTATGTAATATTGCTGAAGTAATCACAATTAATTATTGATCAGCATCCATAAAATGGGAGCAATTCATTCACACACAGACACACAGAGAGTTAGGGAGGGAAGGGGGGAGGGACATGCTGTTCTGAAGCTACTTAACAGTAAATATACGGTACTTCTCTTTTGGTAGCATTAGAAATTAACTCAATGGTTCATTAAGTAAGTGTTTTCAAGACAAATACTTCCTATGCCACCTGAGAAATCACTGCAACAGTTGCTAGCATCTGTATTAATGAGAAAGCACACCATGCTAATTTTATTGCCATTCCTAAGTCTAACACACTTTGATCTGTAGATGCCTGCAGAGGTAAGTACAGGCTGTCAGCCCTCTTGAAAGAACCTTTACAATTATATTGATCATATGTGGGGAGAAAAAGAAAGAATGAAAGATAACTTGAATTTTGTATCAGTTATTAATTTTTTATTTTTAGTGTTTAGTCTACTACCTCTTGGAAGCTATTATATCTGACAAAAGGTTTTAAAGTCATGAGTTAAAATTTTGGCTTATGACTTGAAGTTTTGTCCAATCCAGCAACTTATAATTGACATCTTTTCTTATCTTTCATAGGATGGTTGCACTGAAGTTAGAGGATTCTATAATGTTGGGACAATCTGCTGGGGTGTGGTTGTAGAGGATAGGGACTGTGAAAGGAGTTTCATATTGTCAAACTCATTTTAGCCATAGGCCCATAGTCAAAGTCAATAGGTTTTTCCCTTCATCAATTACTTTTTTTTTCTATAGGATCCCTATCCTCTAAAATTCTACATGTTTTTAACACCATGTTTAACTTTTAACTGATCTGAACATGCTCAAATCTTTTTATTCTGGTTGTTGTATATAACCTTTCAGGTTTTTAAGAATCCCCATCAGGCATTCCTGCAAAAAGTACAAGAAACAATAATAAATGTTGGAAGTAGGAGAGTGGATGAGCTGTTTAGTTATAGGACCTAATTAAGAGACATTCTCATATTCTAGTTACTAACCTCAAAGAGTTGGGTGCCTGTATGAGCATCAACAGCACTGAAAGGATCATTGAGTAAATATATATCAGCGTCCTGGTAAGCTGCTAGCAATTTGTATCCTTTGCTTCTGTCCTCCACTCATATTTATCCCTCTTTCACCAATCTCTGTTAGATCACCACAGGGGAAAAGTTCAAAATCCTTTGTCAAAGCACATGCCTTAACTGTTTTGTTATACTTAGCACTCTCATACTGATTCCTAAATAGAATATTCTCCCTGATATTTCCTGATAGTATCCATGCAGACTGAGGCACATAAGCCTTTCTACCACTGATCTTCACTGTCCTTGACAGCTTTTCTATATCTCCAAGCACACATGAGAGCAGGCTTGACTTCCCTGATCCCACAGTCCCACATATTGCCACTTTCATTCCCCTCTTCACTTTTAACTGTATTCCTTCCAGAGTTGGATTCCTTACCTCAGGATCCCAGCTAAATCTCCCACCATCAATCTCAATGTCAAATTCAGTTTGATCTTTTGGAATATACTCAATGGCATCCTTTTGAATTTCATCCTCCTGGAGGTAGGAGGTAATTCTATCAGCTGAGACTTTTGCCTGTGCAATCACAATCAGTAAGTCAGGCAGGTCTTCAATAGGGTGTTGCAGCATTCGGAAGGTGGCCAAAGCAGATAAGACTCTTCCTGCGGTGAGTTCAATCCCCATTAGCATACATGCCCCAAAAGTTACCACTGAGATAAATGCAGGTGATCCCCAGAAGATAAAAGATGAAAGTGCTGACAGTCTTAGTGATTTCCATAACCAACCATACTCTATTGTCCTCATGCTTTCTAACCTTTGAAGGAATTCACTGTTCCATGCTTGAAGTTTAATAGTCTTCATATTTTGAAGAACTTCTGAAGTGGCTTTCATCCTATTGTCCTTGGCTTCCATGATCTTAGATTGGTATCTCTTCTGGACTCTTGTAATGGGTATATTGCAAGCCATAACTATTAAAGTTGTGGCTAATGCAGCAAATGATCCCAAACCTAGATTTGTATGTAGAATGTAGATTGCTAAGGATATTTGTACCGGAAACATCCATATTATGTTTAAGTACCAAATGAAGTCTATGATTCTTTGGATATCTACACTCATATAGTTGATGATCTCTCCGATAGTGTGGTTTTGGCGGGATGGACTTGACAGGAGTAAGCCTTTCTTGTATATGCGAGATATCAGAGCAGCTTTAAGGCGAAGGCCTAGCTGGCGTGAGCGAAAAATCCATTGCCTCTGTGCTATTGTCTCAACCACATTGGCAACTAAAAAGGCTAGGGCCAGAAGGTACCCAGCCTCTAAACTCTTGGTTCTCTTCCCAGTTAGGAAATGTACAAAGTCATTGATGAGGTATGGGCCAACACAAGATGCTACAGCACTAATCACTGCAAACAATGCATTGATTGCTACTTTCTTCCTGATAAAAAAAAATGGCCTTATAGATGGATGGATTTGTAGTTCCATCTTTCTCCTTAACTTGTTTCAGACTCTCATCAAAGGAATGGGAGAGAAATCTTGCTGAGTCCTTGATATCAACATCTGGAATTTCCTCCTGTTCGAGGGGTTTCTTAAATCCAACAGCAAAGAGTGGATTGAGCCAAGAGAAGGTTATGAGTTGGACAAGAGTAGCTTTGCTGTATAACGATATCCTCTTGTATTCTGAATGTTCATCAGTTTTTCCATTGAGAAGTGGTTCGGCAATGCCATTGGGGACACTAAAGATGATGCCTGTCTTCCCTCGGATTGAAAAGGCCAAGAGGCATGTAGAAGCAAGCAGGCCAAGGTAGTCTGCATAATCGCTTACTCCAAGTTTTCCACTGTTTATAACTCTGAAATGGGTATCAAGAGCTGTGCAGATAATCGACAACAAGAAGCTGCAAAGCCACCATGCTCTTAGTAACCAGGGGAACATGATGTACTTTTTATTTGGGAATATGTATTCAGTAACAATTGTAGTTGCCCATGATAGCACTTGCATAATTTCTGAGGAAAAAGTTCGTGCTTTAGAGTTGCATTGAGTTCCACTACCCTTTAGCAGCATCATTAGCATTAGGAAGTGAGTCCCCAGTAGTAAACTGGAGCAAATTATGCTATCTATGTAGCCAATGCTGAATTGTTTTCTGATGAGATATTTGTCTATGCCTCTGTCCATAAATTTTGTTTGTGCAAGATTTACCAAAAATACTACATAGAACCCAAGTTGTACAACAATGCTGGCATGCTCCCACAAACATGGCGAATCTAGTTTCGGCCATGCTGTCCGAAATTGAAGAATTTTTTCTGTCAAATGTCATGAAACAGGTTTCAAATACCAAACTTGGGTAGAACGATAAAGATTAAATGTGAAGTCTAAATGTAATATACAGTATCATCAATGAGAATATAATTGTAACATTTTGTTTGTGAAATTATCTTAGCTATGCAAGTGTATCTAAACTAACAACGCAAAAGAGATTGTATTACTGAATTGATTAACATTTATAAATGAGTGAGACTTTGTTTATATACACGCAGAGCTCAATGGAGGGAAGCGTAACTCACTAAAAACAATTGAATTAGTTAAATAATCCTTCTACACGTGTCAAGATCTGTTACCATTGGTTACAGTTTCTGGTTTAACATTGTTATTGTTAGTATCTACGTTGGTCTAGCTCACTGTGCTTGAGTCTAATGTATTGTACTTGTTGTATACTTAGTTGTATACTCATATCACTTGTACTTCACATATTAAGTGCTTTGATATCATGTTAAGAATATAAAGAGAGGGACAATTATGCTATGCATAATATTTTACCCGAGCTTAGTAGTAGAGGCAAGTGACCAGTATTTGCTTAACGTGTGTGTGCCATATCAGCAAAAATCATGTGTTCAAAACACAATTTCAGCTAAATTGTGAAATCTTATTTTCAAGACACAATTTCAAAATTATATGTTGAACACATGATTTCCAATGATGTGTATGAATGTGTGCAACAAACATTAACCTTTGCTTAATTTTGGTTTTGGAGGCTATATGTTACTCTTAAGAAGATTAAAAGTAGTGTTCAGTGCTAACAGCTTCTAACTAAAAAAGGCATATTGGGCTACACTATATATATATATATATATATATATATTTTTTTTTTTTTCCAACTTTCCATAGTATTTGAATAACTATGGTTTTCACATTTATGTATCTGGCCTATTCGTAAACAGCTTAATATAAAATCTCCCATAACATGGACATTTTATGAGAAACCTGATAGCAACAAATTTTTGGTGCAATGAATGAGCAATTCTGATGTGTGCTAGCTTATGTTCACACCAGCTGAAGAGCCTTTAAAGTTAATTTGTAATGACTAGTTTGGGACCTAAGTTCTTCACTTTTTTTTCTATTCCCTTTTTATGGATCGGCCACGTCAGGTTTATTTCTAATTCTTTTTCTTTTTGATTTCAAAGTTTATTTCTAGTTTTGGCAATTAAAACGGTGGGTAAATTTGTATACCCTATATTTTAAGCATGTAGTTAAGTTAAACTCCATAGTTTCAAAAGTATATTTTTTTAAATTTATGAATGAAAAATATACTAAGATTCAAGAGTAAATATAGTATGAAAAATAAAACTAAAATCAATATTAACAATATATAATCAAAGGAAAAAACATAAAATAATTATTTCTCAATATATTTTAACTCAATCGTTTATCAAAAAGAAATTTAATGTTCTTTTAAATCTCGAAAATAATGTGATTATGTATATACTAAATTTGAGGTAATTTCTCTTTTGATGTACAAAATCAAGAAGTCATTTAAACAATCATATATATATATATATATATATTTATTTTTTCTTTTTTTGCAAAACCTAGTTTTGACAATATTAGTGACTAAAAATGCTCTTCTTGTAGTTATAGTAGAAAAAAAGAGCAAGTATAACAACAATAACTCTATAAACAAGTTGGTAGATTATTGATCTTTAATCCCTACAAATCATTTGGAACCATTCAAAAAGAAATGACAAAAAAGAAAAGAAAAAAGATGTGTACTTTAAATTTGCTACCATCCCATCAATAAAAAAGAAAGGAAAACACATGTTCAAACACCCAAAAATGGACATATAAGATCAAGAAACTAACTTAGAATAAAAACAAAACAGTAATTTTGCTTAAAGACCGTTAGTATAGCTTATTTCTTAGTTCTACTGATTAAGAAAAGACTTTTTTTTTTGTGTGTGTGTGTGTGTGGTGGCATAAACCCCACCCCCCAAAAAAAAAAAAAAAAAATTTAAAAAAAAGTTATATTCGAAATTTTTTTATTTAGAGAGAGACTATAAAGCTAACCTTCTAAAGTTCTTTTGTACAAACTTAATCTTTAGGAAAATAAAGGTAAAAAAATTGGGTGATGTAGTTTGGATGTTGATTAATTTTACTTGCAACGGACCGATTGGGCAAGGGGATAATGGGCTCCTTGGTTTAAACATGGCTCTGTCCTTGGTACCCACTGAACCTACCCAAAACTCCCCCCTTCCTGTTATCTTATTTAAAAAAAAAAAAAAAAAAAAGAATTTAAGATTTTGAAATGTATTTATATAAATATATTTTGTAATTCTTTCAAATGGCCAATAATTTTTTGACCCTAACCATATGTAGCTTAGAATTATAAAATGATATATTATTACAACATCCCATTACTAATCTACCATTTTTATTTGCTATTGATTTATTTATTCAAATTTCCTTTTTTTTTTTTTTTTTTTTTTTTTGTGCGCACGTGTGTATGGCAATAACCCACCTTTTGACTAGTTGGAAATGAAAGCAAAGGTAAAAATAATAATCATTGATACTTCTAAGTTAATTTAAAAATTAACAAAAATTTCTTTAAAAAAATTAAAAACATCATGCAAAAATCATTGATACTTTGTCCTCATCATTTTTATTTAGGACAAAATTTAGCTACAAAATTGATTGTAGCCTAAGGCAATAATTTTATTCAATAAAATAAACATTATTATATATTTTGAAAATCTAATTGTTGGATTATATGCTTTTTACACTCTTAATACACATGTCAAATTTTGTATCAATCGCATATTATTTACTATATGATTTATAAGCTTATATTTTATGCATAATTTTAAATTACAAAAACTTGCAATTTAAACAATTTATTGATGACATAGTTATTGATTTTTAATTTTTTAAACATTTTGTAAGTATGGAGAATATAAGAAGAAGATGTAATCTAGTAGTGAATTTGTTAAATTTTATCTTCAATAAAAAGATATTGAGTAAAGTTATAATCTAAAATTACAACCAATTTTGTAACTAAATTTTTTCATTTTATTTTAATCTTATCCTGAACTAAAATCATAACTCCGCTAGTGGCAATGATCCACAATGTAAAATGGGGCTAGACCGCTAGAGGAAGTGGAGACATATGGTACATATATGGAGAGAAGGCAACCGGGTAGGCCATTTGTTTGCATGCATGCCCAAAATGTTGAGGATGAACCTCCTTTTATTGGAGAGGCAATGTCTACTTATAGATCTAGTAGATATATATTTAAATCATTTATTTTTTTGTTCAAAAATTTTTTTTTCCTAAAAACTATTCTGCGAGAAAAAAAAAAAAAAAAAAAAACGGTGGAGCACCTCTAATAATTGCTAGCTCTATCATTAGACTAAGACATCAATTGGTTTTTTGGTATAGGCGAAGATCGAACTCTAGATTTCTTATTTGATCACAAAAGATTTTACCAATGAACTAATTAGAACTCATACACAGATGAAAACCTTTTGATGTTACTTGCTAGATAAATAATTAGGACGATATAAGACAGAAAAATATAAGTTTGCGATGTCCCATGCTATCTCACTTTTGAGGTATTGTTAAATAACAAGTATTAATTCAACACCTATCCCCTTCTTTCTCTCACATGATAATGTTCTTACTAATTAAATTTATAATAAAACTTATTATTCATGTAAGAAAAGAGAGTATGTTATTGTTCTTAGTGTACTTTCCAAGTGCATAAAAGTCCTCTCCTCTATGCTCTTATAAATCCATAAAATTATAGAATATTTAAGAAGTTGGATAAATATGTACTTTTTTTTTTCGCAATAAATTTAAATAGCGACGTTAATTATCACGAGAGAGATGAGAGAATACAAATTTATTATACTAAAAATATTCAAACCCTATGGATGGGGCTCTCTCTCTCTCTCTCTCTCAAATACAAGTAGGTAAAGAAATACTCTATGCTCTTCCCATTTTCGTCCTCTTCCTCCCTTCTCTCTCCACGCTTTTTATTATAGGCAGTAGATATGTCCATGCAGATGGGACATAATTACATACTCAATGTGAAAGTACCATTGTCCATGCCTTCTTAATTCTGGGAAGAGGGGTAGGTGATCTGGTGATGACTAGTAAAAATAACAAAATGTTTTATTGAATTATTTATTTACTAAAATACGTATGGATATTGCTAGGTAATGCATTTAGTCAGATTAATTAAAGACATAAGTCAATGACTTAAAAAAAAGGTCCAAATCAAATTTATAGTAGAAGTGCATATTTTACAATTACATTTTAGAGGCACTTCGCTCTACATTCATGTATACAAGACAAGTATTAGCTTAGATAGTATCGAACAGATTCGACCTAAGAGACTTGGATGATTCTGGACTAGTAATCACCACCTATGAGATAAGAACTAAAAAAAAAAAAAAAAAAAAATTCCTCAAGAAAAAAAATGGTTCAAATTTGAGCCTCTAACTCAAGAGCAAAGAAAAAAAAAAAAAAAAAAAAAAAATAAATAAATAAAACCTCAACCAAACTCTAAACAACAAAACTGTGTGGAACAATATAATATGATTATTTCAAGCATAAAAACAACTAAATGACATTAACGGGAAAGCATAATATATATACAACTCTCTTTTTCTCATGAGTGTGTTGTGTTGTGTTGTGTTCTCACTTCTCTGTGTGGAACTCTCTCTCTCTCTCTTCCTTTTTTTTTTTTTTTTTTTTGGAAAAATGAATTACTATAACTTACGTGTTGCACCATGTAAATTGAACATGTTCTCCAAAACCATTCTTTCTTCTCCAGAATCGAGCTTCAGCTTTCCTTCAACGTTTATTCAGAATAAAAAGGTAAACTACGCAGAAAGTCTGGCGAGCAGGTTTAGCAAGTTGTTGAGAGATTATATATATTTTTTTGGGATTGACAAGGCCCAAACATTCATATATATAGTGAAAAAATAGTTAGAGAGAGAGAGAAAACATAAAAGATCCAAGAGCAACGCCACAATATATGTATGATAGTAGTATAATTAGGATTTTTTTGTCTCTATTCATCATGGCAAGAGAGATAAATGTTTCACGTGATTAATAAAACAAGAAAGAGAAATTTATAACGTGAGACAGACAGATGGTGAGAGTTGACTTGAAGAAGGTTCTTTTACTAGAGAACTCCAAGTAATTATTTTAGAACATTCACATAATTAGACACAATATATTTTTAGTCAAATTTAGTCAAAATATCTCACTTTTACTACTTTAGTTAATCTGCTTTCACATATAACAACCTCAATACTTTATCATTATTCTATTTAATCATCAACTCTCTCTCTCTCTTTATATATATATATATATTATTTGGTTCTAAATATTTAGGTCTAAATGTTTAGGTTCTAAATGATTTGTTTGTTGGCAAACCGTATATATAAATTTGTCTAGGTATAAATCTTAGAGTCTATGAGTCATATTAGACATTGCTTAAATTGCTACAAGTTAGAATTCAAGAACATACAAGCTGCAAGTTCTGGAATTAAAAGCTAGCTCAATTCTAAATGATTTGTTTGTTGGCAAACCATGTACATAATTTTGTCTAGGTATAGATCTTAGAGTCTATGAGTCATATTAGACATTGCTTAAAGTGCTACAAGTTAGAATTCAAGAACATACAAGTTGTAAGTTTTGGAATTAAAAGCTAGCTCGATTCTAAATGATTTGTTTGTTGGCAAACCATGTACATAATTTTGTCTAGGTATAGATCTTAGAGTCTATGAGTCATATTAGACATTGCTTAAAATGCTACAAGTTAGAATTCAAGAACATACAAGTTGTAGGCTTTGGAATTGAAAATTAGGTTAGCTCAATTGATCAAGAAAAAACTTTGACCGATCGAATCGCAATTCTCTGATTTTAAATAAAACCCATCAACTTGTCAAACATTCGGGCTTTTAATCCAGATTTACTTGGAATATAAGGTAAACCCTAAAGCACGTTTTTCAAATCTTGGAGAGCTACTCTTTTGAAATATGAGAGGTTTTGTGCCTTCTACTCTTTCAAGCATCTACCCGAGATCAATTTTATTCTATAAGTACCGGAGATTAATCTCATTCCATAAGTATCGGCAATGTCTACTTATTCCTTGAAATTGGTTTGTTTCATTAGTTTTCTTAGGTTATCCTTGGGTCATCATATTAGTGTCTTATTTACTTTTACGTTGCATTATATGTTTGATTTATGTTTAACTTAAGATCTACATAATTAGCTTAAGTAACAACTTGGCAATAAAATTAGGTTAAACACTTATGTTCAGGGGTCTAAAAGCTAATATATATATATTCCCACATGTAATGGAACTTCCGAATCAATGTGTTTGATTCAAGACATATTACCTTCCTTTTTTTAGCCTAGGGAATCTTTTAGTTATTTAAAAAAATAAAATACATTAGATATAAGGTGATCAATCACACCTACCTAAATGAGTCCCACTTGCACATAGATCACTTAAGTCTCACACCTATCACACATTGCAAAGACCCTTTAAATTGGTTGGGTGGGCTTTAAACCGGTGTCGATTGCATGTGAGCACTAAACAAAGCCAAACGATAAGTCTTAGATACTTTTAGAACAAAGTTTAGTGACGGGTCTCTAATAAACAAAACTTTGGGCATTGGATCTCGTAAAGTTCTAAAGATATTGGGGAAAAGAGCTTTAGCTATTAACTGTTTTGCTGCTCTTGAGCAAACCAACCCACTATAGTAGGTCTGGAAAACACTGGTTTAGGTCCCAATTACGGTTAATTACTAATTTTAAACAAAATACAGTACACAATTAAGCCTGATCAATTAATTATCCAATTAATTTATAGCATGGATAAACAGGACAAACCCCACAAACTCATGCATCCAAATATTGTGAAGTGTTTATGTAGGAGAAAAACCTCGAACTAAGCATGAAACTCTCCGGGACTATAGCAGTATAGCGCCAAGCCAATCTACTAGTGAGAATAGTTGCAATACATTACAATTACAAATCCTTCAAATTCCGAGTAAGAGTTAATGTATATAAGCTCTCCGCTCCTCCTCGCAATTGATCACCTCAATCATTTCTCCTTATTAGCTTTTAGTTGGGTAAGTTGAGTCGCTAAGCACAAGACCAAGCTTTTTTGGACACTTCATTGCATCTTGAAGATTTTGGGATTTCTTTGTTAGACACTTCATAAAATAAAACTCATGTACTATACCTTATGTTCAATAGCTTAGGTTCCCCATTCATTCATGTAGTTGCATTGACCCATGAATGACAGTTGATTTTTTATTTTTATTTTTTATTTTATTTTATATAAGATAGAAATTCTACTCTGATCTAATCTAAGTATATATGTGTGTGAATCTTCTTCTTGAAGACTTAAACCCGGCCCTTACCCCCATACCCTATAAACATTTATACTTGTAGAGTGACCATCGCATCAATGGTGTGCGGTGGTGACATAGTTGAATTTAATTAATTGTTACGAGAAAAGATAATTATTATTTTGTTGTAATGTTTATAGAACAAAATTTATGTACGATTTCATGTCCAATACCTTATTTTCATCACTCGTTCATGTCATTGCATTAACCAATGAATAAGAAATAGTTGAATTGTGGGTTCTACTTAGATCAACTGATAAAGTCTCTAATAGTTGAATAAGAGATTAGAGATTCAATTCCCGCTTACACCAAAAACCGATTGGTATCTTAATCTGATGATAAAAAAACATTATTAAGAGAGCAGACACTATAAGTTAAAACTCTAAAAAAAAAAATATAGTTGAATTTAATTATACTTAGAAAAGATAGCTATACATTTGTTGAATTATCACTTGAAGCTTTCTAAACAAAAAAATATCACTCAAATATAAATCGTTATGTATTCAAGTTTTCTTTTTTAATATTACACATAATTTCACTCAATGTCATATTGAAGTGGTTCACTATCATTGATTCCATTTACCTAAATACACAACTTATTAATTTTTTTTTACTACGTAAATAAATTTTTTTTTTTTTTTAGAGAGTTTCAACCACTTCCATTTACCTAAAGACACAACTTATTATTTTTTATTTTTACTGGAACCCACCACAGTAAATAGTTTTGAGTTTGAGTGTTGTATTTCTTTTTCTTCCAGAAAGTGTATCCTAGTTAACTAGTTTGACTGGTGGGCTTTCATGCATGTGTACCAGTTGGTCATAGTTAGCTACATACATTCATTCGAAGTGATGTGTCGGCTCCAAATTAAGCAACACATTTACATTTAGTAGCTCAAAAAATAGGACCGCTCGATCGGTGGACCATTTTTTGGATACATATCAGATTTATAAACAATCTGTTCCACATCATTCCAGGAAAACTAATATTAAGATACGCTGGCAATCATACACCGTGACGTGAACGTTCTTAAAAAAAAAAAAAAAAAAAAAAAAAAAAAGGGTAGAATCAGATAGGTAAATTATGACCAAAATGACCAAATACCATTATTTGACAAAATATGTAGAGATCTACTACTATTTTAGAAATATATATGGATGTACCCAGGGCCAGGTGACACCACGTTAAGGCCAGGGTGGTCCCAGTATCACCTTGACCTGAAAAAAAAAATTTATATATAAAAATTTAAAATATTTTATTTGTCTACCCTTCAAAAAAAATTTGGGAACACCCTTAATTTTTTTTTGTCAATAAAATTAAATTTTACTCCATAATTTGTTATACTTTCTAGCAAAAAGAAAAAGCCAAAAAAATAATATTGTAACATAGCAAGCCCATCCCAGGAAAAAAAAGCCCAACATCAATCCTAAACAAAACTAACCCTAAGCAGATTTTTGAATCAAAATAATTAATTTTTATTAACTAAATGCCCAAACCAAACAGATTCTCAAAAAAAAAAAAAAAAAAAAAAAACCCAACCCAAACCTAATACACCCAATACGCGTACGCCGATTGATCAAATGGTAAAGCAAAACTGAAATAAAAAATCCTAACCTAGAGGAAAAAGAACCTCATCAACGACCAAGCATATTGACACCTCCGCCTCAAACTTAGCACTAGCAACAAGAACAGAGCACATCGGGCCATCGGCGACAGCGAGATCGGATCGGAGATAAAGAAAGAGATTGTGTTGGCGGTTGGCCTCAAGCAACAACAACAGAGACCCCGCCCCGCCCCCCTTGCCCCTGGTCCCAGAGCACATTGACATCAACAATAAGGAGATCGGATCAGAGATTGACTTGGCTTAGCCTCAAGTCCTCGCCATGCTGCCGTGGTGCCGCCCCTCGCCCCGAAGGTATTTCAGTTCTTTACCTCTCTTTTTCTCTATATCATCTTACATCTTTGGCTTTTCTGTGCTCTAAGAGTGAGAGCAGAGAGCTCTCTCTATTTTCTTTGAACTGAAATGGAATTCTCTCTCTGTTTCTCTATTTCTCTATGTCTAATTGCCTTTATAACTTTATTTGACATTTTGACTTTATTGGTTTGTGAGTTTGTCATTTTGGGTATTGTGAATTTTGTGTGTTGTGAGTGTTTTATATCTTTAGTGTTTTGTATAATGTTGATTGGCTCTTATGACTCTTGTCTATTGAGTGGGGGGTGGATGGGGGCCATAGGGTTGTGGGGTTGGATATTTGAATTGGAGAAGTGGACAGATAGAGGCAATAAAGGCATAAATATGGACAGGTAGAGGAAGTAAAGGCATAAAAGTAACTGACCAATACATTATAAAAGACAAAAAATTAAATTATGTTAGGTAGTGGGTTGAGCCGTGGATAATGCACATGGGATGTGTGCTACTGCATAGTGGGGTGTGTGCTAGACTACTATTAGTCAAGAAAGAAAAATAATGAAGCAACTAAAAAGCAATAATTAATAATTTTATTAATCAATACATTATAAAAGACAAAAAAATTAAATTATGTTAAGTAGTGGGTTGAGCCGTGGATAATGCTCAGTGGGGTGTGTGCTAATGTATAATGGGGTGTGTGCTAGATTGCTAGTAGTTAGTAAAGAAAAATAATGAAACAACTAAACAACAATAATTAATAATTTTATTAATATTTCAAATGAACTTATAGTTTATTATTTATTCTTTTACTAGAATTATGGATAAATATTTGATAAGAAAACCATGTACACAAGATTCATCTCCTGTCCAAGATTCATTCCTGTGCAAGATTTATCTTCATCTTCTAAGCAAATTCATGTTAACTTTAACTTAGAAAATCTTCCTTTAGATCCCGGGCTACGAGAAAAGATATCATCTTATCGTCCTAATAATCTTGATGAAATAGGAAGATTTTATTTATAAAAAGGCCCTTGTCAACCTGTTCTCCAAAACCATGATTACCCTCTAACAGATTTTTTTGGAAAGCCCCATTTATTTAGATCCTAATGGTATATAAATAGAAATTGGTTGAAATATAGTATAGACAAGGATGCAGTATTTTGTTTATATTGCTACCTATTTGAGCAAGATGTTGGTAAGTAAGGAGGATGAGAGACTTTTATAACGAAGGGATTCAAACTTTGGAATTAGAAAGAGAAGTTAGTATCCCATGTTGGAGGAGTTAATAGTGCTCATAACCAAGCTGTCAAGAAGAGTGAAGATCTAATGAAGGAAAAACAATATATTCAAAGTGTTTTGGCTAAGCAATCAAATCAAGATAAAATTGAATATCGGGTTCAATTAAATGCAATAGTTGATTGCATAAGATTCATTTTATATCGGGATTAGCTTTTTGTGGTCACGATGAATCTCAAGGTTCAAGTGATAAAAGAAATTACCTTGAGCTTTTACAATTTTTGGCGGATCACAATGAATCTATCAATGAAGTATTGCAAAAAGCTCCAAAAAATTGCAAGCTTACCCATCATGAAATTGAAAAAGACATTGTGAATGCAATTGCACGTGAAACATCCAAAGCCATCATCCAGGATCTTGACAATGTGTTCTTTTCAATATTAGTTGATGAGTCGCGTGATATCTCTGTGAAAAAGCAAATGGCTCTCGTTCTTCGTAATGTGAACAAAAAAGGAATTATTATAGAGTGGTTTCTTGGTATTATACATGTAGCAAGTACCATCGCTTTGTCACTCAAATATGCTATTGAATGTTTACTTTGTGAACGTAATTTGAGTTTATCGAAACTACGTGGGCAAGGTTATGACGGGGCTAGTAATATGCAAGGTGATATCAATGGTTTTAAAACTTTAATTTTGAAAGAGAATAAATCAGCATTTTATGTCCATTGTTTTGCTTATCAACTTCAATTGACTCTTGTTGGCGGTGCTAAAAATCACATTAACATTGCTGAATTTTTTTATGTGGTTAGTAATTAGTAACTGTTGTTAAAAGCTCTTGTAAGAGACAAGAAGCTCTTCGAGATGCACAATTTGCCAAAATTAAAAAAGAATTAGAGAATGGTGTATATTGAAGTGGGCAAGGTTTGAATTAAGAGACAAATCTTAAACGTTTTGGTGATACACGTTGGGGATCAAATTAAGAGACTATTCTCAACTTGATTTCGATGTTCTCTGCTGTTGTTGATGTACTTGAAATTATTGAAGAAGATGGCCTCTCCGACCAAAAAAGTTGAAGCTCGATCTATTATGAGATTAATTCTATCTTTTGAATTTGTCTTTGCTCTACACTTGATGAAAAACATTTTGGGGATCACAAATGAATTGTCAACAGCATTGCAAAAAAAAAAAAAAAAAAAAAAAAAAATAAAGATATAGTAAATGCTATGGATTTTGTTAAAGTGTCTAAACAACAATTACAAGTGATGAGAGATGATGACTAGATATCTTTATTGACTGAAGTGTCTTCATTTTGTACCACACATGATATATTTATCTTGAACATGGATGAAATATTTGTAGTTAGTGGGAGGCCGCAACACAACATCCAACAAAATACAAATTTACATCATTATTGTGTTGAGTTATTCTACATAGTCATAGATTTGCAACTTCAAGAGCTGAACAACTATTTTTCAGAGGCAAATACCGATTTGCTACTTTGTATGGCTTGCTTGAATTCAAGTAATTCATTTGTGACTTTTGATAAGGAAAAGTTGATACGTCTAACAAAGTTCTATCCATCCGATTTTCTTGGGACAGATATCTTGGCACTTGGCTCTCAACTTTAGAATTACATTTTTGATATGCACAGCAATGACTTGTTTTTAGAGCTTCAAGGAGTTGGTGAACTTGCTAAAAAGTTAGTGAAGACAGGGAAGCATGAGACTTATCTATTAGTCTATTTGCTTGTGAAGTTCGTTTTGACCCTTCTTATTGCTCATGCAGCAATGAGAAAGAAGTTTTTCAACAATGAAATATATAAAGAATGAACTGCGCAATCAAATGAGAGATCAGTGGATGAATAATTGCTTGGTTGTGTACATTGAAAGAGATGTAGGTTATAGTATTGATAATGAGATTATTATGCAACGATTTCAAAATATGAAAACTCGTATAAGGTAATTGTAAACTTTATGTATTTGCGTTTTTTTTTTTTTTTTTTTTATTGTCAATATATGAATTTTTCTTTTTATTAGATTATGTAATTTATGCTTCTTAAGGAATACCTTGAGAAAAATTCCTGGAGCCGCCACTAGATGTACCATTCTTTTGGAACTTGAGTTTGTCGTGTAACTTGAGTTAGTGTAACTCAAGTTCTTTAAAAAAATAGGCTTCAAGTTTGTCATGTTATTTTTTATGGAATTTGAATTACATAAAAAATTAGTGGCTATTTTTTATGGAACTCGAGTTTGTGAAACTTGAGTTCTAAAAAAGTGATAGATCCCTAATTATTTTACAAACAGTTATAGATCCCTATATATTTTGCCAAATAGTGCTACTTTGCCATTTTGGCTGGTAAATCACATCTTTCCAAGAAATATATACAACAAGATTCCCCTATAGGCCTGCGGCCCCGATACTAATGTGTCCCGCACCACTCGAATTCAAGCATTGATGGTGAGGTGCTTATAGTTATAGGGCTGACCCTATTCATTTTGAGGGGTAAGACGATAAATAAAATAGGTATTTTCTTATTTAAATATTAATTAATCTAATTTTTTATATCTTTTTTGCCTAAAATCTATTTTTATTGTTTTTTTGATATACAAATTTACTAATTAAATTTTGGCTAAAGTGTAAAACACACCTTCTAAGTTTTTCCAGTATTCATTTCAGTCTTCTAAATTTGATTTCATTCATTTTGATCAATCTTTTAAGTTTCAATTTTATTTAATTAAGGCATCTGTAGGGACACGATTCTTTAACGGACCAACAACGATGTTAGGCTCGCACGTAGAAAATCCCTCACAATATGATTTGTAGAGAGTGGGCTTGAAAGGCTAGCGTTTAGTCGCAGGGCGTCGATCCCGCACCGGGCGTTAGGGAAACCAGGATAAGAAAAGGCTTCAGGCTGGATATCCAGGCCCTACTGCTTTGTAACTTGAGGGATTGGGCTCCTCGGGTCATGTCCGAGGAGCACTAATGTTTTCTCCGGTTACCCGACGGTGGGTTTTTCATGGTGGCGCGCCTATATTGTCCGGGCATTCTCATCCCTGAAGTTTTTCTCGGGAAGTTAGATGAGGCCCCCCTTTACTTTGTTACCTTATGTTTTCTTTTATACTACCCCGCGTTTGCTGTCCTTCGTCCACATGTAGGGCCAACTTTTTCCAGGACTGACATTTGTCCCGTCAGTCTAATCCCTAATTGCTTTGGGGATGGTAGATAAAGCCTAAGAATCCGGTTCGTTAGGGTGTATAGTCTTATCCGGGAAGGGTAGTAAGGGTAACTTTCCCAAGATATTTTAGATCCTCTTATGGATTTGTTCTTATAGCTCTCTTTTACCCCTTTTCTCAAGGGGCTTTAGGTTTGCCGAGGACTAAACCGTCCTCGGCCGCATATCTGGGCCATCCTCGCCCTTATACTTTTGAGCTTGGGCCATAACCTTTTTTTTCGGCTTGGGTCTCCGGGCTCTCCATGAGCAAGTGGGCCTGGCCCCTAAACTATTGGGCCCCACAATAGCCCCTCAAAACCCCTCGCTTTGTCCAATATCCGGGTTGGAAAGGTGGGTTTTGGTGACACCGAGCCTTATTATGGTTCATTTATTTCAGCCCTTGAATGACGCTGGCGACCCTTCACCAACCTAGAGAATGTACCGGTCTATGAACCGTTCCCTCGAATTTGCGCACGTTGCCCTTATGCCGTTTGGGTATCCGAGGCGCGTCTTTAATACCTTCCCCATCCGAGTAGATGGTTTCCTCGTAGGCTTGAGTCCGAGGACCATGCAAGTCCTAGGTTCTGTCCAAAACTTAAGTTTTCTTCAAGATTTGGTTTCCCCGTAGGCTTGAGTCCGAAGACCATGCAAGTCCTAGGTTCTGTCCAAAACTTAAGTTTTCCTCAGCACTTGGTTTCCCCGTAGGCTTGAGTCCGAGGACCATGCAAGTCCTAGGTTCTGTCCAAAACTTTTTGAGTTCAGATTCTCCTTTTCTTCAGGTATTTCACGAGGCGCCGAGTAGTAGTTGTTCTCGGCAATGGCTATTTCTCGGCGTGGGCCATAGTCCCCGGGTCCTCATGCAAAACGGACCTGGGCCGCGAATTGACTAAGCCCACAAATTAAGAGATACTTCTGTAGTCTTTGACCACGCGGTACTACGACGTCCCGGTGTTCGAGGTGCGCCTTTACGAGGCTCCTTTAATCTTGTGGTTGCAGTTGACGTTGGAAGTTGAGCCAGAGCCATTTTGTCTGTAGCGTCCCTTGGGATGCCGCGTGAATTAACTGCCACCACCTTATTCCCTTAAATAAATGGGAGAGATAGTTGCTTTTCCTACACACAACTCCTCCAGCTTTCCCCCAAAGCACAGCTCCTATACTCAGATCTTGTCCTCCCTTAGCGTAACATGTTTGAGGCGAGGGTCGTGAAGAGGGAACTCTCTCCGCCACGGAAGCGCCGTGCCCTCCCGAGACTCAAAATAGTGAGATATGGGCATAGGAAGCATAAGTTCAAGAGAATACTCCATTTCGATCGAGGGGAAAGGGTGTCTCTCCCTCTTTTAGTCAAAATCCGAAGCGGGTTCTGTTCATGCCAGAATTTTGGTGTGTCGGAAGAAAGATTCTCCGCCATCAGCGCCCCGCCTTGTGGGCGGCAAATATTTAGAGAAAGCCCCTCAACTTCCCACTCCCCGCACCTTTCCTTCAGCGGTGTCGGGCTTAAGTTGGGTTTCTTTTGTTGCCTGAGTCATGGGCATGTAAAAGCATTGAGGAAGAACAAAGTCTTGGAGTCGTAGCCAACCTCTCCTCGATCCACTTCCTTGGCTTTCTCTTATTCTCTTGTATCTTTCTTTTTGGTTATGTGATTAGCTTTAGAAGCCAACCTCTCGTCTGCATCTTGCTCCTCGGCTTTGTTTTATTTTTCAGTATCTTCTTATTCAATTATGTAGTGAGCTCCGACATGTTTCGATTCCAGCTTTTCATTGTCTGTTGTACTACTTCTTTGTTTTAGTAAAAATAGAAATTTATTTACATGTTTTGAGTAATCTGATCTTTTGGGCAACATTACTTTGTGAATGAGTGTGCTCCATGTGTGTCTTTGCTTCTAGAATATTTAGAGCAAGATACCTTGAAACATAATCTAAATAATTCTAATTTACCAATACTACTAGGCATTATGTCGATAATTCATAGTAAATCAAACTTAGGAAACTAACCGGGGTAACAGTTGAGTATTCTGTGATAAGCGCGTGAATACCGTCCAAGACCGATAATCTCTAAATAACCCATCCGAGCAGTCGACTGGGAAGTAGGGAACTCCGATTGTGCTTTTGTGTACTTGGTTTCCCCATAGGCTTGAGTCCGAGGACCATGCAAGGCCTTGGTTTCGTCCAAAACTTTTGGTTTTTCTTTTATGTACTTGGTTTCCCCATAGGTTTGAGCCCGAGGACCATGCAAGGCCTTGGTTTCGTCCAAAACTTTTGGTTTTTCTTTTGTGTACTTGGTTTCCCCATAGGTTTGAGCCCGAGGACCATGCAAGGCCTTGGTTTCGTCCAAAACTTTTGGTTTTTCTTTTGTGTACTTGGTTTCCCCATAGGCTTGAGTCCGAGGACCATGCAAGGCCTTGGTTCTGTCCAAAACTTTTGGTTTTTCTTTTGTGTACTTGGTTTCCCCATAGGCTTGAGTCCGAGGACCATGCAAGGTCTTGGTTCTGTCCAAAACTTTTGATTTTTCTTTTGTGTACTTGGTTTCCCCATAGGCTTGAGTCCGAGGACCATGCAAGGCCTTGGTTTCGTCCAAAACTTTTGGTTTTTCTTTTGTGTACTTGGTTTCCCCATAGGCTTGAGTCCGAGGACCATGCAAGGCCTTGGTTTCGTCCAAAACTTTTGGTTTTTCTTTTGTGTACTTGGTTTCCCCATAGGCTTGAGTCCGAGGACCATGCAAGGCCTTGGTTCTGTCCAAAACTTTTGGTTTTTCTTTTGTGTACTTGGTTTCCCCATAGGCTTGAGTCCGAGGACCATGCAAGGTCTTGGTTCTGTCTAAAACTTTTGATTTTTCTTTTGTGTACTTGGTTTCCCTATAGGCTTGAGTCCGAGGACCATGCAAGGCCTTGGTTCTGTCCAAAACTTTTGATTTTTCTTTTGTGTACTTGGTTTCCCTATAGGCTTGAGTCCGAGGACCATGCAAGGCCTTGGTTCTGTCCAAAACTTTTGATTTTTCTTTTGTGTACTTGGTTTCCCCATAGGCTTGAGTCCGAGGACCATGCAAGGCCTTGGTTCTGTCCAAAACTTTTGATTTTTCTTTTGTGTACTTGGTTTCCCCATAGGCTTGAGTCCGAGGACCATGCAAGGTCTTGGTTCTATCCAAAACTTTTGATTTTTCTTTTGTGTACTTGGTTTCCCCATAGGCTTGAGTCCGAGGACCATGCAAGGCCTTAGTTCTGTCCAAAACTTTTGGTTTTTCTTTTGTGTACTTGGTTTCCCCATAGGCTTGAGTCCGAGGACCATGCAAGGCCTTAGTTCTGTCCAAAACTTTTGATTTTTCTTTTGTGTACTTGGTTTCCCCATAGGCTTGAGTCCGAGGACCATGCAAGGCCTTGGTTCTGTCCAAAACCTTTGATTTTTCTTTTATGTACTTGGTTTGGTTCTGTCCAAAACTTTTGATTTTTCTTTTGTGTACTTGGTTTCCCCATAGGCTTGAGTTCGAGGACCATGCAAGGCCTTGGTTTTGTCCAAAACTTTTGATTTTTCTTTTGTGTACTTGGTTTCCCCATAGGCTTGAGTCCGAGGACCATGCAAGGCCTTGATTCTGTCCAAAACTTATGGTTTTTTTCGCAGGTCAGCCCCTTGACCACGACGAGGAGAGCTGATTTGGGGTCGGAAGCCCCTAGAGATGCTCGTGCCGTTGGCGCTACAAGATGTAAGCCCTGGTACAAGTTTACATCAGAGCGACAACTTCAGGTCACCGGAGATGGGGAAAAACTCGCGAATCTCCGCTTGCTAGAGGGTTGACTCATGCGCCACCTGCGCCAACGCGCAAGCCTTCCCACAGACGGCGCCAATTGTAGGGACACGATTCTTTAACGGACCAACAACGATGTTGGGCTCGCACGTAGAAAATCCCTCACAATACGATTTGTAGAGAGTGGGCTTGAAAGGCTAGCGTTTGGTCTCAGGGCGTCGGTCCAGACCGGGCGTTAGGGAAACCCGGATAAGAAAAGGCTTCGGTCTGGATATCCAGGCCCTACAGCTTTGTAACTTGAGGGATTGGGCTCCACGGGTCATGTCCGAGGAGCACTAATGTTTTCTCCGGTTACCCGACGGTGGGTTTTTCGTGGTGGCGCGCCTATATTGTCCGGGCATTCTCATCCCTGAAGTTTTTCTCGGGAAGTGAGATGAGGCCCCCCTTTACTTCGTTACCTTTTGTTTTCTTTTATACTACCCCGCGTTTGTTGTCCTTCGTCCACGTGTAGGGCCAACTTTTTCCAGGACTGACATTTGTCCCATCAGTCTAATCCAGAACTGCCGGGATGGTAGATAAAGCCTAAGAATCCGGTTCTGTTAGGTGTATAGTCTTATCCGGGAAGGGTAGTAAGGGTAACTTTCTCAAGATATTTTAGATCCTCTTATGGATTTGTTCTTATAGCTCTCTTTTACCCCTTTTCTCAAGGGGCTTTAGGTTTGCCGAGGACTAAACCGTCCTCGGCCGCATATCTGGGCCATCCTCGGCCTTATACTTTTGAGCTTGGGCCATAACCTTTTTTTTCGGCTTGGGCCTCCGGGTTCCCCATGAGCAAGTGGGCCTGGCCCCTAAACTATTGGGCCCCACAGCATCTCCATCAACTTTTGTTGAAATATTTTTACAAAAAAATTCTAGAAAATATTTTTCAATCATTAATTTAATTTTTTAATTTAAAAATTTTGAAGAAGAAAATATTATTAAATTGGACAATCAACCACAACATATAATAAAAGTTGATGAAAATGCTTTAATTGAATAAACTTGAAACCTAGGGATTGAAATAAAAAAAAGAAAATTTAGAGAATTGAAATAAAATATGGTCAAACATAAAGGGTGAATTTTACATTTGAGACTTATATTTTTCTATACAAGTTCTTTCTAACATTTTTTTTTTTTTTTTTGCAATCGATAATAATATATATATATATATATATATATATTTATTGTAGAACAATAAAAACAAAAATATTGTAGTCCAAACAATTCCTTGTGTATTCATGTATGTGGTTTGGGTGGAAGAACTAAAAGGACCGGATCTTTGTATTCCAGGGTGATTTTGTGATGTAATTTTGTCAACAGTCTTTCTTTATTTAATAAAGCCTCTCTTACCTTTTTCTCAAAAAAATATATATAGTAACAAATTTTCCCATTAAAAAAAAAAAAAAAAAAAAAAAAAAAAAAAAACAACAACAACAACAACAACAACAACAACAACAACAACAACAAAATATTGGATCCCAAGACGATCTAAGATCACGCGACGAATCTATCTCACGTCGTGGGATCCCATATTTGTATATTTTATAAGATCAACAAAAATATACAAACAAAATATTGGGTTGATTACTATAATATTGAGAAAGCTCAGACTTATTAAGAATCCCACGACGATCTAAGATCGCAAAACATTGGCTGGATGATTGCCAGGTCCACCAGCTACATTATTGGAAAATCTTAATGATTTTTCAATCATACACAGTGAATTAATGATTTTTTTTTCATTACTGACTGAAAGAGAATTTTATGGCAGAAGAAACTAATTGAAGAAAATATTGGTCAAGTGGTGGGAGGTTGTCAATCACATATTTAGAATCTCCTTAAAATTTGGACAAACTATTTTTTTTTTTTTTTAAAAGGCCAAATTGGACAAGTTTGTGCTGATGGTGAATAGTTAATTTCAAAGCTAAGAGGCAACATTGATTTCACTCATCAGAATGATAATTGATCAAACTTTTGAAAAAGACATTTTAATATATAGTATTAAAAATAATAGATAACTGTAATTTTAACGGGAGGACTAACAATGACAATAAATGTTAGAACAAAAAGCAATAGACAAAGTCCAAAATTTTATTAATCTAAGAACTAAATTATTTTGGAGATTACAGTGCATTTAAATAGTAAAAAAAAAAAAAAAAAATCTTTAAGACCTTCTTCCCTCTCTGCATGTGTGTTAAAAATATTTAGTATTCTAAAAAAATTATTAAAAAAAAAAACCTAGAATACCTAGGAAAACGCCCCCTAAAAAAAAAAAAAAAAAAAAAAAAAAAAAAAAATCCTAATTTATGCTAATCATGTAATTTGATGGCAAAATAGTAAAATTTACCAAAAATATCAAAATTGAGATAATTGCGAAAACTAAAACTATTGTCTTTAAGAGATGTCCCAAAACAAATAAGATATTATTCTGACTTTTAAACTAAAAGTTATCTAGGAAAACAAATATTATTAAGAAAAGACACAATAACTGTTTAGGGGCCTTAAGGGAGGAATTCACCAAAAATATGTACTTTTTTTTATTTATAATTTTTTGAGAGACAAATAGGTCCTTGATCAGAAGACTGTTTTCTTTCAGCCCTCCAAATTTTATGCAATTATGACATCGTCGCTTTACCGAGTTTTACTAACACCCTTTCTTGATCTTGCGTCGTAATTTTTGGTACTCTCTTCGCTCCAGTTATATATGTGCTGTCTGTTCTACATCAATTTGACAAGACAGAACAGCAATTCGTGAAATGATATTTGAATTGCGAATTTAATTATGAGTTCAGAAGATTTGAAATAAATAAATCCACTAATTTATAGCAACAATAGCACTAACCTGCCTTTCAAGAGACGACCATAACCAAGCGCCCCAAACACCGTGACTAAGATCATTGGAATGCCATATTTCATAAATGGCTGTGTTCTACCCCATCTTTTAAATGCCAATCCTGAATCATTAGTTGCCATTTCTGCACCTGCATAGCAACATCAAAATCACTTCTATTTGTATGCATAAGATGACTTCTTGGGTTAGTGAACAAGCCACGTTAGCTCAGATATCTGACCTTTTTTCTTCATAGTTTATTCATTTAATTAAACTGACTAAATTATTATTTTTTAAAAAAGGGATATCATATAATGTGAAAAGTTGAATATAAGTGTGCCATTGATTAATCATCTGGTAAATGCAATAACATCCCAAGAAGTACCCATGCTAATTACTCTTCTTCTTCTTTTTTTTTTTTTTTTTTTTTTTTTTGAATGAGATCAATAATGTCCATTAATCTATTAAAACCTAATAAATATAATGAGAAAAGTTGAATATAAGTCTACCATTGATTCCCCTCAAAAAAAAAAAAAAAAAAAGAAGTCTACCATTGATTAATCATCTGGTAAATGCAATAACACCCCAAGCAGTATCCACTAATTACTTTTTCATTTTTTGAATGAGATCATAAAGTCCATTAAATTTTTTACAACTCAATAATTTCCTCATCAAATTTTTACATATTTTGAAATAAAATGATTTAATCGACATAAATGGTTAACTTAAAGCATGTTTGCCCTATGTTTGACTGCTTAGATAATACGGGAAAAGCCAAATTTTCAAAAATATATCACTTTTTAACAAAAAAAGGAAAAAATAAATTAAGCTTCATTACTTCCCTATTGTATATCACACTTTCAAAAACATATCAAGGAAAGTCTAATTCTACACGGGTTAGGCATTTCCTAACTATATGATGTGCTTATTGTTTAATAAGAAATGATCATAGTTTGTGTCCAATAAGAAATGACCAAATGCACGAAAATGCACTTTGTAACTCTCCACATTGCACATACAAGTAAACTACAACCTCAAAGCCTCATATTCCAAGTACCCATCAATGGATTGAGATCAGGTGAAGTTGCTAAATGCAATTGCACCATGCAATTACCCCATTTCCTTCCCAATCTTGTCTACATTTTTGACTTTTTAAACTTTAACTGATCTCAATCCTCATCAATAACAGCGGTCCAAGTAACCACTTTCTTCCTTGGAATTTTTATCAAACATTTTTTAGGAGGCTAAGTAATAATTAAATTAACAAACATTGATCAACAATCGCGTGTATTTTTCAAACCTGTTTACATATATACATAATGTTTTACAATTTCCAGTAGCTGTAAAATATTGATGGTGAAGTTGAGTATTGAATTGTAATTTCATTGTTTTCAACGACTAAATAAACAATATAGAGAGAAAGAAAGCAGAAATCTGTGTCCGTACCTGAAATGAAAGGAGCTTTGAATTCAATTCTATCTCTGTTGCCAAAATCAAAAGATTCTCTCATAAAGAAAAGCTTGTGAAAATTCTCTTTATTGCTGAATTAACAAAAGAGAGCCTTTGATTTACGAGAAATTATACGGTTCTCATGATTAACCATGTCACTTGTCCATCATTCTACTAAAAGACTTTTACATGTTTAAAATTGTTGAGTCAATTTAACAAAAAAGTCAGAGGAATGATGAGCAAAAAGTGGGAATTTGTTACAGTAAATCCGTAAAGTTTGGAGCTAAGACTAACTAACTAATTGCTATTGATCGCACTAATACACACGAGAAGGTATTTGATATCAAATGATATCATGTTAGCGATATAAAAATCCATGAAGTGAAAGGCTTGTCTGCAAAAAATAATTACTCCAATAATAAATGAAAGATATGTGTTAGTAGACAGTTATTTTTGCACACATATCTCTTGTTTATTGAATTTTGATAAAGATAAATACTTTTTCAATATGTAGGCTTGACTATTCTTAGCTAGATTAAACGACAACGTTTGAATACAAGAATGTAAAGTCTTTAATCTAAGATTCTAAATGACACAGTTTCATTGCACTGTTTTAATAATTGAACCTTTACGACATTGTTTTGAATTTGACTGTTGGAACAGTGTTTTGATCTTCATCTTCTATCATTTGCCTTTTGTCCCCTCAAACGAAAGGGGAATTGCCACATGAATTTGGAAGCAAGTCAAAGAAACCGAGGAGAAGACAAGCCTTTTGTCAGGATATCAGCAAATTGATCATTGGAAGCAATGAATTTAACCCGAAGATCACGCCTAAGAACCCTTTCTTGCACAAAATGATAGTCTACTTCGATGTGCTTGGTTCGGGAATGAAAGATAGGATTGATTCTATTCTATAGCAATTGTAGAAACATTATCACACCAAAGCAATGGTGGATGAGGAAGAAAAATACCAAGGTCCTTTAAAAGTATCCGAATCCAACAAAGTTCAGCAGCAGCTGAAGCCATAGCCCGATATTTAGCTTTAGTAGAGGATTGAGAAACAGTTGGTTGCTTCTTAGCAGACCAAGTAATATTACAATTACCAAAAAAGACCACCATACCAGTAATGGATTTACAATCAATAGGGTCCCCAGCCCAATCAACATCACTGTAGGCAGACAGAGAAGGGGGGACCTGGAGTAAATGCAAGGCCTTGATGAAGTGTGCCTCTAAGATACCAGAAAATTCTCTTAGCTGCCTGAAGGTGGTTCGGTGTGGGTGCAACTGATGTGTTTGCAATCTTACTGAACAACAAAAGAAAGGTCTGGTCTAGTGAAGCTTAATTAGGTATTTGTAAGGCACCCACAAGGCTTCTATAGGGAGAAGAATCAGGAAGTAGAGGACTGTCATTAGGTAATAGATGATGATTAGGAGAACATAGGGTTTTACAAGGCGCAATCTTGCATAGCAAATTTAGTAAGCACATGAGAGTCATATTATATTTATCATGGTGAACAAACAAACCAGTGGATGTGTGTTCAATTTGAAGACCAAGAAAGTAATAAAATTGTCCAAATCCTTGAGTTCAAAACCTAAACTTAGATGTTAAATGAAGAAAATCAGTAAGAGAGGAATGATTACCAGTCACTATAATATCATCCACATAGAGTAAAAGATAGACTAGGTTAGTGTTCTGCTTGTATATGAAGAGATCGCCATGAACACCAGAAGCTATAAACCCAAGAAGCCCCAGAAGTGTGTAATAAACCTTTCATACCAGGCCCTTGGTACTCGCTTGAGACCATACAAAGCCATATGAAGAAGACACGCATTATCAAGATAAGCAGGGTCTACATACCCTTGGGGTTGAGCCATATAGAGATCTCCTCCTTCAAAATACCATGAAGGAATGCATTACTAACATCAAGCTGCTTTAAACCCCAACCATTATTCACAGCCAATGCAAGAAGTAACTTGACAGTAGCTGGTTTAACTACAGGACTAATATTCACATCATAGTTACATTTTTATCACAAGCTACATACTGTAGAAAAGAAAGACTAGTGCATTTGGGTGTAGCTTTTTGCTAAAAACTTATTTGCAGAAGTTGGTTAAATTATAGTTGTACACAGAAAAAGTAAGGCTTTAAAAAGTTATAATAAAATCTAAAAGAAAATCCATGGCCAAAAAGTCATCCAGTCTAAGTAAAATTTTTGGTAAATAAACAATGACACATCAGGCAAACACTTAGCCTAACCCCATGTGTTTACTGTTTAGTGAATACATGGGGTTAGGCTTTATCAATGGTATGCATCTCCACAGAGGTTGTGCGTACAGCATATATAGCGGATGAGATTTGCCTGTGAATTATAAGGGGTAATGATGCCAATATCTATCCCTTCAATTCCATTGTGAATTATAAACGGCATTTATCTATGTGATTTTTCATTAAAAGTAAGAAAATCCTCTTTTGCTTTTCAATCCACATCTCCAAATTTTACTCGGCAGGTGTAAGAGCTCTTCTCATGCGTTTAGTTAATACACGCTGCAAATATTTATGGGCTCATGGATTTCATAGATGCTCCAATTACAATCCCAGAGAAACCAGAAAGAGAAAAATTCTATGCCCTTTGTTTTTTATGAGTTAGCTAAAATAGTAAAATTTAACAAACAAAAGAAACAGGCTGCAGACCAATATCTGTAACATCAAAGCAAAGCAAACAAAACTACTTATTCTACTTAACTATCTGCTTAACAAGAAGCAGCAGCAGCTAGCTCCTATCAACCATTCATTGCTGGACTAATTCCAGCATGAACGTGTTTAATTACAACTTCTTTGTATCCCCATTGACTTAAAAATGTTGGGCATGCATATGTTTGAATGAAGCTTAGGCAATCCGAGCCAAAACGCCAACTAGTGGTGCAATGTTTGCAATTGCTGTTTCAGCCTGTTGGAAGTTAGATCTTGAGTCCGTGAAGCCATCATTGTCATCCGGGCCACCAACCACTGCACCGTCCAACACATTTGGGTTGGGTTCATTCTTGTTGAAATACAAGTCAAAGCCCCCTTTGCATGTCACAGGTTCAGGATTCTTCTCGATGGACACAATGGATGCTCCTCTATGATGAAGTTGTTTCGGATAATTTGACCCAAATCCTACCATGTAGCTCATTTTTTGCGGATTTGAACCCAAGATATAATCCACCTAGTAGTGCGAGAGAGAATAAACCAGAAGCCATTAATCAGTACATAGTATAGGAACAACAATAAAGCCTTAATCCAAAATTAGTATATGGTGCTACAAGGAAAAAAATTTGTTTGGCCATACTTTTCTGATTAAGACATAAATAGTACCAAGTATCAACATGTGAAACCTTTAGAATTTGGGAAAGAAAGCTAAAGTTAAATAACTTTTGAATAAAGAAATAATTATTTCAATGGAATTTAAATTAGTGATCTCTGATTATGAGACGTAATCTCCATTTGATTGTGCTATTCCTCAAGATTAATATAAGTATTATTTCTTAATTTATCTTTTTAAGGTTAAATAAGCAAAATAGTTGAAAACACAACATTTATATATTATTTTTTCCCATAGACACTTATATCTCCAACATATTTAGTTTTTTCTGAAGTGGGAAAACAATATTGTAGTACCTGTGATTTGGCCAAGGTAATTAGTTCATCGGGCTGTACTATGCCACCAGGACATTGGATCAAAGCCTTCTTTCCAGTCAGATATTGAGAATATGCAGTGGCAATGAATGTAGCAGAGGTGGTGTATTGAAGGTTATTAAATGGTAGAAACCACAACAAACCCCCAGGTGACTTCTTAACATTACTATTGCCTTTCTGTGCACAAGAGCATATGAACTGCTCTGCCTGGCTCTTGTACTGGCTCCATATGCCTGAATACTCCACCTTCCCCTCCAAAACAAGCTACATACCAAATATATATATGCCCCATGTTAGCTCCCATACTTAATTCAGGTGAAACTTTATGAAATGGTGATGCGTATCGGTCTTTCTCCAAATAAAAAGATTGCAATTGATAGAGTGGTATTCCTATATATATAAGTACCTTTGAAACTAGGACTTGTGCTCCAACATATTTGTCATCCCAGGAAAACACGGTTCTGGTTCCACCGGAATTTGATGATCCTCCAAGGAAATCTAGGTAAGTTTTCTCGTCGGTGGCGCGATGAAGCCATGCTGCAGCCCATAACAATTCATCCTGTTAGAAAACAGACATGGTTAGTTCATATACAAAAATTCAACTACCAAATCGCTTGGAAATCAAATATTCAAGTCTCAAAATTTTAGGTGCAGTATCCTAGGTGGCGTACATTAGTTTATCTAATTTAATTCAAACATAGTTGTATTGAACAATGAAACACAAATAATGTTTTCTTTTTCAAATACAATTAAAATTAATGAACATATTATTATATCTAATTGAAGGAGAGAAAAATTGATCCTAAAAGTTTAGAAAAATGCTACGTGCACAACATTTTTACAACAAATCTTAAGTGGTTGTTATTGATGGGCAAACAAATAATTTATATGGTAAATTCAAATTAGAACCAATAATAACTTAAGCTTACTACTTATAATTTGTTGTGAAAATATTATGAATATAGCATTTCTCAAAAGTTTATGTCAAAAAGATCATGAAATGTTAGTTGAACTAAAAAAACATTGACAATTCAAGTTCCAATTAATTACATTCTTATAAGAAACTATTTCTACAAGGCTAGAGCCAAACTCCTTTATACTACTATGTACCTCAAATCCGCTACTGCTGTAGAAATTTCCTGCTTGAGGAATGCTGCTTTGGTACACTCCCTGGTGATTGCGTGCAAAGTCAAAGAGCTGCAACCATGTATAATGCTATATGTATTAGCATGTATGTAACAATGAAAGTTTTCTTTTACAAATAAAAAACATGGGTACTTTAGGTTAAAATAAAAGAATAACTACAATATTAACAATAATAAATAGTGAAAAAATTCTAAAATCACATAAAACATCACAACTTTTGCCACAACTATCCACATAGTTGACTATAAGTGGTAGAGAGAAAATAATAGACATATGACACATGGTTAATCACAATTTGCTACGTAAGATAGTTGTAGCGAAAGTTGTGGAGTTTTACAAGATACTAGAATTACTCTAGAGATGTAAACAGGAAACTTAACCTGTTTTGCATGTTCTATAAGCTGGGATGCATATTTGGGATTTGATGGCTTGAAAGCAATAGAAGCTGCGGCGAAAGCTGCAGCAGTTTCAGCAGCAAGATCAGATCCTGGATGTTCCTCATCAATCTTAAAAGTTGTTCTTGGGGAAGTCATGTCTTCTGGTCTTTGCCAACATGAATGATCAGATTCACCATCACCAACTTGACCATATAGAACGTTTGGTTCAGGATGGGTTTTGATCAAGTAATCTGTGCCCCACTTGATGGCATCTAGTGCATTTGAAAGCTCATTCTTGGCCTCAAGTTGAGCTTGGAACTCTATTGTGCTCCATGAAAGCATTGTTATTGTGAATGCAAAAGGGAAACCAAACTTTACGTGGTCCCCAGCATCGTAATATCCTCCCACAAGATCAACCTATATATATATTGTGTGAAAAACGTAAAGAACATATATTCATTCTTGTACTCTTTGAAACATATAGAAAACATTCACTTAATTAAACTATTTAACAAATTGTTACTATGTGTGTGTGAACAAAATATATATCCAAAAAGGAATTTAAATGGAAGAGTATAAATTTGGACATTTTTTTAATCGTTTCTCGTATGGACAATTATTCTCTCGCACTCCTTGGTGTACATCACCCACATGCACATATCATTCATTTAAATAGTGTATGAAATTATAAATGATGTGTGTATGAAATGTATAATAATAAGTATGAAATAATATTTTCCTTTCTAGAATTTGTTTGTCAATAATTTCTAGTATGGGCAATTATTCTCTCGCACTCCTTGGTGTACATCATCAACGTACACACATCATTCATTTAAATAGTGTATGAAATTATAGATGTTGTGTGTATGAAATGTATAATAATAAGTATGAAATAATATTTTCCTTTCTAGAATTTGTTTTGTCAATAATTCATTTTGGGCTTACTAAATTTCATATAATTCAAAATAACTATATTCTCCATTCAAAATGTATAAAAAAAAAAAATCATCAGCTATATTTCATATAATTCAAAATAACTATACTCTCCATTCAAAATGTTAATAAGGTTTGGTTAACAAATGTCTTTAGAGTATTTGTTAATGGATCATTTAGAAAAAGTTTTGATACAACTTTTATGAAAAATATAAAAAAATTGTTAAAAAAATCAATTACCTTTTTTTCTATAAAAATTTTCTAAAAATATTTCATATAATATCCTAGAAATCAATTACCACTTTGATACCACTTATTATCTCTATTTTTTTGGTTAACAAAGAATCTTTTCAATTCATTATTATCAATTAATTTATCTTTTCCGTACTTAGAATTGGAGAGAGGCCCTGCTTTTGAGCGAGTTTGTTTTCCAAAAAATAAAAGCTGAAAACAAGCTCTCTAAAACAAAACTGGGATTTTTCATTGATCAACTTTAGTTTTCCTTTGAACAGCTTATTTTTATGCTACCAAATACACTAAAACTAAAATATATATATATATATATATATATATATTTAAAAAAACGTATTCTCTTGAAACAAACGGAGAAAAACATATGCATATGAAAAATGAAAATTAAAGAATTTAAAAACTGGTAACATAGCACCAGAGTTTTCCACCAAACAAGTAGAAATATAGAGAAAAGAACACACTCATAATCGAATTACGAACTTTCAACATGGCACCCCATGCATAACAGCATAAAAAAAAAAAAGACAAGTATACTTCAAAAAAATAATGAAGTTGAGATTATCTTACTCCTGCATCGCTACCATCTTTAAGTGCAGAATCTCCACGCCATTGCACTCTTTGGTTAGATGGCAATTTCCCTGAACGTTGGCCCTCATAAAACAACAAAGACTTTGTCAGAGCTTCACCATATTCAAATGAAGTAACTCCATGAGACAATAAAATGATACACAGGCTAACCAAACTAAAGACTTTGATTGAAGACATTGCTCTTTGATGTATATTAGTGTGAAGAACAATGCCCATAGCTAGAAGATAATAATTTTCCTCCGATAACTGGGAATTTATAGAGTTGTCAATATAGTATTCGATCAGAGACAATGGGCTGAATTTTACTTCTTTCTATAATAGACCCGTAATCGTAGATCTCGGGGTTCCAACATTTTGGAAGAGAATTAATGAACATTCCCGTATAGGAAGATTTAGTACAAGTATTTTTTAAAAGGGTAATTCTATTGTACCCCTACTTTTTTGTGTGGGTATAGTATCTACCCAAATCTTAATAATTAATTTAATGTTGTTACTTGCTACCCACTTAAAAAAAAAAAAAAAAAAAAAAAAAAAAAAGTGGATATGGCTTTGGCTTACTTCTAGTACTTTTTTAACTAAATATTTCCTGTTATTTTAAATTTACAATAATAAGTGATAGTGAGTTTTAATCTCCACAGTTTATTTAGTTAATAGTTGATTTGACAGTTTCTCAATAAAACAAAAAGAGATTTTAGTTAAAAAAATACTAGAAATAAGTCACACCCAAAAAACTTCCAGTACTTTTTTAATTGAATATTTCCTGTTATTTTAAATTTACAATAACAAGTGGTAATAAGTTTTAATCTCCACATTTTATTTAATTAGTAGTTGATTTGACAGTTTCTCAATAAAACAAAAAGATATTTCAGTTAAAAAAATACTAAAAGTAAGTCACACCCAAAAATGGTACTTATTCTTATAAAAGAAGGGTATTGTAAAATTTTCCATTTACGAAATATATAATATATTCTTCATGTTTTTTTTGAGTAAATAGTGCAAATGATTGATATGAATGAGTAATGAATTGATTAGAGGTTGAGGGTTTTATTTTTTATTTATTTATTTTGGAAAGAATCACACATTGTTGTTTAGATTAATGAACGTGTGATTTTTATAGGCAAGATTTAGGTAAATTCTTTGGGTTAGGTTTTATTAATCTAATTATTTAATCAACATATTTTGATTTTTTGTTATTTTTTCTTCTAATGTTGTGACATAATTTTTTGAAAGAGCACATTTTTCACGTTATCATATTATATATAATTATATAAAATTTGGCTTTAGAATGATTCAATATAAATAGTTTTAAACTATGTTAGGTTATAAGCTAATTTATTTTGGATAATTCTATAATTATAAAAACAATATTGAAGATGTTAAAAGTACTATAAATTTTACTATAAGGGTATATTTGGTAGAGTTTAATAGACATTGTAATGTAATAGTTATTCCTTAGAAGGTGTAATAATTTCTAAAACGAATATATTTTCAAATAAACAAATTTTCCATATACAGATAAAAATTATTAAAAAAAAAAAAAACAAACAAAATAGCCCATCTCTCTCTCTCTCTCTCTCTCTCTCTCTCTCTCAAGTTATATATATATATATATATATATATATTATTTTTAAGGAAATATAATTGTATAAGTAAAATATTTTCTAAAATAAATTTTAAGTTTTATTATAATGTTACAACTCAACCAAACTTAAGAATAGATTTAGTTATTTTATTACAACATATTTTATTTCCAGTAATAAAGATTACCATTCATGTTATAATACTTATTCAATGTACCAAACGTGCCCTAAGGACATGTTTGGTAGGGGACTGCGTAGTTCGATCGGTGCAGTTTTTTTCCCAAATTTGTCACTGAACCAATAGGAATTAGTTTCCTCATAACCGGAACCGATGCACACTACCAAGGGTCAGTTTTCGGACTTATAGCGGTGCGGTTTCATCAGTTTGAAGTGTGTGTGTGTATATATATATATATATATATATTTATATATTATAACAAATTCACCCAAACTGAAGCAGTCTTGAGCTTTACCAAATTACTCACGAATCGAACTTGATTAAAGCAGACTTAGCTTAATAAAATCAAAACTCAATCAAGTTTAGTTCGTCTTATTTCTTGAATAGATGCAGTTGTTACAAAAATATACACCGACTTTGATATTCTTGTCCACTTAACTATATGATGCCTCCAAGTTTATGGTAAAGACAGGTTCTTTGTCGTTATCTATGGCTTATCTGAAGAAATTTAAATAGAGAACAAAGGATAATTTATGGATTAGTTTGAGGTTTTTCAGCCTCCTTAAAAGATAATATTTGGATGATAATATCTGATATCTTTTATTCCGATAACCACCGAATTTACACAAGCAGATATGAACATTCCAAAACATAAAATTCAGACCACTAAACACAACGTGATCCTCTAGGGCTCCAACTCCTAAAATTTAGAACCAAATAATAACAAAACTCCAACTCCTAAAAACTAGAACAAAATAACAACTCCTCTAATGTATTCACATTGTTTGGTATGCTATAATAGACATTGTAATGTTATTCCAATGGTTCAACTAATTTTTTTTTTATAATTTGATTATGTTTTTATTACAAGTAATAGTCAATTCTTATAAATAGCTATTCATTAAAATGAGAAATAACTATTTCAACTCCTCCAATAACAACAAAACTCCAACTCCTAAAAACTAGAACAAAATAACAACTCTTCCAATGTATTCACATTGTTTGGTATACTATAATAAACATTGTAATGTTATTCTGATGGTTCAGCTAATTTTTTTTATAATTTGATTATGTTTTTATCATAAGTAATAGTCAATTCTTATGAATAGCTATTCATTAAAATGAGGAATAACTATTTCTCTATAAAAGAGTTGTAATAATTATTCCTTAGTAAGTGTAAAATTTCTAAAATTAGGATATATTTGATACATTGAATGAGGATTACAACAAGAATCGTAATCTTTATTACTGGGAATAAAATGTGTTGTAATGGAATAACTAAACTTATTCATAAGTTTGGTTGCAAGTTATAAAATTAGAATAAAACTTAAAATTTTTTTTTAGAAAATATCTTACTCATAAAATTATATTATCATTTTTGTTTTTTAGGCAAAGAATGATGTTGAACAAGTTCTAGATTTGGAACCGTGACCTTTTGATAAACACTTGGTCATCTTTCAAAGATTTGATGGTTTTTGTCACATTCGAGATGCATGGGCTACCCATATATAGGCTTAATGTAGAAACAACTATGGAACTCGAAAGATCAGTAAGAAAGGTAATAGAAGGAAGATCTGATTAGGGGTGACTTTTTACGAGGAAGGGTGGAAATTGACATCTCCACACCTCTTAGCCGGGGTCGAAAGGTCCTCTTGAATTAGGATAAGGAACCTTGGGTCTCCTTCAAGTATGAAAAATTTCCATACTTTTTTTACTGGTGTGGTATGATTTCATATGATGATAAGGAGTCCGACATTTGCTTAGCAAGCAAAGGTTGTTGTCCCTCTATCAATAGGGTTACGGAGCTTGGCTTTGCCTCTTATCTCTCTACGGGGCTGATTTCTATTACCTCCTCCTAACTTCTTTGTACTTCTAACCAACTCATTAAAATTTTCCCAGAGCATTACTATGAAACTTCATTCAATTTTTAAGTTGACGAATCAAACTCCAATATTCAAACCGATATGCATGAAATATATATAATAAAGTACCCTAGCTCATATTTGCATCTTTAGCCTCATTATTATGTTAATTTGCGACTGATTATAATCTATCTTTATTTTATAGGTTATAATGGTTTTACATGCTAGTGGGCTTTATTTGAGACAAAATGACAGATTCTAATTCAAGTGGGCTGAACCCAAATCAAACTTGAAAACCCATGAGATAAGAATGGAATTAAATGAGTGGATTTGTGTAAAAAAAAAAAAAAAGAAAGACTAATGGACTTTATTTTTACAAGAGCCATAATGAAGTCAAAGTAAGATCCAATTAAATTTAATTCCAATTGGAGCAAGGAATGAAAGAAAATTTGCACCAAATCCACGTCCAATTTGGAGTAGGATTCCAGCCTGTACACTAGTTAGTATTTTGGACATAACTTTTGGATCAGATGTCCAATTAAGATGATTCAAGTTTGGACAGAAAGCTAACTTAAAAGGCTACAACTTTTTAGTTTACTCAAAGTCCGAATTCTGATGTTAAATGGACCAAAAATGTCAGTTAGGTGAAACCTGAAAACCTAAGAAAATTCAAGTTGTAATAGGATTACTTGACCTATTTAAAGGCTCTTTAGGGTAGGACTACTGGGGTTGAAGCGCATAACTTAAAATAGGAACAAGAGGGTAGTGCCGCATGTGGCTTCCTGTATTACTTTTCTCTAGCATTGTGACTTCTCTCTTTCATTCTAATTTTGTTTTATTTGTCTAGTTTAATGCTTAGTATTTTATTTTTGTGTTTTATTTCAATTACTATGAGTAGCTAAATTTTCAATTAAGGTGAGGATGAAACCTTTTTAAGAATTATTAGTATTATTTATGTGATTTGATTTTTCCCATAATAGTTGTTCTTTAATGATTTAAATTGTTCTTGCTTCATCTCAATTGACTCGGATAGGATTTTTAATATGAGTTCAATTATGTTTTTCTCATGATTTTGGATTTATCTTAATTAATTGAATGCTTGGTTTATAATTGTTTGATTTTAAAGTTGGATATCGATCTCTTGTGATTTGTTTGTCAACAGATGCAATTGATGATTTGATTTTATAAGTACTAGAAAGTGAAGAAGAGCATGCTCTAGATTTTGAAAATATGGAGTTTAATGAGAATATCTTCTATGGAAGCAAGATTGAATTCTAGATATCATGTAGTGGGTTGGAAAAAATTAATGATCATGAATATATGCTAATATGAATTAACTCTTGATTGTTTGCATTTTTTTGCTTTGCTTTATACAATATCTTTGCTTTGTTCAATTATTTTCTTAGTTTATTCTAAAACCTTAATTTTTTTCTCTTGATTGTTTACATTTTTTTTACTTCGGTATTGCTTTATATCACCACTCTTTCATTTTGTGATATTCATTAAACAAGAATTTCTTATAGATGTCCTCCGATGAAGTGCGAGTAAATTGAGCGCTAGCTCCTTGAAGGTGCTTTGATGGAGTTTTAGATGGAGCGAACCGAAGCATAACATATCTTTGCTTTGTTCAATTATTTTCTTAGTTTATTAATTTCAAAAATATAAAATTTTTATTAAACTAGATTAGGATTAATTTGGCTAAGGTTTAATTAATTTTCATACATTCATACAAGTCCTTGTGGATTTGACTTCCTTCTTGTCAAATTATAGTTTAATGGTTCATCCCTAATGCATCGGGGTCTTGAAGGTCTCTAGGTGATCTGAGGGCACTTTAACTAAATTTCACTACTCAAACCTTTTGTGAGTCTCTCAAGGGCGATCGTAGGGGGCTTCTTCTTCTTGAAATAACTCTTTGGTTAATGTGCTACGATTCGTTGAAAATTATCACCAAAAACCCGCCAAACACTCTTCGAAGGTCAAGTTAGAATTCTTCTCACCACTCTCGAGCGCTAGAGAGGGTCAATAAAATACCTTGATTTTGAGAGGGTGTTAGGTCTTTTATAGTGGTGGAGAGTTGACTTTTCCTTCTTGGTCTCCAACTTCCAATTCTTCAGCGTTGAGCAAGGATTCTTTTCGGATCTTTGATGGGCCTTCAAAGCGCATGGGATCAAAGCCCAACAGTTCAATCCATCGGGCCCATTAAGGTGGGCCCGTCAGGGCTCTATATTTTATCATCTTCTGTATGGTTCATGTATTTGTGAGCACTTTAAAATTTCACTACTCAAACCTTTTGTGAGTAATTGGTTCTCCATAAAAACCCGTAAATCTCCAAGCATTGTCTTTTCCTTTATTAATAATCGCATCAATGTGGTTCTATAAGCAAGTATCAATGTGCAAATCAATTGAATCTCTCCGATATAAAGCTAAACCTCCAATATAATTTGGTCCACGTGACTTGCTCGTGACTTTTAAGTAGCTTATGAACTTATTTATAAATTTACACAATTCAATCTTGAGTCTCATGTTCAAGAGCTTATCTATGAAAACATTCTCATATTTAAGCTTGATTCATTCAATAGTCAAGCCTAAGGTTATGTTTGGTTTGAGGAAAGTAGAGGAAAATGAATGACTAGGAGAGAGGAGAAAAAATCCCTTGTTTGGTTGAGATGAATAGGGTAGGGGAAAGGAAAAGGGAGGGATTTGTTTTCTTCCATGGCCGACCAATTTCTTTCCTCCCAATTTGAGAGAAAAAGTTGAGAGAAGAAAGAGTTTTAGAGGTGTGGCCCACTAACACTTTAATGGAATACCTATTTCCTTACTCTTCACTTTCATTTTCTCTACTCTTCTCCTTATCCTTTCTTTTTCCTTTCTATTGTGTTTTCCAAGCACAGTGTAAATTTAGGCTTGAGTTTTGGTTGGTTTACTAAAAAACAAATATGAACAAATGTTTTCTAGAACTAAGCTCTTACTAATCATAAATAGTTTGATTTATTTAACCATACTCGCTCCCAAAAGTGAAAGAATACTCATTTCTTAATGAAATGGAGATTAAATACTGAATTTGTCCCTATTTTTAGAAAACAAATAAAGGTGAAGGGTATAATGGTAAAATTATGGGTAAATTTCAAAAAATATCATAAACCATGTGAGTTCTTGCACTTTACACCTCAAACTATGAAAAATAGCAATCACCACCTTAATTATAACAATTCTTGCAAATACACAACCATTCAACTAATTGTTAAACAAAATTTACTAATGTACTCCATAGTCCATCCAACCAACTAAAAAATGTAAAATAACCTTAAGAGTTTTTTTCAAACGGATACAGTATCCATTAATTTTTCATTAGTTACATTATTTAATTATCTAAAAATTCTCTCTCTCTTAATCACAATCGAGAATGTGTGCTTAATGCTTGAGCACAGAGAATTAATCACGAGTAAAAAAATATTGCCCATTTGTTGAATCACTTGCAAAACTTAATTGGCCTGAGTTCTTCGTGTAGGTCTTGATTGGTCACCATCAATGCAGAATCTTTGAAGGGGGAAGGGTACAGTTTCTTAAATAAATAAAAATGGGCAGGGGAGTGGAGTGGTGAGAATCCGTCTAATCAAGACTTTTCAGAAATAAATGAATTTAATAATCTTTAAATCTCAAAAGAAATCTATATAGAACTCAATTTATGATGTCTGGAAATCCCAAATCCATGTCACATATCAAAAAGAGAAATTTAGACAACATATATCATTCACTATTGTAAACACAAGCTGCAAGCTACGAACCGCTATAATATAAAAGCAAACCAGACTAATGACCAATTAGCAATCTGCAGAACAAAAACTAGTAGAAACTGACGCCTATCAAGCATTCGTTGGCCATGGACGAATTCCAAGACCAACCACACTATATTATATGTCCATTCATCTAAAATTAAAAATGTTTGTCAGCTATAATGTATATTTGAAACTTAGGCAAACCGAGCCAGAACACCCACTAGTGGTGCGGCCGTAACAGTGGCTGGTTCAGTTGGAGAAAGTATATTGTGTTTCAGAAACTCCAGCTCAGCACACATGTGGAGTTTCTAAGACCAATGAAAATTTGACAAATGGATTAAATATTACAGCTCATCACCAAAGGTTATTTAAAAAAAAAAAAAAAAACACAAATACTCTAAATTTTCAAAGCCCGCCGATTCAAAACAACACTTCTCCTTTTTTTGAAAATCAAAATTTTCTATCTCTGCTCTCTCACTACTCTCTCTTCCAAACCTCCATAGCCATTGCCCAACGCCTAGCATCGTCGCCGGAGCTACGCTGCCGGACATAAACAGTTTTGAAAATACCAAATTTCATTATCCCGCCACTCTTCCGTTTCCCATTCTCCAAAATAGCAAATCTCATCTCTCTCTGTTTCTCTCGCACCACCATACCACACCGGCACCTCCATCTTCCCTCTCTCAACTCCAAACCTTGACAGCCACTGCCTAGCATCGTCGATCATCATCACCGTTCGATGAGATCGACCTTTGTTTCGTCGTAAAACGCCTAAAATTGTCTCTCCGTTGTCTCCAACCACAAAGTTTTCTTCACTGCTTTCAACTTCTGACTTTGCAAGAAGGTTTTCTCCTCACTTTTTTTCATTTTATTTTATGAATTTTTTGTTTACATATGTGTCTTGATTTTTTCCAAAAAAATTGACATATAAGTTCTTATGTAGTCTTATGTAGAAAGGAAACTTGTACTGTTTGATAAAATGCTGCTTTTTTTTTTTTTTTTCTTTGAGAAAGACTTACAATACTTATCCACACAAAAGGGCCTAACTCTTGTGGGAATAAGCAAGGCTTTTAAAGTACTCACACACACTTTGTTTAGTCGATGTGGGAAGCAGGACACAACACTCACTCAAGACATAACGCTAAAGCAGGCGGACACAGAACGACACACACATCAAAGCCACAAGGCAGTATTTTTCTTTGAGAAAGACTTACAATACTTATCCACACAAAAGGGCCTAACTCTTGTGGGAATAAAATGCTTTAGTGAGTATAGATGTGCTAATATACAGTAAAAGGGTTTTTTTTTTTTCATTGGTGGAAGATGCGTTGGTGATCGTTTGAAGGTGTTGTTCTATGGAGGAACCGAAAGAGGTGGGACATTTATGTTGTTCACTGGTGAGGATGAAATTAGTGGAGTAGATAACGTAGAGCATGGAGACGATGAGGAAGAACCAAATGAGGGTGTTTCTCAAGCCTATTTGTGGTCTCATTTGGTACCAATGTGGTAACTTTTTGTCGGTGTCTTCAACTTTGATGTTCTTGCTTCCCATGCTTTCATTTCAAGGTGTGGCCAAGGAGAGGAGAAAGGTTGGGTTGGGAATTGTTCGGATCTAAGAGATGGTGAGAGGGGCATGGTATTTAAAATATGTTAAGGAATGGAACAAAAGTTTGAACGCGGATAACATAAAGACATGGTTGAAGTTTGCATCTTTGGTGGAACTATGGAAGCCTTATGATTTGTGAACTGTGATTGTGATTAATCCGAGGCCATTAGTTTTTTGCATTCATATGAATTTATGAACCATTGAATTGGTTATGATTTGGAATATGATTTTGTACAACACATTCCTTGCAATTTTTATTATTATACAAATATGATAGAGGGAAGATGGAGGTGCTAGTGAGTGGTGACTGACTAGCACCACTCAAAAAATTGTTCTTTTAGATTAGATTAAAATTGTTATTTTTCTTTCTTCCAGTATTGAAGTTATACATACAATCTTGTTTTGGGGTTGTACATATTTCTTATCTTTATATTTTTATTGTAGTAATAAAGAAAGGGACAAAATAAGATTGGGCTGCCTAGATTAACATTGATGGTTCCTTCCAGGTAATATATGATGTTCTTCGTAGTCAAACTTTGTCTTTGGTCACTAAGATGAAGTCAGTTCATATATTGCTTGTAGTGTACTTTGTTACTTGCATATAGTCTAAGTCTATATTGCCTTAGATTTAAATAAAGAGGAATTTGGTACATTTTGTTTGATACCTTTGGATTATATCAACATCAATCATGTTTATTATTGGCTTTATATACCTTGCTTTTTTTGTTTTGCATCATGGCACCATGTGGCGCTGTTTTGCATCATGGCACCATGTGGCGCTAGTTGTTGTTATGGAACCTTTGCTAATTGTTTTTGGTATGTTGCTTATACTGTTACTAAATCAAATTGCTTATGAGTTTGGAATTGATTGCTAAGAAAGTTTGAGAAAACTAAGAAAGTTTGAGAAAATAAGGGGACTATGTTTTAAATTCTTTGCTTGAGTTTGCAAACAAAGCTCTATGGAGGATTACTCCAACTTGTGGAATTGCTAAGATGTGCTTTGTACTTGGTTTTGATGGTAATAGGTAATGGTAGATTATATTGACTGAATTTGAAGGATGGATTCCTACTTTAATTATACTATGCTCACTTTGGAATATTTCCATTGGGATATATTCTTGCCAACTATGCAACTTGGAGATTTTGTTAGATTTGCATATGCTAGAATTAATCATATTAAATGTGCTCAGTTATGCATTTTGACATAATCATTGTTTCTTTATATGCAATTGAATGACACTTTTTTTTCAAAACTTTTTTAGGTGGTGGTCTAGTTCTATCGGTCAGAGCATGGGAGGGCATTGGGATTTGATTATCAAAATCTCGGGAGCCAAAGCAAGAAGAAGTGGCAGATCAGGTCTAGCATATGAAGCTATTACCCCTCAAGGATTGACCATTTTCAAGGGGGGTGCAAGTTGTGCAGCAGCAACAGCAGTTGAAGCAACTCAAGAAGCTCTAGTGGAGGCTGCGTTGATAGCTAAAACTTTTGGTTTTGTTAGAATTTTGTTTCTGTTTAGTAGGAAAGGCATAGTGAAGGCTCATAACTTGAAATGTCCGAATGGTTGGAAGGATAGTACTATAGTTGCTGATATTGTGGCCCTTCAACAGCAGAATTTTGTGTGTAAAAAGCTGTTTTTGTTCCTAGGGTCATTATAAGCCCAGTGTATAGGTTAGCTAGCCTAGCAACCAAAAATCCTGGACACCACAGTTGGGTGCACCCAACTTTATTGTAATTTGCTGCTGTTGTTTTTCTATTGTTATAAAAAAAAACTCTTATTTTTATATACAAAACAATCTCAAATAAATAATGAACATGTCTATTAATGAGATATATGAAATAATAAATGAAGGTTTAAAGATATGACTATAAAAATGACTAAAATTATACCAATGCTAAACTTGCTATAACTCAATCAAGCCTTGATCCCACTAATTAGGTCAAGTGACAAACCTACTATGAGAAGCTCAAATAAATTTCACGTGATATCTTACAACTATAATATGGTTACATAACTGAAACTGCATTTTAAAAGGATACTTCTCCTTATAAAGGTATATGGCATTGGCTTCCATTTATTAAACCAAACTGGAAGTTCGAAATCAATAGGATTCCCAAGCAAGAGCAATAATCACAATAACACCATTATCCTCATTTTTCACCATCAATATATTTCTTGTAAACACACTTGTACAATTCTCCCTTGGAATAATAAAAAACAAATCCCCTTTACCCCCCACTGAAAGAAAACAATAAACAAAAAAAAGTCCAGCACCTGCCATTCGCTATATTATCAAAATATAACAACAAAAAAGTCTAGTATCAAAATATTGTCATTCACTATATCATTCCCTTAATTGGAACAATATAACACTTGCAACAATCTAGCATTGCAATTCCACCACCATGCACATATAGAAACTAATATATAAGAATAAAAAGTACTCTTGCATTAAAAACTTTTATCATTTGCATATAATTAGTCTTTAACTAGAAGTTACTCAAACATATACAAAATCTATCATGTTTGAGTAATTTCATTCGTTACAAAAGCTTTACAAAATGACAGCTATAATTAGTGTTTGGCTATGCAATCCCTTGACCAAATTTTTAGCTATGTTATCTATAAAATTTTCAAGTCAAATATACTATCTAAGAGGTTCCTCCACTGTGCAATAATGACCAAAATGTTGTCCAAAAAACTGTCCAAAGATGCTGTCCATGAGTCATGCAAGATATTGTCCAAAATACTATCCAAAAGAGTTGTTCTTCATACTTCAGAAATTTTTAGTAGGGCCCTAAAAAAAAGAGAACAATATTAGGGCAAAAAAAAAAAAAAAAAAAACAAAAGCACATATTAAAGCTTCTCCCCCTCTAACATAAAAAGTTTAAGGTTATAGAATGTACTTGATTCAAGTGTGACATTGAGGTACTTTCTTGAAACATTCTTGTAGAGTTAATCATGGGATAAGCAACAAACATTTCCGGGGGAAAGAATGATGTTTGAACATCTTCTATATAAAAAGAAAAAAAGAAAAAAAAAAAAAACAGTAACAAATGATTAAGCTCAACAAGCAAAAATAAGAAAAAATAAAAATTGAAATACTAGTTTTGTACTTACCATGTATCATAGAAATAGCTTCTGAAGCTTGTGAAGTGGTTGTATCTTTCACTTTTCTTATGTTCCGTTTTTTTGAATGATTTTCTTGAAGCATTGTTGTAGAGCTAACCATAGGATTAGCAATAGACATCTCCGGTAGAAGAAATGATGATTGAACATTTTCTAAAAAAAAAAAAAAAAAAAGAGAGAGACAAAGTAAGAACATACAGTTAAACTCAACAAGCAAAAAATAAGAAAAAGAAAGCTTGAGTGCTAGTTTTGTACTTACCATGTACCATAGAAATAGTTTTTGGAGCTTTTGAAGTGGTTGCATCTTTCACTTTCTTTTTTCTTTACTTCTTTTCCAGTTGACTTTTTATTCTAAAATTGGTTATCCCTTTCTTTCTCACATGTGGCGGATCAAGGATTGGTCTCTTACCATCTAAGAAAGGTTGCACATCATCATGTATGAGATCTTGAGGACATTTTTTACCAACATCTTCCACCTTATTTATATCTGCTAAACTCTTTTCAAGCTTGCATAATAGCTCACTTAGACTATCCATTGCTATTTTGGTCCCATGATCAGTTAATGCAGCCTTATCACAACATTTATACCACAAAAGACTTAAGTTGCTCATATGCAATACATGAGTCGATTTCTCATTTGATTTAAATGAATCAACAGAGCAACACAACCTTTTCTTGGCATCTTTTGTCCATCTACTTGATATATATTTGTCGGGTATATTATTCACATTATTCACAAGAAAAACCCTTAAAGCATGGCAACATAACAACCCCAAAGTCTCAAATAATTTGCAATCACAACAAATACTTAATTCAGCCCGGTTAAAATGCATAATATGAATCCTTCTACTCTCCCCACTACTTAGTGAACAATGATTAGTTTCAACACAATTCAATCCCATACCTGAATTAAACTCTTCTTCAAACATTCCAAACAAAGCAAGAGTATAAACTTTAGCAGCATGACTTAAAATGCCCCCATGCTTATGAACTTTCCCTGGTGCACCATTCTTACAACGAAAATCTTCGTTTATTTCATTTTGTCACATTTGTGTTGCCTTTTCCTCATAAAATTTAATAACTTCAATAAGAGGCATAGATGTTTTCATAATTTGATGAAAAACACTATTTGTACTTTTACTTCTTTGGGTAGACTTCATCTTTGCGTAAAAGAAATTGAGATTGAAAGTTGGGCACCACTTTTCTCAAATTTGGTATAACCTGTCCAGCCATGTATTGTCCTTTAAATTATGCATCTCAATCATTTTGCTCCAAGTTGACTCAAACTCCATTTCATTTGAACACCCACCGTATAAGCAATGATTAAATCTTTGATTGAAATCTGGAACACCATAGATTCCAACAAGATTTTTTTGAGCATTTTTACTAATATGCCATAGACAAAGTCGATGACGAGACTCATTGAAAACCATATTAATAGCATTTGTCATCGCTTGGTCTTGATCTGTAAAAATAGATTTCGGTTGTTGACCTCCCATTGCAGTAAAAAAGTCTCAAACAACCAAATAAATGATTGAGTTGTCTCATCTGATAAAAAAGCACAACCAAACAAAATATTGTTCCAATGATGATTGATTCCCACAAATGGTGCACAGATTAAGTTGTACTTATTGGTTCGATAAGTGGTATCAAATATAACAAAATCCCCAAAAGAGTCATAATCTAATTTTGATCTACCATCTCTCCAAAAGAAATTTGCAATTCTATTATCTTGGTCTACTTGCACCGAATAAAAAAACATTGGATCTTCACTTTGCTTTTCTTTGAAATGATTAATAATACTTTGCCCATCACCAGCTTCCATTATTTCTTTTCTTTTTGTTTGCACAAAATTATGACAATCTCGCTTAGAAAACCCAACATTATTTGCACCACCAAGTTCTTTTGACAAAAATGAGTAAGACTTTGTTGCTTTTATACCCGAACTAACCATTGTGCTAATTATATTCCCATGAGCAGGTAGCACCTTCCTTCCCGATCTAAAATTACATCTTTCTTCCGGAGTTGCAAATTCATGATTGTGTGTGTCATTAAAGTGTGAAACACTCCAAATATCATTTTTTACATCAAACCGGATCCTAGCACGACAACCCGTTCTTACATCTAAATTATGATACTTTTTAACATTAGAAGGGTCTTCAAACTCTTTAAAACCTTGTTTTGAACACACAAATTCTCGTTGCCTAATAACACCATTATATTCTTGTTTAACCGTTTTTCGAATGCTAAATCCCCTTTTTAAAGCATGCTAAACATACTCATTATAAAGGTTATATGCTTCTTCTTGGACCTCACTTGCATTCCAATTTTAATTTCATCACATTCACCCAAAGTTACATTTTCAAACTTTTCCCTTTTATCATTGTCCCCAACAGCAACAAAAGCATTTTTTGAAAAATCCATGACTAGTCGAACCTAATCATGGAAAAAAAAAGATATGTTGAATGAACATCATGAAAAGATGACTATAAATATACATAAATCACATTAAAACTCAAGTGGGCTTTATACTAATTATCAAAATATCATAATTTTCCATAATAAATCAACCAAAGACTTAATCTAAGAAAATGACAAAAGATAGATTAAATACCTCAGAGGAGACTCTTAGTACGAAACTATTTATTAAAATCAATTCCTTCAGCAAAAACAACAAAACAAAAGCATTGCATCCATCCTTACACCATGAAAAAAAAAAAACTATTACAAGGAATGAAAAAAATTGTGAAAATTCTAAGTAAGCCAACACATATTGCAAACTTAAATGCGTCTAAAAGAAATCATCTTTAACATGAATAGCTAAAAAAGAAAGAAAAAATCTAACAAATAAATAATGCTTAAAAATCAAGCACAACCATCAAATACATTAAATCAACTAATAAACAAAGAAAGAAGCTCTATTTCTCTACTTATAAAACTACATTATACTAACCACTTTTAATCTAATCCAAAAGAACAATTTTTTGAAAAAAAAAAAAAAAAAAAACCTTTTACTGTATTATTAGTGCATTCATCCTCTTTGAAGCATTTTAGTAGACAGTAAAAGTTCTCCTTTTAAATAAGAAACAAGACACATATTTAAACAGAAAATTCAGAAAATAAAATGAAAAAGAGTGAGGAGAAACCTTCTTGCAAAGTCAGTGTTGAAAGCGGCGTGAAAACTTTCGGCGATTTTTCGGGCTTTTTTTTCCAACGAGACCGATGATGATCGGCGATGCTAGGTAGCGGCTGCCAAGGTTTGGAGTTGATAGAGGGAAGATGGAGGTGCTGCTGAGTGGTGTACTACAATGGTGCGAGAGAAATAGAGAGAGAGGGCATTTTCTGACGAGACAAAGGTCGGTCTCGTCGGAATCGATGATAACCGGTGATACTAGGCAACGACTGTCAAGGTTTTGAGTTGAGAGAGGGAAGATGGAGGTGCTAGTGAGTGGTGACTGATGTGGTTTGTTGCAAGAGAAACAGAGAGAGAGAGTGAGAGAGAAAGATGAAATTTTTTATTTTGGAGAAGGGGAAAAGGCAGAGACGCAGAGTGGCGGGATGGGGAAAAATTAGAGGGCAATTGTGTCTTTTTGTTTTATGTAACTTGAGTTGGTGAGCTGTAATATTTAATCCATTTGTCAAATTTTCATTGGTCTTAGAAACTCCACATGTGTCTTTGAAATGGAGTTTCTAAAACACAATATACTTTCTCGTTCAGTTGGTAGTTAGAGCATTCTCATCAGTTTTCTCATAAAAAATGTCATTTTGACATACCAAAAATCTACTTTATCATTTTAGCACATCATTTTACAATATCTCATTTATCAGATGTTTTATCCTTTAATTCTATACATTAAAATAATATTTACTATACATTAAAATAATATATTAATTACTCCCTATCATCCTCATCGTCAACAACAATAAAAGAACGGCACAACCCCCACTACCGCAACAATGGCCACCAATAACCACCGCCGCAACAACACCAACAGCCACCACCGGCACAAACCCACATCCACCAACGCCACCTCAAAAAAAAAAAAAATAAATAATAAAACACAACCAGAGAGATCGACACAAGCCCACATCCACCAAACCAAACACCGGCACAAACCCACATCCACTGGCACAAACCCACAAACCCGAGATCGGTGATGGCAAGATCAACGTGGCAAGAGGGCAATGAGAATGCCGGATAGAGACTTAGAATGATGGCGTCTTTAGATCGGCGGCGATGGAGTCTTCAAACGAGAAGCGATGGCGACAACTTGATTGGTGAGGTCGCTATACTGTTGATTTGAGGGTGAGGGAGGGTGATTTGAAGAAGAAAGAGAGAGAGAACATGGGTTGGAGAGAGACAAATCAGTGAGAAGAGAGAGAAAATGTTGAATTAAATATTGAGAGGAGAGAGAAAATGTTGAATAAAAAATTAGTATTTTTATTTGGCATTTGTGTCCATACCGTCTCATATTTGAGACAGTCATTGTAGCATGTTGCAAAATTATAGAACATTTAGAACACCTCATGAAACTTGAATAATAGTGTTTGGTGTGCTAAATGCCAAATATTCGGCATTTGGCACACCTGATGAGAATGCTCTTAGATCTTAAGTCATTGAAGTTATCATTCTCATCGGGGCCATTAACCATTGCACCATCCAACACGTTTGGGTTGGGTTCACTCGAGTGGAAATACAAAAAGCCTCCTTTGGATCTCACAAGTTCAGGATTCTTCTTGATGGACATCGAAGATGGTGAAATGGATGTAGACAGTCTCATTCTACTGAATCTATCACGAGCAACGATACCTTTTACTTGAGATCAAGATGATGGGAGAAGATGGAGAGCGTGCACAAAAGAGGACGGATTCTCTCTAGAGGACGGATGAGAAAATGGACGGATACAATGTTGATGGCAACAGGGTCACGTGACATCCACAATGGTTTAAGTAGTCCTCAAGAAACTTCAAAAGGAAAATATCTTACGCTTCACGATTAACCCTAATCAACAAAATCGTTATATGGAAAGGATCTCGTAAAATAAGTGTTTTTATGAGGATCTTCCCTATAAGGAAAAGTTCCCTTCCCCAAGAAAGAGAAAAGTTGGTTCTACATTACTATAAAAACCCCAAAGCATTCACAAACCAAGGTACGCATAATTTACCCAACTCTAGCACTCTAGAGTTGTGAGAAGTTTTCTAACTTAACCTTCAGAGGGTCTTTGGCCGGGACCACACCGATACTCTTCTAAGATCTTCTTGTTCTGTATTGTGTAAGTATTGTCTTGAGCACGTGAGGATTGTGTTTCTTATTGACGATTTTCGGCATCATCGGACACAATGGATGCACCTCTATGATATATGAACTTGTTTCACATAATTTGATCCAAATCCTACCATGCATGTAGCTTAATTTTTTTCGGATTTGAACCCCATATATAATCCACTTAGTAGTGAGAGACAAAGAATACACCAAAAGCCACTGATCAGTAAGTAGTACTACATTGAAAGAAAGAAAAAAAAAAAAAAAAAACATGTTTTTAATAGTGTACACATGTCTGTGCACATAACCTATTTCAAGTTTTAAATGTTAACATAAAAAAATGGGGTGTGTTCCTACCCTTTCATGTGAGAGAGAGCACTGCTCCCAGAGTACTCAATAAATTTCCAAAAAAATGTGGTTATGGCACATGAAATTATAAACATTAGGTAACAAGTGTGAAAGTGTGAAACAATACTTTCAGTTTCAAATATGAGAATACTGTAATAAACCTGTGATTTGGCCAACAAAAGTAGTTCATTGGGCTGTACAATGCCACTGGGACATTGGATCGAAGCCTTCTTTGCAGTGAGATACTTAGAATATGCTGTTGCAATGAATGTGACAGCAGTCGTGTATTGAAGGTCTTATGATAAAAACCATAGCAAGCCCCCATGTGACTTATTCACATTACTATTGCCTTTTTGAAGGCAGTTGCATATGAACTGCTCTGCCTGGCTCTTGTACTGGCTCCATATGCCTGAAGACTCCACCTTCCCTTCCAAAACAAGTTATAACACACAAAATAAATGTAATAGTACTAGCTGGAATTATATATACAAGTACTTTTTGTTTATTTTCTTACTTAAAAAATCAGCTTGTGTAAGATTAAAGAAGAGAGAAGAAAAAAATCAACACAAAATGTACGTAGGTCGACAGTGTATTAATGTCCACAAATAGGGTTATGTTTATATAAACACTTTTGTAATCCTATTTTCTTGTATGGGGTATTTTCTCATATCTCCACCTCGCTCCCTTCAACTTGTAAGGCGCTTTGACGAGTGTACCAGTAACAAATATGAGACAATTCCAACATTATGAATACGAGAAAGACATTACCTTCGCAACTAGGACCTGTGCACCAACATACTTGTCATCCCAGGAAAACTCGGCTCCGATTACTTCGATATTATTCCCTGACCCTCGAAGGAAATCTAGGTAAGGTTTCTGTTGGGGTACACGGTTGCACCTAAAAGTCCAGCCAACAGGAAATCCTATTTCATATAGAAATAGGTGTACCAATTGCCCAAGAAGTCAAAGACTTCTATTCCTAATTATAATAGGAATGTCAGGCGGCAGAAGCTCTTATATAAAGCTTGGTGCTTGTGGTTTCATGATAGAGAGAGATTTAGAGAGAGACTGAAGACTGAAACATAGATTTGAAGCTGATTGAAGGAAAAAAAAAATAGTGTTTTGTGTGGCATTGAGGGAAAAAAGAAAATGTTATTTTTCTTTTGCTCAAGACACATAAGGAAGATAAATTGAGGGTTTTCTCTAGGATGATTATTTGGGCGTTATAACCACAGAGAGTTGAAGTATTTAGAGTGGAAGATCTTGCTACCGGGTTTTGTGGTGAGGTTGTATTTATTCCTAGAGGTATTATTTTATTTTCTCAATTTATTGTGAACTCAAGTTTTGGGTATAACATGAGTGTTGTAATCTCTATTTTATTATAGTGGATTGATCGGATTTGCCCCGTGGTTTTTCTCTCTACACTCGAGGGTTTTCCATGTAATTTCTTAGTGTTCTTGTTGGTTGATATTTTTATCCCTTCCTTAGATTTCTATTTTCTTTATTGCTTGGGTTATATTTAATTTAATTCACACATAGATAGGGATTTATCCCCACAAGTGGTATAAGATCTATGGTTGTTGGACGTGATTGTCTTGTGTTGAATTAAATGGAAAATATGAATATGAATATGAGCACTATGATTAAACTCTTGGCATCGAATTATACAATTTGAAACCAATGATGGAGGATGTCCTTTATTGTAAGGATTTGCATGACCCTATTGAGGGTGATAGTGCTAAGCCAAGCAAGATGTCTAATAAAGATTGGGAGAAGTTGAATAGAAAAACCATTGGATGTATTAGACAATGCATCGATGTGAGTGTGTTTCATCATGTATCTCAAGAGACTAATGCAGAAGCTCTTTGGGAAAAATTGAAGGGTCTTTATGAAAGAAAGGTGGTTCAAAATAAAGCTTTTATGGCTAGAAAGCTTGTAAATTTGAAGCTTAAGGAAGGGAGATCTATTGCCGAGTATTTGAGTGAGTTCCAAGACTTGGTAAATTAGATGGTTACAATGAAGTTGATAATTGATGATGAGCTTCAAGCTTTATTGCTTCTGGGTTCTTACCTGATAGTTAGGAGACTTTGGTGGTGTCACTTAATAACTCTGCTCCATATGGTGTGCTACAACTTGCAATGGTCAAGGATAGCTTGTTCAATGAAGAAACAAGAAGAAAAGACATGGGCAAAGATAATGCACAAGTTCTTGTCATAGAGAACAAGGGGAGGAGTAAGACTAGAAATTCTAAGGGGCATGGTAAATCTAGAAGTCAGTCAAAATCGAAAGGAAAATTCAAGTGTTTCTATAGTGACAAAGAAGGTCACATAAGAAGAAATTGCAAGGCTTGGAAGAATAAACAAAAAGATGAGAAAAATCAGAATAAGGCGAAGGAGCAGAATACCACTACTATCTCGACAATTGAAGATGTGATGCTCTCTATAGGAGATGATGAATGCTACAATGTTTCACATCCTTATGTTGAATGGGTGATTGACTCAGCCTCTTCCTGTCATGTCACTCCAAGAAATGAGGTCTTTACTTCATACAAAGCAGGAGACTTTGGAAGAGTGAAGATGGGGCAATAAGATTATCTTGACATTGTGGGAATTGGAGATTTTTGTGTTGAGACTAACACTGGATACACCTTGGCATTGAAGAATGTGTGACATGTGCCTGATATGCGCTTGAATCTGATTTCTACTCATATTCTGGATAAAGAAGGCTATGGCAACTATTTTGGAGATGGTAAATGGAGAATCTCTAAAGGATCATTGGTGCTTGCTGGAGGGAAGATTTGTTGTACACTTTACAAGACACAAGTAAATGTGTGCAAAGATGTTGTTAGTGCAACTCGGGATGATTCTTTGCCTAACTTGTGGCATAGGCGGCTGGCTCACATGAGTGAAAAAGGGTTGCAAATTTTGGAAAAAGAAGTCTCTCATTCCTTTTGTCAAAGGTATGTCACTTAAACCTTGTGACTACTATTTATTTGGAAAACAACATAGAGTGTCTTTTTGCATTCCCTCTACTAGAAAGCCCAATGTGTTAGATCTCATTTATTCTGATGTATGCGGTCCCATTGATGTGGAGTCCTTAGGTGGCAACAAGTTTTTTGTTACTTTTATCGATGATGCTTCACGAAAGGTGTGGGTGTATTTTTTGAAAACTAAAGACCAGGTATTTGAGCACTTCAAAAAATTCCATAACATTGTGGAAAGAGAGAAAGGGAAGCCTTTAAAGTGTCTCCGTATTAACCACAGAGGTGAATATACGTCTAATGAGTTCAAGAGTTACTGCTCCGAGAAAGGTATTAAACATAAGAAGACAATTCCTGGTACCCCACAACAAAATGGTGTGGCAGAGATGATGAACTGCACTATTGTTGAGAAGGTCAAATGTATGTTAAGAATGACTAATTTGCCTAAGTCAAGCTGCTCAAACTATGTGCTACCTAATTAATCGGTCTCCATCAGTTCCATTAGAATTTGATATTCCAGAGAGAGTTTGGATTGGGAAAGATTTTTCTTACTCTCACTTAAAGGTATTTGGGTGGAAGGCATTTGTATATGTGCCTAAAGAATAAAGATTGACGCTTGATAGCAAAGCCACTCCTTGTATATTTGTTGGATGTGGAGATGCAGAATTTGGCTACAAGTTATGGGATCCTGAGAAAAAGAAGATGATCAGAAGTCAAGATGTGGTTTTTCATGAGAATAAAAATTTGGCAAACCTTGAGAAAATTGAAAAGACAAAGGATGCTATTGTAGGTGTTCCCGACCTTACACCTACCTCTTCTTCCTCCAATCATGCCACAAATAGGGAAGAGGTGCAAGATGAGAATCTTGGTGATGATCCAGTTGATGGTGATAGCAGCAAGAGTTGATGGTGATGATGGTCAAGATATTGAAGATGTTGAATAGGAGGAGTAGCCTGTTCCACCAGAGATGGAAGAACCTCAAGTGAGGAGATCTACTAGGGAGCGTTGTCCATCAACTAGATATCCCTCTTCCGAGAATATTTTGCTTCTTGATGAGGGGGAGCCAAAAAGCTTTCAAGAAGTAGAGTCTCATAAAGACAAGTAGAGCTGGATGAAGGCTATGCAAGAAGAGATGAATACTTTGCATAAGAATAAGACTTATGAGTTGGTTGAACTTCCTAAAGGTAAGAAGGCATTAAGAAACAAATGGGTGTTCAAGCTAAAGAAAGATAATGAAAAGTTAGTGAAGTACAAAGCTCGATTGGTGGTTAAGTGTTTCAATTAGAAACATGGGGTTGATTTTGATGAAATACTCTCTCCAGTAGTCAAGATTAGTTCCATTTGAGTAGTTCTGGAATTAGTAGCTAGCTTGGATCTTGAGCTTGAGCAATTAGATGTGAAGACTGCTTTTCTCCATGGTGATTTGGAGGAAGAGATCTACATGGTACAACTAGAAGGATTTAAAGTGAAAGGAAAAGAACATATGGTGTGCAGATTGAAGAAGAGTTTGTATGGTTTGAAGCAAACTCCAAGACAGTGGTACAAGAAGTTTGACTCATTCATGGTGGGTCACGAGTACACAAAGACAAATGTAGATCTTTGTGTATGTTAGAAAATTTCCTGATGGTAAATTTCTTATTCTTCTATTATATGTAGATGATATGTTGATTGTAGGGCAAGATGCTAGTATGATTGGTGATTTGAAGAAGGATTTGTTTAAGGCCTTTGACATGAAAGACTTAGGTCTAGCACAACAAATTCTAGGCATGGAAATTACTCGTGATAGGAAAGCCAAGAAGCTATGGTTGTCACAAGAAAAATATGTTGAGAGGATACTTAAAAGGTTCAATATGAAGCATGTCAAACCGGTCGATACACCTCTTGGTGGTCATTTCAAGCTAAGCAAGAAATCTTGTCCGTCATCCATGAAGGAGAAAGAGAAAATGGCATCAATTCCTTATTCCTCTGCAATCGGGAGTTTGATGTATGCTATGGTTTGTACACGACCGGATATTACTTATGCAGTTGGTGTTGTCGGCAGGTTAATGGTTAATCCTGGTAAAGATCGCTGGGAAGCAGTGAAGTGGATCTTGAGATATTTGAGAGGTAGCTATAAGTCTTGCTTGAGTTTTGGTAGCTTTAAACCAGTTTTGGAGGGTTATACAGATGCAATTATGGCTGGTGACCTTGATGGTAGAAAATCTACTTTTGGGTATTTATTTACTTTTGCAAGGGGACTTGTTTCATAGCAGTCAAAATTGCGAAAGTGTGTTGCCTTATCTATAATTGAGGCTGAGTAAATTGTAGTGAATGAAGCATGTAAAGAAATGCTTTGGATAAAACAATTCCTCCAAGAATTGGGTTTGATGCAAGACAAGTATGTAGTTCATTGTGATAGTCAAAGTGCAATAGACTTGAGCAAGAATGCTATGTTCCATTCTCGATCGAAGCACATTGAAGTGAGATACCATTGGATAAGACTAGTTGTTGAAAAACGATTAATGCAATCGAGAAAGATTCACACCGAGAAGAATCCAAGCGACGTGTTGACTAAAGGTTGTGACCAAAGAAAAGCTTGAGCTTTGTGTCAGAATGGCTAGCATGAATTCTAAGTGAAGAGTTAGGATGAAGATCTCTTTCCTAGATGAGCTAGAGGGGGAGATTGTTGGGGTGCACGGTTGCACCTAGAAGTCCAACCCACATGGAATCCTATTTCATATAGAAATAGGTGTACCAATTGCACAAGAAGTCAAAGACTTCTATTCCTAATTATATTAGGAATGTCAGGTGGCAAAAGCTCTTATATAAAGCTTGGTGCATGTGGTTTCATGATAGAGAGAGATTTAGAGAGAGATCAAGACTCAAAACACAGATTTGAAGCCAATTGAAGGAAAAAGAATAGTGCTTTGTGCGGCATCGAGGGAAAAAAAGAAAAGGCTATTTTTCTTTTGCTCAAGACACACAAGGAAAATAAATTGGGGGTTTTCTCTAGGACGATTATTTGGGTGCTGTAACCACAGAGTTGAAGTATTTAGAGTAGAAGATCTTGCTACCAGGTTTTGTGGTGAGGTTGTATTTGTTCCTAAAGGTATTATTGTATTTTCTCAATTTATTGTGAACTCAGGTTTTAGGTATAACTTGAGTGTTGTAATCTCTATTTTATTATAGTGGATTGATCGGATTTGCCCCAAGGTTTTTCCCTCTACACTCAAGGGTTTTCCACGTAATTTCTTGATGTTCTTGTTGGTTGATTTTTTTATCGCTTTCAGAGATTTCTATTTTCTTTATTGCTTGGATTATATTTAATTTAATTCACACATAGACAGGGATTTATCCCTACAGTTTCTTGTCAGTGGTATGATGAAGCCATGTTACAGCCCATAACAATTCATCCTGTTAAAACAGGTATGCATAATTTAGTTCATATACAAAAAAAATTCATCTCCCTTAAACTTTTGGGAATCAAATAGTGAATTGAAGTTTCAATTAAATAGATTTCTCAACAAAAAGAAGAAGAAGAAGAAGTTCCAATTAATTACATTCTAATTATAAGAAACCATTCTACAACTAAAGAATTCTCCTGTACCTCAAATCCGCTATTACTATAGAATTCTCCTGCTACAGCAATGCTCCATTGGTACAATCCTGGACGATTGCGTGCAAAGTCAAAGGACTGCAACCATATATGTGCTATATGTGTTAGCATGTATGTGACACTGTTTTTTTTTTTTTTTTTTTTTTTTTTGGTAAGTAATAATATTTGATTATTTTTGTAATAGTAAAATAATTGTCAGAAAATTGTGAATTTAATAATTTCGCCTTTAATTGAACACCCCCTTACTCATATGTGGGTTTAAACTCTTTAATAAGTTGGATTCAACATACAAGATTTTTTATTTTTAAAATGTAAATTAATATTCTAACATTCGTCCTCACATGTAACTTTAAAATTTTACCTTCTAAGACACGTTAAATTATCAATTATTTTAAGAATTTAAATGGTTACAAAAAAGAAAAAAAAAAAGAAGAAGAGGTGAATACAAGATTTTTTATTTTTAAAATGTAAGTTAATATTCTAACATTCATCCTTACATGTAACTTTGAAATTTTACCTAAAAGTAGATATTCTAAGACACGTTAAATTATCTATTATTCTAAGAATTTAAATGGTTAAAAAGAAATGAGGTGAATATAATCACTTAATTATAACAATCCGTAACAGTGATAAATAGTGATTACCATGGTGGAGAGAGGAAATAAACCTGTTTTGCATGGTCTAATAGTTGGATGTGTATTTGTCGTCCGTTGGCTTGAAAACAATAAAAGCTGCAGCAAAAGCAGCAGAAGTTTCAACAGCAAGATCAGATCCGGGATGTTCATCATCAATCTTATAAGCTGGCCGTGGCGTGGTCATGTCTTCTGGTCACTGCCAACAAGCATGATCAGAATCACCATCACCAATTTGACCATATAGAAAGTTTGGCTCAGTGTGCGCTTTGATCAAGTAATCTGTGCCCCACTTGATGGCTTCCAGTGCATTTGAAAGCTCATTCTTGGCCTCCTGTTGAGCTTGGAACTCTAATGTGCTCCATGAAAGCATTGTTGTTGTGAATGCAAATGGGAAACCAAACTTTACGTCATCCCCGGCATCGTAATATCTATTAAACTCTGTACATGACTGCTACAAGTAGTTTACAAGATAGTTTAGACTAGCTTAAACTACATGTAGTCTGTATATAACATTTGGTTAATTTTCTATTTGGACACTTGTCACATCTGTATTGGGTAGATCAAAAGTTCGTTAGAGCAGTCTATTTTTTCCCACCTCTGATCCTACTATATAAAGGGCAGAGCATCAGATATTTATATATTGAAGCATATACAATTCTCTCATCTCTCTCATGGTTTGATTGTTGTCCACCATTGATGAAGATTGTATGATAGCTTGCATTCTAACATGGTATCAAAGCCGAACTAGTTCAGAGTCTTCATTCTTGGTACACTCTGTAATTGATAGTTCAATTCTTTGTCTTCTTTGTGCATTGTTCCAAATCAAGTAGAATTTTTCTTTGCATTTTCTCTTGATTCATGCACAATTTTCTTTCTCCTCTGTTTTGATTTTCTTTGCAATTCTTAGCAAATTAAGAGTTCGTTTGGATACAACTGAAAACTGAAAACACTATAGCAAAATAATTTTTAAATGTGTGAATAGTACCATGAGACCCATTTTTAATGAAAAAGTTGCTGAAAAGTGAGGTTTGTAGGTCCCGTGAATAGTGCACGAGACCTTTGGTGTGCACTGTTCACACGGAAAAGTCAACAATCACGGCTCCAAAAAAAAAAAAAAAAGGAAGGTTGAAATGTAGATACAATATGTGCTTTGTGTTTCAGACTATCCAAACCGTACCTAAATTCAGAACTTAGGGTTTTAGTACAATTTTCTTTCTCCTCTATTTTGATTTTCTTTGCAATTCTTAGCAAATTAAATTCAGAACTTAGGGTTTGAGTAATTGATTTTCACTTGGATCTTGATTTGATAATTGAAAATTCAATTCTCAAATCTTGTAATAGAACCTTAGGGTTTCTATGATTGAATTCATCATCTAAATCTTCAATTCTTCAAAGATTTAGATATAATTCTTGGATTTCGGTTCAATTCTTGTTTCGAGAATCTTGAAGCTTTCGTTATTGTTCTTGTTGAATTCTGTTTAGAATTCATCATTATTAGTTGTGGAGTATCAATTCTTGATCTTGTTTGTAGTTCATCAATTCATCAATTCTTGATCTCTGATTTGAAGAAATGAGTGATAGCACTTCAAGTACCTTGGTTCCAACCATTTAGCCATGGGAAAATTCCTCTAGCCCATATTTTTTGTCTAATGGTGACAATCCTAGTGTGTCATTAGTTGAACAACATCTCACTGAAGAAAACTATAGCACTTGGAGTAGGGTTGTTCTCATAGCTTTGGATGTTAAATCTAAAATAGGTTTCATTGATGGGTCTCTGTTGAAGCCTTAATCTGTGGATCATCCTCTCTACATTGCTTGGTGCAAATGAAACAACACTGTTCTAGCCTGGTTGTTCAATTCTGTCTCTAAGGATCTTCAACCAAGTGTGGTTTATTTTAAGACAGCTAGGGAGGTTTGGTTGGACTTACAACACAGATTCTCTCAAGGCAATGGACCATGCATTTTGGAATTAAGACAAGAAATTTGCTCTTTTGCACAAGAGGATTTAAGCATCAGTAACTATTACACCAAGTTTAAGTCACTGTGGCAAGAACTTTTTGATTATAGAACCTGTTCTTATGGTCATCAGGCAGAAGATTGTGTTATGTCTTTTTTGGTGGGCCTCAATGAAACTTATACCACGGTTAGAGGGCAGATTCTACCGATGGATCCCATTCCTTCCATGGGCAAGGTATTTTCTCTCTTGATTCAAGATGAACAAAGAAAGGTTGGCAAGAAGAATACCATTGAGTCTTCTGCTCTAGTAGTCAAGGCTAATGGTTCTAACAAGTCAGTCAACAAAGCTAAGTCTGGCAATGCACTCATTGTGGTGTTTTGGGCCATGTTGTTAACAAGTGATACAAGCTTCACGGGTACCCCTTGGTTATAAGTTCAAGAACAAGGGTTCACAAGCTACTTCTTTTGCTAATAATGTTGTAGCAGGTGATGCTTCTATTGATGAAAGTGTCAACTTGACCCGTTCAGAGTATCAACAATTACTTAGCTTGCTGAATTCCCACAGTCACTTTGGTACACAAGCATCACTAGGAGGAGATTTCGACACACCAAGTCATCAATATTATCACTCAGCCTACCATTGATCTTTAGGGACATGAGTTTTCAGGTATTTGGTTAGCTCTTTCCTTACTATTTTGTTTTTTCTTCTAGTGCAATCACAACTCAAATTAGTTCTAGTGATTGGATTTTGGATAGTGGTGCTACAGACCATATGATTCATTCCATACATTTTTTTACTTCTATAACCTCCATAGTTCAAATCTCTATTAGGTTGCCTAATGGTGACATGGCTAAGGTTTCACATATTGGGACTATCCAAGTTTCTCCTACTTTTTTGCTAGAAAATGTGCTTTGCATTCCTACCTTCTCTTTCAATTTAATCTCCATTAGTAAACCGACTCAATCCTCTTCTTGTTGTTGCATCTTCCTCTCACAATTTTGTCTTATTCAAGACTTACAGCTCTGGAAAATGATTGGGTTGGGTAAGAAGCAAGGTGGACTCTACACATTGCAAAGCCAATTTGTCGCTTCACTACCTACATTTGTTTCTAATGTACTTGCTAAACTGTCTAGGTTTTCTTCTTTCTGTTTCAATTCTTGTACATTTGATGTTGACAAGACTAGCCTATGACATTGTAGATTAGGTCACCCTTCCCCACAAAGATTAGTCTTGTTGCAATCACTTGTACCAAATGTCATTACTTGCAATATTAATAAAACATTTGATTGTTTTGTTTGTCCTCTAGCCAAGTAGAAAAGGTTTTCTTTTCCCGCATCTATGTCTTCTTTTTCTTCTTGTTTTGATTTGATTCATGCTGACATTTGGGGACCTTATTCAACTCCTTCTTTAAATGGATCTAAGTATTTCCTAACTTTAGTGGATGGTCATAGTTGGTGTACTTGGGTCTACTTAATGAAACACAAGTCCGAGACTTCATGCTTAATCCAATCCTTTTATAATATGATTTTTACACAATTTCAGGTTCCTATTAAGATCCTTAGATCTGATAATGGACCTGAATTTTCTTTAAACTCCTTTTATGCTTTAAACTCCTTTTATACTTCCAAAGGAATTATACATCAGCTTAGTTGTGTGGAAACACCATAACAAAACTCAGTGGTTGAAAGGAAGCATCAGCATCTTCTTACTATTACTAGAGCTTAGAGATTTCAAGCTAATCTTCCTTTGAAGTTTTAGGGTGATTGTGTTCTCACTGCAACTTACTTGATTAATAGAATTCCTAGTCCCTTTTTGCATGATCTCACTCCTTTCCAAATGTTGCTAGGTAAGCCTCCTTCTTATGTTCATCTTAGAACTTTTGGCTGCCTTTGTTATGCTTCTACCTTGGTTAGAGACAGTTCCAAATTTGATCCCAAGGCCAAGGCTTGTATTTTTCTTGGTTATCCTTTTGGTACTAAAGGTTACAAGCTTTATGATTTGGCTTCTAGGACATGTTTTGTCTCCAAGGATGTTGTTTTCAAAAAGTCTTGTTTTCCTTTTAAACATTGGATTTATAAATCCACTCCTATTCCTTCTTTCTCATCTTCTAATTTAGTGTTTCCAACTCAATTTGTTCTTCCTGAATCAAGTTCATCACCTATTTCTGCAGAATTCACTCCTGCTTTTACCACAGATATTGCAACTCCTCCTAATGAATTTCTAGACCTTGTGCCTCATCCTTCTACCTTAGAGCAGTCTTATTCTACTCTTGATTTGCCTATGCTTCCCAATTCTATTTCTCCACCATCAACTCAACCTCAAAGAAAATCTTCTAGACCTCACAAAGTACCCTCTTATCTCCTTGATTATCATTGTAATCTAGCTTACGCACATGTGTTGGCTTCAACTTCCATTACTCAGTCTCATGATTCCAATGCTTCTACTCCTTCGGGTATTCTCTACCCCATTTCCTCTACTTTGTCTTATGATAGACTTTCTACTTGTCATAGGGCTTTTGTCATTTCCTTTTCTATTTCTAAGGAGCCTGATTCTTATGTTGAAGCCATCTTGGATCCTAGATGGCAAGAGGCAATGCAAGTTGAGTTTGATGCTCTTAAGGCTAATAACACTTGGGTTATGTGTCCACTTCCTCCTGGCAAGGTTCCTATAGGTTGTAAATGGGTTTACAAGGTGAAATTGAAGGCTGATGGCTCTGTGGAGAGGTATAAGGCTCATTTAGTGGCAAAGGGGTTTACTCAAACCGAGGGAATTGATTTTTTTTTAGACTTTTTCTCCCGTGGTTAAGTTTTTCTTTGTTAGGACCTTACTTGCTCTTGCTACAATTTCTGGTTGGCATTTGACAAAGCTTGATGTCAATAATGCTTCTCTCCATGGTGATCTTCATAAGGAGGTCTACATGCATCCACCACATGGGTTTGGCAGCAAGGGGGAGGTTTGTAGATTGCTCAAGTCATTGTATGGACTTAAACAAGCTAGCAGACAATGGTTTGCTAAATTGTCTACCACAATTATTGATCATGGGTTTGTACAATCCAAATCTGACTATTCAACAAGGTAGTCAATACCGTACCAGTATGTATATCGGTATCGAAACATCAATGTTTCATACCGGTTTAAATACCGGCCGTACCGGCCATGTACCGGCCATACCGGTCAATTTCGGGCAATACCGGCCAATATAGAATTATTTTTATTTATTTTTTTTTTTTAAGTTTTGTAATTTTTGTTATGGTAGAATGGTAACTTATTTGCATTAACTTATTAGTATTATTTGTTTTTTTAGTATGCAATAGTAACTTTTAAGCTTTCTATTTTTTATATTGTGTTTTTTTTTTTTTTAATTGATACTAAAGTCTAAAATTATAAATAATTAGTTCTGAATTGAGGAAATATTTTATGGTAAACTTTTATATTTATTATAATATATATATACACACACACATACATACATACATACATACATATATTTATTTATTTATTTATAAATATAAAAAATAGCGGTAAACCCGAAACGGTATAATCGGTATTAACCGATATCCAAAATATATCGCATCTTTTGGCCAAATCGGTAAAGATCCGTACGATATTGACTCCCTTGCTATTCAGTCTTCACAAAAGTTAAGGGATGCTCTATCATTATCATTTTGGTATATGTTGATGACATCTTGATTGCAAGCAATGATGTGGATGCAGTGAATTCTTTCAAACAATTTTTGGATAGTAAGTTCAAGCTTAAGGATCTTGGTACATTGAAGTATTTCCTTAGACTTGAGGTGGCTAAAACTACAAAAGGTATCTCTTTATGTCAGAGAAAATATACCTTGGATCTTCTTGCTGATACAGGTTTGTTGGCTAGTAAACCTACAAGCACACCTATGGAGCCATTTGTAAAATTCAGCAATTCTATTGGTCAATTAGTTTTAGAAGTGTCATAGTATAGAAGACTAATTGGCAAACTTCTTTACTTAACCTTGACCAGGCACGATATATGCTATTCAATGCATAAATTGAGCCGATTCCTTAGTTCTCCTAAAGTTCCTCACTTGCAAACAGCATATAGAATCATTAAATACTTGAAGAAAACACCAAGGTGGTTTGTTTCTTTTTGCAAATTCAAGCCTACAACTAAAGGCTTACCGTGATGATCTTGATTGGGCAGCTTGCATTGATACAAGAAGATCTGTTTGAGGCTTTTGTGTTTTCTAGGGGATTCTCTAATTTCCTAGAAATGCAAGAAACAACAAGTTGTCTCAAGATCCTCGGTTGAGTCCGAGTATAGAGCTATGGCCACAGTAACTAGTGAAACTGTATGGTTAGTTGCCTTGTTCAAAACCTTTGGGGTGCATCATACACAAGTCGCTTACTGTATTGTGATAGCAAAGCTGCTCTGTACATTGCCGCCAATCTAGTGTATCATGAGAGAACAAAGCATGTGGAAGTAGATTGTCATTTTATTAGAGAGAAGATTCAAGCTAGTGTTATCAAGACTTTCCACATTCCAACAAAGCACCAGATAGCAAATTACTTTACTAAAGCCTCGGACAAAGGCGGTTCTTTTATCTTCTTTCCAAGATGAACCCGATAAATATATACAGTTCATCTTGAGGGGGAGTATTAAACTATGTACATGACTGCCTAAGCTACAAGTAGTACAAGTAGTTTACAAGATAGTTTAGACTAGCTTAAGCTACATGTAGTCTGTATATAACATTTGGTTAATTTTCTATTTGGACACTTGTCATATCTGTATTGGGTAGATCAGAAGTTAGTTAGAGCAGTTTATTTTTTCCCGCCTCTGATCCTACTATATAAAGGGCAGAGCATTAGATATTTATATATTGAAGCATATACAATTCCCTCATCTCTCTCATGGTTTGATTGCTGTCCACCATTGATGAAGATTGTATGATAGCTTACATTCTAACAATATCCTCCCACAAGATCAACCTATACATTGTGTAAAAAAAAAAATATAGAACCATGCACGTACTCAATTAAAACATAAAACATTCACTTAATTTGAAATATATATATATATATATATATATATTTATTTATTTATTTATTGTAAGCAAAAGGAAATGAAATTAAGAAATTTTTAGAATTTTATGTATATCGTTAATTTTTACTGTTTTGGTTTGTCAAAATTTTCATTGTGGGCCCACCAAAATTTTGTTTATAAAAATATATTAGATTTACAAATTATGTTAGATATAAAAGATAAGAAAAAGAATCTTTATTATTATTGTACATTTCTCCTTCACATATGAAAATTCTACCACTTATACTAAAAACTTTTGTTAGGAATAATGAAATTAATTATATAATTGAAAAAAATAAGGAAAAATTGCAGAGAAAATGTTTTGTCATTATAAGGTATTCATAGAATTGGTGAAAACAAAATTTGTTGACATTGAAATGAATATACTCCATTTTCAAAGCAAATGAAGCATAGTTATCATAACCATACCATATTGGTTTTTGAATTATTAAACCGATGAATCGTATAAATCTAAAGTTTGTTATGAAAGAAATATAGGATTTGCACAAAAAAAAAAAAAAAAGAATAAACCAAGAAAATCCGACAATTTCATTAGAAAAATATTGAATAGCACAGGTTTTTTTTTTAACCATTTGGCTTTATAATGTTAGTTGTTTTAATTAAATAATCTTATTTTCCTTCAATTTTGTATTCTAATTTATGAGTTTTTAAGTCTTTTTCTTCTAAACCTAAATAAGTAATTAAAAGTTCAATTCAAGTGTATTCCTATTTTTAGTCCTTTTTTTTTTTATATAAAACATTAAATTCTATATTTGTATTATTTTCTAAACAATTATATTCAATTGATTTCAACATTTGGTGTGTTTTTATATTTATGCTTATGTGGTCCCTAAACCTATGAGAGTTGAAGTCCTAGACAAAGGATTTGGGCCCTCAATTTATTTATTGGTGGGTTTCCTAACAATCCTACAGGAAAATGGCCTCAAACACAAGCTGGATAGTCCTTTTTCAATTATCTCTGCGTTTTTTTTTTTTTTTTTTGAACACCACCCCATCCCCTCTGATTGTTATTCTCCCTTTCTCACCTCTCTCTCTCTCTCTCTCTCTCTTCCCTTCTTTTCCTCAGCGTTTTCTCAACCCCCTTTCATCATCTGCTCTCACTCCCTTTATATAGTCTCTCCTTAGTGGGGTTCAAATCATTACTTTTTCACCGGTTTCCATGCAATCCCACTATTACTCGTAATCCCAAGAAACAATCATGCCTTTCGAGGATTTACTTGAAACTTGTTCTAGACGCCAAAGAGTGTTCGGCGGGGAACTCCCCAAAGGCATTGACAACTCTCGATAACCAACTTGAATCAAATCATTTCATCATCACTTTCCCACCGCCTCATCAATTGGTAGTGGATCGAACGTTGTGGGCTTCTCCCGAACGATAATTTCTTAGTCTCAACATATGTGTCGTTGGGCTGGGCTCACTTCAACGAGGTTTGGGTGTACTTCTATCTTATGGGCTATATTTGGCTACTCAGGCCGATTTTGGGCCTTGGTTGAGTGGGCAGATCGACTATTTGGGCCCGAGCCCCCCACAACTTAAATTGAATATAGTCTTTTTTTTTTAATATATAATTTATCTTTATTAATCCAAGGATTGAATTAGTGAACTATCATACAACTCTTTTGACAGTTCAATGCTCAATTTAGTTCTAATAATTGTGAGATGAAGAGGATCATGAGCAGGAAGTGAAATGTACCGAAGTTATATTTTCTTCTTCTTTTTTTCTCTCTCGCTACCTTATTGTTATGAAGAAGTAGTGAGAAATTATTTTAGGTTTTTATTTTTCCCTTTTTTTCTATCACTTTAGTGTTTTTTTTTGGGATCACTTTAGTTTTTTTTATGATAGAATGCAAGCTTCATTGTTAAGTTATTACGATCATTTTTCAACATGGCACCTCTTTTTATATTACCAATAAGTACACCAGCTAGCCAAGGCAAACCTGCACATCTATGTTCTATTATTGTAATGAAAAAAAAAAAAAAAAAACAAACAAACAAACAGACATAGAAGAAGATAAAGATCAAAGAATAAAAGTAAACAATTTACATTGTGAGGGTTATAGTGAGAAGCATATATATTCCTGAAAAATGAAGTTAAGATTATCTTACTCCTGCATCGCTACCATCTTTAAGTGCAGAATCTCCACGCCATTGTAGTCTTTGGTTAGATGGCAATTTTCCAGAACGTTGGCCCTCAGAATATAATAAAGACTTGGTCAGAGCTTCCCCATACTCTAATGAAGCAACTACATGAACTAATAAAAGATACACAGGCTAACCAAACCAAAGATATTGCTCTTGTGTGAAAATAATTATATGAATATGAACAATGCCCAGAAGAGATAATAACATAGGCCTTTCATAAATCATAACTGGTATTTATAGAGAGATCATATTATGGGGCAATGGGGCAACCCACAATTCTGAAGACTTTTTCTCTTCCTGCGTAGGAGTCCTTTTCTCTCGTTTCATCACGAGCCTCTCTCTCTCGTCCAAGCACGAGCCTTTCCTCCCTTCCCTGTTTACGGGATCTCATTAGATATGCTTTAGCCCATAATCTCTTCTCTACATCTCACTGATATGGACCAAGCAATTATAGAGGGATTACAATATCTCCAACTCACCAAAGAAGAAGAAGAAGATATCTCCATTTCAACCACTAGTAAATCAGAGCTATTAGAGGAATGTGCACTGAGTTTGTTTGGTTGACTTCTTGCAGATCGAAATCAGAATTTGAGAGCTCTAAAAAGCACTCTCAGATCAGCTTGGAAGTTGGGTTTAGATCTAAGGATTGTGGATGTTGGAAAAAATATTTTTCAGTTCAAATTCAATTCCAAGTACCAGATGGAATGGGTTGAAAGGAATGGACTGTGGAATTTTGACAACAATCTCTTACTCATGTGCAGATGGAGAAAGGGATTATCAGTCACAAATATTTCTTTCACCCACTCTCCATTTTGGGTCCAAGTTTGAGGCCTTCCCTTTGAGAATATGTCTGAAGAAGTTAGAAGGGATTTGGCTGTCGGAACAGGCTAAATTCATGAAGGTACGTGTGGATTTACCCATTGATAGGCTGCTGCGAAGGGTTGGCAACATTGTTAACCCGGAAGGTGAGAAGTTTTGGGTTTCCTTTTAGTATGAAAGGCTTCCCACCTTTTGTTTTATTTGTGGAATCCTGGGACACGATGAACGGCACTGCTCAGGAAACTCCAACAATACCGAAGCTCATCGGCAGTATGGTGATTGGTTACGGGCAAATGGGGGTTCAAAAAATGGAAGTGAGAAGCCAAAAGCATCAGGTAGCGGTGGCTTTGAGGAATGAAAGGAGGGTAGCTCTGTTGATCGGCAAACACCATCAGTCTCTGATTCAATGGACATGAAGGCGGAGCAAGTGGGACTTCCAATGACCATTCAAATTCAAAATCAAATTCATGCAAATCCCAAGAACACGCAACCAGGACGGGAGGGTGCTTGGTCAAGTCACGGCTAGAAATCCGGCAAAGAGTGAAAAGGTTAGTCTCTTGAGCCCAACGCCTCTCTCTGACAAATGTCCCGGTGAACCCCAAAAAGCCTTTGCAGCCGGAAATGAGTTCTGTGATGAGTCATCCATTGTGGGCCTTCCTAAGCAAACCCCTCCCGAGGCCCATGAAATTACCAGCCCACTAAAACAACCAAATGAGCCCCTAATTAGCAATGAAACCACCACCATCCCCCGAAGCCCAAGAAAAGGTAATTAGAAAAGAATAGCTAGAGCCCAAGGAAACCCAAACTCCAACTACTAACCCGGATACTCAAAATTTGACGAGGCTTTTGGGTTCTAAAAGAGTAGGCAAGTTAGTCTTCTCGGAAGAAAATGAAGACAAACCTCCAAAGAAACATTGTGACTCACACCACTCTAACACACATGATATCACTAAGAGATCGGCGGTGGCTGCCAAGCAGCACCACCGGGAGCCATGAATTCCTTGTTTTGGAACGTCGGGAAATTGGGAACCCCCAGACAGTTTTTGCACTCCACGATTATGTGCAGCGCTTGAATCCCAAATTAGTTTTCCTCTTGGAAACTAAATCAAAGAGCAGACGTATGGAAAAAATAAAATTCAATCTTGGTTTCACAAATGGATTGTGTGTTCCAAGTAGGGGGCCGAAGTGGAGGCCTTGCACTTCTTTGGTCCAGTGACACAAATTTGGAGATTAAGAGCTATTCCGACCATCACATTGATGCTATAATCATAGAAGGCGATAATGGCCTCTCTTGGAGATTTATCGGTTTTTATGGATACCCGGAGACTCACCTAAGGGAAGAATCTTGGAAACTCCTCTTCTATCTTAATAGTCAATTTAATTTACCTTGGTTTTGTTATGGTGATTTTAATGAAATTCTTTCAATGACTAAAAAAGCGGGAGGAGTCCAATGTTCCCAAAATCAAATGGATGGCTTCCATCGAATTGTAAATCATTGTGGCTTCAAGGACCTGGGGTACTGTGGCCCAAATTATACTTGGTGTAATATGAAGAAAGGGAGTAAGAGAATTTCGCTCCGTCCGGGACAGAGCTTTTGCTAATCTTGAATGGCTTGAACATTTGAAAGAACCAAAAATTCACCATTTGGCTGAATCCACCTCTGATCACTGCATTCTTGCTATCACCGAGTCACCTCCTCCAACCCGTAAAGGTAAACGCCATTTCCATTTTGAGGCCATGTGGGTCAAAAAGGGAGGATTGTCGTGATGTGATTGAAGTCGCATGGCAATCGGCTACTCTCTCCGCCACTCCTAAGGGGGTTGCTTCTAATCTCCAACAATGTGCTTGTGCACTGGCAAGCTGGAATCATAATGTAGTGGGCAATATACTAAAGAAAAGAAGAGCTCTCAATTCCATTACCCTTGAAGACCAGCAAGAAGATAGAGGGGTAGAAATTAATCAACTCAGAAAGGAAATAAACGACCTTCTAGCCAGTGAGGAGACCATTTGGAGACAACGTAGCAAGGTCCATTGGTATAGGGAAGGTGACTGAAACACTAAATTTTTCCATACCCGTGCTTGAGAAAGGAGGAAAAAGAATACCATTTTGGGGCTTTGGGATGATGATGGGGTTTGGTGTGAAAGTAAGGAAAGTATCACCGCCTTTCGCAATTTCCTATTTTGAGAAAATATATACTATCTCCTCCCCAACCGGGATCAATGAAGTCATAAGTGCGATCCCTAGGCGTGTCATAGAAGAGATGAACACTAAGCTCACCAAAACTTTCATAAGAGAGGAAGTCTTGAAAGCACTGCAGCAACTCCACCCCAACAAAGCACCCGAGCCCGACGGTATGTCCGCGATCTTTTTTCATAAATATTGGGACATTGTAGGATCTAATATCACAAATATGGTCTTAAGTGTGTTGAACTCCAATCTGCCCATGATCGAAATTAACAAAACTAACATCTCCCTCATCCCCAAAACCAATCAGCCCACCAAAATGACTGAATTCCGTCCCATTAGCCTTTGTAACACTACCTATAAAATCATTTCCAAGGTCCTAGCCAATAGGTTCAAGGCCATTCTACCAAATATCATTTCCGAGAACCAAAGTGCTTTTACCCCCGACCGCCTAATCATGGATAATGTCCTTGTAGCCTTCGAGTTCATGCATTATTTAAATCATAAAAATGAAGGAAAAGAAAATTACATGTCTATTAAATTGGACATGAGCAAGGCATTTGATAGGGTAGAATGGAATTTTATTAAAGGTGTAATGGAGAAGTTGGGTTTTGTGGAAAAATGGATTGATCTTGTTATGAATTGTGTCTCTTCTGTTTCTTATTCAGTGCTTATAAATGGAGAGGCTTATGGGAACATTTCTCCCTCAAGGGACATCAGGCAAGGAGACCCGCTCTCCCCTTGCCTTTTTCTCCTTTGTGCCGAGGGTCTTTCAGCCTTTATTCATGAAGCTGCCAGGAATCAACAAATTAATGGAATCTCCATTTGTAGAGGTTGTCTATTAATCACCCACCTCTTCTTTGCCGACGACAACCTCTTGTTTTGCAAAGCAAAGGTTCAAGAATGTCATGCACTTGTTAGTATTCTCAACAAATATGAAGAAGCTTTTGGGCAGAAAATTAACACCGACAAATCTTTAGTATTCTTTAGCCTAAACACCCCTCAAGACTTGAGAGAATGCATTCTAAACATTCTTGGTCCAATGCAAGATTCACGGCATACTAAGTATCCGGGGCTACCCTCCAAGATAGAGTAGCTAAAAAACTTGCTAGCTAGAAGGGTAAACTCCTTTCGATTGGTGGGAGAGAGATCCTTATCAAAGCGGTGGCCCAAGCGGTGCCTACATACACAATGAGTTGCTTTCAACTTCCTAAGACTCTTTGCCATGACTTGGAAAGTATGATGCGGAGTTTTTGGTGGGGGCAAAAGGATAAAGAGAACAAAATTGTGTGGGTCAATTGGAGGAAAATGTGTCAATCTAAATTCCATGGAGGTATGGGCTTCCGAAACATACAAGCCTTCAACCTTGCCATGTTAGCTAAGCAAGGTTGGAGAATTCTCACAAACCCAGACTCCCTAGTGGCTCAAGTCTTTAAAGGCAAAATATTTTCCTTATGATAATATTCTCAATTCCAAAAAAGGGAGCAACCCCTCTTATGTATGGCGAAGCATTCACAATAACCTTGAGGTGATTAGAAGGGGCACAAGGTGGAGGGTGGGAAATGGTCGTCGTATCCATATTTGGGAAGATAAATGGCTGCCAATGCCATCAACCCAAAAGGTGACCTCCCCCCAAGTAGACTTTGAAGATTTTCCCATGGTGTCTTCCTTTATAGACCATGACATTAGATGGTGGAAAGTGAATGTGATTAGAGCCACTTTTCTGCCTCACGAAGCCAGCATCATCCTAAAAATCCCCATAAGCTATAACTTGCCCAATGATAGCCTTATCTGGATAGGCAACAAAAGAGGTGCATTTACTATCAAGAGTGCATATCACATAGCCACTAGTTTTGTGGATTCAAAGCTCCTCAAGCAGCTCAAGGATGATATTGTGGAATCGGATTTGGCAGCAAAAAAGTCCTCTGAAGCTCAAAATCTTTGCTTGGAGGACATGTGTTAATGGTCTTCCAACTATGCAAATCTAAATCACAGAGGAATTCATTGTTCAAGTTTCTGCCCATTATGTGATAAAGCCATTGAAACCACAGCCCATGCACTTCTCCACTGTGATCATGCAAAAATGACTTGGGCTTTTTGGCACAACTGCCCAGTTGATCTTTCTTCTCCCTACTGTGACTTGGTGGATGTTGCTTTAGACATTATTGCAAAATGATCTTCGAATGATCTGGAACTTTTCTTTGTTGATGCTTGGTCAATTTGGTGGAATCGCAATCAAGCAATCCATGAGGATGCTGGCTCCCCTCCATTCCAAGCCTGGAAATTGGCAAGTAAAGTCATGGCTGAGTACAAGGCAGCATGCTCCTACCCGGTCTTTCCTCAAGCTCCTCCTCTGTCCAATTGGAAAGCTCCCCCTTTAGGTTTCTTCAAAGTTAATATAGATGCAGCTGCATCTAATGATGAGAGAAAATCATGCATTGGAGTGGTCATTTGTGGCTGCAAGGGAGAAATTCTTGCGGCCTCAAGCAAGGTCCTCCCAGCGTCCTTCACTGTTGAGATTTCAGAGGCTGTTGCTGTTCTGGAAGGTGTGCTGCTTGCAGCAAAAATGGAGGTTACACATGCTATTATTGAGTCTGATGCCTTATCCATTATTCAAGCTATCAATGATGGGGCTTTTGGTGGTGAGCTTGGTCACATCATCCGAAACATTTGGGAAGCTTCTTCTTCTTTTAGCTGGTGCTCCTTTCATCATTTGAAAAGGGAAGGCAACAGAGTTGCCGACAATCTTGCAAAAGTAGCTAGGATTACTGGTGTGTCCCAGGTTTGGGAAAGGACTTTACCAAGTCCTGTTGAGCACCTTATTAATGAGGAACTCTGTTTGTAATGCTTTTGCAATGTCTCTGTTGTATTTCAATTTCAGTGAAATGAAATCACTTGTTTCCCATCAAAAAAAAAAAAAAAAAAAGGGGGCAACCCACAGTTTGTTTGTTTATTTGGTTTTTTTTTTTTTTTTTTTTAATAATTTGGAATTAAGAACATTCCAATTAAGGCTATGTGGAATAAGATAAAGTAAGATGTGTTTTTATGGGGCACATCTCATATGCAATCTTTGAATATACAATTCAATAAATGTGTAAGATGTGGCTCAGCTACAATAAAGCATGTCACCTAAACAATTTTAAATCCAACTCAGCAATTATATATAAAATATTAAAGTAAAAGCCCAATCAAAAATCCAAATTAATTTTCCACAAAAAAAAGGTAATCAAAACACTTGAATTTCATGCCAAGTATCCTTTCAAATTTTCAATTACACTCAAATTTGGTATCAATTATATCTACATACAAATTAATGCCCAATGACTTGAAACCAATGTGGTCGATACCGCATCGATACCGCCATATCTTTTGGTATGTACCGCACCCGTACATGTACCGGTATCAAAACGTCAATGTTTCATACTGGGCATACCGGCCATGTATTAGGAGTACCGGCCGATTTGTAAGGGCAGAATAGTAACTTATCCGCATTAACTTATCAGTATTATTTGTTTTCTTAATATGCAATGAACAATTAAGCTTTCTGTTTTTTATATTGTGTTTTTTATATATTTTTTTATGCTAAAGTCTAAAACCATGAATAATTTATTTTGAATTGAGGTAATGTTTTATGGTAAACTTTTATATTTATTATAATATATATATATATATATATAATAGTGGTAAAATCGAAATGGTACACCAATATTGACCAGTACCAAAATATATCGTTTTACTGGTCAAACTAGTACAACCTTCAGTATGAGATTGACTCCCTTGCTTGAAACATAAAATTGAGAACGGAAAACCATGTAACTACAAATCCTTCATTGATGAGAAAAGTAATCAGAAACCTTCCAAGAGCAACTAGGCATAACAAATATACGAAACCCCACAAAGTGTTTGCATGGCTTGCACTTGTGTCATCCATGGGCTCATGGGTGTTGCATATGTCCCATTAAATCACATGTTCCAAAAGTCCCCAAGGTTGAGTTTGGATTTTGAGGATTTCAAATCTAAGGTTCCGATTGTTTTAGAGGGGTGGAAAAGAGGGAATATAAAAAAGTGGGGGGATAGAAGATATTTAGTTTTTTCTCATTTGTGTTTGGTTGAGAATATGAAAAAGTGAAAAGATGGAAAACTTTTTTATTTGGAGGGAAATGAAGTTTGTATAAATTTACAATTATATCCTTATTAAATAAAACAGAAAAGTAACACATTTTTTTAATAAAAAATTGTGTATGGACATAATTTTTTTTTTTTTTTTTTTTTTTAAAGAACACTAGCCAAAGAAAGATGAAAAAAAAAAAAAAACGAATGAGAAATTGAGAAGTACAGAAAAGTGACAAAAAACCAAAGAAGATGAAAAAAAAGAATAAAGAAAAATTTTTGAGACATAGTGTACGTAAAATAGAGAGACAAAAATCAAAGGGAAAAAAAAAAAAAGAAAAATGCAAATTGGCAAAGAATGAAACCCATGTGTACTTTGCACATGAGCATTTTCGTCCGCTCAAGCCATGAGCATTTTCCACCAAGTTTTCTCCCCATTTTGAGGAGAAAATATTTTGGTGGGGTTAGGGAGAAAATACCTTGGCCTCACCAATTTTTTTTTCCTCTCCTCCCTCAAACCAAACACCCATCAAAAATACTCTCCACTTTTCTCTCCTCTATTTTCCATCCTCCTTAAAATCTTCCCAACCAAATGGATTTGAAGAACAATTATAATTATATAAATGGCTTGATATGAGTTTAATAACACATGATAATGATAAGAACTTTGGAGATTTTACTAAAAAAATACTATTGTGATAACTGATATGATGGATATGAATATGATATAACATCATACAAATAATCATTTGAAATCAACGTAATAATAAAGCTCAATAACCTTCATAAATTTCAAAAATTTGTTGTTTTATACCCTATTAAAGTCATTTAAATTAAAGATTGAAATCCAAATTTCTCTCTTTATATTCATTTATCCAAATGAATCACAATGGGTTTTCAATGTAAACTTGGCCCATATGGAGGTATGGAGAAAAATAATGGGCTTGATATTCTTTTGGTGGATTGCTTGCGGAAATGGGCTTTTCCTTTCGCTTGGCCACTTGTTTGTACTTGTCAAATTAAAGTGAGCCACAACAAAGTGCATTATATTGTGGTAATTGTTTACTAACACTCTTTTATGTACATTTCATACACATAATCAAGGTTTTGAAATTCCGGACCATTCATTGAACTGTAAAAAGGAGAGGTTCAAAGTTTTTAAGGTCGAACCGAGGTTGAACCGGAGTTGAACTGTGATGACGTCATAATTAATTTAATAATTATTTAAATATAAATAAATATATTAAATTTGTAAATATTAGCAAAATTTACTAAAAATCTTAAAAATTGAAACAAAATGCATAAAATAGTACATTATAAGGTTAATAAAAAATAGTACAACATAAACAAGCATAAAAAGAAATTTTTATAATAATCCTTTAAGAGAAATCATTTCAATTAACTAAAAACAACTTTTAAAATAAATTCATAAATTGCATAGGTATTATTCTTAAATAAAAAGTTAATTTAGTAATATTTAATATGTTGAGAAAGATGACATAGAAGTTTAGAAACTATAAATCATGTAAATTTATTATAAATTTAATAATATTGCATATTAGCTCCCAAGAAGAGCACTTGGTCTGTTGGTCATGGCTTGAGTCTTGCTTATAAGGCAAGGAAGTCAATACTGTTCGGAGAGTGTTTTGTTTTGGTCATGAAAATGAAATATTTCGATACCTGTTAATATCGGTGTACCGTTTCGAGATTACCGCTACTTTGATATATTTATATATATTAAGTTAAATCCCTATAATTTGTAAAAGAAATTTAAATTTAGAAATAAAAAACTCACTTAATATGTTAAGCTTTAGTTAAAGTGTGAGCTAATTAGTAATATTAGGCCATTGATGTATTTACTATTTACTATTTACTATTTACTATTTACTATTTACTATTTAGTTGATAATAATAATATAATTAGAGCATTCACATCGGTGCTTCTAAAAATGTGTAAAATAGAAAAAGACACAACTTTTACACATTTTGCCTCAAAATTGCTCCACATCAGTGCTTCTAAACTTGTGTATATATTTCACTAGCTACAGTAACCATGTATATTTACACGATTCTTGTAGCATGTGTATTTATTATTTTATTAATTTCCTTTCGCACCAAGTTTTCTCCCTCTTCTTCTTGCACAATGACCTCAGCTCCTCATGTTCTTTTCCTCAGATGCACACAAACACACCCACACACAAACACATCCACACAGACAAATTAACACAGAAACACACCCACACACAAACAAACACACACAGACAAACCAATAGAGAGATAGATCGGTGCTTGTGGAGCTTGGTTCATGGATTGGCTAGTGAAGAAGGATCTAGGTTGTGGAGCTTGGTTCGTGGATCGACCGGTGAAGAAAGAATCTAGGTTGGCGGAGCTTGGTTCGTGGATTGGCTGGTGAAGAAAGGATCTAGGTTGTGGAGTTTGGTTCGTGGATCAGTAGGTGAAGAAATGATCTGGATCGACCGGTGAAGAAGTGATCTAGGTTGGTAGTTTTTGAGAAAGAATGAAAGAAGGTAGAAAAGAGAGAGAGAGAGAGAGAGAGCGTATGTAGGTAAAGGGTAGTTGAAAGAAATAATAAAAAAATTGAGAAGAATGAATATTTTATTGAAATATCTTGTAAAATAGATAAATTGATATAGATGTTTTGTAAAAGTGATAGTGTAAAATAGAAAAAGTAAGTTTTTTCGTGTAAAATAAACAAAAAAATTTAAAAGAACGGATGTATATGCTCTTAATGTCTTTTTCTACCTGTCGTTGGAAACTTCTAAGGTTTTAAAAAGATTTTAACTAAAAAAATAAAAGTTTTTACAACTTTGAATTATCAAGTTCACGTGGGTTAGTGTCCTATCAAAAACACTGCCCAAACTTCAAGTTTAAAGGCCATAAAAGCTACACATGCCCTCCAACAAAAAAAAAAATTAAAAAGCTATTACTTGAGTCTACTGTCCATAAAACCATAAGATAAAGTAAGAAATAGAAAAGAAGGAAGAAGTCTGACTTTTGGGACTCCGCGCGAAGAAGAAGGTTAGAAAGAGGACTAGATGAGAGGATGAACGGAAAAATAGAGTCACTACTAGAAAATCATGGCGACAGTGAGGATCTGAGCTATCTGGTTTTTTATTCTTATCCACTGACATTGTTTATTCTGGTTTTTTTTTTTTTTTTAAACACCGACCGATTTTTATTTTTCGGCCGGAATCTGATATATTTCCTGTTATGGCCGGTGCAATCCGGTATGCCCCGGTATTTGGAGCGGTAAGAAGCAACCATGTTTGGGTACCAGTACGATAAATACTAGCAGTAATGGCCGGTACGGTATGGTATAAACTTCCCTGTTACAAGGTGTGGGAGCTCAAGTTCGAATCCTAGCAACCGCATTTTTCTTTCATTTTTCCCTATTCTATGACCAGTTGAACCGGCCTACGGTTTGTCCGGTTTTTTCGGTTGAATCCCGGTTTGTCTGGTTCTCTCAAAACTCATGTATATTCGGTTCTTTAGGTTTAAAAACCGGATTTTAGTTTGATTTTCGGTTTTTCCGGTCGGACTGTCCGGTTCAGTCCTGGTTTCAAAACCTTACACATAATATCCATACTTCACGCATGATGTCCAATTTTTGATTTATTTATATCCATTTAAAAGGTGAAATAAGTAATGTGTGTGGATGATGTGTTATAAAACGTGAGAGAGAACCAATACCCTTCATATTGTAGGCTATGATTGATAATACTGTGTTAAAATTATGAGAGAGAGGGAGAGAGCATGAACTTCAAATTTGAAGGAGAGTGCATCATAAAAAAATAATAATAATAATAATAAAAAAAAAAAAAAAAAGAGAGAGGGAAGAGTGGTGAGAATCACAATAAATTTTAATCCTAGAGTAACCACATTTATTTTATTTTTAATGAATGAGCTAAAATTTTATTATAACAAACATAATTTATTATTGCCCCTTCGGGGACATCCGATAAAGCATAATTTATTATTACAATAAAGCTGCAAGCTGCAAGCTGCAGACCACTATATGAATAACAAATCAAAACAACTAGCAATTTGCAGAACAACAACTAGCAGCAACTAATACTCCCATCAAGCATTCGTTGATTAAATAATAAAAATTATATAACCATAGATGCCCATTCATCTAATCAATTAAAGCAAGCCCTATAAATGTATAATATATTATTTGAAGCTTAAGGCAAGCTTAGCCAGGATGCCAACTAGTGGTGCGGTTGTAACTGTGGTTGGTTCAGCCTGTTCGTAGTTAGATCTTAAGTCGTTGAAGTTATCATTCTCATCGGGGCCACGAACCACTGCACCATCCAACACGTTTGGGTTGGGTTCGCTAGAGTTGAAATACAAAAGGCCTCCTAGGCATGTCACAGGTTCAGGATTTATCTTGATGGACACAATGGACGCACCTCTATGATGAATTTGTTTAGGATAATTTGACCCAAGTCCTACCATGTAGCTCGTGTTTCTTGGGTTTGATCCCAAGATATAATCCACCTAGTAGTGAGACATACAATACACCAAAAGCCACTACATTAGTAATTAGTACTACACGAAAAGAAAAAAAAAAAGTTTTTAAATAATGTACATTGTCGATACATCTTTTATTTCACGTTTTTATTAATAAAAATTGTGGACGTTCTATGTAAATTTTGAATATTGTATGTACAGATAAGACGAGTGTGAAATAATATTTTTTGTATTGATTATGGGAAAACTATAAGGGAGACAATCCTCTCTGATTGAATTCTCCAATTCCCTCCCATGTTAGTCGGATGTGCAACACGTGATATTTCTTTAATTTTTAAGTACTATGCATGTCATACATCTAAATAAAAATTATAGGAAATTAGAGGGAATCTTATCTGAAACTGTAATACCTGTGATTTGGCAAACACAAGTAGGTCGTTGGGCTGTATAGTGCCACCGGGACAATCAAACTTAGCCGAGTATGTAGTCAGATACTCAGAATATGTTGTTGCAATGAATGTGGCAATGGTTACATATTGAAGGTTGTATGATATAAACCATAGCAAGCCCCCGAGTGTCTTGATAACATTTTTCTCGCCTTTTTATGGCAATTGCATACGAACTGCTCTCCATCGAACTTGAACTAGCCATATATGTCTTGATCTAAGGCCTCCTCGAAAATAAGCTATAACACACAAATTAAATACATGCCTATATTAGAGCATTCACATCAACTTATGCAAAAAAAAAATGTCTTTTTTTAGCAAAAGATCGAACTTATTTTTTCTATTTTATATACCCACTTTTTAAAACACCTCAAATCAAATTATTTATTTTACATTACATTTTATTAGAATATCAATTTTACTTGATTTTTTAAAAATTGTTTATATTTATTCACACACAACAACATCCACCATTCACTCTCTTCCTTCATCTTTGGGATACATATAAAAAGAATAAAAAAATTACATGCAAAATAAATAATATCAGTATAAATTTACATAGTTACTATAGAAACCATGTATTTTGATATAACTTTGCATAGCCTGATGTTGGTGAATTTTGGGATTGATTGGCTAAAATGTGGAAAATTTTCCTATTATACAAGCATTGCTACGAGCACTCTTAACACCCATATTCAAGTGACAAGAAAATTAATATATGAGATATATGGTGGTTATAAACAATGTATATCACTGATATATACTGTTCTTAATCCAATTAAACATTGCATTGTCTTGCTGAATTGATATCGTTTTGGGTGTGTAATGGTACTAGCTTGCTAGCTAAAAGTATGCAAGTACTTTTTGTTTATCTTTAGTCTCCCTTCCCATTTGTGAACACAGAAGGAAATTACCTTTGAAACTAGGACCTGTGCACCAAGGTACTTGTCATCCCAGGAAATCCTGGATCTCGTGCCACCAGAGGACCCTTCAAGGGCATCTATGTAAGATTCCTCGCCGGTGGCGAGAAAAAGCCACACAGAAGCCCATAACAATTCATCCTGTTAAACAGGCATGCATGGTTTAGTTCATATACAAAAAGAGTAGGTAGAGTTATAAAAAATTTCACAGATTATCATGGCAAGTTAGTTATTGGTAAATAAAAAATTAATATTAGTGGTGAGTATAAATAAGAACAAGTAAAAATTTGTCAACTCAAATACTCAATTATTATGAAAAATGTTGTATTTGTACGTAGCATTACTTGATACATAAATTCAACTATCTTACACTTTTGGGAATCAAATATTGAAGTTCAAATTAATTGCATTCTAAACTATTCTACAAAGTGCCAAAGGCCTTGTAGCTGAATCGGCACCTCCTCATGCACAAAGTGCTTGGGGGTCTAGGGGGAAAGGGGAGTTGCGGGACTAGCAAAGCATGTTGTAATTATTTCTCAAAAAAAAAAAAAAAAAAAAAAAAAACTATTCTACAAAGTAACTCCTTTACACTACGTACCTCATATCCGCTACTACTATAGAATTTCGCTGCTTGAGTAATGCTGCTTTGGTACACTCCTTCGTAACTGCTTGCAAATTCAAAGAGCTGCAACCATATATGGGTTATTGTTGATTAAATTCTCAATTGTTATAAAAGCTTAAGTTTTTAAGAAATGAAAATTTTAATCATTTAAACATAATTTCTAACATTCCCCTTCACATGTGTGTTCAAACTCTCATTTCATAAGTAGACTCAACACGTAGGAATTTTAACATTTTAAATGAGAGATAGAATTAAGATAGTTATCGAACTCAAAAATTGTCTCCTGCTCATATCTTAAATTACGGACAAAATGGGCTTCTACCCTTTTCGGGCAAATTAATTAGCTTTATACCCACTTTCCCAACCTAAATAGGGAAATGCCCCTCTTTTAAAACTCGATTTATGATAAATCGAGTTAGAAAAAAAAATTTATGAAGCCCTATAGTGGCGTTTTAATGAGCCTATAGTGACGTTTTTTAACTCGACTTCAATAAAATTGAGTTATAGGCAATTTTTTTTACCTATAACTCGATTTCATTGAGGTCGAGTTAAAAAACGTCACTATAGGTCTTAAAAAACATCACTATAGGCTTGTTAAAATGCCACTATAGGGCCTAACTCGATTTATTATAAATCGAGTTTTAAAAGAGGGGCATTTCCCTATTTAGTTTGGAAAAGAGAGTATAAAGCTAATTAATTTGCCCGAAAAGGGTAGAAGCCCATTTGTTCGTTAAATTACTGATTGTTTCAAAAATTTAAATTGTTAGAAAATAATGAATTTAACCATTTAACTATATTCTAATAGATATATGTGTTAGCATGTACGTGTGAGTTTTTTTTTGATAAGGCAATGTGCGTTTGGATCTTGCTTTGTAATATAATTGTTAGAAAATTATGAATTTAATCACCAAACCATTATGTAATTGAACAATCTCTTTACTCATACGTGAGTTTAACTAATCCCTAATAAGTTGGATTCAACACATGGAACTAATCCTTAATAAGTTAGATTCAACATATGTGATTTTAGATTTTTTAAATGTTAGTTATTATTCTAATACTTTTCACATGTTCTAAGACATGATTAATTATCAATTATCCCAAAATTTTAACCCACTAAAAAAGAGAGGAGAATTTAATAAGTTAATCATAACGATAACGATAATAAATAGTTATGGCAATGATGAGGAGAGGAAAGGATTGGTATTGCACCTATTGCAATTGTGTCTGTTTGGAAACAGACTTATCTAATTTTTTTTTTGAAAGTTTTTGTTAAAAATCTGCTTAAATATACTTGTACTTTGAAAAAGTGAAAAAATGAAATTTTAAAAAGCTGTACATAAAAATTAAAAATTAAAAATGTAAAAAGTAAAAAATAAAAAAATAAAATTGTGAGAGAAAAGTGGGTTAATTGCATAGGTGCAATATATTGCACCTTAGGTAAACCTGTTTTGCATGGGTTAATAGTAGGGATGCGTATATTTCGTTTGTTGGCTTATAGATTGCACATAGGGTCAAAAGTCACTTTGTAAAAGAAGAGCGCCACCTAGACTCATCTCCATGTATACGAATTCACCTTTCTTTGTTGATGTTGTTGTGGCTTTTTTTTTTTTTTTTTTTTTTAGGTGATAGCTTGTCAGAACTCAAAGTCAAGTCCAATACTTCGGGCACTATTTCTTAAAGAAAATCTGTGCAGAATCCTGACCACCAAGCATAAAAATCTGCTGATTCTTTCTATACTTAACGCCACAAAGGGCATAAAAAAGATTAAATTACAGAGCATAGAAAAATCTACATGTACCTAGCGTCTAAATTACCAAAAATATAAATTTAAACCCTTCTTCGTTTACATCATAAAACTCATTGGATATTTAGATAGTCTCTAGCCAAAAATACCCACATAAAAATATTCTAATTTCATATAAAACTTAAATATGACGAAAGATGAGATTTCATAGACTTTTATCTCAACTATGTGGTCAGTCTTGCTCTATTTGAATATTCTAAGTAGTCTCCTCTTTCAAAATATTTTTTAACTATACGCTAACTTATAATAATTAACTTATATATGGCTAAAGTTTCAACCTTATTTTCTAAAATCTCCCTTAATAATATTAATTATAAAATTGACCCCACAATTTTTTTTTTTAGAATAATTGACCCCACAAAAAGATTTACTTAAATACACCACCTTTTTATTTATTTATTTATTTATTTTTTCCTTTCTGGGTACTACAGTAACAATTATAAACAATATTTAGTAGTTAAAATAGAGTAGTATAACAAAATAAAAACCAATTATGATAAAATTACTTACCTTCAAAAGGACACCAAAATTAGGAGTTCAGCCTCTATTACAATCCTATACACAAATTAATTCATAGACTTGGACAAAGCTACTTAATCCAATTTAAGCCTATTTTTCCTAAACTTAATTTACTCCTCTCTAGAAACCTCAATTCAAGGAATACTCAAAATATATTCAATGGAGTAACTGACTTTACTAAGCATCCTAGAGTCCAACTAGTCCAGACCCTCATCCCTTCACATTAGAAATTTTTGTCCATTTAGCCTAAGCTCTTCTATTATCAAGAGATTCACCTAAACCATTCCCAACCCATGCTTGAACCCATAGGATTCCCAATCCAACAAATTGATCCAATAATAGCAAAATATATCAAACCCCATAAAAATTAAAATGTTATTACTCCAAATTTATCCCCTCAAACACATAAATAAAATTAGGTGTGTACAGTATTAGTTAAGAAATGCTTAGAATGGAAAAAGGCTAGGGTGATTACCTAGACTTAGGCAAACCAAGACTATAGATGCAACCTTTCTCATATCTGAATATAAGAAGCTAGAGCAACAGGTTGGTAAGGGAGCAAGGCCTAGAGCTGAAACTCTAGGGAAAGCTAGTTTCTTGAGTTGTTGGAGACCCAAATTCCAGTTTGAGTTATTGAAGCAATTGAATGGCAAAGAATCATTGTGCTGAGAATGTAGTTAGGGTAGCGTGGTCCAACTTTCTCCTCGGGGTTCGGACTTCAAAGACGTAGCATAAAACACAGAGAGAGAGAGAGAGAGAGAGAGAGAGAGAGGTCAAAGCTAATTGAGGGGGAGAGAGTTATAGCTACTAAGGGGAAAGGGGAAAAGTGATTAGGGTTTGTTCCAAATCCAATTACCAAAATACCCCTATCTTAACTTATTTCTTTAAAAAATAGAATATTCACCTCAATTTCAAAAGCTAATACAAATTTAATACTCAGCATAATTCTCAAAACAAAATACATGTTTATAAGATAAGAATTGCTAGACCTTAGGCTTCGCTTGGGAGGAGGAAATGGAATGGAATGAAAAGAATCATTTTAGAATATTCTTCTTCTCCCTTGTTTGGGAGTTTTAAGCGAGGGAATGGAAAACTCATTCCCTTGTTTGAGAGTTTAAGTAGGAGGGAATGGAATGTATAGGAGTGAACACTCATTCTTCTCTATTCCCTTAAAATCTCAAATTTTCATTCTCCCCAAAATTGGGAGGAATGAGAGGAAATGGAATTAGACTTAATGATTTTTTTTTTTACTAAAACTCCCAAAATACCCCTGTATATTCAATTTTTTATTTTAAAATAGGGGTCTAATAGTAATATTGTCATAAAATGATTCCATTCCATTCCATTCCCTCCATGTTGCTCCCAAACAAGATTATTTACATTCCATTCATTTTCATTCCTTTCTATTCGTTTATTTTAAAACATCCAATCAAGGTTACTTAATTCCATTCCATTCATTTCCATTCTCTTATGATTATTCCATTCCCTTCTCTTATGAACTCCCAAGCGGAGCCTAAAATTTCTGGGTATTACAACTTATCCACTTGTATCTTCTTTGATTACTTTTGTTAGTGTTGTCAATTATAGTTGTTGCGGTTTGTTAGGATTATTTTCAAATTATTTAATTTGTTGTTACGGTTTTGATATATGAATGTAAGTTAATTAGTGTGCTCTAATTCTCTATATAAAGACAAAACTCATGTGTAAAATTAATAATACAAGATCAGTTCTCCCAATTTTAGCTTATACTTTTCTTGAATTTAGCATTCTCTTTGTTTTTTTTTTGTTTTTTGTTTTGTTTTCTTAAGAATATAGACAGTGTTGGCTCAATAATAGAAGCAGATATATGATGTGGTCACCTAAGGCCCTAAGTATAAAAAATAATAAAAAAATAAAAAATAAAAAAGGCCCCCAAATTTTAATCAATAGAGTTATTTCTTTCTTTGTAATGATATTAATTAAGCCCAAATATTTAGCCAATAAATAAAATAATATTTTTTATTGGATGAAAAAAATGAAAAGAGAGAGAAATGCTAAGTCCACAACATTTTTCATAACACTTTCAAAATGCTAAGTGTTACAAGCTATTATTGATGGCAAAAAAATAATTTCAGTGGTGATTTAAATTAGAACCAAGAACAATTTAACACCTAGAATCTGCTGTGAAAATATTGTGAATGCAACACTTCTTAGAGAGAGAGAGCAATACACAAAAAATTTACTACATTTTTCACAAGTTGAGTTGACAAAATTTTACTAGTTTTCATCTAAATTTACAAATAACATCATTTTTTACTTATCACTATCAATATGTCATATGGTATGAAAAGTTTTGTCAAATTCTTTGTCTATAGACTTTCTAAAAAAAAAATCTACATATGTTAATTAGTAGTAATTTTGCATCTAAAACAAGATAATAGAGTTTAATTAATATTTAATTTTTTCTAAAATTTATATATATAAGGCCTTAATTTCAATTTTTGCCTTACGCCCCCAAATGCATTAAGCCACCCTTGAATATAAAGGCACTATTAGAGGCAATTAAATATTGATAAATGGAAGCATATTTAGCCAATTTTTCTTTGTATGATTACATTCTCTTTATATTGGTTTTAGAAATAAAGTATACATTTATTTTATTACTTTTAATATTAAATTTATAATATGGTATAGACTCCTAGAAATTTCTAATAACTTTGCAATTCCAATCTCATGGGTGCATTTGTATAAAATGTTGGAAATTGTGTTTTGAGTTAAATGAGCATAAAACAAACTATGAGGAGTAGTGGTTGCAAAACAAAGTTTTGGGTTTGAAAAATACTGTTTTAATCTTCCTAAATGCCTTACCAAACAGACCCCATATATATAGATAAGTAAAGAAAGCTCACTCAATAGTTGGAAACTACTTCTATGATAAAGAAAAATTATCAAATATGAATTAAAAAAATTAAGCTTCAAAGCACTCAGCAATATAATGGGAAACATCATAAATACTATATAACAAAATGAGTATTGTATATGGGTCTCAAAAAATAAAAAAAATTTGAAAAGAAATTGCCAAGCATTTGCACATCATGCAAGACATTATCTAGTCTATATTGTACTACAAAACCAAAGCCTCTGATTTATTATTTTTTATTTTACTTCCTAAAAGCTTACCATGTAGGATTTAAACTTGTCACAATTTTCCACGTTAGTAATATATATATTTTTTTAAATCTCTTTCAATTTCAAACACAAACGCAAACACAAACTCATTCTGGGTCTCTCTTTCAAAATACAAATACAACCTCAATCTGAGGCTCACTTTTAAAACACAAACACAAACTCAACCCTAGGAGATTTTGCAGAAACATAGAGGATAGTGCTAAGACACGACCATGGGTGATTCTCCATATCTATGTAAAGAGGTCGGTTTTTTCTTTTAAGTTGTTAGGATCATATTTTTCATGAGTTGGCATATCCTTTGACAAAATGCATTTTACTTGTATTTGGGTAGTTATAAGTGGTTTATAAAATATCATGAAGTATGTCTTAGTGCCTTATCAAGTGGTATTATTGAAGAAATGAAGACTGCACCAAGAAACAAGTGAAGAAAAGCTGAAAAAAGTGAAACTCAACACTTGTCTCAACACAAGCTCGATACCTAGCTTCTATCAAGAATAAATAAAGAATCTCGATACCTCTCAATCTATCTAGCTTCATAGATTCAAAACTCTCATATATGTTTTTCGCCCCATGATTACTTGGACTTTTAGGATTTCTTTCACTAAACTTCTAGGGTATATAAAAGCTTCATTTTAAAGTCACCACAAGACATAGAGACTCAATTAGAGGATCTACACACTTATTGTGAAACTATTGTGTTCTTATGTGCCTTAGGGTTTTGCAACCTAGTCCTTCTCTACAAGTGTATTGAAGAACTTTGTATCTAACAACAAACATCAACTGTTGGGAGTTATATTCACGTACTAGGATCCGTGTAAAAGAAAAGTCTCTACATGATCAAGACCACTTAGGGATTGGCATAAGGATTTAACTGTAGATTAGTACTTTGGGATAAACCAAGTTTGGGGTAAGATTCTTTGTACTTGTAATCTCTTGATTCCTGATTAGTAATTCTTGGGAGTGATGATCTAAAAATCACCCGGTGGGGTTTTTGCCTTGCAAGAGGTTTTCTCCATTAGTCAACAAATCATTGTGTCAATTTATTTTCCGTTGCACTCTAGTTTATTTGGTGATTTGTTCTTGTCTTTACAATTTGCATGTAATTTGACCTAATTAATCAACTTAGATAATTGAATTAATTAACTAGGGTCAATATATAACCAAACATAAGTATTTTTTTAATTTCTTTTGAGAGATTTTTTAAAATATAATTGTATGAAGTGATTTTGTAGGTGGGTTTTGTTTTGTTTAAGCCTTTGTGTTTTTCTTGGTGTTTTTTTTTCCCCCGGGATTTGTTAGTTTTGAAAGGATAATTATAATGCGGCAACCTGAAGGAAGTCCTGTTCTTCGGTACTTGGCTACTAGCATCTTGATTAGACCCTTGGCCTCTCGATTATTCATAATGTGTATAGGACGAAGACAATTTGCTAAATCTAGAGTTGTTTTCTTATTGTTAAATATTAACCTCGAGCTCTTTACTAAAAGGTTAATGTTTTGTTTGATGGAGTTGCAAAATATCTTAATACTCCTATAAGGCTTGCTTTTTTTGTTCTTCAGGAAGAAGTTTATGACTGCATGTTTAGTTCTTTTCCGGTTGCAGTCACATGGTGGTTTCAATCTGTTCTCTGCTATTAATATTTCATGAATGTTGGTTGAAAATTAGATTCTTATTGTTTTGCTAACAGGGATTTGGCATTTTGCTATATGGGTTATTTGGAATTGTGGATCCCCTGTATCTGTGTAAGACTCTTAAGACGTTACACATATCCTACTACTTGAACAATTCAAAAACTGCAATACGAGAACAACCCAAGTATTTACCTGTCTTTTCCTTTATTCTATACTGTTTATTGGTAATATGTTTCTAGAAAGAATCTGAAATTGGAATCTGATTGCATATTTATTGGTTTTGATAGAGGAATTTTGTTTTTTAAGTTGAGGTTGTTTTTCTTTTCATTTGTGGTTGAGATTTTCTGCTTCATTCCCCTTAGAATTTTGACTAACCAATTGAAGTTGTTAATCAAATTTTGGCGGGTACAAATTTGCACAGATTTAATTTGAAATTTTTAAAGTTGAGATTGTCAATGTTTACTTCTTTACAATGTTTTGTATTTTCTGAATTTTTAATTTTTTTTTAGGTTCCTTATCAGGTGATTTTTCTAAATTAAATTCTAAATTTCCAATAAATCTCTACAAATTCTGAGTTTCTAACGATATCATTCAATTTACCACCTAAGCAAGAGTGAGTGGATGATCTGTTGTCCCTTTTTAGTCCATGACTTAAAGAGTCCCAAAGTTCTCCAAATGTAAAACTGATGTTTAGAGGGAGTTCGAAATATAGAGAACCAATCATGAGAGCAGTGCTGCATTGGCTGCAAGTTTGGAATGATATGTGATTTACTGGACTAAACAGAATTGAACTGCTAGCGTGGTTATCAGAGTGCTGAGTCTCTATGGTGATCATCACCCCTTTTGCCATGAGAGTATAGGTCAGATGCATGTGTGTGTCTGCATGCGTGCGCATTTGTGTGGCAAGGGCATGTTGTAAAACACAGATGGGACAAACTATTTGCCAACCCATAAAATCAACAGTATGGTCTCAGTCCATAGCAAATATTGTGTATGATACTTGGTTTGGGTTGACACTATTTAGATACCATAAATATTTAAATGATGGTTCTACTAAATGACCATCTCATGCTCAAATCCTAATAGAGCACAAGATTCATGCACGTTTGATCTTTTAACAGTAACTGGCTAGCCCTCACAAACCATGATAGTCCTTATTGACCGACAGTGACAGTTCTACTGTAGGTCAAAAGGTCCATTCTCCTTTCAACCAACAAAAATTTAGAGGGCCTATCTAGATTGGACAATTTTACCAGACTTTTCAGTGCTTTGTGCAACCCCTAGGCCTAGCATTCTTTTAGAACTCAAGACCATATGAAGAAGTTTTTCACTTAATATTTGAAAATCCGCTTAAGTAGGTTGGCTCCGCAGGGCTAACAATAAGTTAAGATTAATGGTGTCCTTGGAAGTTCAAAAAATAAATCTGATGTTTTACTGAAATAAAGTATCATTCTGTTTTAAAATCAAAATAAAAATTTTCAGGCGTTCATGTGATAATAGCATTTCTGTGGTACCTTATATTAGATTAAACCCCATATTTCCCTCCCTAATTTTCTAACTACCTCAAAAAAAAAAAAAAAAAAAAAAAAAAAAAAAAAAAAGGCAAATGAGCTTAAATATTTTTGTGGTTAATCTATTATTTAGTTTGAATATATATATATATATATATATATATGTATTTATGTATGTATGTGTATGAATCTTAGTGCTTGAGCAAGCAGAAAGCGTAGGAATTTCCATCTTGGGTGGAGTATCAATTGAAGTGGAAAGTGAATTTTCCAAATGGACACACCAAAATATCCAAGAAGAATCCATCAAGAAAAATATCTTAACATATTGTAATGTACTACACGTGAATTAAGATTTTAGAAACATTGCACTGTCTTGCTGAATTGATATCATTTTGTGTATGCAATAGTACTAAAGTATGCAAGTGCTTTTTGTTTATCTTTAGTTTCCCTTCCCATTTGTGAATACGAAAGGAAATTACCTTTGAAACTAGGACCTGTGCACCAAGGTACTTGTCATCCCAGGAAAACCTGGATCTCGTGCCACCAGAGGACCCTTCAAGGGCATCTAGGTAAGATTCCTCACCGGTGGCGAGAAAAAGCCATATAGAAGCCCATAACAATTCATCCTGTTAGACAGGCATGCATGGTTTAGTTCATATACAAAAAGAATAAGTAGAGTTACAAAAAAAAAAAAAAAAAAAAAAAAAAAAAAAAAAAAATCACAGAATGACGTGACAAGTTAGTTTTTAGTAAGTAAAAAAAAAAAAAAAAAATATATATATATTAGTAGTGAGTACAAATAAAAACCAATAAAAATTTGTTAATTCAATTATTGTAAAAAAATGTTGTATTTGTACGTAGTATTACTCAATACAAAAATTCAACTCTTTTAAACTTTTGGGAGTCAAATATTGAAGTTCAAATTAATCGCATTCTAAACTATTCTACAAAGTAAATTCCTTTACACTACATGCATACCTCATATCCGCTACTACCATAGAATTTCGCTGCTTTAGTAATGCTATTTTGGTACAGGCCATCGTGATCACTTGCAAATTCAAAGAGCTGCAACCATATATATGTCATTGTTAAATTACTGATTGTTCTAAAAATTTAAATAGTTAAAAAATGATGAATTTAGTAATTTAACCATTTTTCCTAACACACCCCTTCACATGTGGGTTCAAACTCTCATTTCAATAGTGGACTTCACATGTGAGATTTTTAACATTTTAAATGAGAGGTAGATCCGTAATCGAACTTAGAATTGTCTTCTTCTTTAATGTTAAATTATTGATTGTCTCAAAAACTTAAATTCTTAGGAAATGATGAATTTAGTCATTTAATTGAACAATCTCTTTACTCATATGTGAGTTTAAGCTAATCCCAAATAAGTCATATTCAACATATGGGATTTTAGATTTTTTAAATGAAAGTTATTGTTCTAGTACTTTCTTTCACACGTAGATCCAATGTTTAACCTAGAAACACATTTTCTAAGACACGTTAAATTATCAGTTATCCTTAAATTTTAAACAATTAAAAAAAATAGAAATTTAATCACTTAATCATAACGATAACAATAATAAATAGTGATGATGATGATGACGAGAGGAAATAAACCTGTTTTGCATGGGTTAATAGTAGGGATGCGTATGTTTCGTTTGTTGGCTTGAAAGCCAAACAAGCTGCAGCAAAAGCAGCAGCAGTTTCAGCAGCAAGATCAGCTCCTGGATTGTCCTCATCGATCTTATAAGCTGGACGTGGAGTGGTCATGTCTTCTGGTCTTTGCCAACATGCATGATCAGAATCACCATCGCCAACTTGACCATACAGAACGTGTGGCTCTGGATGGGCTTTGATCAAGTAATCTGTGCCCCATTGGATTGCTTCCAGTGCATATGTAAGCTGATTATTGTCCTTCAGTTGACTTTGGAACTCTATTGTGCTCCATGAAAGCATTGTTATTGTGAATGCAAGAGGGAAACCAAACTTCACGTTATCCCCAGCATCGTAATATCCCCCCTCAAGATCAACCTGTTGTGTGTGAAAAAATATATAGAACCATTCATGTACTCAATTGAAACATATATAGAATATTCACTTAAGAAAAAGTTGAACCCATATACGTACCCACCATTTTTTTCTCTAAAAATGTATTATTTTTTGAAATTTTGGGTATAAACGATAAGAACAAGAATAATCATTAATCTGTATTAAGTATTATCCATTTCCTAATGAAGATTTTGTTTCTCAGATGATAAACTACCATGATATTAATTGTGGGAGCATTTTTTGCTCTAAAGAAACTCATGTACTCCTTAGGCAATTTTTGCTTGTCCCACATTAGAAAGATTGTTTTCCTCTTTCTACCTTATAAGGGATGACCAATGGAGATAGAGTACCACTGGTTTGGCTTGTCCTACATTGGAAAGATGGCATTCCCAATAATTATTTTGCTTGTCCCATCTCACTACAAAAAAAAGGTTCTATGGCCGCGTTTTTAAAACGTGGCTATATGTCAAAAAACGTGGCTATAGCCTATAGCCGCGTTTTTTTTAGGCCACGTTTTCTAGTGTGGCCTAAAACTGTGACTATAGGACTCACGGTCCTATGGCCACACTTTTTAACCGCGGCCCAAGAAGGTCCTATTTTTCTACTAAGGTTGTGGTCTTGGGCCGCATTTTAAACGCGGCCTAAGGTTGTGGACTTGGGCTGCGTTTTAAACGCGGCCCAAGGTTTAACCTTAGGCCACGTTTAAAACGCGACTATATACCCTTAAATTTTTTTTAAAAAAAAAACTTTGATTACCAAAAATTAAGTAATCAAAAGTTTTTTTTTTAAATTAAAATTAAAATTTTTAAAATTAATACTTTCAAACTTTAAAATTTCAATTTTAAATAAATAAAGAAATTCAAAACAAAAATACAAACCCAAGCAAATTCAAATTCATTCAACAAAAACCCAGAAAATTTCAAAATTAATCAACCACAACATGTTCTAAAATACAAGAAAACAGTACAAGAACACAAACAAAACATCTCCTTCAACGAAAAAGAGTCCATATGCTCAAACAAAAATTAATCAAAACACAATCAAACAAAAGAAAATAATTTTCGCCATGGGTCAAAGAAAAATAAAGCAAAGAGAGATAATTTTACTAAGAATTCACGACCCAAAAAAAAAAAACTTGTCTAATTCTATTGAACGGCGGAAAGGAAAAAGATAGGGCAAGAGATACTAACCAGAGAAATAGATCAAGACCAAAGAAATTCATTCTTTCGAAAACCAAATAAACCCCAGAAATCATTTTCTTTCTATTCATTCTATTTCCCCGAGAAACAAACAGAACACAAGAAACTCAACAAAACCAAAACTTTAGCTAAAAAAGAAGAAACCCATTTTCCTTCAGATTCTGCATTGAAAAACTCAAACAGAGCAAAATCAACAGTAACAAATGAAGAAAAGGTTCTATAGGCCAACGGCGGCGCTCAAGCGTGGCGATCGAAACGCTTCGGCGTCGATCGCGTCGCTTGAGCGCCGCGATCGACTCGATTTCGATCAAAGCGTCGCTCGCGGCGTCAACAACAGCGAACAAAATCATGGAGCGTCGCCGTAGGGTTCTATGGCCGAGCGTTAGCGATCGGCGTCGCCGTTGAGCTTTAACGGCCGAGCTCAACGGCGACGGTGTTTGTGGTTTGTGTTTTTTTTTTTTTTTTTTTTTGACCGAAATGGCTCTGGGTTGAAATGGTTTGGGTTTCTTTGTGGTGTGCTATTACTAAGGAAAAGAAAGAAAAAATTTCCCAAAAATAAAGTACGGAGGTCCTTAGGCCGCGTTTTTAGCTCAAAAAAACGCGGCCTAAGGTCTCGTCTATGGCCGCGTTTTTTAAGAACTTGTCTATGGCCTCGTTTTTATGAAACGCGGCTTGAGTCCATCTTGGGCCGCGTTTTTTATATTCTTTATTTAAAAACGCGCCCAAGAAGCGTTTTGTAGTGTCTTTCCAATGTGGGACAAGCAAAAATTGCCTAAGGATAAATATGAGTTTCCTTAAAGCAAAAATGCTCCTACAATAATTATTATTCTACATTTTCCCTTCACATTTGAATTCTATCACATATACGACGTATAACAAACTTTTGTTAGAAATAGTGAAATTAATTATTTAATTTTAAAAATGGAAAATTGCTGAGAAAAATGTTTTGTCATTATAATGTATGTGCCCAACTCATAATTGGCAAATTCGTAGATTTTGAATGCATGCCAATGCATGGGACCCTCCAATAAGTCTATTGGAATTGACTCTGTATTAATGGAATTTCATCATCCATATATAACGAATTAGTGTAGTATATTCATATCATAACATATGAACAGTAAGAACTAGCATTCTTATTGAGACTAAAACTCATAGGGAAGAAAATAGATTTATGAATGGAAAATAGAGACTCATTTCATCAACAAACAACAACAACAACAACAAAATCATCAAAAAAAAAAAATATATATATATATATATATATATAGTCTCGTTTAATTTACCACATAACTAATATAACCAGGTTTTAAAAAAGAGGTATGTACAAATTGGTGAAAACAAAATATGTTCACAATGAAATGAATATTCTTTATTTCAAAGCAAATGAGGCATAGTTATCATAATCATAAGTCATAACCATACCAAATGGATGGTAGTTGAGTTGTTAAATCGATAAATCATATAAATTTACAATTTCATATGAAAGAAATATTGGATTTGCAAAAAAACTTGAATAAACCGTAAAATAAATAAATAAAAATTTACATTTTTTAAGAAAAAACATTGAGTTGAAAACATGGTTTTATAATGTTATGTTATTTTGACCAAATAATCATATTTTCTTTTATTTTTTGTATTTTTATTTATGGGGTTTTAAGTTTTTTGCTTTTAAATTAACTTGAAATAAGTAATTAAAAGATGAATTCAACTGTATTCCTATTCTTAGTCATTTTTTAATATATAAAACATTAAATTCTATATTTGAATTAATTTTCTAAGTAATAATATTCTATTAATTTCAACATTTGGTATGCTTGCATATTTACGTTAAAATTGAATATCGTCTCTTTTTATATATATATATATATATATATGTTTGTATATATATAAATGAATAATGAATCCAATGGTTGAATTAGTGAATCTTATCATTCCTCTAACGGTTCAAAACTCAGTTTGATTATGATTTCTATGAGATGAAGAGGTTCATGAGCAAGAAGTAAAATGTACCAAAGTAATATTTTCTACTTTTTTTTCTCTCTATTTTATTGATACGAAGAAACAATGAAAAATTATTTTAGAATGAAAACCATACAGAGTTTGAGAAATGTATATGCTTTTTAAAATCTCAATATGATATTTAATAATTTAAACCAGTAACATAGGATCATAGTTTTCCACCAAAAACGGGGAATATATATGTGTGTGTGTGTGTGTGTGTGTGGGGGGGGTGGTGGGTTTGGGGTTGGGGTTGTTGAGGAATGGGAAGTTTATCTTACTTCTGCTTCACTACCATCTGAAACAGCAGAATATGCACGCCATTGCACTCTTTGGTGAAGTGGCAATTACCCTGAACGTTGGGCCTCATAATATAACAAAGACTTGTTCAGAGCTTCCCCATAATTTATTGAAGTAAATCCATCACCATGAACCAATAAAAAGAAACACAGGCTAACCAAACCAAAGATAATGCTAGAAAGCATTGCTCTTGTGTGAAAATGCATTTCTCTTGAGTGAAACTAAAATGAATGAACAATGCCTAGAAGATAATAACATAGGTTTTTCATAATAAATAAACCATAACTGGTATTTATAGAGTTAGAGTCATCATTTATTCTGGGGGATTAATTTCTGACATTTTGGAAAAGAATTAAGAAAGATTCCAACTTAGGCATTGTGGATTGAGATAAATTAAAGTAAGATGTATTTTTTTGGGGAGCATGTCATAACCAATCTGTGAATATTCAATTTAATAATTGTGCAAGAGGTGACTCAATTAAAATAAAGCATGCCAAACAAACAATTTTAAATTCAATTCAACAATCATATAGAACATATTAAAGTAGATGCCTAATCAAGATTCTAAATTATCTTGCTAAAAAAATTCAAAGTAGAATATTTTTCACTCAAATTTTGTGCCAAGTGTATATGTTCTTGTAATTACACACAAATTTTATGTCATATGTCCTTCCAAATTTTCAATTATACTATAATTCTGTATCAATTATATAAAATACAAATTAATGCATCTAAATTTAGAAAATGAAAATTTTATTTTGAATTTAATATTTTTATAATATTAGGAATGTATACATAGGCCTTTCATAAATCATAACCGGTATTTATAGAGATATCATATATTCTGGGGCAATGGGGCATTATACTTCTTTCTACAACCCGTCAAGTTATTTTTTAAAATATAATTTTTTTTTTTAATTGGAATTAAGAACATTGCAATTTAGGCTTTGTGTAAGATAAAGTAAAATGTGTTTTTTTGAAGCACATCTCACATGCAATATATGAATACGTAATTTAATAAATGTGTAAGAGGTGTGAGTTTCAGTTAGCTCAACTAGTAAAATATTTTATGGTTATATAAGAGATCAGAGGTTTAATCTCTGCTTATAAATTAGATTTTACCTACTTTCCAATTTTGTGCTAAGTATCCTTTTAATTACACTTAAATTTCATGCCAAGTTTCCTTCCAAATTTTTTATTACACTCTAATTTTGTATCAATTATATTTACATACAAATTAAAGATAAAAAGTTTTGTCTTTTCCTATTTTTATTAGACTATTTATTCTATAAGATTCTTATCTAAGAGCAGATATAAATAAGATCTTTAATCACAATTAATGAGTCATTGAAACTAATTTATTAAGTTTAAAATTTATTTTGTAATTTTCTGAATACTCAATTGCTTTTATAAATCATTATCAATATATAATGCATCTAAACATAAAAATATAAAAACGCTATTTTGAATATTTATTATTTTTAGTGTGTGTGTATATATATATATACACATATCCTATAATGCATATTTGGTCATCTTCAAACCAAAATGTTAAAGCACCATCAATACTTGAGGGAGGGGTTGACATTCTCATAGACTATGACAATCCAAATGACTTGAAACGTGAAATTGAGAGCGCAGAACCCTGTAACTACAAATTCTTCACAGATGAGAAAAGGTAATCAGAAACCTTTTAAAAATGACTAGGCATGCATAACAAACATATGAAAACCCACAAAGTGTTCGGCTTGCACTTGTGTCGTTCATGGGCTCATGCGTGTTGCATGTGCTCTAAGCCCACTTGCAATATTTTTCTTGGGCCCATGGATGGACTATGATAAACTCTCATTTTCCTTCTAAATCACATTTTCCTAAATTCCCCAAGGTTAAATTTGGATTTTGAGGATTTCAAATAGAAGGGATTTGAAGAACAATTACTAATATAAATTTCTTGATATAAGTTTAATAACACATGATGATAAGAACTATGGAGATTCTACTAAAAAAAACTATTGTGATATGATGGATATATATAAAATAATATCGTATAGTCATTTGAAATCAAAGTCATAATAAAACTCAATTACCTTCATTAATTTCAAAATTTTTGTTGTTTTATACCCTATTTAAGTCATTTAAATTAAAGATTGAAATCTGAATTCCTCTCTTTAAATTCATTTATCCAAATGAATTACAATTGATTTTCCATGTACACTTGGGCCTCATGGAGGTATGGAGAAAAATAATGGGCTCAGTATCCTTTTGGTTGATTACTTGCAGTTTTGGGCTTTTTATTTCACTTCCGCTTGCTTGAACTTGTCAAAAGTGGGCCATAACAAAGTGTATTATATGCTTATAGTGCGGTAATTGTTTACTCAAACTCTTTGATACACATTTCATACAGCGTAATGTCCATAATTCACACGCGATATCTAATTTTTTTAAAAAAATTTATGTCCATTTAAAAGGTGAAATAAGTGGTGTATATGGACGATATATAATAAAATGTGTGAGAAAACTGATGCTCTTTATAGTGTACACTATGACTGATAGTACCGTGTTAAAATTACGAAAGACAGTTGGAAAAGCATGAACTTCAAATTTGGAGGGGAGTGCCAGAGGGGTGCTTCATAAAAAAGAGAAAAAAGAAAGGGAGTGGTGAGAATCATAATAAATTTTAATTCTAGAGTAACCACTTTTTTTTTTTTTTCATAAATGAGCTATATATATATTTGGGAGAGCATGTGCTCTTGTCATGTAGTGTTCTAATTTTGCATTTAGCCTCTTTAACTTTTTCTCATTAACTTTTTTTTATTGTAACTCAAAAAATCACGTTAAATTATTTTTACTATTATCTAAAAGATGGACTACCGTTGAAAATTAGACCAAATTAGATCAAACCTTATGAAAAGCCCAAACTCACTTATTCTCTTACATATTATGACCCAAGCATGATCCTTTCCCAAGTTTAGATGAAAGTCAAGACCCTAACTAAGGTTGTTAAAATCGGGATCCTACATAAGATCGTGAAAGGTAGGTAGGATCGTAGGATCCTACCTATTTTCAGATTTTAAGCAAAAAACCTATTGACAATGATTTTATATGTTATATAATCACTTAAAATATGAATCCATCCATTAAAAAGAAATTGCATCATAAAATGTAATTTGCACGCACTATATTGTTATTATGTCATTCTAACAAAACAAAATATATTTACTTTTGACATAATGTATCTAAAAAGTTTAGTACATGTTTAATTAGCAACTAAGTACCAAAATATTATCTACACATATGGAAAATGTTTTCCAAATTCTAAGTTCCAAATCCAAAAGAAGTTAGGCTAATTAGCATATAAAAACTAGCTAACTACAAATTTACAATATGAAATCCAAAAGAGAATTCTTGTTCTAAGATTCTTCTAATTTAATCATTGTCATTGTCATATCCCATTTCATCATCTAAATATTTTAGGTTTTGTTTTTGAAAACGTTAAACTTAAGTACTATAGGTTTTTTTAGATTTTATGTTGACATAAGGGTAAATTTGGGACTTCAATTCATTATTGAGCTTCGATAACTTGTTGGGCTTGTGAGTTTAGGTGGATTATCTTACCCAAATGAATCCCACTTAAGAAAATAATAATAATAATAATAAAATAAAAAAATCAAGCCAAATGGTAGGATCGGTAAGATAGGTAGGATTCCATACGATCCTACGATCCTATGCGATCCTACATACGATCTTACCATTTTTGCGATCCTGCTACGATTTTAAACTTTTTGGTGAGGTGGGATCATAAAATCGTGCGATTTTACGATCCGAATCGCGATTTTAACAACCATGACCCTAACCCACTTACAAACTCTCTTTCTCCTCCCTCACATGTAGATGAAACTTGAAAGCCAAGACCCCGACTCACTTAAAAGCTCTCTTCCTCCATACAAGACTCCTTCGGACTACACATACTCTTTAACTTCTTTACAAACAACGGTTTGCAATCTAAATTAAGTGATCCCATTTTACCAAACTAATGTTCCTACTCATTTTTCAAGTCTTAATTTAGCTCTTCTGTGTAAACTAATGGAGATGTACAATCAAGCAAGATATACAATCACTCTAAAAAAAAAAAAAAAAAAATTTAAAAAAGGAAATGTACAATTTAATCTCAACAGTCCCACCACTCTATTTTTACTTCCTCTTCCAAAACTTCTCTCTCTCTCTCTCTCTCTCTCTCTCTCTCTCTCTCTCTCTCTCTCTCTCTCTCTCTCTCTCTCTCTCTCTCATTTTGTGTGGTATATTAGGATTCCCCAAATTGAAGATAAATATTCATCAAGGCTACACATTTGAAGGATTGTCTTCTAAGATAACGAGTGTTTTTCTTGCTATGTTACAAAAAATGTCAAGCGTCATGTGATATGGCATAGTCACCAATAGTTATATTGCATTCAACTATATTCATATTAAATTTTGAGTTGTCTATGATGCTATGGTACTAGGTATGAATACCAATTTGTTAATATAACTTTTGATATGCTCCTACTGGTGATTAAGAAATTCATAGCAAGTTGGACCAAAGTATTTGTGATGCCTTCGAATTGCGGGTGCCTTATTTTATTTTTTTACACAAATGCATGAAAGTTGTAGGTCCATCATAAGCATAAAGATCATAAGTTTAGATATTGACAAATAATTGAGAAACAATAGTCATAGATTCTGATAGGATTTTTCCATTTTCTAGATTATGATAACATTTGTCCCTTCTAAAAATCTAAACAATTTGTAAGATTCTAATTACAAATATTTGGCATATAATCTATAATGAAAAAATAATTTTGGTCTCCCATATGGTAGAAACTAGAGACTACAAAGAATTTTAGTTAGATGCACACCAAATTTTTCTTTTTAAGTCTTTCAATAGTATTTATTGTTTTAGTTTGAGACCAATATAATTTAATTATGCTTTTTATACAAAACTCGAGACTAACATACTTTTAGCAAAGGTTTCCGCCTAGTTTGTTATAACAAACATCATTTTTTTTTTTTTTGGTTTCCCGCAGTATTTCCTCAAAACTTTCAACTAAAGACTAATCACTGTTCGTGACAGGTAGGCCCATAGCGAGGTAAATTGCTGGCTCAAGGAGTTTTTTCAAAATGCTGATGCCTGGACTTGAACTAGGGAGCTCCTAGTCAAACCCAAGACAGCCACTTTGAGACTGAGTGCCCAACCACTTGGCCAACCCCACTGGGTTTATAACAAACATCATTTGTTATTACAAGCAAGCTGCAAGCAGCAGACCAATTACCAATATGCAGAACAACAACTGGCAGCAAACTAGTACTCCCATCAAGCATTCGTTGATCAAATAATAAAAATTATATAACCCTAGATGTCCATTCATCTAATTAATTAAAGCCAGCCCTATAATATATATTTATTTGAACGTTAAGGCCAGCTTAGCCAGAATGCCAACTATTGGTGCGGGAGTAACAGTGGCTGGTGCAGCCTGTTCGTAATTAGATCTTAAGTCGGAGTAGATATCATTCTCATCGGGGCCATTAACCACTGCACCTTCCAACAAGTTTGGGTTGGGTGCATCATCGCCATAATACAAGTCATAGCCTCCTTTGCATGATACAGGTGCAGGATTTACCTTGATGGACACAATGGAAGCTCCTCTTTGATGAACTTGTGTCCGATAATTTGGCCCAAATCCTACCATGTAGAAAATTAAAAAAATATTTTGAATTTATTATTTTTGTAATATTATGAATGTATAGTCTATTACATATTAAGTAAAATAATTATTTGTGTGTATGTCTATTGTGATTATTCACTCTGTTTATTTTAACATTAACATATTTTGGAAAATTAATAAGTTTTCAAAAAGACACATTTTCTAGAAATCTATCTCACTTTTTCCTATGTTTAATAGAGATTAAAATAAGTAGGAAAATCTATCTCTTGATTTCTTTTATTTAGCTTGATATGAGATAGAATTGTTTTCTATCAAATATTTTTGAAAAACTACGCTATCACATTCCAAGTTAAATAAGAGAAGTTAATAAATTTTTTTCCTTCGACTCTTTTTTTTTTTTTTTTTTTTATCTGATAAGGTTTTCCACATCCAATAAAAGGAAGCAGACTCATGCATATGTAAGGGTTATAAGTTAGTTTCAAGTTATATTACAAACACTATAACTAAACAATCCCAATTCTTCCACAGCTACTAGATCTAGTAAAAAAAGGTTCTATCGTCACGGCTCAAATGCGTCACACCCTGCAGTCATCTTTGAATCAAAAGATTAAAACACCATCAAAACTTGTAGTCAACGCAACATTGGAAGCAATGGAGCTGGCATGGAGGCAATGTCGGAACTAGAAAAATTTTTCAAGAGGGCCAAGTTTCAAAAAATATATATAACACACACACACAGTGTGTGTATATATGAATTATATTTATTTTTTTATAAGTATATTATATTTATTTATTACTTATACATGAATGATATTTGTAATTTTGATTTAACATATTATATTTTCTTACTTGAAAATAATAATAATATCATCAAGTAAGTCTTTCATTGGGGAAAAAAATAAGTCTTTTTTTTCCTCTTAGATAAAATTCTACTCTAGCCTAATATAAGTGTATATGTGTGTAAAACACTCTCCTAAAGACTTAAATCCCAACCTTTGGCTCTCCACCCCAACAAAACTTATACTTGTGAAGTGACCATTATACTAAAAATGCACGGTAGTAAAAAAAAAAAAAAAAAAAAGACTTGATATGTCTAAAAATACACAAATCAATTTAATAAAAATAGAACATAATTAAATTACGTATGATGTACATTAAATACACTTTAATTTAATGAGCTATATATGATATAAGAGTAATTAGAGGTTTATGTTCCTCAAAATGTGTATGTGTAGAAAAATTAGGTAAATGATCATTACTTAATTTGACAAAAATCTATAAATCATGGATAACATTCGACCTATAATTTATTTAAAAATAAACATGAAGAAACATAATATGCTGTATAACCTAGAGGAATATTCATGTGTTTCTATAATAGTGATGTAAAAATATATAAATAAATAAAAATACCATTCCCCAAAGTAGAAAAAAATCTTCACTTTTTGTTTCAACATTAATGTTTTATGGAAAATGAATCATTTTTCAAAAATTATTTTCCAAAAAACTATCTCATTTTTTTATGTTTGGTAGCAACCTTAAAATGGATTGAAAAACTATCTTATTCAACCATTAGAGATTTTATCAGTTGAGCTAACTAGAATCGACTTATCTCACACCAAGCTAAATATAGGAAGTTAAGAGATAATTTTCTTTTAACCTATTTTTTTTTTATACTACTACTAAACACACAAAAAAAAAATCTTTATATAAATGTCAAAAGAGTTCTATTTCCAAGAGAAATTTCATGGAGTTCATGAGCTGCACATTTTGTTCTCTCACAGCTTCTTCAAATTACATTAAAAATAAATAAATAGATAAACAAATCATAACCACATTTTCTTGCCAAAGCTAGCTTGGACTATCATCTTAATGGGTGTGGAAACAACCCACATTTTCCCCTTAAAATACAATAAAAAGTATATCATACAAACTATTATTTTTTTCCTTTTTTTTGGCCAAATTATAAAACTGACCCTCTAAGTTTCACATTTTTTTTTAATTTAGTCCTTGAAGTTTTGGTTTTGTAATTTCAATCCTCTAAGTTTCATTCATTCTCAATTACGTCCTTCATTAGTGTTCTATTAGTTATTGTCATCCATTTACCAAAACGACGTTGTTTTGAATATTATTATTATTATTATTGTTGTTGTTGTTGTTGTTGTTGTTGTTGTTGTTGTTATTATTACTAGTATGTAGTCTTGTGCTACCGCACGGGAATAGATATATTATTAATCATGAGTTTATTCATGTTTAAAAGGCTCGATTAAGTCTAAATTCATATTATTAACCATAAATTTTCATTAACAAAACTTAGCAGTATATATATTTTACACAGAAAGATGAACCTTGGTGACAATATTTATCCAAAAGATCCATTCACGCTTTTAAATCTTTAATCTCTATTGGTGATTGAAATTTTCGCAGACTTAAAAATTTAAAATTAAAAAAAAAAAAAAAAAAAACCCTCAGAGTTGTACTCATTTTGTAGTTTTACGATGGGTCATTTTGTAACATGATGGGCATTTGTGTGAAGAAAAAACCTTTGAAGTTCCATGGCTGATAAAAGAAATTCTCTCCAATCTCTTTTTATAGAGAGAGGGGTTTGTGCATGTTTTTATACATCCTTCATAGTTGTATTATCACGAAGCAGATCCAATGGATTTAGATTGGTACTACCGATTCCCAAAGCATGAGTGTTTAATGTGTTATTAATTTCATCTCATTTGCTTCTGCTCATGACAACAAAATTAAAAATAATTAGATTGTACACGTGTATAGTAAAATTGGACTCTAATTTCAGATTCTAATTGAACAATTGGAATGATAATATATGATAGTAACAACAATAGGAAAATTCAAATAAAATTTCAAATTAAATTGTAACAATCTGAATAAAAAATTCTAGTAGAAAGACAAGGTGGAGTGATTCACTCCAAGAAGGCGACCAAACTTGCGTAAATATAGAATAATAAATCCCTCTCTGGAAAATTTACATTGTTCATAACCTTTACCTTTCGAACATTTTAAAAATATAGTGACTCACATCCGCCATCCGGACATCTACAGCCGGGTCCTCTCCAATTCGCGTGAGATTCCATTGATCACTAAGTTTCTTTGCAGCCTGCAAAAAGTATCATCCATCGATCCACAGCAGTGCTTTCTTCATTGTTATAAGTGCCAAACCTGAACAAAAAGCCAAATATAAGGATAGTGAATTTTAGGCATAACGTGCATCTAATCACATATTAGCAATTTATAACAAAAGATGCAAACTTTGTAAGTGAATAGTAAACAAAACTCAATGTCAGAACTAAGAAGAAAGCACTTTAATCCGAAACTCGGTGCAAATGTAAAGATGCAAACTTTGTAAGCAATTTATAACAAAGATGCAAACTCTGGCTTTGCTATCTTTTTGAAAATTATGCAATGTACCCAAACCAAGTTCTTATCACCGATATTAATCTCTTTGGTTTTCACGTTTGACTACAAAATCAAGAAAAACCTTAATTAGCATAGTAACTCACTTGACCCGATACATAAAAGTGGTTTTAATGAGAATGAGCCTACATACATTTAACCACATGATGCAAAATTTAACTTCAATTTCAGATTCTAGACACATGGCACAAAATTAGAGTTCTAATTTGGAATTCAATTTCACACTCTCTCTGCTTCACCTATTATTTTATATATAGATTAATTTCAAAAAAATTGAATAACGTTAATTTAAAAAAAAATAAAAAATAAAAATAAGAAAAATAAAAAACCAGAAACTAAACTCAGGGGAACGATGTCATTCCCTAGCCCACTAAATAACAAAAATAATCCTCACCCCCATCGATACCTTTATCTGTCACTTCTGGTCAATGGGCTGGTCGAGCCAACCCACCCTATTTTTACTTGGCCCATGGACACAATGGACTAGGTCGAAAGAGAAAACTCCAACCCATGAACTTGTCCATGGGCAATGCCCATTTTGTCTTTAGCGGATTGGGCTATCGGGTTTGGCCTAATGGCCTACCCATGCACTTGTGTTAGCATCTTATTTTATTATTTTTATAAGGAAAGAATCAATTTTTTATAAGGGAATAATCAATCTTTTTTTTAATGGAAAAAATCAAAGAATTTAATACTTAATTAAAAAAAAATTATGGTCAAATCTATTTAATTTTTTGTTTTGTTGATGGAAAGCTATTAAATTTTTTCTATTAAGGCTTTAAATGGTTTTTAATTTTTATCTTTAATAAATAAATAAAGTCATTTGGTTAATTCAAAGTTGCTAAACTACTAGGAAAATATATATTTAGTAAACTAAATTAACATAATCACTTAAGTATCTAAGTGGTATACAGAGTTCTCTTAAGAAATTCATTTATAACATCTCAATATCAATCCTTCATACTCATTTTATATATTTTTGTTATGAATTTTGAGTTATTGAGCTAGGCAACTAGTTGGGCCAACGGGCTAGCCCATCGAGTGCCCATGGACATAAAAACTAGCCCACAGTTTGACTTAATAGGCTAGTAGACTACCCATGGGCCTAAAAAAATGGGTCGGGCCACCTATTAGCCCAGTGAGCCATCGGACTTTTGGGTCGGACCTTTGTCCATGAGCTATTTGGTGACCCTTTTGCACAGTTCTAGTAATTTGAAGCAACTTATACGCCAAAGTTGATTTTCCATGGTCAATATGCGCAATGATGCAGAAATTCCTTATACTAGACACTCGGAACTGCAACTTCAAAACCAAAACAAAAAATCAAGTAGCAAAGCAAATACGCAAATCCTATTGAAACAAAAATGTTGACCTTACCTTGAAGACGATCTTGTCTAGCTTGGACGGAGATATCGAGGTCAATGGAAGGGGACTGGCCAACCGGCAAAGAACTGGCGCCTGAGAAAAAGGAGAGACTATGGTGGTTCCCTAGTTTTTTTTTTTTTTTTTTTAAATTAAAGTTTTTTTTTTTTTTTTTTTAAATTAAGAAATAATAAAAAATAATAATAATAATAACATCCAAAATCGCATCGTTTTGGAAAGTGGATGGCAACAACTAATAGAACACTAACGAGAGGACTCAATTGAGAATGAATGAAACTTAGAGGACTGAAATGATAAAACCTCCAAAACCGCGTCGTTTTGGAAAGTGGACGGCAACAACTAATAGAACACTAACAAGAGGAATCAATTGAGAATGAATGAAACTTAGAGGACTGAAATGATAAAACCCAAATTTAGAAGATTGAAATGAAAAAATGTGAAACTTAAAGAATGAGTTTTGCATTCTCGCCTTACTTTTTTTATAAACAAAAACCTCATGTGAAAGATAGTTTTTTGTGTTTTCTTTTATTTGGTAATATCAAAAAAATAAAAAACGAACAAATGAAAACTATCTCTTGACTTTTCTTATTTGAAGAGATCAAGTCATAACATAGTTCTTGAACTACTACACCCGCACATACTTTTTCTTGCTTACTTCGCAAACAAGGTCTTCCTAACAAAGACCTTAACGTATCCTCCCTCATGAGAAGATAATAGGATTTGAAATCCCTCTTTCTCCTTTGTTTGTTCTTAGTCGCCATTCTTCTGCTCTTGATCCTACCTATAGTGGGCGAATTTTACCTTACAAGCTAGCCAGTCTCCTTAGTTTGAAATATACTCTTCTTCCACTAAGCTAGGTTTTTCAATTGACCTCCGTCTTTATCTCATCATCCTCATTATCTAGTGTGTCTTAGTAGTACTTCTTGTTTGTTATCGATATCAATTTTATACATGTTGTAGCTTTAGCATGAAATAGGATTGTTTTCCACTAAAATTTTCTCCAAAACAATTCTATCTCACGCCAAGCTAAATAAGGAACTCAAAAGATAATTTTCCAACTCTATCACATTTAAAAACTATATATCTTCACCAAGAACAAACAGTAAATAAAACAATCACATATAGACATGAATAATTCCCGACAAGTATGCAGTAAATAAAACAAACACTCATAGTGAAAGAAATCTATATTTTTATCATACCATAAATTAATAACAATCCCTACGTACACTAAGCGGTGAACACAAAGCTGAGGCTTAAAATACAAAATTACAACATATGAGAGAAACTTTGAGCTCCATGAACTCGTAGCTAAATTGGGAGTCTTAAACCAAATTGATATTGCAGAAAAGGCACGAAACCAAATTTCCAAGAGGCATCAACGAGGCCACAGGTAGCCTGAGAAGATTATTCACTTAGTTCATGTTTGCTACATCTATTAATAGTATCGAAAAGAATCATGATGGGTGTAAGGTGGTGGGCTATGCTAGTGGTGTTGGGCTGCCTCTTGCTGCACTAAGCCCAAGTTTTCTGAATAAAAGAGTTGGGATCGCTCCGACTTCAACTCAAGTTGGTCCGACTTGTGCGCAAACTAAGCCAGGTTTGCCAGGAACGTATTTCTGACCGAGGCAAAACTGTTTCAGGCAAATCGTGGCAGACAAACATAATAATAATAAAATAAACAAAAAATATCTAACCACTTAGTAGGGAAATGACCAAACAACCCTTGAACTCAATTACAACAGCAATATTAATCATTTTCTTTACGGAAGGGAAAGAACATAACAGAGGATATTAATACACATGGGTTAGTCAGAATATTAGGGAAATCAATCAAAATCCAATCCGCGGGAGCAGAGCCAAAAAGGAAAGAATGTTCCTTCTCAACACAGTCAATCTCTCGGGAAAAGGTCCTGCGGTGGAGATTAAGCGCCCGAGGGAAACGGCCCTGAGTGGTTTTTACGCACGGATGTTCTTGAGATTTTCAAAGAGAGCCGGATTTCATGAGGGAGAGAAAGGATCAATCTACCGGTGCATGCTTCTTGTTCTAATTCTTACTTTTTCTTTCTTTTTTGTGGTTTTCTTTCTTTTCTTTCCCACTCATTTCTTTGCTATTTCTTTTTTAGTTTTCTATCTCTTAGTCAAAGTTTCCGTTGTTCCTCCCCCTTCTATTCACGGCAAGACCCTCCTTTTATAGTGCCTGTCGTAACCAGATTTTCTTGTTTTAGCCCTTAACTCCCTTTGTCTGGTTTGGGTGTCTTTGGCCAACCATCACATTAAAATCGTCTGTGTGTCGCCCTCCCATCACCGGACAAGGAAGAGTATTTTGTTTGCTAGTCTACCGTGGCACCCCTTTCTGCTACGATGCAGGTTATTTCTCTCCCTATCCCTCATGGCATGCACCTAATGGTTCCAACTCAGCTTGTCTCTTTTAGGTAGTAAGCCATCCCAGCAGGAGACACCTCCCGAAAGAGCTGAGCCGGAACCTTCAAAATAGATTTTTCCCCTCTCCCCACCACCAAACCATGCCCTCGAATCTCGACCCCGACCCCACCATGCTCTGTATTGGTGGGTGCAGTGCAGTGGTGCCTGGGCCTTGCGCGTGCCTTTGCCTTACGCGTGCCTTCATTCCATATATGTCCAAAACTTGTCTGCTGCCCATTTGTCCGTGGTGGTCCGGAAGCTCGTCGTCCGTGTTTTTTGACCTTTTATGTAGGCTGCTTTTTGTTTTCCCACTCCTCTCGGGAGCTGGGCTTTATTTGATGATGGGCCTTACATTTCTTTGGCCCACTCCTTGGTTTCCCTCATTTTTTGTCATATCGTTCTGTTATTCCTGCTATAATGATTTAATCCTGCTGGACCTCTTTTAGGCCAGCCATTTACTCCTTCTCCCGGTGGCTTGGCATGGCCACTGGTTTGCTCTTATTTATGGGCTCCTATGTCTCTTTTGTCTTTCCCTTGGGCATCCTTAGCCCGTTTGCTTTCTTTGGGCTTCCTCAATCCTTTTACTAATTCTGCATTCTCATGGGCTTTTACTAACTTCATTGGGCTTCCCCGGCCCAATAACTTTATTCTCATCCTTGGGGTTTATGGGCCTGCCATAAACCCCTTACTTTCCTAGTTTGCTTTACTTTGGGCCTACGACGGCCTTTTCTCGCTTTTCTACCTCATACACTGCCCATGGGATACTATTTCTCTCTTTCAGGGCTTCTTTAAGCCCACTTGCCTCTTCAAGGCCTTTGGGCATCCTTAGCCCGTTTGCTTTCTTTGGGCTTCCTCGATCCTTTTACTAATTCTGCATTCTCATGGGCTTTTACTAACTTCATTGGGCTTCCCCGGCCCAATAACTTTATTCTCATCCTTGGGGTTTATGGGCCTGCCATAAACCCCTTACTTTCCTAGTTTGCTTTACTTTGGGCCTACGACGGCCTTTTCTCGCTTTTCTACCTCATACACTGCCCATGGGATACTATTTCTCTCTTTCTGGGCTTCTTTAAGCCCACTTGCCTCTTTAAGGCCCATTTGTTTATTTCTTAGGCTCGTGATCCATTATTCCTGCCGCTTGGGCACGATAGTTTCTTTGTCTACTTTGGCAATTCTTTGCTGCCCTTGTTATTGGGCTTTCTTTCTTTCCACCTGGATTCTCACAAATGGCCCTCAACAATGGGCAAAAGAAAAGTAACTACATATGTTTTCCATGAAATTCCTAATTCTCTCTTAGACTGTCTTCTCCAAGCATTGTTTTTTTGTGCTGTTGTTTCGAGAAGGCATCAACTTTTTAAAGCTTGCATGCATCGTTTTGTTTTTTAATGTATTTGCTTTTAAATTGTTAGTATGCCATGGCATGATAGGTTTCATTATGTGTTCTTAAACGTTTTGTGGACAATGGGAAAAAGATTTTAAAGTTTTTGTGTGATACTTAAGCTTAGTTTAATTCATTTTGTAGTGGGGTTATATCTATTATTGCAACTTGAAGTATGTCATTTACTCTCACATTGGGTGGAGTGATGAAGATTTTACCATTGAACGATGAAGTACATTGTTGTCTGTAGACCACCTATTAATAATGTGTTTTTAGGAAAGAGTTCCCAGTCATTTGAGTCATTCTTCTTACCAATATAATTGCATTAAAATACTTAAAAAGGACCAGAGACAATTGTACTTCGGGGTTAAGAGCATTTGCAGCGGTGGAGCTAAATAACTATAATGTTATTTTAGCTCCACCAAAATACCAAAAACAGTCGTGCAGCGGTGGAGGTATTCCTATAATTTTTAGCTAAATTGCTACAGTGCACATCTATCTATAGATGTGCACTGTAGCAAACATCTAAAAAATAATAATTTTTTATTCACCCTGGATTAAAATAACACTGCTTGGTTTATTTTTTTCATTTCTTTTATTCTCATCTCACCGTGCTCTCTCTCGGTGTCACTCTCAAGCTCCCATCTGAAATTTCTCTCAAGCTCTCACCTCTCTGTTTACCGCCGCCGGGTGACCCACCATCTCATTTGAAACTCAAACTCTCAAGCTCAAGCTCTCGGACCCACACCATCCCAAGCCACCCATCTCTCTCAACTCCGGTCTCTTAACTCCCACAGAAGTTCAACCCACCAGCCGTCCCGGCCGCCGATCGCCTTAGACCCACCGTAGTCCCAACCGCCGATCGCCCAAACCGACGCCGTCCCAGCCACCCATCTCTCTCAAATCGCCTCAAACCCACGCCATCCCAGCCGATCCACTTTAGGTCAGTCTCTGTCATTTTTTAGTGAATTTTTTCATCTTTTTTCCTTTTTTTTTGATGAATTAGTGAATTTTTTCATCCGGGTGTTCGTTGTTTTGGCTTAATTTTTCTGGGTTTGTGTCATCATGCAATGTTATGGTGTTATTTTGTGGTGAAAAATAGTGTGTTGTCGCTATGTTAAGTATGTTTCATGGATGTTTGGGCAAAATTAAAAAAACCTTTGTATACACTTCGTATTATGTGAAAAATATAGCTATGTGATATGGTGTGTTGCGAGTTGGCACTATGTAGGATTGTTTGCAATGATGTTGAATTGTGTGAGGTATGTGATTTTTGATTTGGCACTATGGGATTTTTTTGCTATTTTTGATGGGTATAACATCTGAATGGACTGAATGTATTTATATTGGAATGTATTGGAAATTTTCTATTTGCAAGAATTTGTTGTGTGGTTTTCTTGTAATAGAAGTTCTTGTGGTCTCTGTAATTTGTGCAAGAAAGTTTACATTTTTGTTGTCTCTGTAATTTGTTGTGTTGCACAAAACCACAAAGAGAAGCACACAAAAAGGATTTCTTGTGGTCATTTTAATGAGATTAAGTTAGATGTCAAATTAAGTATTTATGCATAATCATGTACTATTGTTATAATTCTAAGTGTTTTAAATTTTGATATAAATGTTAGTTTGGGAATTTTCTGTGTGCGGGGAAGTTTATTTTTTTTTTTCTAATTTTATGAAGTCACGTAGGGACACAGAGTTACATAGAGACCTAACATATATCACAGGTATCATGAACGGGGATATAGAAATTAACTCACAATTTTTAGAAACGTCTCAAAATACTCCTGTGTCGGTTTCTGATTCTCCACCTCCACCTCCACCTCAAGTTGAAAATGCCTCTTCTACAAAAGGAAAACAAGGCTTTAACTTTAGTGTAGAGGAAGATAAACTCCTAGTGGTAGCATGGCTCAATACTAGTGTTGATGCCATAAATAGTAATGAACAAACACAAAATACCTTTCGTCAAAAAGTTTGAGAATACTTCATGCAATACAATACATCTAGTACCACACATACTGTTATCTCCTTGCTAAGTTGTTGGGGAGCAATTAGTGAAAAGACAAATAAGTTTGCTAGGTGTATGGCTGAAGTTAACACACTTCATCAAAGTGGTATAACTAAAGAAGATAAAGTATAAATTATATTGCAATAGTGTTAACTTATCCATTCACCAATAGTTTGAAGATATTAATCATGTTATATTTCTTTTAATTTTTGTTAGATTACCAATGTGAAGGCTTTGTATTTAGAGAAGCACAAGAAACCCTTTCTTCTTGACCATTGTTGGCTCATGTTAAAGGACCAACCAAAGTTTGTCAATCCTAACAATGCTAGATCGAGATCATCCATGCCTCCAACTTTGGAGTCAATATCTATTGGCAAAGGGATTGTGGGTCCGGACTTGGCGACACTTCCAATTTTAAGAGACCTATTGGTAGGAAGGTCGAAAAGGTCATCTGAAAGAACAAAGCCACTTTGGAAAAGATGTAGGGGAATATTTGAGCAAGAAATTGAAATTGATTGAAGATGTAACTTGGTTGGAAGAGGAAAAAATGTTTATTGAGAAGGAAAAACTTGCGATTGAGAAGGAAAGCAGGGAAGAAAAACTTAAGATTGAGAAGGAAAGAATCATGATTGAGAAGAAAAAATTTGAGATGACAGGAAGGTTAGAGGATGAGAGAATCATGATGATAGATACAAGTGGCTTAACCGAAGCACAAAAAACTTTTTATAAACAACTCCAAGAGGAAATCATGACAAGACGAAGTTCACATAATTAATGGGTTTGATTGTATTTTGGATGTAGCTTAGACTTTTATGTATTTTGTAGTGGCTTATGTAGGCCTTTATGTATTTTGGTAGTAACTTATGTATTTTGTAGTGGCTTATGTCACTTGACTTTAATCTTAAACTAGATGTATGTGTTTGTATTGTGACTTGAAGTGCAATCTAACAAAGACTTTGAAGTGCAATCTTTTTTATATTTTGTTAAGTTCCATTCGGTCTTGTGATAGGCATTGGTATAATTCTTTGATCCAATGAAACTATTATTTGATCCACTATAAGTGTTACAGCCACTATGAGTTACGACCATTATGAGTGTCTATTATATATATTGCTGTTACAGCCACTATAAGTGTCTTTGATCCAATTATTTCTATTCATTGAACATTCCTAGTATCATATGCTTGGTTTTGAGATGACAGGTCTTAGAATAAATCTATGAACAATGAGCATTTATAGTATTTCCAAGTTTTTTTTTTTAGATGTATGTGTTTGTGTTGTGACTTGTGCGTGAATTGGTTATATTTATTTTGTTGTGACTTATGTCACTTGACTTTAATCTTGCATTTATAGTAATAATTGATTTCCAATTTTCTTGAAGGTTGCATCCATGAATCACTATTTGTTTTACAAGTTCCTTCTTAATGACTCAGATGAAGATGAGATAATCGAAGAACTTATTATGGAAACATCACAACCTAAACATCGTCGTTCTATCCAACGTAATCATTTGGTAGGCCATGAGAGGCTTTTTCTTGATTATTTTGCTCCCACACCAATATATCCACCCGCTTTATTTCGTAGGAGATTTCGGATGAAGCGTTTTCTTTTCTCTATATTCAATCTAAGGTAGAAGCTCATGATTCTTACTTTGTCCAAAAAAGAAATAGTGCCAAAAACATGGTTTATCTTCATTACAAAAGATAACTGCTGCACTTAGAATGCTTGCATATGGAGTATCGGGTGATTTGATAGATGACTATGTGCGGATTGGAGAAACTACTACATTAGAAAGTTTGAAAAAATTTGTTACTGCGGTAATTGATGTTTTTTTTTAGGAATACTTGAGAAAGCCAAACAATGAAGACATTGCTAGACTATTAGCTTACGGCGAACGCCGAGATTTTCCAGGTATGTTAGGTTCAATTGATTGCATGCATTGGAAGTGGAAAAATTGTCCATCCGCATGGAAAGCTCAATATTGTGGTCATATTCGTGAGCCTACTATTATTTTGGAGGCAATAGCATCATATGATCTTTGGATATGGCATACATTTTTAGGTTACCTGGGTCAAATAATGATATTAATGTGTTAGAGCGATCTCATGTATTTAATGAACTTGTTAAAGGATGTGCTCTGCAATATATTACTCAATTAATGGTCATGACTATACAATGGGATATTACCTTGCTAATGGTATATATCCAAAGTAGGCAACATTTGTTAAAACAATTCCAGCTCCACAAGGACAAAAGTATAAATTATTTGTAGCAGCCCAAGAGGCATGTAGGAAGAATGTTGAGCGTGCATTTGGAATACTTCAAGCACGTTTCGCAATTGTCCGTGGATCTGCATGATTTTTCCATCTTGAAACACTCCAAAAGATCATGAAAGCGTGCATAATTCTCCATAACATGATTGTTGAAGATGAGCGGGATGATAATGAAGTGGTAAACTTGGATTATAAACAAAATGATGGAGTGGATAATCCTCCTCTGCAAGTGTTACGTGAACAAAGTGATGAATTTTTGTCATACATTGAGAGGCATGGACGCATTAGAGACCGAGAAATTCATTTTCAACTCCAGTCAGACCTTATTGAATATTTATGGCATTTGCAAGGCGAATCATAGGAACTTTCTTTTTTGTATGTTGAGAAGCATGAGTCATAGAAACTTGTGCGAGTGTGTGAGTTTTATTGTAATTTGGTTTGAGTTATGTATGTGAGTAAATTTATGGACTACATTGTTTCTACTATAATATGTGTTCTATTTTATATGTTTTCTTATAAAGTTCCTCCATTTCATAGTTCACATTGTTTCAAGATTGCTTCCGGAAAATTGAGACGATAATAGGCTATCATGATAATTGAGAAATTGTTTTAGTAAAAAAAAAAAAAATGTATGAGTATAATTTTGGGTTAAAAAAATCACTTGTTAACACTAGACGATTATTTGCTATCATGTGGTGGCGGCGGCGGTGGTGGAAGAGTTAGTGGGCGGTAAAAGAGTCGGCGGCGGTGGTGGCGGTGGTGGCGGTGGTTGTTGCGGTGGTTGTGATTGTTGTTTATTATAGTGGATATATTATTTTATTGTAATGGATATATTATTTTATTGTAATGTTTATATTATTTTATTGTCTTAAAAGATAAAATAGATCTACTATTGCAAAGCATGTATGTAGGTAAAATAAATAAAGTAACTTTTGGTGGAGATAAAAAACTAAATTTTTAACTCCACTGCTGTGGATGCTCTAAGTGCAAAACCTGCCTCATTTGCTAGCCACAACTATAAGTTCTTAAAAAAAAAATAAATGTAATATTCTCCTTGGAAAAACATTTTGCCAGCTGATGAGGAACAGTCGTGCGAGGTGAGACTTGCGTGTGTCCTGATCAAGGCGAAAATTGAAATCCATACTTGGCGAAAATTGAAATGTGTACATCCACTTGAAAGTGGGGTTAAGATTATTTTCATGAGGCATTTGCTATAAGCCTATATAACTAGGTGCTCCTAATGAGATCTGTGACTGTGCTTGTTCAGTCCATAAGTATGCTCACTTACTGCAGCTTGAGAAAATCAAGTCTCATAAATGGTGGGGAAAAAAATCTTAATTTTAATTTTACGTTTTGCCCATATTCAAATTTAAGGTGGGGAAAAAATTAGGTCTCGTACATGGTGTTTTCACTTTTCAGCCCTAACCAAAAAGGAACATAGTAGAGAGAGAGAGAGAGAGAGAGAGAGAGAGAGATTCATTATTGGGTAAAAACTGTTGATTGGAACTGAAACATTAGGTATATATTTTACCTTTTCGGAATAAAATGGGAAGAACAATATTTTGAGAGAGACCCTTTAAAGTTCAAAAACTAAGAGGGTTGTAAATTTTACCAGTTAAGTCAATTCTCAAAATTTATAAAGAATTTAACATTTTCAAGTAGATTCAAATTAACTTAGATCTTTTCTTTGATGACAAAAAATTTGCACAAGTTAAACTAACTAAAATCCAAAAAAAATGCCAAAAATTTAACAAACTTGAATATAAAAATAGATAAATTAACCTAAAAAATAATAATTAAACATAAATTTGTAAGTCTCAAAAAAAGCAACCATAAAATAGTTGATAGTTTAACTATGACAACAACACTTCAAATCTCCCACCTCAAGTATCAAAATATTTATAATAAATAAATAATTTAAATAAAAAATAAAAAAAATTTTAATTTAAATTAAAAAAAAAAAAAAAAAAAAAGCAACAACCTCAATTTCTACACGACAAAAGCAGCACATGCAATAGATTTTCATTAAATTATCTTGAAAGAAGTACAAAGAATCAGCATATTGAGTCAACAGCTCGATCACTAGGAACACCTTCTAAGTTCTAAAAAATACTAATTAACAATATCATAAGCCCTGATCCATGCAAAACCCTACTATCTACCTATACACACACCAAAAAAAAAAAAAACTAAAAACTAAAAAAAAAAAAAAAAAAAAAAAACATATCATAATTAAGTACGCAACGTTTAACACCCATACTGCTAACAACTTCCACAAGCACAACCTCCACAGCCACCGTCAGGTCCACCACCACCATCACATCCACAATAACAATCAAAGCCACATGAGCCGCTAGTGTCAGCTCCTCCTCCAGAGTCCAGATCCAGCACCACCACCACCACCACCACCTACAAGTCCACCGCTGGGGTCACCCCCAAGACTTGGAAGGGCAAGGTCGCCTCCACTTTGAGGGACTCAGCGGCCTTCCTTGTCGCCGCTGCAATATCTACACACTAAAACGTAGACGCAGAACACGGCCATTGCCAGAGCCGCTGCTTCCAAGCCGACAAGTGACAACCAAGGCGATCACAAAGTTCTTCATTTTCAAACACTACACGAACTGGGGTTTTTGGGGTCTTCTCTGCCACAGCCGATGAGGTTAAGTATCAGTTGAAAGCAACATTGTGGGTCTTGTTAAGTTATACGTACTATAATAAAGAGATGAACAAATATAGAAAGTACATGCAGTTTAACCTAAAACATTTATAGTTTTTTTTTTTTTTTTTTTTTTGCTAAACGTTAATTAATAGCATTCCTAAAATTAACTAAAACATACTAGTAGTATGTAACTATACAAGTCCTTGAGACACAAGTATGTCTGAAACCTTTTCAACGCGACTACTACTGGGTATAACAAACAGACCAAAAGAATAGAGCAACCAATCGTTCTCTCTCAAAAACTAGAGATTGGACAATATAAATATTATTTCGAAGATGATCAGCAACAAAGATGTCTGGGTGGTGTAGTCGGTTATCACGCTAGTCTCACACACTAGAGGTCCCCGGTTCGAACCCGGGCTCAGACATTTTATTAATATATTTTTGGGATAATTTCATAAATAAACGTTGTTGTCTAGTTCAATTTCCTTTTATTATTGATAGAGAGGACTTCACTTTCTCTTTTTTTTTTTTTTTTTTTTTTTTTTTTTTTTTTTTTTTATTATCAGGGGCACTTCACTATCACTCTCTCTCCAATCACAACGACAACATACACATAAACATTGTCTTCTAGTTCAATTTCCTTGTATTATTGGTAGAGGACTTCACTCTTTTTTTCTTTTCTTTTTTTGTCAAGAGCACTTCACTTTACTATAACTCTCACTCCAACCCCAACATACATAAACGTTGTCCTCTAGCTCAATTTTCTTTTATTATTGATAGAGCACTTCACTCTCCTTCTTCTTTTTTGGTTTTTAATATCATGAGCACTTCACTCTCATTGTCACTCCAGTCACATTTATTATCACTTAAATTTGTAAGTTTTATATACTAAAATTTTTAGTACATTGTAAAATCTACCAATTATATTCAATTAAAAAAATCTGTTATAATAATTGCATTGTAAATTTTGTAATACTTTTAACATTTTTCTTGTTATTTTAGATTAACCATAAGGTCTCTGTGGGTGTAGCTATGAACTTGGACATTCATGAAACCTAAAGTTCTGTAATAATAGAGTTATCCGTTTGCTCATGATATGGTAACAAGTAGAGGCCCAACATTTGTGATAGAATAGAACACCCTTCTGGGGGGAAGTATTGTAAAACTACCAATCACATTCTTAAATTAGAAGGAAAAAAAAAAATCAGTTTATAATAATTATGTAGTTAAAATTTGTATTTAGCATTTTCTGGTTATTTTAGGTTAATCCTATGGTTTCTATGGGTATAGCTGTGAACTTGGACATTCATATAACCTATAGTTTTGTAATATTGGAGGTTATTCGTAGCTAAAGGTAAGAGTCCTAACATTTGAGACAGAACACAACACCCTTCTCGGGACACAACAAAGCCGAAGTCATGCCAAGGGATAACGAACATGCTATTGAAATGAAAGTTGTCTTCAGTGCCCGAGTCAAAAACTTTGCTATGACTATGAGGGTCATGATTTCTGACCATTTTGATGTTATTGGAATAAAAGTTGGCTTTAGCGCCCGAGTCAAAAACTTTTCCATGAGGTCATGATTGCATTCAAAGTTCCAAGATTTTTTCTTGTTAAATTATTAGAACAATTTGTGTTGTATTGTATGCCTCAAGTAGAAGGACTGCATTTTTTCAATGAAATAAATTTGCAGAACTAGGTACCTTTTAATACTGGCAAATAATAGTCACCGAGATCAAGATACAATGGCTGACCATTTGAGCTTAACAAATTTATTACTTTTCAAAATGATAAACCTGATTGAATTTGTATTTGTAGCAATCTCATGAATCTTCATCAATGCTATAAATAAAAAATTACTTATCCTTTGCTGTAAGTATCTGAATAATAGATAAATGACTAAAGACATGCATTCCATAGATAATTGGTCAGGAAAGTTCAACAAGTAAATGCTCAAAAGTTGGACATTACCATGCTGTAAAGAATAGAATGAAACACTTTGTTTGGGAGGGCCATATCATACTGGTCTTTTTCAAAATAAGAATACAGTGCCATAAGGAAGCAAGTTTCAGCTATATGTTTGATTGTTTTCAGATTACAAAGGCCAGACTCACCAGTCACAATAGTCAGACAACATATTGACTAAGGCAAATGTTAACAATCACCGTATAGGTGCTTGTTAAGGTTGTACAAAAGTGGGTCCCATTTAATAAAATAATTAAATAAATAAATGAAATAACATAAAACTAGTCCTTTTAGTTATTTTAATATTTTTTTCTCTCTACAAATTTGACCCACACTGAAAAATATGACATAAAACTGCAAAAAGAGACAAAACTAATAAGACAACCCATAAACTAATAAGACTTGGCTCAATCACTGCTGCTCAGCACACGGGAAAACTTGTATTTCAGAGTCCATTTGTGTATAAACAAAGGTATAGACCAAGAGAGAGGAGCTATTTCTTATATACATTTCCAAAAATATTACAAAAAATAATGTCCTCCTTCTATACATAATCTTTATATTGGGTTTTAAGAAGGTAAAACAAAAAAACAAAATTTTTTTATATACATTAACAATGGAAAAGGGGGCAAAATCTTATCTGAACTGAGAGCATCTCTTCAGCCCTCCTTTGTAATTGATATCGTTCTTGGAGACACTCAGTATTCCTGATTGCTCATCTACTTTTTTGATGAGAAGCTTCAGTAATGGAACCTTGGATAGGGTTTTGCATGATCCCACCATGATCAACTTTTTCTGTACAAAGAAAAAAACGAATCAAGATAATGGTCTACTTGAGATGCTTACATCTAGGATGCTTCAATTTTCTTTTCCCTCCACTTCCCCACATAAGTAACTCATCAAGCATAAACGGGAAGTAAAATGTTCACGAAAACTAGAAATTTATAGTGGAAAAGTAATTTAAGCACTTCTTTTGCCTACCTTTGCACGTGTTAGAGCCACATTAATCCTATGCCAGTCACCAAGCAGTGAGGAAGTGCAGTTCCTCGGATTTTCGCTAGACCTAACAAATGACACCAGTATGCAGTCCTTGTCTCTTCCCTAGACCAAAGGTAAAGGGAAGTAATAAGTTACACTGATATAGGATGTGATCTTCAAACTTAATTAAGATTTAAGAGTACCAACATAACAAAATTTCTATAAAAAAAATAAATAAATAAATAATAATAATAATAATAATAAACAAATAAAAACAGAGAGGTTGAGTGTTCCTCGTCACCATTCAGCTAGGGGGACAGAGAGAGGTGGTATTATACTATTATTAGTTCAAAGGTTGGAGTGTAACTGTTGGATCCAAATAAAGCAGAATGAACCCCTAAAATTGATTACATCTTTATCACAAGCTACAGACAGTAGAAAAGAAAGACTGGTGCATTTGGATGTAGCTTTTTGATAAAAGCTTATTTGCAGAAGTTTGTTAAATTATAGTTGTGGATGTAGCTTTTTGCTAAAAGCTTATTTGCAGAACTTTGTTAAATTATAGTTGTACACAAAAAATGAGGCTTTAAAAAGTTGTAATAAAAGCTAAAAGAAAAGGCCATGGCCAAACAAGTCATTCAGTCCAAGTAAAATTTCTGGTATATAAACAATGAAACAACAATCAAACATTTAGCCTAACCTGATATTTATCAATGGTATGTATCTCCACAGAGGTTGTATACACAGCATGGCGGATGAGATTTGCCTGTGAATTATAAGGGGTAATGATGCCAATATCCTCCCCTTCAATTCCGTTGTTAACCAATTGCTCTGTGACCTTTATAATGAACATAATAAGGAACAAATATAATTCATTAGAGCTCTGAACAACTCACAGGGACTGGTCTTAGGTAACAAGAACTATTTATTATTATATTTAAATAACAACAATACCTCTGCAATTATGTAAGCTTCAACCGGGTTATTCACAGTCTTTTGATCTTTTGCCTCAAAAGCAGGCAACATATCTGATTTGTAAAAAAGAAAGAAAAAAAATTATATGCAAGAAATGATGCCATATAACAAAACCACATTAATAAAAATGATAGGCAAAGCAAAAGATTATGCATTTATAACCTGTATCAATAAATATGACTGGTTTGGTTGGATTCAAAACCTGCAATTATGAATCACTTAGTGAGGCCATTTAATATTTTGGAAGTTTAAAAACAAAATATGAAAGTCAACAGCAGAAGTTGATTAACCATTAATTTTAAATATAACACAGGATCAGCACAGAAAATTACAACAAAGCCTTAGAACTTCCAACTGCAAATAAACATCAGGTTCAACCAAGAAGACACTAAATCACAATGGAACTACAAGGAAAAGAATGTGTTTACCTCCTTTAGCCATGATGAACAAGACTTCAAACAAGAAAGCTTAAGTTTCGCACAAGCTATTTCAGAGGATCCACAGCGTAATCTGTCACCATATATCAAGGCATTTGATAGTTCCATAACTCCTTGACACATACGATACTGCATACAAATCAGCCAAGTAAGCATACCTGGTACAGAAAGAGTACCAAAAGAAGAGTCAAGCCATTAAATTCAAATTCAACTCTGAATTCAGGTCACCTGGCTCTGCAATGCAGAAATTGCCTGAGGATGTGCTTCAGATAGCCTGCAAAACAAGCTTATTCCCATTCCATTCTCCCGAGCCTCTGTGCTCTAGAAGTAGATAAGCACAATACTTCATGAGCTAAAAAAATTACAGCAGGAAAAATTCAGCAAGTAGAACTATAAACACAAAAGACATATTACCTGGACAAGAGGTGGTAGTTGATAATGATCACCAACAAGGACAAATGTTGAAGCAAACATCAAGGGTCCCAAGGATACCTGATAGGATATTCACTCATAAACTCATTATGAAGTTTATATATATATAAATATATATATATATAAGTAATAAAATTTTATTAAAAAGAGACTACTTCATGCAAAAATGGCATAAAGTATCCTAAAGAATTACAAACAAATACAAAAGGTTATATACTAAATAAAAGACTCAATTCTCTTCATTAACAATTTTTCAAACCACCACACGTCTTAAATATAAAAAAGTGATTGCCAATTAAACATAAGTGGTTATGAATGTCATCAATTTAAATCTTATCCTATCAATAACATATATTCACTGCCCACATAAATGATTAAATATTCATTCACACACATATATTAACATATAGATAGAGAAGTTTATTTTTTACAAATCTCTAGGCCATCAAAATTCAGTACTCCCATGCTTTGAATTTTAGTTTTACTAAAACTACGTGCCACAATATCATGATTTCCACTTGCCTTAGTTGTCTACAACATAATGCCTGAATTCCAATCTCTTAGTATATATCACATTAATTTAGGTGCATTATAAAAAGCCAACTCAAGGTCCTCAACAAGAAGAGTTTGATTTATAGACACACTAGAACAGATCAACAAAAGAGAAGCATACCGGGAGGGTAGTCTGACCAGCTTCATCCATGATGCATACATCAAATCTCTTGTTGGTAAGCAAGGGACTGGTAATTCCAAGACAAGTAACTGCAACAACTTTGACTTGTTCTATTCTTATTTTAACATCTTCAACACTTTGTACATTCATTGCTGTCATAAAAAGCTTTATCACATGATGGATAACAAATCAACAGATTCTATTACAAGGAGTGCTAATAACAATTTATAATCTCACCTGAAAAGCAATGCCCCTGAACTTCCTCATGCACAGCTTCATATCTTCCAATACGTACAAAATCGATGCCCTGCTAATTTTAAAATTTCAATAATGTGCACGAAAAAATGATAGTAATAATTTAATGAGGACATAAGAGTGACGTATCAATGTGAGGATACACACACACACTCATACATATGAGGACCAATCATATGAACAATCACCAGCCGATTTGCAAGCCCTTCATAAGTGGCTTTTGAAGATTGAGTAAGCACTGAATATCCCAAGGACAGAAGACTTTTTAACCGTTTCTTACCAAGCACTCTGGTATGCCTAATGCTATAGGGGAAAAATATTGATTGATGCAGAAAGAATAGGCATGATTACCAATGAATCAAGGAGGCAATCATAGTTAAGACCCCAATTAGTTGAATAAAGAAGGTAAATTTATGAATCCAGTGTTATGAAGTTGAATTTAAGGCAGTTATGGGCATGTTGCCTAAGCATCAGACTTTTCCTTACAATAAAAAATCTTTATTTAAGAAAAAAGGAAAGGTAAAATAAAAGATCAGAAGTGGCAATAACAAGAAAAAATATCCTCTATGGTTTCATTATCTGCAGTAAATGCTATATATATATATATATATCAGGATTGCCCATTTTTAATTCCAAGGCTCAATCCAATTAAGTCCGTAGCATCTACCAATTTTGCCATATCCCCCATTTTTGTTTTAAGATTAGGATCTCATTATGATATCTATTTTCCTTTTCGTCATAAACCTTTTTTTTTTTTGTTACAGCAAAGAAAGTTTTCATTACAAAACAAGTTACTTACAAGTAAACAATACTTAATAAGCAACACAAGAAAAATTAACACAAGTAGATAAGTACATTCAGTTGCCACTTGAAGCATAACATTACAAAATAGACAGGCATCAAAAAAATGAATTAACATGGAAGAAACCAAACATTTACAGTAATCCAGATTAATAAAAGATAGTGATGACCTGAGCTTTTAATTTTATAAGCAAATTATCTATGGCTGAATTTGTGTAAGATGTAAGCAAAATGGATGCCCCTCTCATCAACAGGGCCTTCACAGCATGCACCATTGTAGACGTCTTGCCCGTTCCAGGCATTCCTAGTATTAGAGTGTAATCCTTTGCTGTGAGTATCTGAATAAAAGATAAATCAGTAAAGAGAAGTATTCCATATAAATTGGTCAGACTAGCTTTAACAAGTAACTGCTCAAGAAATTGGACATTAGCATGCTTTGCAGAAAACCTTAAGAATAGCTCGACGCTGATCATCATTCAAACTCTTCTCTGACCAGACGTATGATATTGCTGGATCCTGGCTGAATATACATCCACTGTCAAATTTAGGAGCCTACAAGGACATAAAATTGCAGAATCATACAAAAAGGCATTATACGATTAGCAAGACATTGACCAAATAAAGTAGCAACAAACATTTACCTCAAGGTCAACGATCATCTTCCGAAGATGAGTACTTTGTGAACTTTGTAGAAAAAGTTGTACAAGGTTAAACCTTCAAAAAACAACATCAAGCTTGAATTCAGCCCTTGTACATGGGCAGGGTGGGTTGGAGGGACATACATCACACAATAGTTAAGTTCATGTAAGTACCTCATAACTGCAAATGAAGTCAAAAATTCATCCTTGTCAATCCGCCAAACTTCTCCAAAAAGATCCTGTGTCTCTAAAGAAGGATTGCTCCTGGGAAGCCGTAAGCGCTTAGAAAAAGAAACCTATAGTATTATAGAAGACAATTTGAAACTGTGTAAGTCATTAAAATATCATAGTTCAAGAGCATAGACTACTATGCTCTTTAAGAAATCCATTTGGAGCAGGTTTAACATTAATTGGCTAAAGTTTAAAGTACTAGATACAAATAGAAACAGCAGATGTAATACTTACGGAAACATGAGAACGACTTATCTCTGTAATGACCCCACTTGCAATGGTTTGATGGCAAGATTCAGTGCTAAGTATCTAAACATAACATCAGGGAAAAAAAAAACTAATTATTACGTCAAAAAATAAAGATGAAATACACCACATGATACAGAACTTATATATAAAAATCCTTTGTTCCACTTTATGCTCCAGACTTTGGTTACTTTTTGAGGAAAAAATGACATGTGGCAAGCTGTAACAGGTGGAGTATACAGTGGAACAGAGTGCGATAGAGGATTTTTATCCTATAATTTTATTAGGGTAACAATTATGCAAATGAATGGGCGCTCATTAAGCTTGTATGTTGCTTTTTAAGCTTGTATGTTGTTGCTTAAGAAAACAAAGTCCAGATTCTCTTGTTCAAGCGTCAATAAGATCAACTCTTACAAGTAAAGAACAGAGTAGGAATCAGAAAAGACCAAAAATATTGAGCAATCCATGCCAAACCTCTACTATACTACTATATATATATATATATATGTCCATAATTGTTATAACAAGTGTAGGAGGGAGGATTCGAAACCCTGGTTCTCGTCATAAGGGAGACCAAACTTAGCTAAAGTTACATCATGCAAAAATGTATTACAAGAAAATAATTGTACCACATAATCTCCACTTCTAAGTGTGCAGTCCATATCACTTTTAAGAGAAGAGGCAACACTTAAAGGATCCCCGCCCAATGCTTTGACATTGATGGATGATAGATCTCGATGCACAAAACGATAAATGAACCGGTTTTCTTTAAGAGACTTCTGATGTGGAAGTTTATCTGAAGCATCAAGAACAATAGAAGAAAGACAACCTCTGGAATCATCACTCTTTGAACTATGCGAACGCCAGATTTGTTTCTTTACAAGCTGAAATAGCGAAGGGGAAAGAGAGGGAATAAGCAAGTCAAAAAATTATGCATAATATTTTGAGGAGATATGTTTCAATAAAAATGCATATAATGGCTTCAAAAAAGCACCTCGATCTCTTTAGCTTCCAAGTCAATCAACCGATCCCAATGCCGAAGGAAAATGGAATAAGAAACGGTTAGGTGGTTAGTATGTGACTCGAACACATCTCCTAACCCACTGCTTTCAGTGCTTCCACCATGTGCCTACATCAATGACATATTAAGGCCAATGACAAATACCAATACTCTTGCATCTTTAAGCCCATATGACAATGATTGAATTTTGCATAATCCTTTTACAAACCCCCTAGGTGGGTTTGGTTTTCCCACACTTCATGGATATGGGATACCAAATAGAATGAATGTTCTACAAACAAAACATGGGGACCGCTAGTCTGTAAATGAGATTCTCATTATCACACTCCCATGCCCAGCAAACAGAAGCATTTAATGAGCAAGAAAAGCTTTTCACAGTCCAACTTTATAAAGATAACAAATTTACCTTATGATAGATGCTGCAAACATTAAGATGGCGACAACCTTTACACATGCTCAGACTCTGTTGAAAATGGAGATACTTTCAAATGGCAATCCAAAAAAGAGTTTTCCAGAAACAAACTATAATTAACAATTCAGTAACAGTCATACCTGTATCATTGCGGGTAGTTGTTGTATTGTTGATGCCTTGAGAATATCATTTGCAAGCTCATTACGACGCATAATTAACCCAACCAAATCAGATCTTCGAACCACGATCCCCTTTACACAAGGTCTATACACACTCAAAAACCTAAAAGTTTTTAGAGAAACAGAGAGCACAAATTTATTTTAAACTTACCTGTGTCTGACCAGACTGAAGATAATATAGAAGACCTGAATCAATATGCTTCTGGTACCTAAATAAGAGACCAAATCAAAATAAATAAATAAAAGTATGCTTTCTTAAAGGTTCTCTATCAATAATAGAGGCATGTGACATCCCTCCACCACAAAAAATATATATATGCAAAGAGAGGGGATGATATGCACACCTCTCAGACATAAGGAGAGTGTATAAGATTACTTGTGCACTGTGCTCCATAGATGACTGCAAACATCACTAGTGTCAAAAGAAGGATAATACCAAAGAAGATAAGATTATTTGAGTAGTCCAATTTTCATTATTCTAGCATTTCTTTTGGCTATCAAATCACAGTTAAGACCATAGACTTGCCTGGCCATTTGATGCTTTCCCAGTTTTAAACTCTAAAGGCATAATCTTCTCATGAGCTTCATTTTTGTTTGATATTACATTGGCTCTGACTGAAGCATCAATCATCCCTTTCAAGCCATATTTAGGGGCCCAAGCCATCTCCTCAATATCAATTACCTACATTTACAACAGAAATCTTCTAAATAATGTTGTTTACATGGAAGTGAATGAAAACTAGAAAGTGGCACTCCATTTACAGTCTCAATCTTCATAACAAGAACTGTCTCTAACAAAGTAACAGCAAATAGAGAACTACAATTATGATAAATATATGAATAAATCATTCAAATGTGTGCTACAACAAATTGATCTCCAAATGAAGGTTTGACATGAATTTATAGACTGCAAGAAAAAAAACTAGGGTACATGCTAATCAAAATATACACCTGCCACCATGTATTTTTCATATGGTCTATTAGAGTTTATACCAGTGAATGCATATTTAATATATGCAAAATTGAAAAATGACAAGTCATTTTGTTGCAAAGAGGTGAGATTTCTTGCCTCAGATATGTTAACCTTTTTCAGCCCCTCATCAGATCCAAAATCAACAGAAGGAGCCTTGGAATCCTGTCAACAACAAAATAATTACATCATTAGTCCCAAGAGTTGGATGTTTGCCTTATAAGGTATAAAACAAGAATAGGAAAAAAAATACCATGTGTAGTGTAGATCATATAATAAATATCTAAAGGCATAATCAGAAAATTTTGGAATTTGGATGGCAATGGGGTGGGTTCATGCCTTCCAACCTAGGAAGCACGGGTGCGTTTCGGGACTCGGGTGCGGGTGCGGGTGCGGGTGCGGGACTCGGCAATTTTTGAAAAAGGTGGGTGCGGGTGCGGCGGGACTCGGCGATTAAAAAATTAATAAAAATATTTTTATTTATATTTTTAATATATTACTAGACATATTTTTTCACATTATTTACACATATACCAAATTTAAGAGTAACAGTAGATAATAACTAAAACATGATTTTCACAAATTAAATAAAACCCACAAGATTAATCTTTTTTTTTTTTATTCTCTCCATGAGGAATATCAACTTTACATTTTTTTATTTTTATTTTATTTCCCCAAGGCTCCCATTTTCCAAAGCTTAATCTACACCACATTTTAAAAAAATCTCTACACCAAGTCAGCCTATCACGTCTACATGTTTTTTCTTCTTTCGTCTTCTACCTTAACCTTTGTTTCTTCCGTCACTCCCCTTCCCACTTCATACCTTTCTTTTTTAACCCTTCTTTAGTTTTCTTAAACTAGTTTACGCAACATCTAGACTGAGTAGAGGCAAGAAAACAAGACAGAGAGAGAAAGAGAAGAGGATTCTGCACTTTTTTTTTTGAATTTCGGCGTTTCGGCAGGACGACGGACGCTGCCCGACGTGGCACCGACACGCGGTCAGCGGCGTCCCTCGCGTCGCCGCGTCGCGCCGCGTCGGACGCGGGTGCGGCTCCTCTGGCGCCACGTCCGTGCATCCCAGCTTCCAACCCCCCTAGAATGCGCTGAATTTGGGAATTGGGACTCACACAGATGATGAGTGTAGGTATTTTACACAATTTTGATTCTGGTTATATGATTACAACGTTTTCTGTTGTTTATAACCACTAAGATGTCAATATATACACAATAAAACAAGAAACAAAACCACTACATACTCCTCTAGAAACAGAGCAAACAAACAAATGAATAGGCTCCATGCAGGAATTAATGTGGTTCACAATCAGTCCAGTTAGGATGATTAAGCTTTGGCAAAAACAAACAAAATTCATACTATTGTTGAAAGGTAATCAAGAACAAAAGTACCAGCAATAAGAATATATCAGCCCACCTGTGAATCTTTGAATGTGATGATCCAATTCAATATTTTTGGGATAGCCTCAATCAAGGTTTTCTGTATATCATTTTCATTTACTGCAAAATCCACATGTGGGAGAGATTAGAACTTTCAGACAAGATAATCCATAGAACTAACTGATGGCATTTTATTCAAAATATTTTGGTGCTTGAAAATGGACCACCAAACTGATGCAAATGCTTCAGTTCTATGAGTCCACAATAATGATGAGCATGGAAAACATTGACAGTTTAGAAATTACAGTTAATTGCAAATATATGAGTTTGCACCTCCACATGCATATAAGCTTTCAATGCTTTTCTGGAGCACCACTCTTGCATATTCCTCCAGGAACTTTATTGTTGGAATTTCCTTCATAAGTCCAGCCTGGAAAAAAAAAAAAAAAAAAAAAAAAAAGAGAGAGAGAGAAAAGAGATCACATATGAAGTTCATAATATATATATATATATATATATATATCAAACAATCTTTCAAGGTGGTAGAGCGAGTTTGAAAACCTGAAAAATTTGGTGCAGCAAGGTTCCAATTAATGCTGCAGTTGAATACTCACTGCACTTTACCCTCTCATCCAAAACTGTTCGCCTAGGGCAACTGAAACTACCAGCAACCTAAAAAAACAAATCTTTTTATAAGGAAGAAATGAAGGGAATATAAGCTCAAATCTAGTCAACAAATATGCTTGTAAGAATGCTTTGTAGAATCCACCAGTAGGATAGCCACAACACATATTGCCACATAAAAATAATACAATATTCATCAAGCAGGTGATTCTTACCCGTGTTCCAGAAACCAATACATCTGGGTGAACAATTATAAAATTATTGTCACGATCCACATCACACTTTCCCTGGTCGTCAAATTCGCCAATCACATTTACAGTATCTCCAGGTGCAACGACGCTATAAAACCTGACAAGAAATGAAAGAAGGAAAATTTTGAGGAACAATAAGAACAAAATTTCCCCAACAGTGAACAGCCACTGATTAACCTGTACAACCAATCAGGATCAGCAAATCTTCTGCATTATATGATTCTCAGTAGATTATAGGCACTTGGTACAACTTCTAAGGTAGTAAATATAAGATAGTCCTTTTGGAATTCTAATATACCAGTACCAACTACTAAGAAAGCAAATAGGATGACTATATCAATTAAGTTCTTGGCAACGATAAGGTGAACCAAACACTGGATAAGTATATGAGGAGACCAATAGATACGAGCTATATACCAAACATACCAAGCCAATAGCTAAGAGGGGTTAATATCCAACAACAATTCAGGTTATACTGTTATGGTGAAACATATGAGAGCATAAAGATTGTTTTGCAGATACAGCCTCTCCCATCCAAAAGGGGTTATGTTATATAAACTAGAATGATGCTGGACATGGATTTCTAATCACATCAAGCAATCCAGGTTAACCTTACAAATCACAAGGTTAAAATGGGCATTAATGCAAGCCAAACTATTTTCAAGTGTTATAGTATTAATGATGATGATTATGAGTATTGAAAGCCATGAAATCATGCTTGTACATCCAGAGATTTCAGTTGTATGCAGTTCATTTTCCAGAACAATTAACAAGTTGAGATGATCTTTAAGTTCAAAGCAAAATTTTACAATTGGGGGGGGATAGAAGGGGGTTCTAACACTGGAAGAAGAAATAAAATTCTTCCACGAAAGAGGCATTGAATTACTCACCACTCTTCCCACAAATACACAGCCCGCTCTTCTCCACTACACTCGTTCAGTAAGCGAAGAACCTGAAAAGCAATTGTTCAAGTTTACTACAGTTCTAGCTCCATTGGAACAATGAATTGGTTTGCGTATAAGGCTTACTGAAAACCTTATATGGGCATTGAGCACCAGAGGAGTCAGCAGGCCTACGCTTCTCAGACACCTGTAGCACAGATGCATTGCATATAATCAATCCTTAAGAACTCATTCTTCCCTTTATCAAAGAACCATTAAAATAAAGCACATCACCAACACAAGGACATAATATTGAATCAAAGAAGTAAAGCATACCTCCAATACAAGAAAATTACAATTGGACAAATCCCCAATGGCATCTTCTGGTAAATCCACTGCCACTCTTTCTACTGTAGGATCAACTTCAACGGTCATTCCATCACCATTTCTATTATGAATTTTCGATGAATATGCCTCTGTATCATTAGATATGGAGTCTTCAACAGAAATGACATCTTCTACTTGATCCAAAAGTTCAAGCAATGCCTATGAGAATAGACAAACAAGTAGATATCATTGGTAATTACAACTACGTTATGAGAAGACATATTAGACTTATGAGCAACAAAGCATATCAGGCTATCAGCTTCCAACTCAGAAATCGAAAACTTGTGCTCTATGTTCATGCGATAATCAATACTTAAATTGGAAAAGTGGTATGATAACTGAAGAGCATAAGTAAAACTGCATAGTACAACCAAACCTTTTTGTGTTGTCTTAAACCTAGCTGATCAGTTGCTCCATTGCAAGCTACACCGTTAGCAATCTGTGGTTCAGTTACAGCATAAATCAGACTAAGTACACACTTAAAGTTGGCAACTAAAAAAAAACAGAGCAAGAAATCAAAAACTTTTGAGTCCTAAATATATAACTTAGTTAAGAGGGTACTATTATTGGTCTTTTCTTGAATCCTAAACAATAAACCATTTAAAGAAATAGTTTTTCTCAGTTTTCCACAAATTGTTGGCCTATGAAAACAAAATTACCTTATCATGGCAATATGATAGAGATGGTGGAGTTCGAAACGGGCTCTGTCCACTAGCAACTCCAGTACTAGTCAATTCACTTCCATTCCCACACAAATCCATATCCTGATCCAGGTTAACCCTTTTGACCCCAACCCTATTCATGGATACCAAAGATCTTTCAGCAGCCTTTCGTGTCGGCGATGAGAGCCACATCTCAACCTTCCCAGCTTTACCGGGAGAAATTGGTGCCTGCACTAATCACCATCACTTAACCATCTGAATCAATCAAAACATAACAAATTGACAACAGATGCATAAGGAAATCAAAAAAAAAAAAAAAAAACATGCCTTTTTTTGTGAGCATTGCTTCATGCGTAAAGAGTTGAGCCTCGATGAATCAGCCAACACTCTCATCATCTTCTCTGGCACACGCTTTGAAACCGCTTGGAGTCTTTCGTTCACCGGAGATATCTTCCACGTCACCTCATCACCCGCATCATCTTGGCTCTGCTTTATCAACTATATCACCATAATTCAAGAGTTAAATAGTAATTTACACAGTTTACGCACTTTAAGCATTTTCACCTAAAAATATTGATTAATAAATGAATATATGTATCAAAATCATCAGAATTACAGAGAAAAATCAAAATGTGGACTAAAATGGATGCTATAAGAGAATTGAAAACTGTGATATTTATCAACTATCACCATGTTGTTGTTTACAACAAATTTAACCCTAAATTAATAAACTTTACTCTAATTAGTATTCATTAAGCATAATTAAAAGATCAAAATAAATAATTTACACAATTACTACACCCTAAAAGCATTTGCACCAAAAAATTGTTAATGCTAAAAGAACATATTAATTAATATCTAGTAAACACAGGCACTTCATTTAGGGTGTTATACCCATGTCATATCTGTGTTATACCCGTATCATATGGTGTTATACCAGCCATTTCAAGTTATAATTTTTCAAAAATTGCTCGAGTCATTGTGTCGTACCCATATCCTTGTCCATGCCTGTGCTTCTTAGAATTCAATATCAAACAGAGAAAAAAACAGAATGTGGAATATAATGGATGCTATATCACCATGTTGATCAGTTGATGTTCACAACAACAAATTTAACCCCCAATTTAATAAACTTTGCTCTAATTAGTATTCATTAAGCATAATTAAAGGATAAAAATAAATAATTTACACTATGCCAAAAAATTGTTAATGCTAAAAGAACATATTAATCAATATCTACAAACAAACACTTAATTTAGTGTGTTATACCTGTGTCGTATCTACGTCGTATCCGTGTCATATGGTGTCTTACTGGCCACTTCAAGTTATAATTTTTCAAAAATTGCCCGTTTTGAGCCCATATGAGATGTGATGCAAGCTTCAACTTATTTGAGTTTTTAGCTTCTTTTTGGTACTACTACTTATAACCTCATTGCACTTTTTGATACTATTCATGAATCCATTGTATTCAGCTAACTTTTAACTTTTTTTTTTTTTTTTACACTTTCAACAAAAAGTTTTCAGTTTCAGCTAAATAAGTTATTCCAACCGAACATCTTAGATCAATATTAAGCAGAGAAAAACATAATGTGGACTATAAAGGATTGCTATAAGAGAATTGAAAAACTGTGATATTTATCAACTATATCACAATGTTGATGTTTACAACAACAAATTTAACCCCTAAATTAATAAACTTTACTCTAATTAATCAAAAATAAAAATTAATCAAAATTATCAAAACTAAGCAGAGAAAAATCAGAATGCGAAGTATAACATTTACCATTCCAGGCGAGAACTTGAAGCGCTTGAGAGACACGGACTTGGAAACCTCCGGCGACACCTCGGAGAGGTTCTCGTCGGCGGCGTTAACTCCGACCAACACCACGTTATCCTCAGGCGTATTCTGCGAAACGGCCTCTTTCTGACCGGGTTTCTTCAAAGCCGGTCCGTTTTCATTGCTCCGATCAGTCAACACCGGAGCCGAAACGGCGGCGGCGGCGTTGGAAGTGAGAGGAGGCTTGGGGTTTTGAGAGGCGTTCTGAGTCTGAGTGTGGCGATCGAAGAAATGCTGGATGCCGAACTTCGATGGCGGCTGCGGTTGATTGCTGTTATGGTTCGATTTCTTGATGATGATGATGATGATGATGAAGAATTGGGCTTTTTTCTTGGAGGCATTGGAGTTGGAGCTGAGGAATGAGAGGATTTTAGGGTTTTTTTTTTTTTTTTTTTTTTTAAGTTGATTTTAAGCTTCCAATTATGCTCAGAGAGTGAGTGAGTGAGACAGAGAGAGAGATTTGAGCATTGTTTAGGAGTATTTTGTTTTGTGAATTTCAGATTTGTGATTTTCCCGCCAAAACTTATGGCGCTTTGTTTTTATTTTTTGGGGTTTGGGGAAAGATGCGGATACGTTTTGGGCCTTTTGGTGGGGGTTTGGAATTTGGACCTTGTCGAGTACAGACGGGTGGAATTTTGGGCCCTGTCGCCAGACCAATTTCAGCCCATATTTAATAGTGGAAATTTTTTTATACATACATACATGTGACAGAATTTCAGCCTTCATAATAATTACACTTTTATCATTAGAGTAGTAAACAATAACATTTACTTTTTATCTATCTACTTTTTCAAATACATTTTTCAATAGATTCTCAATCATTTCTCTATTTCATTTAAATATTATTTCTTTATTCATTATTTATTCATTTTTTAACACAATATTCTCATACCCCATCCTTACTCCTTTCTTTACTAATTTTTTATTATGTTTTATTCTTTTGATAATGAACAGTATAACATCAAGTTTGGAGAATGACGGTTCATTATCAAAAAACTTTTTGAGTTTTAAAGAAGCTGTTGGAGCTATTTTTCCTCTTTTTTATGGTTTCATTCTCTATATTTTGGCTTTGCCTACTCTATTGGAGATACTCTTAGCTCTGTTTGTTGAGAGTTTTTATTTAGAGGGTTAAATATTTTCTAGAAAATGAGTAATTTTTCAAAAAGTATTTTTATAAAAGTATCTCTTTTTTTTTTTTTTTTTTTATGTTTGGTAACAACTTCGGATGAGTTAAAAAAAAAAAAAAAAATTCATAACTTCCCTTGTTTCACTTATTGTGAAATAGAGTTGTTTTCCAAAAAAAATTTAGTAGAAACTAGAAAACAATATCTAAAAATAAATCATACTTTTTTTTACTGACCAAATATAGTTTTATTTTGACTCATTTTTTTATGCTATCAAACACTGGAAAATCTGGAAAACTATCTTTACACATTGTTTTCCATTGAAACAAACGGAGCATTAAATCAAAACATCAATTAGTTTTTTGTGTAAATGGAGTTTAAATCTCAAATCTTTTATATATATATATATATATATGTGTGTGTGTGTGTGTGTGTGTGTGTGTGTGTGTGTGTATTTATATAGCTACATTTTTTAGTGGGGTTTTCTATGGTACACCCACTATAATTAAAATCCTTTTATTTCAAGAATGTTAATATTAATATTAATATTTATAGTTATAAATTAGTTGTGTAGGGCCCTTGGGCCTAGAAGTTCATTATTTATCCATATATTGGGTCTATGGCCCAAGCCGAGAACAAGGATGAGGAGGAGAATAGAGGAGACTACACCGATAAATAAAAGGTGGTGTTTGGTCATAATAGCTCGAAGAGTGTGCCGAGGATATGGGAAATCTGGAAAACTATCTTTACACATTGTTTTCCATTACATTAAATCAAAACATCAATTATTTTTTTGTGTAAATGGAGTTTAAATCTCAAATCTTTTATATATATATATGTGTGTGTGTGTGTGTATGTATATTTATATAGCTACATTTTTTAGTGGGGTTTTCTATGGTACACCCACTATAATTAAAATCCTTTTATTTCAAGAATGTTAATATTAATATTTATATTTATAGTTATAAATTAGTTGTGTAGGGCCCTTGGGCCCAGAAGTTCATTATTTATCCATATATTGGGTCTATGGCCCAAGCCGAGAACAAGGATCTGCCTGAGGAGGAGAAGTCTTCGTTAGAGGAGACTACACTGATAAATAAAAGGTGGTGTTTGGTCATAATAGCTCCGAAGAGTGTGCCGAGGATGAAAACGTCCTCGGCTAGACTGTGTTGAGGTTTTGGAAGATGGTTTGACAAAACAAAGATGAGAACCGAGGAAATTCAATTAAGGCAGACAAGCATTGCAGAAATATCAGATAAGGAAGAGCCCAAAAATATATGGGGAAAAGCTACTACCTCCGCATTAAATGCACTGTAGCTAACTCCCTAACCGCATTAATGTAAAAGTGATACCTGAATAATATATTTCAGCCTTACAACTATTACATGAGGACTTATGGGAAGAAATCTTGATGTGACAAGTATTAGCACTAACCATCTAGCATACAAGTGGAAGGTGGAGATAAAAATGAGGGAGAGTATAAAATAAGAAGGAGGAAACGAGATTGGGGGATCAAAAAAGGAGAAGAAAAAGAGAGAAATAAAATAGCATTCCAGAATCAAACTTGTAATCAGACTTGTGAATATAAAAGAGCAGACCTCCTCGGACTTTGCCGAGGATGATTTTTTCAATACATCCCTTTTTCTTTTCATTCTCTTATCATCCGAATCCTTCCCAATATTTGTTTAATTAACTAAAGCCCAATTTTCCAACTCACTCTCTACAAATTTATTATTTTTGGGCTTTTTGGGCCTAAGTCCATCCACATAGTGGGCTGGAAACTCAAATCAGGTCCTTACAAATTGTAAATATCAAAACACTTCTATGTATATATATAATCATAAAAATGGCATATCATACGCCTTAAGTGATATGGTTTTTTTTGTTGTGGCATAGGTTCAATGAGTTCATACCAAATACCAATTTTTTTTTAAGAATCAATGGCCTAGGAAAATTTTTAAAAAATGGCATAGGAAAAATATATATATATATATATATATATATCTATATATATAGGGTTAAGTTCAAATTACATCTAGTCTTCGTTTGGAATGCATCCATGTCAAAGCATGTCCGGCGTTTTTGGTTTTTTTTTTTTTTTTTTTTACAGCGCTTAATGCATTGTTTATGGGACATGAACAATGCAAATAGGCAAATGAACAGTGCTAAACAAGAATGAACAAAAGTAGCCATAAATTTTTTTTTTTTTTTATTATTTTCAGTTTTCAACAAAATAAATAGTATCCATACACACACCTAGTGTAACTCTAAGTAATGTTACACCACCCAATAACTTGTTATTGAATTAATATTTTGAAAATCCAACCATTAAATTACATGTTTTATATGTTCTTAACATGCGTGCCAATTTTCATATCAATCGGATGTTATTTACCATTTGATCTATAAACTCATCTTTTATACATTATTTTAAACTACAAAAATTTGAATTTTAATAATTGATTAATGACATGGCTATTAATCTTTGATCATCTCGAAATTTTGCAAGTATAAAGAATATACGAAGATAATGTAATTTAACAGTGAACTTGTCAATGTTCGCATCCAATTAAAAAAAATTGAATAGTTTAACATTACTTAGAGTTACACAAAGTGTAACTTGAACAATTTAATATATATATATATATATATATATATATATAAATATATATGACTAATAAGTAAAAATTTATGTATTAAAATCATGAGACAAACAAGCAAAGGCTATATTACCGGTTCACAATCATCAACAGTAGCAAGTAGCCAATAAGAACTCATAATTTCAGAATTAGAAAAGAATTGAGAATCCTCATCTTTTAGGTCCCTTTGAGGACATTTAAGTTTTAACAAAGAACAAACTCATCAATTTATTTCTATTTTGATTATTTTACACAATTCCTCTCAATTTTCAAAACAGTTACAACAAATGGTAAGCATCTCATAGTAATTTGATTATTTATGCAAACAATATACGTAGAAGAATATTTGATTGCTGGTTTCAGGTTTGTTTCACTAGGTAGCTATTTGAATGTTGTCATGCTTTGCCGTGTTATGATGATGGTAAGTCCTTAGATGAATTATGGAAATCCAGATTAAGCAACAAGCCACATGAAGAAAGTTGACCAGATTGTTAAAGAGAATGATGCCACAACATAAGTCCATAGCATAATGACAGAGCATTCACTTTCTCCCGTCTTAAGCAACTGAGAAATAGTACCTGCCAAGTTCATGACACAATGTTACTAATTCAAATTTTAGCATATATAGTGCTTAAGTGCTTTGTTGAGAAAATCACAACCAAGGAATGGACAACTGAACATATTTCATCAAATAGTTTGTTTACTTTGTTATTAGGCTCAAGTTCAAACCTAGTAATGAATTGTTTAAACTTGGTTTATTTACTTTGTTATCAGGATTGAGCTGAAGTGAAGTTTTAAACTGAGCTCAAATTTTCTGTTCAAACTTGGTTAGTTAATTTTATGAACAGGCTCACACTTGATCAAATCATCCCTTGCTGAAAAACCTATATCTCTTGAGTCTAGATTTGTTAATGCATACTATGCATCAAATTATATTCTGAAAATATACTAATTAACTCTTGCACTTCAATAGGAATAATGTTTGCAAAACATGAAACAAAAATGCAAGTTTTGACAAAATTTTCTTTGTAGTTGATACATATTAGCAATGGAAAAAATGTATTATCTTCAGTGTTTAGGAAAACTTTGTGCTAAACTTGGTTTTGTTCAAGCTTGGTTCATTAAGTAATTGAACTTCAAACTCCTGATCTTCGTTTGTTTAATTAATGAACAAGCTGAAACGAGCATTTTCTGAAGCTGAACTCAAGCTATTCACTAAGACATGTTTTATCACCTAAGACACAGTGGCAAAAACGAAATCTTTCATATTAGTGGACAAAGATCCACTTCTGCAGGGTCTAGGAGAGGAAGTAGGTAGGCAACCTATGTCATTTATAGAAAATATTGGCAAAACATTAGTACATTAAGGATTAATCTAGTTGATTTTTAGAATGTTCAATCAATAAGCCTACTCAGTCTGATCTTGCCTAAATATTTCTAACAAGCACAAGGTATATATGGCTTTCAAACATAAGGCTTTAACAACAATTGCCAACAAACAAACCAATCTGTTAAGCAATGTAAACTTAAACAAGCGCAAATATGGATACCACCTTAGGTAGCATCTTTAGAAGCATTAATCACGTCTTCCATACTTAATGGGATCAAAACTGGTGGTTTTAGGCTTGAATAACTGCATATAATAATCACCAATGGAAATTCAGTGATCACACATACCTACAGTCATAGCGGGTGGAAGAGCATACTGAAGCATAAGTGTAAACTGATATAATGAATCTGATCCCACCACGCCAAAATGGTTTGCAGCCTTAACAATAACAATACCCAGTAAAGGCGATATAATGTACCGAATTGCAATAATCCCTAGGACAATTGATGGACCTACTTCAGATCTCTTTAGACCTGTAACAACAAATATATTAAAATAAATATCAGAAACCTTTCATGGACAATTAATGAGGGGATTGAGCCAACCCAAGGAATACATAATAAAGATTACAACCAATGTTAAAAGCCACCTCTAAGAAGGTTCGCTCCAATTAACAATGTCATACAGGGTATTGCTGCCTCCCTGTAGAAGAGAAACGAAACTAAAAGGATTTAATGCAGATTGGCAGATATAGAACACTCAAGCTGCAAATCAGAATGTTCAGATTGAAAAGCGATTTTTTCATGTTGTTCCATTGCTTCTAAGTTGTGAGAGTTAATGGTTCATTAGGGAAGACTTAATTGCTCAGAGGAGAAATACTGGTTATTTCAAAAGGCCCTTTCAGGCTGTGCATATTTGACTATAACAACTATATGTACTTATACTATTGCTGCTAATATATTATTATGGAGTATTTACTAGTAAATATGGACTATTGCTACCAATTGTACTTCTAAATATAAATGGAATACTTTTGCTGAGAGAGTTTTTTGCTACCATATGTGTAATTGATTTTTCAGTCTGATGCATTGGTCTTCTCATGGGAGTGATTCGCACATGTTCATTCCTTAAATATAATTATAAATTTAACTTTGATATGTGCATATTAGCACTACTTCAAGTTGCAAATATAGGAATTTTAGAGTTTAGAATTGTGAGCAGAAACTTGAACACCAAAATCAAACTAAGACTCAAGCAGTGGGAGCTTATTGAGCCTGTGGCAGGATTCATACCCTATCAAACTCACAGAACTGTAGATTGCACGAAGAGGAGCATCATCACCAATTAGTAACTTTCGAATTGGAGAGACTATTCCAACTGTAAACGCAATAATCTATAGAAGTAAAATAAGCATATTATTTAGAGATCCCTGTGTGGCAGCATATACACAACTTAAAAAAAAAATTAAAATAGATATATTCTGAATAATTATTTTGAGCTTTTGAAATGAGTCAGGCAGTGCATTATGCCATTCCCCATTTAAAGTGTATAATTATATTCAAGTTTCAAGAAACATAAAATGTTTAATTTTGGAATGAATATGCTTCCAATATAATTTCTCTAACTCAAGGTCAAGATGGAGTGAATTCCTCAGATTATCTACTTTCTAAAAAAAAATTAGGAACTGCAAATTTTACTGGAATTAGAGAAGTAAACACAGACCATATTGATTTCTAACAGAATAAAGATAAAGCTTATGCCGAATAGAACAAGAACTATGAGAATACCGCTGAAATGGTAGCTGGTGCAAACAATTTTTTGAGGTCAATGTACCCATAGAGCTTCTTAAGGTGCAGCTTAGCCTTCTCCAGAAATGATACCTATCAAATGAATCTTTAAAAGGGTATTTTATTCAAGAAGAGAATGGGGAGAAAAAAGGGAAAGAAAAGCTACCTTTACTAGCACTGAAAATCTTCAGTATAAAACAATATATCTAATTAATATTATATAAAAGTTAGATTGTATGAGACTTACAAATTGTAATGTGATATTAGTCAAGAAGACATGTGGTAATCCATGTATTGGAATTAGTGATCTATACTTAAAATGCATCTAATTTCACAAGGAATCATTTTAGGATAGGAGAGTAGAATATTCCATTCAACATTACAAAATTTAATAAAAGTACAACTATTTTATGCCCTCAATCTCCTACATTGAAGCTATGTCCAACATGACCTGCACATGTGCTAGCTTGCTTCTTAATGTCCTCTGATCTTCGTACAAGCAATTATCTTCTAACTGAGAGTCTAATGTTCTAGGTTAGGATTATTTCTTCTTTATTTCTCATTGATTGAATTGATCATGAGTGGAAATCAAATTTTGAAAAAAGCAAGCTTTTGAACATTATAAAGGGGAAGCCACAACAGAAGAATATCAGAAGAAACCTTTGCTTTTTCTTCACATCCAGTAGAAGGGACTTCAACTTGCTCTGTATATTCCTCAGAGGTGGGGCAGCCCCTTGAAGGAAGAAGAGCTTCTGTGCAAATCTCTGAATATGGGGTTTCCTCAGAAGTTATATCCTGGATTGTAGAGTCATTTGTGTCAATTTCTTTAGTGGCCTTGTTTGCAGATAACCGCATGATAGCATACACATAAGTCCATAAAAATACTTCTCCTAGCTGGACCATCAAAACAAGAAACAACAAAATGACTGAAATTAATCCGACATATTTTAGGAGCTGTAAGACATACAAAAGTAGATTAGCTCAAGAAGAGCTTGGGGTTATTGATATAATTTGTGACTAAAAAAATCATCCAATTCAGTTATACAGATTAACTGAAAAATGGGACATACTGTTAGAGGCACTGAGAAACATGTTATCATTCAGATCAACTGGTCAGCTGGTCTTACTGTGACATCCATTTATTTTGGTAATCTTAAAACAAGAACAATAGACTATTACCGCCATAGAAAGCGCAGCATAAGCCTCTCCATATGTAGAGCAAACAGAAGAATCTCCAAATGGACTATTATCCTCGTCACAGACTGCTGGGAGTATAATCAGAAGTAAGGTTCCTAAATTTCCTGCACATAGCAATTTCCCTCTAAATATATTATGGACAATACCTTTCGATCATAAATAAAATGGTGAATGAGATGGTGAAAAGTTGCAATTGTGAAACTTAGTGGCATAACTAATTCTTAGAGTAATGTACTTCAATGAGGGTTGATCATTGTGATGCAATGATTCACATTCACTCCTACTTGCAGTTAATTTGGTACAACCATATCCAGTAATGCATCTTTAGTTTGTAATTTTATGTGAGGAAACATATTCACTGCACTCTATTATTATTAGAGGTGTAGACAATACTTGATAAAATTGTCAAACAATGAGTCGCATCTGTATGTATCTTGTTTCATATTTATCCTATATAAATTGAAAAACATTGTAAAATTTCTTCAAAAAAAAAAACTTGTGGTATTTGGTAATCAAATCTAACATGACAAATAAAGTATTAAGTACTTTTTGTATTTACTAAAAATTTGGACATAAATATTTGTATATTATACCATTTTCAAATTTCAAGTTTCAAAATAAAAGCAATTCTATTACATCACATCAATTAGTTAGTGAATTTTTTTGAAAAGGATGAAATTAATACAACTACCGCAAAGGCAAATTGTTTCTAATCTTTTACTTCAAAGATCAAATTGAAAATCAAATGAAATTTGTATCTTCCCAGTTTAACTCATGCTGATGATGAGTTCATTAATCATATTTTACACAATACCTATTGTATCATGTATCATTAGTCACTATCCTATATATGCCTTAAATCAGGCTATTTTGTATGACTAGAAAATGTACACCTATAAACAGTTTATTTGGAATTTTGTCTACCTGCAGCACAAGAACCAATGATAAGGCTTTGCAGATGTTGAGGAGCTCTTGTGATTCTTATCAGTATCCATGCAAGGGCAGAGCCTATGATGAATGTGAGAAGCACATTCACTGGCATGAACCACCTACACATTAACCAAAAATTACCAATGAATAAAAATGGGGTTGTTTGGGGGGGGGGTGGTGGTACGGAATTTCAGAAGTTTGACAGAGCTAAACTCACAAGGTTACCAAACTTTCTAAAGTAATTGTATCAGCCAGTTTGCTGAAAAGGTTTGATGGAGTGAACACATAGAACACCAACTATACACAAATACAAGTAGTGTTGTTAGTCCTTTGCAGGTCTTGGGAGCATAGCCAAAGTTCATAACTTCAAAACAGAGAGGAAGAAATAAAAGAACATTATACAAGTCATTAAAGAATTGATTATGATTTTTGATTAATATAAGCAACAATTAGAATTAAAAATCAGCATATATACACTCTTAAAATGTATTCTTTTTTCCTTAATGAAAGTAACTAAAAAACAATGTCACATCTACCGCCAAACTCCTTTGATCAGTAAAAGGAAGAAGAGATCTAGACAAAGACAGAGTTCTAGACTTCAAAAATACTAGTAAGCTGGCCAACATTTTTGAAGCATTAAAATTTGAAAAAGAACAGAAAAGTTAAATCTTTTCATTAAGTTTCAATAACATTGGATGATGCAGCAGTGCTATCATGAATGGATGAAAGTGGTTGATGTTTGGCATTCCTTCTTAATTTACTTGTTAACTGTCATCATCCTTATATGTGCAGGAACTTCTGGAGACTAGATTGCAACAAAGTGCAACACACTTGACAGAAACAAAAGGAGTTTGATTTTGGAACTTAACAAGAAGCATCTGCAACATGTCGGTAAGAAGACCAATATTGAATACTAAGAAATTTTGGCTTACGTTATTCAAATATGGCCTTGAATTTGCCCCCAAGAGATTTATACGCTCTGTTGCGAGAAATAAACGAATAGCAGTAATTAAGAGTATTTCCAGCGTTGGCATTAATGCCACAATAAATAGATCCAGGAATCCCATTTTAAATACTCAAATGAAGTTTCTCCTAGACAAGAAACATGTCCAGTAAGTACTCCCATCCAGATATAGTAGATCTATTAACTGTATAAAAAGAGGCAATGCCTCTACAGTGACATTTTGGTTGATTGAGGGACTTTTGTCTTTTTCTTTTTTCAGTCTTCTAAGTCAAAATACATCTGAAAATAAAATAATAAAATATAGAATTATGACCAACTATAATTGAATATAAATATTTTGTGAAAGCTACAGTATTTTTAGTTTTTTCAATATATACTATTCATCATCTTTTTTTTTTTTAATATATAAAAAGGGCAAATAGGCTCATGAATAGTATTATGAACCGTATTTTTGGTTTAGTGACTTGCCTTTTTCTTCTTTATTTTTTCCATTAAGTTCACCAACTTAGTTTGAGCTTTTTTTTTTTTTTTTTTTTTTTTTTAAAGGATCTTTATGTATTTACTTTCTACTTGTAATATAATCTTACATTGTATACACACAAAAAGTAAAAAATATTATAGGTGAAAATCACATTTTTATCCTTACATTTTCAGGCGATTTCCACTTTGGTCCTTATTTTTTATTTTCACCGTTTTTAGTCCTTATTTTAAAAAACACATTCTGTTTTAGTTCCTAACGTCATCTCTGCAACGGAAATATCCTATGTGGCAGATGAAATGGCATTGTTGGCAAAAGAGTGCCTACATGGCTATTAAAATAATAATAAAAAATTTTAATTGTCATTTAAAAAGTCCATGTCAGCATTTAAAATGAATTTAAAATCAAAACCATTTTCTTTTTAAATTTGTCAATTTAAAAAATAAAATAAAATATTTTAAAAAATATGAATAGATTTTCGGCCAAAATTGAGAATTAACCCTGTTTGTCAAATAATATAATTAGTAGGCATTGTTACAAAATTATATTTTTTACTAATATCTCGAGTTTAAAGGACTCGATTTAGAGCTTATAAATCAAGTCTCAAAAACTCGATTCCGATGTTCTCGATCATGTCTAATTTTACGTATTTTTTACATGGCATCCACTTAAAAATCAAATTTTTAAAACTCAATTTATAAACCAAAAAAATTTAAATTTAAAGTGAGAAGAGATGTCTAAATGATTGGAAGAAAAGAGACATAATTATGCATTGATTTATACTGTAGAGCTTGCTAGCATTGAAAATGCTTGAATAATATTTCTTTTCTTTTTTTACAGAAATGATAGAATTATATTAATATATGAAAAGTACAAAAGGAAGAGACACAAGGAGTTTACATCAAGCTTGACGTCACCCCCCATTAACTACGTGGCCCAAGAAAACTCCTTACACACAACAACCAGAAAAGTACAAGTAAAGATAATGTTTGAATTTTTTTTTGGACAGAAGTGATAGAATTATATTAATATATGAAAAGCACAAAAGGAAGAGACAAAGTATCAGAAGAGTTTACATCAAACTTGACCTCACTTCACACTAACTCCGTGGCCCAAGAAAACTCCTTACACAACAACCAGAAAGGTAAGGTGTTTTGTTTTGTTTTGTTTGCTAGCACGTACAAATCGGTGCTTAAAGAGTTGGCTTATAAGTCAAGTCTTATATTCTCGATTTTCAGGTGAATGCTACATGAAAAAAAAACGTCACATCAAATATGATTATATTATTAAAATTGAATTTGTAAAATTTAATTTATAGACCTAAATCAAAACTTTGAAATTGAAAATATTAATAATATATATAATTTAAAAACAGTAATTATTAATTATATTGTTTGACAAATAATGTTAATTTTCACTTTTGGCGTAGATTTTCTTACAACTCTCTCTAATCTCAGATTCTCATCAGATTCCTCTCATCTCAAACTTGGTACCTCTCACCTCCAACATCACTTCACCTCTAATCAAAACCAACTCAGATTCTTACACCTCAAACTTCCGTTTCTTGATCTCACTCTCTCTCTCTCTCAGTACCACTTGGTTGAAGCTCCCACCGTTCATCTCCTTTGATAGTCTCCGCCACCGCAGCTATCAAGTTGGTAAGATCCTCCTAGTCAATGGGTTCGGCAAGGTTCACAGGTGGTGGGATCAGTAAGGTTCATCGGTGGTAGGTTCGGCAAGGTGGTGGGTCAGTTTTTGCGTCGTATGTGGTGTGGTATGGGTTTCCAGCATATCTGAAGGACCACGTTTTCCTCTCCTCCTCACTTTCTCATCTCACCCTCTCTATCTTGGGATTGAATTTGAAGAGGATCTGAAGCCGATCTTGGGTTTATTTTATTTGTTTTTGATTTTTGACAAATTTGAAAAACTCATTTGCTGTATCTATTGAGAAGGGATATTCTGGGTTTGTGGGTTTGTGAAAGGACTATTTGCTGTGTGTGTTGAGAAGGGATCTTTTGGGTTTGTGAAAGGGAGTTTTTTGGGTTTATGAATGAGAATTTGTTGGGTTCGTGAAAATGGAACGAGAATTTTCTGGATTACCAATTAGGAGAGAAAAATGTTCAGATCTTGAGATTGACGTTGCCAAGAAAATGCTTCATTAAATTTTATTTTATTTAACTGTTATTGATCTGAGTTTTGATGTGTTTGGCTTTAAAGAAAGTACAAGAAAGACAGAGAAATGAAAAGGAACAAAAAATAATTTGCTAAGAACATGAATATGAACAGTCATGATCTTGGGGAAGAACACAAAAAACATATATGAATATGTTCTTCTGAAGAAAATAATAAAAGGAAAAGAAAATTTTATTTTATTTGGTTTTGAAAATCACATGTTTAGAATTTTGTTTTAATTTTTTCTGACGTGGTTTTTTTTTAATATTTAAGCCTACTCAGTCTGATCTTGCCTAAATATTTCTAACAAGCCCAAGGTATATATGGCTTCCAAACATAAGGCCTTAACAACAATTGCCAACAAACAAACCAATCTGTTAAGCAATGTGAACTTAAACAAGCGCAATTATGGATACCACCTTAGGTAGCATCTTTAGAAGCATTAATCACATCTTCGATACTTAATGGGATCAAAACTGGTGGTTTTAGGCTTGAATAACTGCATATAATAATCACCAATGGAAATTCAGTGATCACACATACCTACAGTCATAGCGGGTGGAAGAGCATACTGAAGCAAAAGTGTAAACTGATATAATGAATCTGATCCCACCATGCCAAAATGGTTTGCAGCCTTAACAATAACAATACCCAGTAAAGGCGATATAATGTACCGAATTGCAATAATCCCTAGGACAATTGATGGACCTACTTCAGATCTCTTTAGACCTGTAACAACAAATATATTAAAATAAATATCAGAAACCTTTCATGGACAATTAATGAGGGGATTGAGCCAACCCAAGGAATACATAATAAAGATTACAACCAATGTTAAAAGCCACCTCTAAGAGCATCCACAGCCGGTTTTTCTATCCCATCTTATTTTACCATTCCAAAAAGCTATTTTATTAATTATAACATACCATTTTACAATTCACCCAACAACCCAAAACTCTATTTTTCTCTTCTACTCATTAAAATAATATATCTTCGTAATAAAATATATTTTTTCTTTTTTTGATTTTTCTCAATTTTCTCCCCTGCGTCCCTTCCAGAATCCTCCATTACTTTACTTTTCACCTTCTTCCAGCCTCCTCCTCCAATCCATCATCCATATCAACCCAACTCCTCCACACAACTCCTCCATCATCCATATCAACCCAGATCGGCGAAAAAAAAAAAAAAAAAAAAAAACCATCATGACCTGATCACATATACCAAAGCAAACCCGGAAAAAAAAAAAACAAAACAAAACAAAAACAAACAAAAAACCATTAACACAAATCACAATATTAAAATAAATATCACCGAAACAATCTCCGCCACGCCACGCCCACCACAACGCCGATCACATATACCAAGCAAACCCGAGAAAAAGAAAAAACAAAAAAACAAAAAATTAATGACCACCACAACGCCATAGGGATTGAGCCACCCACCAAACGCCGATCACATCTACCAAAGAAACCCAAAAAAAAAAAAAAAAAAAAAAAAAAAAAAAAACACCATTAAAAACACCATTAACACCGAACCAATATCTCCATCAAAACCCACACCTCCAAAGATTGCAATCACAATGTTAAGGAGCTCCGATTCAAACCCATCTGAGCCATCGGAGCCACGCCTACCCATCCGATTTCTGAAGAAGGAGCCATCGGAGCCACGCCGACCCATCCGATTTCACCGTTGAGGAAATGCGGTCTTGGGTCAGCAGAGACTAGATGAGAAAGAGAGAAGGAAGAGAGAGAAAAGAATAGAAATAATGAGAGAGGAGAGAGAAATTCCCGGTAAAAAATGAGAAGAGAGGTATTGCTACCATCTTACTCCCTGTAGTCAAAAATAATTTGACATTTCCCATATGGCCTTCCAAAGAGCTCAAAACCAAATGTAAGATACATTTGGCATTTGGCCTCGGGCTGCGGATGCTCTAAGAAGGTTCGCTCCAATTAACAATGAAGGTATATTTAATGCAGAAGAGAAACGAAACTAAAAGGATTTAATGCAGATTGGCAGATATAGAACACTCAAGCTGCAAATCAGAATGTTCAGATTGAAAAGCGATTTTTTCATGTTGTTCCATTGCTTCTAAGTTGTGAGAGTTAATGGTTCATTAGGGAAGACTTAATTGCTCAGAGGAGAAATACTGGTTATTTCAAAAGGCCCTTCCAGGCTGTGCATATTTGACTATAACAACTATATGTACTTATACTATTGCTGCTAATATATTATTATGGAGTATTTACTAGTAAGGATGGACTATTGCTGCCAATTGTACTTCTAAATATAAATGGAATACTTTTGCTGAGAGAGTTTTTTGCTAACATATATGTAACTGATTTTTCTGTCTGATGCATTGGTCTTCTCATGGGAGTGATTCGCACATGTTCATTCCTTAAATATAATTATAAATTTAATTTTGATATGTGCATATTAGCACTACTTCAAGTTGCAAATATAGGAATTTTAGAGTTTAGAATTGTGAGCAGAAACTTGAACACCAAAATCAAACTAAGACTCAAGCAGTGGGAGCTTATTGAGCCTGTGGCAGGATTCATACCCTATCAAACTCACAGAATTGTAGATTGCACGAAGAGGAGCATCATCACCAATTAGTACCTTTCGAATTGGAGAGACTATTCCAACTGTAAACGCAATAATCTATAGAAGTAAAATAAGCATATTATTTAGAGATCCCTGTGTGGCAGCATATACAAAACTTTAAAAAAATTTAAAAATAGATGTATTCTGAATAATTATTTTGAGCATTTGAAATGAGTCAGGCAGTGCATTATGTCATTCCCCATTTAAAGTGTATAATTATATTCAAGTTTCAAGAAACATAAAATGTTTATTTTTGTAATGAATATGCTTCCAATATAATTTCTCTAACTCAAGGTCAAGATGGAGTGAATTCCTCAGATTATCTACTTTCTAAAAGAAAATTAGGAACTGCAAATTTTACTGGAAGTAGAGAAGTAAACACAGACCATATTGATTTCTAACAGAATAAAGATAAAGCTTATGCCGAATAGAACAAGAACTATGAGAATACCGCTGAAATGGTAGCTGGTGCAAACAATTTTTTGAGGTCAATGTACCCAAAGAGCTTCATAAGGTGCAGCTTAGCCTTCTCCAGAAATGATACCTATCAAATGAATCTTTAAAAGGTTATTTTATTCAAGAAGAGAATGGGGAGAAAAAAGGGAAAGAAAAGCTACCTTTACTAGCACTGAAAATCTTCAGTATAAAACAATATATCTAATTAATATTATATAAAGTTAGATTGTATGAGATATACAAATTGTAATGTGATATTAGTTAAGAAGACATGTGGTAACCCATGTATTGGAATTAGTGACCTATACTTAAAATGCATCTTATTTCACAAGGAATCATTTTAGGATAGGAGAGTAAAATATTCCATTCAACTTTAGAAAATTTAATAAAAGTACAACTATTTTATGCCCTCAATCTCCTACATTGAAGCTATGTCCTACATGACCTGCACATGTGCTAGCTTGCTTCTTAATGTCCTCTGATCTTCGTAAAAGCAATTATTTTCTAACTGAGAGTCTAATGTTCTAGGTTAGGATTATTTCTTCTTTATTTCTCATTGATTGAATTGATCATGAGTGGAAATCAAATTTTGAAAAAAGCAAGCTTTTGAACATTATAAATGGGAAGCCACAACAGAAGAATATTAGAAGAAACCTTTGCTTTTTCTTCACATCCAGTAGAAGGGACTTCAACTTGCTCTGTATATTCCTCAGAGGTGGGGCAGCCCCTTGAAGGAAGAAGAGCTTCTGTGCAAATCTCTGAATATGGGGTTTCCTCAGAAGTTATATCCTGGATTGTAGAGTCATTTGTGTCAATTTCTTTAGTGGCCTTGTTTGCAGATAACTGCATGATAGCATACACATAAGTCCATAAAAATACTTCTCCTAGCTGGACCATCAAAACAAGAAACAACAAAATGATTAAATTAATCCGACATATTTTAGGAGCTGTAAGACATACAAAAGTAGATTAGCTCAAGAAGAGCTTGGGGTTATTGATATAATTTGTGACTAAAAAAATCATCCAATTCAGTTATACAGATTAACTGAAAAATGGGACATACTGTTAGAGGCACTGAGAAACATGTTATCATTCAGATCAACTGGTCAGCTGGTCTTACTGTGACATCCATTTATTTTGGTAATCTTAAAACAAGAACAATAGACTATTACTGCCATAGAAAGCGCAGCATAAGCCTCTCCATATGTAGAGCAAACAGAAGAATCTCCAAATGGACTATTATCCTCGTCACAGACTGCTGGGAGTATAATCAGAAGTAAGGTTCCTAAATTTCCTGCACATAGCAATTTCCCTCTAAATATATTATGGACAATACCTTTGATCATAAATAAAATGGTGAATGGGATGGTGAAAAGTTGCAATTGTGAAACTTAGTGGCATAACTAATTCTTAGAGTAATGTACTTCAATGAGGGTTGATCATTGTGATGCAATGATTCACATTCACTCCTACTTGCAGTTAATTTGGTACAACCATATCCAGTAATGCATCTTTAGTTTGTAATTTTATGTGAGGAAACATATTCACTGCACTCTATTATTATTAGAGGTGTAGACAATACTTGATAAAATTGTCAAACAATGAGTCGCATCTGTATGTATCTTGTTGCATATTTATCCTATATAAATTGAAAAACATTGTAAAATTTCTGCAAAAAAAAAAACTTTTGGTATTTGGTAATCAAATCTAACATGACAAATAAAGTATTAAATACTTTTTGTATTTATTCTAAAAATTAGGACATAAATATTTGTATATTATACCATTTTCAAATTTCAAGTTTCAAAATAAAAGCAATTCTATTACATCACATCAATTAGTTAGTGAATTTTTTTTTTTTGAAAAGGATAAATTAATACAACTACCACAAAGGCAAATTGTTTCTAATCTTTTACTTCAAAGATCAAATTGAAAATCAAATGAAATTTGTATCTTCCCAGTTTAACTCATGCTGATGATGAGTTCATTAATCATATTTTACACAATACCTATTGTATCATGTATCATTAGTCACTATCCTATATATGCCCTAAATCAGGCTATTTTGTATGACTAGAAAATGTACACCTATAAACAGTTTATTTGGAATTTTGTCTACCTGCAGCACAAGAACCAATGATAAGGCTTTGCAGATGTTGAGGAGCTCTTGTGATTTTTATCAGTATCCATGCAAGGGCAGAGCCTATGATGAATGTGAGAAGCACATTCACTGGCATGAACCACTTACACATTAACCAAAAATTACCAATGAATAAAAATGGGGTTGTTGGGGGGTGGGGAATTTCAGAAGTTTGACAGAGCTAAACTCACAAGGTTACCAAACTTTCTAAAGTAATTGTATCAGCCAGTTTGCTGAAAAGGTTTGATGGAGTGAACACATAAAACACCAACTATACACAAATACAAGTAGTGTTGTTAGTCCTTTGCAGGTCTTGGGAGCATAGCCAAAGTTCATAACTTCAAAACAGAGAGGAAGAAATAAAAGAACATTATACAAGTCATTAAAGAATTGATTATGATTTTTGATTAATATAAGCAACAATTAGAATTAAAAATCAGCATATATACACTCTTAAAATGTATTCTTTTTTCCTTAATGAAAGTAACTAAAAAACAATGTCACAAATCAAACTCCTTTGATCAGTAAAAGGAAGAAGAGATCTAGACAAAGACAGAGTTCTAGACTTCAAAAATACTAGTAAGCTGGCCAACATTTTTGAAGCATTAAAATTTGAAAAAGAACAGAAAAGTTAAATCTTTTCATTAAGTTTCAATAACATTGGATGATGCAGCAGTGCTATCATGAATGGATGAAAGTGGTTGATGTTTGGCATTCCTTCTTAATTTACTTGTTAACTGTCATCATCCTTATATGTGCAGGAACTTCTGGTTCTGGAGACTAGATTGCAACAAAGTGCAACACACTTGACAGAAACAAAAGGAGTTTGATTTTGGAACTTAACAAGAAGCATCTGCAACATGTCGGTAAGAAGACCAATATTGAACAGTAAGAAATTTTGACTTACGTTATTCAAATATGGCCTTGCATTTGCCCCCAAGAGATTTATACGCTCTGTTGCGAGAAATAAACCAATAACAGTAATTAAGAGTATTTCCAGCGTTGGCATTAATGCCACAATAAATAGATCCACGAATCCCATTTTAAATACTCAAATGAAGTTTCTCCTAGACAAGAAACATGTCCAGTAAGTACTCCCAGATATGGTATATCTATTAACTGTATAAAAAGAGGCCGTGCCTCTGCAGTCTGCAGGGTCATTTTGGTTTATTGAGCCACTTTGACTTTGACTTTGTCCTTTTTTTTTTTTTTTTTTTTTTTTTTTTACTTTTATATATATTATTATACTGACATAACAAATTTCATAATATTTTCACAATTTTTGAGGTGTCAATTTTTTATAAGTCAAAATAAAATAATAAAATATGAAACTATAACCAACCACAAATGAAAATAAATGTTTTGTGAAAATGTGGTGACACTTGTTGAGTGAATGTGTAAAAACTACAATACTTCTGGTTTATTCAATATGTACTATTCTTCATTTTTTTTTTTAGTCATCGATTTGTGCTCTTTTTTTCTATATATAAAAAGAGCGAATGGGCTCATGAATAGTATTATGAACAGTGTTTTTAGTTTAGTGACTTGCCTTTTTCCTCTTTTTTTTTTCTCTTTAAGTTCACCAACTTGGTTTGAGTTTTTTTTTTTTTTTTTTTTTTTTTAAAGGATCTTTATATGTTTACTTTCTAATTGTAATGTAAGTTTACATTGTATACACACAAAAAGTAGCAAATATTATATATATTTGCAAAAAAAAAAAATTGTACAAATTTTGCAAATGTGTACAACATTTACCAATTTTTATGTGTTTACAATATAAATTTACATTGTATGTGCAATGTATATTTCTATATATATATATATATATATATATATAAAGAGTGAATGAGAAAAGTTACTGTAATTTCGCTACAGTAGTTTTGATTTGATTAACTTTCACTGCTTTTTCTTTGGCCCCTTTTTTTTTTTTTATTTGCTATATTATTTTTTATTTGTCCACAATAATTTTCATAACACTTTCATAACAAATCAAATATGGTAAATTGTTATTGGTTCTAATTTAAACTTACCAATGAAACTACTTTTTGCCAACCAATAACAATTTGTAGTAACCTATGACTTATGATTTGTTGTAAAAATGTCATGGACATAACATTTTTTTGTGTGAAAAATGTTAAGACATCTTGATGTTGTCACAATATTTTCAAAATTGCTGAATTGTCAATTCTTTACAAGTTAAAATAAAATATAACAAAATTATAAAGGTATTATGAAAATGTTGCGTCACTCTGTTGTGTTTTTAGAAATTTTTTGTTGGTTTAATCAACTTTGTTGAGCCAAAATTCACTATTCCACATACAATTTTCTTGGGTTGACTTTTCATATATTTTTTTCTTTACACACTATTTTAAGTAAAAACACATAGTTTTGCACACAAAAACAAAAACAAAAACTTAAGAAAATAACATTTTTCATCCAAAGAGAATTTTTTTTTTTTTTTTTTTTTTTTATTGTTTTAAGTTTTCAACAAAATAAGCGGTATCCAAATACACACCTAGTGTAACTCTAAGTAATGTTACACCACCCAATAACTTGTTATTAAATTAATATTTTGAAAATCCAACTGTTGAATTACATGTTCTATATGTTCTTAACATGTGTACCAATTTTCATATCAATTGGATGCTATTTACCATTTGATCTATAAACTCATATTTTATACATTATTTTAAATTACAAAAATTTGAATTTTAACAATTGATTGATGTCATGGCTATTAATCTTTGATCACCTAGAAATTTTGCAAGTATAAAGAATATATAAAGATAATGTTATCTAACGATGAACTTGTCAATATTCGCATCCAATTAAAAAATATTGAATAGTGTAACATTACTTAGAGTTACACCAGGTGTAATTTGAACCCAACTCATATATATATATATATATATATGACTAATAAGTAAAAATTTATGTCTTAAAATCATGAGGCAAACAAGCAAAGGCTATATTACCAGTTCACAATCATCAACAGTAGCAAGTAAAAATTTTGCATGATCCCACCATGATCAACTTTCTCTCTCTCTAGCATAGCCAATCTTAAGAAAAAGACTTTATTGCAACAATCTATCCTCACCATTAACAGATTTGAGAAAAAAGAAGATTTTTACTACAAAAAAAGCTCCATTATAGATCTCTTTCAACAATTTTACAAAACCGGTTCAACCTCCGGATTTTTTTTCGGTTCTTAGGTTGAACCGGCCTGCTTTTTTACTTGTTTACTAGTTTTTAAGATATTTCCGGTTTTTTTTTTTTATTTTTATTTTTTTATCATAACAGGACCAGATTAAGGCGGTTCCGGTTGAACCGGTCGGACCGGTCCGGTCCGGTTTTTAAAACCATGCAAACAACGCAGTAGGTAGATAATTAAGTAGACTAAATTATACTTTAAGCACTTGATGAATGATAATTAGATAGTCTACATATTCAAGGTTGGTCCAAATCAGGCTAAAGTCAGCATATTCACTTTTAGTTCAATAGATTAGTGATGACAGCTTGGCCCCACCTCCCAGTGTTTTCTCAAGTATGATTGAGCTTTCTTTTTCCCCTTTATTAATTTTTTAAGGGGGAAAAATTCTCTTTCTTTTGAAGCGAGAACAAGAATTGTGCGTGGGAGACTTTACCCTCAGTTGGGATAGGTTGAGTGCAGCTGGCAGGACTTCAAGCACATGCTAATACCGTTTTATGCAAGAATGATTTGCCTGTTACAATCAAAATGATGCAATTTTATATCCTTTAAATTTGGAGTGCTTCTAAATTGTTCTCTCAAATTTTAGAACTGTAATTAACATCATGAATATTGTAAAGATGTCAATGTGCCTATTCCAAACAAAAGCTGTCACATTTTCTGTTAACCCTCCTAAAAGTGGCATTGTTTTTTCTATGTTCTGTTCATTGTTTTTGGATGGGTTAACAAGAAGATTCTAAATGATATTGACAGGAGGCAGATTCACATCAATACTATATATAAAAACCGAGGCCACAAATGAGACTCCCATTAGTTTTTATTTTATTTTATTTTATTTTTATAGAAATTCTATGGACAATTTTTTTTGTCACAATCCTGTGTGATTGTGAATGGCAAAGAAAAAATTGTGGGCCTATATGAAAATGATGGTTCACCAATCACACTAACACATGTCATCAAATTATGGAAAAAGTTGTGCCAAAATATGGTTGTAGAATTTTTTTTTTTTTTTTTTTCCAATCACAGTTTTCAGCTTCCTTTAACACCTCTGACTCTCTCCTCCTTTCTCAGTTCTTCCTCTCCTCTCAATACTTACTGAACCCAACTAGTTCTTCATGCCAGTTCAGTCGCCACTGCCCCTAAAAAATCAAAGAGAGGATATTTAACCCTTCAGAAATGATCTCTCTCTTAACCGAGGGGAATGGTTTTAGCCCTTTTGTGTTTAGGTGCTGACAAAAAGGGTTCCTTTCAGAGTAGCAAACCATTCTGCAATTCTTATTATTAAAAGTCACAAATCTCTATCACTTTTGTCATTTTTTTATTGATTTCAATTATGTTTAAAACATTGGAGTATTAAGTGGGATTTAAAAAAAAAAATTTAATTATGTCTCTTTTATTATGGATTGCCTCCAAGCAAAATGGTTTGGTCTTTATTTTGAAATTGAAGACAATCCCAAACTTCATAACTCTATTTTTTTTTCATAACATATGGAACCTTTCTAAAGAAGAAAAGCCAGTAAAACCGATGGGCAGTTGACTCTATCTGCTAGAACCAGTTGCCAAGTGATTTAGGAGAATTCATCCCTGATAAGTACTTAGTTTAGTTTTATGTTTTTAAGTGCTTGATGAAATGCCTATGAGATGGAAAAGAAAAGGATAGTCATATTCATAGAGAAAAAATAGGAAGAATGCATGTTGAAGAATCTGTACTATCATTAAAAAATATTGTTTAAGACCCTAAGTGATTAACAATGCATAAATATATAAATTAACAGTTAATCACAGCAAATAAAATATACCAGCAGATTATATATATATATATATATATATTAAACACCTCAGATATGCAAGAGGGCAAACACAAGATATACAATAGGACATAAAAGATTGCAGGATAAATATTCTAATTCTTTTTTTATATCTCAACAAGTAAAATTTTATTTATTTAAAATCATGAGGCCAACTGGAAAATGCTATTACCACTTCACAATCATAAAAAATAGCAAAGAAGCCAATGAGAACTCATAATTTCAGAATTGGAACAGAATTGGGCATCTTTCATCTTTTATGTCCCTTTGTGTAGATCTAATACAGATTAAGCTCATCAATATATTTCAATTTTGATGTTTTATATAGTTCCTCTCAATTCTAGGGAATTGTTACAAAAAACAGTAAGCTGCTCATAGTAATTTGATCTTTATGCAAATAATCTACTTAGAAGAATATTTGGTTTCTGGTTTGTTTCACGTGGTGTTATGATGATGGTAAGTCCTTACATTAATTATGGAAATCCAGATTAAGTAACAAGCCACATGAAGAAAGTTGACCAGATTGTTAAAGAGAATGATGCCACAACATAAGTCCATAGCATAATAACAGAGCATTCACTCTCTCCAGTCTTAAGCAACTGAGAAATAGTACCTGCCAAGTTCATGACACAATGTTACTAATTCAAATTTTAGCATATATAGTGCTTAGGTGCTTTGTTGAGAAAATCACAACCAAGGAATGGACAACCGAATGTATTTCATCAAATAGTTTGTTTACTTTGTTCAAACCAAGTAATTAATTGTCTAAACTAGGTTCATTTACTTTGTTATCAGGCTTGAGCTGAAGTGAAGTTTAAAACTGAGCTCAAATTTTCTGTTCAAACTTGGTTAGTTAATTTTATGAACAGGCTCAAACTTGATTAAATCATCCCTTGCTGAAAAACCTATATCTCTAGAGTCTAGATTTGTTAACGCATACTATGCATCAAATTATATTCTAAAAATATACTAATTAATTCTCTTGCACTTCAATAGGAATAATGTTTGCAAAACATGAAACAGAAATGCAAGTTTTGACAAAATTTTCTTTGTAGTTGATACATATTAGCAATGGAAAGAATGTATTATCTTCAGCGTTTAGGAAAACTTTGGGCTAAACTTGGTTTTGTTCAAGCTTGGTTCATTAAGTAATTGAACTTCAAACTCCTGATCTTCGTTTGTTTAATTAATGAACAAGCTGAAACGAGCATTTTCTGAGGCTGAACTCAAGCTATTCACTAAGACATGTCTTATCACCTAAGACAGTGGCAAAAACGAAATCTTTCATATTAGTGGACAAAGATCCACTTCTGCAGGGTCTAGGAGAGGAAGTAGGTAGGCAACATATGTCATTTATAGAAAATATTGGCAAAACATTAGTACATTAAGGATTAATCTAGTCAATTTTTAGAATGTTCAATCAATAAGCCTACTCAGTCTGATCTTGCCTAAATATTTCTAACAAGCACAAGGTATATATGGCTTTCAAACGTAAGGCTTTAACAACAATTGCCAACAAACAAACCAATCTGTTAAGCAATGTGAACTTAAACAAGCGCAAATATGGATACCACCTTAGGTAGCATCTTTAGAAGCATTAATCATGTCTTCAATACTTAATGGGATCAAAACTGGTGGTTTTAGGCTTGAATAACTGCATATAATAATCACCAATGAAAATTCTGTGATCACACATACCTACAGTCATAGCGGGTGGAAGTGCATACTGAAGCATAAGTGTAAACTGATATAATGAATCTGATCCCACCATGCCAAAATGGTTTGCAGCCTTAACAATAACAATACCCAGTAAAGGCGATATAATGTACCGAATTGCAATAATCCCTAGGACGATTGATGTACCTACTTCAGATCTCTTTAGACCTGTAACAACAAATATATTAAAATAAATATAAGAAACCTTTCGTGGACAATTAATGAGGGGCTTGAGCCAACCCAAGGAATACATAATAAAGATTACAACCAATGTTAAAAGCCACCTCTAAGAAGGTTCGCTCCAATTAACAATGTCATACATGGTATTGCTGCCTCCCTGTAGAAGAGAAAGGAAACTAAAAGGATTTAATGCAGATTGGCAGATATAGAACAATCAAGCTGCAAATCAGAATGTTCAGATTGAAAAGCGATTTTGTCATGTTGTTCCATTGCTTCTAAGTTGTGAGAGTTAATGGTTCATTAGGGAAGACTTAATTGCTCTGAGGAGAAACACTGGTTATTTCAAAAGGCCCTTCCAGGCTGTGCATATTTGACTATAACAACTATTTGTACTTATACTATTGCTGGTAATATATTATTATGGAGTATTTACTAGTAAGGATGGACTATTGCTGCCAATTGTACTTCTTAATATAACTGGAATATTTGCTGAGAGAGTTTGTTGCTAACATATATGTAATTGATTTTTCTGTCTGATGCATTGGTCTTCTCATGGGAGTGATTCGCACATGTTCATTCCTTAAATATAATTATAAATTTAACTTTGATATGTGCATATTAGCACAACTTCAATTTGCAAATATAGGAATTTTAGAGTTTAGAATTGTGAGCTGAAACTTGAACACCAAAATCAAACTAAGACTCAAGCAGCGTGAGCTTATTGAGCCCGTGGCAGGATTCATACCCTATCAAACTCACAGAATTGCAGATTGCACGAAGAGGAGCATCATCACCAATTAGTACCTTTCGAATTGGAGAGACTATTCCAACTGTAAACGCAATAATCTATAGAAGTAAAATAAGCATATTATTTAGAGATCCCTGTGTGGCAGCATATACACAACTTAAAAAAATTTGAAAAATAGATATATTCTGAATAATTATTTTCAGCATTTGAAATGAGTCAGGCAGTGCATTATGTCATTCCCCATTTAAAGTGTATAATTATATTTAAGTTTCAAGAAACATAAAATGTTTATTTTTGGAATGAATATGCTTCCAATATAATTTCTCTAACTCAAGGTGAAGATGGAGTGAATTCCTCAGATTATCTACTTTAAAAAAAAAAAAATTAGGAACTACAAATTTTACGGAATTAGAGATGTAAACACAGACCATATTGATTTCTAACAGAATAAAGATAAAGCTTATGCCAAATAGAACAAGAACTATGAGAATACCGCTGAAATGGTAGATGGTGCAAACAATTTTTTGAGGTCAATGTACCCAAAGAGCTTCATAAGGTGCAGCTTAGCCTTCTCCAGAAATGATACCTATCAAATGAATCTTTAAAAGGTTATTTTATTCAAGAAGAGAATGGGGAGAAAAAAGGGAAAGAAAAGCTACCTTTACTAGCTCTGAAAATCTTCAGTATAAAACAATATATCTAATTAATATTATATAAAGTTAGATTGTATGAGATATACAAATTATAATGTGATATTAGTCAAGAAAACATGTGGTAACCCATGTATTGGAATTAGTGATCTATACTTAAAATGCATCTTATTTCGCAAGGAATCATTTTAGGATAGCATAGTAAGATATTCCATTCAACTTTACAAAATTTAATAAAAGTACAACTATTTTATGCCCTCAATCTCCCACATTGAAGCTATGTCCTACATGACCTGCATATGTGCTAGCTTGCTTCTTAATGTCCTCTGATCTTCGTACAAGCATTTATCTTCTAACTGAGAGTCTAATGTTCTAGGTTAGGATTATTTCTTCTTTATTTCTCATTGATTGAATTGATCATGAGTGGAAATCAAATTTTGAAAAAAAGCAAGCTTTTGAACATTATAAATGGGAAGCCACAACAGAAGAATATCAAAAGAAACCTTTGCTTTTCCTTCACATCCAGAAAAAGGGACTTCAACTTGATCTGTATATTCCTCAGAGGTGTGGCAGCCCCTTGAAGGAAGAAGAGCTTCTGTGCAAATCTCTGAATATGGGGTTTCCTCAGAAGTTTTATCCCGGATTGTAGAGTCATTTGTGTCAATTTCTTTAGTGGCCTTGTTTGCAGATAACCGCATGATAGCATACACATAAGTCCATAAAAATACTACACCTAGCTGGACAATCAAAACAAGAAACGAAAAAATGATTGAAATTAATTTGACATATTTTAGGAGCTGTAAGACATAAAAAGGTAGATTAGTTCATGAAGAGCTTGGGGTTATTGATATAATTTGTGACTGAAATATCATCTAATTCAGTTATACAGATTAACTGAAAAATGGGACATACTGTTAGAGGCACTGAGAAACATGTTATCATTCACATCAACTGGTCAACTGGTCTTACTGTGACATCCATTTATTTTGGTGATCTTAAAACAAGAACAATAGACCATTACCGCCATTGAAAGTGCAGCATAAGCCTCTCCATCTGTAGAGCAAGCAGAAGAATCTCCAAATGGACTATTATCCTCATCACAGACTGCTGGGAGTATAATCAGAAGTAAGTTTCCTAAATTTCCTGCACATAGCAATTTTCCTCTAAATATATTGTGGACAATTACCTTTCGATCATAAATAAAATGGTGCATGAGACGGTGAAAAGTTGCAATTGTGAAACTTAGTTGCATAACTAATTCTTAGAGTCTTGTACTTCAATGAGGGTTGATCATTGTGATGCAATGATTCACATTCACTCCTACTTGCAGTTAATTTGGTGCAACCATATCCAGTAATGCATCTTTAGTTTGTAATTTTATGTTAGGAAATATGTTCACTGTACTCTATAATTATTAGAGGTGTAGACTGTAGAGGGGTAAAGATAATACTTGATAAAATTGTCAAACAATGTATCTTGTTTCATATTTATCCTATTTAAATTGAAAATATTGTAAAATGTCTGCAAAAATACTTGTGGTATTAAGTAATCAAATCTAACATGACAAATAAAGTATTAAGCACTTTTTGTATTTACTAAAAATTAGGACATAGATATTTGTATATTATACCATTTTCAAGTTTCAAAATAAAAGCAATTCTATTACATCACATCAATTAGTTAGTGAATTTTTTTTTGAAAAGGATGAAATCAATAAAACTACCACAAAGGCAAATTGTTTTTAATATTTTACTTCAAAGATCGAATTGAAAATTAAATGAAATTTGTATCTTCCCAGTTTAACTCATGCTGATGATGAGTTCATTTATCATATTTTACCCAATACATATTGTATCATGTATCATTAGTCACTAAACAATATATGCCCTAAATCAGGCTATTTTGTATGACTAGAAAATGTACACCTATAAAAAGTTTATTTAGATTTTTGTCTACCTGCAGCACAAGAACCAATGATAAGACTTTGCAGATGTTGAGGAGCTTTTGTGATTTTTATCAGTATCCATGCAAGGGCAGAGCCAATGATGAATGTGAGAAGCACATTCACTGGCATGAACCACCTACACATTAACCAAAAATTACCAGTGAATAAAAAGGGTGTGGGGGGTGGTAAGGAATTTCAGAAGTTTGACAGAGCTGAACTCACAAGGTTACCAAACTTTCTAAACTAATTGTATCAGCCAGTTTGCTGAAAAGGTTTGATGGATTGAACACATAAAACACCAACTATACACAAATACCAGTAGTGTTGTTAGTCCTTTGCAGGTCTTGGGAGTGTAGCCAAAGTGCATAACTTCAAAAGAGAGAGGAAGAAATAAAAGAACATTATACAGTTCAAAAAAAAAAAAAAAACATTATACAAGCCATTAAAGAATTGATTATGATTTTAAATTTAAAAATATACAACAATTAGATGTAAAAATAAGTATACATAAACTTTTAATTGTAATATTTTTTCCTTAATGAAAGTAACTAAAAAACGATGGGAAAAGCAAACTCCTTTGGTCAGTAAAAGGGAGAAAAGATCTTGACAAAGAAAAAGTCCCAGACTTCAAAAATATTAGTAAGCTGGCCAGCATTTTTCTAGCATTAAAATTTGAAAAAGAACAGAAAAGTTAAATCTTTTCATGAAGTTTCAATAACATTGGATGATGCAGTGGTGCACTAAAAGTTCTATCATGAATGGATGACAGTGGTTGATGTTTGGCATTCTTTCTTAATTTACTTGTTAACTATGTTGGGGTTTGAGGAGCTTAGTTGTGTTTGATCTGGATTATGACTCGACTTGAAATAATATTGTTATAGTTTTTAATGGGAGATTTTTTGAGGCTTAGTTCATGGAGCAGAGGCTTTGGCCGATAGGCCCAAGCCGTAGTGCTCACCTCCTTGGGAGTCTAGGGCAACGCCCTCGGAAAAAACTTTTTGGCCCGTTTTGTAGCCCATTGTGTATCCTGTGCGCGGGATAGAAAAACTATTGTTTTGGAGGTTAGGGTTTTGTGTGTTGATTTTGAGAGAGAAAAACTGTATTACAACTCCGTACTTATAAGCAAATTTTCGAATCACGTAAATATTGTTTTATGTGATTATTTTTCTTTGGCGCATATTTTTCTTCTATCTTGCATCTCACATATCTTGGAATTTTGTGCTTATATTCCCTTCAAACTGTTATCATCCTTATATGTGCAGGAACTTTTGGAGAGTGGATTGCAACAAAGTGAAACACGCTTGACAGAAGTAAAAGGAATTTGATTTTGGAACTTAACAAGAAGCATCATTCATCAATAACATGTCGGTAAGAAAACCAATATTGAACAGTAAAAAATTTCAACTTACATTATTCAAATATGGCCTTGCATTTGCCCCCAAGAGATTTATACGCTCTGTTGCGAGAAATAAACCAACAGCAGTAATTAAGAGTATTTTCAGCATTGGCATTAATGCCACAATAAATAGATCCAGGAATCCCATTGTAAATTTCTTCACTGAACTCAAATGAAGTTTCTCCTAGACAAGAAACATGTCCAGTAAGTACTCCCAGATATAGTATAATTAAGAAAAACATGTTCAAGTTCCATACTAGTACCTTCAACTGAAATTCTTGGAAATCAGAGCATTAACAAGTACTGAGGTGCCAAAACAAGAAAAAGACACTGAATAAGTACCCTTAACGCAAAAGAAACAAGTAAACAATATATACATATATAAAAGAGTCAAACCCAAAGAAAAAAAAAGCTCCTCTTATGAAAATTTTGATCACATAATTAATGCAGCAATAAGTGCTCAACATATTGACAACTTTTTTTTCATCAGATTTCAGTAGTTCGTTTAGACGACAATACCCAATTGGAGGTGACATAAGTTTATATCTCAGTTTCCAGTTTTGCTAGTGATTAAGCTCAAGAGTTTGTGTATAAGGGACCCGGGAGCTTTTGATTGTTAAGTGTTTGGCCTCCTCTTGCAAAAGCATACCTACACATACATTAAGAGTTTGGATGAATATCAGTTAGTTACAACATTAAATTGCATGGGAAGCTTATGCAAATTGTGAACAACAAAAGCACAAGTAGAATATCTCTCTCTCTCTCTCTCTCTCTCTCTTGACGCTTTTCAGAGGAATGAGTCTATTTAAATTATTTCTTCACATAAAGAACATTGATTTTGCAAATCAAGCAGTTTTAAACATAAAAAAGAAGGGACTTACTGGACTCTGCCACATAGAAAGTTTATACTTTGTACCTAGCAATAGTACATATTCCCATAGGAACTGGAGCTTTCTTGGATGTCAAGTACAAAGAGTTGCAGTAAACTTCTTCTCTCATTTATACTCTTTTGGTAACACAAAAACTTCCTAATTTAGTAAGTACTCTGGGTGTTTAGTCATGCAAGAAGCTAGCCTGGTCATAGACATATCTGTGGTACAAATAGCTTGAAACATGTTCTTCACCTGACATTCTTCTCCAACTACTTTCCCATGTCATTGAATATATGTCAACTGAATGCATCCAATCTTGATCAACAGTTCAACCTTCGTTTTTTTCTTTCTTGGCTAAACATGTTTTATCCTAGGATAAACTTGTGAAAGCTCTAGCTCTAAGCTTCAAACTGATTATAATTTTACCTATCCACTCTACCTACTACTAGATAATACTAGCAGGTTACCCGCACGATGTGCGGATAATGCTATAAGCTTTTATGTAAGATGGTTTTGGAAAATGTTGTATATATATTATAACACAAACGGTGGATAATTTCATTGCTAAAATCACCTACAATTATAGCTAAAACTTTAGAGCAAATAGGTATATTTTGTTCTCTACCATCTTTTCATATGAAATTTCTAACTTAGGCATTAATCTCATCAAGCATCATCAATAATATTTTAACTATATATAGCAATATCAAGGTCATCTAGTGAGTTATGTCTAGGCAAAGCACTTAGCCCATTATCAATCTCTTTGGCTGTGCAAAACGGAGTTTTTCTCCAACTATGAGAAGTAATGACCCAATTTTGTGGTGGTTTTGGACATTCGATCGAAAGATGTAAGGACTTCATCCTTCATTAAATGGGCATTGACACTCTCTCTCATAGAAGTCATTGAAACATGGAGTTGAGCCTCCTTATATTATATTAGCTTTATAATGTTAATTTAGGATGCTTTGAGTATCAGCAATTCTAATCTACATAAATAAAATTTCACATATTTTAAATGAATATAATTAGATATAACTATCCTAAAACCTAGTCCAAAAACTTGTTCTTAACCCACAATCCATCTTCAATACAGATATCACAAAAACTAATTATTGAGTATAGTCACTTAATTAATTACTCAAATTTGAAAACAATTTATAGGAAAGCAAATGTACAAATACAATGTTTAGAAAGTTATGTTTGATTTATGATAAAAAGAAGTGGCAAAACCAAGTCATTCAATTTGAAGCAATTTACAACGTTATAATTAGTTATAGAAAAGAAAGCAAAACCAAAATAGTGTTTATTTGAAGCAATTTACAATGTTACCTCTAGCACATATCATATTTATTGTGTATAACTGCAATTTACAATATAAGAAGTTCAAATTTTCTGTCACACTTTTCTTATTACACTCAATACTTCATAAATAAAAATATATCATATATCCATTTATTTAATTAAAATGTTAAATGTTGGGTGCACATGCACCATAGTCCAGCCCACGAAGTATAAAAACCCAAGTGATGAAAACTCCTATATCAAGTTGAAATAAGAGATCATGGTCAGTTTGTACTTTGTGTGTTTCTAGGAGTCCAGCAGCATCTAATCACTCTCTTTAATGAGTTTGTGATGGGCTTGAATAGCAAGTCCTAATTCCTTGAAGTACTGTACGTGGTGTTGCAAGAAGAAAAAGTAGAACACAAACAAGAAGAAAGAGGAGGTGCCGTACAGTGAAAAGAAAAAGGTTGGTAGGTACCTCATAGTGAAAAAGAAAAAAAAAAAAATGGAGAAAAATAATTTGCATGTGTGAAAGCAAAGAAAAATAAGACAATTTTTTTTTTTTTTTAGTATGAGGCATACATAAGAATTATTGTAATTGATTTGATAATAACAAAACTTATTCAGAGTTTGTCTTGTAATATTTTCCTTCAAAAAAAAAAAAAAAGAGATTTTCACATAAATATATGTATTCTTATGTGTGATTGTTATTTTGAATTGCCATTTTAAATTGTTAATATTTATGATAATATTATTTGAGACTCAACACTAAATTTATGCCATTTCTTATTTCAATTTTCTAAGATTAAAAAAAAAAAAAAAAAAAAAAACCTCTACGCATTCCCGCTACCAGTCATTCACGGGAGCCACAATCAAGAGTCTGCCGACACCATCAACCCCTTTGGGCATGGTCTGGTCATTTCGTCCTCTCATACCCATTAAAAAAAAAAAAAAAAAAAAAAAGGTGGTTGGCTCAAGACACACATCAAAGTTAGCTTTTGAAAAATCCCAGAAAACTTCAATCTTTGAATTGCAAGATTGGAAAGATCTAAACCTTTTTTGCTATGCAATCGTTGAGAATCTGAATTCAATTTGGACAGTCACTCCGGCAAACTTTGGTGGTGATGGCGGTGGGAATTTGATGATTTTTTTAATCAAAATCTCATTATAAATTTAAATAAGAAAATAATTGAAATAAGAAAATAATTGAAATAAGAAAATGGCATAAATCTAACATTTTATTTAAATAGATGTATATGTAACATGTTTTTATTTTTGGTTTATTTGTGATGTAAGAAAAGTGAGACAGAAGATTTAAACTTCAATACGAGCGCATGAAAAATAGTTTGCTGCTTCTGCATTAATTGTTGCATGTAACTAAAAGGCAGTTGCACCCAAACCAAAATTATAAAGTAAAAATTAAAGAGATCAAAGTAATAAAACAAAAATTAAAGAGACTGACAAAGAAAGGGTTGTTTTTAGAGATTTTATACCCACCTTCAGTGAAAGAATTACCTTATGATTCAATTTGGAATCCAAAGCATAGCTCTGAGAAGAAGATATAACGGTTGAAGCAAATTGGCATCAACGGAGCAAGAAAGGGCAGAGTTGTCTAATGGGATTTGGTTTATTATCCAAAAAACTATTACATTGATTTATTTTCCTCAATGTCCAGCAAGCTGTAAGGGCTATATATATATATATATATATATATATATTAAAAAAAAAAAAACATTAGTTTGCATTAAATTCAAAGGGGAACTAAAGAGTTAAGAAAGAGAAAGAGAAAGAGGTAAACTGGATTCTGCTGAAGCAATAAGTAACGTGTGTCTTCTAAATTTCTAAAAGGACGTTGGAATTTATTTTTTAAGTGAAGGTGATTTGGAAGGTCAAATGCAATAATTCAAATAGAGCGCACATTTTTCATGCTTTCCCTCATAAGGTTTTTGCTTTTATATATGATATATATATATATATATATATATATATATATATTGATATTGATTGATTACTATAGTTTTAAATTATTGAGGTACTAAAGGATAAGCACTAGCATACAACGCATTAGGTAGACAATTAAGTAGGCTAAATTATACTTTAAGCAGTTGTTGAATGATGGTTAGATTACTAGATAGTCTACATATTCAAGGTTGGTCCAAATCAGGCTAAAGTCAGCACATTCACTTTTAGTTCAATAGATTCGTAATGACAGCTTGGCTCCCCTCCCAGTGTTTTCTCAAGTATGATTGAGCTTTCCTTTTTCCCCTTTATTAATTTTTTAAGGGGGAAAAAATCTCTTTCTTTTGAAGTGAGAACAAAAATTGTACGTCGGAAAATGATTTATGCAGTTGGGGTAGGTTGAGTGTAGCTGGCAGGACTTCAAGCACATGCTAATACTGTTTTATGCAAGAATGATTTGCCTGTTACAATCAAAATGATGCAATTTTATATCCTTTAAATTTGGAGTGCTTCTAAATTGTTCTCTCAAATTTTAGAACTTGTAATTAACATCATGAATATTTTAAAGATGTCAATGTGCCTATTCCAATCAAAAAGCTGTGTCACATTCTCTGTTAACCCGCCTAAAAGTGGCATTGTTTTTCTATGTTCTGCTCATTGTTTTTGGATGGGTTAACAAGAAGATTCTAAATGATATTGACAGGAGGCAGATTCACATCAATACCATATATGAAAACCGAGGCCACGAATGATACTACCATTAGTTTTTATTTTATTTTTATAGAAATTCTATGGACATAATTTTTTTTGCCACAATCCTGTGTGATCATGAATGACAAAGAAAAAATTTTGGGCCTATATGAAAATGACAGTTCACCAATCATAGTAACACATGTCATCAAGTTATGGAAAAAGTTGTGTCAGAGTGTGGTTGTAGAAGATTTTTTTTTTTTTTTTTTTTTTCAATAGTCTTTAATGCCTCCACAGTTTTCAGCTTCCTTAAGCTCTTTAACACCTCTGACTCTCTCCTCCTTTCTCAGTTCTTCCTCTCCTCTCAATACTTACTGAACCCAACTAGTTCTTCATGCCAGTTCAGTCGCCACTGCCCCTAAAAAATCAAAGAGAGGATATTTAACCCTTCAGAAATGCTCTCTCTCTTAACCGAGGGGAATGGTTTTGGCCCTTTTGTGTTTAGGTGCTGACAAAAAGGGTTCCTTTCAGAGCAGCAAACCATTCTGCAATTCTTATTATTAAAAGTCACAAATCTCTATCACTTTTGTCATTTTTTTATTGATTTCAATTATGTTTAAAACATTGGAGTATTAAGTGCGATTTAAAAAAAAAAAAAAATATGTCTCTTTTATTATGGATTGCCTCCAAGCAAAATGGTTTGGTCTTTATTTCGAAATTGAAGACAATCCCAAACTTCATAACTCTATTTTTTTTTTCATAACGTATGGAACCTTTCTAAAGAAGAGTCATTTGGAGTTGGACGCCTTGAGCCAGTAAAACCTATGGACAATTGACTCTATCCATCAGAACCAATTGACTCTATCCATCGGAACCAATTGCCAAGTAATTTAGGAGAATTCATCCCTGATAAGTACTTAGTTTATGGTTACTATGTTTTCAAGTGTTTGATGAAACACCTATGAGATGGAAAAGAAAAAGGATAGTCATGTTCGTAGAGAAAAAAATAGAAAGAATGTATGTTGAAGAATCTGTACTATCATTAAAAAATATTGTTTAAGACCCTAGGTGATTAACAATGCATAAATAAATAAATTAACAGTTAATCACATAAAATAAAATATACCAGCAGATTATATATATATATATATATATATATATTAAACACCTCAGATATGCAATAGGGCAAACACAAGATATACAATAGGACATGAAAGATTGCAGGATAAATATTCTAATTCATTTTTTAGATCTCAACAAGTAAAATTTTATTTATTTAAAATCATGAGGCCAACTGGAAAATGCTATTACCACTTCACAATCATAAAAAATAGCAAAAAAGCCAATGAGAACTCATAATTTCAGAATTGGAACAGAATTGGGCATCTTTCATCTTTTATGTCCCTTTGTGTAGATCTAATACAGATTAATCTCATCAATATATTTCAATTCTGATGTTTTATATAGTTCCTCTCAATTCTAGGGAATTGTTACAAAAAATGGTAAGCTGCTCATAGTAATTTGATCTTTACGCAAATAATCTACCTAGAAGAATATTTGGTTTCTGGTTTGTTTCACGCGGCAGTAGATGTTGAAAGCTGATGACAACATTATAAAGAACTAGGTAGCTATTAGGGATGCTGTTGTTCTTTGCCGTGTTATGATGATGATATGTCCTCAAATGAATTAAGGAAATCCAGATTAAGCAACAATCCACATGAAGATAGTTGACCACAGTGTTAGAAAGAGTGATGCCACAGCATAAGTCCATAACATAATGACAGAGCATTCACTCTCTCCAGTCTTAAGCAACTGAGAAATAGTACCTGCCAAGTTCATGACAAAGCGTTAGTCATTCAAATTTTGCATATATAGTGGATTGTTATGAAGATCACAACCAAGGAATGAACAAATTAATCCAAACTTGTTTAATTAATCAATGAGCTGAAATGAGCATTTTAAGAAGCTGAACTCAGCAGCTTAGTTCCTATTATCACTCAGACAAGTCTGATTGAGTGAAGTAAGCTTAGGCTACATCTCTTGTCTAATATACTCAAACAAAACCTATGTCGTAACCAATGCACAAGACATCCACTTGTACAAGGTCTAGGAGAGATAGTAGGCAACCTATGCCATCTATATAAAATCTTGGCATGGTACATCAAGGATTAACAACTGCTAGAGGCAAATCCAGAAATGTTCAAATGGTGCTTCGGATTTTTTTGGATTGTTTTGGAGCATGGTAAACAGATTAAATCAGCAGGAACTCAAGACCTGGGCTGTCATCGTGTGGGCTCTTTGGAATGCAAGATACAAATTCTATTTCGAGAAGACTCATCTACAGCCTAGGATCATTTTCGTTGGAGCTACTGGTCTCTTGACAGAATACCAGCGCCTCACAGCAGTGTAGACAACCTCTTGAGGCAAATCTGTTTTTTCTTTTCTACTCGCTGTTTTTTATCTAAGTGGGCATTGTGTTTTGCCAGCGTAAAACTGTTGAGGGCTTTTATTGTGCCCTGTTTCCCAGCTTGTAAAACGATGTTACTATCTTAATATAATTTTTATCTTTGTTCTCACAAAAAAAAAAAAAAAAAATTGCTAGTAGAATGTTAAAACAAAAGGTCTAATCATTGTGATCTTGCCTACATATTGCTAACAAGCACAAGGTATATGGCTTTAAAACATAGAGCTATAACAACAATCGCCAACAAACAAACCAATATCAATATGTTAAGCAATGTGAACTTGAACAAACACAAATATGGATACCACTTAATGTAGCATCTCTAGAAGCATTATCAACGTCTTCAATATATAATGGGATCAAAATGGGTGGTTTGAGGCTTAAGTAACAGCACATAACGAGACACAAATGAAAAAATAGTGATCACACATACCTACATTCATAGCGGGCGGAAGTGAATATTGCAACATAAGTGTAAACTGATATAATGAATCTGATCCCACCAAACCAAAATGGTTTGCGGCCTTGACAATAACAATACCCAACGAAGGCAATATAATATACCGAATTGCAATAATTCCTAGGATGATTAATGGACCTACTCCAGATGTCTTCAGACCTATAGAAAACAATTACACTAAAGTAAATATCAAAAACATTTCATGGACAATTAATGAGGGAACTGAGCCAACTCAAGGAAGACATAGTAAAGATTAGAACCAATGTTAAAAGCCACCTTTAAGAAGGTTCGCTCCAATTATCAATGTCATACATGGTATTGTTGCGTCCCTGTAGAAGAGAAAGGAAACAAAAAGGAGTTAATGTAGATTGGTAGATAAAGAACACTCAAGATGCAAATCCAAAAGTTCAAATGGAAAAGTGAGTCTTTCATATTTTTCCATTGCTTGTAGGTTCTAAGAGTTAGTGGTCCACTAGGGAAGACGTAATTGCTCAAAGGAGAAATTCTGTTGCTGTTAGAAGGCCCTTTCGGGCAGTGTATAATTGACTATTATACTACTAATATTATTGCTGATAACATGTTACTGTGGTGTATTTATGAGTAAGGATGGGCTATTACTGCCAATTGTGCTTCTCTCTCTCTTTTGAGATTGTTAGAAATATATAGTACATTAAAATGCTGTTGACACTGCAGCTCAAAGCCTTCCCCTCTAAACCCCCAAGCAATTCAAGCATAGGGAGGTACCATCCCATCTACAAGGGCGGGTGGTCAATTTTGCTTTTTAATAGAAATGGAATTCAGCTGAGAGAGATTGTTGCTAAAAATATGTGTAATTAATTTTTTTCTTTATTATGAATTGGTCTTCTCTTGAGAGTGATTCACACATGTTCATTCCTTAAATAGAAGTATGAATTTAACTTTGATATGTGCATATCAACACTAACCAAGTTGCAAATAGGAAATTTTAGAGTTGTGAATTTGTGAGCAGAAACTTGAACACCAAGACTCAAGCTGTGGGAGATTATTGATTTAGTGGTAGGATTCATACGATATCAAACTCACAGAATTGTAGATGGCAAAAAGAGGAGCATCATCCCCAACCAGGACCTTTCGAATTGGAGAGATTATTCAAACTATAAAGCCAATAATCTATAGACGTAAAAATAAGCATATTAATGTAGTTAATTACTTAAAAATAATCTAAAATAAGCATATTTACACCCTATGTAAAATATACACAATAAGTAATTACTTAAAAATAACTACACTAAATGTAATTATTCAGGGCATTTGAAATCAGTATGGCAGTTGATAGTGTTCATTAGTGTTGAATTATCCCAAGTGTATGAGTATTTTCAAGTTTCAAGAAACAGAACAAGTTTATTTTTGGAATGAATGTGCTTCCAATATAATTTCTCTATCTCCAGGTCAAGATGGAGTGAAATGCCCAGATCATGTACTTTTTCTTATCATGTTTGGAACTACCACTTTTAACAGAATTAGAGAAGTAAAAACTAACCATACTGAATGCTAAATGCTTAAAGACAAATCTTATTCTGAATATAACAAGAACTATGAGAATACCGCTGCAATTGTCGATGGTGCAAATATTTTTTTGAAGTCAATGTACCCAAAAATCTTCTTAAGGTGCAGGTTAGCCTTCTCCAGCAATGATACCTATCAAAGGCATCTTTAAAAGGTCATTTTATTCAAGGATATAGTAGAAAAAAGATAAGTTTCCTTAAATAGCAATGAAGAACTTTAGTACAAAACAATTAAAAAAAAATATATCTAACAATACATGGTATCCTCATTATGCCAATCATAAATTTACTATTTTAAAACTTCATTTTTTTTTTTTTTAAATGGTTTTATATGATGAGACATCATTTTTTTACAGAAAAATCATTGAATCATTTTAGGATAGGACAGTATGATCTTCTATTCAACATTAAAAAATTTAATAAAATGACAACTATTTTATTCCCTCCAATCTCCTACACTGAAGTTATGTTCTATGTGACCAATAAATGTGCTGGCCTGCTCCTTAATAAGCATTTTTCTGTTAACTGTGAGTATAATGTTCTATGTCGGATTAATTCTTCTTTACTCCTCATTGATGGCATTGATCATGATTAGTAATCAAACTTTGAAAAAAGAAAGCTTTGAACATCATAAATGGAAATCCATAACAGAATAAGATGAGCAGAAACCTTTGCTTTTCCTTCAGATTTGGTAGAAGGGACTTCAGCTTGATCGGTATCTTCCTGAGAGGTGGGGCTACCCCTTGAAGGAAGAAGTGCTTCTGGACAAATCTCTGAATATGGAATTTCCCCAGAAGCGCTATCTTGTATTGTAGATTCATTTGAGTCAATTTCTTTAGTTGCCTTGTTTGCAGATAACCGCATGATGGCATACACATAAGACCATATATATACTGCTCCTATCTGTACCATCAAAACAAGAATATAAAAAAAAAAAAAGTGATTAATTGATCTAATTTGTGATTGACATATAGTGTTATCCCATATTGTAGTCATATAAGAGGTGGGCTGTCAATTTATCATACAGATTAACTGAAAAATGGGACATATTATTGAAGGCACTGAACAACATTTTATCGTTCAGAACAATTGGTCTCACTGTGGGATTTTTATTTTGGTGATCTTAGAATGATAACAATAGACTATTACCGCCATAGAAAGTGCAACATAAGACTCTCCATCTGTCGAGCAAACAGAAGAATCTCCAAATGGACTATTATCATCGTCACAAACTGCTGGGATTATAATCAGAGGAAAGTTTCCTAAATTGCCTGCACATATCAATCTCCCTCTAAATATATTATGGACAATTACCATTTGATCATAAATAAAATAGAGCATGAGATGGTGAAAAGAAGCAATTGTGAAACTTGGTGGCATAACTAATTTCTAGAGTTATGTACTTCCATGAGGGCTGATCAGTGCTATGCAATAGTTCACTCCTTGTCCTTGTATTTAATTTGGTACAGCCATATTGCAGTAATGCATTTTTAATTTTTAAATTTATACAAGAAAACAAATGTGTTGTACTATATGATGATTTATGGTGTAGATGGTAAAGACAATACCTGACAAAATTGTCAAAAAATGAACCATTTCAGATTTCAGTATGTATCATGTTTCATATGTATCTTATATAAACTGAAAGACACTGTAAAATTTGTGCAAAAAAGCTCGTGGTATTGAAAAAGAGGAACTAAATACTATCACTGTTAAGGTAAATTTTTTTATATATCTTACTTCCAATTGAAATTAAAGAAATTGTAGTATCCCAATTTAAGTCATGCTGAGGAGTTCCAAAAGCATTTTTAAATTTTAATGCAATACCTATTGTAGTGTGTATCATAAGTCATTGTACTATATATGCTCTCAGTTAGGCTATGGTGTATGACTAGAAAATAGGGGTGTGCAGCCAACCCGCCAACCCATCCCCAACCAACCCAACCCAATCCGCTAAGTTGGGTTGGTTTTAGGATTTGTGGGTTGAGTTAGTTAAAAATTTTTTTGATAGAAGTTAATAGTTATAAAATTTCAAACATGTCAAACCCAACCCAACTTACCCATATATTTAATACATATTCAAAATATAATATATAATTAATAATTTTTTTTTAAATAATCAGCTCTTCCTATCCTATATAAAATGTAATAATTTTCAGGGCATTTGAAATCAGTATGGCAGTTGAGGAAGGGTATCCGAGGATGGGTAATAAAAGTTCAAATAGTCTTGAGACCCCATTTGAAAGTGTATGAGTATATTCAAGTTTCGGAAGAAACAAAACATGTTTGAATTTTTGGAAAAAATCTAAAATATCTATGTCAATATAATTTCTCTATATAACGACCAAGGACAAATGAAAGTGCCATTCAACATGCCCAGATAACCATGTACTTTTTCAACTATCAACCACTTAGGAACTGACAGACAAGTCTTAAGTTCTAGGAAGAGATTATAAGTAAGAGGACAAATGCCCATATAAAAGGATAAATGAAAAAAGAGGGGGACAAATCTTATTCTGAGAATAATATAACAAGAACTATGAGATTACCGACCGGAGTTAACTTAAACTACCATTGTCAAGATAGCCTTTCAAACCCATTTTTTACAAATAATATTGTTTGGGCCTTTTTACGTGCGAACTCAATATCATTTTGGGTGTTACAAATTGTGTCCTTACCTCGGGGGAAGGCTTGTGTCTCTTGGCACAAGTGGTGGGTTGAGACAATCTTTCACATCATTTTTATTCAAGGATAGTGTTCTAGCGTAAAAAAGATAACGTTTTTCCTTAAATAGCAATGAAGAATGGTTTAGGGGCTTGGCCGAGGAGCTAATCCAAAACAGGGTTCCACGCCATAAAGGGGTTAATTCCCCAACTACTTAAAAATCAAGTTTACAAGGTATTGCATGGTCCTCGGACTCAAACCTATGGGAAAACCAACTACTTAAAAATCAAGTTTTGGATAAGAACCAAGGTATTGCATTTGGAACTTAAACCTATGGGGAAACCAACTACTTAAAAATCAAGTTTTTAAATGGTTTGCATGGTCATCGGATCAAATGGAGAAACCAACTACTTAAAAATTTTTACAGAAAAAATCATGGTTGAATCGTTTGGGGAAACCAACTACTTAAAAATCAAGACAGAACCAAGGATTGCATGGTTCTCGGATTCAAACCATTGGGGAAAAAACTTAAATAAGTTTTGACAACTATTTTATGGTCTCGAACTCAAACTTATGGGGAAACCAACTACTTAAAAATCAAGTTTTGTTCTATGTGACCAATAAATTGCATGGCCTGACTCAAACCTGGGGAAACCAACTTTAAAAATCAATTTTTTGTTAACTGAACTAAGTATTGCATGGTCCTCGGACTCAAACCTATGGGGAAACCAACTACTTAAAAAATCAAGTTTTACAGAACTCATTGCATGGTCATTGACTCAAACCATGGGGAAACCAACTATTAAAAATTAAGTTTTGAAAAAGAAAGGTATTGCAAGATCAAAAATGGGGAAACCAACTACCTAAAAATCAAGTTTTGACAAAACCAAGGTATTGCATGGTCCCTTCAAACCTTTGGGGAAACCAGGGACTTAAAAATCAAGTTTTGAATCAAGGTATTCTTCCTGACTCAAACCTATGGAAAAGGGCTACTTAAGAAGAATTCTAAGTCGCTCATTCCTGGACAAATACTAGAAAATGTTAAGGCTTTGAAAGTTATTAGGAAGATGGCTATCGCCTTATTATTGTAGATTCATTTGAGTCAATTTCTTTCATTTTGGGTTATGTATCCTTGATTACAGATAACCGCATGATGGCATTCAGCCATTATCTCGTTCAAGTTTGGGGTATACAACCCATTTTCAGTCGGTCTTATTGTACGATACCTCAAAAGTTCATAATAACATCTTTTGTCTATAAGGGAAAAAGTATTGTTTTGATCTAACGTTATTATGATTGACAACTCTAGTAAGCTCATCATAATATCTTTTTCTTTTTTTCTTAGTAGATTTCATTTAAGTATCATTTGGCTGTCAATTATTATATAGATTAAATTTCAAAAAAATGGAGCAAGGTCTTTTTATTGAAGGGACTGAACAACATTTATCGTTATAACAAAAAAAAGAAGTCTCACTGTGGGATTTTTATTTTGGTGTATAACCATTTAAAAAGAAGAGATAGAATATACCGAAATAAAGCAATGATGACTTTTATTAATATAAAGAGGTATTCCATCAATGTCGAGCAAACAAGCCTATATAGAAAGAATTACAAAAACAATAAAAAAACAACAAAATAAACAAACTGCTGGGATTTTAAGCTTTGCTCCCAAGTCTTTCCTAAATTGCCGAGTAGCACCCATATTGAGAGGAGGACCTCCCTCGTAAGAGGAGAAGAAGAGGAAGAAGGAAAAGCACCAGGATTTGATGGGAAAAAGAAAAAAGGAGGCAAAAGGAGGATGGTGAAAAGAAGAGAGGAAGTGGGGATACTTTGGTGGCATAACTGGTGCCATGTTAATTTCATAAGAGAGTTATGTGACCCCACTCGGTCGCACAAAAGTTTGACATGACGAGCCCCTGATCAGATTTTGCTGAAGGGAGGATGATAGGTATCTTGAGTCTCGCCATTGTCCTCGAGCCATCTTAATTTGGTAACCATCCGAGAAGGAGTAATGATTTTTCAACTTTTTAAATTTCACAAGAAAACAAATGTTGATTGAAGACTATATGAGGGTTGATTTAGGAAGGTTAAAGAATCTTTAAAGGGAAACTCTCTCGTTTACTTATACAAAATTGTCAAAAAATTAACCATATTCAAGAAGATTTCAGTATGTCAACTCCCCAATGTTTCATATGTATTTGATTGGCCTCGTAAAAGAAAATTTATTAAAAACTGAACATTGACATCGTGTGTAAATCTAGAAGAATGTCTTGTGGTATTTGAAAAATGAAGAGAACTAAATTAATGAATCACTGTTAAGGTAATTTTTTTTTGGCATTTTCAAAATCTTCCTCTCCGACCAAGATTTTGATAAAATTTTGAATTGTGGGAAATAATTTGTGGTAGCCCATTTTTACATTGGGGCCCAAGTCATGTTGAGGAAGGGTTCCGAGGATGGGTAATAAAAGTCCAAATAGTTTTAATGATTTTAATGCAATATCCGATTGTCTAGAAGAAAGGGCAAAAACATAAGTCATTGGGAAAAATCTAAAATATCTATGTCAATAGAGAAGGAGGCTGGATAGTATAATGACCAAGGACAAAGGGAAAGTGCTGCCACCAACGCCATTCAACACTCACCAAAAGCCATACTCTTCGCTTTTTAAACCACCCCCAACCACTCTAGGTTGGGACAGACAAGTCTTAAGTCCTAGGAAATAGAACTTATACGTGGGTTGAGTGAGAGGATAAATTTTTTATAAAAGGATAAGAGAGGCAAGTTGAAAAAGAGGGAGGACAACCCGTCCTCCCAACCATGGTGTCCTAAAAATGATGAGAATAATAAGAGCATAAGCTCCCGGACTCCTCTGACGAGATTCCTACCCGGAGTTAACTCAAACTACCGTCCGGTGACCAAGACTTAGCCTTTCAAAATATAACAAATGATATTGTTTGGGTTTTTTTACGAAAATATCATTTTGGGTCTTCCTAAATTGTGTCCTTACAAAGTCAATTAGTTCACATAAATCTAGAAAATTACTATTGTTGTTTAGTCATTAGTGTTGTTTGCCTTTAAAGAATTACATTGATATTAATGATATTAATCTTTGGGTTTTTTAATATATTTATATTAATATTTTTTTTTTCAATTTATTAATAATAGTAATAAAAAAAAAAATTGTCCAACCCAACCCATGTGGGTTGGGTTGGGTTGAATTTTTTTTAACCTACCATGGTGAGTTGGGTCAAAAAATCATCTTAAACCAACACAACCCAATCCAGCACACCCCTAAGAAAATGTACGCCTATAAACAATTCATTTGGGTTTTTGTCTACCTGCAGCACAAGAACCAATGATTAGGCTTCGAAGATGCTGAGGAGCTCTTGTGATTTTTACCAGTATCCATGCAAGGGCAGACCCAATAATGAATGTGAGAAGGATGTTCACTGGCATGAACCACCTATGCATTAACCATAAGTTACAATAGGAAAAAACAAAGGAGTGGAGGGGAAGAATTTCAGAAGAACGAAAGAAATGAACTCACAAGTTTGTCAAACTGTCTAAAGTAATTGTTTCAGCCAGGTTGCTAAAAATGATTGATGGACTGAACAGATAAAACACCAACTGTACACAGATACAAGTAGTGTTGTTAGTCCTTTCAGGTGTTGGGAAACTAGCCAGGGTGCACAACTTTGAAAATTCAAATAATAAAAGAACAGTGTACAAGTCATTAAAGAATTGAATCTGATTTTTAGTTAATAGAATCTAACCATTAGAATTAAAAATTATAAACTTTCAAAAAAAAATTTCTTCTTAATGAAAGTAACTAAAAAACAACTGTGAAAGCAAACTCCTTTGGTCAGTAAAAGAGAGGAGAAATCAAGACACAGACAGAGTTCAAGACTTCAAAAATACTTGAAGCCAAGTTACTAATATCTTCTTTCTAGTAAGCTGGCCAGCAAATTCAAGCATTACAATTTTCAAAGAGAAAAGAAAATTTAAATCTTTTCATGAAGTTTCCATAACATTGGATGATGCAATAGCGCGCTGAGAGTACAATCAATAATGGATTACCATATGATCAATTGAAAGCGGTTGACATTTTTCATTATTTCTTAATTTACATGTTAAGTTTCATCATCCTTAAATGTGCAGCCACTTTTGGAGACTAGATTACAAAAAATGTAACTCTACAGCTTAGTAGCCAATGCGCTTAACATAAGCAAAAGAAACTTGATTTTGGAACTTGACAATAAGCATATACAACATGAGGATAAGAAGACTAATAAAAGAAGAAAAGGAATTGAACAGTCGGGAAATTTTGACCTACATTATTCAAATATGGCCTTGCATCTGCCCCCAAGAGATTGATACGCTCTGTTGCAAGAAATAAACCAACAGCGGAAACCAAAAGTATTTTCAGAACTGGCATTAATGCCACAATAAATAGATCGAGGAATTCCATTGCAAACTTCTTCACTAAACTCAAATGAAGTTTCTCCTGGCCAAGAAAAATGTCCAATAAGTACTCTCATATATATTGTATAATTAAGGAAAACATATTCAAGTTCTATACAAGCAACATCATTGCAAATCAGAATATTTACAAGTACTGAGGTGGCAAAAGCAAGAATATGACCCTGGGTATGTATGGAACAGTGAAATCCAAGAAAAAAGTGCCATTCAGAAATCCAAAAATAGAGATAAAAGACAATGTGACAAGAATATTTCAATTTATATTAAACATATGCTAGAGAATAGTTATCAAATTGACTTTCATAGAGTTCAAACACTCACATTGGCTTACAAATTTTGATAGCATAATTAGAATGCAGCGATAATTGCTCTACATGTTGACAAGCCTTCCTTCATCATCGAATTCTTCCTCTTCTTATCTCTCTCTTCTTCTTTTTTTTTTTCCTTTCTAAAATAGAAACTCTGTCATCAGATGGAGTGTCATGTCGCATTTGAGTGTTTATTAGGCAGAGTCTTAGGGAAGACATAAAAATAAAACTTTGTCATCAGATGGAGAGTCGTGTCAAATTTGAGTGTTTATAAGACATAATCGTAGGGAAGACATAAAATCAGAAACACATAATCGTAGGGAAGACATAAAATCAGAAACTCTATCACCTTTTTGGGGTGTCATGTCACATTTTGTTCCATTATAAAAATATATATTTATATATATATATATATCACATTTTGTTTTTACAAGGATCTTTTTTTTTTTTTTTTTTTTATAATATTCTGTAAAGAAATGCAAATGTCAAGCAAGAAGTAAGAACACATGATAGCTCAGATTCCAGTAATTCATTTAGATCACAATACCCAATAAGAGGTGAGATAATTAAGTTTATATCTCAGTTTCCAGTTTTGCTAGTAAACAAACCCAAGTTTGTGTACAGAGAGACTCTGGAGCTTTTGATTGTTAAGTGTTTGGCCTCCTCTCTTTTGCAAAAGAATACCTATATAAAAAAAAAAAAAAAAAAAAAAAAGATTTAAAATGAATATAAGTTAGTTACCACATTAAAATTGCTTAGGAAGCTTATGCAAATTGTGAACCACAAAATAGAATACCAGAACATGATCTCTTCCTCTTGGTTCTTTTGAGATGATGAGTCATTTTAAATTATTTCACATTGGTTTTGTAAATCAAGAAGTGTTAAAATAAGAAAACATGAACTCACTGGACTCTTAACACATATAGAGAGTTTATACTTCGTACCTAGCTATTGCACTGATTCCAATAGGAAATGGTCCAAGTTTCCATATAGGTCAAGAACAAAGAGAGTTGCACTTCCCATCTTAATGATTGCTAGCTCTTCATGCTTAGTCATGCATGAAGTTAGCCTAGATATAGACACGTTCTTTCAACTGCCATTCTTCTCCAACTACTTTCTTCAATTTCCGACATTTGACTTACAACGTGAGGCCAATTTTGAGTGATGGTTCTAGCCGTAGCCATTGAAAATATGTGCCAATGAATGCATTCAATCTTATCAGTAGCTGTTAAATCAGAGGAGTTCCAACATTTTTTCTTGCTTTCATGTGATAGAACTAGCTCACACTGTTTTTAAATTTTACGTATCCACTCTACCTTCTATTTAATATTACCATAGCTTTGATTGGTTGAGATACTAAAAGCTAAGCACTGGCATACAGCGCAGTGGCCGGAGAATTAAGTAGACTGAATCATATTTTAAGTAGGGAAAGTTAATTGATGATTACTTGACAAGTAAAAGTTTTTGTAGGGTAGAGGGAAAAGTCGTGGTTCAAGTTTCCATAAGGGAGTACATTGCTTATAGATTAGGCTTATAGAGAAGAATTCTATCTCAAAGCCAAAAAAGAAAAAGAAAAAGAAAAAGAAAAAAAAAAAAAAAAAAAAAAAAAAAAAAAAAAGAAACCTTCCATGAAAAAAAAAAAAAAAAAAAGCCTTTTTACATTATCCTTAAAAGTGATTTTCTTAAACCTTCTTAAAATGATTTATTAACAATTACTCCAAGAGCAACCGTTATCATGAGTCTTTTAAGTAACTATTAGTCAAATAATCCCAATACTCTTTAAGGAATGATTGTTGAATTTGATTAGTTTATCAATTCAAGGTTGATACAACTCAAACTTTTTTAAAGCAAGCATATTCACCTTTAATACAATAATGCTATGGGCCCCTTCTCAATGCTTTTACGAGTATGTAGTAATGAGATTTGTGCCTTGATGCGGTGGTCACTCCACAAGTATAAATGCTTGTGAGGTGTTGAGGGCCAAGATCGATGTTCAAGTTTCCAAAAGGAAACTTCACACATATATATATTTAGATTAGATTAGAAAAGAAATTTTATCTTGTAAAAAAAAAAATTTTGTGCTGGTGAGGAGTAAGTTGGGTAGGTTTGATGTAAAGTTGACAGCCCACACGTCTTCAAGCCCATATAAATATTAATTTGTGTAGGTAGCATTAAGTGCATTACAATGAAAATTAAACACTTTATAGTTATACACATTAAATTCGGATTTGACCGTTCAAGTGATGAAACTCAACTATTACGGTAACATAAAGTTCCAAAACTATCACGGTAACATCAACCATCACGGTGCCTCAACTATCACGTTATCATCAACCATCAGGTGATGAGAATTGAGAGTCTTGTACAACTTACACTCTCAGTTATTATAAAGATATCAAAGTGCCCCACCTATTATTCTCCATCACATTTTCTGTCAACTTTTCCAAAAAGCGACGTTCATGATTAAGGATTGGACCGACTTAGCAACAAAACCAAATTTAAAACTAAAAATATTATTTTAACCAAAATTATTTCACAACTAGGCAAAAGTACTAAGAGAACTCACAGCAGAGGAGGTATAAAGCTATATTGCTAAAATTTAGCTCCACACACACAAAACTCACGCTGCAAAGAGTGGAGGCAAAAGCTAAAATTTTAGATGATTTGTTAAAAAAGTGCACATCTATATATAGATAAGAGCAAAAAAATATATATAGGCTTTGGATTATTAAAATAATACACTTTGTTTTTTTTTTTTCATTCTTTTTCATGCTCTCTCTCTCATTTCATTTCATCTCTTTTCACTTTCTCACTCTCTAACTCCGGTCACCGATCCATGAAGCTTGACTCAAGCTCACTCTCTCAACTCCGGTCTCACTCTCTCAACTCCGATCACCGACCTACGAAGCTCGCCGCCGATCGGAGTGCTCGACTGGGAAACCCATGGAGAGCCGCCGATCGGAGTGCTTGCATGTGGATATTGGTTCTTTCACGCCGCCAATGGTTGTATCATGCCGCCAATTCTCAATGAGTGCTTGCATGTGGATTTGGTTCTTTCACGCCGTCAATGGTTGTATCACGTTGCCGATCGGAGATTTGTTTTTTTTTTTTTTTTTTTTTTGTGGTGGTGGCCGGTGGTGGCGGTGGTTGTGGATTTGTGGGTTAAATTTGGGTTGAGTTTTTTTTTTTTTTTTTTCTTGCTATGGACTGGTGGCTGGTGGTGGTTGTGGATTTGTGGGTTCGATTTGGGTTGGTGTTTTCTTTTTTTCCTTCTTTCCTGCTGTGGACTGGTGGCCGGTGGTGGTGGTAGAGGAGGACGTTTGTACTGTGGTGGTGATGGTGATGATATATTATTTTATTGTAGTAAAAATATTATTATTTTATTGTAGTAGAAATATTATTTTATTGTGATGAATATATTATTTTATTGTGTTGAAAGCTAAAATAGATCCACTGTTGTAGTATATGTGTAGGTAAAATAGATAAAGTAGTTTTTGGTGGAGCTAAATTGCTAAAAATTTAACTCCACTTTTTTGTGGATGCTCTAAAGCAGTTCTAAGGAGAGGCTTTGGGCCTGTTTTTTTTTATTTTTATTTCTTTATTTTTATTTTTTATTTTTTTTATCACTTATCATATTCCTCTTTTAATTTTCGTCATTCATCATTTAAAATATCCTAACTCCCTACACCGCACCGGTTTGGCACCATCACTCAACTTGTCATCACTTAAAATTTTCAACTATTTGTGGGTTCCATACCTGTAATTTGGTCAGACCCTTCTGAAGCCTACCGATCACCATTGCACTCACCACCACAAAAAAAAAATACTCACCATCACCATCACCATCACCATCACCATTTTAATTTGTGGGCCCCATGCGTATTTTAAGTTTTGGCCATTTCCCTTTCACCATTTTTCTACCTTTGAGCTTCGTTTAGAATTCAATTTAATAAAATGAAGGAGAACGAACGACAAAGGTTAATTTTGATTCATTCTCTTGGCATATATAATCATCGGATAATATATTATGCTAGTGCACAATATGATTTGTTGATTTTATTGCCAATGGGGAATCAATTCTAAAAAATTATAGTAGTAAAATATGATACAAAGTATATATTTTTCCTTGGCTGGCATGGCATGGCATAACAACTCACTGTCGGCATGCAGTCAAGGCCGTGGCATGCCTGCGTGGGCACGCAGCCTAGGCCATGGCATACCCCACATGGGCATGTAGCCAAGATATTTAAAATTATCATTCTCTAATTGGAGCAACAATTTCGGAGGATAAGGTTTGTTGCAAACAAGCAACGAGTTCTCATAAAACGTTAACTCAGTGTCAAATTTGTCGCTTGGTGTTGAAGTTGAAACAAATAATTGATAACACGCAAAAGTTTCTATGACAAGTTCACATCTGGGGTATGAAATATGAACGTTCAACTTCAATATTAGTGTAAGGTGTTCAATTTTCTCTAAAATGATGTAAAACATCATATATTTTCTCATATGAGGATGAAATATTTAAAATCAACAAAATATACACGGTGCAGATTTGTAATTGTTCATGAATCAAATTATTTGAAATCAATTATCATTCCTTTCAGAAAAAAATAATTATCATTCCTTATTTGGTGTAATGAGAGTTTATTAAAAAAAAAAAAAAGGTGTAATGAGAATTGTAAATCACAAGATATTATATACACCACTAAAGTTGTAAACTAAATTACAGCTATTCTGCTAAGAAATAAAAGTATAGAACCTTTCAAAGCAAATAGAGACGAAGCCCAAAGATGTTGATGACTAGGTTGTATGGTTGAGCATTTTTTTTACAGCCAATTACTTGAATTTATGGATCTACTAAGAAGACACCATATAGTACAAAACAAAACCCTTTTCTGGCAAAATTTTCTGGCAGGGACATCAAGAGAAGAACTTCAAAGCTGTAAAGCTCCTTCCACTTATTAATGCAGGATTCATTAACAAAGACATTTGATTCAAGGAGAATAACCAGTGTTTCTTAGTTTTGATGGGGGCATGGAAACAAAACGAGAATCTAGCAAAGTTTTTTCCATGATTTTGCAAAAAACGGAGACTAAAGAGAAGGAAGTAGCAACACATCTGTTCTTGATGTCTTTAGACTGAAGCACTGCAATCATTGCTAGCAAGTCAGTTAACAACTTCATTCAGCTTCCAATAAAAGCAAGCAAAACATGTTTGCCACAAACACTCACCTCTACACCTCTACCGTATAATGTTATGATCACTGCTAAAAATCATATCTCATGGTGTTTGGTAAGTACATCCATTGCTGTAAATGTTATCAGAAATATAGGTCTAGTAAGGAGGCCTACAGGAAAAACCTCCTAGTTATGACATTGATAATTCAATTTGAAATGTTAATATGTCAATATGTTCTAGTTTTAACTTTAATGATGTTCTAAGGAGACATCAAATGATTTTCAACCACTACAAAGCTTTGTGAAAGAGAAAGTTAAGTTTACACATTGGCTAGGATCATATGGGCTATATTAACAAGATGGTGATTTTAAGTTCTATTCCCAAGACTTAACTCTCTCAAACCATTTATAAAAAGGGCACATGCATATGGGCACCTGAAATATTGTGATACCTTTTTTTTTTTTTTTTTTTTTTTTTTTTGGGATAATGTGAGTATTTAAGGCTTTTAGAGCACCTGACTATCTTACTCTGATTTGTATAAATTGTGTTCGAACTATCTTGCACTGAAAACTGGTTCTGCATCCTGGGTTGGTTGTGTTCTTCGAGTGTATTTGAGGAGCAAACCTTCCGAAGATAGACCGGGTACACTGAGATCCCTGTTCGATAAATTCAAACAAGGAATAAAAAACTAATTGTGAATAAGAACAAGAAAATGGTAACAGGAAAAAGGATGGCAAGAAAACAAAATTCAACCTGATGTAAGGCTGTAAATCCTTCCACTCCCATTTTGGCCGCTCTCTGAAAAGGATGGAGAAACGCTCAGCAGGTGAAGATGGCAAAGAAGAAACACTAAAGGCACGAATCCAAGTCTCGACACCAAGCCTCTCTGTCAAAACTTCGCCTTCCAACATGTCAAAGCTTGCTTGCATCCCTTCTGGAATCTTCTGCATCCACTCCTTCATGAAACTTTCCATTTTCTTCTTCCCCTCTTTCAGAATTTCCCTAGCAAAATGCACACATACTCGCCTCTCATCCAATTTCCACACCTGCCTACCCAAATTCTCATCCACCTTATTACCATACACATGCAAACAATGATGTGCAAGTTTGTGAGGATACCCATCTGATTCTAGCATACTCACTACTTCATCTTCATTAAGTGCATCAATTGACCAGTCATTTATTACTGAATTGTGCAATAGCATCCTCAGAATTGTGTCCATGTACTTCACATCAACTATTCTCCAATAACCACCAATCTCCACCGCTGAAAGAGCCTGTAATTCAGACCTCAACTCCTCATCACTAGCTTGAACCTTTTCAACAAGATCATCCCATTTATAGAGTCCTGTATTACCTTTCTCTACCACCTCCAAATCCTCCATTTCCAAGTCCTCCTGGAACATGTAAGGATTCTCAGAGAGAAGCAATTTAAGCTTGTCAAGTCTTGGAGCAACTTCAACAAGTTCCATGTTACCAGGTGCGACTTTGATAACAGATGCAACACCTTGTTGGTCATCATCTTTCCTCTTACAATCTAAAGAATTTTCACAAAATTCTGTTTGATCTGAAGGGGGTATAAGGAATACAGAATTAGAATTACCAACAAACTTGATACCATAAGTTTTTGACCCAGTGCAGAGAACTGCATCTTCATCAGGTTGTCCTCTTAAGGTTATCCTGGAAAAGAACACGTTAGATTATATTGAATGTACAAAAAATTGGGAATCAGAGAGACTAAATAAGACCCTAGAATTAAAATGAAGCAATATGCTTACCTTTGTTGAAGGATATCTGGTAGAAGTTTCTCATCAAGCTCAAGGAGGATCAGGTCATCATGAGGACCAAATAGAGAGTGATATGCAATAGAAATTGAAGAGCTGGGTTCGAGATTTAGAACTGCTTCTGCTCCTCCATTACCTGACTGTGTTTGCTCCATCTCTCTCACAATTATGATTCGTAATATCAAAATGAGAATCGTAGGAAAACCTACACTATAAATCCTCAACTTCAGGGACAAAAGCATTGACAACCCTTCTTGAATAGCTTATCAATTGTCCCATTGTGCTCACAATGCTTGAAAACTTTGTCAATCATGCTGCTATCTGCAGTCAAATTTGAATATGCGAGTGAATTCAAGAAGCCACCGTAGCTGGGTTAGTCCTTTAAGAAAACTTGGACAACTAACTACCAGTCTGTCATATATAAAAGTCACCAAAAAGAGCAGGAAATTCAGATATCAATGTTGCCAAAAAAATGCAAAGAAAACTAGTAACCCAATTAAATCTCCTTTTGACATGGATTTATAGATTCTTCCAAGGATTGGTATCTTGAATGCAACATATTATCAACATGCAATTATGTGAAAAACATGGTCCTGGGAAAGGCCTAATACATGTACCAGTCAAAATAATGATTGTTCAAGCAAATATTTTCCAGCCAATGGAAAACTACAATGTGGGAACAATTTTCAGAAAAGACCGCCACCAGTCCTAATGGTCACTGAAGTCAAACACCCTAAAATAACTGTAATAAACAAGTCCTTTACTTCAAACAGACAACTTATTACAGACAGTAATTAAGAAAAACACTAACAATTTGCATATAAATCAAAAGGGGAAATGGTGTTTTGATCTAGGAAATCAAGCATTTCCAGATGCTAAATATTAAATTAATCTCACAAACTAAAGCTGCATGACACAGAATATTCCATGTGTTGTGAATATATCATGTGGAAATAACCCATAAAACAAAACAGGTCTACAAGACTACAAGGGATAATGTGACACCAAAGTCAGTGATAACTCATACATTCTAGTGCACAACTCATAAACAATATCTATGTTCAGTATTACTTTAAGCAAACTGGGAAGTAAAATAGTATAACCAAGTATCAATAATTTGCCACAGAGTTGCTGACAAAAGAAGCATAAAAAACTAACTTATACAAGAACTTGTTATTTTAATGCACATCACAGAGAGGACAACATAGAGAATGGAACTTTGTATGATGATTTGTGCCCTCTACCCTGGCAACATGTCATGGATTCAAGTGCAAAAATCAACCTCTCCAAAATTAGGGTCACTCAGCCTCCCGATTACCTCTCCTAGACCTTACATTAACAGGAGTCCTGCGCATACAACCTTTTTAGCACAAACAAAGTACACAAGAAGCAAGTCAAATGACTGCATCACCCAAAGAATCAGCTGATACTTATTTTCTGCAGAAAAGCAAACTATGTAGAAGGAAACCGAAACCACTTTTAAGCATTGTAGCTCATTGTAATTACTTCTTACCAGAGTTCTTATAACCTTGATTCACAAACATAAATAAATGATTACATATACTCTAATTCTTTTTTCTTCTTAATCTAATTGATTTATGTGATCTAAATGAAATTCAATTACTGTCCCAATGTTAAAGATTTTTAACCTCCACCCATTTCAAAATATTATACAACCATACAACACATAAACTTGTAGTGCCTGATTTCGCATCAAAAAGTCAAAGTCACAATGTAATGAAAAAAAAAAAAAAAAAAACCCCATTTCTACCTTTTCCTATTTTTTTTCTCTCTACCAATTACATTTCACTAAACACACTCCTTGAATTTACAAAGATTAAAAGTTTCCATTCCACCCTAACCAAAATCCCTAAACTAATTTCACACATTTTCGCGCGAACACACACAATTGAGACAAATCTTCTGATTTCAGGGCCGGCCCTTCCCTTAGGCGAGTTAGGCAATTGCCTAAGGCCCCCAAGTGGAAGGGGGCCCCAAAATTTTAGAAAAGAACCAACCGGGTAGTAGAGGAAAAATAATCTGGCACATCCTTTTAACCAAAAAAAACAAAAATTTTGGTAAATCCTATTAAACATTGGTTCTAAACAAAATCATTGACCAAAAATCAACCAGATAAACTACAAATCCGATCTAAGAGATTAACCACAAAACAATCACAAATCAAAACAAATAAATCCACTCAAAACCCTAAAAATTTTACCTTTCTCTCTAGTCTCTGCTCTCCGCCTCTCTCTAGTCTCCAGCTGAACCGCCTCAGCCTCTCTCTGATTCTCTGCTCTCCGCCTCTCTCAAGTCTCAACTGCTCACCTCACCTCAGGAATCAGGTATAAAATTATAAATATTTGGGCACAGGGCACTGCATTTTATTTGTTAAGAACTTAAGATAACTTTGTTTGTTTGGGCCCTCCCTGGCTGGTTTTGTAACTTTGTTTATCACTTATCAGTTTATCATTATGGCTGCCTGGACCCTCCCTGGACTGGGCGTTAAGTTTGGGCCTTCCAAGGTTTTTTTTTTTTTTTTTTTTTTTTTGTTATTTTTTTATATTATTATTATTTTTTAAAGTCTGCATTTTTTTTTTTTTTTTAGTTATAGATAGGATTTGTTTGTTTGTTTATTTTTTTATTATTATTATTATTATTTTTGGTGGGTGGGCCTTATTAATAAGTCTTGTGTCAGTGTTATGGCTGTGCTTAAATTTTTGTTATGCTTATGCTTATTTTTTTTTTCAATTTATGTAGTTTGAGATTGCTAAAAACTTGTTATTGTTCAGTGAAACTATAACAATAATTTTTATATAAATCAAGTTTTATTTCTCATTTGCTCTACACTTGAAAGTTATTTTTTATTTTAGTCTTTATAAATATATTGTTTGATTAGAAATGTCTACTAGAAAATATATATTTGGATATGAAAAACTTAAAAAAGAAGAAAAATTAATTGAGTCTCAAAAAGGATCAATGGATAAATTTGTTATTAATAATAAACAAAATATAACACAAAATTTAGATGAAAATATCACAAATGAGCAAAAATTCACCAAAATAATTTAGAAGAAGATGATGTTCAATTTTGCAACACAACAAATCTTGATAATGAACTTCGAAATAATTTAGAAGAAAATGAAAATAATTATGAAAAATATAATATAAAAATATTAAATAAACATTAATTTAATTAACATATAAGTATAAAAAAATGCCAAATTTTTAGTTCTCACCTTAGGATCCAAAATGTCTAGGGCCACCCTTATTTCCCTCTCATCCTCTCTCCGCCTCAACCCACGTCACACCGTGCTCCATGGCTGATCACCAAGCTCTCCTTCTAAACCTCCATGGCCCGAGCTTTTTAAGCTCATCACCTCTAATCATGCATCACTATCGAAACCCAGCTAAAATCAAATCACGACCACCACCACGGCCAAAACCCAGCCAAAATCAAATCGCAACAAAAACCTAGAAGTCCACCAAATCACAAATCAAATCACACCCACCGAAATCAAAACACAAAACCCACAAAACAACCAAAATCACAAAATGAAAACATTGAAAGTGAACCCACCATTAAAAAAACATATATTGGTTTTGTTATTATATTTTAGAAGAATAATTATCTTGTTGAACTAATTTTATATCCAAATTAATCAAACAAATAAATAAATAAACAAAAATCACACACCATAATCTGGTGAAGTCTCGTGAGCCATAATTTCACCTAAATGGATCGTCTAAGTTGAGAAGAAGAGATTTTCATAATTTTTGGCTCGGCAGGACAATCTTCGATTTCCTTTCTTGACGTGGCTTTCGCTCGCTCTTCTCTTGTCAGCCTAGGCGACGTATAAAGAGAAATAAAAGGAAGAAGAACAAAGCAATCGCATGCATAAAAAAGAAGAAAAGAAAAATAGTGAGAGAAGAAAGACGAATCGAGATCGTGTGCATCGTCGTAGGTATTTTTTTATACATTTTTTACTCTTTTTTTTTAACTTTTTAACTCTCCTTTAATATATTTTATTTAATGGTTGAGATTGAAAGTTGTTTTTTCAACTTTTAATCTTAGCCATTAATTATAATTGTATCAGAGTATTGCACTTGAATCTGAAAAAGACAAAGAGCTCTACAAATACACATACACATACCCATACACATACATAAGCACGCATAAACACATATACATACACATAAACATACATAAATATAAGCACGCATAAACACATACACATACACATACATAAGCACACATACACACACATACATAAACATACACATACACATATACATACACATACAAATACACATAAACATATACACACACACACACATAAATATACATATACATAAACATAAACACACATACACAAAAACACGTATAAACTCAAATAAACGTAAACATACACACACATAAACTTAAATATAAACATAAACACACATAAAACTCGATTTAGCACACTAAAGTAACTAACGAAATTGTTTGAGGATTGGTGTTAATTTGCAATTTTTTCTAGTCTATATGAAGGTTTAATTTTTTTCAGTCTGTATGTGTGTTTATGTCTATGTATGTTTATATTTATGTGTGTGTGTTTATGTGTATGTATGTTTATATTTGTTTGTTTTTGTTTATGTTTGTTTATGCGTGTTTATGTGTATGTGTGTTTATGTTTGTTTGTTTTTGTATATGTTTGTTTGTGTTTGTGTTTGTGTTCATGTATGTTTATGTAAATATGTGTTTATGTTTATATTTATGTTTATAAATATAAATATATATAAACATACATACATACATAAACATATACACGTACATACACACTCATACACATACACATACATAAACATACACACATATATAAACATACATAAATATAAATGAACATAAACATAAACACACATACACATAAATATAAACATAAACATACACATACACACATATAAACATACACATACACATACACATACACACTCATACACATACACATACATAAATACACATACATATACACATATATTTCTAATTCTCGCCTTAGGCCCCAAAATGTCTAGGGCCGCCCTTGTCCGATTTAGAGCTCTTACCTTTTTTTTTTTTTTTTTTTTTTTTAAAAAAAAAACCTAAAATTTTGAGATTCGAAACGAATAAAGATTTCACTATATATCTAAATTTTCCCACGGTTTCTCGGCAACCAAACAGTGCGCTTAGAGAGAGAGAAATGAATTGTGGATTTCACATTTTCAACAACGAATTTAAATCCATGAGTTTCATGATATAAATTTTCACACAAAGAAAACATTTTCATTATTATTATTATTATTTTTAAAACGAATAATTTCACAAAAAATATTAAAAAGAAGAGAATAACGAAACGTTGAACTTACAGTTTGAAATTTTTCCTGAGATTTGCCAGAGAAAGCGTCGCCGTTTTTGGAAGTGTTAGCTGGGTAGGGTTTCAGAGAGTGTTGAGGCTCGAGGGTGCGAGCAAAAGAGAAGTTCAATTTTTTATTTTATTTTATTTGGCGCGCTTGCCCTCCTGTTCTAAAAGCTAATTACCCGCCATTTTTTTCCATACTTCACGTGAGCAAAAAATGCTATTTTAGGACACTGAAAAAAATAATTTCGCAAGTACCAAGTCTATAATTTTTTAATACCTAGTTATTGTAAAGTGTCATTTCTAGCAATTTACTGTAGCTAGATGTGATGAGAATATGTTCAAATATGTGAGATACAAAAATAAAGAAAAATATATGCCAAAGAAAAAATAATCACACACAAGACAATATTTATGTGATTCGGCAATTTGCCTATGTTCACGGAGTTATAGGAATTTCACTATTCTTAGGGAAAAAATACAGAGTACGGTAGTACAATTTTCTCTCACTGAAACAACATCAAACCTTAATCTCTAAAACAACAGTTTTTATATTATTTTGGATCATATAATAATCCGGATCAAACATAACTAGGCTCCACAAAGCCCAACAAGATGGTAAACACAAAATACGTTATTTAAATGAAAGTTAAATAGAGACTTGAGGGGGGAAATGGGTTTTTGCCCTTTATTTTTAAAAAAATCCAGCACAATGTTCCTATTTTCAAACTATTAAGCATTGTGTCCTTATTTTGAAACTCGATTTTTAGAAAATCAAGTTTCCAATAGAACTCGATTTTCTTGTTTTTGAGTTATATGCTATTTTTGCCATATTGGACCAAGCAGATGTGGCTTTTTCAAAGTTAAAAAATCCAGCTGGAATTCTATTTTAATAAAATCAAGTTCCTCGAGAAATTTGTAACTCTGTAATTGGAAAACCGAGTTGCTTGTTAAATAAATAAAAAAATTGAATGTGTAACTAGATATCAGAGATACCAAGTTCCACCGAAACTAGCATCCCTAAGCTCCAGTCTTTTCCTTCAGTAGGCCATCTCCTCTTCTTTCTTCCTCAGTTGTGGCAGAGCTCTTCGCAAAATCTCTAGACCGAAATCGAAACACAACCGAAAAAACGATATCATCTAACGAAGAAGCTCTAACCCTCACCCTCAACCTTAGAAATTAGAGTTACAACTGGTTTGGGTTTTATCCTTTTTGCTGTATGAGCAAAGGATTAGAACCGCATTAAGGTAATTGTTTAATCTAAGTTCAATTTTTTTGGGTTTTTTATCCTTTGGATGGGTTTGAGTTCTGATGCTTGGGTTTTATGATTTCATCGCATACACTTTTTTGTATTTGTTGTTGGTATACAAATGCATAAGTTTAGGGTATTTTGTCAAATCCTCATGCCTTTGTTCTTTGCAATATCTTTCTAGAGTTGCATGGTGTTTGATTATTATAATAGGGATGATTAGTGAGTCTATTGGCAGATCTTGTAGTGACTCGTTGTTGCTTAAAAAATTAGATGATTAGTGGACTTGTTTTAACCTTGGTGAATTTCGTAATGCTTCTGTAGTGAATCCTATAGTGAAATTTGTTTTTTGGTATGATCAGATGCCTATAGAATTATGTTGTATGAGTTAATTTTCCACATTGCTATTGAATAATGACTTAAGAGCCATTATTCCAGTTTTTCTCATTCTTTTGGTTGTTGTTGACAATATTACATTATTGTCATCTCTTTATGATTAGGTGACCTTTTGTAAGTTGTGTCACCAAGTGCGAGTCTTTCACACCCCCAAAGTAAGAAACACGACATTTGTTCTTATTTATCAATACTGTCCTTTTTTTTCTTTCTTGGCATTACCAATATTGTTATAATCTCACATACATGATCTCCATTAAGTACACATTGCAAACCATTTTTCTTGTTCTTAATAGTGTAGATATTTTCGTCTTGTATAAAGTATCCATAAATAGTCTTATCCTTTAATCTGTGACCTATGACGACAAGTGAATCATTTATCTAGTCATGTGTTATGTATATGTGTTAAGTTTGCATACTTTAAGATGAACTTGCTAACAATCTAAATGGAAACCTTTTTAACTAAAAATCTTGAAGCAAATTAACTTTTTGGAACAATCCCTCCAAAATTTAGGAATTTGGTGAACTTAGAAACCTTGTAAGTTCTAAGCCATTTTTGTTACTTGTATGTACTAATTAGTTTATCTTCTTAGATATTAATTCACCTATTTGAGTTGAATTTGCAATTTTGTGTTGCTATTGCTTTGTTTGTTCTGGTTTGTTATTATAAATCGCTAGTTGTAACTTTGTGTCCATGAAAGTTACGATGTGTTTACAAAAAAAAATGAAAAATGCAATTTGTGGTTACTAGGAATAGCGGAATTTATTGTTGTATTTAGTGAGAGAAAGAACCATGGGTCGATATTTGGTATTAGACATAATAAAAACAATGGAGCTCGGTATAACTGGTTTACATTCAATTTTATTTTACTATCCATTTTGCAAATAATCCAAACAAGGTCAATATCTCCTTTTGTGGTGAATAGTTAAGTGTCATTTTGTTAATGTCTAGCTAAGATCAATGGTTTATTAATATCATTGCATGTGTGTTAGATATGCAATCGTTGTCAGACGTGGAACCTAGATCCAAGAATGTCAAAATCTTAAGGTGGCAAGCAGATCATCGATCCACTTCGCTATAGGAAGGCCCTATCAATAGTCAAATACGTATTTGTACTAAATTCCGAGCATTTGGTTATTATTTTGATGGTGAATGATCCCCTTCAATTAGAAGATTCAATGGAAAGGGGATTTTATCACAAAACTAGAATTTGAGTCTACCCCAACTTGAAGAGTTGTTATGAGTTTTGTATTATGAAAGCTTGGAGTGACTTCTCTAAGCTTTAGTCCTTCAATTTGTATTCATTTTGGTATTCTCTCTTGTTTGATTATTTGCCATTGCAATAATTTATTAAGAACTCTTCAAAGAATGTTGCTAATCACTTGCCAATTAGTGTGGTGGGACTTAACCTATGGTTTTCTTTGACAACTAGCCTATGTAAGTGTTTATTTATTGATATTAATGTCCAAGGAATTACTTCACCATCAATATTCAAGGTAATTATACTTTTATGGTAGATTTTTGGTGGTTCTTTGTCTTGTTCAGAATTTCATGAGTGATATATGCTACCTATAAACGGGGATTTATATATACTACCAGTACTTTTGTTAATAGGTTTAAGGTTTATAATTTCATCCTCACCTTTTACAATAGTCACTACTAGCAAGAGGTTTAATGTTAACCCAACATTTGCATCTTGTTTCGACTTTAGAAGAGAGTGACATTACTTATATAGTTGGTTTCCTAGCAAAAGTTCGAAACTATTTTTAGAGACCGATAACAATAATTGTAAGCATATTTTGCAGTGGTTCATAACTTCGTTTTTGATTAGATACATGTCAACATTTCGATAGTTTTTATGTTTGTGTTGTATATTTTACCTTCAAATATTCAGCACTTAGGGTATGTGTAAGAGATGTGGCAACTCGAGGATGATAGCATGCTTAAAATGTAAAGGAATTGGTATACTCAAAGGTGGACCATTTGGTTTTAATATTAATGATGACTTGTATTGAAACATTAATACCATTGATGTTATTGGGGAAACCATTATATATTACATTTTGGGTAGTGGATTGATTTCCCTTTCAATCATCATAGAATATTTCCAACATTTACGAGTAGTTTTATTGTTGTATATCTCCATCATATATTGATATATCTTCATCATATATTGTTGTATCTCATTATTATATAGTAGTCTTATTGTTAATTTGTATGCACTTTCTTAACCCAATGTTCTTCCATGTGCAGCAAGTGCCAGGTGTACTAAAGTGTCGGTATCGATCCATTTCATTACCTCGGGGTGGGTTAGACCCACGAATCACCCGTTGTATCAATGAGGCGGGTTTTGAAGCATTATTTCCGTCCTAGATTTGGCAATTGATCATGTGTTGATCATTGCTTTGGTCGAGTGTTGGTATCCGGAGACACACACATTCCACTTACCTCATGGAGAAATGGGTATCACCTTACAAGATATTGAGGTGATGCTAAGAGTTCATGTGGATGGTTTTCTCATGGTTGGGAAGACAAATTTGATGTGGAAGGACGTGTGTGAAGAGTTCCTAGGTTTTACTCCTCCACCCTCAATACCCCATCCCAATGAAACAAGTCCGTCCTTGCTCGGGCGAGGATACAAATCAACCGGCTTCTTTGAACAGTTTAGAGTTCCCCTAGTTGCGGATGCCGGTGATGTACTAGTGCGAGAATATGCCCACTATCATGTACTTGTTCGGTTGGGGTCCATATTGTTTATGGACAAGTCGGCACAACGGATCTAAATCATGCCTGGATCTCAATCATGCCTCTATAGTTCATCAACCTAATTAACGATGCGAAGAAGTATAGTTGGGGTAGTGCAGCCTTAGGATGGCTCTATAGGCACTTATGTAAGGCATCAAAACAAGAAGGCGAAGCAGATTGGAGGAACACTTATGTTGGTGCAATTGTGGGCCTATTCAAGGTTTCCACAGATATGCCCAATTACGAGGTCGCCATAACGGTCGGTGCGGTGTAGGTCCCCTCGCCAATAGGTATGTAAATTTTTATCCATAATTTGGTTTAAGTATCTGTTAATGAATATGCATCCTGTAATGTTTTAAAGTTGTATTGATTTTGTGTAAATAACTAATGAGCATTTGACCAAACCGTATGTTTGCTAGATGGAATGGGCCAAAGTGCACCACACAACATGCCACGTATGTCCTAGTGGTGTATCGTGCATCACTGTCTTCAATATGGGCACACCAGGTATTCTACTACTTTATGTCATGAACATATAATTATGATCTACCTACGTGGGTTTATGATTACCGGAACAATTATACACCTTTTTCATTTAGTGCAATATTAAAATCTCTCAAAATCACAAAATAGGTAAAAGATGAAACGCTTACTCTATGAAGTAAGGCCTATATGGGTTTATGATAAATTGTAGTATTTTTATTACAGGATGGATACAAATACTTTCAATTTTCGAAAATCTATTTGCACCATTTGTGTTAGATATATAGTTGTTATGTATGACATTTGTGACACAAATAAATTGCTATTATATTTTTTTTTTTTCTTGACCATTTATTCAGATTGTATGGGAGCCATACGATAGAAGAATATGTTGGACTCTTTGCCCACATATTGCACTGTCGACCAACATATATTGAGGTCCATTTGTGCCTTTTATTTTTGGGTAGTGGAGGAGCATCCTCAGGAACATGTCTTCTGTTAGTTTGGAATGAAACAATTGCCACTGGGTTTTGTGGACACTTGATTTGCACTTCACAATATATCATTCCACAATAAATATGGCAAGGATTGGGCCGTAGAACATGCTATCTATATTCAAAAATGGGCCAATTGAGTGCAATGTGTTTGTGATGCACCAATCTTGGATAGTGACATAACGTACCTTGATGCTTACATGAAGTGGTATCTTAAAATCACTAGATGATTCATTACGTGAGAGTTTGTATATTGAGAAATCTTGGTAAGACAACAATTCAATGGTTCTTTTATGGATTGACGATATATGTGTGTTGTTGCATGCTTTCTTTTCCACCCCGCTAACACTACTCCCTTATTTCACAAGTTAAGTCTAATGTTAAATTACTACTAACGTGCGAATGAAATTCCAATATGTACAATCACCTTAAGCGTACATTGGAGATTATGTAAGAGCTCAATCAGGTGACGTTGGAAAATGCACGTCTTGCAAGCAAGACGAGTACACGGGCCATAGGCCGTGGCAGGTGAGGTGGTGGGTGTCGAGGGCATGGATGCTATGGAGGTCGTCGGGTTATATGCATTGAAAAACTCAATTTCTGGATTATCGAGTTTCAATTAATATCTCATTACTCCGAGTCTTTATCTAGTTGGGTGATGAATTTAGTAGCTACGTATTTGGAATACTTTTACTTGCTATATATTAACAAGTTCGAGTTTATAATTCCTTACTTTTCATTTGGTTTACAATATCTTATTTGAAACCCAAAACCATTGTACGTTATTTTATTTTATTTCTTGTCCATGAGCATCACTACATGACACATGGTAGCACAACATTGATGATATACCCTATATCTCTAATGATATGAAATGAAAAATTTACAAATTTTCAAAAATGGGTTCATCATGTGTTGTGCACATATATTTCAAGAAGAATACATCACTGAGTTTGAATGTGCGTACTTAAAAATTATAATTGCATCAATATAGTTCACATCAATTCTACTACCTAATAATTACATCTGTTTATCATTAGGTTCGTTATGGGTTGTCATTATTTATATGTTTACTACGATGGGGAGGCATATCATCATGACTCGCATGGTTGTTATACCGAGGTCCTTTACAAAAATAGAAGTTTTTTAAAGTGAAACATGGGATACACATGAAAAAAATTTCAAGGGAAAATAATAACAGCTTTGGGGTTGAATAAGGATTCGCATAACATATCCATTGTATATGTGCTTCTTAGCAACTAGTGAATACCCAAATTTTCTACAATTCAATTCAATTACCGTGCGAAGATGATGTGGACATGATGTTAGTAGTGATTAAGCGGACACCTCAATTCATAGTTTCCGACTTGTATGTAACTATTGAGGCTAGGGCTATCCACGGGTCGGGTAGGGTCGGGTTTAAGCCTGACCTAGACTCGACCCAACCGGATCAGGTTACCAAAAGTGTGACCCGCAACCGACCTGCTATATGGGTCGGACCCGACGGTTCGGGTCATCGATTGAACGGGTTGGATTTCTCGGGTAGGTGGGTTTGGGCTTCAAATTGGGCTAAATTTATGAATTTGGATGATTTTTTTTTAACTCATCTTTGACCCAACAAATCAAATCAAGACAATTATGGTTTCATATTTGAATCCAATCACTTGGTTTGTTTTGGTCCTCTAATCTTTGAATCAAACAATCAAACAGAAAAGTATAGAATCAAGCACATGAAACTCTAGGGCAGTACGGCTAAGCAATCTTTAAGTTGAACAAGATGAACCCCTACTTTTCAATAAATTGAACAAGATTAAAAACCCATATCTCAAAAAATTAAACAAGATGAAATGCCCATATCTCAGAATAGAGAAAAAGATAGATGAAAAAGGAAGAAAATATATTTGAGGCCGAGAGTCTTGAGACTAAGAAGGCGATTCGTGAGCAATCGAGCATGAGAAGGCTTTAACCTATGGTGGAAAGTGAGGCGAAGCCATAAGCCTGTGATTGTGGAATGGTGATGAGGTGGCGGCCAACTAGGGTTTGGAAAGGAGTGTATCCATGGAGGTGGAGGGTATGGAGTGAGGGGTTGAGAGTTGAGACTAGAAACTTGAGATTGAGAGCAGAGAGAAAAGAGACCGAGATTGAGACTAGAGAGACTTGAGAGTTGAGATTGAGAGGAGAGAGAATGGAGACCGATATTGAGAGTGAGATTTTGAAATATTAGAGAGTCGTGGACTGTGAGATACCGATATTGTTTGGATTACCGAGTATAGGGAGAAGTCTGATGGGATTGAACATCGAGGCCATTTCAATTTTAGGCTTTTAGCCGTTCTGATTCTTCTATAGTTCAAGTGATCTGATGTTTGCTTTGGTGATTTGATCTCTGCTTTTGCATGGAAGGAAGACTCTAGATGGTAGATGGTGCCGTGCAGTGCTCAGTCTTATCATCCTCGGTTCACACGTGACTAGATGGTAGATGGTGATTTGATCTGATATTGTAATTTTTTTTTCTCTAAAACTTCAGTTGGGTCGGGTTATACGGGTTTTTAAACCCTTAACTCACTACCCGAACCAAAGAGTTAGGTTTTATGAGAGAAGGACCCAAATCCGACCTGCCAAGGGCTTCGGGCTGACCCGATGGGCTTCGGGTCCGTCGGATTCAGGCGGTTTGATTGGGTCCTGAACCCGTTGGACAGCCCTAGTTGAGGTTGTTAGGTTTAATGTTGGCGAAGATTCGTAGCATACTAGTGGAGTTGAAGTGCTACAATCAGTACCAATTGATGTGTATCCTTCATTTACACAAGACACCCCTTTGCCCTCAAATGTTCAACCATGTAATGAAGTCGATATGGATAATATTGAAGAAGCTGAAGTGTTAGGGGTAATACACACACGTGAGGTACAAGGGTCTACCCATGAAAATGAACATGTTCAAACCTATGTGGTTGAGGCATTCGATATTGATATTGGTTGAGATGTGTATGAAGAGTTCATTGATAATGATGGTCTTGAGGACAATCCTGGATTCTTTGATGAACTAGAAGTAGAACACAATGTGGACACATGCCCCATTCTAAATCCTACACTTGAATGGTTCATAACAAACACATGGAATAATATTCATAACCCATCACTTTCTATGGAAACTTGTCCGACGAGTTGGCAAGAAGGGGACCAATCAACTAAGGGAATGCTATTAAAAAATAAGGCTAAGAAGCCTAAAATTATCCCCGAACCCGTCGTGGGGTTGAAGGCCGAGGGCAAGAAGACGATTATTAAACCTAGCTCGGGAAAGGGAAAAGGACTAATGATGGGTTTTGATCCTTTTGCTGAAAAAGTGCCCGTCCTCCTTTGTGAGGACTCAAATTATGTGTTGGAGCAGCTCTCGACCATCATAATGGTTGACGATTATGATGACTTGAGCAACCACGCAACCAAGGCTATGGGGGAGACGGGTCTTTTTTGCATTGCTTAGGTAATTTTACAACCGTCTACTTTTAACCTTTTCTTTTCGTCAACTTTCTTGTTACTAACTCATCCATCTTCGGGCAATGCTTATGATGAAGGGGTTAATGGGCCGTTGCCTTAACTATGAGATGTCGTTGGACCGTATATGGGAGAAGGCGAGGTCGATGGAGGATGAGTTGAATGAGCCGAGGGCTTGGAAGGTAGTCCAAGAAAAGAGGCTTGCCTTGGCGGAACAAGTTAGGGATGAGTTTGAGAAGATGACGGAGTAACTAAAGTAGGTCCTGTAAGACAAGGAAAAGGAAATCTGGGATCCTAAGGACCGGCTCCATTAGGCGAAGGAAGAAGTCATGACGAAAGTATTGTGACTTTGACGCCTTTCCGCGCAGAGCTTGGAGACTCATTTGCTGAGGGTTTTGACGATGCCCTCCGTCAAGTCAAGACTTCTTATCCCCGACTGGACGTGTCTCATGTCAATATCAACACCCATGACCAAACCTCTATTCAACCCGTCCACTCTGAGAGTACGAATGAACTTTTTTTGCCGATACCCTGGCCAACGATCCTCATGGTGACGGAGGAGATGTCATTGAAGGCCAAGCAAACCCGGATGGTGATCAGGCCCATCACCTTAAGGATTTAATGGTTGAAGAGAAGAATGAAACTCCCGCCCAGATTGCATAGTTGTTTTTTTGGTTTGTAAAGATATCGGAGAAACGACTTATGTTTGATTTTAATCGTCATTGAACATTTCCCTTTCAGGGCTTTAAGTAATATTTACTTATTCTATTATCCATCTACTTTTAAGTAATATCGAATGAAATTTGCTTCTAGTAACTTCCGAACCTCCTCGGCTATGGCTTTGTCTCGCTCTTGAGCGAACACTTACTTTTTCTCATTTGGACGGGAGAGGATGAGGGTGACACATTCAGCCTGTGAACTATGATTAGGGATCAATCCCTGGCATGTACTTGTGACTCCAGGCGAATACATCCCGATTTTCTCTTAGAAACGTCGCAAGCACTTGACGATTGGTGACTAGCCAACGTATCCATTCTAGCTGTCCGCTCGGGCCTTGAGTCATCAAGGGTCTCTTCTTCTAGTTCTTCTACCGACTTCGCTATTGTCGGTTGTTTTTCTATGTTCATGGCCTAGAGGTGGTTGTCCATCTCTATTATAGCTAAGTAGCATTCGCGTGCAGCCACTTGATTTTTCTGCAATTCCCTTACTCCATAATTTGTAGGGAACTTGATCATTAAGTGGTAGGTTGATGTTACTGCCTTTCATGAATTGAGTGTAGGTCTTCCTATGATGGCGTTGTAAGCGGACGAGTTGTTGACCACAAGGAAGGTTACGTCATTAGTGATCTGCTGGGGGTAGTCGCCCACCGTCATTAATAATGTGACTAACCTAAGAGGGAACACCCATGTTCCTCTGAATCCAACAAGTGGAGCGTTTGTCGGAATCAATCGCTCTCTATCAATCCTCATCTGTTGGAATGCTGGGTAGTAAAGGATGTCAGTTGAGTTGCCATTGTCGACCAGAACCTGGTGCGTATTGTAATCTCCTACTCGTATGCTGACTACAAGTGCATCGTCATGCGGGTGGTGAAGACGTCGAGCATTTTCTTTCGAGAATCCAATGATGGGGTTGTCCGTTTGTGCCATCTTTGGTACGGAACCCATCAGCCGGACGTTTTGAACCATCCCGAGGTAAGTTTTCCTAGCCTTTTTGGATGACCCAAGAGCCATCGTGTCCCCTACAATCATTCTTATATCCCCTATAGGTGGCTTGGGATGCTCATTCTCCCATCGGGAGCTCGCTCTTGGGGTGGGTCCGTCCTCTCCTTGTCGACGAACCTCTGCAGCTTTCCTTGTCAGATAAGGGCTTCAATCTGTTGTTTCAGGTCGTAACGGTTGGCCGTGGTTGCGGTGGAATTAGCAATACTTGTCTCTAGATCTCTTGTTAGGGTGTCCCTTTAGCTTGCATAAAAAGGTCGGGGCTCCTTCGTCCTTAATTTGTATCAAGACTTGGTCGATTGAGGCAATCGTGGGTGAAACTCGTGAATTTTCTCGTGGGGGATTTTGGGCGCCTATCCTCTCGTCGTTCTCCTGTCCTCGCCATCTTTGGTCCCCTGTCTTGCCGTATGTCTTCCTGTCTTTCTCTCTTCTTAGGCCTCTCTTCTCGGGCCAACAATGCATCTTCCGCGTTCAATATACTTGGTTTCCTTGTACAGCACACCCAACATAGTTTTTGGATCGTTCTTGTATAAGGAAAACAAGAACTTACCCTTTTGTAGTCCGTTCGTGAATGCAACCTTGAGTATCTTATCGTTAGTTTCATCAATTGAGAGAGCCTCTTTGTTAAAGCGGGTGATGTAGGACCTCAATGTCTCATCCTCTCGCTACTTAATGTTCATCGGTATGCGTGAGACTTCTTATACCTGTGTCCCCCGATGAAGTGTGAGGTGAATTGGGTGCTTAACTCCTTAAAGGTACTAATGGAGTTGGGCGTAGGACTGTTGAACCGGATCCTTACAGATCCTTTTAGCGTGGCGGGGAAGACTCTGCACATGATCTCATCCGGTACCCCTTGTAGGTGCATCGGGGTCTTGAAAGACTCCAGGTGATCTAAGGGATCCTTGGATCCATCGTAATTTTCCACCTGCGGCATACGAAACTTTGGTGGAAGGGGGTATGAGGTGACGGAGGCGGTGAATGGTGAATCTGTTTGATGGACTAAGTCATCGAGGTTGCTAGACACCCGTCCTCCGAGGACGTTCATCATAAAGTCCATTCGCTCCTTCATCATCCACATCTTGGCGATTATGTGAGGTGAAGTCGTATCGGTGACGGATGGCCAGCTTGTGTCCGATCGCTCGGCCTGCTCGGGGCATTACTCCCTTCCGGACCTTCTTGGTTCCTTTCACAACGCCGGTGCCTTCTTGGTCTTCCTCTTGGGCATCCATCGTTGCATTTTTTTGGCGCAGTTGTTCCTCTAGGTCATGATTCTGTTTGGTGAGGCGCTCCACTGCTGCTATGAGGGTTTGGACTTGCCTTTCCAGGGCGGTGGGTCGTGGTTTGTCGCCTTGATTGTTGATGGTGGTCGCCATCGAGTGAGTACGTACCATGCAACTCTTTGTCCAGGATGCGATAATATGGCTTACAAAATTGCGAACGTTCCCATAGACGGCGCCAACCGATGATGTCGAAAAATCACCAATGAGCCACACAACCTTTGCACGCTCGAAACAATACCTGCGCAACAAAAATAGAAGACCTAATAGAGAGCACTAGTGTGGTGCCGGCCAAATACTCTTCGAAGGTCAAGTTAGAATTTCTCACAACTCTAGAGTGCTAGAGTTGGGGTGAATTATGCGTACCTTTTTTCCGAGGGTCTTCGGGTTTTTATAGTAGTATAGAATCAAACTCCTTTGCTTGTGTCACAAGTCTTTTCCTTATGGAGAAAATCTCCATTAATGCGCATATATTCCAGAATCCTCTTTATATTAGAATTTTATTTATATTGGGACTCTATGGACTAGGGTTAATCTTGAGACGCAAGTTGTTTCCATTTAGGGTTTCTTGGAGACCACATAATAACCAGTTGAGCACCACGTGGCCTTCTGATTTGTCTATCTTGTGTCCGTTCACCTAGGATCCGTTCACTATTAGCCCATTTGTCTTGCATTGTCAAGTCCATCTAAGTGGATCCGTCACCTCCAATTTTCTCCCTCTTCAATATATATATATATATATATATATATATATATATATATATATATATATATATATATATATATCATTACTTATTTGGTGTAATGAGAGTTTATAAAAAAAAAAAAAAGGTGTAATGAGATTTTAAATCACATGGTATTATATACACCACTAAAGTTATAAATTAAATTACTGCTAAGAAATAGAAGTATAGAACCTTTCAAATCAAATAGAGACGAAGCCTAAAGATGTTGATGACTAGGTTGTATGGTTGAGCATTTTTTTAAAGCCAATTACCTGAGTTTATGGATCTACCAGGAAGACACCATAAAGGTTCACGGCAGTTGATTATATAGTACAAAACAAAACCCTGTTCTGGCAACATTTTATGGCAGGGACATCAAGAGAAAAGAACTTTAAAGCTGTAAAGCTCCTTCCACTTACTAATGCAGGATCCATTAACAAAGACATTCGATTCAAGGAGAATAACTAGCGTTTCTTAGTTTTGATGGGGGCATGGAAACAAAACAAGAATCTGGCAAAGTTTTTTCCATGATTTTTCAAAAAACGGAGATAGAAGAGAAGGAAGTAGCAACACATCTGTTCTTCAGACTGAAGCACTACCATCATTGCTAGCAAGTCAGTTAACAACTTCATTCAGCCTCCAATAAAAGCAAGCAAAACATGTCTGCCACAAACACTTCACCCCTACACCTCTACTGTATAATTTTATGATCACTGTAAAAATCATATCTCATGGTGTTCGGTAAGTACATCCATTCCTATAAATGTTATCAGAAATATAGGTCTAGTAAGGAGGCCTACAGGAAAAATCTCCTAGTTATGACATTGATAACTCAATTTGAAATGTTAATATGTCCTGGTTTTAACTTTGTTAGGTTCTAAAGACTTAGGATTTTATGTATTTAGAACTCTAATGTGTATTATTGGCAAACCATGATCAAAACAATATGTTTAGTCGTCTTTAGACTTGCTCAAAGTTGGTTCGTTTATGTAAATTTGGAATAAGCTAATGCAGGAACTATTTAAGCTTCTTGGCTTGGTTCGATCGATCGAAACTTAGGCTCGATCAATCGAAAATCGGGTCAAAGGCGTTTTCTGCAGAATTCCAACTTAGCCCTAGTTTTGTTTTAAAACATTAGGGTTTTCTAATTTGCCCTAGGTATAAAAGGCAAACCCTAGTCATGTTTTAGTGTTGCTCATATTCTTGTTTGTGTAAATTTCTTGTGAGATCTAGATGAGCTTTCCTTTATACAAAATTAGGGTTTTCAAGGAGGAGATATTATCTACACCTTGATGATCAATTCAGTTGCCACCATTGAAGCTTAAAGAAACACAAGCAGGTGTGCTTGTATCCGGTGGTGAATCCAAGAAAGAAGGAGTCCGTGGATTCGGAGCTTGCACGTGGTCGTGTTAGTAAGTTCTACTAGTGGGTTGCAATAAGAAGTCGAGCGTGGGGGCTTGTAAGTTTTATTGTATGAACTTCGATTCTTTCAAGATAGTGGATTCAAGTTTACCTTGAGGATAGCTAGGTTAAATCCTCCCCAGGTTTTTACTAGTTTGGTTTTCTGGGTAATCATATCATTGTCTTATTTATCTTTCCATTTGTTTTGCATGATATATGATTGTTTTGATTGTGATAACCTAGATTTGTTAATTTGGACTAAGTAACAACTTGACTAATTACCTAGGTTAATCCAATTATGTTTTTAAGGGATCTAAAAACCATCAAACTTTGATGATGTTCTAAGGAGACATTCAAATGATTTTCAACCACTACAAAGCTTTGTGAAAGAGAAATTTAAGTTTACACATTGGCTAGGATCATATAGGCTATATTAACAAGATGGTGATTTTAAGTTCTATTCCCAAGACTTAAGAGGCTGTTTGGCTGACTTGTTTCCATAACTCAATTCTCTGTTTCCATAACTCATAACTCAAAAATGGTGGGACCCATAGCTCAATATTCGTTTGGCCGCACGATAACTCTGTTTCCATAACTTAATTCTCTGATTTTTGAGTTATGAGTTATGGAAACCGAAAACACATATTAGCTATTTTCAGTTTCCATAACTCATAACTTAATGACATTTCCATAAATAACACTACATGGAGGGACCTCATCGTCATCCTGATCGCAACTTTTAACCATCTTTTTTTTTTTCACTGGGTTCGGTGCATGCGTTCTTCATATTCTTTTTTTTCTTTTTCCTTTCACACTAGTGGCTTCTTCATGTTCTTCACTGGGTTCAATTCTTTCTTTTTTTTTTTTTTTTGTTCTTTCACCGGGTTCTTTTTTTTGGTTTGGGTTTTTCCGGGGTTCAGTTCTTTTTTATTTTTATTTTTTATTTTTTATTTTACTAGGTTTGGTGAGTTTGGGTACTGAAAAAAAAGAAAAGAAAAGAGCCGCATTGAGTGACAGGTATGGGGCCCACAAATAGTGTGAAAAATATTGAGTGATGGAAAGTGAGTGATGGTGCCAAACGGGTGTGAAAAATTAAGTGATGAGTGATGAGTGATGAGTGATAGAAATTGAGTGACGGAAATTGAGTGATGAAATTTTTGCACTCAAACAACCTCTAACTCTCTCAAACCATTTATAAAAAGGGTGCATGCATATAGGCACCTGAAATATTGTGATACTTTTTTTTTGGGGATAACGTGAGTGTCTAAGGCTTTTAGAGCACCTGACTATCTTACTACGATTTGTAAAGGCCCAACTAAGTGTAAAACTCGTTTAGGCCTAATCCTAAACCATGTAGTTTATATACATATACATATATATATATATATATATATATATATATATATATATATATATATCCTACTAGGGTTTTATGTATTCATGTACTTCATTATATATTAAACATGTAGCTAGTGTCAACTCAATAGGTAAGGCAAATATGCAACATCCTATGGCCCCAGTGAAAAAAGGCCCCCAAATTTTTATTAATAACGGTATCCTTGTACTATCGAAGTATTAATTAAGTCTCAAATATTCACTAATAAATAAAAAGTTTTTTTTTAGGACAAAATTTAGCTGTAAAATTGGTTGTAATTTAAAGCTACAACCTTACTCAATATCATTAACATTACTAAATATTTCAAAAATCTAACCGTTGGATTGCATGTTCTTTACGTTTTTAATACACATGTCAAATCAGATATTATTTACTATATAATCTATAAACTTATTTTTTATGCATAGTTTTACACTACAAAAACTTGCAATTTAAACAATTGATTGATGATATAGCTATTGATTTTTAATCTTCTAGAAATTTTGCAAGTACGGAAGATATAAGAAGAAAATGTAATCCAATAGTAGATTTGTCAAAACTCACCTCTAATAGAAATATATTAAAGTTGTAGTCTTAGGTTACAAACAATTTTGTATCTAAACTTTGTCTTTTTTTTTTTAAATAAAATTTTTTATATATCAAAGAAAAACCAATTAAAAAAAAAAAAAATTCATTAGATGTGACAATGACTATTTGTTTTTCTCAGTTTTAGAGTGTAGAACTCATTGAATTTCCCCTACACAAATGTTGAAAGAACTCATTAATCTCTCACTAGTAAATAAATTTATACTCAAATTTTATTTAAAAATATCAAATATATAATTTTATTAAAATTTTCAATTAAAATTGTTTAGTATTTGGTTGCTTCACTTAATAAATAGTGTTTGCTTTAGTTGTATAATCATTGAGTAACATGATGAATTCGTTTTAATTTGTAAGTTTGCATCTAAAAAAAAATAGATTTTAAATAAAAAAACCAAAAATTAAATAAATCTTTGATTTATATTCAAAATATAAGAATAAATCTCACTTAAAATATAGTCGCTTTAAATCCCATAATAACTTAAATCAACACGAGACGTTTGGTGTTTGAACCCCGTAACTCTTCTTATATTTTTTTCCTTCCATTATTGCTTCCCCTCATCTTTATCTCAATCTCTACAATATCAAACTGTGACGCTCCACACGTCACAAACCAATCAACTTATGTCTTTATAACGCCAACGTACAAACCAAAGGATAACATGAGGGGTGAGGACCACCAAAAGCGGTGTCAACTGTATATGCGGGAGTTGCTCTGTGATAAATATACATGTCCGACCAAGAAAGAGATAGATATCCGTACCGACTAGACTAGTAACTGTGCACTGGCTGAGTCTATCATCAAGAAGCTTAGTAGTGTATATATAGTAATAAATACACTGTATAGTATACTATGTATAGAGGTTGAATGCACTGTTGCACATGCAGCCAGCTAAAAGGAAGTATCAGTAAAGAAAGTATGGCTTCTAAACCAGGAATTCTCACTGACTGGCCTTGGAAACCTCTTGGTAGCTTTAAGGTGGTGTTCTTAGCTAATCTCTTTTTTTTTTTTTTTTTTTTTTTTTGCTTGGAAAATCTAATGTTTCACATATTCGGTGAATGCATATAATGTCCACACTATCACACCAAATGCCTACATTTAAAAAAAATGTCTGCATCTAAGACATGATGCCATATCATGTGTATAGATAGTGTGTAAAGGGAGTTTAAAGAGATGGTATACCCTGGCTTGTTTTGGGTGTATATGCCATCTCTCTCATTGCATTTGTGGCACTCATTTGCTATGAGAGAAATGACATACACCCGAAATGAGATATAATTTTTCGAGTCTAAGACAATAATTGAAGCCCTCTCTCTCTCTCTTTCTCTCTCTCTCTCTCTTACACACACTAGCTAGCACAGTTTGTAACTTGTGTTTTTGTTGCTATATTTTCTTGTTAAATGTAGTTTTCTTGTTAAATGTAGCATATATAATGGGCCATGTGACAGAAGGGACGTACGGTTAGCCAAGCGTTGAGGGTGGCGATTAAGTTTTTCTTGAAATTACTTTACTAGGGTTTAACACCTTAATACCTTATTGTTTAGTACACCGTCGCTGTATTTTTGAACAAGTTTGTGTGACCAACGTAAGAAAACTAGGAAGAAAAAAAAAAAAAAAAAAAAAAAACTCTCTTGGCGTTGTTTCTTAAGGATAGTTATTAACATTTTTTTTTATTTTTGATGAGGTTATTAACATGCAGATGATGGATCAAATTCAAGTTCACTCTTTCTAACATTTGTACGTAGGAACTACTTATAAGACAAATTGAAAACGACCTAATATATTATGGCTACGTTTTGATAATATATATGACTAAATTAAATGGTTTGCATTTTGTATACTAACTTCTCGTGGTTTCATTGTATCATAGTATTTGATCTTGGCTACTTGGGCTGTACAAGGCATATACTCATTCATAGTCAAGGAAGAGAGTGAAAGGGACCTAACCAACTTTCTCATACTCCCTTTTCTGTTATGGAGGATGCTTCACAGCCAGATATGGATTTCTCTTTCTCGTTATCGAAATGCGAAAGGCAGCAACCTACTTGTTGACAAGAGTCTTGAATTTGAACAAGTTGACAGAGAGCAAAATTGGTCAGTACTGCACAATATGGATCATTATAAGCATCAATAAGTATAGGGATAATATATAGGGATATATATATATATATATATATATATATTTATATTTACAATATTTTTCGTAATTATTGACATAATCTATTGTGATTATTGGTATTAACTATTTTATGGAAAATGCTACAATTACTATCAATATTACTATAAAATACTTACAAAATAATTTGATAATGAATGTTATTGATGTCACTTCCAAAACATAATAAAAAAGAATCTGCATGGCCAATGATCTTTTATATAAATTTCCTGTATAGAATTATTGTATGTAACATAGGCTTAGCTGTTGAGAGAGAGAGAGAGAGAGAGAGAGAGAGAGAGAGAGAGAGAGAGAGAGAGAGAGAGAGAGAGAGAGAGAGAGAGAGTTAAAATAATTTTTAATCTCATAAATCCCTCGTAATTATTATTATTTTTTTTTAGAGTTTGAGTTTAAAGTGTTCGCTTCTGATAATAGTTCTTTATTATCAGATTAAGACACTAATCAGACCAAAATTTTCATGAAGTATTAATAAGCCGAATAAGCAAAAAAGAAATAAAAAATGAACAACTTACAGTATCCATAATTTTTCTGATCACCTTCTCATTCTTATATTTCTTCTTATGGCAGCTGTCACTCATCCATTTGCCGAGCACATAGCATATTTTATGCTCTTTACAATACCATCGGCGACTGTCATTTTTGCAGGAAATGCTTCTTTGGCTTCCGTTTTCGGTTATGTTACTTATGTAGACTTGATGAACAACATGGGTCACTGTAATTTTGAATTTATTCCAAAGTGGCTGTTCTTCATCTTTCCCCAACTTAAGTTTCTCATGTACACTCCTTCGTCAGTTTAAATCCCTATTTTCCATATAAGTCTCTATTTATGTTAGTTCACGGTTAAAAGAGTAATGTTCGGATTACAACTTTTATTACAACTTGTTCACGTAGTAAATTTTGAGTAGTGGAGTTGTAGACTCACTACTTTTACTACACGACTTACAACTTACAATGTAAGCAAGTTATGGTAAAAGTTGTGGTCCCAGCATTTTCTTTGTTAAAATGAATACTAATTTTTTTTTTTTTAGAAACAAACTAACTGCTAAACACACACACACACACACTTAATTCCATTTTTTCACCAAACTCAAACATATTACTTAACTCAAAGTACCACTACAAAAGGGCCTGAATATCAATGTTATTAATGTTTTCATGAAAGTTTATTAAAAGTCAAATGCAATAATTTATTTCTTAAAAAAAAGCAATAAATTAATAATTACTCAAAGCATGATTTATGATTGAGTTTAAGTTTTATAAGGATGAGGTGTAAACCCCTTCATTTACACCCACCAATAAATGGATGTCACATCATCATTTACTAAAAAATTGAATATACCTATTCCCACACTATAACAGCCCATTTTAATATCCTATTTGATTTGTGAAATATGATATTAAATGGAGTTATTGTGTGTTGTAAAATGTATTAAGTTTTAAGTAAAAAACTAATGTGATAAGCTCTTATTGTAGGGTACATCACATTTTTATTGAATTTTGACTTTTTATGATTTATTCTAAATATATATATATATATATATATATATATATATATATATATATTCTCACAATTTGAAGATACAAAGGAAATTTGTGCACAAAATTTATCCAATACATTGTCTATATCACTTTTTGGTTAATAACATGTTTTCCTATTGCTACATCGCTTTTTTTTTTTCAAAATGCCATGACATGCCAAACTAGCCATATCATAGCCACCTGGAGATGATGCCCTCTAGCTACCACTATAGGTAAACACGGACTAGAAACTGAGAAAAGAGTAGAACTGGACTAAATTAACTATTTTGGTTTAGTTAGTACAATTTTAAAATAACTATTAATTTATACGATGAACAATAAATTTCACATTTTTTTTTCTTCATAATTGCTAATGTGGCAGGTTGTCATTACAAAATAGGAGGCCTACTTTCAAAACGTCGCTATAGGTCCATCTAGTGTTGTTGTTGAACATGATGCTACACTACTAAACACAATTTATCACTTTCAATTTTGCAAAAAAATTATGAAATTTGTTTTGTTTGTAACAATGTTGTTAAACAATTAAAACATGGTTGTAACAAGTGAAAATTTCTGTTTTAACATTTAAATGGAGAGTTATGAATATGATTAAATATATGATATTACAGGTTTCACTCTCTGCATCATACAAAATTTTGGACCAATTACTCCCTATTATGCCTCTTTATGATTACATTTATGGTACTATGGACAAATCCTCTGATGCACTATATGAAACTTCTCTCAACAAAGAGGAAGAAGTGCCCCATGTAGTGCATCTAACACATCTCACAACACCAGAATCAATCTATCATCTGCGGCTTGGATTTGCTTCCTTTGCCTCTAGCCCTCACGTTTCAAAATGGTACATGTGGTTAATGTGGCCCATGACATTATTGTCTAAGGTTTTAACTTGGATATATGGTCGAACATTTGTGGTTGAGAGGCATCGTTTCAAGAAGCTCAGTTTACAAACTTGGGTCATCCCCAAGTATAGTATACAAGTAAGAAAAAATTTCACCACTTTTTCTTTTTCCCCAACTTTGGCCAACATTTTATTTATCTACTTGATGCCACAGTAATTTTTGCAATGGCACAATGACTATCAATTATTTAATTGAGCAAGCCATACTTGAAGCTGATAAAAAGGGCATTAAAGTGTTCAGTCTAGGTCTCATGAACCAGGTAAGTGTTAGTTTACTCTTATTCTTATTATTATTTTTATTTAATTCTCTTTATCTATCTTTTTCTTTCTTTCTTTCTTTCTTTTCATATATGCACTGGTCAGATAATTTTTTTCCCTTTGGTGGTGCACTTGGAGACAAGTAGACAACAATATGAACGCATATAAATCAATGATCTGGTGACCAGAAAGAACATTTAATTTAGACTACTATATGAATTTCTGAAAATTCATAGCAACTTTTGATCAGCTATATAGAAAGCTCCTAAGATACTTTACAAACTCTAAAAGAAAAGGTGATTGCAAACAACGATGGTTTCTTTTGTTATAATTATGATTAAATAATTAAATTAACAATTTCTTAACAATTTACATAAACTTTTGAAAATGGTTTATCTCCCATTGTATTAGAGACCAAGTGATCCTAAGTTCGAACTTATTTTTTACCTCTCATTTATCCTAAAACCTACAAATATTATTAGAGAAAAATAGTCCAATGGACATGACAAAATATACCAAAACCAATTAACCAATAAGCATTATTGCAGATAAATGGTTGAGTGGGCTTGACATATATAATGAACCCAAGCCAACCAGCCCAAAATATTCAAACCCATCACCTGTGGTTTGGTTTGGATCAATTATTTTAGCACCTACAGCTTAGCTTGGGCTAATGGTTTTTCAGCCCATTGAGGTCAGTTTGAATTTTTTTAAAAAGGGCAATGATACATTGATACTCTTAGTCTCTTACACTCGGTTTTTATTTTATTTTGTTTTAATTTTATTTTATTGATACATTCACTTTCATGTATTAAAATGTGAATATTTCTGCATAAATTATGGATATTAATGTAAAATAGTGGACATAAATGAGTGTAAGAGGATATTTTCCTTTTGGAAAAACCCCTTCAAAACCAACCCGGTCACACCCGTAGGTCGGTTCTCTCTCTCTCTCTCTCTCTCTCTCTCTCTCTCTCCCTCCATAAAGTTTAAGACTTAAATGATGTTAGGGATACTATAATTTTAACATATTAATAGGGACGGAGCTAGAATTCTTAGTTGAGGGGGGTAGAAAAAAAAATCATAAAAATCCAAATAAGTATCTATTTAGTGTTTTTAACAAATAAAACTATTGTTTCTTATATATTATATTTCAATCATCTATGAAAAGGGAACTAGACAATTCTTTTAAATCTAAAAAATCATCAATGATTGTCATAGAAGGAATAATTATTATTACAAAGTAAACATGAATATAAGCAACATGCATAATTCATTAAGTATAAATTTTTTACTTTTCTAAAGGTAAGTTCATTACTTATCAATTTATAATTAATCAGTTTTCAATTTATGAATTTATATATTATCAATTTATTAGCTAATTATATTACTATGAGTCACTAAATGTGGGTAAGTGTCACAATTTTATTTAGTTAAGTTGGTGTGACATTTTATGCAATTGTTCTGTCTTTGTTTTTGTTTAATTATTCAGCCACACTTGCCCATTGCCCCACACCAATTGTTACCCCACTACCAATAGTGTTATCCAATCAACTGCTTCTACCAAGTACCACACAATTTTACAGCATATCTTAATAGAAAAATATAGTCACATGTAAAAGACAGTCTCTGACTCTCTTAGACAAAGAGATACAAAAGTCAAAACACATAAATCAGTATGTAAAAAGATTCCAAGAGATAGACAAAACACATAAATGCGTATGGAGGAAAAGAGAAAAATCAAATGAGTCACTGACTCACTTGCCAGAGAGTCAGGCGTTGCAAAATGCAAAGGGAGAAGAAATACTTGCAATGATAATGGAGATCTGACTAGCAATAGTGAACGAGTGAAGTGTAAATGCGTGGCTACTGGTGATGGCAATGAGGCATTAGCCTGCAGATTCTCTTCGAGGTTGAAATGGTTTTTCTTTTGTTATCACAGTCTAAAAATGGGCTTACTTATTTTGTTAAAATTTTTAATATTGTTTAGGCTGAAATGGATTTTATTTGACCTAATTTATGGTGTTGTTTGGGCCATTTTTGGGTTTAGGGTGCAAGAGTTTGGGGCTGATATGTGTTATTGTTTGAAAATTTTTTTGGTTTAAAGGGCCAAGATTTTGGAGGGGCCAAGTTAAAGTTTTTTGGGCCTAACTTTTAAATCAAGCTCATTATATATATATATATATATATATATATATATATATATATATATATATATATCAAAATATCAAGGGGGGCCATTGCCTCCCAATGTCAAACTTTGCTCCGTCCCTGTATATTAACCATACAAATTGATTTGTCAACTTTTAAACACAGGATATTAAAAAAAAAAATATATTAGATATTTATTATGCTATTTTTTTATATAATATTTATAATGCTATTGATATGGCATCCATCATATTAGCACTATCACGCTAATTTGTAAATATAATGTAATAATATTAGTAGGAGATTTTACATTTTTTTCTTAAAATTTTTGCACGGTGAGGAACTCAATAGTTATGGTGGGCTATATGTCCAGAGGCATCCTCAGCTGAAAATAAAGATAGTGGATGGATGTAGCCTTGCAGCTGCCGTAGTGCTAAATAGTATTCCCAAAGGAACAACACAAGTGCTCCTTAATTCGAGGCAAAATCACTAAGGTTGCTTTTGCCATTGCATTTTATTTATGCAAATGAGGCATTCAGATATATATGTTTAACATCTAATTAGTTTCATGTAATTTTATTTAAAAAAAAAAAAAGATTCATGTAATAATTTTTTTTCAAATTAAAAAAAAATACATGTAATAATAAGACTGAAACCCATAATTGAAAAATTAATTTGATATCACAATTAAAGTGCAGCACAAATATTTATTCTTTTTTTCCCACCACCAAAAAAAGGTTTAGATTAATTCATGGTATTTGAGCTTTTTTTTTTTTGGACAGAAAAACAAAAAATCTACCTTGCTGATAAAGTTTTTTTGAAATTATAATAAAAAGCTATTATTTAATTATTTTTTATTGTATAAATAATTTGAAATCCAATGGTTGGATTACATATTCTCTATATTTTTAATACACTTGCCAAATTTCATATTAATCGAACATTATTTACTATTTGATCCATAAACCGAATTTTTATGCATAATTTTAAAATACAAAAATTTGTATTTTAAAAATTTGATTGATGACCTAATTATTGATTTTTAATTATACTGAAATTTTGTAAGTAAAAAGTATATATATATATATATATATATATATATATACAAAGATAATAATGTAAGGATTTATCAAAATTTGCATCTAAATAAAGAATATTGAGTCGTGTAACTCTCTCTCTCTCTCGTGTTGAGTGTGATAGGAGAACTACATTATGTTGTATAGTTCAACGAGGTTGGATTTTACTAATGAACTGCGTACATCATGCTTCATGCATTGGTGTGGTGCTGTAGTCGGTTTATTTGTACAACCATTTATGAACTTTGATTTTTTAAGAAAAGCTCAAAGACGGAATAGCTTACAATTATTTTGGGATGAAATGGGCCAAAAACAAGGTAAACTACTGCTTTTACCTTTTAACATGACCTCATTTTAGGTGGCTACATTACATGAGGACGAGTACATGAAGCTTAACAAAGCCTTGGACACGAAGTCTGAGAGTAGTTTGATCCTTTCAAAAACCTACGCTCAAAAGGTGAACCATCAAATATTTAAGCCTATGCTCAATTATTCTTGAATATTTAAACTACTCTTTCACTAATTTGTACATTAGATGAACATGCCACAGGCTGAAACATTCTAATATCTAGCTAGAAATGGATTTTTCAACCATGAACAACATAAATAACACTACAAAGTTTTACAGATATGGTTAGTAGGAGATGGATTGACTGAAGAAGAACAGTTGAAGGTGCGGAAGGGAACATTATTTATTCCCCATTCACAATCACCACCAAAAAAATATCGTAAGGACTGCATGTACCATTTCACACCAGCAATGTTGATTCCCCCTTCTCTTGTGAATATCTACTCTTGTGAGGTTCGTAATGTTAGATTAAATAAATGAATAAATTTATTATCTCTTAATAGCTTAAATTTTTGAGAGAATCAATAATTTAATATAATATTAGAATAAGAGATCTTGAGTTCAATTTTCTGTGTCCACCTTATCTTCTATTTAAATTTACATGTGTTGGGCTCTACCCAATTTAATATTACTATTAATGGGAATTTTGTGCTAAGAATCTGTCACTCCCTTTCTTTTGAAATTTAATGCTGAATGACACTATTATTTTAAATTTGATTTTTCCAATCACTTTGCTTATGGAAGCTTTGAAATATATGGGTGCAGAACTGGTTGCCAAGAAGGGTGATGAGTGCATGGCGTATAGCTGGGATAGTGCATGCATTAGAAGGATGGAATGAGCATGAATGAGGTTACACAATGTCCAAGATGCAGAAAGTTTGGCAAGCGAGTCTTCATCATGGATTTCAACCTTTGATGCTCTCCGATGAATCTTCATAAATATGAGACTTGTGCAATGGATAATGCATTTTCAAACATTTTGTAATACTTTATATTATGTCTCATATAACAATACTATGTGATATAATATTTTAGAAACCATCTTAATTTATTATTACATGTTCTTTATATTACATGTCATTAGAAGCTAGGATAATAAAAGATACGAACCAATTGCTTGAATGAATTGAAAATAATTTAATTATTTCCACTCATTTATTCATACAATTATCTTTTATCTTTTTGATTGGTGTAAATAAAGTTGCTATTGTCTTTTTCTATACCATGTTCAATTATTATTATTATTTTTATTTTTATTTGGTTCGAGTGGAGGCCCATTAAAAATAATGGGTACGTAACATGAGATAACTCTAAACTCCCTCATGCAGCCCTTCCTCGCAGGTAAGGCGAATTCTAAAATTCCTTTATTAGTTGAGTACCGAAAAAGAAAAAGAAAAAGAAAAAGAGAAATTCAATTTAGTCAATTGACATTCATATTTATATAAAATTTCAAAATAGATAAATAGCAATTTGAATAAGAGGTTGGAATAGCTTGTCACATTCTCAATTTCTTAATGATATCCTATTGATACTAGTAATTTTTAGCAATTGCATATAGCTAGGTGGTTGGCCTTATAGTAGCCTAAACTACCATCTTTAAGTATATTGATTATGAGTGCCCTAAAATGTGACCCTTGAATTTTAGTGGCCTTTTTAGAAACAGTTTGGTGTAGCCAGTCATAAATATGGACTTGGAAATATACTGTTAACTCTAGGATAGGATGAATAGAGAAGGTGGCTCTTACTTTAGGTCAAGAAAATTACTTACCTAAACTTGAGTTTTTAGGTATGAAATTGAGAAGATGTTAGGTACTCAATACCTTCTAATCGAATGGATATGGTTTCCAATTGTGTTTTAAGGACATATTTATTTAATGAACTTAATTACTATGTGGGTCCATATCATATGCATGCATTTTCTAGATTAAATTGCATCTTCCATATTTTAGAAAGATGAAAAATTATGAGAAGTCTCACTTTTCTTAGAACTAGCATTCTTTCTTGTAAAACCCTACATATATAATCACTCTTGAGAGTGTTCTTAACGTAACTCAAAGGAACAAACACAAGTTAAGAACCATTATTCTTAGAGGGCTTTTACAAAAAATAAATTTGTTAAAATTGATTTTTACAGTGTTTTTTCAATAATAAAAGTTTTTTTTCCCTACCATAAAATATGACCTATCTTATTATTGGAAGCTGGTTTATATTGGTTTTTTTTTGGATGTTGGTGTACTAACTACTAGCTAGACCCCGAAATGACCCTAAAAACCATCGTTGCCCATGATTTTGTTGGCAATTTTTCTCAAAGAAAATATGGTTTTAAAGTTTCTATTGCTGCATTTGTACACATAAGGGTGTTCACCAAACCGCACAGACCATAAAAAGCACACTAAAACTGTTCGCAAAATGGCATAATCGCACCGCATCACCAAATAACAGTGCACCATACCGCATGGTGAAGTGTAGTTTGTGGTTTTATAATGCGAAAACTGCACCGTTCCACACCATTTCTATATATTAATATATTTATTTTTAAATATTAAATATATTATTAATATTTTAATAACCTTAGTGTAAGGGAAAGTTTTTGATCCTAAGCCTAAAAGGTAAAAGGATTAAGGCTCAAAGAGCCCAATACAAAGAATTTGTAGAGAGTGGGCTAAAAACTAGGATTCAATGAATTGGACAACATTCACAATGGACTAAAGATGGTAAGAAAGCAAGGAAAAGACAAAGAAAAACAAGTTTTTGCAAAGAAATTCTTTCTCGGTGAAGTCCGAGAAGAGTAGTTCTTGAATATATTGCTCTTTGACTGATTACAACTACAACTCTTAGTGCTACAGTATTTTTACTATCAATTCTCCGATCCCCTCTACAATGGGATTTTCTTTTTCTTTATATTACCCTTCTTCACTCCATCTCGGCCGTCCACGTGTTGATCGGATGGCTAACTTTTATCCTTGTCCCATCAGCACATTCTTGAAGTTTTTAGAGGTAGTTGTAAGGCTGAATATCACTTTTCAGGTATCACCTCCACATTAATGCGACAAGAGAGTTAGCTACAGAGTATTCAATGCTGTGGCAACATCTTTCCCTTAGATATTTCTTACTTTCCCATTGCCTTATCCCTTCTTGATGCTTATCCTAACTAGTAGAAGCGCCGAGAACATTGCTAGTGATGGCAAGTCCACCCTTCTAACCTCTGCTCTGTTAAGCCAAGGTGGCACTCATCCTCGGACCTCCTTCCTGAACCCTCATGACTAGACCCCTTTCTTTATTCACTAATGTGCACTTCCACGATAATGTTTACCCGTTTTCGGACTATTAAATGCTCACGGACAAGGCCCATGGCCCAATACACACTTCTGGGCCTGTCACCCATACATTTAGTTTTTGTTGAGGTACAAATTTTTGAACCCTAATTTCATTAGCCCACTCCCTAAAAAAATCCCCACACAAGCCCATAAATTATTTTGAGCCCACATAAATATTCCCCATATATTCTCCATGTTATTGGACTCCCATAAATATTCCCTATATAAGCCCCATAAATTGCCTTGAGCCCTCTCACAAATACTATCCATTATATCCCACATATTATCCAAGTTGGGTTTTCACAAAAATACTCACTATATTGCTACCAAAATTGGGCCACAAAATTATGCTATCTCCACAAAAAAGCCCAAAATCATTTAACTTGTAGGCAAAATCCGAGAAAGCCCAACAAAACCCTCTCTAAAGCCTGTTACAATACGACACCTCTAAAGCCCGTTACGATACCACACCTATAAAACCCTGTTATGACATGGCACCCCCAAAGCCCAAATATTAATTTGGCACCTATTTTACAATGTCCAAATACTAATTTGACAATATCTCATAAAAGCCCAAATGCTAATTTGGCACCTATTTTATAAAGCCCAAATGCTAATTTGGCACCTATTTTACAAAGTCTAAATACTAATTTGGCAATATTTCATAAAGCCCAAATGCTATTTTGGCTCATGCCTACAAAGCCTAAACATTATTTTGGCAACTATTTCATAAAGCCTAAATGCTATTTTGGCACATACTTACAAAACTTAAATATTATTTTTGACACTTGTTTTACATATACTAAATCCCTCACTCATGTGAAATATAATTACTCATCCCTCAAGAAAAACCTCTCTTACAAAATTTATTAAAACCCATGTATATCACCTATGGTAAAACTATTCATTTTTGTAGGGATAATCAAGCCCAAAGAAGCTCAATTGCAAGGCCCAGTTGACCTGTGCCAGCTCACATGCAAATCCCGAAGAGGCCGAGGCTCACGTGAGTCGACCAACCAAATTTTAGCACAACTCAATAGCTGGAGCCCATTGCCATCAAATCCTAGCTTGTCCAATTAGATCAGAAGAAGGACATGTGTCCTTTAGGGGTTAAACCCTTTCTTCACAAGCTGAAATTCCATCATTTCTCATGTGACATAAAATCGAAGTGACATGGTAGAAAGTCGGGAAGCTTGACTAGTTGTCCCTTCTTTCTTCTCCAACCCATTCAGTCAAGAACCAAGAGAAGCCATGACTAGGCCATTAAAGCTCCTAAAACAACTTGAAATCAGTTCATTTTCATACTAAAAACGTGTATTCTCTGGTTCATGGGCCAAGCATATGAACCTCAAATGGGGAAACTTAAGGAAATGTGGTTTGAAGGGCACTAAGGGGATCCCTACAGAGTTCCCAACAAGGGCTCCAAGATTGACACTTGACTTCGGATGATACAATATGCTCGGAACTCTGATTCTAGTAGCAGCATAACCAAGATCATTAGCCTAATGCATGCTTTAATCCAATCAGCCAAGGCTAATCATCATTCAATGTTAAGTCAAAATCTCATTTGTTATTACCCAAAACAAGAAGAACCTTGTAAAAGTTGAGCTTACCACTCTTAACCAAAATCCTAGGAATGGTTCTCTAAGGATTTTTTAAAGATTGAGGAAGATTTAGCATAGATTATTTGCTAATTATCCCCTCAAACTCAAGTATAAATGGGAACTCTCCATTAACACTTACGGGGGAGCAATATACACTAAGAGACACACTAATAGAAAGGAGTTCTTACTTAACCTCTCTGTTTAAGCCTTCTCCAAGCTCTGAAAAAGTCATTTGAGTTCTTAGTTTCAAGCTTAGAACTGTTGATGACTATTTTTTCGGCCCACGTGATACTACTTCATTGGCAACTCATGCCACATTAACATATTATTGATTTTTTTGGGTAAATCTCTTCAAAACTCAAAATAAGCTCATATCTCATTCAACTACATGGATTGGGCTCACATGGCCCGTGAGATCCTTAATTCAAGAGGCGGATTCATGGTCCAATTTCCTTTTCATCAATTGGGATCATAACCCATGATATTATCAACATCAACATATGGATCGGGCTTAAGCAATGAATCAAAGCTCACGGCCCATATTACCTCTCTTACACTCATGGGAAGCAGCTTCTTCAACAAGAGCCCATATTTACACAAAATGACAACAAAACTCGAGATACGTCATCTCATCTTCGGTTTATGATCCAAGCTCATAAGTCTCTTTGGGGAAACTTTGGAAGTCGTGGTTTGGAGGGCCAAGAGGTATATTCAGTAAAGTTCCAGTGGTTTAAAGTTGATAAAAGAAACATGTTACTTGGCGTGTCTTCTCCAACTCCCTGAACTCTGACAAGTCCGTGTGTAGCGAGTAACATATGGTAAGCATCTCTTATCACATAGCACTTTAGATGATAAAATTCCCTTTTTCTCTTTTCCTAAAACTTAATATTCATTATGTGACAAATACTCAATATCTCCAACCATCTAACTGTTGAGAAAATAACTGTTCATTCAATCTCTAGCTGTTGCTATACAAATTTAGAAATTTCATTATATTATTCTACATAAATTACATTACCACTTTCAGCTAAAGTCCAATTCAAACACATGGCCTAATCTGATTGACTATCTTTTATCTCCAAATATATACAAAATATTCACGATATCTTTGATACACGATTCTTTGTTTGCCACAATCGGACCATATATTTCTCTGCTTAGTTTGCTAGAGCAGAGCATTAAATGCTCTTCTTACTCACCAAGATTAAGTCATAACACAATGAGGCCTTGACTAAATCTCTAAAGCTTCTTTAACTTTCAGCCAACCATTCTATTATTTACTAGAAATGTGTTGTAATGGAATCTTGCACAAAAAACAAAACACTCGAAAAGAGAAACATTTCCAATCGAACCCAAAGAAAGTGTATCCAGCATTTGACACCTAGCAGGAAGTGATATCATTAGCCATTTAATGTTGAAATCCTAGCAACTAGTTGCTATACCCAAAATAGCAAGATATCCTTGAAAGAGATCTTACTATTTTTCAACCAAATTCATGAAATGACCTCTCCAAAGTGACAAATCACCCAACTAACCTCATCTGCTTTTGCGCAAAGCAAACAGCTATCTTATGACAATTTGTCTTAGGATAGCTATCACAACTTTTCCCCGACGGTTGGGATAGATTTTTCCTGACAAATGGGACAGTTTTTTCAGAATAGTCAGTGTGATAACTAACCCACCTGAGCATTACCGATTTTTCCACATTTGGGTAGAATCAAAACCAACTAAAGAAACTACATTTCTCTTGCTAAAATACCTTCATTTTCTATTACTCTTTCCCAAAGAGCTCTTACCAAAAACAACAAGAACACCTTAAAGTTAAACATACCATTTTTGGCCAAATCTTAAGATGAATTTTCTGAAAATTTATTGCTAGTTAGGACAGATTTTGGCTGATATTCTTTGCTAAAATACCCCTTTAAACTTAGCTCTAAAGGGGACCTCTCATCAACACCTCAAGAGGGACACCAATGGAGAAGGACAACTCTCTCATAAACTTCTCTCTCCCTCTAATTATCTTTTTAAGCTCTTAATGAAGTTCTGAACTTTTGATTTTTTTTAGTTTCTAAATTAGGAACCAAATTCTTCAGCCCTTAACTCATAGATGCCCTTCATTAGCCTTCATATATCCTCCAGTAGAAAATTCCATGACTTTGCTAAACACACTACAACACTATTACTCTCTTATACTCATTATCTCACTCTCAATATTCTCAAGATACATATATCTTGCTGCCCATCTCTCTAAAGATCTCTTTCTCCACTTCTCTTACACAATATCATACACACTTACTACATCATTACATATAATACACCACAACTCTTCTAAGCTCCACTCTTATACTCTCTCACTCTGAAATTCTATTGTTTTGCTGCCCATAAACACATCTCAATACTCTTCTACACCTATCTTACTGCTCCTATTTCCAAATATCTAAACACATCTCCATACTCTTCTCTTACAAAATCTCTCCTCTTGGAAAGCAATCTCTACAATTTCTCCAGCAATTATAATCTCATATTTCTACTATCTTTAACTTTCATACCTCTCATATTTCCATATATCATACATATTACAAATACTATATCCCACAAAACATCTATATTTTTTACCATCTCCACACTTCTCAAGAGATATCAAACACTCATACCAAAATCCCTTCTCATGGAAGGCATGAACTTCTATTACTAAAGTCCTTCTCCTAGAAGGCACCAAGATCTTATATCAAAGCCCTTCTCTTAGAAGGCACAATTACTTCTTACAAAAGCCCTTCCCCTGGAAGACAACACTATTCATAACTTCACAACAATTAAAAGAGCATTATCAAAGGGAAAACTCATTTAAATGCATGATAAAAGGAGCAAGCTTAACCAGCCTCTACACATAGTTGGGCATACTCTTTCTCCCTCCAGTTGCACCCATTTTGCCCTTTCAATTTAGAAGTTATCATGGCAAACCGCCTCTCTACCGCTGGAGTCATTCCACTGGAATCCTATCAGCTCATTAAAGTTATATAGCTGGGGCTACAAATCATACAAAGATAAGTGACTTTACTTTCTTATATTTAAATTTACATCATTCAGTATATGATTACTTCATATTTAAATACATATTACTTTCTTTCAACTATTATTACAACTATTAACCAAGGCTTAATTTAAATGCATGATAAGAGGGGCAAGCTTAACTAGCCTCTACCGTTGGCATTCTACTGGAATTCTATCAGCTCACCGATGCTACACAACCGGAGCTATAAACCATACAAAGATAAGTGATTTTGCTTCCATATCTTTAGATTTACACCATTGAGTACATGATTACTTTACCTCTAAATAAATAATACTTTATTTCAATTGTTATTACAACTACTAATCAAAACTATCATATCAAATGCATATTGTATATTTATTTGACTATTATCGTGATTCTTAGACTTTGGCTTTAATGGTTTTGTAGGCTTAAAAATACGCCGGTAGCCATTGGATCACGTGACCCAATGTTGAGTTCTCAAGGTAACTCCCCAAAAAAAACTCAGGCTTAGTAAGGTCATCCCTCCAACAGACCACATGTGGTTGGGCAACCAAAAAAGGCCCCCGAATAGAAACTAAGTTCCCTAGCTCCTAGCTCAAAAACACTCCTCATAACTCTACTCATAAATACTCATCTACCCCCAGCAGAAAGCCCCCAATGACTTTACTATACACTTTCACTCATTACTCATACTACTCACAAATGACTCTCTCTACTCGCTACCTATACTATATCCACGAGCATGCCTTGGCACCATAATGATCTTGCTGCGCTAGCTAGAATCTCTCTCTCTCTCTCTCTCCCTTCATCTCATACTAAGTTTTTCTCATTATTTGTTATAATGGAACCCATAATATTCATTTACTCATTTACTATTGAAGGTTATGATGTAACTATCACTATAGAATTTTTCCCTCATATTATTGTGTTAGAAGACTCTTCTCCAAAGCTAACGGATGATGAGTTTGAAAATGTGGATACTTACCTTAATTTGTGAAATAGCTAACAGCTGGAAGTTTATTCTGTTTGGTCTTACTTTACCGTTGGGCTATCTTCTGCAGAAACATTTTACCGATGGACTATTTTTTGCAGAAACATTTTACTGCTGGCTATTTCTTAGATGTATGTTTTTTTTTAACCATGTTGATGTGTTTGCTGTAGGGATTTTTTATGGGCCATTCTTGTCAGCTTCAATCTAGGCCCAAGGCATAAAATACAGTGAATTCTTTGGATTTTCACCGATAGCCTTTGGGTCATGCATTAAGCCCATTGTCGAGTTTCGGTTTAGGCCCCCAACCCAATATAAATCTCATTTGTCGGAAAGAAATTTTTTTTGCCCCCAATAGTTTTCAATATATATATATATAGTTTAATAGCCCTAGCAAGTGTTGATTAGGAAAGACCGCCCAAAATAAATAAAAAATAGCTCAATAGTTTAAAACTTGACCCAAAATAAATGAAAAGAATCAGTTTTGGATTGGGAAGAAAAAGCCCAAAATTGGAAAATATTGAAAGTTCAAAAACGTGTATAAAACACTTTTGAACGTTTAGACCCCCAAAAATAAACTTAATCAACACAAGCAATATGTCAAACAACAAATGTGCGGAAACTTAACATATGCTATAATGTGAAATAGAATAGAAAACTATCTAAGCCATAACATAATAAAATCACAGCAGATAATATAAGGCAGAGATAGAGGAAGGAAGATGCAAACACAAAGACAACACGCGATGTGTTATCAAAGAGGAAACCGAAGACCTCGCGAAAAACCTCTCCGCCGCCCTCCAAGCGGTAATCAATCCACTAGAAAATACAGATGGGATACAAGGACAAAGCAATAGACCCTCCAAGCCTAATCTACCCAAAGTGCACCTAAGCCCTCCAAGCTTCTTGCTCCAACGAGGTTGCGCCGAACCTTTTTCTTTTCTAGCTTCCCGGATTCCGCTACTATACCATAGCATCAACCAATGTAGATTGGCTCCTTCCTAATCGCTTCCCTTAACTCCAAACGACTGTCTCACGGTGATGATGATGGTGAGAACCAGGTTTGGTAAAATACCTCTCAAGGATTTGACAATGGAGAGGAAGAGAGTTGAGGAATATGAAGAGACTCTAAGGTAGGGATTGTGTGTGAAACAATCTTGTTTTTCTTTAGGGTTTCTCTCTCAAAATTCTCTCTGGAAGCTCTCTTTCAATCGTGGGTTAAAAGGGTATTTATCTTTGGAGTGAAGAGGAATGTGAAACGTCAGGTTTTTCCAAAACAGGGGTGGCTCGCGGCTTGACCTCGCGGCTTGACTAAGTCGCGAGTTCCGATCCGCGAGATAACCGTATGGCCGCTTGTCATGTTTTGTCCTGTAGTGCTCCAGCTAGCATGACTGTTCATCTTCCAAAGATGCTTGGCACGTGTGCAGATTCTCGGCGGGTTGAAACCGCGAGTCCAGCCGCGAGTCCCAGCCGCGACACTGTTTTCTTGCACACTCTTGAGCAATCTTCACTCTATCTCACTCACTACCCTTACAACAATCCCACCTAAATACGGGGTTACTAAATGCTGAATTACAAGCAAATTTGGCACGGAATAAAGCCAATTAGATGGTTGAATAAATTCAACCTTACAATCTCCCCTTTGGCTATTCCGTGACAAAACCCTAAAAAACAGACTCTAGACTTAACATGTGAGTTGGGAACAGTTGAACAAAACTCACTCACACCTAACTCTAGAAGTCATGTGAAGCACTTGAATCATATGAACAATATACTCACGAAACACAACAATACACTATGATTATTGTAGGCAGAAAATTATGAATGCATATGAAACAGGCAATATGAGATCAAGCAAAGATGGAGTTAATAAACAAACCATGGCTTGATCAACCAAGTGAACACCACAAGGTAGTGATCACAGTGTTCATTCACACTTGGAATGAACACAAGGACATACAAGTTAACAAGCACAAGGCAAGACACTTGTATGCTCAACACTCAACCAATGCATAGCACACAAGGCATATGCATCTAGGAACAATCCTACAAGGGCACAAGAGTGACAAGACATAAACCAAAATGCAGAACATTTAGATTAAAGTACTGATTTTAACATAGCATAAAGGCTGCACTTAAGCATGGTACATACCATAAAGCCTACAAAACATGCTTAAAAACATAACCCTAACAGCTTACAAAAGCAAATGGGTACAAACACATTATATTGAATAAAAACTAAAACAATATAAACTAAAAGTGCATAAAGTTTCTCCCCTTCAAAGTGATGAGAAATCGTGATGCACTTGGAACATATATACTTGTAAACTGAAACACTTGCACAAAACACATTAGACCCTCAAGGTAAAGCAAGTAATAAAAGGACAAGTATAATGTAACAAGCAAATTGCGATCAAGTAAACATGATGTAAAACATATGAGCAACTTGATCAAACACCAAAACAGTCATATAGAAATGACTATAATGAACACATAGCAAAGCAATTGATCATCCGAACATGCATTCAATGAAGCACAATAGCATAAGGAATTATGCATGTCCAAAGCACAAACATGATGCAATGAGAACAACAAAGCATAACTCAAAGCACCATAAAGCCAACAAGAAAACAAAACATAACAAAGTTTTCTAGTTAACACAATGTCTTCTCCCCTTGGTATATGCATCTCCCCTATGGAATATCTCTCCCCTACAAATGTGCATGTGAGAAATAGAATTTCTCCCCTAAGGATGTGCACAAGAGTCATATAGAAATGACAAAATACTCCAAAACATTCTCTAGAGTATACTCTCCCCCTTTTTGTCGGGAATAGACAAAGGGTCAAGAAGAAACGAGGGCAAGAGATGAAGGTATGAACAATGCTAATGATGCATAAGGGGTGCAAGATGAATGAGAAAATGAAGCTCAAACCTAAGACAAAGTAACATGCTACAAGGCATAAGGTAAGCATGACATGCTAGGATGAAACAAAGCAAGGTCAAGACCAATGCATGACAAGGGTAACAAAAGTGTGTGCAAGAGGTGGCTAAGTGCAATACATGACCAATGCATGAAAAATGCACATGTGGGGCAAAGTGTGCAAAATACACAACTAATGAGCCAAACATGTTCCTAATGAGGAAACATGAGAAACCCCAAAGTTTGGTACTCATCGGAGTCCAAACAAGCGAGAAAATGTCTAAGAGGCATTTTATCAAACACCTAACATGCACACTATGAACAAAAAAGTGAAACAATGCATGAACATCATGAAATCCACCCTTAATACATGTTCTTTCTGCCACAAGGGGCCAACATCCAATGCATATCAACAAAAGAAACCAATCCCATGAAGAAATTTAACAAGAATTAAGTTTTCCCAACCCCTATGATAAAAATCCCAACCAAGAGCACAAAAACTCTCCAAAACATAATCTAAGGATCAAAATTAATGAAAAGAGTTTATAATTACCTTAGAAATGTTAATGGAATGAAAAACCATTCAAATTGGTTGGGTTTTGATGTAAAAATATTGAAAGAGGGGTTTTAGAGAGGATGGGAGAGGTTTAAAACAAGTTTCCCACAAAAAGCCCTTTAAAAAGTCAAGTTTACGGGCGTTTCGCGACCGGGTGAGTCGCGAGGTTCGATCGCGAGCAAGCCGCGAGCCGCGAGTTTCAGCCGCGAGCCGCGAGTTTCAGCCGCGAAAATCTTCGCGAGTCGCGAGTGAGCCGCGAGCAAGCCGCGAGTGAGTCGCCAAAAGCTTCTCGGATGAGCTCGCGATCGGGGTTTCGCGATCGGCGAGTCGCCAGGTGAGCCGCGAAAAACTCTGACACCTGTTTTTCAATTCAGAACATGTTTAAACATTGAAAAACAAAATAAGCACTAAACATAAACACAAAAAGTGATAAAAATCACTTCCAAAAACATATAAAATGATCAAAAATCTTTTTGGATTAAACCATATAAGATTGAGCACACACACATCGCATTTAGACAAGTACAATCTAACAAATGAATAAGACATTCATTGAACATTAGGCATGTGTGTTGTGTGTGTGTATCAAATGTGGAATAGTCCTTAGTCTAGAGTGAAGCTTCAATGATCAATTCAATCAAGTCATACACAACTAGTGCTAAGTCAAGTGGTCTATCTCAATTATAGAAATGGGCAAATATGACCTCCCACAAGAAAATGATTACATATGATGAAGCTTTTCATTTGGCTTCTTTACAATTCATAACATTTGATCATTTTGAACCAAAACATCTCATTTTGAGATCGATACCTGAAATTTGTGATATTTCAATTTGATGAACAAGCCTTTGGCTTTTTGGGCATCATACAATTTCATTTAAGTCGCTTTCCCTTTTTCCTAGTCGAATACTAGTATGTATGTGCGACGGCTTTTGCAGCTCATTATCTCTTTTCATTTTGAGATTTACATTTATTGAGCTCTTTAAGCAATAAAAATAAAAGAGTGGGAAGAGATATAAGCACAAGTCTACGCAAGTATCAAAACCAACATGACTATTGACAAATCATTCATGACAAGCTTGAAGATCGATTTACAACAATCACACAAAGATGTCAAGATTTTTCCCACAAAGATATAAGTGCAAAAATAACAAGCTAAGCTCAGTAAATGCACAAAGCCATTTGTACAAAGGTACAAGGCCAAACTCACATGTGATATGTGCTCAAACATATACGATCAAACTTTTTGAATTTTCACTTTTTATGTGGTTTTGGATTTTTACTCACACAAAACTGAAATATAAAAGTAAGATAAAAAACAAAACAATGCATACAAATAAATGCAAGATGCACAAAATGCATGAAGATATGACATTTAATGCATGAAGGGTCCTACAAAAATCGAAAGAATTAGATCAAGGACCAAAAGAGCAAAAGCTCAACCATAGGAACCCTTCCTCATCCAAACGGAATGATTGTTTGGAATGAGTGTCTCATGAAAAATGAGACGAGGGTTGGAAGAATGAGAACCGGAGATGCACATAGTCAAGGAGTTAAGAGCATTAAACATTTTCTTTAACAACATGCTATTTTCACTCAAAACCGGTTTACTCTTTTTAGCACTTCCAAAAAGCTCAAGTTTCTCTTTTCTTTTGATTCTTTTAAAAGCATGAAACTTAGAGCATTGAGGTCTTAGATGACCAAAGGCACCACAATGGTGGCAAACAATGCGTGTAGGTCTACTAGGGTTTTTAGAAAGAGATCTAGCAACATTGTTTTGTTCCCTTTTCAACTTGGAGCATTGAGGTCTTATATGACCGATCACACCGCAATGGTGGCAAGTTGGAACAAACTTAGATTCATTCAAAACCTTAGGTTGAGATCTAAACGGAGGCTTTGACTTAACAGCCTTTCTCTCCACATTTTGATTTCTCTTATGTGGAGGAATGTACACCGATTTGTCCTTTAAGGTAGAACACACACTAGGCACAAAATCGGGTACTATAACATGATTGCAACAAATATTTTCATCATTTTTAACAATAGGTTCAGCAATCAAACACTTGGCATGCATCTTAAGAGATTCATTTTCACATTTAAGATCATCAACAAGTTTGTTAGACAAAACAAGTTTAGCATCCAAGTCCATATTCAAACATTCAAACTCTTTCAGCTTTTCATGAGAAATTTCAGCAAGTTTTTTATATTTCTCAACCAATTTGTTGGATTCATTGAGCTTAGCAATCAAATCATCCTTTTCACAAAATAACTTGCTCAAATTCTTTTGAAACTTCTTAGCATTTTTCTTTAAGAGTTTGTCAACACCACCCATAGATTCAAATAACATGTCATCACACTTATGAAGATTAACACTCATAGAGGCAATTTCACAAACACGTGGCATGTTACATTCATTACCAACCAAATCATGCAAAGAGTCATACAAAGCACAATCCATGGCAAATAAACACAAGGGGTCAAGGATCACACTTAGGTATTTAAACCACAACAAGTGTACCTGCTCTGATACCAAATGAAAGTTCAAAAACGTGTATAAAACACTTTTGAACGTTTAGACCCCCAAAAATAAACTTAATCAACACAAGCAATATGTCAAACAACAAATGTGCGGAAACTTAACATATGCTATAATGTGAAATAGAATAGAAAACTATCTAAGCCATAACATAATAAAATCACAAAGCAGATAATATAAGGCGAGATAGAGGAAGGAAGATGCAAACACAAAGAGACAACACGCGATGTGTTATCGAAGAGGAAACCGAAGACCTCGGCGAAAAACCTCTCCGCCGCCCTCCAAGCGGTAATCAATCCACTAGAAAATACGGTTGGGATACAAGGACAAAGCAATAGACCCTCCAAGCCTAATCTACCCAAAGTGCACCTAAGCCCTCCAAGCTTCTTGCTCCAACGAGGTTGCGCCGAACCTTTTTCTTTTCTAGCTTCCCGGATTCCGCTACTATACCATAGCATCAACCAATGTAGATTGGCTCCTTCCTAATCGCTTCCCTTAACTCCAAACGACTGTCTCACAAAGTGATGATGATGGTGAGAACCAGGTTTGGTAAAATACCTCTCAAGGATTTGACAATGGAGAGGAAGAGAGTTGAGGAATATGAAGAGACTCTAAGGTAGGGATTGTGTGTGAAACAATCTTGTTTTTCTTTAGGTTTCTCTCTCAAAATTCTCTCTCTGGAAGCTCTCTTTCAATCGTGGGTTAAAAGGGTATTTATACTAGAGTGAAGAGGAATGTGAAACGTCGGGTTTTTCCAAAACAGGGGTGGCTCGCGGCTTGACCTCGCGGCTTGACTAAGTCGCGAGTTCCGATCGCGAGATAACCGTATGGCCGATTGTCCTGTTTTGTCCTATAGTGCTCCAGCTAGCATGACTGTTCATCTTCCAAAGATGCTTGGCACGTGTGCAGATTCTCTGGCGGGTTGAAGCCGCGAGTCCAGCCGCGAGTCCCAGCCCGCGACACTGCTGTTTTCTTGCACACTCTTGAGCAATCTTCACTCTATCTCACTCACTACCCTTACAACAATCCCACCTAAATACGGGGTTACTAAATGCTGAATTACAAGCAAATTTGGCACGGAATAAAGCCAATTAGATGGTTGAATAAATTCAACCTTACAAATATAACGGCTTTAAATCGTTCAAATCACGTCTTAAATATTGTGCTTCCCATGTGACCATAAAAATAAGATGCGGTGCGGTTATGATTTGACTAAACCGCATCACAAAGTATGTTACTAAAAATGGCCTAAAACTAGACCGCGCCGCACCGCAAACACCTCTAGTACACATGCACAAAGTATTTGTATGTGTCATGCGTGCTTCATGCCTACATGGCTAATCAACAGTGATATTTTCATCCTTAGATAAGATATTAATTTCTTATCGATCCCGATGACTTTATTCATTGGTCAATATAAAATGGGATATTTATCGTTGTCTCTCTTAATATTGGTTAGGTTTCCCTGCAAACAAATACTAAAACAGAAGAGACAAATCATTTTGGTCAGCCAATGGGTTAAAGTCCATATACGTACGTACGCATGCTTCAACAATGAATGTTGTTGACAAATAGGTTTTGAATAAGTCTTGTGCCACATAAAGTGGCACAATTCATACCATAACTCGCCCATGTGGTGAGTTGTGGTTGATGGAGGATTGTGACATTTGTTGTGTCATGGGCGAACTGTGGTTGGTGGAGGAGTGTGACATTTGTTGTGTCACTTTATGTGGTACAAGACTTATTCATAGGTTTTTGGTAGATGATTTGTAAATCATTTACTAGCCTAAGAGTTACCTTGATATCTATTCTAATCCACCTAGGGATTCACATTAACTCACCTTGGGATTTGTGTTAATGTCTTAAGATTTTTCCACCTAGACGTATTAATTCAACTTAAAATTGAGTAATATTAAGAATATTACAAATTTTACAACATAAGTCTTACACATGGAGATGTCACTGATTAAAAATAAAAATAATAATTCAAACATTAATTTTATTATGGTGTTTAAGTGAGACCAATTATATTCCTGTTACATTAATTTGTAAGCTTTATATAGTAGAATGCGTAGCAAATATAACATTTTCCATTAGGACAAGTGTCATCCCATTTTGAGATTTTTGTCCACTTCGACGTACATGTTTTAATCCTCCTTTCCCACAAATCAATTTTTTACGGTGTTCTAAATTTTACATTGTAAGGGAATTCTATTGTATCACATCTTGTTCAAATTTCCTCCACAAAATATATTGTTTTGCCAGCATCTCCAAAACCCTCAGGGGCAGAGAACCAGACACACTACAGAATGTGGTTGAACAAGGTTCACGTGCTTATTTATTGGCATGCATGTGGACTTACGTGCCAAACTAAGAAAAACAACTTTAATCGAAAGTGAACTGTACCGGCATTATCATTTCACAATTATTATCATTTTAGGACCTTTCTAGTTTTTAGTTAAGTACCTTAATTATAGGACTTTTAGGTAAGTCAGTACGAAAGAAACCTCTTTACGTAACCTTGAAAGCATCACACGTAAATATAAGCAGAATTTAAAGATTGTGACTGATATTATTAGCCCTTCTGTCCACTTTTATTTGTCTACCTGTTCGGCCTCGTTGGTTGGGGGGGTTTTTGTAATCACACTTTCAATGGTGGATTGTTTGGTATTTGTCAACTATCCCATTTAAAATGTCTTAAAATATTGGTTATATTTTAAAAGTTTAATAGGTATAATTTTTTCAATTTTAGTTTAAAAATTATTATTCATTTTCTCTATTATTTTATTTGAGTTTAAATTAGGAACATAATTATGGAAACATATATGTTTCAAACTCAATTAATATCTTTTTATTTGATGCGAGTTTTGAAAATCGAACTATTTGATTGCATGTTCTTATTATATTCTCTATACTTGCGAAATTTCAAGAAGATTAAAGATCAATAACTATGTCATTAATCAAATATTTAAATTTCAAGTCTTTGTGATCTAAAATTATGAATAAAAAATAAGTTTATTGATCGAATAATAAGTAATATCCGATTTGAATAAAATTTGACATATATGTTAAGAACATAAAGACCATGATATCTAACGGTTAGATTTTCAAAATTCATATCTAATAAAAAGATATCGACAGAGTTTGAATGATTTTTTTCCAAACTAGTTTGGAGAGAAACCTTTTTCTTAAAGGAAATTCCTTAAAAAAAAAAAAAAGATTTTCTAAGATGGATAAACAGTTTTCTAAGATGGAGAGAAACCTTTTCCTTAAAGGATATTCCTAAAAAAAAAAAAGATTTTCTAAGATAAATAAACAATTTAAGATGAGGGAGTAAAACTAAGGGGCCAATGTTAAATTAGAATGCTCTACATTTCAAATGAAATGAAGAGTATCCATGTCTTGGTGAAGACTTTGTTTTGTATTTTATTTTTTGTTTTTTTAATCTAATTATAATATATATTGTGTCATATTAGTTAAATATTATAAATGATATGATACTATGTACATATTTAGAAATCAATAATACTCTCTTATATTTTCCAGCAAACGTGGAATTCCAAAATCAAACTAGAAAACCTTTAAAACTACTTCCATACAGTGGCGACTCCAGAAAATTTTATCAGGGTATTCCTCAACAAGTATAAATTACACAATTTGATAAAAAGAAAATTTTATATATTGATAACAACAACAATCAAAAAACACGCAAATACATAAAATTTATAATTGTTTTCTACGAGTTTTCATATTTTGAAATCGTTGTATGATAGTTTCATTATCAATGCTACAAGTTAAATCTTTTTCAATATACACAATCAAGCAATCATTCATCCATTGATCTTCCATTCGATTGCGCAGTTCATTCTTTATATATTTCATTGTTGAAAAACTTCTTTCTACTATTGTAGTAGCAACTAGAAGGGTCAAAGCTAACTTCACAAGCAAATAGACTAAGGGATAAGTCTCATGCTTTCTTGTGCTCACTAACTTTTCAGCAAGTTCACTAACTCCTTAAAGCTCTAAAAAGAAGTCGTTGCTGGGCATATCAAAAATGTAATTCTGCATTTGAGAGTCAAGTGCCAAAATATCTGTCCCAAGAAAATTAGAGGGATAGAACTTAGCTAGACGTATCAACTTTTCCTTATCGAAAGCCACAAATGAATTACTTGGATTCAAGCAAGCCATACAAAGTAGCAAATCGGTATTCTCCTCGGAAAAATGATTGTTAAGTTCTTGAAGTTACATATCTATGACTGTGTAGAATAGCTTAACACGATAATGATGTAAATTTGTCTTTTGTTGAGTGTTGCATCGTGACCTCCCACTATCTACAAATGTTTCATCCATGTTCAAGATAGAAATATCATGCGTGGTACAAAAAGAAGATACTTGAGTCAATAAAGATTTCCATTCATCTTCTCTCATTACTTGCAATCGTTGCTTAGACACTTTAACAAGATCCATAGCATTTACTATATCCTGATTTTTTTTTTTTTTTTTTTTTTTTGGTAATGCTATTGACAACTCATTTGTGATCCCTAAAATATTTTTCATCAAGTGTAAGGCAAAGACAAATTCAAAAGATAGAATTGACCTTATAATAGATCGAGCTTCAACTTTTTGGTCGGACAGACTATCTTCTTCAATAATCTCAAGTACATCAACAACAACAAAGAACATCAAAATCAAGTTTAGAATAGTCCCATAATATGATCCCTAACATGTATCACCAGGACGTTTAAGATTTGTCTCTTGATTTAAACCTTGCCCACTTCTACATACACCATTCTCTAAATCTTCTTTAATTTTGGCAAATTGTGCATCTCGAAGAGCATCTCGTCTCTTACAAGAGCCTCCAACAACAGTTACTAAATTACTAACCATATAAAAAAATTCAGCAATGTTAATGTGATTTTTAGCAACAACAACAAGTGTCAATTGAAGTTGATGAGCAAAACAATGGACATGAAATACTGACTTATTCTCTTTCAAAATTAAAGTTTTGAGACCATTGATATCACTTTGCATATTACTAGTCTCGTCATAACCTTGCCCATGTTGGTTCGACAAACTCAAATTATGTTCACAAAGTAAACATTCAATAACACATTTGAGTGACAAAGCGGTGGTACTTGCAACATATACAATACCAAGGAACCGCTCTATAATAATTCTTTTTTTGTTCACATAACGAAGAACAAGGAACATTTGTTTTTTCACCGAGATATCACGTGACTCATCAACTAATATTGAAAAGAACCCATTGTCAAGATCCTTGATGATGGCTTTGGATGTTTCACATGCAATTGCATTCACAATGTCTTTTTGAATATCCGAGTGGGTAAGCTTGCAATTTTTTGAGCTGTTTTGCGACACTTTATTGATAGATTCATTGTGATCCCCCAAAAATTGTACAAGCTCAAGAAAATTTCCTTTATCACTTGAACCTTGAGATTTATCGTGGCCACGAAAAGCTAATCCCTGGCATAAAAGAAATCTTATGCAATCAACTATTGCATTTAATTGAACCCGATAATCATGTTTATCTTTATTTGATTGCTTAACCAAAACACTTTGAATGTGTTGCTTTTCCTTGAGTAGATCTTCACCCTTCTTGACAACTTGGCTATGAGCACTATTAACTCCTCCAACATGAGAATCTAACTTCGCAACTTGATTCCAAAGTTTGAATCCCTTCGTTACAAAAGTCTCATCTCCTCATTGCTTACCAACATCTTGCCGCCTAGCAATAAAAACAAAATGCTGCATCCTTGTCTATACTATATTCCAACCACTTTCTACCCACATACCATTCGGATCTAAATCGACGGGGCTTTTCAGAAAAATATGATACAGGGAAATCATGAAAAACAGGTTGACAAGGGCCTTTTGTTAAATAATGTCTTTTGATTTCATCACGATTATTAGGATGATAAGATGATATCTTTTGTCGTAGCCCAGGATCCGAAGGAAGATTTTCTAAGTTAAAGTCAACACAAATTCGCTTAGAAGATGAAGATGAATCTTGCACAGGAAATGAATCTTGCACAGGAGATGAATCTTGCATAGGAGATGAATCTTGGGTACGTGGTTTTCTTATCAAATATTTGTCCATAATTCTAGCAAAAGAATAAACAATAAACTATAAGTTCATTTGAAATATTAATAAAATTATTATTAATAAAATTATTAATTATTGTTGTTTAGTTGTTTTATTAATTTTCTTGTCTTTTATAAACTATAATTTGTTATATTGTTATTTCATTAATTATAAAAATATTAATTATTACTTAGCCTAACATAATTTAATTTATTTGTATTTTATAATGTATTGGTTAATTATACAACTTTAATTATTGTTGTTTAGTGTAACAATAAACTATATTACTTTAATTTGTTTGTCATTAATTATACTGCTTTAATTTGTTATATTGTTTAGCCCCTTGTACACATTACACTAAAAGAGCCTGACATTACACATCTCATAAAGACAATAATTAAAGCAGTGTAATGTGCAGCACATTACATTGCTTTAATTATTGTGCTTCCGAATCCATGTGTGATGTGCCCATCATCCCATCTACCCCTACCCCACTCAATGGACAAGCACAAGCCTCATGCCCGAAGCCTAATCACAATAGCATGCCAATCAAAAAATTTCACAATCACAGATTCACAAATCACAATACACACTAAAAGACAATTAATATCACACCAACACGGTGAACACACATCGACCAACACCAACGGATAAGATAAACACTAAAGCCAAATTCAAAAAGACAAAAAATAGGAAAAAGCAAAATATAAATAAAGCCAATCAATGATTCATTCAAATTGACCAATCAGAGAGAGAGAGAGAAAGAGAGAGTTATCGAGTTAATTTAGTCTTAAAGAATAAAGACTAAAGAAAGAGAGAGAGAGACATTCATTATTTTAGAAAATTAGACTTTTAGTGAGATAAAGAGAGAGAGACTAAGAGACTGAAAGAGAAAAAGAGAGAGAAATTAGAAATACCTTGAGGGAGCTCAAGCTCAGGGAGGGTCCGGAGGGATTTGCGATCTGCGAGCACCGAGCACCGAGCACCAGAGTTGAGCAGAGCGATTTGCGATCTACTGTCTACGATTTGCGGTCTGCGATGAGGGGAGAGCGAGCTACGGCGATGGCGACGAGGAGTGAGCTACTACGACGAGGAGGAGGAGAGAGTATTGGTTTTTTTTTTTTTTTTTTTGATAAACACAGTATTGGTTTTGGTTTGTTTCAATTTTGTTTTGTATAGACTGTATCAGTGTATTGGAGATTGGTTTTCTCCGATTTCTCTGCTAACGACGTGACCGTGGGTACGGTGGGTAAGTTTGATTTCGATTCTATGTTGGTTTTTTTTTTTGAGAATCCGTGGGTGGGTTTGCTCTGTTGGGCTCGCCGTGGGCTTGGCTCTATTTCCTTTTTTTTTTTTTTTTGGGCTTTTTTTTTGGGCTTTTTTTTTGCTTGAAGGTTGAACAGATAAATTTTGGCTTGGCTCTATTACAATTTTTTCTTTCCAGATTTTAGTTCAATTTTTTTTGGGCTTTTTTTTTTTGCTTGAAAGTTGAACAGATATATATATTTTTAATCTAAGGATGTTCCTAATTTTGTGTTGAGGGTGTTCCTAATTTAGTTTTTTAAAATTTTTTTCAGGTCAGGGTGTTCCTGGGAACACCTTGACCTGCACGTGGCGCCGCCACTGCTTCCACATGGACTAGATTTAACACCACACTTTCCTTCATATGGACAATTCTTGTGTAAAGTCATTTTCTTCTTATTTCCATTTTTATTAAAAGGATAATGTTATTATTAGAGAGCCTTAGGGCCCGTTGGATTACGGAGATAGAAAAGTAGGAGGATGGAAAATGGAGAGTAGATGAAAAATTGGGAGAATAGAAAAGATTTTAGTTTTTCCTCATGGTGTTTGATTGGGGGAGAGGAAAAGTAGAGAGATAGAAAACTCTTTTATTTATTTAAGAAGAAAAATGAGAGGATAAATAATAAAATTTGTATAAATTTACTCTCATGCCCCTAATATATATATATATATATATATAAATAATTTCACATTATTTTTTTATTAAAAATTTGTATATGAATGAACACTTCATTAAAATATATATGTAAATGAGCATAAAAATCCAAAATAGATGAACAAAAAAAAAAAAAAAAATCCAAATGAGAAGGGGAAAAAAAGATGAATGCAGAAATAAACCAACAAGAAGTAAATGAGAGTAGGGATGACAATTTCGCTCCGCCCGGTTTGACCCGCCCGATTTGATCCGCCCCTCCCTGTTTTGCCCCACGCAGGTTTTCCCCGCCCCACAAAGGTGATGGGGCGAGATTTCAACCCCGCACCATGAGGCGGGGCAAGGATGGGTTGGGTTTAGATTTTTTAGACCTAACCCGCCCCGCATTAATAAAGGTTGAATTGTAAATTTTTTGTTAGGTTCTAAAGATTTAGATTTAAATATTTAGAATCATATTTGTATTGTGTTGGCAAACCGAGAACAAAACATGTCTAGTTTAGGTTTTTAGGCAATGCTTAAAAGTGGATGTTTCAAGATTCAAGTCCAGGTGATTGTAGAAAAAGGGAGTGTGGTTTCGCCTTGCTCGATCAATCGAGAATTAGGCTTAACTAATCGAAAATTGCAGGTCTAGCTTTTCTCGTAGAATTTTGAATAGGCTTAAGCTCGCGAAAACATTTAGGGTTTCATCTAAACTTCTCCACATATAAAAGGGAAATCCTAGCCACGTTTTGAAGTCTCTTGAAAAGATTTGTGTGGTTACTCTTTATGAGATTTTAGAGGTTTTGTACCTTCTAACTACACAAGAATCTATTGGAGCGAGAACTACAATCAAGTGTTGGTAGAACATAGTTGCTGTATCAAGATTGTTGGGTTAAAATGAATTGACCCCTTACAATTAATTAATTAATTAATTAATTATCCAAGTTAATTAATTAGATCAAATTACATGCAATAACATGGCAGCACAAACGAATCACCAAAATATCTAAATGCAGCGGAAAATAAATTTGATACAGGTGATTTGTTTACGAATGAGGAAAACTACCGAGGCAAAACCCCACTGGGTGATTTTAAGGTCACCACTTCCAAGAATCCACTATTATCAATCACAAGTGGTTACAAGTATAAGGAATCTTACCAAACACTTTGGCCTATTTCGAAATACTAACCTACAATTGAACCCTTACCCCAATACCCAATTGGATTTGTATTGTTGCGGCAATCTTTCCATTCAATGCACGAATCCCAGTATGTGACTAACCAATGATACACGGATCCTAGTATGTGACTAACTCCTTTACATGAATCCTAGTACGTGACTAACTCCACAACAACTCTTTGATTGATGTAGTTGATTTGCAACAACTTCACATAGTGTAATACCAAAAAAAAAAAAAAAAAAAAAAAAATTAAAAGGAGGGATATTTAAGTAATTTTTTTGTGGGGTCAATTTTATAATTTCTAATTATAAGGGAGTTTTTAGAAAATAAGGTTGAAACCCTAACTATATATAAGCTTATTAAATCAACGTATACGGAGGGATATTTTGAGAGAAGAGATTATCCAAAGGATTGAAGTAGATAAGGATTGACTGCACCCTTGAGGTAAGAGCTTAAGAAATCTTGTTCTTTTGTCAAATTTAGACTTTATGTGGTATTAGAATATTTTCTTATGTGGGTATTTTGACAAGTAGTGAAACTATTTAAATATACAAAAGTTTTAAGAATGTAAAAGAAGAAAAGCTTAGATTTATTTTTTTTATAAACTGGACAGCGTACCTGCAGATTTTTTTAGGTTTAGTGATAAGCGCATATTAAAGCTACAGATTTAAGCAGGTGAGGGGTCAAGTTTCTGCACAGTGTTTGTGCTAGGAAACTGTAACGAATTGATGGATTTCGAGAAAAACAAAGGTCTAGTGAGTATAGGTTTAGGTATACGTAACAGTGAATTTTGTTGAAAAAAAAAAAAAAAAAAAAAGAAAAAGAAGAAGAGAGGGCAGTACTGTAAGTGTTGTACTTGAAGGATGGCCCACGTCCTTGTCTTTCCTAGTGTGATATAGCACTAGGAGCTATAGCCTTACCTTTTAAGGCATTAATGGTGGTGGAATATAGAAATATATATATATATATATATATAGAAAAATATAATGATAGGTAGAATTTGGTGTAAGATAAGCAGACAAATATGAGATATTTTTAATAGTCTTTCTTTTGGTCGGGTACCGTAATAAGTCTCTCTTGAATTATTTGATTATTAAGTAAGTGGTGCTTGTAAATTTGTTAGGCGAGATTTAAGGATTTAAGAGAAAGTGTTAGGGAGAAGTTTTTTGTGGTGAGCTAGTTGAGATAAGTAACCTTATCCTAATTGGGTTTTATATTGTTTATATTAATGTCTTTTTTAACTACTCAAAATTGTTTATAATTTTTAGAATTTTTATTTCTATTGTATTACTGATTTCGAGTAAAGGATAATTAAAAATATATTTTAATATTGAGTATATGATTTATATATTGTAGTTGCACAATTTTCCTGGCCCAACTTCTGTTGATCAGGCCTTGGCCCAAAGCACAACCCACAATAAATATTTGTAGAGGATGGGTCAAAGAACTTGGCCTCAGTGAACCTATTAGGTCTGATGCATGGTGCATCTTGTTTGCAAAAAGAAATGAGAACACCAGAAATGGATTTCTCAAGTATGATTCTATTTCTTGAGTTCTCGATACAATTCTTCCGTCCTCTTCTTTTAGGGACTCCACTACATTATATAGTTCTCTTCTTTTTATCTCAACCTTACACCTGTTGATCATCTAAGCATCCACTTGAGCGCTTGTCCCATCAGACGCCCTCATCGGTCCCTTTGTGAGTTGCAGAGGCCAAGGTGGTACTGTTCGGGGGTCTTTTCCTCATTAATGCGGCCAAGAGGGTGGTTGGGGCGCAATTAATGTGGTGGTAGCCTTCCATGAGATATTTTGGATTTAATTCATTTTATATGTTGGGAAGATGAGCTGAAGTGGCTGGGAAAAGTTCCTCGTCTGGGCTTCGTGATGTCCGAGAAGGAGTTACTCCTCGGACAGGTTTCCTTGGCGCTATTGGGATTGTGTAACGCTTCATATGAGGCTTCTCTTCGGACAGGACGCTCCTCGGACGGGCCTGAGTTTGGAATAGCCCATCATTTTTGGGCCGGGCCCCACATATATATATATATATATATATATATATGTATGTATGTATTTGAATAAGATATATTTTTGTTAAAAACTATGATTTCATATATATGATTATTAACAATCTGACTATGAATTTATTTTGATACCTTGACTAATGGGGGTTATTCATTGGTACTCTGATACCCGGTCATGGGGATATAGTGTGACCATAGTCATAAGATTGTTAAGAATATGAATTATGTTTGAATATTTGAACTATTTTTACTCCTTAAAACTACATATGTGATTTTAGAAATGTTTGAGTATTTGAACTATTTTGAGCCATTAAAATTGCTTATGTATTTTTTTGGAACATATTGTAAGTTATAGCTTTGATATATGGAAAGCTGATTACTTTCTAAACCATCTATGATATATTTGTCAGATTAAAGTATGTGATCTATATGCAACTTATTATTTTAAGACTATGAAACTTCTTTAGTTATTTTTGAAAACTCATAGTATATTATAACTTTTGAAAACTCATATTACATCTTATTACTTTATAGATCTATTGTTTGATAGAATTTATTAGGACTTTGGTTACTTATTGAGTTGTCAACTCACTCCCTTTTTCCCCTCAAGTTTCAGATTGTGAAGAATAGCAAGTTTTGAGAGTTTTGATATTGTGTTGTGAGCAGGAAAGAAGCTTAATGATTTTGGGATTGGATGGTCTTCTAATAGTTTTATATTTATTGGCCAATTGGCATTATGTACATGAGGTTTGGATTTTTTTCCTTTTAAATTATTGAAGATCTATTCATAAAGAAATTGTTGAGGTATTTTGGATTTATTTGATTTAATTTTTGAGGATAAATATTAGTTGCTAAGAAGGCCTTGCACACTTGTAGGATGCTTACTTTATAAGCGTGCGGTGGTTGTCATGTGCCTGTCTTTATAGTTGGGTTCGGGGTGTGACACATAGAAATACCAATAAGATCTTCAATGATGGTGTGAGAGATTTTGCTTGTTTAGTTAACTCAAAGACGTAAAAGAAACGCAGTAAAAACTCTTTCTTCTATAGGAGGAGGCTAAGGTTTCAAAAAGAAAATCTTATGAAACTCTCTAGGATTAGGTTTTTCTTTTTCCACCTCCTTGTTTAAATAGGAGTTCGATGGGCTCTCCTATTCCAAATAGGTAAAAACAAATCTTGGGTTTTCCTAGTCCAATAAGGATTATACAAACTCATAAACAAATAGTCTTTTAGAATAAAAACGTTACCAGTAATAGTCCGAATCTCGTAAGTTCGATAAATCAAGACATGTGTCGAGCTTTAATGAATCTTGACAGATCGAGTTTTTGTCAAAGAGGAATCGAGACTTGCAGATTGCACTATTCTTGAGCAGTTCTTGAGTAATATTCATGTCTTCAATGTAACAATTTGTAATGATCATCTTGAACCTATTTAGATTTACCCAAATACAAGTAAAATGCATTTTGTCAAAGGATATGCCAATCACATAAAAATATGTCCCTTACAAAGATCATTACTAATGGTGATCTAAAACTTTTGAGTGGAATCTCAAAGTCACAAGCAAGGCGGCTTGTGTTGGTGTAAATCCAAGGAGAGAAGGACTTCGTAGATTTGAAGTTTGCACGTGGTCATGTCAGTAAGTTACTACTAGAGGTAGTAATAGATTTAGGGTTAAATCTGATTGTAAAAACTTCAATTCTCTTATAATGGATTTGTTTTACCTTGAGGATAGGTAGGTCAAATCCTCCCTAGGTTTTTACCTTAAAACGGTTCGTTTCATTGGTTTTTTTGGGTCATCATATTGTGGTGTTATTTATTTTCCGCTGCTTTGCATGATATGATATATGCTTGTTTAACCTATATTTGAATAATTAATCTAAGTAATCACTTGGTTAATATATTAGGTTAAACTATCTGGTTTAAGGGGTCTAAATGAACAAACATTTTTCATATCCTAAAACCTTGCTATTTTAAAAACATATCAACTTATTTTATTCTACTCAACAAGGCTTTTTGCCTATTTTTTCTCTCTAATAAGGTACCAATTTTAACATTTTTTTTTATTTATTATAAACAAATTTATATACTATTGAATCATTGATTTTGTATTTTGAGATTTTTGTTTTTGTTGTGATATTGTCTTGTTAAACACTTTAATAATATTATACAATTTTTGCTAAAAATTAGTTTGATTTTATGGGATAAATTTATTTGTAATTTTAAGTATATTTTTATTAATGAAACAGGTTTTATTAAAAAAAATTGTAAATTTGTAATAGTTGTTGGCAAATTAACAAGAAGTAGAGTTTTATGGGATCGGGTGGGGCTTCGTGAGACCCCAAAGGGCGAGGATGGGGTAAGAAAATTTTTCCCGTCATGCGGGGCGGGGCAGGGATGGGGTAAGACAAAACCATGCTTGGGGGGGGGGGGGAAGGGGGCAAAGACCCCATTCTTTGGATCCGCCCTGCCCCATTGCCATCCTTAATCGAGAGAAAAAAGGGGATTATTTTTTGGTAAGTATAAGGAGAAAAATCTTATGACCTATCAAAATCTCTTATAATTTCCTCCCTCTACTAAACACCTCCCATACCATTTGTCATTTTCTCTCAACTTTTTTTCCCCTTTTTCCATCCTCCCAATTTCCACTCCAACCAAACACTCTTAAAGTTCCTTTTCTTCTTTACCTTGTAAAGCTTCCTTTAGTTAAAGGTAATTTGGGGATTTGTAGCTACAGAGCACATATATAGAGACAATGGGAAGCCATGGTCCCTTTTTTTTTTTTTGATGGGAAGAAGCCATGGTCCCTAAATTCTACAATGGTAGTGTCCTTTATTAACCTACGTACAAATATTTAAAACTGGCTCCCCAAATTTTTTTGTTTTTTTTTTTTTTTTGGTACAACTGTGAAAAAATGTACAATTCTTTAACTCTTTGACCCAATAATTTGTTACAATACCATTTTTTTATTAGCTTCAGTGCCCACAAACTATGTATTGAGTCATAATTTAACTGCAATTAAATCGATTTTATATCATACAGCATAATTTACCATTTATTCAAAAATATAAACTATTATCAATAAAATGTAGATATAGTTTTTTAAGTGTTGTATTTTACGATTCTCCACTAATTACAGTTGAACTTAATTGTTATGAAAAATGATAATATATATTTTTTGTTACATTGGTTAATACAATCATGTAGTTGAATTTAAGGAAATATATTATAAAAAATTTTGCTCTTTTATTGTTTTGCCAGTTAAAGTTTGAATGATTTCATGATTTTTCAATTTGATTCAATGGATAAAACTGCTGTAACTAAAATACCGTTTGGTCCTCAAAGTATAAAAAATTTATCAATTTGATCCTTTAGTTTTTAATTTGGTCAATTTGATATCTCTCTCTCTCTCTCTCTCTCTCTCTCTTTAAAAATATTTAAATGTAGGCAATTTAGTCCTATTAATTTTCGTTGCACTTTTGTGGTTAAGTATGAAAAAAATACTGTTTTGGAATGGAATTTTAATCTAATTGATGTTTTAAAATTCAGATTACATATTTTACAATATAAATTTTTTTAAATCATTCTTATTATTAAAAATTATAAATAAAATTGGGTTATATATTTTACTATATATATTTTTAATCATCCTTAAGTAATTTTAATAATTTATTTATTATTAAAAATATATAAATAAAATAATATCTTATATTACTGGTTAAGGTTAGATAAATATGTTACGTACAAAAATTTGTACTGTAGAATTCTTGAGTAGGAACCATTTTTTCTTAGTTGGCACTCACGTGCACTTGCAAATTAGTTGCAAGGCACAATGATGCCATTTTCTCCTCGAAACCGGAGTTCCATAACCCCTTACTTACTTTGTTTATCGTTGCATGTAATATTTATCTACATGTGAGATATGTGAGATTCACACATTGTGAGAGTGACGCTATGCACATCTAATGTATGTATATATATATATATATATATATATATATATATATGTGAGGCAAAATCATCCACCAAGCAGGTTTATTGTGTGCATGAAGCACCATGTTATGCTATTAATTATCAATCACAACTACACACCAACAAACATAAGATTGAGTGAGTATATAAGGGGATGCTGCAATTGTTACATAAAACAATAGATGCCTCAAAACACTCATTAAAGCACCTTCCACAACTCAAGTACACAACCCAACTCCACAAAAACCTCGTACCCATTAACTTAACACATAGCCTCCTCAGCCTACCAAATTGAGAAAATTTATCATGTACTCACCCTTTCACATGGAGTGGATTCTACAAGTGTGGAGTCCACCTTCACATGAAAAGGGTGGATACATGCATGTATCCGATACATGTAATATCACCTCAAATTGACGAATAATGAATACGCCATGGTAGAAGCACAACACCTTCCACAACTATTCAACAACAACAACCCATGTTACATTCTTAATAGCTCCTACCTAAATTTCGTTATTATGCACATCGAGTAGAAGAAGAAACACTTCCAATTCCAAACCCCACACCGATATACCCCACAACACAACTAACAGATCTGCATACTCACAATCAACAAAACCCACACCCACCCGCTTGACTAGTTACCCATTTCCCTACTCTATTTGTTCCCCACTTCCCCTTTTCTTGTGTAACCCCAAATTTGTTTACAAATAAGGAACTCAGTTCTTTAATCTAATGGTTAAATATAATTAGAACAACACATAAAGAACTGTAATTAAATTCTTTTCTAATTCAAATAATTTTAGTCTTTAATTTGTTTTATAACAAATTTGGGGTACACAAGAAAAAGGGTAAAATTTAATTTAACAGTGAAATTATTAAAATAAACACAAATAAATACATATATATGAGTTACGTTGAAGTTACACTTTTTTTTTTTTTTTTTTTTTTTTGTGGAAAAATGAAGTACCTATTTGTGTTATTATAGAACTTCATTTTTTTTTTTTTTTTTTTTTTTTTTTTTTTTTTTTTTTTTATCAAATGAGTATTTTGAAAAATCAACCATTGGATTACATATTAATTTTATACTCTCCATTACTTACAAAATATCAAAATGATAAGAGATTAATAACCATCTCAACCTAATTTTTGTTAAAATTTCAACCATTTTCTAATTTTAAAATTATAGGTAGAATATAAATGTATAGATCAAATAGTAAATAACATTTGATTAACTTAATATTTAGTGTGCATATATTTAGTATAAAGACAATATATAACTCAATGACAAAATTCTCAAAAAATTAATTTTATAAAAAGTTATGATATCGTTTAACATAGAAAAGTTCCACGAGCTTCCAATTTGAAATGGTGTTGTTTATCTCAACGCTGAAGGCACAAAACCTCCAACGAATTTGCTTGAAGTAATTATGTTTCTTTTTTTGTTGTTGCCCATATTGTTTCTTCAATGCTTTCAACCAGAGACAAATCGTTGTTCATGACGGATGGGTCCATACTGGGGGAAACCGTTGGTCCATAGAGTTTTTTTAAGATGTTGGTGCTCGAACTTGAACTAGGGAGCTCCTAGTCAAATCCAAGACAGTTACTTTAAAATCGAGTGCCCAACCACTCAGCCAATCCCACTGGGTTAAGTAATTATGTTTCTGATACTTGAAAACCGATCTTTCAATCAATAAAAATGGTACAATAAGTCAATAAGTCGGTGTCACAACTGTCATAACTATCAAGTGATGAGTTGTAAACAGTAAAATTATGTCAATCCACATGGACCAACTATTGACAACTACTCACGTGAACAGATTGCAATAAAAATTGTGAAAATTATTATAGTAAATAGACATGCATTTTGAAAATAATAATCTCACTAGAGGACACTTTACAATGTCACGTGCTTAAGTAAAGAATAAATAACAATTTTTTATGTGATAAATTATGAATGGTAAATTTGTAAACTTACGTGAACTCATTATTAATAACACGTACACAATATGGGTGAATTGTGATAAAAATTATGAAATTAACTATATTAAATAGACATATATTTTGAAAGTGATAGGAGGACATTTATGCCACGTTTAGGTAAGGAATAAATGTGGTTCAGTAAGGGCGGTGAGAAGTGGGAGCCGTGTAAATGGAGGCTGCTGTGAAAGGACGGTTCTTCCGTGTTGGGATTGGAGAGTCCAAACTCCACAGTTGAATAATAACTATCCACGTCGAGAAAGTATACCATATTTCGGTAATTTTAACTTAGCATCTGATTTGATATTTTTTACTCAATAAATGAGTGATATTTCTTTCAAAAAATCACATTAGACTATTCCAATAAATTAATTATAATCTTCTATATTATCGGGAAGATAAATTAATTATTTATTAGAGTAGTCCGATATTATCTTTTGAAACAGGTGTCATTTATTAGATAAAAAATATTAAAACAAATTATGAATCGGTATTATCGAAACATGAAAAAGTAAGATCACCACATACTTTAATTTCTATAGAGGTCCAGTTGGCTATGTGGCATGCATCATATCCGCATCGACTTGGACAAGCAACTGTGAGACTAAGTATAAGAGACCTACTATAAGGTTGATTTGCAGGACAAAATGGGCTTTTGCCCTTTTCCACAAAACTAATTAGCCTTTTGCCCTTCTTCCCAAACTAAATAGGAAATGCCCCTCTTTTGAAACTCGACTTTCTCAAAATCGAGTTAAAAAAAAAAAAAAATTCTAAAGCCCTATAGTGACGTTTTTAAGGACCTATAGTGACGTTTTAAGAACCTATAGTGATGTTTCATAACTTGATATTCATAAAATCGAGTTATAGGCAATAAAATTGCCTATAACTCGATTTTATGGATATCAAGTTATGAAACGCCACTATAGGTTCTTAAAAACGTCACTATAGGTCCTTAAAAACGTCACTATAGGGTTTAACTCGATTTTGAAAAAGTCGAGTTTCAAAAGAGGGGCATTTCCCTATTTAGTTTGGGAAGAAGGGCAAAAGGCTAATTAGTTTTGTGGAAAAGGGCAGAAGCCCATTTTGTCCTGATTTGCACATATATGCGTCATCAACAGAAAGTTCTATATTTGTATTTGTATTTGTATTTGATAGTTTTCTATGGCTACTAAACCAGGAATTCTCACAGACTGGCCATGGACGCCTCTTGGAAGATTTAAGGTGGTGTCCTTATAAGCCAGTGCTCTCTCTCTCTCTCTCTCTCACACACACACAATCTGTGACTTGAGTTTAGGTTGTAAATGCTTGTTTGTACAGTTTATTTTTTAAGTTTTTGGATATGGGGTAGTTTGAAAACGTGCACTAAAATGTGGCATATGAACAATGGGCCGTATAATGGTGAGGTTGGTACGTGTTTGGAATAACTTTGCTGCAGGGTTAAACACCTTACTATTTCATCCATGCACGGTGGATGAACAAATATTCTCTGGTTTAGAACTATCTGCTACCAACATATGAAAACTAGGAAGACAATATATATATATATACACACACACACACCCACACTCTTCCCTATTTTTAATTTGGGTTAAGTTTTCTCTTTTTTATGATAATCTAGGCAGTTTCTCAACACAGCTTCTTAAGAGCAAAAGTTAGAAAATGGTTTCTTAAGGATGGTTGTAAACATACAAGTGGTGGATCAATGCAAGTTCAATCTTTCAAAATTTTGCAAATTTCACAATTTTTGTCATAATTATTTTACGCAAATATACTGTAATTAGCTGCATATAATCACTTTTATATAGACTCAATTCTTTTTACCACTCATAATTTGTAACGTGGACAGTTATAACAAAAATTGTGGTATTTTGTGCAATTATAGAGTTTTACTTCTAATAATTTTCTGCAATCGCCTTCCCATACTTTTTGGTGGTGTTTGTTGGACTTGGCTTGAGTTTGACTTAAGTATGGTGCTCTAATGAACTCGGCCCATTAAAATAGTGATACAAAAGTAAATACTGTACCAGAGGATTCAATGACACCCGTTAAAAGTGATGACACTAGACAAGACGGATTCAATGCAATCTCAATTGTCTAGTGTACTAAAGCTTTTTAGTTTACAAATGTTTGTCTTACATTTTGTGTGTGTTGGGGGGTTGTGTTCAATAAGTATAACATTAAACTATATGTATTTTTAATTGATTAGGACAGCCTCATGAATTACATTATATATTGATATGATAAGAATAGGTCTTTTCAAATATTCTTTCTAAGTGGGCATATAAGTTTATTAAAAACAGAAAGTAGGGCATATAAACATTTTTGCCTTGTATTATTATTATTATTATTATTATTGTTGTTGTTGACTTGTTGTTGTTGTTGTTAATCCAAACTTTTGGGTTCTGCTTTAACCAAATCTTTGTTGTTTAATGTGCTTCCTTTTTTTTTTTTTTTTTTTTTAGTACGTGATCCTGGCTCCTTGGGCCATTCATAGCACCTACTCATTCATAGTTAAGGATAAGAGTGAAAGGTCCCTTTCACTCTTCCTCATATTTCCATTTCTACTATGGAGGATGCTTCACAACCAAATATGGATTAGTCTCTCTCGTTACTGGACAGCCAAAGGCAAGAACTCGATCGTTGACAAGAGTATCGAGTTTGACCAAGTTGACAGAGAAAGCAATTGGTCAGTAATTATAAATTAATACGGATACATACATACACACATATACATAGAAATTATAATAATCTTAATTATAAATTTGGTGTGTTTTATTTTTTTTTCCTTACAAATATATTTGGGCAGGGATGACCAAATATTGTTCAATGGAGCCTTGTTCTACCTAGCAAGTAAGACATTGACTCAGGCAGAGAACCTACCATTGTGGAGGACAGATGGAGTAATTATGACGTTTCTTCTACATTCTGGTCCTGTAGAGTTTCTCTATTATTGGCTCCATAGAGCACTGCACCACCATTATCTTTACTCTCGCTACCATTCCCATCACCATTCTTCAGTTGCCACAGAGCCTATAACTTGTAAGTTTTCTATGTATAAAATAAGGGTCCGGTTAGAATATATATTAATTATCTATTTTAAAAAATATTTATGAAAAATTGAAAAAGTTGTTAAAATAATTAATTATTTTTTCATAAAAACTTTGTAAAAATAATTTATTAAGTAAATAAAATATTTGTTTGCATTATTGGGCTAGTTACTCGCTCTGTTGGTAGGTGAAAATACTTAAGTTTTTTATTTTATTATTTTTTTTATGGATGAAAATACTTAATTTTACCTGTCCTGTTCATTGGGCACACATTTACCAAGAAAATAGTAAGTTGCTATAAATGGTAACTATAAATATATTATTTAAACTGATTTTAAAAAAATATTATTTAAAAAGAGGGTTGTCAGTTATAATCATTGCAGTTGCAACCCAATTTAATTTTAAGGGCCATTTAGTAGAAGTGATTGAGTATTGTTGTTTAGTTTTTAATGTTGTGAAAATACATGCTTAAATGTTATAAAAATTTGTATTAAAAGTGTTATTATTATTTAAACATTGAAAATTATTATTTAAAAGAAAATACCAAATAGCCTATATATTTTCCAGAGAGATAGAGAAAGTATTTTGGTGTGTTGCTACATGAGAGATTAGGGTCACTAGTATTAACAAGATATTAGTTTTAAAAAATGACAATCGTGTTGCTACATGAGAGATTAGGGTCACTAGTATTAACAAGATATTAGTTTTAAAAAATGACAATCTCTGTGAGACAGATTGTTTTACTCTCTCTCTCTCTCTCTCTCTCTCTCTCTCTCTCAAAATGACAATCTCAAGCTATTATAGTAAATGGGTCGTGTGTCTGTTAAAATATTGTTTTATGTTATATATTTTTTTTTGTTTTATGTCATATTTTTGACTATTTGAGCTGATAGAACTAACTTTTTGAGTTCCCCTTGTCACTTTTGTTGTATCTTCAACTTCTCTCATTAATTTATTTCAATTTTTTTGTTAGTTGTACCTTACACTAAATCATCCTTAATTGTGCTCTTTAACATTTTCCATAATAAATTAATCATTATGATGATTTAACACATTTACAAAATAGTTTAAAGTTTCATTTGGTTATATTTTTATTGATGTAGTATTTTATTGGTCTAGGTTATAAAACAAGGAAAATGCTAACGAGTGTCTTTAGGACACTGGTTAAGAATCTAATTAAAGAAATTTTTTATGGGAAAAGAAAAAAAAACAATGTTTTGACAGTTTTTTTCATTTCTCATAAAAGTGATGTCAAAACTTTCTTAAAATGGATTGTTAATGAGTGCCTTTAGGGTACTCGTTAGCATGACCTTTAAAACAATTATTATTATAAAAGGAAAATGCTAACGAGTGCCCTTACGGCACTAGTTAAGAATTCAATTAAAGAAAGTTTTTATGGGAAAAGAAAAAAAATACTTAATGTTTTGATAGCATTTTTCATTTCCCATAAAAGTGATGTCAAAACTTTTCTAAAATGAATTCTTAACCAGTGTCCTTAGGACACTCGTTAGCATGACCCCGTTATAAAAACTTGGATATTCTTATAATGAGAGGTAGGGTCTTTTTGTAGTGGGCCATAACATGAGCCTAGGCTAATAATGTCGGCGTTTTTTAGTATTGAATACCACAATAGATTTATATTCGGACATCATATGTTCATAACTTCATATGAGTATGACTGAATGATTTTGCATTTTTTTCCTCCAATTTTCTTAACTGAGCAATGTTTTCCCATGATTTATTAGTAATAAGCATTTTATATTAGGATTTTCGTTAAATTTAAAAATTAAATTTCTATCAAGCACATTTAAAAAATTATACTTAACGTCTATTTAATAAATAAGAGAAAAGCTAACGAATACCTTAAAAGTATTGGTTTATAGAATATTTTTAGAAATTTTTATGGAAAAAAAATAATTGATTTTTTTTAAAAATTTTTTTTATAGTCTTATAAAAGTTAACAAAAACCCTAAAAGCACCCAAGCCCAATCAATTGTAGCCTAAACTGTAGAACTATCAATATTAAGACATTATTACATGCACTTTGATACTAAATTTTGCACCTATAATTTAGTAAGGTACCCGTGATTAGGATCTTAATTGGTATGCATCATTAATCATGAATTGAAAAAAAATCCTAAAACATTGACATGATTAAATATTATTGTTTAGGTTGAGTTTAAGGTCAACCAATAACTTAATCACGTCAGGGAGCCAGTGGTCCTTTACCATTAATATTATAAGACTCTTAGGGGGTGTTTGTTATTGTTGTTTAAATAACAATTTTTAGTGTTTAAACAACATTACACATATTTTCATGTACTTTTTCACCTATATGTATTTTCACAAAATAACAACAATACTATTAGAAATCTCTTATCAAACGGGCCCTTAATCATTTACTTTTTGGTAATGAAAACTCACAAAAATTGCAAATTGAATGCTAGAGGTCCTTTATTTTATTTTATTTTTATAAATCCATTTGTTTAGGTTGAGCTATATGCAATCATGCAACAATATAAAAATCTTAAAATTCCAAACTTTTTACTTTGGTTCTCAATCTCAAACCGCAGATGACAAAAATGTCAAATACATATAGTCATTTGACTTTTAATTTTGGATGGATCACTAAGTATAATTATTTAACAAAATAAAAAACCCCAACCTTACAATTCTGCATAACAATTAACAAATCCCTATGTATTATTGGTAAAGGGAGTTTGGCAGGGGGAATTAGGAGCATATATTCCGATGGTTGAAGTCTTAGAGATTAACGTGAAGTCACATCAATTTTGGAAATGTTAGTGGGTTCCAGTTATCTCAACTGGTAAAGTTTTTGATGATTGAATAAGAGATCCGAGGTTTAATTCCCGCTTGTATCAAAAACTGATTGGTGTAATGATAAAGAGTTATCACTAAGAACGAACGCCATAGGTTGAAACTCTCTCAAAATATTTATTTTGAAAATGTTATTATCAACAATATTATTTATATTTTCATTGGTGTTCACTTTTCAAATGTTTCAAGATATCCTTACTTTTTTTTATATATATATATATATATATATATGGTTTTATAAGGTACAACTTTGGATTTTTATGTGAATATCAATTTAGTTTCTACATTTCCAATCTAAATAAATAACTTCTTAAATATTATATATGATAGAATCTTTCACTAAATTTTTTATTAAATCATAATGGAATTAATCATATTATATAACAATTTTTTTGTTTTTTCAGCTGTCATTCATCCATTTGCGGAGCACATAGCGTATTTCGCGTTGTTTTCCATACCAATGTTAACAGCAATACTTACTGATACTGCCTCTATTGCATCCATTGCTAGCTACCTCACATATATTGATTTTATGAATAATATGGGTCACTGCAATCACGAACTCATTCCAAAATGGCTCTTTTCCATCTTTCCTCCACTGAAGTACCTCATGTACACCCCCTCGTAAGTCTCTCAAGCCCTTTCTTTCACCTTAATTTCTATTGCCTCTGTCCCATATTGTTGGTAGATTATGAAATTTATTTATTCACTTTTCAATTAGGACTACATTTTGTAACATCTTAAAATGAAATAATAAAAAAAAAAACTTAAAATTTAGAACGAGAGAGTGTTTTAGTTGTACTTATTTTATAATTTTTCTCTTTGATCTAGAAAAATATTATTGTGATGTATCCAACTATATCTAACACAAATGCACAAATACATTTCAAGTTGATTAATTTCATGCCTAATGTGTTTAGATGAAAACTTATATATATATATATATAGAGAGAGAGAGAGAGAGAGAGAGAGAGAGAGAGAGAGCTCTACACCTTATTTTATTTGTCCATTATTATTCTATATACAATATCCTAAATCATTATATATACATTCTTTTTAGTACAATTTCAACAATAATTCTTCTTTTTTATTAACAATTTAAAAGTTCGTCACTACTACACTCCTTTATTTTGTTGCAAAATTTAATGTGTTTGTTTGTTTGCGTTATATATAATTTAAGGGTTTTATTAATGTATGCTCTTAGAGCATTAGTATTCGCTTTGGTATAACATAAAATATACTAATTTTAGCATCAAAGCACAAAAAGCATACATTATCCAGACTTCCAATTGTAAAAAAAAAAAAAAAAATTATAATAGTGCTAGAGTAACATCTTAGATGTAAGACACTACTGTAGCAGGCTTGTATAATTTTTTATTACTTTATTCTCATTCCCTCTTTCACTTTCTCTTCTTCTCCCACTCTATCTCTCTTCGTGTCACTGTTCTCACTCCCTCTCTTACATCTCTCTCTCGTTCAAGACTTGCCTATTAAATATTAGCATTGATACACTAAGTTGAATATGCTAGTATGGATGCAAAAGCGAAAGTATAAAGTATAGAACACAATAACACACGAGAGTTACGTGGTGCAGCCTAACGGCCTACATCTACGGAGAAAACCTTAAAGTATTACATCAATAATATATTATAGTGTAGTACAAATTCTGTGTTATAATGAATCATAACATGTGTATATATAGTAGACTAAACCCTAGACTAATAGATTTCTAGTACAAGTAGGAGACTTGGCTTGCAAACAAAGTAGAATTAGACTTGGACCTATGCTAATGGGCTAATATATCTCTAACACACCGGAGCTTTTTGGGCCGTTTTGCATGGAGTTCATTTCGGGGCCTGTGGGTTGTGGCGAGGTTGTGTGTGGAGATCGGTGTGGCGAGGTGGGTTTTGATTTTGGGTGGGTTCCGATGGGGTTTTGATTGGCGTGGGTTTCGTGGGGATCAAGTTTTGATAGGCGTGGATTCCATGGAGATTAGGTTTTGATCGGCATGGGTTCCGTGGAGATCGAGTTTTGATCGTGTGAGTTCTAAAATAATGGGTTTGTTGGTTTTTCTGATTTAATGAGTTTGTTGGTTTTTTGATTTAATGGCTTTTGATGGTTGGCATGTGGCGTGGTGGTGGTGATTGTTGTTTTTGTAGTTTTTTTTTGTGGTTGCGGGTGGTAGTAGCCAAGTTTCAGTGGTTGGGTGGTGGGCAATGGTTGATTGAGTTGAGTATGGGTTTGGGTGGTGGTTGGTTGCTTGCTTGTTGTAGGTGGCCAGGAGATGAGCTATTTGACTTCGGGTGGTTGGTGGTTCAAAGAAAGAGACACCAAGAAACAGAAACAGAGAGATGGGGGAGAAGGGAGAGGGAGAGTTATATGGTAATATATTATATTATTTTATTGGGTAATTTATATTATTTTAATGAGTTGTATAATAGAATAGAAATTGAGATAATGAGTGTATTGTAAAATAGTATGGTATAATAGATAAAACAGCTTTTAAGATGGTAAAATAAGATATTTCTAAAAAACCGGGTACTAATGCTCTTAGAGTATACATTAGTAAACTATTTTTTTTTAAAAAAATTTATGAAAAAAATGAAAAAGTTAAAAAAAATTTTGACAACTTTTTCAATTCTCTAAAAAATATTTTTAAAAATAGATAATTAATGTGTGTCCCATAAGGACATATATTAACCGGATCCATAATTTAAATTAAAAATGAATTATGTTTGAACACTTTAATTAATTTTTTGTTTACAAGATAGTACTATATTTTATCTAATGAGAAAAGAAGAAGAAGAATATAATATATTAAATGTTTGTTTTTGAATGACCTTCTGCATTCTTTTTTTTTTTTTTTTTTTGATGAACCGAATGACCTTCTGCATTCTGCAACACCATTCCCAAACTCGAAATATTGCATTTTGATGTATTTATACACACTTGTCAACAACAGCTTTTATGCCAAAGCTAACATTTTGGTTTGGTGCATCCACATACATTTTACCGGTTATTTTTAAGATAATTGTTAATAAATTATTTTGAGAAGTATTTATACTTTTTTTTTTTATGAAGAATTGAAAAAGTTAAAATATTAATTACTTTTTTTCTAAAATGGTTTACTAACAAATCCCCTTAAAGCATTTATTAACATTTCTCTATCTCTCTCTCTCTCTCTAAAAATTGAGAGAGAGTTTTACTAATGTATGCCTAAATTATTTTAGAAATTTTTTTATGAAAAAGTAAAAAATTACTAACTTTTTTAAAAGTTTTTTTTTTTTTTTTTCAATTCTTCATAAAATATTTTTAAAAATAAATAATTAATAAATATTCTAAGAGAATACATAAATGAACCCATATACATATATAAACTTGTCCAGCCTAGGTCAACGAGTGGGTCGGGAAATTGCTCAACCCTGCCTGTTCAATTGTTAATGCATGTCATACTGTCAGGTTATTTTCCTAAAAAAAAAAAAGAAAACAAAAAACAAAAAACCAACAAAATATGCTAAATTCAATGTCATGCTCTTGATATATTTTTTGGTCGGAGTTTGGACCACTTCCGAATTAAGAATGGTTTTGTCTTTTCCTATGAATAGGAATATGATTGAATTAACCTTAAAAATAAAAAACAATAAAAAGAAGATTGAATAACATTTGGTCCTTTATTTTAATCCCCATGTAATAAACATGTAATTTTCATTCCTTATTTTTCGTCCTCATCTTTGAGACTGTTCTTAAAATATTTCATTTATGTGAGTGATGCATGTGTCCCTTAAATTTAAATATAAACCAGAACCTACCTCTGTGACAAGTTTTTTCCCCCCTACCTGGGTGACTGTTGATATAATTAATTAAAGATGATCTTGTTAAAATTATAGCAGTTAAATGATTAAATATATAAATTTTTAATAATTTAAGTTTTTTAGATAATTGATAATTTAATATGATTTCATATTAAGGAGAAATTTAGGTCCATACATGAAATGAAATATTAAAATCATGACTAAATGATTACATTTACCATTTTTTAATAATTTAAATTTTTGACACAATAGATAATTTAAGAGACACATCAATTCTAGCTCCAACAGTAGAAGATGACCAAAAAAAAAAAACTCTCAATCTCGTTTCCTCTAATTGCTTCACTTTCAAGCATACTCACTCTAGATTGTCAGTGATTAGGACCTAAGAGTGGTGCTGGTGTAAGCTGGGGAAATTGTGCATGGGTTGGGATAGAATGGCAACAGAGCATCGATGAGGATGAATTCAATTGTGGATGTTTGGGTTGGTTGATTGGTGGATTTGAGGATTAATTTTAGGGTGGCATGGTGAGTATTTGTTAGGTGGGTCTTTGCGTGGCTATGCTCTCATTGTCGATTGCTGGCAATAATATTGATAGGAGAGAGTAGTGGCCCATGGCGGTTTCATGCTTTGTTTTTTGGTGGTAGTGGAGCTGTTTTAGCAAGGCGTGTTGGCCTTAGTTGTGTTGATTTGTAAAGATTTATAAGATATGGTGTTTAGCTTTATAAAATCTTGTTTACGTTCGTTTATTTAAGGTGAAAACACCATTTAGGTCTCTAAATTTTGGGATTACAGTTAATTTGGTCATTACATTTTGGTAACAGTCAATTTGATTCTTGTTATTTTCAACTTGCGGTCAATTTAGTCTATACCGTTAACTTAGTAACGGAAAAAGCATACATGGCTAATAGTGTACATAATTGGCACATTTGATACTGACGTGGCAAATAAATTAATAAAAATAATGTTTAATAAATATTTTAAAATTCCACGTTGGCATTTTCCCCCAATTTTAATAGAAATAAAAATAATTTTTATTTTAATTTCATGGTAGAAAACAAAATTAAGAATCTCAGATTTTCTTTGATTTTCATGGATTCCAAACACAAAATCACCTTCTTTATTTTTCTATCTTAAATCCTTGAATTCATGAATATATTCCACAACATCTCAACTCTATACAATTGAGAAACATCTTGATTAGAAGTAGCTAATAAGAAATTGGAATTTTGGAATACAAAAAATTTCAACAAATTATTCCCAGCAAACATTCTCGGTAACCAAATAGAAACCAAAAAAGAAAAAAAAAAACAAGAACAAACCCGGATGGAAACCCTCTCATTTCGGGTTGGTATCTTTGTGTTGAGTCCAATCCTTGGCTTAGATGGGGACAACTCTAGCTAAATTTGTTTACAAAAAATCCAAATAATCTGGTGGCCAAATATCCCCTTGAAACCTCAAAAAACCAAATAAAAACACCAAACCCAGGGAATCTAAAATCAACTTCAAAACCCCATTTTCCAAAACCTAACAATCAAAAGAAAATCCATTATAAAGGAAACAAACTTAATCATTGGGTGGCTGCGATGAGATCTCTGTTCGGCGATGGGGTTTGGTGGCTGGTGACAGCGCAAGGCAAGAACGACGGCGGCACAAGGCGGGACGGCGACAATGGCGCAAGGCAAGAATGATCGAATCATCTCGGGTTGGAGCACGGGTGGAGCTTCGGTTGGTGTCATGGCGTGGCTGGTGGCGGCTCGACACAAACCCGAGAACCACGAACACGCATCCCTAAGCTCTTGCTATATCTCTCTTTAATCCGGTAACCTTGGCTCTAGTTGGTGTGTGGGGGTTTTTTGGTCTCAAAATTGTTTGGTGATATCAAAGAGTGGCTTTGTTGGCTGTGACCCCAAAATGTAGGGACCAAAATGGTGTTTTCGCCTTTATTTAATAAATGAACAAAACTATCAAGTCTAAGAATTGACTAATAAACAAGTCACAATTGATCTAATTAAAAAGATGACATTGTTAGAATATAGTTAAATAATTAAATTCATTATTTTTTTAATAGTTTAAGTTTTTTGGAAAATCAATAATTTAATACGAAATTATATTAAGGGAAATGTTAACAGTAATCTTAAGGTATTTGTTAAGGATAATATATTGTGGGGTTCACTTAATAAAAAATTGGTATAAATTGATGAGGGGACTTAAAATATTACTGAAATGAAAAATGGAACTCAAAAAGTTAGTTATTTTTTATTTATTTTTTATTTTGGTTCTACACCTTATAAAGTTAGTGAAAATTCTAACATAAAAGAATATGATTTGGCATAAAGTTGTTTGTTAATGGACGCCTTACAGTACCCATTAACGCTACCTTTATATTAAAGGGTAGTTTAAAGCCCACATGTGTGGGGAAGTATTAGAATTATGGTTCAATGAATTAGCTATATCCAATTAATTCAAATAATATAGTTTTAACTATAATTTATTTATTAATTTAAATTTTAAAAAAATTTGTTAATCAAATATAATTTATAAGTAGAAATTTGTGAACAAGTAAAAATTTTATTCGTGATATTAGTATATATGGAAAAAATAAAAAGTTAATAAAATATTTTACGAACAAGTTAGAACTTGTTTGATAAGAAAATAAATCAAGTTTGAATGTCTAATATAGTTTGTTGATGATCTTGAATTTGATTTATGTTTAATATAAAATTAAATAAATAATCATGAACTTTTAATATGCAATTTGATTCGGCTTGTTTGTATCTATAGATTTTGTAAAATATAAGTGCTCAATCATCATCATCATTCTTAATATAATTATTATTCCTATCTATAATGGTTTTGGTTTGGGCACTGTGGGTTTCACTCTCTGCATCATACACAATTTCGTACCAATTATTCACTGTTCATGCCACTCTATGACTACATATATAGTACCACGGACAAATCTACAGATGAACTATATGAAATTTCACTCGGAAGGGAAGCAGAATTACCATATGTAGTGCACCTAACTCATTTAACTACACCCGAGTCCATCTATCATCTCAGGCTTGGTTTTGCCTCTTTGGCCTCCAAACCATACACATCAAAATGGTACTTCTCATTGATTTGGCCTGTGACATTGTGGTCTATGATGTTAAATTGGTTATATGGCCATACTTTCATTGTTGAGAGACACCATTTTAATAAACTCAGATTACAAAGTTGGGTCATACCAAAATACAAAATACAAGTAAGAAATGATTTTTCTATGTTATTAACTGCTTACTTATATTTGTTACTTTCTTTCAATCATATGTGATTTATATTTCTCAATACTTTTGAGTGCAGTACTTTCTGCAATGGCAAAATGAGACTATAAATAACTTAATTGAGGAAGCCATACTGGAAGCAGAGGAAAGAGGTGCTAAAGTATTAAGCTTAGGTCTCTTGAATGAGGTAAGTTTTAGTTCTTTCTTGAATTTATTTATTTATTTTCTATAATTTACTTCCAACTCTAGGTGATATATTCATCATGATTTTCAACAAAATACCCCTTCCTTTATTTTCTTTGCTATTTAATTTCTCCAACTTTGCCATCACACTAACAATTTAGATAGTCAATTAATGTACTTTCCCATGCACCCATAGGTTATATATATATATATATATATATATATAAATATATATTATTTATAGAATCCCTATAAATTTCAAGAATGATGTTAGAGATAATTATAAATTTTAGTATATAAACCTTATAAACTGATATGTTACCAATTACCAAAAAAAGAAAAAAGAAAAAGTAATTTATACTTTATTTATTATGTTATTGAAATGATACCAACGACATTATTATTATTATGTCAATTTATAAATATTTTGTAGTAAAATTGATAGTATAACTTTATTTTATTTTTACTTTTTGCTTAATATAATTAAGTTGGGTTGGGGATTCAAGCCCAAATTTTCATATTGAAATAATCGGATCTAATAATGTTGTTGAGTTATAAGACTCTAGACAAGTACAAACTTTAGCATTCTCTAGAATTTAATGGCCTTCACATGAAAACCTTCAATTTTATTTTGTTTTTTTTTAAACTTTAGTATATAGGGTACATATCATTATTATTAAGAAAACCATTTCCATATGAATACATATCTGCATATTCCATTTTTTTTTTTTTTTTTTTTTTTTTTTTTTTTTTGTCTTTCAAACTTCACAGTTCATATTATCATCATAATTGGATGCAGGAAGAGGAGCTTAATAGATATGGTGCACTTTATGTTGAGAGGTACCCTAAGCTAAATGTGAAGGTCGTAGATGGGAGTAGTCTGGCAGTTGCTGTTCTGCTAAACAGCATTCCCAGAGGAACAACCCAAGTGGTTCTTAGAGGCAAACTCACCAAGGTTGCTTACGCCTTGGCCTTTAACTTATGCCAAAGGGGTATCAAGGTACGTTTATTTCGTTCAAGCCAACACAAAAAGAAGGCCAAACTCTATTTTGGGTCACAGGCCAAGTCCGGCTTAGGATATTATCATATTGTTTTTTCTTTTTGGGTATGTTACAGTCCAATGGACTTTTATGCTAAAACTTTCTTTTTTTTGATGAATTAATGCTAACACTTTATACTTTGAAAGCATGGTGTTATTCAATGTTCTGTACTTTTGCTGCACTTTACACAATCGAATTAATTGATACACAACTTGAACATTATGAAAGTCTTCTTGGACTTTTTTTTTCTCACTTTATGCTTTACAGAATACAAAAAATGGGATAGAAGATTTTTATTCTAGTACACGTGTATGTGGTAATCAATTTAAATGACTTTGGTTTGGCCTATAATATGGTAAGAGAAAATTTCTTTACCTTCTCTTAGAATAGGGGTGCGGTTTAAAAACAGTTTCATACCTCGTAAGCATGGTATTCAATGTTAAGTACTTTTGCCGGGGCAAAAGAAATCTAGTGCACTTTTCGCTGCCAAATTGATTGCTACATGAAGTGAACATTATGAAAGTCTTCTCAGAACATAGAAGTTTTATTTAATACAAAATTTATGTCACACTTTAAGCTGCGCGAAATGTACAAAGTTTTTTTTATTTTATTTTTTTTATTTTAGAGTTTCAACTTATGGTGTACGCTTCGATAATAGCATTTTATTATTAGACCATGACATCAATTGGTTTTTGGTGTAAGTAGAAATTGAATCCTATATCTAATTTAACTATCAGAGACTTTATTAATTGAGCTAACTAGAACCCACACAGAATATACAAAGTTGGGATAGAAAATTTGTATTCTTATTTGCGTATATGTGGCAATCATTTTGAATAACTTCAGTTTGACTTAATATGGTAAAAAAAAATTTCCTTACCTTCTCCTTAAATAGGGGGGAAAAAATGCATGGGCACAAACATGATAAGACATGAAACACAATGATATGATATTTTTTGCAAAATTAAGATGTGACATTGTGGGTATATGACAATTAATTAGTTAATTATATTAATCTTTAGTTATAATTTATTTTTAGACACATTTATGGATGTTTTAAGTTTTCAAAATATATAAAAATGATCAATATCTTTAAAAATATATTGGAAATCAAATGATTTTTTTCCAAATAGAAAAACATTTTCTTTTTTCCTCCCAACATATTGAGGACATGCCCCACGGAATGTCCCAAGCATGTATGTGTGTGACTTTTGGGGTGTTCATGCTTATATTTTTTTATTTACTTACAATACAGGGGGGAGAGGAATTCAAATTCAGGTTTTATAATTTCCTTATTAGGATAATTAGGTAATTCTATTGAACTACAAGACTATTTAGGAAATGTATTTGTGCTTCTTAATTAGTTAAACATTGGAGAGAACGAGTTCTTTTCTTTTTCTACATTCATATGTTGCCAAAAAAAATTATTCATAACAAGGTTCTAATTCCTTTTTAATCTAACATAATTCAGGTGCTTACAATACGAGAGGATGAGTTTTTGAAGCTAAACAAATCGTTCAACACCAATTCTGAAAGTAATTTGATATTTTCAGTAAGTTATTATCAAAAGGTAAGTCTGTGAAATTTTTACTATTTTAGTTCAATTATATTCATATTGTGTTATTAAAGAATATATAGCAACTTTGAACCTTAGAAACAGTAAAATCATTATGAATTTTTGTAGATTTGGTTAGTGGGAGATGGATTGGATGAGGAAGAATAGTTAAAGGCGCCCAAAGGAACATTGTTTATTCCCATCTCACAATTCCCACCAAAGAAATTGCGCAAAGACTGTTACTACCATAGCCCTCCAGCAATGGTGACTCCAAGGTCTCTCGAGAATATGCACTCTTGTGAGGTTAGTAGAGAATCCTTCCAAGGTCTCTTCATTGATGCCATTACATGAATATAGAGAAGTTAGAAAAAATAAAGTGGCATGCATGTCATATATTGTGGAAAGTGGAAAATATAATTACATTTGAGCTAGTTTCAATATTAACATATTAATTAACATCATGAAGCGTGCAAACTAATGATCAAATAGTAGCTACAGATAGAGGAGTAATTCTTATGTACTCTCAGAGTACGGTGAATGGTCCACTCATTAAATTCATGGTGGAGTTCACTATAAATGTGAGAGGAGGAAACACTATTTTACTATACCCCGAGAGTATCTAACTTTTACAAGTTGATCAACTTGTAAAACTGTTACAAGTACTATTATTGCATTAAACAAGTTAGTTTGTGCATATTTTTAAATTGTAAAATTTGCAATAATTTTAGAATTTTCCAATACCATTATTGCTCAAGAGAAACCTCTTCAATTATCACTTTGTATTATAAAAAATCATATATGATACATGTCATATCAAAGAGATCTATTTACGAGCCTCTCCGTTTCACTTTAATGAAGTGTATTTCATTATTAAAAGTTTATTTGTTAGGTTTGACAGTGTATAGAGTACCATATTAATGACATAGCACCTAAATACACTTTTAGATTTGTAATATTTAATATGAATAATAAAATATATCAATTTCAAATGGAGAAAATCCTAATACCTAAATTTATAGAAAACGAAGGTTTCTTTGTCGGTATTGAAAAGACTTCTTCAAATGAAACCTTTGAGCCCATTTAACATCTTCCATTGGGTGGTAATGCTGGAGGAAAGAATTAGTATTTGTGAGCATAATTAAGCTAATCAAGACATGAATAAACCAAAGTTTTTGCATCTACAAAACATACATATATGTGTCCTTCGAGTAATTCTTAGCTACTCCCAGAGTATGGAGAATGGTGCTCTCCTCTTCAACTTAATTTTGGATTTATCGCTAATTTATCTAAAATTGTAGAGAAATTTTAATTTTGGGTAGTCTAGTAATAATTGAACATGTTTCTTTCAATGCAAATGCAAAGCATGCACTTTTTTTTTTTCTTCTTCTTCGTTTACAAGAGTTTGTGTTTTGAATATGTGGCAGAATTGGTTTCCAAGAAGAGTGATGAATGCTTGGCGTATAGCTGGGATTGTGCATGCTTTGGAAGGATGGAATGAACACGAGTGCGGCAACACAATGTCCAACATTGAGAAAGTTTGGCAAGCAAGTCTTCAACATGGATTTCAGCCTTTGCTGCTTCCAACTGAATCAAAATGCTAATAGCTTACTATAAGATATGAAAATGTACCTGCCTGAGCTATTACGTCAAATTAATGCTTGATGGGTTTGATTTTGGTAAATAGACTGTACTAATACTTCTCAATTTGGGTTTTAAAAATCATTCTCTCTCTCTCTCTCTCTCTCTCTCTCTCTCTCTCTCTCTCTCTCTCTCTCTCTCTCTCTCTCTCTCTCTCTCTCTCTCTCTCTCTCATACAAATCATTTGAAATTCTTCTATTGTTATATGAGAAAAGTTAATGGATACCCTCAGGGTATTAATCTAAGAAATATTTTTAAAGAAAAAAATTGATTTTTTGGCAATTTTTATATTTTTCATTAGTTTAATATCAAAAGTTTCTTAAAATATCAATTAACAACTAGTTTAAGGACACCAGTTAACAATGAGAAAATATTTGGTATCAAATGGTATCATGTCAGTGGTATCAAAATTTAATAAATGTAAGACATATCAACCAAAAAAAAAAAAAACCCACTAACAATTGAAAAACATGTGTTAGTGAGTAATTATTTTTGCATAAATGTTTCTCATGTATTAGATTTTGAAAGGATAATAACATGGTATATCATTTGATACAAAATATTTTTTCATTAACTAGGCCCTTATTATATTGATTCAGTTTCAATAATTTATCTACAGGCTAATTAACACCAAAGTTGGGAATGCGTTGCTTTGAAATAACTAAACTTACTCAAGCACAGACGCATAGACTGATAGACAGACTAAATACACACATTTTGCTTGGAAAACTAAATTAACACAAGCAGCCATCGATTTAAAGGAATGCAAAGTTTGACTGAGCTCATAAATATATGTGCTATCTTAGTTTAAGTTGGGTTAGCTAGATTGTCTATATTTGAACTTCACGTAACTGTAATTTATATATGATTCAACTGATTTAGTCCGATATAGAGTAGTGTGTGTTGTGTGCTGTGTACAGTTATATTAGGTGACTATTCAGTATTCATACATGAGCTTCTTGCCTCTTCGTTTACACGGTCAAGAGTATTTTTTCTTGTAGACAATTTTTTCTATTGGCACAAACTCGGAACAAAAATGAAAATCTCAGTGAGAAATAGACATTAAGATTTATTATTATAGAATAATCATAACACGTATCTTTTTAACATTAGCTTATAAGTTCAGCTCTTAATTTTTATGTACAGTTTTTAAAATTTCACTTTTTCTTGCATTTCTTATGTTTTCAAAATTTTTCAAAGTAAAACTATATTTTAGTACATTTTCAGCAAAAATAATTCAATAAAAAGCTAGATAAGTTGTTTATTGGGTTTATTGGTTTAATTCCATGGTCGAATGTGCGTTTGCTTACGCTTAACCCAAAATAGAAAAGCATAAATGGAGGTCAGACTCATAATAACTTGATTCTTCAATGCAAGCGGAGCTAGAGCCACCTATACAGGGAGAAATTATAGAGTCCTCTGGTGGACCATATCACTTGTCCACCATTCCATTAAAAAACTTCCACTTGTTTAAAATTACTGAGTCAGTAATTAATTTCTGTTTAAAAAAATTTTCTAACTAACAATTTTAAACAGGTAGAAGTTTTTTAGTGGAATGGTGGATCACATCACTTGTCTACCATGTGGATCTTATAATTTCTCCTATACGGGGGGCCATGCCCCCAAAATGTTTTGAATTTTTTTATTGTAATATAAGTATATAACTACTAGCCTCATCACAAGTTCTTTACGCAAGCAATGAGGCTCTTTCTTTTTGGGTTTAGTGTCATAGTTTTCAATTCATTCATTAAAAAAAAAAAAAAAAAAAAACCTCAAATCAATATGTACCCTACATATAAACACAATCACATTGGTGATGGTGATTCCTCTTCTACTTTTGACTTTAGAACTGTTAATGTAATTAAAGAAAAATGTACACTTTCACCCTCGTAGTCTCATCTTTACTTCCTATATAGTGTATTGGACTCCAACAATGCAATCTCACTCACAATATGTTCATAAATATTAATTAAAAAAAGAGGGAGAAAAAGAAACCTATAATTGTTAACACGGTAAAGTAAATACGAAAACCCCTAATGTAAACCCAGCGAAAAAAAAAAAAAAAAAAAACCAAACCAAAGACAAAATTTGATCCCTTTTGTGTTACTAAACTACCACCAAAATAAACTATTTTTTCTTACCATTTGTCAATTGGTACTAAACTATTAATAATTTAATAAACCATGATCTTTGATTTTGTTCCCCAATGTAGACCAGTTCAATCATAGAGGTAGGGACTGGGAATGAATGGAGAGATAATATGAAAGTATGTGCAGAAAAATTGAAAAAGAGACGTGTGTGATATTTTTAAATAAAGATAGTATGTGCTAATTTTTAAGGAAAAGATGTGTCAAAGATGTGTGAGATAACTTTTTTATAGAAACTGTGTGAGAATATCTAAATTATCTAAATTATTGATAGTATCTCCTTAAAAAAAAGAAGGATAAGTAGTAAAAATTTGATGGAAGACAATAAGTGGGTTAAAAAAAAAAAAAAAAAAAAAGGAGGCGATTGACAGCTTAGGTTTTGGAGAAGTTGTGGTTAAGTGGGATATTAGTAGAGGAATCCTCTACAAAACAAACTGTATAAAAAAAATTCAATTTTTTTTTCTTGAAAGGAATAAAAAAATGCACATGCAAAAACAAATAAATGCAAAACAATGCAATGCATGAAAGCATGATTCCAAAAACAGATAAGAAATCAAGCATGAAAGTCCTACTATAGAAGGGAAGAATTAAAGCAGAGAACAAACAGAAAGACAATTAAGTCTTAAAATCCTTTGTCACCCACACAGCACAAGTTTTTGGCCGTGAAGATGAAAAGCCAAGTGTCCTAGTATGTCTACTAAAGGACATATAGGAATTAGAATTCTCCTGAAATTGAGTTAAAAATCTCAAAACTTTTAATAACTCGCCAATAATAGGCATAGAGCTTTTAGACAAATGATGAGACCTATTAGACACTCACTTATGAGAAAACAACTTGGAACAGTTAAGACGATTGTGACCGAAAGCATCATAATGGTGACAAACATGAGTAGTTTTAGAACTACTAGATTTTTTAGAAGGAGGTCTAACCTTGGGGTTTGACAGAGACATTAACTTAGGAAAATTTGGCCTAATATGACCAACAATATGACAATGATGACAAGTGGGGACAAATTCAAAATTTTCTTTTAGCCTATGAGGAGTTTTAGACATAGATTTAGAAACTTTAGCGTCTATATCGGATTTTTTTACCTCTGTCTATCCTAGCAATATTAGCCTTCAACTCTTCAATATTCATTTTAAATGGAGGAATATAAAAAATCTTTTCCTTTTGAGTTAGGCTCAAAAACAAGTTTGGCACTAGTTTATTTTTCAACTTCAGTTTTAGATTCACCTAGTTGCTCTTCCAAACTTTTAATTTTGTCAACATGAGATGAAAATTGATTTTTTAAATTCACATTTAATTTATTGGATTCATCAAATTTTGCAATCAATTCATCTTTTTCAAGTTTGACCTTCTCAAATTTAGCCTTTAGTTTGGTAAAACTTTTAATAGACCTGACATGAAATTTATAAAGCTTACAATAGGCATCTTGAATATCATCATCATCATTCAACACAAGATCATGCAAATCAAAACAATCAACAGTTTCCATGACAATAGGAGTCAATGAATTACACAACAAATATTAAAACCTAATCTGAGTGTGCCTGCTTTGATACCACTTGTTGAATTATAGATTGACCCCGATTAATTACTTTAATTACCTAAGTTGATTAATGTTAGGGTACTTTTTTTTATTACATCTAATTTTATTTAAGTACCACCTATTCACTTTCAAATACACACACCTTATTATGTTTAAAGCCCAAGACTTTCAAATACACACACCTTATTATATTTAAAGCCCAAGAAATGCTTGGCAATATCAATTTTATCAGTGGAATTCAAATCTATAATCAAAACCCATGATTCAAGTCCATGACAAAACAATTTTATCCGTGGAATTCAAATTCATAATCAAAACCCATGATTCAAACCCATGGCGATTCATTCATCCAAAGCCCAATTCTCATTGGCAATATCAAAATCCAATTCTCATTGGCAACATCAAAGCCTAATTTTTATTGACAATATCAAAACCCAATTCTTATTGGCAACATCAAAACCCAATTTTCATTGGCACTACTTCATCAAAAAGAAAAGAGTCCAAGATTATCAAAGCTTGGCAAAGAAAAAAAATATCACGTTAAAATGTTACCATGGCAATCATCTTATGAAAAAACTCATTGAGAGCTATCTTGAGGATTATGTTCTTGTATTATAAAACCCATGAAATACATGGACGTCATTTGCATCGCAACATCCATAATATACACTTTCAAACACTCATGGTAAACATTCAAATCCACAAGATCATCATTTAAGTCATGATGCAATTATTAGAAACCATGAACATTATTTGCAACATAGAATTCGTCAAAGTAAATATTAGTTACAAAAGTATTTTGAAACTTGTCCAATTGTTTCAAACATTACAACAAATTGTCCAAAGGCCCATTGCAAGTATTTATGAAAAACCCAAAAAATATTTACTAATAAAAGTCCATGAGGAATGAAAACTCATGGCAATATGTGCACACAACCCAACCCATGAGAGCAAGCCCAAGCAAAAAACACCAGCAGGAGGCAAAGGAGAACCGCCCTTGTTCATTCCTAACCAAAAAGAGCAACTAAGAACTCATACAAGGGAACCAAACCTTTGAGAATGGACTAAAGGTTATCCCATCAGTTTTCTGTCACCTTCTACCTGATGTGAACATTGCCCAAGGGCTGTCATATCAGCTTGAGTCTAAAGAATGATGGAACTCCATCATCTTCCTCAAAACAGCACCTCCAGCGGAAGGGGAGCTAAAACCAAATTATTCAAACTCCAACAAATTGATGTTAAAAATATTAAAAAATGTTCAAAATGTGATTCATGTGCCAAGCCCATGAATCCTAAAGGGGAAAAATTGGGAACATGTGGTTTGGAGGGCATAAAAGGATCTCTAGCGGAACCCCTCTCAAGTAGACTAGAACTTAGCACCTGGCTTAGGGTGTTAAATCTTACTTCTCTCAGGTCTGAATCTCAGTTGCAACATTAGGATTCGCTCTTGATACACACTTTAGATCACAATAATCAAGCTCAGCCCCAAGAATCCTAGCATTTAATGCAAAACGCTCTAAAATCCCATCATTACCCAAAAAAACAAAACAACCCCCTAAAATGGATTTTCCTACTTCTGATAAAAAATCTTAGAAAAGCTTGACTACGATTCATCACCTACGAGTGGTCATACATTTTTTGGACCCTTGTTAATAAATGCTTCTCTGAAAACTCCATTATTAAAGCACAAGCAAACTAACCAAAAAAACCAACTAAGCCACTCCTCCGAGACTCTGAAATTTGTTGGACATTTTTAATAGTGGTTCAACTCTCTTCTAGCTCACCATCCATCACCTTCAATCTATACCCATTTGAACCCAGATATTCTTCTCCTCCCTTTACACTACCACAGCTCATAAGTGTCTTCCAACTAGCCACAAACAGCCCATTACCCACAAAAGACTTCAGTCTCAGTATCAACCCCATCTCACTCACTCAAAAGTAGCTCACATTCATCTTATTCATGTCTTATAAGTTTACACCCACTAAAGTCTTAATTTAGATACTTGCTGACCGAGTGGGGATCTTTCTCTCCCTTCACACCATGCCGATTAATCCTCCATTTTTTCTTCCTAGGGAACCTTTAATCTTTACCTTTTACTTTTCTGTTGAAGGATATGATGTATTTGTAACAATTGAACTTTTCCCTCACATTAATGTAATGATGGCTGAAAGCAACATAAATTCCTCTTGAATGAGACATATAAGGACCTAAAATTTGCTTAAATACTATCTAATTATTGATGGGTGGACTGTGTAATTCCACTTTTCTTGTTGGACAATTCATCTTTTGGACTTAAGTATAACTTCACCCTTACCGCTGGAGAATCTATTTCCCTTGAACCATTAAAACAGGACCACTAATGTTCTAATTAAGTATTGTAACGAATTTTTCATTGGGCCTTTGTTGCTGTTTTTTGTTAAGTGCAGTCCTTTTTTAGATGGATAGGCTTGTCATCACACTGAAATCCTATGGGTGTAATCTCAAAGAGCCCATAGTTGAGTCTCGGTTTGGTTCCCCAACATTTCATTCAAAGGCATCATTTTTCTTCCTCAACAATTAATTACATGCAAATCGTGGAGGCACACACAAATTACAAAATAAACTAAAGTGCAATGGAAATCAAATTGTCCCGGTGATTTGTTGACTAATGGGGAAACCTCTTACAAGGAAAAAACCCCACCGAATGATTTTCAAGTCACCACTCCCAAGAATCACTAATCAAGAATCAAGCGGTTACAAATATAAGAAATCTTACCACTATCCCGAACTATCCCAAAGTACAAACTTACAATTGAACCTTCATTCCAATCCTCAATTAGACTTGATCTTGTAAAGTCTTCTTCCTTTTTTGCATAGATCCCAGTATGTAACTAACTTCCTAGCAACTGATGTTTGTTGTTAGATACTAAGTTCTTCACTTCAATGCACGTTGAAGATCTGGAAAAACTTGGTTACAAAAACCCTAAGGCACACAAGAATGAAGTAGCTTCTCCAAAAGTATATGAATTCTCTAGATGAGTCTTTATGTCTTTGATGACTTGTAAAATAAAGCTTTTATACCCTCGAAGAGTTTAGTAAACGAAACCCTAGTAATCCAAGTCATCATGGGCCAAAATTTTGATCTAAGAATTTTTGATTTGCATAGCTTGATAAATCAAGAGGTGTCGAGCTAGTGTTGAGGTCCATCATTTAATCTCAATAGATGCTAGTGTTGAGACTAATGTTAAGGTTCACTATTTTGACTTTTCTTCACTTGTTTCTTGATTTGATTTTTATATCTTCAATGATATCATTTGTATTAGTTACTCAACATACTTCATGATATTTTAAACACATCTTAGATGTACCTAATTACAAGTAAAATACATTTTGTCAAAGGATATGCCAACACATGAAAAGTATGACCCTAACAATTATAAATAAAATTGGGTTATATATTTAACTATATATATTATTAATCATTCATAAGTAATTTTAACCATTTATTTATTATTAAATAATATATATGTTTGTTTTGTTTAGACCCCTTAAACTAGATTGTTTAACCTAATATATTAGCCAAGTGATTACTTAGGTTAATTATTCAGATCTAGGTTAAACAATAATAAATCATATCATGCACAGCAATGGAAAAATAAATAACATCACGATATGATGATCCAAGAAAATCGATGAAATGAACCATTTCAAGATAAAAACCTGAAGAGGATTTAGCCTATTTATCCTCAAGGTAAAACAAATCCACTACAAACTACAAGAGAATAAAAGTTTTTACAATCAGATTTAACCCTAAATCTATTGCTACCTCAAATAGTAACTTATTGACATGGCCACATGCAAGTTCTGAATCCACGGACTCCTTCTCTTCTTGGATTTACAACAACACAAGCACCCACGCTTGTGACTTTGAGATCCCACTCAAAAGTTTCAGACTACCTTCAATTGTTGATCTTTGTAGTAGCAACTAGGTTCTACCACCGCTTGATTGTAGCTCTTGCTCTGGTAGATGCTTGTGTAGTTAGAAGGTACAAAACCTCTCGGATCTCACAAAGAGTAACACACAAGTCTTCCAAAAGTCTACAAAACGTAGCTAGGGTTTCCCTTTTATATGTGGACAAGTTAGATTGAAATCCTAAATGTTTTCGTGGGCTTGGGCCTAATTTAAAATTTTTGCAAAATCTAATTTTTGCGATTCTCAATCGATTAGGCCTAATTCTTGATTGATCAAGCTTGGCAGATTCTAACTTTCGTTTTAGCAATCAACTTAAACTTGAAGTTTGAAACATACACCTTTGAGCAATGCCTAACACATACACTAGACATGTTTTGTTCTCGGTTTGCCAACACATACAAAAAAATAATTCTAAAAATTTAATCTTAAATATTTAGAACCTAACAATATAAATGAAATAATATCTTATATTACTGATTAAGGTTAGATAAATATGTTACAAAAAAAAAAATAATGTAAAATTCTTGAGTAGGAACCATTTTTTTCTCAGTTAGTACTCATTTGCACTTGCAAGGCACAATGGTGCCATTTTCTCATCCTCAAAAGCTGGAGCTTCCTTAACTTCTTACCTAATTTGTAATCGTTGCATGTAATATCTATCTATATGTGACATATGTGGGATTCACATATTATGAGAGAGACACTATGCGCATCTAATACATATACTAATTGTTAGTGTGTAGTTGTGATTGATAATAACAGAATAACATGGTGCTTCATGCACACAATAAACACGCTTGGTGGATGATTTTGCCTAACATAGGTAGGATTGTTTTAATTTATAAAGAATAAATAGTAAACTGGTATTTGAGTAAGATTGTGACTTTTGAGATTAATATATTTCTTCATACAAATATGTCCATGCTTGCCTATAAACATTCACTTGGACATATACAATTTTTTTTCCTCTCCAACAAACATAAAATTGAGTATATTAGGAGATGCTGCAATTGTTAAATAAAAATAAATAAATAAATAAAAGATTCCTCAAAACACTCATTAAAGCACCATTCACAACTCAAGTACACAACCCAAACCCACAAAAATCCCATACCCATTAACTTAACATATAGCCTTAGCCTACCAAATTGAGAAAATTTATCATGTATCTAGTCTCTCATATGGAGTGGGTTCCACAGTGTGGAGTCCACCCCATATGAAATGGTCAATTTTTATATATCTGCTATAAGTAATACCACCTCAAACCGACGAATATTGAATACACTATTGTAGAAGTACCACTTGCCACAACTATTCAACAATAGCCCATGCTACTGTGATTCAAAACCATGGTATTCAGTGGCAGAGCCAAGAATTTTTTTCTAGGGGAGCAAGCTATCATCACTAAAAACATATTTTATTTTATAAATTGGGTCATGCTAACTAGTACCCTTAGGGCATTAGTTAACAATCCATTTTAAGGAAGTTTTGACACAATTTTTAAGGGAAATAAAAAAAGTTGCCAAAACATTAATTTCTTTTTTTGGTCATACAACACATAAACTTGTAGTGCCTGCTTTCGCATCAACAAGTCGAAGTCACACCAAAATATAAAAAAAAAAAAAAAAAAAAAAAAAAAACCCATTTCTACCTTCCTTATTTTTTTTTCTCTACCAATTACATTTCACTAAACACACTCCTTGAATTTACAAAGATTAAAAGTTTCCATTCCACCCTAACCAAAATCTCTAAACAAATTTCACACATTTTTGCGCATGCGCACACACAATTAAGACAAATCTTCTGATTTAGAGCTCTTATCAAACATTTCGAGCCAATAACTTATGTTTCAATTCTACACTCAACCTCTAGCTTAAATTTTATTTTATTTTTGGTATTGAAATTGTAGGTAGAGCATCAAATTCAAGCCAAAATTATGTCTTGAGTTTTTTTTTTTTTTTTTTTTTTTTTTAGACCTAAATTTTCGAGATTAAGTAACGAATAAAGATTTTACTACATGTCTAATTTTCCCGCAATTTCTCGGAACCAAACAGCACATTTAGAGAGAAAAATAAATTGCAAATTCACATTTTCAAGAAGGTTTTGTGAGTTTTCATGATATAAATTTTCACTGAAAGAAAACATTTTAAACTTACAATTTGAAATTTTGTTCAAGATTTTCCGAAAAAAATGTTGTCGTTTTGGAAGCATTAGCCGACTAGGGTTTCTAAGAGTGTGAGAGAAGGGTGAGAGCAAAAGAGAAGTTCAATTTTATTTTATTTGTTTGGTCAATTTAATTTTAGGCGTGCTTGCCTTCTTTCTAATGCTCTTTACCCGCCAATTCTTTTATTTTTTTAATTTATTCTACTTCATGAAATTACATTTTAAACCTTATTATTATTATTATTATTGAATAAATACTTTATTAATCACACAAAACAAGCTAAAGCCAAGGCAATGGATGAGGCAACTCTAGTTGCATGGGACATCGAGTTCAGAGATGTCATCTTTGAAATCGACTCAAGCACTGTATGTCATGCTCTTGAAGACCCTATTGCTGCCCCAATTTCTATTTCTAATATAGTCTCAGGGACTTGCTTTAGATTACATGAGTTTCGGGCTTTTGAATCCTCGCTTGTGGGGAGACAAGGAAATAAGCCAGCACATACTTTGGCAGCCTATGCTAAGGATATTGACTCTTCTATAACATAGATGGAAGATTGTTCACCATTCATTATATCCTTGGTGATTCAAGATGCTATGTTGTTTTCTTCGAATTAATAAAAATTAGCGTATTTCTTATCAAAAAAAAAAAAAAAAAAAAAAATACAAGAGGGAATGGGGCTGGATCCATCTCCAACCATAGTTTGGACAACACGAGGTGAAACAGAGAAGATGAAAGAAGGCCTAGTACAAGACAAAAGGACAAGTGGGTAGCAGACATGTTATCCTCTCTATAAACAAAAAAGAACAGAACATTAACAAAAGATTTAGCCAAATTAAGAAAGGTAAGGTTTTTATGTGATCTGGGTTGTAGGAATTTTTAAGCAATGCCCAAAATCATTCATGTATACTTATAGTTACATGACATTTTTAAATAGTCGTGTAACTTGCTAAAATAATACATATAGATAGTTTTTTTAATTGTCACATAGTAAATTGATAAAAATTTGTGCAATCCAATTTGCATAAAAACCTTGTCCAATTAAGAATCTCTTCAATTATAACTTTGATACTCCCAGCGGGGGGATATATACAACTTTGACCTAAACAAACAGACTAGGAGAAAGAGAGGAAGTGCCCTTGTATTATATTTGAAGCCACACAACAATGGGTCCTGGCATAGTGGAGATTGGCATTGTTTTTGTCATTTTATGAGGTGGCCCATTAGGGCAATACAATGAGCCAGCCCATTAGCCTGCATGAGTAGTGAGAACATGGAAAGGATTCTTTATTTTTATTTTTTTTTTTTTTGGAGCTAAAACATGGAAAGGATTCTTGAAAGAAAAACATTGAAAGACTAGATCTAATATCTGTTTGGGGCTTTTTCGATTGCCCAACCACGTGTGGTCCGTTGGAGGGATGACCTTACTAGACCGGGGTTCTTTTTTGGGAGTTGCGTCCGGAACTCAACATTGGGCCAAATAATTCAACGGCTACCGACGTATTTTTAAGCCTACAAAAGCATTAAGGCCAAAATCTAAGAATCATAATAATGGTTGAGTAAATATGTAATATGTGTTTGATATGATAGTTTTGATTAGTAGTTGTAATGACAGTTGAAATAAAGTAGTATTTATTTAGAGATAAAGTAATCATGTACTCAATGATGTAAACTTAAAAATATGCAAGCAAAGTCACTTATTTTTGTATAGTTTGTAACCCACTTGTGTCGCATCGGTGAGTGATGAGATTCCAACAGAATGCTAGTGTAGAGGCTAGTTAAGTTTGCCCCTCTTATCATGCATTTAAATGAATTTAAGCCTTGGTTAATAATTGTTATAGTAGTTGGAGTAAAGTAATATGTATTTAAATATGAAATAATCATATTCTCAATGATGTAAATTTAAAGATAAGGAAGCAAGGTCACTTATCTCTGATGGTTTGTAGCCTCAACTCATATACAAACTTACGTGAGTTGATAATATCCCAGCAGAGTGACCCCAGCAGTAGAGAGGTAGTTTGCCATGATAACTTCAAGATTGAGGGGGAAAAATGGGTGCAACTAGAGGGAGAGAGAGTATGCCCAGCTGTGTGTAGGGACTGGTTAAGCTTGCTCATCTTATCATGCACTTAAATGAGTTTTCCCTTGACAATGCTCTTTTGGTTGTGAAGTTATGAATAGTGTTGCCTTCCATGAGAAAGGCTTTTATATGGAGTATTTATGCCTTCTAAGAGAAGAGTTTTATGTAATAAGTAGTTGTGCCTTGTAAGAGAATGGCTTTTGTAAGAAGTAGTTGTGCCTTCTAAGAGAAGGACTTTGATATAAGATCTTGGTGTCTTCTAGGAGAAAGACTTTAGTAATAGAAGTTCATGCCTTCCATGAAAAGGGCTTTTAGTATGAGTGTTTGATATCTCTTGAGAAGTGTAGAGATGGTAAAAGATACAGATGTTTTGTGGGATATAGTATTTGTAATATGTTTGATATATGGAAGTATGAGAGATATGGAGGTTAAAGATAGTAAAAATATGAGATTATAACCTCTGGAGAAGTTGTAGAGATTGCTTTCCAAGAGGAAAGATTTTGTAAGAGAAGAGTATGGAGATGTGTTTAGATATTTGGAGATAGGAGCAATAAGATAGATGTAGAAGAGTATTGAGATGTGTTTATGGGTAGCAAAATAATAGAATTTCAGAGTGAGAGAGTATGAGAATGGAGCTTAGAAGAGTTGTGGTGTGTTATATGTAATGGTGTAGTAAGTATGTATGAGATTGTGTAAGAGGGGTGAAGAAAGAGATGTTTAGAAATATGGGCAGCAAGATATATGTATTTTCAGAATATGGAGAGTGAGATAATGAGTATATGAGAGTAATAGTATTGTAGTGTGTTTAGCAAGGCTCTGGGACTTTCTCTGGGATTGTATGAAGGCTTATGAAGGCATTTATGAACTAAGGGCTGAAAAGTTTAGTTCCTAATCTGGAAACTAAAAACTTAGAAGCTTAGAACTTCATTGAGAGCTTAAGAAGATCCTTAGAGGGAAAGAGAATAGAGAAGTTTTTTAGAGAGTTCTCTTCCATTGGTGTCCCCCCTTGAGGTGTTGATGAAGGGTCCCCTTTAGAGCTGAGTTTAGAGGGGTATTTTAGCAAATAATCTCAGCCAAAATCTGTCACGACTAGCAATGAATTTTCAGAGAATTCATCTTAATCTTTGGCCGAAAATGGTATGTTTAGTTTTAAGGTATTTTGGCTATTTTGGGTAAGAGCTGCTAGGGAAAAAGCAACAAAAAAGGAAGGTATTTTAGCAAGAGAAAGGTAGTTTCAATAGTTGTTTTTGGTTTTAGCCAAATGTGGAAAAAAGCAATGCTCGGGTTGTTAGGTCGGCTATCACAGTTGTTCGAAAAGGCTATTCCAGTTGTCAAGCTGTGATAAATATCATGAAAAAGCTGTTTCGGCTATTAGGAAAAGCTATGACAGCTATCATGAGATAGTTGTCATAGCTGTCATAAGACGACTATTTGCTTTGGGCAGAAGCCAATGAGGTCAGATGGGTCAGACTGTTGGGGAGGAGGTCATTTTATGGATTTGGTTGAAAAATGGTAAGATCTCTTTCAAGGGTATTTTGCTATTTTGGGTATAACAGTTGGTTGCTAGGATTTCGGTATTAAATAAGCGATGATATCACTTCCGGCCAGGTGTTAAGTCTTGAATGTCTTCTTTGGGGTTCATTTGGAAATGTTTCCTTTTCGGGTGTTTGTGTTTTTGGTCCAAGTTTCCATTGCAACACATTTCTAGCAAGTAATAGAAGGATTGGTTGAAGGCTAAGGAAGCTTTATAGATTTGGTCAAGGTCTCATTGTGTTGTGACATAATCTTGGTGAGCAAGAAAAGTATTTAATGGTTTGCTCTGGCATCTAGCAAAGACATATATGGTTTGATTGTGGGATAAATTTGGATATTAGAGATATCATGAATATTTTGTATATAATTGGAGATTAAAGATAGCCAATCATATTAGGCCATGTGTTTGTGTTGGATTTTAGTTGAAAGAAGTAATGAGATTTATGTAGAATAATATTTAAAGTTTAATTAGTGTATAAAACACCTTGAACGTTTAGACCTCCAATTTACAAATTATCAATTCAAGCTTAATATCAAACAATTAATGTACGGAAAATGAACATAAGTTTAATACAGAATTGATAAAGAATCTAAACCAATTAAATTCACATTCACAGCAGAAATTAAATGGAAAAGATTAAGGAAAGAGAGATGCAAACACAAGGATAACACTCGATGTGTTATCGAAGAGGAAACCGAAACCCTTGACGTAAAACCTTTCCGCCGCCCTTTAAGCGGTAAACAATCCACTAAAAAATGTAGTTGAGATACATGAGCAGCAGAAGACCCCCCAAGCCTAATCTACCCAATGTACCTAAGCCCTCCAAGCTCCTACTCCAATGAGGTTACGCCGAACCTATTTCTTCTTTAACTTGTCGGATTTCGCTACTTGACCATAGCATCTACCAATATGAAATTGGTCCCTTCTTAATTGCTTCCCAAACACCAAATGGCCTTCTCATAGATATGGGTATGGTGAGAAAAGGTTTTGGTAATGTACCTCTCAAGGATTTGACAATGAAGAGGAAGAGAGTAGAGGAATTTGAAGAGTCTCTATGTGAAGATTGTGGATGAATCAATCTTGTTTTCTCTAGAAGCTCTCTCAATATCGTGGGTATAAGGGTATATATATAGTAAGGTGAGAAGGAATGTGAAAAGTCAGTTTTTCCCAAACAGGGTGTTCTGGCGACTTGATCTCGTGAGTTAGGTTAAGTCGTGAGTTCAAGCCGCGAGCTAATGTACTTTGGCCGCCTTGGGACTTTTGTCCTGTAGTGCAATAACTAGCGTGACTCTTGATTTTCGGCATGCTTGACACGTGTGCACCTTTTTGGCGGCTTGCAAGCCACAAGCCACCTGCGAGATCCAATCGCGAGCCCCTGCTTCTTTACACAATCCTGAGCATTTCTTCACACTCTCTCACATACTACCCTTACATCATTCCCACCTAAATACAGGATTACTAATTGCTAAAATACAAGTAAATTTGGCACGGAATAAAGCTAACAAGATGGTTGATAAAATTCAACCTTACAAATATAATGGAGTTTCTAAATTTGTATAGCAACAATTGGGGATTGAATGAACAGTTACTCTCCCAGCAGTTAGATGGCTGGAGATATTGAGTATTTGTCACATGATGAATATTAAGTTTTAGGAAAAGAGCAATGGAGAATTTTATCATTTAAAGTGCTATGTGATAAGAGATGCTTACCATATGTTATCGCTACACATGGACTCGTTAGAGTTTAGGGAGTTGGAGAAGACATGGCAAGCAACATGTTTCTTTTATCAACTTTGAATTGCTGGAGCTTTACTGAACATACCTCTTGGTCCTCCAAATCACGACTCCTAAAGTTTCCCCAAAGAGACTTATGAACTTGGGTCATAAGTCGAAGATGAGATGGTGTACCTCAGGTTTTTGTTGTTATTTTGTGTAAATATGGGCTCTTGTTGAAGAAGTTGCTTGCCATGAGTGTAAAAGAGGTAATATGGGCCGTGAGCTTTGATTCATTGCTTAAGTCCAATCCATATGTTGATGTTGATGATGTCGCGGGGTTATGATCCCAATTGATGAAGAGGAAATGTGGACTATGAATCCGCCTCTTGAAGTAAGGATCTCGTGGGCCATATGAGTCCAATCCATGTAGTTGAATAAGATATGAGCTTATTTTGGGTTTTAAATAGATTTACCTGAAAAAATCAATAATATGTTGATGTGGCATGGGTTGCGAATGAAGTAATGCCATGTGGGCCAAAAAAATGGTCCTCAACAATATCTTCCACAATGGGCTCAATGGGAGATAGATTTAGAGCACTGAATTGGCTTAATGACGTGAATTATATTCTATGGCAATCTCTCCAAAACCCCCTTTGATATGCCAATTCTCAATATATCCAAACAAGATCACCAACGTTTACTATTTCAACCCAAGTAGTAACGATTTGGACTACAGTTTTTTTAATGTCTAAGCAAAGCAAACATTGTTTGTTCTAAGTTCTAGCTGCCACAAGTGAGATCACTACAAGAAACTTGATCTTTTTCAACCCTTTTTTTTAAGGGTTCACTAAAGTTTGTCAAAAAACACTAATGTGGCACACGGGTGACTATTACTAGACTTATTGAGGACCTTTGAAATAAGCTAACATAACTCTTACAATAAGTTTCTCAATTGTTGAAATAAATGTTGGAAGACAAGGTGGGCATACCTACGAGTTTTTTCTCTCTAAAACTTATAAAGATTTTTGAAATTCATCCCTTGAAACAAGATTGGAAAACAAAAACCCTCTCTATTTCGTTCAAACTTCTGCAATTTTAGTGTATTTAGGCTCTTCCTCTCTTATTCTCTTTGATTTCTTTTTCATTCGATTGCTCTCTCTCTCTCTCTAGTAATCACTCTCTCTATCATTTTCTCAACAGAAAATTTGGTGTGTAGGAATCTTTGATTGGAGTAAGGAATATTTTGATGAGCTAGGTTTGCAACATTGGCGAGAACTACAATATTCTTTGTTACTTTCTCCAATGAATCTTTTGATAGTATTTTTTTTATTAAAAAAATTGATATTATCTGCAACCATTAATTGATGAGTTGAAAAAATTATGGGAAGTTGGTGTTACTACTTTTGACTCCTTTAGAAATCAAAATTTCAATATGTGTGCAACAGTTTTATGGACAATTAATGACTTCCCAGCATAAAAGAATCTTTCCGGTTGGAATACAATGGGTGCTTTGGCTTGTCCTTCTAGTCATAATGAAACAAGTTCTCCTTATTCAAAAAATAGAAGAAAGTTTTGTTTCATAGGGTAGCACTTCTTGCTAATTAAAGATAGGTGGAGATTGGAATCTAAGAAATTTAATGGTAAGAAAGAGATTGGTTTATCCCCCTAAATAACTATCTAGAGATAATGTGCTTAGTCAATTATGTGATCTTGAATTCTTGATATTTAGGAACGGAGCGAAGAAGAAAAAACATGATAAGTTAAATGAAAAAGATAATTGGTTGAAGAGTATCTTTTTCAAATTACCATATTGGAGAACCTTATTATTAAGAAATAATTTAGATGTTATGCACATTGAGAAGAATGTGTGTGATAGTATAATCAGGACATTGATGAGTACTAAAAGAAAAAGAAAAAGAAAAAAAGATAATTAAAGTCTCGTCTTGATCTAAAAGCCATGGGCATTAAGGAGGAACTCCATCCAATACCATGTGGGGATTATTTAGAGTTGCCATCTGCATGTTATACTTTATTTGTCGATGAGCAAAGAGATTTTTGAGGAATGTTATACTTTATATGTCGATGAGCAAAGAGATTTTTGAGGATTCTTAAAGGAGGTAAAGTTTCCTGATGATTATTCTTCAAACATTGCTAGATGTGTGGAATCTAAAAGACTTGAAGATATTTGGACTTAAGAGCCATGATTACCATATCTTGAGTGGAATCTAATAGATGGATTGCTACCCAAAGAAGTGTCTGCAAAAGTGTCTAAACCACTAATTGTGCTAAGTAATTTCTTTAAAGCATTGTGCTCAAAGATGCTAAGTGTGGATGATTTGGAGAAAATGGAATCTAAAATTGCGATAGCACTTTGTTAGTTGGAAATGACATTCCCTCCATCATTTTTTGATGTTATGATGCATTTACCTGTTCACCTAGCTAGTGAGGCTATGATTGTTGGACCTATCCAATATCAGTAGATGTACCTAATAGAAAGATACTTGCAAACACTAAAGAATAACGTTTGTAATCCCACCCGTCCAGAGGGTTCTATTGCAAAAGGGTATTTGATAGATGAATGCTTGACATTTTGCTCAAGATACTTTCATGGTATTGAGACTTGATTTAATCGAGTTAAGTGAAATTGGGATGGAGATCATATATAGCCATACGAAGGATTGCCCATTTTTTCTTCAATTGGTCGTGCTTTAGGTAGGGGATATATCTTACATCAACTTAGTCGAGTAAAATGGATGCAAGCACATCTATATGTCTTGAAAAACCGTGATGAAGTGCTCCCATATATTGAGTAAGTTGAAATGTAGTTAATATTAATTTTTCATGAAGTTAGCTTTATTCTTAAACTTCTAAGTTGTTTACAATGTAGTTGCATCTTGTTTTATCTAGGGAGCAAAGGTACTTGATCCAACAAGCAAGTGTTAGGAATGTAGAGAATCAACATAAAAAACAGTTGTGAGAGTGGTTTGAAAGTCATGTAAGTTCTATATATATGAAAATTATTATAATTATTCTATATGCTTGTTTGAGTCAATTATAATGATGTATTGATTTTGAACTTGTTTTGAATAGATTACTCAATTATATGATGAAAGGAAAGTAAGCAAACAACTCTTAGATTTGACTTGTTGACCATTTGAAGAAGCCGTATGTTATAATGGGTACATTGTCAATGATTTTAGATTTTGAAAAAATGAAAGCGATTGTAAGAGAAGAACTCAAAGTTGTGGAGTCTTGGTAAAAGGAGATGCAAGTATGGACAATCGTGATTACTATGGTGTTTTAATTGGTATCCTTGAGTTACACTACATTGGAGGCAATAAGATTGCAATGTTTAAATGTGAATGGAGGGATGTTGACCATTGTGGTAGAGGAATTATGGTTGATAAGTACGGTCAAATTCTTGTGATTGTAACACGTTCATTAAAGAGTAATGAACCTTTCGTGTTAGCATGTCAAGTTGAGTAAGTATTTTATGAGAAAAACGCAAAGAATCCTCAATGGTATTTTGTCATAAAAATAAAACCTAGAAATTATTACAATATACCATCTTTAGAGGAGGAAAATGATGATGAAGAAGAGGATGATGATTAGGAGTCATTCCAACAAAATGATTCACATGGTCATCAAATGAGTTTAACAAGTACTGATGATCAAGATGATGCTATTATTTTATTAGATAGGATTGACATACCAAGCATACTTGTAGATATGGATGATGTTGATATGAATGAATGAGATTAAGTGTTTGAAAATGAATGTAATTTATTTACTTGAAAGTTATGTTATTGTCTTATCTAAATAGTTTTATGTTCATTTGTTTTATATTGTGTATTTATGTATATGATTGATTTATATGGTAATATGCATGTATTAACTAAACTAATTAAATATGTATATAATGAATAGTGTTAAACTATATTGGATTGATCAAAGCAAGAACTTCTGTCAATGGCTAATGGAGGTAGCAATAGAGGAGTTGGCACAAATGGTGTTATTGGAAGTAGAAATGATTTGGCTCATCATGGTTGCTTTAAATTATGCTTTCAGGTTTCTTAATAATGTATTGAAGATACTATTCAAGTAAGTTAATGTGATCTTTATTATTATTTTTCTCTCCATAGGGAAGAAGAAGGGGTGATGGCCTACTCAGAATCCTAAATTGGCCAAAGAGTTCAAGGGAGGGGAAAATATGAGATTGATTGGTTGAATGGAAGACCTATATGGCCTCATGCTCGTGATTTAATAAATGAATGCACGCAACTAGTTAGGGCACAACAAAATGTACCTCTAAAGTTCATAGATTGGAAAAAAAGTACCCTACATCAACAAAATGAAACTTTTTGATAAAGTACTGGTAAGTAGTATAACAAAATCTAGTAACTACTTCTATGGTTTTTTATGATATTCTTATTTGTGTATTTATGTTTCATTCTATTGTAGGAGTATTTCAAAGTTGAGGGTTGAGAGCAAGAGGTTTGGCGATAAATGAATGGTTCTTACTCAAATTATCGTGACTACCTAAAAACAAAGTGGTTTATACCATATGGTAAAGCAACAAAAGAAGCATGAGCAAATGTTCTACCTAGACTAGAGAAGAATGATTGGAATTGTCTTGTAGATTTGTGAAGCAATCAAGATTATATGGAACCATTACAAAGAATTTATTATCAAATTTATTCTTAACTATTGTCTTGTGGATTTGTTGGTTTATGGGTATATTTCATAGGGGTTTATGGGACCGACTTGTCATTCTTAAATGTAGGATGGAAAATCAGAGCAAAAACAATATTGTCCACACTTACGGTTCAAAGAGTTTCCAACAATGCAGCGTGGAAGAGATATATGCCAACAATATTGGGAAGTTCAAAAGCATTTTTTGGTGTAAAATGTCATTTCTAATGAGTTCTTGTGAATTTACTGTTTGGATTTTGATGAATTTAATTGATTTGGTTGTTAGATTAGATGATGTTCTAACATGAATTGTTTCAGCTATGCCTTTTTATTATACTAATTTATACACAATATCATGCTAAGTGGTTCTAGTTAAATATATCAAATATGTTTTACGGCTTAATCTTTTTCTTGTTACCTTTCTCAAGTTTTTTTGTTGGTTACACTATGCATAAAATAGATCAAGTTTACATATGTTTTCTTGTTCAAGTATGATATACAATAACCTTTGTTTGGTACTCTATAATTCAAAATTGATTTCTTGGTGTTATTCAGTTTTTAAATGGAATCAAATTTGTAAAGTTTTTATTTATTTATTTGTTTTATTTTCCTTGCACTGTTTTTCTCTAATACATGTCTAGTCCTTGATAAATCTATTTTTATAATAATTTTTTCTGGCATTATTCATAAAGCTTTTATTTTTAACAAGTTGCTCTAGATGTGCATGGTGGACATACTGATATATGAAGACATTAGCCTGGGATCCTAGAGAGTATATATTCATAGTATATTTAGAGAAAAAATTTATGCTTGCTAACATGCATCTGTTAAGATTGGCTGAGAAATTTGTTCTACAATTTACTTTAATGCATATTTTGCAAGGTTTAAGCTTCTAGGATCATGTGAACAGTAAACAGTACATGTGAACACTAATGCAAATAGTGAGAGAATGTCAAAGGAGAAGAGAGAGGGAATGTGCCTCAATACTCAAAAACCCAAGACTTTTCTTTGAATCAGCTCTCTTCTTATTGGAATATTTAGTTACTATATGCTTTCTATTTGCTCCTAGTTAAATACTTAATTGATATATGCTTCTATTTGTTTTGTCAAATGGTAGAAAGAGAAGACAGGTCATAACCCTAGTAGAATCAAATTATTTGACATCACCCATGTGCAAACTAATGGGCAAGTAGTAAATGAACCAACACAAGAAGCATTGGTATGAAATCTTCTAATTATATTAACATAGCTAGTATATTTTTATGTGGTTTTGTTGCAAGTTATACAATTATTTTTTTTTTTAGATGGCATTGAGGAGTCTCACTATTCAAGTGAATGAGGGGACATTTAAAATATCTCAAGACCATATGTTGGAGGTGTTGGACTTGAGCATCATGGATAAGTTCGTGGCTATGGAGCTAGAGTCACTCCTACCAAGTTATGGGGTTCCTCCTCATCTAGAATGCGTGACCTTGAGAAGTGACTCCAAGAATCTAAACACAAATGTTTGGAGGCTAATGTAGAGTTGAAAGAAGAAGTAAAGCACCTCAAAAGCAGGCTTGAACAACAAGCTATTCAAATGGTAGAACAAAGAAGACCTTTTAAGGAACAACAAGCTAGTCAAATAGCAGAACAAAGAACAAATTATGACAATATGATGACGCAAATGTTGAGTTATATCACCTCACAATTAGCTCAATCTAGTAATGATCACTAAGGTATGAAGATCAACTCAAATAAATATAAAATTTGAGGAGTTATGCTACTATCTTAGACAATGGAAATATGTTTCTGAAATATTCTTTTGTGATCTATGTTTGTGTTCTAGTTTTAGTTCTAGTGTTTTTTTTCTTCATCTTCTTTCTATTTTATCTTTTGTTTCTCTAATTGCTATTTTCCCTTTGTTTTTGGTTGTGTTTACTGCCTATATGATGAGAATTTGCAAAACTTAGTATAGATTGTGGAAACAATTTCAGCTTGAAGTCATTTTCTTTTCAAATTTGATAGCTTTTGTGTGGATTTTACAAATTAGTGAAAGAAAATCAAATGGGTAATTGGGAATTGGAATTAGTATTTATAAGTGGAGCTTTAACATGTGGGGTGTGTTTGAATTGGATTAATCTATGAATGTTTGTGTTTTTGAAAAAAATTTGAACTTTCCCATGTGTTTGGCTTTATGTGGAATGACAAATTATGTGATGAAGTTAGAAGAACTGGTATTTTAGATTGTCAATCTTGAATTTTGGGTCCACTGAGTTTGTTTAATTTTGATATTGAGGCTATGTGATTTGCTACAAAAGGAACTGGAATTACTTGTTTGTGTGATTTGAAATGGAAATTGGAATGTGAGTTTATACAAGATTTAACATTAAGCCCTGGTTGTAAACATCTTACTTCCCATTAATATGTTAGTTTCCTTCTTCCCGTATGAATGACATGCCCTGGTTGCAAATATAGGGCTTATAAATATCATTTTGACCTTGAATACTCATTTTGAGTTTAAGCCCTAGTGCATTACCATTTTGAAATTTGGGTTTATGTATTATTTGAGTTTACATTAAGCCGTTGTTTTGGATGATGAGGGTTCTTCTATGGGGAAAAAAGATAGTATTTTGCAGGCTCTAGTTGTGGGTGGTGGTGTTGGGAGCAATGGTGGTAGGATTTGTGGTGGTGGTGGGAGAGGATTAGATGGTAGAGATGGAGGTGATGTTGGTGGTTCATGGTTTTTGAAAGTAATAATTATGGTAGTTAGCACTAATGCTTACTACCAAAATATGATTGAAGCAAAGCCTGGCAATGAACTTTTGCTTGGAAATTATGCAAAATTCTTGCAAGAGGTAATTAAAAAAAAGAGCTTCTTTGCAAGTTTTTTTATTTATAGAATTTGAGTTCTTGACTTCTTTGTTGGTTGCTACAAAAATTTAGGAATGATAAATAAATGATCATGTGACTCACTGTTTAGAATATTTAATATATAAAGTAAAATTTTTTGTTTGGAATTTAATGATTTCTTTTAACATGTGAATAGGCACTACAACAAAAGGTATTTTCCGTGACAAAAAAATTCGTCACTAAAAGTCCAGTTTTTCGTCACTAAGGACCTTTAGTAACAAAATTGGACTTTTAGTGACGAAACTCATTTCATCACTGTAGCCTCGTCACTAAAAGTCCTGGTGACGAAAAATTTTGTCACTAAAAGTCCGATTTGATTTAAAAAAAAAAAAAAAAACTTTTAGTGACGAAAACGTTTCGTCATTAAATGTTTCCTCACTAAAAACACTATTCAGTGACGAAAATATTTCATCACTAAAAACATTTTAGTTTACTAGATCATATTTAGTGACGAATAATTTTGTCACTAAAACTATGTTCGGGTATATATAGTGACGAAAATATTTGTCACTAAAACTATTTTTAAGAAAATCTAGGCACATATAGTGACAAAAATTTTCACAATAAAACCATTTCTTACAAAATTTTGCTATATTTAGTGACAAAATTTTCGTCACTAAAACAATTTTTTGTTGCTATATTTGTGACGAAAAAATTCGTCACTAAAACTTATTTTCTGTTTTTATTTTTTTCATGGCTTTGATATTAACCTGTAACCTATCATTATATTATTAAAACCTCACATTTGAATAACACATTTATTTCAACAACACATTTGTAAAAAAAGATCCATACATTCCACAAGTAAAAAATAAAACAAGTATCCAATTCAAACTCCTTCCATACAATAATTGTTTGCAATACATACAATAACTCTACCTAAACCCTATTTTAGAACTAACGGAAGATGTCCTCATATGTCTTCAAGTAATGCCAAAAGTAAATCCCCTAAAAGCCACCAATAAGAAATCTGCACAAATATAAAAACAATACTTCGTTAAAATCGTAAAGTAAAAACATTAACTATGTTATGAGAAATATTTCTAACAATGTATTAAGAGTAACCACACCAATAAATTAAAATCACAACTCCTAATGTATAAGTTGTAGAAAACAAATAAAGTACTAACCAAAAAGTGTTTTAACTTGAAGTTGAACCAACCCCATAAGTAAGAGCATCATCATAACCCTTGCTCCTCAAAAAGTTAAGAATATTCTTTTGGACCTCATCTTGCTTAGTTCGTGCATCTTGGTCCTTAGCTCGCTCCTCTTGGTCTCTAGCTCTTCATGATCATAAAAAAGCCTTCATTTACCTCCTTGGTATCTGCAGCCCCGAAGAACGCTACGATTCTTGTAAAAGAACAAATGGTGACTCTATTCTCCATTGTAAAAGAACAAATGGTGACTCTATTCTCCATTGTACCATATCTGATGAATGCTATGGTGAGTAAATAAATCTAACAAAACAGTTTTTATATGAGAATTAACAAGTTTCGCAATAGGTTGTTATTAGATGACTCTAAAATTAATTATGTCATATTTGGTTATTGTGCTTGACAAAAATGTCCTTAATAATAGTTCGCCTCTAAAAAGATTTGGTAACAATCCCAATGGGAAAGGCATGACCCCTCTTCATCTCCTAGCAAGTAAGCCTTCTGCCTTCAAAAGTGGCAGCGATCTTCGATGGTTTGAAAATATCATCTATCACTGTAATCATGATAACCCACTATTGGGGGATGAACTAAGTACATAAATATGGTCTTCCCCTACACTTAGATGGGATTAGAAAAATTGAGAAGAGAGAGTATAAAAGTTTCTAGAGAGTATTTGTATTTGTCAAAACTTGCTTGTAACCTCAGCAACAATATATTTGTGTTTATTAATTAGAAAAGTGTTCATTCATAATTTGATTTTTACTTGTTTAGTCCTCCCATTATGGATTATCCTATTGGTCCCGAGCTCTTGCCTCTTTGAACTCAATTAATACTTAAACAAATATACATTGTACACACAAATATACACTTCCAATATGAATTTAACCCACCTTATAACACCATGCAAGCCACCCACTTGCTCCAACACAACAACCCGCCATAAAACCAATCACAAACATCACAAGTGTAGAGTGTTTACAAGTATTGAAATTGAATAAAGTAATATTTATCACATCTAATTAACAAGTTCCATTCACATTTGTAATAAACTAAAAACACTTCCAATATGAATTTAACCCACCTTATAACACCATGCAAGCCACCCGCTTGCTCCAACACAACAACCCACCACAAAACCAATTACAAACATCACAAGTATAGAGTGTTTATAAGTTTTTAACTAGAATTTGCTTACTTTGCTCAAGCTATGTTTACAACTTTCAGAAAAAAAAATCCAAAGTTACTACAAACAATGTGTATTTAGTCTGCAAAAGAAAAGTAAAAAAAACTTGTAAAAGCTCATTAAATACCAGAACCTAATCCTAGGAATCAATTTAATAAAAACTCTTAATCATACATGACAATGAACACCCATGTGGGGGTACATGTATATTACCTAAATCTATAAATTTTCATTTATCTAGATAAAAATATAGTAAATTATTAAAAGGGGCCGGGGGGGGGGGGTGGGAGGGACTAACCCACCAACCTCAATTAGAAAATAACAAAGCATCCCAATCCTACGGCTTTAATCAACCACTAATTAGCATTTACCAACAAACCAAATCAATAGGTGGTTCTAATTCCTTACATATCTTACAAATGGGTTTGCCAAATCAATCCTCCAAAAAGTACCACTTTTGAGATGGTGAAAACTTTTCCTCCCAATTTATATACTATTTTCTAAACCTATAAGTTCATCATTTTTTTTTTCTAGTTTTTTTACCAAACTATTCCATTCCTTATTACACATGATACATGCCAAAAACAAAATCCCATTAACCGGCTTCTCCGGTTGTCTATATATGTGTTACTTAAACATGTCAATTTCCAACACATTCATTTCCTAATCTTCCTTACACACAAATTAATTAGTGAATTAAAACAAGGTACAAGCCTCTGAGATTATTCACCAATAATTTACAAATAAAATTATGAATGTAGTAAATTAAAGGAAGAGGAAAGTAATGGGTGAGAGAGAGTGAATCATATCGAGAGACCAATAAGGCATTGGAGCTAGTACGCCTATGAAAGAAGTGTATTGATCAACCACACCTAGAGATGTAGGGCCAGCAAAGAAGTAAAAATCAAAGACACCATCAATAACATTGTATGTCAATGAAGTCCCTCAGTAAAACACATCCATCCAAACTAGAATCATCCAAACAATAAGAACTATAGAAATCTAAAAGAATTATAGCAATTGATAAGTACATATATAAGAAACTTTCTTCACAACCATTACACCGTAAATATCAAATACCCAAACTAAACAAAAATGCATATACCCATTACTGTATCAAACAAAAAAATACCCAAAAGAACTAGAATCATTAAACAAAAAAATTAACATCAAGCATTTAGAATCATTAAGCAAAAATACCCAAAGGAAGTAGAATCATTAAACAAAAATTAATAAAAAAATTAACTCAAAAGGAAAAAAAAATACCCATTACACGTTTGGGGGTGGGATGCGAAGAGTCGCAGGCTAGGTGGGAGGCGAAGGGTCATCGATGGTGCGAAAGAATGAATTGTCACGGGAAGCGTTGTCGATGGTGCGAAGGACTGAATCGTCACAAACAGTCGGCGAAGGATTGAAGCATCGTGAACGGTAGATCGGCGACGGTGAGGGGAAGTGAATCGGCGACGATGAGAGAGTGAGAATCAGCAATGGACTGAATCGTCACGAACGGTAGATTGGCCAACGAGTGAAAAGATCGGCGAGTGAAGCGTTGCGAGTAGATCAACAACGATGAGGCTGGGTTTGCTCAAATCGGGTCTTAAGAATGTAAGTGCCTAATTCGTTGCCGGCGATCGAGAGCTCAAGTGTCGCGATTGGAGCTGAAACGGCGCGATTGAAATCAAGCGTCTGATCGGAGCTAAAGCATCGCCGGCGTCTGAGGTAAGGATGGATCGGCGACGATGACGATCGGGTTTTGATGGTGATGGCGTGCTGGGTTTTGGGAGAGGATGGGCTGGGTTTCTTTTGGGAACGAAGAAGGCTATTAGAAAATAAAAAATATGGTAGTGTACTAGTGTTCATAAAAAAGAAATAAAACAGGTCATGGTAGTTTTAGTGGTCTTTAGCGACAAATTCTTTTTCATCACCAATGCTCATTTCGTTGTTGCAAAAGTCATTTTTTTTTTATGTTTTTTAGTGACGAATGTCAGTTTCATCACTAAAGAACCCAAGCTTCATTAAAATTTAGAGACAAATTCATATTTTGTCACTATTGCATACTTTTAGTGACGAAATGTGATTTTGTCGGTAAAAACATATAAGTGCAAAACTATTATTATTTTTAGTGACGACTATTTTTCGTCACTAATTCTCACTTATAACGACAAAAGTATTTTCGTCACTAAAACTATCTATAGCAATACCTACGGTGACGAAATATTTCGTCACTAAAAATTTCAACTTTCAGCAACGAAATATTTCGTCACTATAGATTAATTAAGCTGGTGCCAAAGTTTCCCTCCACTGGCGCTCATTTTTCAGATCACAATAGCGACAAAATTATTTTCGGTCGCTAAATGTTATAATTTTTTTCATTATTAGTGACGAAATTCATATTCAAAAATATTTTCTTACTAATTTTCATCACTAAAAATACATTTTGTTGTAGTGAGCTTTATGGAGATTTTGGAAAAGCAGAGGAGTATTGTGGAAGAGCAATTCTGGCTAAAGTGATGGAAATGTCTTGTCTTTATATGCTGATTTGATATGGCAAATAAAGAAGGATCTTGATCAAGCTAAGATTTATTTTGTTCATGTTAGGTTCTAAAAATTTAGAACAATTGACAAACTGTGAACATAAACTTGTCTAGATATAAATCTTAGAATCTATAGGTATTATTAGATAATACTTAAGGTGATACAAGTCAAGATTTAAGAATATACAAGCTGCAGAAAGAAGAATTCGAAATTTGCTTGGTTTGATCGATCGAAAGACAGGCTCGACCAATTGAAATATGGGTCAGTAGAATTTTAAGTTCGGCTAAACAGTAGTTCAAGTCCTAAAAGGATTAGGGTTTCAAATCTACTTCTCCTAGTATATAAAGGAAAACCTAAGAACGTTTTTATAAAGCTTTTCAGAGAGAGAAGAGTGTGCCTCTTTTGTATCTAGGGTTTTGTACCCAAAAGGCTTTCTTATATCTTCTACCGATGTTATTCCTTGAAGAATCTCAAGCTCCGGTGTTGTAAAAGTTGTTGTCTTCTCTAGTCATCAAATGTGTTGATGATCTAAACCTTCAAGGGTGGTCTTGGAGTCACAAACAGGAGAGTTTGTGTTTTTTTATCACAAGTGTGAGTGCTTGTGTTGCAAAGGCCTAATAGAGAAGGAGTCTGTGGATTCGGAGTTTGCACGTGGTCATGTCAGTAAGTTCTACATGTGGTAGCAATAGGATGTTAGTGATCTAAATCTTATTGTAAACTTCGATTCTCTATAGTGGATTTGCTTTTTACCTTGAGGATAGCTAGGTTAAATCCTCCCTAAGTTGTTTATTGGTTTGGTTTTCCTGGGTCATCATATCGTTGTGTTATTTACTTTTCTCACGCTTTACATGCTATGATTTTATTGTTTTAAACTAGTTCTGAATAATAAACCTAAGTATTCACTTGGTTGATTAATTAAGTTAAACAATCTAGTTTATAAGGATCTAAAACCTAACAGATCAAGCTGTTAAAACTTCCCCAGACGATTGGTAAGAAGGCCAACTTTGTATTTGGTTGTTATACATTGTATTTGGTTGTAGTACATTGGACTTTGATGTATTTTATTTTGTTCAATCTGTTAAAACTGCCTCGAATGATTGGTAAGAAGTCCAGCTTTGTATTTGGTTATAGTACATTAGAATTTTGATGTATTTGGTTAGAGTACATTGGACTTTTGATGTATATGGTTGTAGTATGTGGTTTTTGTGCATGATTGTGGTTTCTAAATATATATATATATATATATATATATATATATATATATTGAGGGCCAAGAGACCCTTAAATAACCTTATTTATCAGGGGTTGTACATTTAAATATTTTAACCCTTGGTTAGTTATAATTTATGCAAGGGTCGGGAATCCCCAATAAAAGATAAAGCACTTGTTTTGAGGGCCACGAAGGCCATCAAAATTTCATTTTCAACGGTGTAAGTTTTGAAGATTATCAAGGGTTGGTTAGACTCTTAAAAAAAAAATTTCTCGAGGTTGTTTAATACATTTTTCAAGGATTTTGACCCCTGAAAAAAGCCAACTTTGTTGTAGTATGTGTATATATGTTTTGCATGTTGATCTCCCTAGCTACTTGCCAAGGGTTCCAACTAGCTTTGATATTAACCCAAGATTTGAAGTAATGGTGTTTGTTTCATGATAATTGACCTTTTATTATTATGTCAAACACCAATTAATTGATTATTTTATTTTTTTGTGTAGGAGAGATTCAAATCTAAATTCCTCATTCTATAATAAAGACTTTTCCAATTAAACTAACTACGACTTACAAAGATATACTTTTTTTTTTTTTTTTTCCATTCAAAGGATGTCACAACACAGTGTCGAATAGAGGCTAATTGTGTGCATTTTTAACATGAATATTAAGATGCTTGTTTCTTACCCACCACAATAGTTCTTTTTCTTATTTAAGTCCTCTTTATACCTTCATTATTTGTAGTACATTTGATAATTAATTATCTATATAGTTTCCACAATGTTGGGTGATGTAATGCCAAGAGCTCTGTGCCTCAACCGGTATTTCTTGATGTTTCTAATGTCAATATTTAGTATTTAAATTTCTCATCTCCATTATAACAATCCAATAAAAAAAATGTTCAATAATACAATTGATATGAATTCATAATGATGTTTGTTGAAGATAATATTCCAAAAGGCCCAATTAAGTGTAAAACTCGTTTAGGGCTATCCTAGACCATGTAGTTCTTTTTTATATATATATATATATATATATATATATATATATATATATATATATATATATATATATATATATATATATATATATATTTATATTTATATTTATATCTCACCAAGGTGTTGTGTATTCATGCACTTCATCATATATTAAAAATGTCGCTAGTGTCAACTCAATAGGTAAGGCAAATAGGCAACAGCCTAAGGTTATAATGAAAAAAGGCCCCCAAATTTTTACTAATAACAATATCCTTGTACCAATTGAAGAATTAATTAAGCCCCAAATATTCACCAATAAATAAAAATTATTTTTTAATGAAAAACTAGTTAAAGAAAAATATTTTCATTAGATGTGGCAATGATTATTCATTTTTCTCAATTTTAGAGTGTAGAACTCATTTAATCTCTCCCACACAAATAGTGAAAGAACACATTAATTTTCCACTAGTAAATAAATTTATACTCAAATTTTATTTAAAGATATCAAATATATAATTTTATTAAAATTTTCAATCATAATTTTTTAGTATTTGGTTGCTTCACTTAATAGTGTTTATTTTAGTTGTGTAACCATTGAGTAATACGATGACTTTGTTTTAATTTTTAATTTTGCATCTAAAAAAAAAGATTTTAAATGAAAAAAAAAAAAAAACAAAAGTTAATTAAGTCTTTTATTAATATTCAAAATATAAGAATAAGCTCCACTTAAAGTAGTCGTCCTAGACTCCACAATGCCTTAAGCCAACGTGAGCCGATTGGCTCCTAAACCACGTAACTCTTTCTATTTTTTCCCCTCTTATTGCTTCCACTTATCTCTATCTCAATCTCTACAATATTAAACCGTGACGCTCCACGCGTCACAAACCAATCAACTAATGTCCAGGCCAGCTCAAGATAATTTGAGGCCTAAGGCGAAAATTTGAAAGGGGCCTTTTATATCTAAATATCACTTAAATAATTTATTATATTTTTTTATTTCAAATTTATTACTAATTCATACTTATTAACATGGATAATTCACCTAAAGTGAGCTAATGATACTTATTATATATGAGTTTTACAAACTAGCACATCACCAATTAAAAAAAAAAAAAGTTATTCAAATATTTATTTATTATATTGTTTAAGTGATATCAATCATCAGTTTGCAAGATTTTTTTCGTAAAATTTGTATTAGTTTTAGCATTTTTCATTTACTTAATGGAGATTAGGTTGCATTTCTATTATTATTATTTTTTTTTTTTTTTTTGTGGAGAAAATACTAAACTTACTATAAAAAGCTTACAAACTGATATGGCAATAAGGTGACCTTCAACAAAAGAATAAATGAGTATTGAATTATTTCATGGGATTGATAACATGTCAATTTATAGGAGTTATATAATAAAACTTATAATATACTAGCATAATATAACTCTAATATTTTAGACATTGGAAAAAAAAGTACTCTTAACTCACAATTTTCTTTAATTTAAAAAATAAAAATAAATAAATAAAAAACCCTTACTGCCCCCATATTTGGGGTCTTTCCATGTTAGGGGGCTTAGGCCATGGCCTAGGCCTAGGGCCGGCCCTGCGTAATGTCTTTATAATGCCAACGTACAAACCAAAGGATCACATGAGGGGTGAGGTCCACCAAAAGCGGTGGCAACTGTATATGCGGGAGTTGCTCTGTGATAAATATATATGTCCGACCGGAAAAAAGATAGATACCTGTACCGACTAGACTAGTAACTGTGCACTGGCTGAGTCCATCTTCAAGAAGCATAGTAGTGTATATATAGTAATAAATACACTGTATAGTATACTATATATAGAGCTTGATTGCACTGTTGCACATGCAGCCAGCTAAAAGGAAGTTTTAGTAAAGAAAGTATGGCTTCTAAACCAGGAATTCTCACTGACTGGCCTTGGAAACCTCTTGGTAGCTTTAAGGTGGTGCTCTTAGCTAATTCTTTTTTTTTTTTTTTTTTTTGCTTGGAAAATCTAATGTTATGGATGTATATAATGTTCACACTTTCACACCAAGTGTCTATATTTTTCAAAAATGATCATGTGTGTGAATAGCGTGTAAAGCGAGTTTGAGGAGATGATATAACTTGGCTTGTTTCGGGTGTATATGTCATCTCTCTCATTGCAGGTGGATTCCATAGATGTGTGAGACCCATTTGCTATGAGAGAAATGACATATACACCTGAAACAGGATATAGTTTTTCGAGTCTAAGACAATTGAAGCCCACTCTCTCTCTTTCTCCTGCACACACGCTAACTCGCACAGTATGTAACTTGTGTTTTTGTTGCTATATTTTCTTGTTAAATGTAGCATAATGGGCCATGTGACAGAAGGGACGTACGGTTAGCCAAGCGTTGAGGGTGGCAATTAAGTTTTTCTTGAAATTACTTTACTAGGGTTTAACACCTTAATACCTTATTGTTTAGTACACCATCGCTGTATATATGAACAAGTTTGTGTGCCTAATGTAAGAAAACTAGGAAGAAAGTAAAAAAAAAACATACTCTCTTGGCGTTGTTTCTTAAGGATAGTTGTTAACATCCTTTTATTTTTGACGAGGTTATTAACATGCAGATGATGGATCAAATTCAAGTTCAATCTTTCTAACATTTGTACTTAGGAACTACTTATAAGACAAATTGAAAACGACCTAATATATTATGGCTACGTTTTGATAATATATACGACCAAATTAAATGGTTTGCATTTTGTATACTAACTTCTCGTGGTTTCATTGTATCATAGTATTTGATCTTGGCTCCTTGGGCTGTACAAGGCATATATTCATTCATAGTCAAGGAAGAGAGTGAAAGGGACCTAACAAACTTTCTCATACTCCCTTTTCTGTTATGGTGGATGCTTCACAACCAGATATGGATTTCTCTTTCTCGTTATCGAAATGCGAAAGGCAGCAAACTACTTGTTGACAAGAGTCTTGAATTTGAACAAGTTGACAGAGAGCAAAATTGGTCAGTACTGCACAATATGGATCATTATAAGCATCAATAGGTATAGGGATAAAATATATATATTTATATATATACAACATTTTTTGTAATTATTGATATAATCTATTGTGATTATTAATATTGTATAATAAAAATTGTGTCAATGACGAATCCATGTAAAACTAATGTGTTTCTTATCACAAATTACCCTCTTATCAATTTTTATATGTATATATATATATATATATAAATAATAGATGGCGTTTATTTTACACATACTATTGCACACAAAGTATATACACATTTTTTTTTTCTTTTTGGCACTAAATTTGTGACCTGTGAACTTTTTGTGCATTATGTTTTATGTTAAAAAATTATGTCCCTAACATTCCTCATAGGAATATATGTATGTAGTCAAAAGCCTTTTAACTTAATTGGCATCTCATAGTATTTCTAATGGAAATGTTTTGGGTTTAAATTTCTTCTCCTCCAATTATCAAACTATTCTTCTCTAAGATCATACAATATGCCACAAATGATATTGACTGTGGCTGATAAAAAATCACTTTTACATGAACTCATTACTTTTTTTTTTTTTTTCATCATTGATAATCGATCCCTTCATAGCTATAGCACAGGAATTACATGCACCTCTAAAAATTTTCTATTGACAAAAGCTAATGAACATAAAAGTTAAGTACAGATTGTAATTGTCTAAAGCGTGTTTTTTTTTTTTGGTTATATTAAACTTCCGTATAGGGATGACCAAATATTACTCAATGGAATCGTATGCTACCTATTCAGCAGCATGGTGCAGAGAACTTCACACTTGCCCATTTGGAGAATAGATGGAGTAATTATATTAATTCTACTTCATGTGGGACTGGTGGAATTTCTTTACTACTGGCTTCATAGAGGATTACACCACCATTACCTTTACTCTCGCTACTAGTCTCACCACCATTCCTCAACTGTCACAGAGCCAATGACTTGTGAGACCTTTATATTTATTATCTTGCTTGTGGGTATAATATGAATTTTATCTACTAATACTTCCCCTTAAATGTATGCAAATAGGTGGGAGATTTTCAGATTCAAAAATAAAATGCTCATTATTATAATATACCTTAAATTAATAATTGATCCTAACAATGATAATTTTTTTGCTGAATCCTAACAATGATAATTAAGATAATAATAAATTAGCTATTTATTAAGATAATAAAAATTTACCACAACTTGATAATATGATTGATTGTGTGTTAGAAATTAAGTGTGTTTTATTTATGTAGGAGTAGAAGATAGTTTAGGATATCAAAAATCTTATAACTCAACTGGACTTCTTAGTATTTCTAATAGAAACATTTAGGAACCCAACTGAAAAAAGATCGTTTATAATTTTATAATTGAGTTTGATCCCATAGAGAAAGCAAAGAGAAGGAGAGGAAATATTCAAATTAGTAACTTGTACTTTATGAGCCATGGGCCATGTCATTCATGTAATGCTAGGTTTTAAAGGTTCAAGAAATGCTTTGCTACGTTTTCGAAAATCAAATCAAGAAATTCTCTGGCATCAAGTCTCAAGTTAAACGTTTAAGAATATCATAGGATGGGTGGGTTGGACGCCATGTGTGTTTGCTATTTGTAGGAGTGAAAGATGTATAGTTTAAGATTTCTAACTTCAATAACATAACTGGTGGGTTTACTATTTTATGGAAAATGATACAATTACTATCAATATTACTATAAAATACTTACAAAATAATGTGATAATGAATGTTATTGATGTCACTTCCACAACATAATAAAAAAGAATCTGCATGGCTAATGATCTTTTATATAAATTTCCTGTATAGGATTATTGCATGTAACATAGGCTCAGCTGTTTTAGAGCCATTAAAGAGAGAGAGAGAGAGAGAGAGAGAGAGAGAGAGAGAGAGAGAGAGAGAGAGAGAGAGAGAGAGAGAGAGAGAAATTTTTAATCTCATAAATCCCACATCAATAATAAATTGAATTTTAGATTTTCGCGAAGTTTTTTTTTTTTTTTTTTTTTTAGAGTTTCAATATATAGCATTCATTTCTGATGATAACTTTTTATCATCAGATTAAGACACTAATCAGATCAAGGTTTTCGTAAAGTATTATTAAGCCAAATAAGCAAAAAAGAAATAAAGAATGAACAACTTACAGTATCCATAATTTTGAAGATACAAAGGATACTTGTGCACAAAATTTATCCAATATATTTTCTATATCACTTTTTGGTTAATAACATGTTTTTTTTTTTTTTTTTTTTTTTTTGAGAAAGACATAGGACTGAAACACACACACAAGGGAGTGGGAACCTGGGTCTAATATCACACAACTCACAACATACAAAAGTCGGTAACTCTTGAATGTTGTGTGAAGGCTTTAAACCCATTGGGAGACACACACTTGGGCGATGTGGGACAAACCCACTTTTGTATGTTATGAGTTGTGTGATATTAGACCCGGGTTCCCACTCCCTTGTGTGTGTGTTTCAGTCCTGTGTCTTTCTTAAAAAAAAATAATAATAATAAAATAACATGTTTTCCTATTGCTACATCGCCTTTTTTTTTTTTTTTCAAAATGCCATGACATGCCAAACTAGCCATATCATAGCCAGCTGGAGATGGTGCCCTCTACCACTATAGGTAAACACGGATTAGAAAATGAGAAAAGAGTAGAACTTGACTAAATTAACTATTTTAGTTTAGTTAGTACAATTTTAAAATAACTATAAATTTATAGGATGAACAATAAATTTCATATTTTTTTTTCTTCATAATTGCCAACGTGGAAGGTTGTCATTACAAAGTACGAGGCCTATAGTAGCGTTTTCAAAACGTCGCTGCAGGTCCATCTAGCATTGTTGAACATGAGGCTACACTACAAAACACAATTTATCACTTTCGATTTTGCAAAAGAATTATTAAATTTTTTTTGTTTGTAACATTGTTCTTAACCAATTAAAACATGATTGTAACAAGTGAAAATTTTCATTTTAACATTTAAATGGTGAGTTGTGAATATAATTAAATATATGATATTACAGGTTTCATTTTCTGCATCATATAAAATTTTGGACCCACTACTTCCTATTTATGCCTCTTTATGATTACATTTATGGTACTATGGACAAATCCTCCGATGCACTATATGAAACTTCTCTCAACAAAGAGGAAGAAGTATTGTCCCATGTAGTGCATCCAACACATCTCACAACACCAGAATCAATTTATCATTTGCAGCTTGGATTTGCTTCCTTTGCCTCTAGCCCTCACATTTCAAAATGAAACATGTGGTTAATGTTGCCCATTACATTATTGTCTAAGATTTTAACTTGGATATATGGTCGAACATTTGTGGTTGAGAGGCATCGTTTCAATAAGCTCAGTTTACAAACTTGGGTCCTCCCCAAGTATAGCATACAATAAGAAAAAATTTCACCACTTTTTCTTTTATTGTTCTGTTTAAATTTAATTTCTTCTTTTTTCTTTTTCCCCAACTTTGGCCAACATTTTATTCATCTACTTGATGCCATAGCACTTTTTGCAATGGCACAATGACTCTATCAATTATTTAATTGAGCAAGCCATACTTGAAGCTGATAAAAAGGGCTTTAAAGTGTTCAGTCTAGGTCTCATGAACCAGGTAAGTGTTAGTTTTCTCTTATTCTTTTTATTTTTTTATCTTTTATTTTTAATTCTATTTATCTATCTTTTTTTTTTTTCTTTCTTTTCATATATGCACTGGTCAGATAATTTTTTTTTCCCTTTGGTGGTGCACTTGGAGACAAGTAGAGTTAGTAGACAACAATATGAACGCATATCTTTTGTTATAATTATGATTAAATAATTAAATTAACAATTTCTTAACAATTTACATAAACTTTTGAAAATGGTTTATCTCCCATTGTATTAGAGACCAAGTGATCTTAAGTTCGAACCTATTTTTTATCTCTCATTTATCCTAAAACCTGCAAATATTATTTGAAAAAAATGGTCCAATGGACATGACAAAATATACCAAAACCAATTAACCAATAATGGAGATAAATGGTTGAGTGGGCTAGCTTGACATATATAGTGAACCCAAACCAACCAGCCCAAAATATTCAAACCCATCACCTGTGGTTTGGTTTGGATCAATTATTTTAGCACCTACAGCTTAGCTTGGGTTAATGGTTTTTCAGCCCATTGAGGTCAGTTTAACTTTTTTAAAAAGGGCAATGATACATTGATACTCTTAGTCTCTTACACTCAGTTTTTTATTTTATTTTACTGATACATCCACTTTCATGCATTAAAATGTGAATATTTCTGCATAATTATGGACATTGATGTAAAATAGTGGATGTAAATGAGTGTAAGAGGGTATTTTCCTTTTGGAAAAACCCCTTCAAAACCAACCCAGTCACACCCATAGGTCGGTTTTTTCTCTCTCTCCATAAAGTTTAAGACTTAAGTGATGATAGGGATACTATAATTTTAATATATTAATAGGGACAGAGCTAGAATTCTTAGTTGAGGGGGAAGAAGTTTAAAAAAAAAAAAAAAAAAAAAAATCATAAAAATCCAAATAAGTATCTATTTAGTGTTTTTAACAAATAAAACTATTGTTTCTTATATATTATATTTCAATCATCTATGAAAAGGGAACTAGACAATTCTTTTAAATCTAAAAAATCGTTAATGATTGTCATAGAAGGAATAATTATTATTACAAAGTAAACATGAATATAAGCACCATACATAATTCATTAAGTATAAATTTTTTACTTTTCTATAGGTATGTTCATTACTTATCAATTTATAATTAATCAGTTTGCAATTTATGAATTTATATATTATCAATTTATTAGCTAGTTATATTACTATGAGTCACTAAATTTGGGTAAGTGTCACAATTTTATTTAGTTAAGTTGGTGTGACATTTTATGCAATTGTTCTGTCTTAGTTAAATATAGTCACACATAAAAGATAGTCTCTAGACAGAGATACAAAAGTCAAAACACATAAATCAGTATGTAAAAAGATTCCAAGAGATAGACAAAACACATAAATGCGTATGGAGGAAGAGAGAAAAATCATATGAGTCACTGACTCACTGGCCAAAGAGTCAAGCGTTGCAAAATGCAAAGAGAGAAGAAATACTTGCAATGATAATGGAGATCTAACTAGCAACGGTGAATGAGCAAAGTGTAAATGCATGGCTGCTGGCGATGGCAGTGAGGCATCAGCTTGTAATTTTCTCTTTGAGGTTGAAATGGTTTTTATTTTGTTATCACAATCTAAAAATGGGCTTACTTATTTTGTTAAAATTTTTAATATTGTTTAGGCTGAAATGGATTTTGTATGAGCTAATTTTTGGTGTTGTTTGGGCCATTTTTGGGTTTAGGGTGCAAGAGTTTGGGGCTGATCTGTGTTATTGTTTGAGCATTTTTTTGGTTTAAAGGGCCAAGATTTTGGACTGGCCAGGTTTAATATTTTTGGGCCTAACTTTTAAATCAATCACATTATATATATAATATATATATTTTTTCAAAATATTAGGGGGGCATTGCCTCCCCAATGTCAAACTTAGCTCCGTCCCTGTATATTAACCATACAAATTGATTTGTCAACTTTTAATTTTTAAACACAGGATTTAAAAAAAAAAAAAAAAAGATTAGATATTTTTTTATTATGCTATTTTTTTATATAATATTTATTATGTTATTGATATGACATCCATCATATTATCACTATCATGCTAATTTGTAAATATAATGTAATAATATTAGTAGGAGATTTTACATTTTTTTCTTAAAATTTTTGCTGGGTGAGGAACTCAATAGTTATGGTGGTCTATATGTCCGGAGGCATCCTCAGCTGAAAATAAAGATAGTGGATGGATGTAGCCTTGCAGCTGCCGTAGTGCTAAATAGCATTCCCAAAGGAACAACACAAGTGCTCCTTCGAGGCAAAATCACTAAGGTTGCTTCTGCCATTGCATTTTATTTATGCAAATGAGGCATTCAGGTATATATGTTTAACATCTAATTAGTTTCATGTAATTTTATTTAAAAAAAAATTAGATTCATGTAATAATTTTTTTCAAATTAAAAAAAATACATGTAATAATAAGACTGAAACCCATAATTGAAAAATTAATTTGATATCACAATTAAAGTGCAGCACAAATATTTATTCTTTTTTTGCCACCACCAAAAAAAAGGTTTAGATTAATTCGTGGTATTCGAGCTTTTTTTTTTTTTTTTTTTTTACCAAAAAACAAAAAATCTACCTTGCTAATAAAGTATTTTTGAAATTATAATAAAAAGCATGTATCTAATAATTTTTTATACAAATCATTTGAAAATCCAATAGTTGGATTACATATTCTCTATATTTTTAATACACAAGCCAAATTTCATATTAATCGAACATTATTTACTATTTGATCTATAAACCGATTTTTCATACATAATTTTAAAATACAAAAACTTGCATTTTAAAATTTTAATTGATAACCTAATTATTGATTTTTAATTATATTGAAATTTTGTAAGTAAAGATAATATATATACGAAGATAATAGTGTAAGGATTTATCAAAATTTGCATCTAAATAAAGAATATTGAGTTGTGTATCTCTCTCTATCTCTCTCTCGTGTTGAGTGTGATAGGAGAACTACATTATGTTGTATAGTTCAACGAGGTTGGATTTTATTAATGAACTACGTACATCACGAAGTGGTGCTGTAGTCGGTTATTTGTACAACCATTTATGAACTTTGATTTTTTAAGAAAAGCTCAAAGACGGAATAGCTTACAATTATTTTGGGATGAAATGGGCCAAAAACAAGGTAAACTACTGCTTTTACCTTTTAACATGACCTCATTTTAGGTGGCTACATTACATGAGGAGGAGTACATGAAGCTTAACAAAGCCTTGGACAAGAAGTCTGAGAGTAGTTTGATCCTTTTCAAAACCTACGCTCAAAAGGTGAACCATCAAATATTTAAGCCTATGCTCAATTATTCTTGAATATTTAAACTACTCTTTCACTAATTTGTAGATTAGATGAACATGCCACAGGCTAAAATATTCTAATATCTAGCTAGAAATGGATTTTTCAACCATGAACAACATAAATAACACTACAAAGTTTTACAGATGTGGTTAGTAGGAGATGGATTGACTAAAGAAGAACAGTTGAAGGTGCGGAAGGGAACATCATTTATTCCCTATTCACAATCGCCACCAAAAAAATATCGTAAGGACTGCATGTACCATTTCACACCAACAATGTTGATTCCCCCTTCTCTTGTGAATATCTACTCTTGTGAGGTTCGTAATGTTAGATTAAATAAATGAATAAATTTATAATCTCCTAATAGCTTAAATTTTTGAGAGAATCAGTAATTTAATATAGTATTAGAATAAGAGATTTTGAGTTTAATTTTCTGTGTCCACCTTATCTTCTATTTAAATTTACATGTGTTGGGCTCTACCCAATTTAATATTACTATTAATGGGAATTTTGTGATAAGAATCAGTCACTCCCTTTCGTTTGAAATTTAATGCTGAATGACACTATTATTTTAAATTTGATTTTTCCAATCACTTTGCTGATGGAAGCTTTGAAATATATGTGTGCAGAACTGGTTGCCAAGAAGGGTGATGAGTGCATGGCGTATAGCTGGGATGGTGCATGCATTAGAAGGATGGAATGAGCATGAATGTGGTTACACAATGTCCAACATACAGAAAGTTTGGCAACCGATCGAGTCTTCATCATGGATTTCAACCTTTGATGCTCTCCGATGAATCTTCATAAATATGAGACTTGTGCAATGGATAATGCATTTTCAAACATTTTGTAATACTTTATATTATGTCTCATATAACAATACTACGTGATATAATATTTGAGAAACCATCTAAATATATAATTACATGTTCTTTATATTACATGTCATTAGAAGCTAGGATAATAAAAGATACGAACCAATTGCTTGAATGAATTGAAAATAATTTAATTATTTCCACTCATTTATTCATACAATTATCTTTTATCTTTTTGATTGGTGTAAATAAAGTTGCTATTGTCTTTTTCTATACCATGTTCAATTATTATTATTATTTTTATTTGGTTCGAGTGGAGGCCCATTAAAAATAATGGGCATGTAACATGAGATAACTCTAAACTCCCTCATGCAGACCTTGTAAGGCGAATTCTAAAATTCCTTTATTAGTTGAGTACCGAAAAAGAAAAAGAAAAATTCAGTTTAGTCAATTGAAATTCATGTTTATATAAAATTTCAAAATAGATATATAGCAATTTGAATAAGAGGTTGGAATAGCTTGTCACATTCTCAATTTCTTAATGATATCCTATTGATACTAGTAATTTTTAGCAATTGCATATAGCTAGGTGGCTGGCCTTATCGTAGCCTAAACTACCATATTTAAGTATATTGATTATGAGTGCCCTAAAATGTGACCCTTGAATGTTAGTGGCCTTTTTAGAAACAGTTTGGTGTAGCCAGTCATAAATATGGACTTAGAAATATACTGTTAACTCTAGGATAGGATGAATAGAGAAGGTGGCTCTTACTTTAGGTCAAGAAAATCACTTACCTAAACTTGAGTTTTTAGGTATGAAATTGAGAAAATGTTAGGTACTCAATACCTTCTAATCGAATGGATACGGTTTCCAATTGTGTTTTAAGTACAATTGCATCTTCCATATTTTAGAAAGATGAAAAATTATGAGAAGTCTCACTTTTCTTAGAACTAGCATTCTTTCTTGTAAAACCCTACATATATAATCACTCTTGAGAGTGTTTTTAACGTAACTCAAAGGAACAAACACAAGTTAAGAACCATTATTCTTAGAGGGAATTTTACAAAAAATAAATTTGTTAAAATTTATTTTGACAGTGTTTTTGCAATAATAAAAGTTTTTTTCCCTACCATAAAATATGACCTATCTTATTATTGGAAGGTGGTTTATATTGGTTTTTTTTTTGGATGTTGGTGTAGTAACTACTAGCTAGACCCCGAAATGACCCTAAAAACCACCATTTCCCATGATTTTGTTGGCAATTTTTCTCAAAGAAAATATGGTTTCAAAGTTTCTTCTGCTGCATATTTACACATAAGGGTGTTCACCAAACCGCACAAACCATAAAAAACACACTAAAACTATTCGCAAAATGGCTTAATTGCGCTGCACCACCAAATAACAGTGCACCATACCGCATGGTGTAGTATAGTTTTGAGTTTTATAATAAGAAAACTGCATCTTTGATCGCACCATTTCTATATATTAATATATTTATTTTTAAATATTAAATATATTATTAATATTTTAATAACCTTAGTGTAAGGGCAGGTATTTGATCCTAAGCCCAAAAGGTAAAAGGATTAAGACTCAAAGAGCCCAATACAAAGAATTTGTAGAGATTGGGCTAAAAACTAGGTTTCAATGAATTGGACAACGTTCACAATGGATTGAAGATGGTAAGAAAGCAAGGAAAAGACAAAGAAAAACAAGTTTTTGCAAAGAAATTCTTCCTCAAGAAAGTCCGAGAAGAGTAGTTCTTGAATATATTGCTCTTTGACTTGATTACAACTACAACTCTTAGTGCTATAGTATTTTTACTATCAATTCTCCAATCCCCTCTACAATGGGATTTTTTTTCTTTATATTACCCTTCTTCACTCCATCTCGGCCGTCCACGTGTTGATCGGATGGCTAACTTTCCTTGTCCTTTCAGCACATTCCTAAAGTTTTTAGAAGTAGCTATAAGGCTGAATATCACTTTTCAGGTATCACCTCCACATTAATGCGGCAAGAGAGTTAGCTACAGAGTATTCAATGCCGTGGCAACAACTTTCCCTTAGATATTTCTTACTTTCCCATTGCCTTATCCCTTCTTGATGCTTATCCTAACTAGTAGAAGCGCCTTAACATTGCTCTTGATGGCAAATCCACCCTTCTGACCTTTGCTTTGTTAAGCCAAGGTGGCACTCATCCTCGGACCTCCTTCCCGAACCCTCATGACTAGACCCCTTTCTTTATTCACTAATGTGCACTTCCACGATAACGTTTACCCGTCTTCGGACTATTAAATGCCCTCGGACAAGGCCCATGGCCCAATATACACTTACGGGCCTGTCACCCATACATTTAGTTTTTGTTGAGGTACAAATTTTCGAACCCTAATTTCATTAGCCCACTCCCTAAAAAAATCCCCACACAAGCCCATAAATTATTTTGAGCCCACATAAATATTCCCCATATATTACCCATATATTCTCCATGTTATTGGACTCCCATAAATATTCCCTATATAAGCCCCATAAATTGCCTTGGGCCCTCTCACAAATACTATCCATTATATCCCACATATTATCCAAGTTGGGTTTTCACAAAAATACTCACTATATTGCTACCAAAATTATGCTATCTCCAGAGAAAAGCCCAAAATCATTTAACTTGTGGGCAAAATCCGAGAAAGCCCAACCAAACCCCCTCTAAAGCCTGTTACGATATGACACCTCTAAAACCCGTTACGATACGACACCCCTAAAACCCCGTTACGATACGGCATCCCCAAAGCCCAAATATTAATTTGGCACCTATTTTACAAAGCCCAAATACTAATTTAGCAATATCTCATAAAAGCCCAAATAATTTGACACCTATTTTACAAAGCCCGAATACTAATTTGGCAATATTTCATAAAAACCCAAATGCTAATTTGGCACCTATTTTACAAGCCCAAATACTAATTTGGCAATATTTCAAAAAGCCCAAATGCTGTTTTGGCTCATGCCTACAAAACCCAAATATTATTTTGGCAACTATTTCATAAAGCCCAAATGCTATTTTGGCACATACTTACAAAACTCAAATATTATTTTTGACACTTGTTTTACATATACTAAATCCCTTATTCATGGGAAATATAATTACTCATTCCTCAAGAAATACCTCTCTTACAAGATTTATTAAAGCCCATGTATATCACCCATGACAAAACTATTCATTCTTGTAGGGATAATCAAGCCCAAAGAAGCTCAATTGCAAGGACAAGTTAACCCAGCCCAGCTCACATGCAAATCCCAAAGAAATTTGAGGCTCACATGAGCTAACCAGCCAAATTCAAAGACAACTTAGCTGGAGCCCATTACCATCAAGTCCCAGGTTGTCCAATCAGATTAGAAGAAGGACACGTGTCCATCGGGGGTTGAACCCTTCCTTCACAAATTGAAATTCCATCATTTCTCCTGTGGCGTAAAGCTTAAGTGACATGACAGAAAGTCGGGAAGCTTCAACCGGCTATCCTTTCTTTCTTCTCCAACCCATTCGGTCGAGAACCAAAAGCAACCATGACCAGGCCAATAAAGCTCTTGAAATAACTTGAAATCAGTTCATTTTCATACTAAAAACATGTATTCTCTGGTTCATGGACCAAGCACATGAACCTCAAATGGGGAAACTTAGGAAAATGTGGTTTGGAAGGCACCAAGGGGATCCCGGCAGAGTTCCTAGTAAGGGCTCCAAGATTGACACCTGGCTTGGGGTAATACAATCTACCCTAGGGAGCTTTGATTCTAGCAAAGAAGATAACCAAGATCATTAGCCTAATGCATGCTTTAATCCCATCGGCCAAGGCCAATCAGCATTCAATGCTAAGTCAAAATCTTTGCTGTTATTACCCAATACAAGAAGAACCTTCTAAAAGTTGAGCTTACCACTCTTAGCCGAAATCCTAGGAACAGTTCTCTAAGGATTTTTTGAAGATCGAAGAAGATTTAGCATAGATTATTTGCTAATTACTCCCTCAAACTCAACTATAAATAGAAACTCTCCATTAACATTTAGGGGGGGGCAATATACTAAAAGACACACTAATAAAAAGGAGTTCTTCCTTAACCTCTCTGTTTAAGCCTTCTTCAAGCTCTAAAAAAAGTCGGTAAGTTCTTAGTTTCAAGCTTAGGAACTAAGTTCCCCGACTCCTAACTCAAAAACACTCCTCATAGACTCATAAACACTCATTTACCCCCAGCAAAAAGCCCCAGTAGCTTTACTATACACTCTCACTCATTACTCATACTACTCACAAATGACTCTCTCTACTCACTACCTATACTATATCCACGAGCATGCCTTAGCACTATAATGATCTTGCTGCGCTAACTGAAATCTCTCTCTATCCTTTCATCTCATACTAAGTTTTTCTCATTATTTGTTATAATGGAACCCATAATATTCATTTACTAATCTACTATTGAAGGTTATGATGTAACTATCATTATAGAATTTTTCCCTCATATTATTGTGTTAGAAGACTCTTCTCCAGAGCCCACGGATGATGAGTTTGAAAATGTGTATACTTACCTTAATTTGTGAAATAGCTAACAGCTGGAAGTTTTTTTTTTTTTTGTCTTACTTTACCATTGGGACATTTTACCGTTGGGCTATCTTTTGCAGAAACATTTTACTACTGGGCTATTTTCTACAGAAACATTTTATAGCTGGGCTATTTCTTACAATATGTATTTTTTTAACCATCTTTGACGTGTGTCTTTGTAGGGATTGGTTATGGGCCATTCTTGTCAGCCTCAATCTAGGCCCAAGGCATAAAATACAGTGAATTCTTTGGATCTTCATCGATAGCCTTTGGGCCGTGCATCAAGCCCATCGCCGAGTTTCGGTTTAGGCTCCCAACCCAATATAAATCTCATTTTTTGGAAAGAAAACTTTTTTGCCCCCAATAGTTTTCAATATATATATATATATATATATATATAGTTTAATAGCCCTAGCAAGTGTTAATTAGGAAAGACCGCCCAAAATAAATAAAAAAATAGCTCAATAGTTTAAAACTTGACCCAAAATAAATGAAAAGAATCAGTTTTGGATTGGGCAAGAAAAGCCCAAAATTGGAAAATATAACGGCTTTAAATTGTTCAAATCACATCTTAAATACCGCACTTCCCATGTGACCATAAAAATAAGTTGCGGTGCAATTATGATTTGATTAAACTGCATCACAAAGTGCATTACTAAAAATGGCCTAAAACTAGACCCTTTTGCATTGCAAACACCTGTAGTACACGTGCACAAAGTATTTGTATGTGTCATGCGTGCTTCATGCCTACATGGCGAATCAAGAGTGATATTTTCATCCTTAGATAAGATATTAATTTCATATTGATCTTGATGACCTTATTCATTGGTCAATATAAAATGGGATATTTACCATTGTCTCTCTTAATATTGGTTAGGTTTCCTTGCAAACAAATACTAAAACTGAAGAGACAAATCATTTTGGTCAGCCAATGGGTTAAAGTCCATATACGTACGTACGCATGCTTCAACAATGAATGTTGTTGACAAATAGGTTTTGAATAAGTTTTGTGCCACATAAAGTGTCACAATTCACACCACAACTCGCCCATGTGGTGAGTTGTGGTTGGTGGAAGAGTGTCCCCACATAGACTCATTACTACCTCTCCACCAATCACAACTCGCCACATGGGCAAGTTGTAACATTTATTGTGCCACTTTATGTGGCACAAGACTTATTCATAGGTTTTTGGTAGATGATTTGTAGATCATTTACTAGCCCTAAGAGCTACTTTGATATCTATTCTAATCCACCTAGGGATTCACATTAATTCACCTTGGGATTTTTGTTAATGTCTTAAGATTTTTCCACCTAGACGTATTAATTCAACTTAAAATTGAGTAATATTAAGGATAGTATAAATTTTACAACATAAATCTTACAAATTAAAATGTCACTGATTAAAAATAATAATAATAATTCAAACATTAATTTTAATTTGGTGTTTAATTGAGACCAATTATATTTCTGTTACATCAATTTGTAAGCTTTATATAGTATAATGCGTAGCCAATATAACATTTTCCATTAGGACAAGTGTCATCCCATTTTGAGATTTTTGTCCACTTCAATGTACATGTTTTAATCCTCCTTTCCCTCAAATCAATTTTTTGCAGTGTTCTAATTTTTACATTGTAAGTGAATTCTATTGTATCACATCTTGTTCAAATTTCCCCCACACAAAATATGTTGTTTTGCTAGCATGTCCAAAACCCTCAGAGGCAGAGAACCAGACACACTACAGAATGTGGTTGAACAAGGTTCACGTGCTTATTTATTGGCATGCATGTGGACTTACGTGCCAAACTAAGAAAAACAACTTTAATCGAAAGTGAACTGTACCGGCATTATCATTTCACAACTATTATCATTTTAGGACCTTTCTAGTTTTTAGTTAAGTACCTTAATAATAGGACTTTTAGGTTAAAAATTATTATTCATTTTCTCTATTATTTTATTAGAGTTTAAATTAGGAACATAATTATGGAAACATGTATGTTTCAAACTCGATCAATATCTTTTTATTTGATGCGAGTTTTGAAAATCGAACTATTTGATTGCATGTTCTTATTATATTCTCTATGTTTGTGAAATTTCAAGAAAATTAAATATCAATAACTATGTCATCAATCAAATATTTAAATTTTAAGTCTTTGTGATCTAAAATAATGAATAAAAAATAAGTTTATTGATCGAATAATAAGTAATATCCGATTTGAAAGAAATTTGACATGTATGTTAAAAACATAAGGACAATGATATCTAACAGCTAGATTTTCAAAATTCACATTTAATAAAAAGATATCGACAGAGTTTGAAGGATTTTTTTCCAAACTAATTTTGAGAGAAACCTTTTTCTTAAAGGATATTCCTTTAAAAAAAAAAAAAAAAAAAAAAAAAGATTTTCTAAGATGGATAAACAATTTTCTAAGATGGAAAGAAACCTTTTCCTTAAAGGATATTCCTTAAAAAAAAAAAATCTAAGATAAGTAAACAATTTAAGATGAGGGAGTAAAATTAAGGGGCAAATGTTAAATTAGAATGCTCTACATTTCAAATGAAATGAAGAGTATCCATGTCTTGGTGAAGACTTCGTTTTGTATTTTATTTTTTGGTTTTTTTAATATAATAATAATATATATTGTGTCATATTAGTTAAAAATTATAAATGATATGATACTATATACATATTTAGAAATCAATAATACTTTCTTATATTTTCCAGCAAACGTGGAATTACTCAAGTCGGTTCCTCGTGAACTCCGTTAGCTAGGCGAGGGTCCTTCCCCCTCCTAGTAGTCAGTCCGTTCCCTCGGGGAGAATAAAGCCTTACTCTCGTTTAGTTCGAACGTAGCCCGCAAGAGTCAAGGGGTTGTAGGGGCTACTTCCTATGTTACTAGAAAACCTTTAAAACTACTTCCACATGGACTAGATTTAACACCACACTTTCCTCCATATGGACAATTCTTGTGCAAATTCATTTTCTTCTTATTTCCATTTTTATTAAAAGGGTAATGTTATTATTAGAGAGCCATAGGACCCGTTGGATTAAGGAGATAAAAAAGTGGGAGGATAGAAAATGGAGAGTAAATGAAAAATTGGGAGAATAGAAAAGATTTTAGTTTTTCCTCATGGTGTTTGATTGGGGGAGAGGAAAAGTAGAGAGATAGAAAACTCCTTTATTTATTTATGAAGAAAAATGAGAGGATAAATAATGAAATTTGTATAAATTAACTCTCATGCCCCTATTATATATATATATATATAAAATGATTTCACATTTTTTTTAATTAAAAATTTGTATATGAATGAACACTTCATTACAAAATATATGTAAATTAGCATAAAAATCCAAAATAGATGAACCAAAAAAAAAAATCCAAATAAGAAGGGGAAAAAATCTATGGGTAATTGAGTAAGAGATTATGCAGCGAAAGCCTCATGGCTCCATTTGCTTTGGAAATTTTTATTTTACAAATTCTGAAGAAGGAAAAGTCTATGCATATGTTGTGAAATAGTTTTTTATTTATATTTAAGTGGAAGTAATATACAACTCAATGGGATGTCATAGCATAATGATTTATGATAGACTTTGATTGTGGTTTTCTTTTATCACAACCTTGGAGACTCCTTCACCATTTAGAATTGTTGGAGATTACTTATTGTAGAAACTATCGTTGTTTTTTTTTTTTTTTTTTTACTTGAACATGTGGGTTTCGAAATTTATATTCACCATGGAGGTAAATTATAGTGCAATTCGGGTTGAGTGATAGGCATAAAAAAAGAAGAAGGAATTCTTCATAGTTAATTTCTCTTTCTGTGGTGATGGGAGATAAATTTGTATAGACCAATACGATTGTGACTTTAGAGTAGCCCAGTGGAAGCATGAAATTGGTTTAGCTTGTGATGAATCCAGAGGGCTAAATTCTTATAAGTGGGGGAGATTGTAATACTCGAAAAAAAAAAATTAAAAGGAGGGATATTTAAGTAAATGTTTTGTGGGGCCAATTTTATAATTTGTAATTATAAGGGAGTTTTTAGAAAATAAGGTTGAAACCCTAGCTATATTTACGCTTATTAAATCAATGTATAGAGAGGGCTGTAATGTAAGTGCGGTACTTCAAGGATGGCCCACGTCCTTGTCTTTCCAAGTGTGATATAGCACTAGGAGCTATAGCCTTACCTTTTAAGGCATTAATGGTGGCAAAATAAATAAATAAATATATATATATATATATATATATATATATATATATATATATTTATAGAAAAATATAATGATAGGTGGAATTTGGTGTAAGATAAGCAGACAAATGTGAGATATTTTTAATAGTCTTTTTTTTTATTGGGTACAGTAACAAGTCTTTCTTGAATTATTTGATTATTGAGTAAATGGTGTTTGTAAATTTGTTAGGTGAGATCTAAGGATTTTAGAGAAAGTGTTGGGGAGAAGTTCTTTGTGATGAGCTAGCTGAGGTAAGTAACCTTATCCTAATTGGGTTTTATTTTGTTTATATTAATGTATTTTTTAACTACTGAAGATTGTTTATAATTGTTAGAATTTTTATTTCTATTGTATTATTGATTTCGAGTAAAGGATTATTACAAATATATTTTAATACTAAGTATATGATTTTTATATATATGTATTTGAATAAGATATATTTTTGTTAGAAACTATAATTTCATCTATATGATTATGAACAATCTGACTATGAATTTATTTTAATACCCAATCAATGGGGGTTATTCATTGGTACTACGATACCTAGCCAATGTGGGTTATTCATTGGTACTCTTATACTAGTATTAAGTGGGTGTATTTTATTCTTGAAATTTTTGAATTTGATTAGATTGTTTATTAAAACTTCTTCTTCTTATTAAAAGGAAAAGAGAGTGAGAAAAGAACAAGCAAAGAAAATCTTCCTGTTGTTTTGTGATTGATCTTTTGAAAACTCATTTGATAGTTTTGCCTAATATAGTCGACCTACCTAAGGTTAGTTTGATTTGTAGGAGATTCTCAGAGGTTTAATTGTTGAATGATAGTTTACTATATGCCCTATTCAAAATTTGGAGTGCTTGATCATTATTAGGGAATTGACTATTGCAGAACTTTATTTCGGGGTTAAGGTTTGATGTTAGAGCTACGATTCCTCGATTTTAGTTTATATGGAGTTAGGAAATTAATGGAAAGTTCGTAGTGCGAAGGGAAAATCAATTTGTGGTTATTGTTGTTCACATTATATTATATGTTATTATATAAATTCTAAGGGTGTTTAAAGAATTCAGCAATATATCGGTGGACTTCCTTGGATTCTAATGCTAAGGACCAACTTTCTTTTGGATCATTGTCCTTGTTAGCGTTGACCTACATGGATTACCATTGCCTAATTTATGTGCGAGGTAGTCCCTAAAAGTTTTTGAGACATGTTCTGTTACTTAGAAGTTTGAGGTCCTAATTTTCTTTCTATGGACTTGGAGGATTGTTTAATATCTTGGGGAATAAGTTTTGATGCCAAAAATGTAATTCTTTGAATTTTAAGCGATAAGAGTTAACGGATTGGTGCAATTTAAAAATAAGGTGGATACAACACAAGAATGTGGTAGTATTGAATTGGACAAAAGAACCATAATTTTGATTGGATATTGAAGGTTTTGGGATGGCAAGAGAGTTTATTTTGAAAGACTATTACAATTTGAATTATAGTTAATTGTGGTGCATTTGTTTTATTTTGACAAGCAGTTAATAATTATAAAGTTGCATTGTACTCTAAGTTCTAGGCTGCTGGGACAATATTATTTGCTAGTAAAAAACAAAAAAACAAAAAACAAAAAGGGGGTTTGAGATACTTCATGGACTATTCCCTTCTAGCCGATGTATACTTAGAGACTTGTTTTCATAATAGGCAATGTAATTATAAGGAACCCATCCCTTCAATGAGTTCCAACCCAAGTATCATCTAGAGGTTAAAAGTGAATAAATGTTACTTATTTGTGAAGATAATTTATGATTAAGATAGACGTTCTATGATAGACCCTTATATCAATGCTTAATAGATTATTTATGGATACTTTGGAATTTCTATCTTACAAAACTTGAGGTAGAAAAGATATAGTGATATACGCTTATGTTGTAAATTTTTTTTGAACTTAGGAAGGATTGGAAATTTGGATACAGTACTTGATTTTGACGTAGAGAATTAAACGGATGCTAGCATTCAATGGTCTATGGTGAATCTCAAAATTGTGGATTTCCCTAGTTGTAATCTTTGGAGACTACTTAGGCCTTGGAATCTTGATGAAATTAATAATTGATGGAATATTAGTTATTTTGGTTAATCTAAATGGATGGGCCTTGGAACTTTTATTCATATTGAAGGAACTTAGAGAGCTATTTAGACTAGAGATATGTACATCTTTAAAGAATCTTATATTTTTTGTAATATGTTTGTTCTTAAACTATGGGTAATTGAGTACGAGATTATGCAGCAGAAGCATCATGGCTCCATTTGCTATGGAAATTTTTATTTTACAAATTACGAGGAAGGAAAAGTTTATGCATATGTTGTGAAATAGTTTTGAACTTATATTTAAGTGGAAGTAACATACAATTCAGAGAATAATGATTTACGGTAGACTTTGATTATGGTTTTCTTTTATCACCACCTTGGAGGCTCCTTCACCATTTAGAATTATTAGAGATTACTTATTGAAGAAACTATCGTGTTTTTTTTTTTTTTTACTAGGTTTACTTGAACATGTGGGTTTTGAAATTTATATTTCTCTTTCTGTGGTGATGGGAAATAAATTTGTATAGACCAATACGATTGTGGCTTTAGAGTAGCGAAGCGGAAGCATGAAATTTGTTTAGTTTGTGATGAATTCAGAGGACTAAATTCTTATAAGTGGAGAAAACTGTAATAATCAGGAAAAAAAAAAAAAAAAAAAAAAAGGAGGGATATTTAAGTAAAATTTTTGTGAGGCCAATTTTATAATTTGTAATTATAAGAGAGTTTTTAGAAAATAAGGTTGAAATCCTAGCTATATATAAGCTTATTAAATCAAGGTATAGGGAGGGATATTTTGAGAGAGGAGATTACCCAAAGGACTGAAGTAGAAAAGGATTGACTACACCCTTAAGGTAAGAGCTTAAGAAATCTTGTATTTTTTTTTTTTTTTTGTCAAATTTAGACTTTATGTGGTATTAGAATAATTTCTTATGTGGGTATTTTGACCAGTAGTTAAACTATTTAAATATACAAAAGTTTTAAGAATGCAAATGAAGAAAAGCTTAGATTTATTTTTTTTGTAAACTGGATAGCGTACCTGCAGATTTTTCTAGGCCTAGTGATAAACACATATTGAAGCTGTAGATTTAAGCGGGTGAGGGGTCAAGTTTCTACACAGTATTTTTATTAGGAAACTGTATTGAATTGATGGATTTGGAGAAAAACAAAGGTCTAGTGAGTGTCGGTTTCAATTTGAGGTCTAACAAGTTTTTTTTTTTATATAAAATAAAAAATAAAAAAATAAAAACTAAAAAGAAAAAAGAAAAAAGAGGTATACGTAACAGTGAATTTTGTGGAAGATGTATCGGCTACAAAAAAAGAAGAAAAAAGAAGAAGAGAGGGCTGTAATGTAAGTGCTGTACTTGAAGGATGGCCCTTGTCCTTGTCTTTCCTAGAGTGATATAGCACTAGGAGCTATAGCATATAGCCTTACCTTTTAAGGTATTAATGGTGGCAGAATATAGAATATATATATATATATATATATATATATTATATTTTTATATATATATAATGATAGGTGGAATTTGGTATAAGATAAGCAGACAAATATGAGATATTTTTAATAGTCTTTTTTTGATCGAGTATCGTAATTAGTCTTTCTTGAGTTATTTGATTATTAAGTAAATGGTGCTTGTAAATTTGTTAGGTGAGATCTAAGAATTTTAGAGAAAGTATTGGGGAAAAGTTCTTTGTGGTGAGCTAGCTGAGGTAAGTAACCTTATTCTAATTGGGTTTCATTTTGTTTATATTAATGTATTTTTTAACTACTGAAGATTGTTTATAATTGTTATAATTTTTATTTCTATTTTATTACTGATTTCGAGTAAAGGATTATTACAAATATATTTTAATACTGAGTATATGATTTATTATATATATATATATATATATTTGAATAAGATATATTTTTGTTAGAAACTATAATTTCATATATATGATTATAAACAATCTGACTATGAATTTATTTTGATACCCAACTAATGGGGTTATGCATTGGTACTCTGATACCCAGCCAATGTGGATTATTCATTGGTACTCTTATACTAGTATTAAGTGGGTGTACTTTATTCTTGAAATTTTGTGATTGATTAGATTGGTTATTAAAACTTCTTCTTCATATTAAAAGGAAAAGAGAGTGAGAAAAGAACAAGCAAAGGAAATCTTATTGTTGTTTTGTGACTGATCTTTTGAAAACTCATTTGATAGTTTTTCCTAATATAATCGACCTACCTAAGGTTAGTTTGATCTGTAGGAGATTCTCAGAGATTTAATTATTGAATGATAGTTTACTATGCCTTATTCAAAATTTGGACTGCTTGATCATTATTAGGGAATTGACTATTGTAGAACTTTATTTCGGGGTTAAGGTTTGATGTTAGAGCTACGATTCCTCGATTTTAGTTTATATGGAGTTAGGAAATTAATGTAAAGTTCGTAGTGTGAAGGGAAAATCAATTTGTGGTTATTGTAGTTCACATTATATTATATGTTATTATATAAATTCTGAGGGTGTTTAAAGAATTCAGCAATATATCGGTGGACTTCCTTGGATTCTAATGCTAAGGACCAACTTTCTTTTGGATCATTGTCCTTGTTAGCGTTGACCTACATGGATTACCATTGCCTAATTTATGTGCGAGGTAGTCCCTAAATGTTTTTGAGACATGTTCTATTACTTAGAAGTTTGAGGTCCTAATTTTCTTTCTATGGACTTGGAGGATTGTTTAATATCCTGTGGAATAAGTTTTGATGCCAGAAATGTAATTCTATGAATTTTAAGCGATAAGAGTTAATGGATTGGCTCAATTTAAAAATAAGGTGGATACAACACAAGAATGTGGTAGTATTGAATTGGACAAGTGAACCATAATTTTGATTGGATATTGAAGGTTTTGGGATGGCAAGAGAGTTTATTTTGAAAGACTATTACAATTTGAATTATAGTTAATTGTGGTACATTTGTTTTATATTGACAAGTGGTTAATAATTATAAAGTTGCATTGTACTCTAAGTTCTAGGCTGTTGGGACAATATTATTTGCTAGTAAAAAAAAAGAAAAGAAAAGAAAAACAAAAAGGGCGTTTGAGATACTTCATGGACTATTCCCTTCTAGCCGATGTATACTTAGAGACTTGTTTTCATAATAGGCAAGGTAATTATAAGGAACCCATCCCTTCAATGAGTTCCAGCCCAAGTATCATCTAGAGGTTAAAAGTGAATAAATGTTACTTATTTGTGAAGATAATTAATGATTAAGATAGACGTTCTATGACAGACCCTTATATCAATGCTTAATAGATTATTTATGGAGACTATGGAATTTCTATCTTACAAAACTTGAGGTAGAAAAGATATAGTGATATACGCATATGTTGTAAATTTTTTTGAACTTAGGAAGGATTGGAACTTTGGATGCACTATTTGATTTTAAGGTAGAGAATCAAACAGATGCTAGCATTCAATGGTCTATGGTGAATCTCAAAATTGTGGATTTCCCTAGTTGTAATTTTTGGAGACTACTTAGGCCTTGGAATCTTGTTGAAATTAATAATTGATGGAAAATTAGTTATTGTGGTTAATCTAAATGAATGGGCCTTGGAACTTTTATTCATATTGAAAGGAACTTAGAGAGCTATTTAGACTAGAGATATGTATATCTTTAAAGAATCTTATATTTTTTGTAATATGGTTGTTCTTAAACTATGCGTAATTGAGTACGAGATTATGCAATAGAAGCATCATGGCTCCATTTGCTATGGAAATTTTTATTTTACAAATTCCGAGGAAGGAAAAATTTATGCATATGTTGTGAAATAGTTTTGAACTTATATTTAAGTGGAAGTAACATACAACTCAATGGGATGTCAGAGCATAATGATTTACGATAGACTTTGATTGTGGTTTTCTTTTATCTCAACCTTGGAGGCTCCTTCACCATTTAGAATTATTGGAGATTACTTATTGAAGAAACTATTGTGGTTGATTTATTTATTTATTTATTTTACTAGGTTTACTTGAACATGTGGGTTTTGAAATTTATATTTCTCTTTCTGTGGTGATGGGAGATAAATTTGTATAGACCAATACGATTGTGGCTTTAGAGTAGCGAAGCGGAAGCATGAAATTTGTTTAGTTTGTGATGAATTCAGAGGACTGAATTCTTATAAGTGGGTAAGATTGTAATACTCAAAAAAAAAAAAAAAAAAAAAGGAGGGATATTTAAGTAAATTTTTTGTGGGACCAATTTTATAATTTGTTATTAGAAGAGAGTTTTTAGAAAATAAGGTTGAAATCCTAGCTATATATAAACTTATTAAATCAATGTATAGGGAGGGATATTTTGAGAAAGGTGATTACCCAAAGGATTGAAGTAGAGAAGGATTGACTACATCCTTAAGGTAAGAGCTTAAGAAATCTTGTTTTTTTGTCAAATTTAGACCTTATGTGGTATTAGAATATTTTCTTATGTTGGTATTTTGACCAGTAGTGAAACTATTTAAATATACAAAATTTTTAAGAATGCAAATGAAGAAAAGCTTAGATTTTTTTTTTTTTTTTTTTTTTTTGTAAACTGGATAGTGTACCTGCAGATTTTTCTAAGTTTAGTGATAAATGCATATTGAAGCTGCAGATTTAAGTGGGTGAGGGGTCAAGTTTCTACATAGTGTTTGTATCAGGAAACTGTACTGAATTGATGGATTTGGAGAAAACAAAGGTCTATTGAGTGTCGGTTTCGATTTGAGGTCTAACAATCTTTTTTTTTTTTTTTTTTTTTTTTTTTTTAAAGAAAAAAAAAAAAAAAAAAAAAGAGAGGTATACGCAACAGTGAATTTTGTTGAAGATGTGTCGGCTACAAAAAAAAGAAGAAAAAACAAGAAGAGAGGGTTGTAATTAAGTGCTGTATTTGAAGGATGGCCCATGTCCTTGTCTTTCCTAGTGTAATATAGCACTAGGAGCTATAGCGTACAGCCTCACCTTTTAAGGTAATAATGGTGGTATATATATATATATATATATATATATATATATATATAGAAAAATATAATGATAGGTGGAATTTGGTGTAAGATAAGCAGATAAATATGAGATATTTTTAATAGTCTTTTTTTGATTGGGTATCGTAATTAGTTTTTCTTGAGTTATTTGATTATTGAGTAAATGGTGCTTGTAAATTTGTTAGGTGAGATCTAAGGATTTTAGAGAAAGTGTCAGGGAGAAGTTCTTTGTGGTGAGTTAGCTAAGATAAGTAACCTTATCCTAATTGGGTTTTATTTTGTTTATATTAATATATTTTTTAACTACTGAAAATTGTTTATAGTTGTTAGAATTTTTATTTCTATTGTATTACTGATTTCAAGTAAAAGATTATTACAAATATATTTTAATTCTAAGTATATGGTTATATATATATATATATGTATTTGAATAAGATATATTTTTGTTCAAAACTATAATTTCATATATATGATTATGAACAATTTGACTATGAATTTATTTTGATACCTGACCAATGGGGTTATTCAATGGTACTTTGTGATACCCAAGTCAATGTGGGTTATTCATTGGTACTCTTATACTAGTATTAAGTGGGTGTATTTTATTCTTGAAAATTTTGTAATTGATTAGATTGGTTATTAAAACTTCTTCTTCTTATTAAAAGGAAAAGAGAGTGAGAAAAGAACAAGCAAAGGAAATCTTCCTGTTATTTTGTGACTAATCTTTTGAAAACTCATTTGATAGTTTTGCCTCATATAGTCGACCTACCTAAGGTTAGTTTGATCTGTAGGAGATTCTCGGAGGTTTAATTATTAAATGATAGTTTACTATATGCCCTATTCAAAATTTGGAGTGCTTGATCATTATTAGGGAATTGACTATTGCAGAACTTTATTTCGAGGTTAAGGTTTGATGTTAGAGCTATGATTCCTCGATTTTAGTTTATATGGAGTTAGGAAATTAATGGAAAGTTCGTAGTGTGAAGGGAAAATCAATTTGTGGTTATTGTAGTTCACATTATATTATATGTTATTATATAGATTTTGAGGGTGTTTAAAGAATTCAGCAATATATTGATGGACTTCCTTGGATTCTAATGCTAAGGACCACCCTTCTTTTGGATCATTGTCCTTCTTAGCGTTGACCTACATGGATTACCATTGCCTAATTTATGTGCGAGGTAGTCCCTAAATGTTTTTGAGACATGTTCTGTTACTTAGAAGTTTGAGGTCCTAATTTTCTTTCTATGGACTTGGAGGATTGTTTAATATCCTGGTGAAACTATTTAAATATACAAAAGTTTTAAGAATGCAAACGAAGGAAAGCTTGGATTTATTTATTTTTTTCTAAGTTTAGTGATAAACGCATATTGAAGCTGTAGATTTAAGCGGGCAAGGGGTCAAGTTTTTGCACAGTGTTTGCGTCAGGAAACTGTACCAAATCAATGGATTTGGAGAAAAAAAAAGGTGTAGTGAGTATAGGTTTAGGTTTGAGGTCTGACAAGTTAAAAAACAAAAAAAAAAAAAACAAAACAAAAAAAAAAGGAGGTATATGTAACAGTGAATTTTGTTGAAGATGTGTCGGCTAACAAAAAGAAAAGAGGGCTGTAATGTAAGTGCCGTACTTGAAGGATGACCCACATCCTTGTCTTTTTTAGTGTGATATAGCACTTGGAGCTATAGTTTTACCTTTTAAAGGCATTAACGGTGGCAGATATATATATATATATATATATATATATATATATATATATATTTATATTTATAGAAAAACATAATGATAGGTGGAATTTGGTGTAAGATAAGCAGACAAATATGGGATATTTTTAATAGTCTTTTTTTGATAGGGTACTGTAATAAGTTTTTTTTGAATTATTTGATTATTGAGTAAATGATGCTTGTAAATTTGTTAGGTGAGATCTAAGGATTTTAGAGAAAGTGCTAGGGAGAAGTTTTTTGTGGTGAGCTAGCTGAGGTAAGCAACCTTATCCTAATTGGATTTTATTTTGTTTTTATTAATGTATTTTTTAACTACTGAAAATTGTTTATAATTGTTAGAATTTTTATTTCTATTGTATTGCTGATTTCGAGTAAATGATTATTACAAATATATTTTAATATTGGGTATATAATTATATATATATATATGTATTTGAATAAGATATATTTTTGTTAGAAACTATGATTTTATATATATGATTATGAACAATCTGATTATGAATTTATTTTGATACTCAGCCAATGGAGATTATTCATTGGTACTTTGATACCCAAACCAATGGGGGTTATTCATTAGTACTTTGATGCCCAATCATAGGGATATAACGTGACCATAATCATAAGATTGTTAAGAATATGAATTACGTTTGAATATTTAAACAATTTTGAGTCATTGAAACTATATATGTGATTTTGGAAATGTTTGAGTATTTGAACTATTTTGAGTCATCAAAACTACTTATGTATTTTTTTTGAACATATTGTGAGTTATAGTTTTGATATATGGAAAACTGACTACTCTCTGCACCATCTATGATATATTTGTCAGATTAAAGTATGTGATCTATTTGCAACTTATTATTTTAAGACTATAACTTTTGAAGACTTATATTATATCTTATTACTTTTGAGATCTATTGCTTGATAGAACTTATTAGGACTTTAGTTACTTATTGAGTTGTCAACTCGCTCCTTTTTTCCCCTCTTGTTTTAGATTGTGAAGAATAGCAAGCTTTGAGAGTTTTTATGTTGTGTTGTGAGTAGGAAAGAAGTTTAGTGATTTTGGGATTTGATGGTCTTCTAATAGTTTTATATTTATTGGCCAATTGGCATTATGTACATGAGGTTTGGATTTTGTTCCTTTTAAATTATTGGAGATCTATTCATAAAGAAATTGTTGAGGTATTTTGGATTTATTTGATTTAATTTTTGAGGATAAATTTTAGTTGCTAAGAAGGTCTTACACACTTGTAGGGTGCTTACTTTATAAGCATGCGGCGGTTGTCACGTGCCTGTCTTTATAGTTGGGTTCGAGGTGTGAAACATAGAAACACCAATAAGATCTTCAATGATGGTGTGAGAGACTTTGCTTGGTTACAGAACCCAAAGGCGTACAGAAATGCAAGAAGAATTCTCTTCTGTAGGAGGAGGCTAGGATTTCAAAAAGAAAACCTTATGAAGCTCTCTAGGATTGGGTTTTTCTTTTTCTACCCCCTTGTTTAAATAGGAGCTCAATGGGCTCTCCTATTCCAAATAGGAATACACAAACATTGGGCTTTCCTAGTTCAATAAGGATTATACAAACCATAAACAAATAGCCTTTTAGAATAAAAATGTTATTGGCAATAGTCCGAGTCCCGTAAGCTCGATAGATCGAGATATGTGTTGAGCTTTAATGAATCTCGGCAGATCAAACTTCTGTCAAGGAGATATCGAGACCTACTGATTGTACTTTTCTTGAGCAGTTCTTAAGTAATCTTCATGTTTTCAATGTAACCACTTGTAATGATCATCTTGAATCTACTTAGATTTACCTAAATATAAGTAAAGTGCGTTTTGTCAATGGATATGCCAATTACATAAAAATATGTCCCTTATAAAGATCATTACTGATGGTGATCTGAAACTTTTGAGTGAGATCTCAAAGTCACAAGTAAGACGGCTTGTGTTGGTGTAAATCCAAGGAGAGAAGGAGTCCGTGGATTCGGAGCTTGCACATGGTCGTGTCGATAAGTTACTCATTGGAGGTAGTATTAGATTTAGGGTTAAATCTGATTGTAAAAACTTCAATTATCTTATAGTGGATTTGTTTTACCTTGAGGATAAGTAGGTCAAATCCTCCTTATGTTTTTACCTTAAAACGGTTCGTTTCATTAGTTTTTAAGGTCATTATATTGTGGTGTTATTTATTTTCCATTTGCTTTGCATGATATGATATATGCTTTTTTAACCTAGATTTGAATAATTAATTTAAATAATCACTTGGTTAATATATTATGTTAAACTATTTGGTTTAAGGGGTCTAAACGAACAAACATTTTTCATATCCTAAAACCCTGCTATTTTAAAAACATATCAACTTATTTTATTCTACTCAACAAGGCTTTTTGCCTATTTTTTTTTCTCTAGCAAGGTTGAAAATAAGGTACCAATTTTAATATTTTATTTTGTCTTTATTATAAACAAATTTATATACTATTGAATCATTGATTTTGTATTTTGAGTTTTTTGTTTTTGTTGTGATATTGTCTTGTTAAACACTTTAATAATATTATTCAATTTTTCCTAAAAACTAGTTTGATTTTATGGGATAAATTTATTTTTAATTTCAAGTATATTTTTATTAATGAAATAGGTTTTATTAAAAACAATTATAAATTTGTAATAGTTGTGGGCAAATTAATAAGAAGTAGAGTTTTACTGAGTGGGGCGGGGTTTTGCGAGACCCCAAGGGGCGGGGATTGGGTAAGAAAATTTTCCCCGTCATGCGGGCGGGCGAGAAATGGGGTAAGAAAAAAATCATGCGTGGCGGGCGAAGACCCCATTCTTTGGATTCGCCCTATCCCATTGCCATCCCTAACTAAGAGAAAAAAAAAAAGGATGGGGGATTATTTTTTGGTAAGTATAGGGAGGAAACTCTTAAGACCTATCAAAATCTCTTATAATTGCCTCCCTCTACTAAACACCTCCCATACCATTTGTCATTTTCTCTCAACATTTTTTCCCCCTTTCCATTCTCCCAATTTCCACTCCAACCAAACACATTCTTAAAGTTCCTTTTCTTCTTTCCCTTGTAAAGTTTCCTTTAGTTAAAGGTAATTTGGGGATTTGTAGCTACAGAGCACATATATAGAGACAATGGGAAGCCATGGTCCCTAAACTCTATAATGGTAGTGTCCTTTATTAACCTACGTACAAATATTTAAAACTGGCTCCCAAATTTTTTATTTTTTTGGTATAACTGTGAAAAAATGTACAATTCTTGAACTCTTTAACCCAATAATTTGTTACAATACCATATTTTTATTAGCTTCAGTGCCCACAAACTATGTATTGAGTCATAATTTAACCGCAATTAAATCGATTTTATATCATACAGCATAATTTACCATTTATTCAAAAAATAAACTATTATCAATAAAAATATAAAATGTAGATATAGTTTTTTAAGTGTTGTATTTTCCGATTCTCCACTAATTACAATTGAATTTAATTGTTATGGAAAAGATAATATAGTTTTTTTGTTACATTGGTCAATTGTAGTTGAATTTAAGGAAATATATTATAAAAAATTTGCTCTTTTACTGTTTTGCCAGTTAAAGTTTGAATGATTTCATGATTTTTCAATTTGATTCAATGGATAAAACTACTGTAACTAAAATACCGTTTGGTCCTCAAAGTATAAAATATTTATCAATTTGATCCTTTAGTTTTTAATTTGGTCAATATGATCTCTCTCTCTCTCTCTCTCTCTCTCTCTCTTTTCTTTTTTTCTTTTTCTTTTTTTTTTTTAAATATTTAAATGTAGGCAATTTAGTCCTATTAATTTTCGTTGCACTTTTGTGGTTAAGTATGAAAAAATACTGTTTTGGAATGGAATTTTAATCTAATTGATGTTTTAAAATTCAGATTACATATTTTACAGTATAATTTTTTTTAAATCATTCTTATTATTAAAAATTATAAATAAAATTGGGTTATATATTTTACCATATATATATTTTTAATCATCCTTAAGTAATTTTAATAATTTATTTATTATTAAAAAATATATAAATAAAATAATATCTTATATTACTGGTTAATGTTAGATAAATATGTTACATACAAAAATTTGTACTGTAGAATTCTTGAGTAGGAACCATTTTTTTCTTAGTTGGTACTCACGTGCACTTGCAAATTAGTTGCAAGGCACAATGATGCCATTTTCTCCTTGAAACCGGAGCTTCCAAAACCCCTTACTTATTTTGTTTATAGTTGCATGTAATATCTATCTACATGTGAGATATGTGGGATTCACACATTGTGAGAGTGATGCTATGCGCATCTAATGTATGTATGTATGTATATATCTATAAATTAGGGGTGTCAATTTTTATCTATATCCATGAACCCACCCATTACCCACCTTATTTGGATAAGTCTTAACCCAACCCATTTGAATATTTGGGTTAAATGGGTAAAGACCCATTTGGTTATTTAATTAGATGGGTCTAAATGGATAATCCCACTAATACCCACTAAACCCATCTAAAATTTAAATAAACAACATAAAATTTAATTTTTTAGAAAATGACTAAAATACCCCTGAAACTTAAAAAATGACCAAAATACTACCAAAACCCAAAAAATGACCAAAATACCCCCGAAACCTAAAAAATGATCAAAATACCCCCAAAACCAAGAAAATGACCAAAATATCCCCGAAACCCAGAATACCAACAAAACCCAACAAATGACCAAAATACCCCCAAAATCCAAAAAATGACCAAAATACCCCTAAAACCTAAAAATTACTAAAATATCACCAAAACCCAAAAAATGACCAAAATACCCCCGAAACCTAAAAATGACCAAAATACCTTCAAAACCCAAAAAATGACCAAAATACCTCACGAAACCCAAAAATGACTAAGATACCCCTAAAACCTAAAAATGACCAAAATACCTCCAAAACGCAAAAAATGACAAAAATACCCTCAAAACCCAAAAAATGACCAAAATTCCTCCAAAACCCAAAAAATGATCAAAATACCCCCAAAACCCAAAAAATGACCAAAATACCCCCAAAACCCACAAAATGACCAAAATACCTCCAAAATCTCTAAAATGAGCAAAATACCCCCCAAAACCTCTCAAATGTCCAAAATATCCCCAAAACCCAAAAACTAACCAAAATACCCTCAAAACCGAAAAAATGACCAAAATACCCCGAAAACCCACAAAATGAAATGAGAAAAATACCTCCAAAACCTCTAACATGAGCAAAATACCCCCCCAAACCTCTAAAATGTCCAAAATGTCCCCAAAACCCAAAAATTACCAAAATACCCGAAAAACCAGGAAAATGACCAAAATGCTTCCTAAACCTAAAAATTACCAAAATACCCCTAAACCTTAAAAATGACCGAAATACCTTTGAAACCTTAAAATTACCAAAAATACCCCCGAAACCTAAAAAATGACCAAAATACCTCTGAAACTTGTAAAATGATTAAATACCCCAAGACCTAAAAAATGACTAAAATAACCCCAAAACCTAAAACAAAGACCAAAATACCCCAAAAACAAAAAAAAATGACCAAAATACCCCCGAAACCTAAAAATGACCAAAATACCTCCAAAACCCAAAAAATGACCAAAATACCTCCGAAAGCCAAAAAATGACTAAAATACCCCTAAAACCTAAAAATGACCAAAATACCTCCAAAACGCAAAAAATGACAAAAATACCCTCAAAACCTAAAAAATGACCAAAATTCCTCCAAACCCAAAAAATGACCAAAATACCCCCAAAACCCACAAAATAACCAAAATACCTCCAAAATCTCTAAAATGAGCAAAATACCCCCCAAAACCTCTCAAATGTCCAAAATATCCCCAAAACCCAAAAATCGACCAAAATACCCTCAAAAAAAAAAATGACCAAAAATACCCGAAAACCCACAAAATGAGAAAATACCTCCAAAACCTCTAACATGAGCAAAATACCCCCAAACCTCTAAAATGTCCAAAATATCCCCAAAACCCAAAAATTACCAAAAAACCCAAAAAATGACCAAAATGCTTCCTAAACCTAAAAAATGACCAAAATACCCCCTAAACCTTAAAAATGACCGAAATACCTTTGAAACCTTAAAATCACCAAAAATACCCCCGAAACCTAAAAAATGACCAAAAAATACCTCCAAACCCGTAAAATGATTAAAATACCCCAAGACCTAAAAATGACTAAAATAACCCCAAAACCTAAAACAATGACCAAAATACCCCAAAAACCAAAAAAAATGACCAAAATACCCCCTAAACCTAACAATTACCAAAATACACCCTAAACCTAAAAAATTACCAAGATACTCCCTAAACCTAAAAAATTACCAAAATACTCCATAAACCTAAAAAATGACCGAAATACCTCTAAAACCTAAAAAATAACTGAAATACCCCAGAAACCTAAAAAAATAACCAAAATACCCTAAAACCTAAAAAATGATTGAAATACCCACAAAAACCTAAAAAAAATTACCAAAATAACCCCAAAACCTAAAAAAATGAACGATAAAAACCCCCGAAACCCAAACTATGAGCAAAATGTCCCTAAACATGTAAGATGACCAAAATACACCTGAAACATCTAAAATTACCGAAATAAATAGAGGTTTGAGGGTATTTTGGATGTTTCAAGGATATTTTTGACAAATTAAAGGTTCTAAGAGTCTTTCATTCATTTTATAGGTTTCGAGGGAATTTCGGTAATTTTTTAGGTTTCAGGGTTATTTTGATCATCTTTTAGATTCTAAGGGTATTTTAGCCATTTTTTAGGTTACGAGGGCATTTATGTCATCTTTTAGTTTTAGGGTTATTTCGATAAATTTCTAGGGTTCAGAAGTATTTTGGTAATTTTTAGGTTTTGGAGTATTTCGGTAATTTTTTAGGTTTGATGGTATTTTGGTCATTTTTAGGTTTCGAGGGTATTTCGGTCATTTTTGGGTTTCAAGGGTATTTGGTATTTTTTGAGTTTCGGGGGTATTTTGGTATTTTTTTTGAGGTTTTGGGGGTATTTTGGTCATTTTTAGGTTTTGGGGGTATTTTGGTAATTTTTCGGGTTTCGAGGGTATTTTGGTAATTTTTAGGTTTTGGGGGGTATTTTTGTCGATTTTTGGGTTTCAAGGGTATTTTGGTAATTTTTTAGGTTTTGGGGTATTTTGGTCATTTTTTGGGTGTCGGGGGTATTTTGGTCATTTTTTGGGTTTTGGAAGTATTTTGGTTATTTTTAGGTTTCGGGGGTATTTTGGTAATTTTGGGTTTTTGGGTATTTTGGTATTTTTTTAGGTTTTGGGGTATTTTGGTCATTTTTTGGGTTTTGGGGGTACTTTGGTCATTTTTGGGTTTCGGAGGTATTTTGGTCATTTTTAAGTTTTGATGGTATTTTGGTTTTTTTTTTGGGTTTTGAGGGTATTTTGGTCATTTTTTGGGTTTTTGGGGTATTTTGGTCATTTTTAGGTTTTTGAGGTATTTTGGTCATTTTTTAGGTTTTGGGGGGTATTTTGGTAATTTTTAGGTTTCAGGGATATTTTGGTCATTTTTTGAGTTTTTGGGGATTTTGGTCATTTTTTGGATTTTAGGGGGTATTTTGGTCATTTTAGAGGTTTCATGGGTATTTTGCTAATTTTAGAGATTTTGGGGATAATTTTGGATGTTCAAGGGTATATTGGTAATTTTGGAAGATTAGGGGTATTTGCATCATTTTAGGTTTTTATGGGTATTTTGGAGGTCAAGAGGGTGTTCAACTAGTTTTAGAGGTATTTGGGTCATATTGGGTTAAATGGGTGGGTTACTAATTAAATGGGTTGGGTTGGTAATGGATAATTAATTTATATATAAACGGGTCATAAATGGATAAATGAGTAATTATACACCCAACCCATCTATGACCCAACCCATTTATAACCCGCACATTTGCCACCCCTACTATAAATATATAAATATATATATATATATATATATATATATTAATTGTTAGTGTGTAGTTGTGATTGATAATTAATAGCATAACATGGTGCTTCATGCACACAATAAACCTCCTTGGTGGATGATTTTGCCTCACATAGGTAGGATTGCTTTTATAAAGAGTAAACAGTAAACTGGTAATTGAGTAAGATTGTGACTCTTGAGATTAATATATTTGTTTGTACAAATATGTACATGCTTGCCTATACAATTTTTTTCCTCTCCAACAAACATAAGATTGAGTGAGTATATAAGGGGATGCTGCAATTGTTACATAAAACAATAGATTCCTCAAAACACTCATTAAAGCACCTTCCACAACTCAAGTACACGACCCAACTCCACAAAAACATCGTACCCATTAATTGAACACATAGCCTCCTCAGCCTACCAAACTGAGAAAATTTATCATGTACTCACCCTTTCACATGGAGTGGGCTCTAAAAAGGGTGGATACATGCATGTATCTGATACATGTAATGTCACCTCAAATTGACGAATAATGAATACGCCATGGTAGAAGCAAAGCACCTTCCACAAACAACTATTCAACAACAACAACCCATGTTACATTCTGAATAGCTTCTACCTAAATTTCGTTATTATGCACATGGAGTAGAAGAAACATTTCCAATTCCAAACCCTACACTGATATACCTCACAACACAACTAACAGATCTGCATATTCACAATCAACAAAACCCTCACCCACCCACCTGACTAGTCACCCATTTCCCTACTCTGTTATTCCCCACTTCCCCTTTTCTTGTGTAACCCCAAATTCGTTTACAAATATGGAACTCAATTCTTTAATCTAATGGTTAAATATAATTAGAACAACTCATAAAGAATTGTACTTAAATTCTTTTCTAATTCAAATAATTTTAGTTTTTAATTTGTTTTATAACAAATTTGGGGTACACAAGAAAAAGGGTAAAATTTAATTTAATGGTGAATTTATTAAAATAAACACAAATAAATACACACACACACACACACACACACACATATATATATATGAGTTACGTTTATGTTACACTTTTTTTTTTTTTTTTGGAACAATGAAGTACCTGTTTGTGTTACTATAGTACTTCATAGTTTTTATCAAATGAGCATTTTGAAAAATCAACCATTGGATTACATATTAATTTTATACTCTCCATTACTTACAAAATATCAAAATGATCAGAGATTAATAACTATCTCAACATATTTTGTTAAAATTTCAACCATTTTCTAATTTTAAAATTATAGGTAGAATATAAATGTATAGATCAAATAGTAAATAACATTTGATTAACTTAATATTTAGTGTGCATATATTAAGAATAAAGACAATATATAACTCAATGACAAAATTCTCAAAAAATTAATTTTATAAAAAGTTATGATATTGTTTAACATAGAAAAGTTCCAAGAGCTTCCAATTTGAAGTGGTGCTATTTATCTCAACACTGAAGGCACAAAGCCTCCAACTAATTTGCTTGAAGTAATTATGTTTCTGATACTTGAAAACTTATCTTTCAATAATTAAAAGTGGAACAATAAGTCAATAAGTTGGTGTCACAACTATCACAATTATCAAGTAATGAGTTGTAAGTAGTAGGACTGTGTCAATCCGTACAGACCAACTATTGACAACTACTCATGGGAATAAATTGCAATAAAATTTGTAAAAATTATTATAGTAAGTAGACATGCATTTTGAAAATAATAATCTCACTAGAGGACACTTTACAATGTCATCCGTTTAAGTAAAGAATAAATGACAATTCGTTATAAGATAAATTATAAATAGTAAAATTGTGAATTCACATGGACTTATTATTAATAACATGTATGTTGCATGAGTGAATTGTGAAAAAAATTGTGAAAAAAATTGTTTTTTTTTTTTTATAAGAAAAATAATTGTATTAAATAGACATAAATTTTGAAAGTGGTAAGAGGACATTTATGCTAGTTTAGGTAAGGAATAAATGAGGTTCAGTAGGGGCGGTGAGAAGTGGGAGCTGGGTAAATGGAGGTTGCTGGACAATATCAAAAGATCAAACTTCAAAGATCAAAGATCGGGCTGAAAGGACGGTTCTGCTTTGTTGGGATTGGACAGTCCAAACTCCACAGTGCTGAATAATTAATAACTATCCACATGTACAGGTCTCCACATACTTTAATTTCTACAGAAGTCCTGTTGGTTACGTGGCATACATCTTATCCGTACTGACTTGGACAAGTAACTGTGACCTTAAGGTTTTATTTTAATATCGTTTATTTGTTAAAAATTAAAAATTTATTATTGAAAATATTATACCAAATAATTTTTAAAGATATAAATAATATTACGAGACTTAAATTTATCTAAAAATTTATGTTTTATTGAGTTTGATGGTCCATAAACAGCATTTATGAGATCCACTAAAAAACGTAAAACGCATAAATAGAGCAAAACACCTAATCTAAACGCACACTAAGGTGCGTTTGTCAACCAATGTTTGTGGTTTTGTGTTTTTTGGGCTGGTCCATGATATTATTCATGGATCAACCAACTTGTAAAAAATACAGTAACAATGTTTTACCTTTTAAAAATTATTTTATTACAGTTGTTTCAATAATAAATTTTCAGTAAAATAAATAGTATTCATATAGACCCTAAGTGTATCATGACGAAAGTAGTGTATATATATAACAGACCTACCCTAAGGCTGATTTGCACATGTATGCATCAGCAACAGAAAGTTCTATATTTGCATTTGTATTTGATAGTTTTCTATGGCTACTAAACCAGGAATTCTCACAGACTGGCCATGGACGCCTCTTGGAAGATTTAAGGTGGTCTCCTTATAAGCCAGTGCTCTGTCTCTCTCTCTCTCTCTCACACACACATACACATACACATACACATACACAATCTGTGACTTGAGTTTAGGTTGTAAATGCTTGTTTGTAAAGTTTATTTTTAAGTTTTTGGATATGGGGTTGTTTGAAAACGTGCACTAATATGTGGCATATGAACAATGGGCCGTATAATGGTGAGGTTGGTAAGTGTTTGAAATAACTTTGCTGCAGGGTTAAACACCTTACTATTTCCTCCATGCACGGTGGATGAACAAATATTCTCTGGTTTAGAACTATCTGCTACCAACATATGAAAACTAGGAAGACAATATATGTATATATACACACACACCCACACCCACACCCACACTCTTCCCTATTTTTAATTTGGGTAAAATTTTCTCATTTTATGATAATCTAGGCAGTTTCTCAACACAGCTTCTTAAGAGCAAAAGTTAGAAAATGGTTTCTTAAGGATGGTTGTAAACAAACAAGTGGTGGATCAATGCAAGTTCATTCTTTCAAATTTTTGTAAACTTCACAATTTTTGCCACAACTATTCTATGCAAATAGAACGTGATTAATTGCATACATATCACTTTTACATAGATTTAACTTTTTTTTACCACTCATAATTTGCCACATAGACAGTGATAACAAAAATTGTGATATTTTGTGTTAGAACTCATTTATCTCTCTTCTGTGTGTTTGTTTGTAAAAAATAAAAAATAAAATAAAAAGTTTTACTTCTAATAATTTTCTGTAATCACCTTTCCATACTTTTTGGTGGTGTTTGTTGGACTTGGCTTGAGTTTGAGTTTGGCTTAGGTGTGGTGCTCTAATGAACTCGGCCCATTAAAATAATGACACAAAAGTAAATAGTGTACCAGAGGAATCAATGACACCCGTTAAAAGTGATGACACTAGACCAGACGGATTCAATGCAGTCTCATGAATTACATGATATATTGATATGATAAAAATAGGTCTTTTTAAATAGTCTTTCTAAGTGGGCATATGAGTTTATTAAAAAAAGAAAGTAGGTCATATAAACATTTTTGCGTTGTCTTATCATTATTGTTGTTGTTGTTAATCCAAACTTTTGGTTTCTGCTTTAACCAAATCTTTGTTGGTTAACGTGCTTCTTTTTTTGTTTTGTAGTACGTGATCCTAGCTCCTTGGGCCATTCATAGCACTTACTCATTCATAGTTAAGGATAAGAGTGAAAGGTCCCTTTCGCTCTTCCTCATATTTCCATTTCTACTATGGAGGATGCTTCACAACCAAATATGGATTAGTCTCTCTCGCTACTGGACTGCCAAAGGCAAGAACTCGATCGTTGACAAGAGTATCGAGTTTGAGCAAGTTGACAGGGAAAGCAATTGGTCAGTAATTATAAATTAACACGGATACTACATACACACATAAAAGTGTATACGTAGAAATTATAATAATCTTAATTATAAATTTGGTGTGTTTTATTTTTATTTTTCCTTATAAATATATTTGGGCAGGGATGACCAAATATTGTTCAATGGAGCCTTGTTCTACCTAGCAAGTAAGACATTGACTCAGGCAGAGAGCCTACCATTGTGGAGGACAGATGGAGTAATTATGACGTTTCTTCTACATTCTGGTCCTGTAGAGTTTCTCTATTATTGGCTCCATAGAGCACTGCACCACCATTATCTTTACTCTCGCTATCATTCCCATCACCATTCTTCAATTGCTACAGAGCCTATAACTTGTAAGTTTTCTATGTATAAAATTAGGGTGCGGTTATGATATACATTAATCATCTATCTTAAGAATATATGAAAAATAAAAAAATTTATCAAAAAAATTAATTATCTTTTCATAAAAACTTTCTTAAAATAATTTTTTAAGTAAATAAAATATTTGTTTGCATTATTGGGCTAGTTACTCACTCTGTTGGTAGGTGAAAATATTTAATCTGACCTGTCCTGTTCATTGGACTCACATTTACCAAGGAAATAGTAAGTTACTATAAATGGTAGCTGTAAATATATTATTTAAACTGATACAAAAAAACATATTATTTAAAGAGAGGGTTGTCAGTTATAATTATTACGTACAGTTGCAACCTAATTCAATTTTAAGGCTTTTTCCAGTTGCGTGTTTATTATTCAGTTTTTAATATTGTAAAAATACATATTTGAATATTATAAAATTATGTGTCAAAATTGTTATTATTATTTAAATATTGAAAATTGTTATTTAAAAGCAAGTACCAAATAGTCTCTATATTTTCTAGAGAGATTAGGGTCACTAGTATTAATAAGATAGTAGTTTTAAAAAATGACAGTCTCTGTGAGACAGATTGTTTTACCCCCACAGCAGCAGCTCTCTCTCTCTCTCAAAAAAATGACAGTCTCAAGCTATTATAGTAAATGGGTATTGTGTTTGTTAAAATATTGTTTTATGTTAAATTTTTTGTTTTATGTCATGTGTTTGACCAGCCAATAGAACTAATTTTTTGAGTTTTATTTATCACTTTTGCAGTATCTTCAACCACTCTCATTAATTTATTTCAATTTTTTGTTAGTTGTACCTTACACTAAATCATTCTTAATTGTGCTTCTTAACACCACTGCGCATCCTTTGGTATGGTGGTCACTTTACAAATATAATACACATATACAGTTTAGATTAGACTAGAGTAGAAATTCTATCTTGTATAAAAAAAAAAAAAATTTGTGCTCTTTAACATTTTCCATAATAAATTAATCGTTATGATGATTTAACACATTTACAAAATAGTTTAAAGTTTCATTTGGTTATATTTTTATTGATGTAGTATTTTATTGGTCTAGGTTTTAAAACAATTATTATTATAAAAACTTGGACGTTCTTATAATTAGAGGTAGGGCCTTTTTGTAGTGGGGCCATAACATAAGCCGAGGCTAATAATGTCGGCGTTTTTTAGTATTGAATACCACAATAGATTTATATTCGGACGAATCGGACATCATATGTTCATATGAGTATGATTGAATGATTTTGCGTTTTTTTTTTTTCTCCTCCCAAATTTCTTAACTGAGCAATGTTTTCCCATGATTTATTAGTAATAAGCATTTTATATTAGAATTTTCGTTAAATTTAAAACTTAAATTTCTATCAAGCACATTTAAAAAATTATACTTAACTTTTGTTTAATAAATAAGAGAAAAGCTAACGGATATCTTAAAAGTATTGGTTTATAGAATATTTTTAGAAATTTTTATGGAAAAAAATTCTTGGTTTTTTTTAGAGAAATGATATGTTTACAATATTTTAATAACAACTAATTACAACAAATCCTAAGTGACAGGTTATTCTTGATTGTGAAGTTAGGGCAAAAAAGTAATCTTAGTGTTAGTTTCAAATTTGAACTAATAACAACTAATTACAACAAATCCTAAGTGACAGGTTGTTCTTGGTTTTGAAGTTAGGGCAAAAAAGTAATCTTAGTGTTAGTTTCAAATTTGAACTAATAACAACTAATCATTTGTAATTTGTTGTAAAAATATTATAGAAGTAGCATCTTTTTTTAAATTTTTTTTTTTTTTTTTTATAGTCCTATAAAAGTTAAGAAATACCCTAAAAATCACCCATTAACTTTGCTATTAAAAAAAGAACCGTTAACTGGATTCAATAAATAATTAATTAGATGGCTCCTCTCTATGTAACGCTAGGCCTAATAAGTTTATATCAGTTGTGGCCCCAAGCCCAATCTTATTGGTATGTGTCATTAATCATGAATTGAAAAAATCCTAAAACATTGACATGATTAAAGATTATTGTTTAGGTTGAGTTTAGGGTCAACCAATAACTCAATCACGTGAGGGAGCCAGTGGTCCTTTATCATTAATATTATAAGTCTCTTATCATTGATTTTTGGATTTTACTAATGTGTACCCTTTGACATCAAATTTTGAAAATATTTTTTCGGAAATTGAAAAAGCTGTCAATACTTTTTCAATTCTCAAGAAAACTCAAATATAGGTGTTTTAATGTGTGCCCTTCATTAACCCTTGACTTTTTTGTTACGAAAACTCACAATAATCGCAAATTGAATGCCAGTGGTCCTTTATTTTATTTTTATAAATCCATTTGTTTGGGGTGAACTAAATGCAATCATGCAACAATCTATAAATCTTAAAATTCCAAACTTTTTACTTTGGGTCTCAATCTCAAACCGCATATGACAAAAATGTCAAATACATATAGTCATTTGATTTTCAATTTTGGATGGATCACTAAGTATAATTATTTAACAAAATAAAAAACCCCAACCTTACAATTCTGCATAACAATTAACGAATCCCTATGTATTATTGGTAAATGGAGTTTGGCTGGGGGAATTAGGAACATATATTCCTATGGTTGAAGAGTTAGAAATTAATGTGAAGTCGCATCAATTTTGGAAATGTTAGTGGTTTCAGTTAGCTCAATTAGTAAAGTCTTTGATGATTGAATAAGAGATCCGAGGATAAATTCTCGCCTATACAAAAAACTAATTGGTGTCTTGATGTGATGATAAAAAGTTATTATCAGGAACAAACGTCATAAGTTGAAACTCACTCAAAATATTTTTTTTGGAAATGTTATTATCAACAATATTATTTATACTTTGAATAATTGGAATAGTATTCCTTGGTGTTCACTTTTCAAATGTTTCAAGATATCCTCACTTATATGTATATGATTTTACAAGGTACAAATTTGGCTTTTTATGTGAATATCAATTTAGTTTCTACAATTCCAATCTGAATAAATAGCTTCTTAAATATTATATATGATAGAATCTTTCACTAAATTTTTTATTAAATCATAATGGAATTAATCATATTATATGACAAATTTTTTGTTTTTTCAGCTGTCATTCATCCATTTGCGGAGCACATAGCATATTTCGCGTTGTTTTCCATACCAATGTTAACAGCAATACTTACTGATACTGCCTCTATTGCATCCATTGCTGGCTACCTCACGTATATTGATTTTATGAATAATATGGGTCACTGCAATCACGAGCTCATTCCAAAATGGCTCTTTTCCATCTTTCCTCCACTGAAGTACCTCATGTACACCCCCTCGTAAGTCTCTCAAGCCCTTTGTTTCACCTTAATTTCTATTGTCTCTGTCCCATATTGTTGGTAGATTATGAAATTTATTTATTCACTTTTCAATTAGGACTACATTTTGTAACATCTTAAGATGAAATTAAAAAAACTAAAAATTTAGAACAAGAGACTGTTCCCTCTCTTACATCTCTCTCTTGTTCAAGACTTGCCATTGGCGCTTCTTGGGCCGTTTTGCATGGAGTTCATTTTGGAGTGTGTGGGTTGTGGCGAGGTTGTGTGTGGAGATCGGCGTGGCGATTTGGGTTTTGATTTTGGGTGGGTTCCGATGGGGTTTTGATCGGCTTTATTGGGTTTTGTGGAGATCGAGATTTGATCGCGTGGGTTCCGAAATAATGGGTTTGTTGGTTTTCTGATTTAATAAGTTTGTTGTTTTTCTGATTGAATGGCTTTTGATTGTTGGCGTGTGGCGTGGTGGTGGTGATTGTTGTTTTTGTGGTGGTAGTAGCTAAGTTTCAGTGGTTGGGTGGTGGGCGATGGTGTATTGAGTTGAGTATGGGTTTGGGTGGTATAAGTGGGTGGTTGCTGTTTTAGTGGCAAAAGGGATGAGCTATTTGACTTCGGGTGGTTGGTGGTTCAAAGAAAGAGACACGAAGGAATAGAAACAGAGAGATGGGGGAGAAGGAAGAGGGAGAGTTATATGGTAATATATTATATTATTTTATTGGATAATATATATTATTTTAATGAGTTACGTGGTAGAATAGAAATTAGGATAATGAATATATTGAAAAATGGTAGGATATATTGATAAAACAGTTTTTAAGAAGGTAAAATGAGACATTTAAAAAAAACTAGTAGGTGTTAATGTTTTTAAAGTATATATTAATAAATTATTTTAAAAAAAAAATTAAGAAAAAATGAAAAAGTTACCAATTATTTTGATAACTTTTTCAATTCCTTCAAAAATAATTTTAAAAATAGATAATTAATATGTGTACTCTAAGAATATTTATTAATTGGACCCATAATTTAAATGGACTCATGATTTAAATTTAAAAAAAAAGTTTGAACACTTTAATTTTTTATTGACAGGATAGTACCATATTTTATCTGATGAGAGAAGAAGAAAAAGAAGAAGAATATAATATATTAAATGTTTGTCAATGAATGACCTTCTGCATTCTGCAACACCATTCCCAAACTCGAAATATTGCATTTTGAGTAGTTATACACACTTGTCAACAACAGCTTTTACGCCAAACCTAACATTTTGGGGTTTGGTGCATAAAATAGTTTTTACATTTTACAAGTTGTTTTTAAGGTCATAATTAATAAATTATTTTAGAAAAATTATATATATACTTTTTTATATAAAAGTTGTAAAAATTGTTAAAATATTTATTTTTTTATAAATTTTTTTCTAAAATGATTTATTAATAAATGCTTTTAAAGCATTCATTAATATTTTTTTCTTTCTTTATATATAGTGTATATTTAAATACTACTTATTTTAAAGAAAGTTAAAAATAATAAAAAATTATTATTCATGCTTGAAAGTCCATTCTGCAACACCATTCCCAAACTCGAAATATTGCATTTTGACGTAGTTATTCATGTTCCAGCTTTTATGAATAATATAATTTTGTTTGGTTAAATTTAAAAAAAAAAGTTGAAAACACCAGAGAAAATTTTTAAAACATGGACACAACGAACAAACCCATAAAGAGAGATTTTTACTAATGTATGCCTTAACTATTTTAGAATTTTTTTTTTTATGAAATGTAAAGAAATTACTAACCCTTTTAAAGCATTCATTAGCATTCATTCTAAGAGGATACATTAATTGGGCCCATATACATGTATAAATTTGTCCAGCCTGTTCAATTGTTAATGCATGTCATACTGTCAAGGCATTTTCCTAAAAAAAAAAAAAACAACAACAACAACAACAACAAAATATGCTAAATTCAATGTCATGCTCATGGTATATTTTTTGGTCGGAGTCTGGACCACTTCCGAATTAAGAATGGTTTTGTCTTCTCCGATGAATAGGAATATGATTGAATTAACCTTAAAAATAAAAAAACAACAAAAAAGAAGATTGAATAACAATTGGTCCTTTATTTTAATTCCCATGTAATAAACATGTCATTTTCATACCTTATTTTTCGTCCTCATCTTTAAGACTGTTCATAAAATATTTCATTTATGTGAATGATGCATGTGTCCCTTAAATTTAAATATAAACCAGAACCTACCTCTGTGACAAGTTTTTTTTCCCCTACCTGGGTGACTGTTGATATAATTAATTAAAGATGATATTGTTAAAATTATAGCAGTTAAATGATTAAAAATATAAATTTTCAATAGTTTAAGTTTTTTAGATAATTGATAATTTAATATGATTTCATATTAAGGGGAAATTTAGGTCCATATGTGAGATGTAATATTAAAACCATGCATGATTAAATGATTACATTTACCATTTTTTAATAATTTAAACTTTTGACACAATTCATAATTTAAGAGACATATATATCAATTCTAGCTCCAACACTAGAAGAAGACCCAAAAAAAAAAAAAAAAAAAAAAAAAAAAAAAAACCTCTCAATCTCGTTTCCTCTAACTGCATCACTTTCAAGCATACTCTCTCTAGATTGTCAGTGATTAGGACTTAAGAGTGGTGCTGGTGTAAGCTTGGGAAATTGTGCACGGGTTGGGATAGAATGGCAACAGAGTATTGATGAGGATGAATTCAATTGCGGATGTTTGGGTTGGTTGATTGGTGGGTTTGAGGATTAATTTTAAGGTGGCATGGTGTGTATTTGTCAGGTGGGTCTTTGCGTGGCTATGCTCTCTTTGTCGATTGCTGGCAATAATATTGAATCATTGATAGGAAAGAGTGGTGGCCCATGGTGGTTTCATGCTTTGTTTTGTGGTGGTCGTGGAGCTGTTTTAGCTAGGCGTGTTGGCCTTAGTTGAGTTGATTTGTAAAGATTTGAAGGATGTGGTGTTTAGTTTTATAAAATCTTGTTTATGTTCGTTTATTTAATAAATGAACTAAACTATCAAGTCTAAGAATTGACTAATAAACAAGTCAAATTCAAAAATAATAATGTGTTTATCAATAAGCTTGTCAATATGAAACTCAATTCAATTATATATAATACTATATGTCTATATGTGGAGATTTGATATTAAATTGTGTGAGTTTATAAATAATTTAATTATAAGATATAAATTAACAATATTTGGTCCTTTATTATAATCCCCGTGTTAAAAATATGTCATTTTCATACCTCATTTTTTGTCCTCATATCTTTGAGACTGTTTTCAAATTATTACTTTCATTTATTTATGTGTGATGCATGTGTCCCTTAAATATTAATATAAACCAGAACCTACCAGTGTGATAAGGTTTTTCCCCCTGCCTAAGTGACAATTGATCTAATTAAAAAGATGACATTGTTAGAATATAGTTAAATAATTAAATTCTGTTTTTCTTTTTAATAGTTTAAGTTTTTTTGAAAATCGATAATTTAATACGATATCATATTAAAGGAAATGTTAACAGGCACCGTAAGATACTTGTTAAGGATAATTATTGTGGGGTTCACTTAATAAAAAATTGGTATAAATTGATGAGGGGATTGCAAATATTACTGAAATGAAAAATGGAACTCAAAAGTTAGTTTTTTTTTTTTTTTTTTTTATAATTTAAAGTAAAAAATAATTTGTTAATCAAATATAATTTATAAGTAGAAATGTGTGAACAAGTAAAATTTTATTCGTGATATTAGTATATATGGAAAGAATAAAAAGTTAATCAAATAGTTTATGGACAAGCTAGAACTTGTTTGAAAAGAAAATAAATCAAGTTTGAATATCTAATATAGTTTTTTGATGATCTTGAATTTGATTTACGTTTAATATAAATTTAAATAAATAATCATGAACTTTTAATATGCAATTTGATTTTGGCTCGTTTGTATCTATAGATTTTGTAAAATATGAGTGCTCATCATCATCATTCTTAATATAATTATTATTCCTATCTATAATGGTTTTGGTTTGGGCACAACAGGTTTCACTCTCTGCATCATACACAATTTCGTACCAATATTCTTTGTTCATGCCACTCTATGACTACATATATAGTACCACGGACAAATCTACAGACGAACTATATGAAATTTCACTAAGAAGGGAAGCAGAATTACCGGATGTAGTGCACCTAACTCATCTAACTACACCTGAGTCCATCTATCATCTCAGGCTTGGTTTTGCCTCTTTGGCCTCCAAACCATACACATCAAAATGGTACTTCTCATTGATTTGGCCTGTGACATTGTGGTCTATGATGTTAAATTGGTTATACGGCCGTACTTTCATTGTTGAGAGATACCGTTTTAATAAACTCAGATTACAAAGTTGGGTCATACCAAAATACAGAATACAAGTAAGAAATGATTTTTCTATGTTATTAACTGTTTACTTACATTTGTTACTTTCTTTCAATCATATGTGATTTATATTTCTCAATACTTTTGTGTGCAGTACTTTCTGCAATGGCAAAATGAGACTATAAATAACTTAATCGAGGAAGCCATATTAGAAGCAGAGGAAAGAGGTGCTAAAGTATTAAGCTTAGGTCTCTTGAATCAGGTAAGTTTTAGTTCTTTCTTGAATTTTTCATTTTTTTTTTTCAACTCTAGGTGATATATTCATCAAGATTTTCAGCTAAAATTCCCCTTCCTTTATTTTCTTTGTTATTTAATTTCTCCAACTTTGCTGTCACACTAACAATTCAGATAGTCAATGTACTTTTCCATGCACCCATAGATTTTATATATATATATATATATATATATATATATATTTATTTATAGAATCCCTATAAATTTCAAGAATGATGTTAAAGATAATTATAAATTTTAGTATATAAGTCTTATAAACTGATATGTTACCAATTACAAAAAAGAAGAAGAAGTAATTTGGACTTTATTTATTATGTTACTGAAATGATACCAATCATATTATTATTATGTCAGTTTATAAATATTTTGTAGTAAAATTGATAGTATAACTTTATGTTATTTTTACTTTTTGCTTAATATAATTAAGTTGGGTTGGGGATTCGAGCCCAAATTTTCCTATTGAAATAATCGGATCTAATAATGTTGTTGAGTTATAAGACTTTTGATAAGTACAAACTTTAGCACTCTCTAGAATTTAATGGCCTTCACATGAAAACCTTCAATTTTTTTTTTTTTTTTTTCTTTAAACTTTAGTCTATAGGATACATATCATTATTATTAAGAAAACCATTTCCATATGAGTACATATCTGCATATTCTTTTTTTTTTTTTTTTTTTTTTTTTTTTTTTTTTGTGTCTTTCAAACTTCAAAGTTCATATTATCATCATACTTTATCATTGGATGCAGGAAGAGGAGCTTAATAGATATGGTGCACTTTATGTTGAGAGGTACCCTAAGCTAAATGTGAAGGTCGTAGATGGGAGTAGTCTGGCAGTTGCTGTTCTGCTAAACAGCATTCCCAGAGGAACAACCCAAGTGGTTCTTAGAGGCAAACTCACCAAGGTTGCTTACGCCTTGGCCTTTAACTTATGCCAAAGGGGTATCACGGTACGTTTATTTTGTTCAAGCCAACACAAAAAGAAGGCCAAACTCGATTTTCGGTCACTCACTTTCATACTTTGTAAGCATGGTGCTATTCAATGTTCTGTACTTTTGCTGCACTTTGCACAATCGAATTAATTGATACACAGCTTGAACATTATGAAAGTCTTCTTGGACCTTTTTGTCTCACTTTATACTCCACAGAATACAAAAAGGTGGGATAGAAGATTTTTATCCTTTTTTGTTTTTTGAGAAAAGAAGATTTTTATTCTACTACATGTATATGTGGTAATCAATTTAAATGACTTTGGTTTGGCCTATAATCTGGTAATAGAAAATTTCTTTACCTTCTCTTAGAATAGACCCCCCCAAAAAAAAAAAAAAAAATGCATAAGCACGATCACATTATGCGTTGGCCTTTACCCTATGCCAAAGGGGGATCAAGGTACGTTTATTTTGTTCAAGCAAAATCGACGTTGGGCCACAGGCAAAGTCTGGCTTAGGATATTATTAAAATTATTATTATTATTATTCATGTTACAGCCCAATGGGCTTGTATATATGCTAACAGTTTCATACTTTTTTTTTTTTTGTTGGGGGGGGGGTGGTGGTTGGGGGTTTAAAAACACTTTCATACTATGCAAGCATGGTATTCAATGTTATGTACTTTTGCCGGGGCAAAAGAAATTTAGTGCACTTTTCACTGGCAATTTTTTTTTTTTTTGGCAAATTGATTGATACATAAAGTGAACATTATGAAAGTCTTCTCAGAACATAGGAGTTTTACTTAATACAAAATTTATGTCCCACTTTGCTTCACGAAATATTCAAAGTTTTTTTTTTTTAATTTTTAATTTTATATATTTTTTTAGAGTTTCAACTTATGATATCTGTTTTCGATAATAGTTTTTATTATTAGATCAATACACCAATAAGTTTTTGGTGTAGGTGGAGATTGAACCCTAAATCTTTTATTCAACCATTAAAGACTTTATCAATTGAGCTAATTAGAACTCACATAGAATATTAAAGTTGGTATAGAAAATTTGTATTCTTATTTACGTATATGTAGCAATCATTTTGAATAACTTCAGTTTAACTTAATATGGTAAAAAAAAATTTCTTTACCTTCTCCTTAAATAGGGAAAAAAAAAAAATGCATGGGCACATGCATGATAAGATGTGAAACACAATGATATGATATTTTTTGCAAAATTAAGATGTGACATTGTGGGTATATGACAATTAATTAGTTAATTATATTAATCTTTAGTTATAATTTATTTTTAGACACATTTATGAATGTTTTAAGTTTCCAAAATATATAAAAATGATCAATATCTTTGAAAATATATTGGAAATCAAATGATTTTTTTCCAAATAGAAAAACATTTTCTTTTTTCCTCCCAACAAATTGAGGACATGCCCCATGGAATGTCCCAAGCATGTATGTGTGTGACTTTTGGGGTGTTCATGCTTATATTTTTTTATTTACTTACAATACATGGGGGAGAGGAATTCAAATTCAGGTTTTATAATTTCCTTATTAGGATAATTAGGTAATTCTATTGAACTACAAGATTGTTTAGGAAATGTATTTGTGCTTCTTAATTAGTAAAACATTGGAGAGAACGAGTTCTTTTCTTTTTCTACATTCATTTGTTGCAAAAAAAAAAAAAATCATAACAAGGTTCTAATTCCTTTTTAATCTAACATAATTCAGGTGCTTACAATACGAGAGGATGAGTTTTTGAAGCTAAACAAATCGTTCAACACCAATTCTGAAAGTAATTTGATATTTTCAGTAAGTTATTCTCAAAAGGTAAGTCTATGAAATTTTTCCAATTATATTCATATTGTGTTATTAAAGAATATATAGCAACTTTGAACCTTAGAAACAGTAAAATCATTATGAATTTTTGTAGATTTGGTTAGTGGGAGATGGATTGGATGAGGAAGAACAGTTAAAGGCGCCCAAAGGAACATTGTTTATTCCCTTCTCACAATTCCCACCAAAGAAATTGCGCAAAGATTGTTACTACCATAGCCCTCCAGCAATGGTGACTCCAAGGTCTCTCGAGAATATGCACTCTTGTGAGGTTAGTAGAGAATCCTTCCAAGGTCTCTTCATTGATGCCATTACATGAATATGGAGAAGTTAGAAAAAATAAAGTGGCATGCATGTCATATATTGTGGAAAGTGGAAAATATAATTATGTTTGAGCTAGTTTCAATATTAACATCATGAAGCATGCAAACTAATGATCAAATAGTAGTTACAGATAGAAGAGTAATTCTTATGTACTCTCGGAGTACGGTGAATGGTCCACTTATTAAATTCATAGTGGGGTCCACCATAAATGTAAGAAAATAAAACACTATTTTACTATATTCTGTGAGTGTCTAACTTTTACAAGTTGGTCAACTTGTAAAACTGTTACAAGTACTATTATTGCATTAAACAAGTTAGTCTGTGCATATTTTTTAAATTGTAAAATTTGCAATAATTTTAGAATTTTCCAATACCACTATTGCTCAAAAGAAACCTCATCAATTATCACTTTGTATTATAATAAATCATATATGATATATTTCATGTCTATAAGATCTATCTAAGGGCCTCTCCATTTCACTTTAATGAAGTGTATTTCATGATTAAAAATTTATTTGTTAGATTTGACAGTGTATAGAGTACCATATTAATGATAGAGAGATGCTACGTCTACAACATTTTTACAACAAATCACAGATGGTTAGTTGTTATTGGTTCAAATTTCAAACTAACGCTAAGATTACTTTTTTGCCCCAACAATAACAACTAGTAACAACTTACCACTTAGGATTTGTTGTAAAAATGTTGTAGACATATCATTTCTCTTAATGATATAGCACCTAAATACACTTTTAGATTTGTAATATTTAATATGAATAATAAAATATATCAATTTCAAATGGAGAAAATCCTAATACCTAAATTTATAGAAAACAAAGGCTTCTTTGTCGGTATTGAAAAGACTTCTTCAAATGAAACCTTTGAGCCCATTTAACTTCTTCCATTGGGTGGTAATGCTGGAGGAAAAAATTAGTATTTGTAAGCATAATTAAGCTAATCCAGACATGAATAAACAAAAGTTTTTACATCTACAAAACATACATATATGTGTCCTTTGAGTAATTCTTAGCTATTCCCGGAGTACGAAGAATGGTGCTCTTTCCTTTTCAACTTAATTTTGGATTTGTCGCTACTTTATCTAAAATGGTAGAGAAACTTTAATTTTGGGTAGTCTAGTAATAATTGAACATGTTTCTTTCAACGCAAATGCAAAGCATGCACTTTTTTTTTCTTCTTCTTCGTTTACAAGAGTTTGTGTTTTGAATATGTGGCAGAATTGGTTTCCAAGAAGAGTGATGAATGCTTGGCGTATAGCTGGGATTGTGCATGCTTTGGAAGGATGGAATGAACACGAGTGCGGTAACACAATGTCCAACATTGAGAAAGTTTGGCAAGCAAGTCTTCAACATGGATTTCAGCCTTTGCTGCTTCCAACTGAATCAAAATGCTAATAGCTTACTATAAGATATGAAAATGTACCTGCCTGAGCTATTAGCCTATTACATCAAATTAATGCTTGATGGGTTTGATTTTGGTGAATAGACTATATTAATACTTGGGTGCTGTTCATGGGTGCCGTATAGCACCCGTTAATGTGATAAAATTTAAAATAAATTATTTATGTTTTTTTAGGGACATGAAAAAAATTAAATATGTATTAAATGTGTGTCAGTTTAGATGAAGAAAATCAAATCATTTTGTGATAAATCACAGCTAAAAAATAAAACTTTGCCAATTTCCTATGCAACGGGATTTGTGATAGATCATAAATGAACCATAGCTGGTTCATTAACAAAGTCTGGCTGGCACCTATTAACAAAGTCCTTAATACTTCTCAATTTGGGTTTTAACGATCATACTCTCTCTCTCTCTCTCTCTCTCTCTCTCTCTCTCTCTCATACAAATGATTTGAAATTCTTCTATTGTTGTTATATGAGAGAAGTTAATGGATATCCTTGGGGTATTAATTTAAGAAATATTTTTAAAGAAAAAAATTGATTTTTTGACAATTTTTATATTTTTCCTTAAAATAGTATCAAAACTTTCTTAAAATGATCAATTAACAAATGGTTTAAGGGCACCAGTTAATTAGGAGAAAATATTTGGTATCAAATGGTATCATATCAGTGGTATCAAAATTCAATAAATGTAAGACATATTAACAAAAAATAAATAATCCACTAACAATTGAAAAACATGTGTTAGTGAGTGATTATTTTTGCATAAATGTCTATCATTTATTAGATTTTGATACGGATAATGTTGTATATCATTTAATACAAAATATTTTTTCATTAACTAGACCCTTATTATATCGATTCAGTTTCAATAATTTATCTACAAGCTAATTAACACCAAAGTTGAGAATGCGTTCCTTTGAAAAAAATAAACTTACTCAAGCACAGACGCATAGACTGATATATAGACAGACTAAATACACACATTTTGCTTGGAAAACTAAATTAACACAAGCAGCCATCGATTTAAAGGAATGCAAAGTTTGACTGAGCTCATAAATAAATGTGCTATCTTAGTTTAAGTTGGGTTAGCTAGATTGTCTATATTTGAACTTCACGGAACTGCAATTTATATATGATCAACTGATTTAGTCCGATACAGATATAGAGTATTGTGTGTTGTGTACAATTATATTAGGTGACTATTCAATATTCATACATGAGCTTCTTGCCTCTTCGTTTACACGGTCAAGAGTATTTTTTCTTGTAGACAATTTTTTCTATTGGCACAAACTCGGAATAAAAATGAAAATCTCAATGAGAAATAGACATTAAGATTTATTATAGAGTAATAGAATAATCATAACATGTGTCTGTTTAACATCAGCTTATAAGTTTAGTTTTTAGTTTTTATGTACAGTTTTTAAAATTTCACTTTTTCTTGCATTACTCACTTTTTCAAGGCACAACTATACTTTAGTACATTTTCAAAAAAAAAAAAAAAAAAAAAAAAAAAAAAAAAGGAAAAGAAGAAGAAAAAGTAATAAGCTAGATAAGTTGTTTATTGGGTTTATTGGTTTAATTCCATGGTCAAATGTACGTTTGCTTACACCTAACCCAAAATAGAAAAGCATTAATGGAGGTCAGACTCATAATAGCCTGATTCTTCAATGCAGGCGGGGCTGGAGCCACCTACACGGAGGGTCATGCCCCCAAAATGTTTTGAATTTTTTTAATTGTAATATAAGTATATAACTACTAGCCTCATCCCAAGTTCTTTACGCAAGCAATGAGGCACTTTCTTTTTGGATCTAGTGTCATAGTTTTCAATTCATTCATTTGAAAAAAAAAAAAAAAAAAAAAAAAAAAAAAAAAAAAACCTCAAATCAACATGTACCTAAATATAAATACATTCACATTAGTGATGGTGATTTCTCTTCCACGTTTGACTTTAGAACCGTTAATGTAAAAGAAAAATGTACACTTTCACCCTCGTAGTCTCATCTTTACTTCCTATTTAGTGTATTGAACTCCAACAATGCAATCTCACTCACAATATGTTCATAAATATTAATTAAAAAAAGAGGAAGAAAAAAAAACCTATAATTGTTAACACAGTAAAGTAAATACGAAAACCACTATTGTAAACCCAGTGAAATAAATAGCACAAAAAAAAAAAAACCAAATACAGAATTTGATCCCTTTTGTGGTACGTACTAAACTACCACCAAAACAAAATATTCTTACCATTCGTCAACTGGTACTAAACTATCAATAATTTAATAAACCATGATCTTTGATTTGGTTCCACAGTGTAGACCAATTCAATCATAGAGGCAGGAATGAATGGAGAGATAATATGAAAGTATGTGCAGAAAAATTGAAAAATAGATGTGTGTGATATTTTTAAATAAAGATAGTGTGTGCTAATTTTTAGGAAAAAAAGATGTGAGAGATATATATATTTTTTTATAGAAATTGTGTGAGAATATCTAAATTATTGATAGTATCTCCTAAAAGAAAAAGGATAAGTAGTAAAAATTTGATGGAAGACAATAAGTGGGTTTAAAAAAACAAAAAAACAAAAAAACGTGATTGACAGCTTAGGTTTTGGAGAAGTTTTGGTTTGTGGGATATTAGTAGAGGAATCCTCTACTAAACAAATTGTATAAAAAAATTCAATTTTTTTTTCTTTTCTTGAAAGCAATAAAAAAATGCACATGCAAAAACAAATAAATGCAAAACAATGCAATGTATGAAAGCATGATTCAAAAAACAAATAAGAAATCAAATATGAAAGTCCTACTATAGAAGGGAATAATTAAAGTAGAGGACAAACAGAAAGACAATTAAGCAAGGTTGTCGATTCCGTACCATACTTGGCCGATACGGCCGGAATATACCGTATCGGCCAGCAATTCAAGACAATCGACCCCTCTGTTTTGTGTCGGGAAAAATATCAGTTGTATCGGCCGTACCAGCGAATACGATGCGAATGCGCTAGTAATTGAATACCGGACCGAAACATGAAAAAGCCCTGTTTTGTTAATTTTGACATTTTCAAGGGCAACATGGTAATTTTGCTAAATCCTAATTCTAAAACCCTAGCACTACCCAAGACCCGCATATAACCCTCTTTCTTTCTTTCTCTCTCACGCTCTCTCTCGGCTGCTCTGTGTCTCTCACTCTCTTGGCCAATTTGTCTCTCACTCTCTCGGCAGCTCCGCTACTCTCTCTCTCACTCTCTCGGCAGCTCCGCTGCCTCTCTCTCTCACTCGCCGCTGCTCTGTCTCTCACTCTCTCTCTGCTCTGTCTCTCAGTAGTCTCTCGGCCACTCTGTCTCTAGGCTGCTCCACTACTCTATCTCTCACTCTTCGCAGCTTTGTCTCTCACTCTTTCGGCCACTCTGTCTCTAGGTTGCTCCATTGCTCTGTCTCTCACTCTCTGCGCCACTCTCGGGTAACATTTTGTCTTAATTTTTTCTGTGTGGAATTATATTTCATGTGGAATATGATAAATAACAACTTGATTACTGTGTTTATGAATTGATAGCAAAATTGATTATTGTGTTGGTACTGTGTTCATGAATTGATATATATTGTTGTTTCATTCTTGATTTTGGTTAGCTTGAAATATTGGGTTAGTAATTTACAACTTAGTATGACTATTAATAAAAAGGTATCTAGAGTTATTAACAAATAATTGATGGTATATATGTAGTGTGAATTATGACTGAAAATCAATCAAGTGTAGCATCCGCCCCCTTGTGAAGATCCAAGGATCCAGCATGGGCTTATGGCCGTCTTTGTCTTGAATGCAAGAAATAACACCCAGTGTACTTTTTGTTGTAAAATGATAAGGGGGGGAGGAATTACTAGGCTCAAGTATCATTTAGCTGGGATTCCGGGTGATGTTGAAGCATGTAAAAAAGTATCTGAAGATGTAGAATGGCAAATGAAGCAGTTGATTGAAGATTTAAAGAAAAGTAAACAGAAAAAAAGAAGAATGAATAAAGAAATTGCAAATCCCTATGATGTAGAGGAGGAGGAGGAGGAGGAGGATGATCATCATCATGATGAAGGTAATAATGATAATGAGAGAAGGGGTTCAAAGAGTCATTCATCAGTTAGTAATTATAGCACCAAGGGGAAAGAAAAAGTTGGAGAAAAGTCAAACATTAAATCCTTTTTTGCTCCAAGAACAAAACCTGGTTCTCAACCATCCATAAGGTCTTCTTTGGCCTCAAAGCAAATGGTTGAGAAGGCAAGAATGAATTTTGCAAGATGGTGGTACCATGCTAATATACCTTTCCAAGCCGCTCACTCTGTGTATTATCAAGAAGTTTTAGATAGTGTAGCAACTATTGGGCCTGGTTTTAAGGGACCTTATCATGACTTGAGGGGGCCTTTATTACAAAAACATGTGGGTGAAATGAATGATTATCTCTTAGATGTGAAAAATGATTGGAAAGTTTATGGGTGTTCAATAATGTCAGATGGGTGGACAAATCAAAAGAGAGCTCCAATCATTAATTTTTCAGTGTATTGTCCTAGAGGTACCATGTTTCTTAAATCCCTTGATGTGTCAGGCCTAACAAAGGATGTAGATACATTGTTTAAGTTGTTTGATAAAGTTGTTCAAGAAGCTGGGCCTGAGCACGTTGTGCGATTCATTACTGAGATAATGATTCTTCTTACAAGTCTGTAGGAAAGAAGCTAATGTAGAAATATGGGATATTCTATTGGTCTCCTTGTGCAGCCCATTGCATTGATTTAATGTTGGAAAATTTTTCTAATAAAAGATATTTTCCTATCATTGATGAAACCATTCAAAAGGCTAAAAAGATTACCAAATTCATATACAACCATGGCAAGATTTTATTTTTGATGAGAAGCGACTTCACTAATGGTAGGGATTTGATTCGTCCAGCCATCACAAGGTTTGCAACTGAGTTTTTTTTCAATGCTTGACTAAGTTCAAGAAAGAACTTAGGCAAATGTTTACTTGTGATCAATGGGTCGAATCTCGACATGCTAGAGATGTCATGGGAAAGGAGGTGGCTGCAAATGTTTTGGAAGATAGAGAGTTTTGGTTACAATGTCAACAAATAGTGAAGATTAGTGAGCCTTTGGTTAGAGTATTACGTCTTGTAGATGGGGATGAAAAACTATTAATGGGATACTTGTATGAGACAATGGATAAAGCAAAGGAGAATATAAAAGTAAGGTTGAAGAATAAAATTTCTGCATATATACCATTTACTAGTGTCATTGATGCTAGATGGGATAAACAATTCCATAGTCCATTGCATGCAGCAGGTTGTTATCTCAACCCTGGAATCTTCTTTAGGCCTTCATTTAAGAAGCAAAAAGATGTTACAAAAGGCTTACTTAGTACCATTACAAGGCTGGTTTCTAATCCCGATGAGCAAGATATTCTTAGTTCTCAAATTGAATCATACAAAAAGCCTTTAGGTGACTTTGGAATGCCTATGGCAATCCGCCAACGTGAAAAACTAAGTCCAGGTATGCTATATGTATCTATACATACATATATATATATATATATATATATATATTTCATTTGAAAGTTTGTTATTTGCTTTGTACTAAATTAATAATTTCTTTTATTTTTGGAAGTTGCTTGGTGGGAGCAATTTGGAAATGACACTCCAGAATTACAAAAGTTTGCAATTCGAGTGCTAAGTCGGTGTTGTAGTGCAACTGGTTGTGAAAGAGCTTGGAGCACATTTGAGTTTGTCCATTCCAAGAGGAGAAATAGGCTTGAGCATAAACATTTGAATGACTTGGTGTATGTGCGGTATAATCTATTGTTACGAGAAAGGTATGTTTTTAAATATATTCAATTTTTATTTTGAATGATTATCATAGAAAATGTCACCAATGTATGATATTGATTTTGGTAGGAACATTAGAAGGACAAAGGATTACTTGGATTCTATAAGCCTTGATATTATTGATTTAATGGAGGATTGGGTAGCCGAGGAATCTGAATTTCTGTTACTAATTGAGGAAGATGTGAATTGGGATAGCATTGAAGAACCATTAACAACAATGACTTTGGAAGATGATAATGATGATGATGATGATGTTGTTGTTCTTGATGAGGAAGATGGTGAAAATGATGTTGTGTTGACAGATGCTAATACTCATGTATATTATGGTCCCGATGTAAATCCTTTTGAAGGATGGGAGTAGATCCTATGTAATTTGTGTTTATTTGTTTTCTTTGTATGTAATGAACAATTTTATATTGTGTTTTTTTTTTAGTTGATGTTAAAGTTTAAAACTATGAATTATTTGTTCTTAATTGAAGTAATGTTTTATGGTAAACATGAATTTTTGAGGTATTATTTTATGGTAAATAGAGATTTTGTGTATGTATGTGTGTGTGTGTATATATATATATATATTAAATATATAAAATAGCGGTAAACCCGAAACGGTACACCGGTATTGACCGGTATCCGAAATATATCGTATCGGTGGCCAAACCGATACGGCCTCCCGTCTGATATTGACATCCTTGCAATTAAGACTTAAAATCATTTATCACCCACACAGCACAAGTCTTTGGCCATGAAGATGAAAAGCCAAGTGTCCTAGTATGTCTACTAAAGGACATATAGGAATTGGAATTCTCTTGAAATTGAGTTAAAAATCTCAAAGCTTTTAATAACTCACCAAGAATAGGTACAAAGCTTTTAGACAAATAATGAGACTTATTAGACACTCACTTATGAGAAAACAACTTGAAACAGTTAGGATGAGTGTGATTGGAAGCCCCCACAATGGTGACAAACATGAGTAGTTTTTGTATTACTAGATTTTCTAGAAGGAGGTCTAACCTTGGGGTTTGACAGAGATGTTAGCTTAGGATAGTTTAACCTAAGGTGACCAACAATATGACAATGATGACAAGTGGGGACAAATTCAAAATTTTCTTTTAGCCTAGGAAGAGTTTTAGATATAGATTTAGAAACTTTAGCGTCTATATCAAATTTTTTTACCTCTATCTATCTTAGCAATATTAGCCTTCAACTCTTCAATATTCATTTTAAATGGAGGAATATAAAAAATCTTTTTCATTTGAGTTAGGCTCAACAACAAGTTTGGCACTAGTTTATTTTTCAACTTTAGTTTTAGATTCACCTAATTGCTCTTCCAAACTTTTAATTTTGTCCACATGAGATGAAAATTGATTTTTAAAATTCACATTTAATTTATTGGATTCATCAAATTTTGCAATCAATTCATCTTTTTCAAGTTTGACCTTCTCAAATTTAGCCTTTAGTTTGGTAAAGCTATTAACAGACCTGACATGAAATTTATAATGCTTACAATAGGTCTTGAATATCATCATCATCATTCAGCACAAGATCATGCAAAATCAAAACAATCAATAGTTTCCATGACAATAGGAGTCAATGGATTACACAGCAAATATTAAAAACCTAATTTGAGCATTCTGCTCTGATTACCACTTGTTGAATTATAGATTGACCCCAGTAAATTACTTTAATTACCCAAGTTGATTAATTACATGCAAATCATGGAGGCACACACAAATTACAAAATAAACTAAAGTGCAATGGAAATTAAATTGTCTCGGTGATTTGTTGACAAATGGGGAAAACCTCTTACAAGGAAAAAACCCCATTGAGTGATTTTCAAGTCACCACTCTCAAGAATCACTAATCAAGAATCAAGCGGTTACAAATACAAGTAATCTTACCACTATCTTGAACTATCCCAAAGTACCAACTTATAATTGAACCTTCACATTAATCCCTAATTAGACTTGATCTTGTAAAGTCTTCTTCCTTTTTTGCACGGATCCCAGTATATGACTAACTTCCTAGCAACCGATGTTTGTTGTTAGATGCAAAGTTTTTCACTTCAATGCATGTTGAAGATCTGGAAAGATTTGGTTACAAAACCCTGAGGCGCACAAGAATGCAGTAGCTTCTCCAAAAGTATATGAATTCTCTAGATAAGTCTTTATGTCTTTGATGACTTTTAAAATAAAGCTTTTATACCCTCTAGGAGTTTAGTAAATGAAACCCTAGTTATCCAAGTCATCATGGGCCAAAATTCTAATATGAGAATTTTTGATTTGCATAGCTCGATAGATCAAGAGGTGTCAAGCTAGTGTTGAGGTCCATCATTTAATCTCGATAGATGCTAGTGTCGAGACTAATGTTGAGGTTCACTATTTCAACTTTTCTTCACTTATTTCTTGATTCAATTTTCATATCTTCAATGATATCACTTGTATTGGTTACTCAATATACTTCATGATATTTTAAACAAATTTTAGATCTACCTAATTACAAGTAAAATACATTTTGTCAAAGGATATGCCAACACATGAAAAGTATGACCCTAACAATTATAAATAAAATTGGGTTACATATTTTACTATATATATTTTTAATCATTCATAAGTAATTTTAACCATTTAGTTATTATTAAATAATATATATGTTTGTTTTGTTTAGACCCCTTAAATCAGATTGTTTAACCTAATATATTAGCCAAGTGATTACTTAGGTTGATTATTCAAATCTAGGTTAAACAATAATAAATCATATCATGCACAGTAGTGGAAAAGTAAATAACACCACGATATGATGATTCAGGAAAATCAATGAAATGAACTGTTTCAAGATAAAAACCGGGGGAGAATTTAACCTAGTTATCCTCAAGGTAAAACAAATCTACTATAAGAGAATCAAAGTTTTTACAATCAGATTTAACCCTAAATCTATTGGTATCTCAAATAGTAATTTTCGACACAGACCACATGCAAGTTCTGAATCCATGGATTCCTTCTCTTCTTGGATTTACAACAACACAAACACCCATGCTTGTGACTTTGAGATCCCACTCAAAGGTTTTAGATCACCTTCAATTGTTGATTTTTGTAGCAGCAACTAGGTTCTACCACCGCTTGATTGTAGATCTTGCTTCGGTAGACGTTTTTGTAATTAAAAGGTACAAAACCTCTCAGATTTTACAAAGAGTAACACATAAGTCTTCCAAAAGTCTACAAAACATAGCTAGGGTTTCCCTTTTATATGTGGACAAGTTAGATTGAAACCCTAAACATTTTTGTGGGCTTGTGCCTAGTTTAAAAATTTTGTAGAATCTGATTTCTATGATTCTCGATTGATTGGGCTTAATTCTTGATTGATCGAGCTCGGTAGATTTTGACTTTCTTTTTAGCAATCAGCTTGAAATTGAAGATTGAAACATACACCTTTGAGTAATGCCTAACACATACACTAGACATGTTTTGTTCTCGGTTTGCCAACACATACAAAAAAATAATTCTAAAAATTTAATCCTAAATATTTAGAACCTAACAATATAAATGAAATAATATCTTATATTATTGATTAAGGTTAGATAAATATGTTACAAAAAAAAATTGTAATGTAAAATTCTTGAGTAGGAACCATTTTTTTCTTAGTTAGTACTCATGTGCACTTGCAAGGCACAATGATGCCATTTTCTCATCCTCAAAAGCCAGAGCTTCCACAACTTCTTACCTAATTTGTAATTGTTGCATGTAACATCTATCTACATGTGAGATATGTGGGATTCACATATTATGAGAAAGACACTATGCGCATCTAATACATATACTAATTGTTAGTGTGTAGTTGTGATCGATAATAATAGCATAACATGGTGCTTCATGCACACAATAAACACGCTTGGTGGATGATTTTGCCTCATATAGGTAGGATTGTTTTTATAAAGAATAAATAGTAAACTAGCATTTGAGTAAGATTGTGACTCTTGAGATTAATATATTTCTTCGTACAAATATGTCCATGCTTGCCTATAAACATTCACTTGGACATATACAATTTTTTTTTCCTCTCCAACAAACTTAAATTGAGTATATTAGTAGATGCTGCAATTGTTAAAAATAAATAAATAAATAAATAAAAAGATTCCTCAAAACACTCATTAAAGCACCATACACAACTCAAGTACACAACCCAAGCCCACAAAAACCCCATACCCATTAACTTAACATATAGCCTTAGCCTACCAAACTGAGAAAATTTATCATGTATCTAGTCTCTCATATGGAGTGGGTTCCACAGTGTGGAGTCCACCCCATATGAAATGGTCGATTCATGTATATCTACTACAAGTAATACCACCTCAAACATGAATATTGAATACACTACTGTAGAAGCATCACTTGCCACAACTATTCAACAATAGCCCATGCTATTGTGATTCAAAACCATGGTGTTCAGTGGCAGAGTTAGGAATTTTTTTCTAGGGGAATGAACTATCATGACTAAAAAATATATTTTATTTTATAAATTGGGCCATGCTAACTAATGTCCTTAGGACATTGGTTAACAATCTATTTTAAGAAAGTTTTGATATTATTTTTAAGGGAAATGAAAAAAGTTGTACGTCAAAACATTAATTTTTTTTTCCCATAATTTTTTTTTTTAATGAATTATTAACCAATGTTCTAAGGGTATTCGTTAGTATTTTCCTAAGAAATGTTTGTACGTTTAATTCAATAACAATGTTAGCATTCAATTATTCATTCACACATGGTAATAGTATGTATACGGTATAAATATAAAAGTCATAAACTGAAATTTAACGGCCACACTCCATCCAAATAAAAATAATTAAAAAATAGAGAAATTAACAACCACACAATTTACTATTATTAGCCTAGTGCAGTACAACTGTTTAAGACATAATCACAAAAGAAAAAGAAGAGCGGTAATTTATTACCATTAGTCTGTAGCTGTAGATTATAAATACCATTAGTCTGTAGCTTACAATTATTTTGGGATGAAATGGGCCAAAAACAAGGTAAACTACTGCTTTTACCTTCTAAGGACGAGTACATGAAGCTTAACAAAGCCTTGGACAAGAAGTCTGAGAGTAGTTTGATCCTTTCAAAAACCTATGCTCAAATGGTGAACCATCAAATATTTAAGCCTATGCTCAATTATTCTTAAATATTTAAACTACTCTTTCACTAACTTGAATATTAGATGAACATGCCACACACTAAAACATTCTAATATCTAGCTAGAAATGGATTTTTCAACCATGAATAGCATAAATATCACTACAAAGTTTTACAGATATGGTTATTAGGAGATAGATCGACTGAAGAAGAACAGTTGAAGGTGCGAAGCGAACATTATTTATTCCCTATTCACAATCGCCACCAAAAAAATATCGCAAGGACTACATGTACCATTTCACACCAGCAATGTTGATTCCCCTTTCGCCTGAGAATATCTACTCTTGTGAGGTTCGTAATATTAGATTAAATAAATAAATAAATTTATCATCTCCTAATATTTTAAATTTTTGAGAGAATCAGTCATTTAATATAGTATTAAAGTAAGAGATTCTAGGTTCAATTTCCTATGTCCACTTTATCTCTTATTTAAATTTTCATGTGTTAGCCTCTCACTCAATTTAATATTACTATTAATGGGAATTTTGTGCTAGCAATCAGTCACTCCCTTTCTTATGAAATGTAATGCTGACACTATTATTCTAAATTTGATTTTTCCAATCACTTTGCTTATGGAAGCTTTGAAAAATATGGGTGCAGAACTAGTTGCCAAGAAGGATGATGAGTGCATGGTGTATATTTGGGATATCACATGCATTAGAAGGATGGAATGAGCATGAATGTGGTTACACAATGTCTATCATGGTGAAAGTTTGGCAAGCGAGTCTTCATCATGGATTTCAACCTTTGATGATCTCCAATGAATCTTCATAAATATGAGACTTGTGCAAATGGATAATCCATTTCAAACATTTTGCAATACTTCATATTATGTCTCATATAATAATACTATATGATATAATATTTGAGAAACCATCTTAATTTATATTACACGTCATTGGAAGATAGGATAATAAAATTAGATACGAACCATTTGCTTGAATGAATTGAAAATAATTTAATTATTTCCACTCATTTAATCATACAATTATCTTTTATCTTCTTGATTGGTGTAAATAAAGTTGCTTTTATCTTTTTCTATACCATGTTCAATTATTAATATTATTTGGTTCGAGTGGAGGCCCGTTAAACCTAATGGGTACGTAACATGAGATAGCTCTAAATTCCCTCATGCGCAGCCCTTCCTCGCAAGTAAGGCGAATTCTAAAATTCCTTTATTAGTTGAGTACCCAAAAAAAAAATTGACAGTTTTTAGACCCTTTAAACAATTGATTAAACCTAGGTAATTAGCCAAGTTGTTACTTAGTCCAATTAAACAAGTCTAGGTTATCACAATAATAAAGATCAAATCATGCAAAGCAGCGGAAAATAAATAACACACGATATGATCACTCAGGAAACCAAACCGGTAAAAACCTGGGGAGGATTTGACCTAGCTATCCTCAAGGTAAACCTGAATCCACTATCTTGAAAGAATCGAAGTTCATACAAAAGGACTTATAAGCACCCCCGCTTGACTTCCTAATGCTACCAACCAGTAGAATTTTCTGACACGACCACGTGCAAGCTCTGAATCCACGGACTCCTTCTTTCTTGGATTCCCATTAGCTACAAGCACCCCCGCTTGTGTATTCTTTAAGCTTTAATGGCAAAGAATCTGTTTTGATCATCAAGGTGTAGAAAATATCTCCTCCTTGAAAACCCTAAGTTTGTGTAAAGGAAAGCTCCTCTAGATCTCACAAGAGATTTACACAAACCGCAATATGAGCAACCTTTAGAGAGCCATTGGATACAAAACCCTAAATACAAAAAGAGGCACTCTAATCTCTCTAAAAACAACTCCAAAAAACGTTCTAGGGTTTCCCTTATATATAGGAGAGTTTTACTTGAACCCTAACATGTTTAAGTAGAGTTTGGGCTGAACTGGAACTCTGCAGAAAAATAAATCTGCACGTGGTTCAATCGATTGAGTCTAATTTTCGATCGATCGAGCCTTGCAGATTTAGTCCAATAAATTCTGCAATCACTCGATTCCAATTTCACAAATAAACATACTTTGAGCAAGCCTAAACCTAGACTCTATGTTTTGATCATGGTTTGCCAACATAATACAAATTGAAGTTCTAATACATTAGTTCCTAATTTCTTAGAACCTAACAAAAATAAAAAAAAAAAAAAAAAAAATCAGTTTAGTCAATTGACATTCATGTTTATTTAAAATTTCAAAATAGATATATAGCAATTTGAATATGTGGTTGGAATGGCTTGTCACATTCTAAATTTCTTAATGATATCCTATTGATACTAGTAATTTTTAGCAATTGCATATAACTAGGTGGTTGGCCTCACTATAAGAAAGTTTGCTATTTTCAATGGTTGAAAACGTTGAAAAAAGTGTTAGAAACCGTTGAAAAAAGTATTTTCGATGGTTTAAGTGACTATTGAGAACCGCCACTAAAAACTATGTCGAAACTTTTCTTCTACACCCTATGTGACTATCGAAAAATGTGATTCACCTTTATCAACAATGATTAAATATTGAAATATTATTGAAAACTATTGAAATATATGTTGTCTTGAGATCAATTTCAACAGTTTGAAACTGTTGAAATAAGTATTTAAAAAAATAAAAATAAAAATAAATAAATAAAGCAATATCCTTTGCTATGAGTGTCTTTCCAGTACTAGGAGGCCCATATAGCAAAATTTCCTTGGGAGGCTTCACTCCAATATTTTCAAAAAGCTGTGGAAGCCTTAAAGGCAATTCCACCAATTCACGAACCTGATTTATGTTTAAGAAATCAACATAAATCAGTCAAAAATGGAAGACGATGGTTGTGTAACACCAAAGTACTTAACCCAACTTATTTATCCACCATAAAGCAAAAGTATTAGTATTAGTATTAGTAGTTATTACTGAAAAAGATGGCAATAACACTACGATCATAATGTGGGAACTCTAAATTTGTAAACTTTAATACATTGGTGGTGGTGAATATAAATACTCTTGCATAGTTTAGGCCTATGATTCAAAACCATCATTGTAGTCCAACATACATAGCTTAGAGAACAAGAGGGTAACAGATTCACAGTTTAATATGTGTAGATGTAGAGCAAGACAAAAGTAATTTTCCAAGAAATTCTACCACCTATACATTTTAATCATTACATATAGCAGTAATTTCATTCATATGACATCATAGTGAACCAAAGAGTATTTAGAAAAGTAAAGAGGAAGTCACATGTTTACTTTGCACAAACCAAGAATTTTGGAAATCATCATCATGAGATCTATTTTGAACTTGAAGCAAAGGGTGAATCAAAACTTGCAAAACATAGCATTTGACAGACTGCTAATAGCTCAGACTGTATCTACAAGAAGATGTATCCGGCCAAAATAGAATGAAAGTTCATACTTTCTCTACAAAACAGATTGGTTTTTCTCTTCTATACACTTCCAACAACAACCTGCAATGGAAAATTAACAAAAGATTTAATAATTAACTGTAAATTATTTACATAACTTGTGAAACAACTTTCAAACAAGCACATGTAGTGCTACTTTGATTTTGACACAGCACAAGAACCATCGTGGTTTGATAAGAAAATAAAGCAAGACCTTCTTCTTGTATGGATATTATGAGCTGGAAAAATATCATTTTCAACCATGACATTTTGTATTCAAAACATAGCTAGTAGCTGGAAAATTTATTGAACCATCACATATCCCCAAAACCATTTCTCTTTACCCTTTCTTAACAAAAAATGGCAGCTTGAAATGTAAACAGAAAAGTGTCAAACAAACCCAACCATCCAAAGATTACACCAAAAAAAAAAAAAAAAAAAAAAAAAAAAAAAAAAAAGAAAAAGAAAAAGAAAAAAAGAAGGTAGCAAACCCTTTACTTAAAATAACAAGTTACTTTTCCCAGAAAAAGCAGAGATATTAACAATTCCATTATTAATAGAAGGCATATCTAAAGACATTAAGAGTTAATTAATAATTTTTTTATTTTTTATTTTTTATGAACTACGTACTAATGTGTACTAATGGTCAATATGCACCCCACTCCCCTCTCTGTGTGTGTGTATAAATGAAAACAGAAAAAAAGAACAGCTTTCAAAAATTTTAAAAAGACAAGCATGTCAAGAAAACAAAATATATTAGAGAATGGGTTCAAACCCTAAGAGAAGGCAATCTAGGCCTTTGCGTCACATGCACATTAAACTCATAGGTGTGAGCTTCTTCAAAGGTTCAGCGTTAAAAGACACTAAAATTGAGTCTCTATTCTTTAAGCATTATATCCTTTCTGATTGTCCTAATCATCCTTACAATTCTTGATAACTTATTCGCCTACACATATACACAATTGATAGATCAGCCTGCACCTCCGCCAAGGAAAAAAGAGAAGAAAAATACAAAATATCATCATTGTTACAAATGCTTCATCAAGACCTAAGAAATCTTTATTCTTTAGTGGCTAACTTCCAACTTGCGAAATGAAAGGCTCCTATGACATAGAATGACAAATTAATCTGTATCAACAGTAACATAAACCTATCTCATTATCTTGTCCTACTACATGTTCATTTTCCTCTAAGCATTCTGTGTAGATGCCTCTTCTTTGCTTACCCAAGATGATGATCTGAATTACAAACCCTGCACTTTTACCACTAATAAAACACATTACTGGACCAGCAATGATTCACAATTTGTATCTTCCTTAAAGAAGATAAAGCCCAGGCATTTGGCAGCAACCTTCATCACAGTCCTGCTCAATCCATTGAAAGAAGAAAATAACTTTTTAAAAAAAATGAAAAAATCATCATCATCAACCTTCATCACAAGCCTCACTAATCCATGCTTTTTCTTCACGGTTCGCAATGCCCACTATTTTATCCATGCTTTTTCTTTAATATTTATGCACTAATTATGCAATACCTCTTTCCTCAAAAACTTCTCTTAAGTGCAATATATCCTAAGAATGAATCATTCAAACTAGTGGCTGCATTCTACACATGAATTTCCACTATTTTTTAGCTTTTTTTCTTTTAATATTCTAAAATTTGACCACAGTATCAGCCTCATTCACAATCCACTTTTTTATAAAATTATTGCAGACCTATACAGATATCTGTACAGACAAAGATATAGAAAATAATGTTGAAGTGACAGTACAGTGAGACCTTTGGAAGCTAAAGAGAAAATTATTCCACTATTTTCACAATCCGCATTTTTTTTTTCTTCAGAGAAACCTATTACTATAATCCTCAAAGCTGAATTCCAAAAGACCATTGAAAAACACTCATGAAAAACGCATCAAACTCTGAATTCCAAAAGACCATTGAAAAACAAACCTAAATTATACAGTAAGAGTAATTATATTAATAAACAATAATTCTAGATTTGCAGTTTAATTATACAAGTTATATACAAAAAATCCAAAATAAAAAAACAAAACGTTTATGCTATCTATGGAAAAACAAAGAAATACAAAATTGAAGGTTAGGTTTTCAAGGAGAATGTGAAATTGGATTCATCAATGTATAGAAGATACCTAATCAGAGGTTTGGATAGGTAAAAGTGTGAATATATGCAAGATTTGGATGCGATTGTACCTACTCTGTGAATCTGAAGCAAAGAAAAATCAACCAAAGTCAAAAACTCTATTTGGTTGTCGAGAAAATAACAAAAAAAAACAAGGAAGGAAAAGAAGAGAGAGAGAGAGAGAGAGAGAGAGAGAGAGAGAGAGAGAGAGAGAGAACCTGTAAGGAGCCGAGAACCCGTGAGGAGCCGAGAGAGATGTGAGCTATGAAAGAGAGTGGGAGCGAGAGAGCCCCTTTTGGAAATATCTATCTCCTTAACGTTTTAAACTTTGTGAATTTAAAATGAGCTTTTATACAGTAGTGTTATTGTTTTCCAATGTTTTACAACCGTTGATACAAAATTTAATTTATTTTATCCACAGTTGATCAAGCTGTTGATTAAATTATTCTCTCTTTTAACCCCCTTTTACTACGGTGCCTAAAGAAAAAAACTAAAACCAAATACTTTTTAATAATTTTTTTCAATAGTTATAACAATTGCAGAAATAAGTTTTTGAATTTCCTTATTTTTACTCTATAGTTGTACTCAACTGTAAAAAATTAAACTTTTATTTACATTTTTTAGTGACCGTCGATATAAATATGTTGAAATAACTCAAGTTTGTTGTAGTGCGTTATAGTAGCCTGACCTACCATATTTAAGTATATTAATTGTGAGTGCCCTAAAATGTGACCCTTGAATGTTAGTGGCCTTTTTAGAAACAGCTTGTAGCCCATCATAAATGTGGACTTAGAAATATACTACTAACTCTAGGGTTAGGAGGAAGAGAGAAGTTGGCTCTTACTTTCTGTATATAAAAAAAAAAAATAATAATAATAATAACTTTTCCCCCTTTGTGTAGAGGTTTAAAATACCTAGACTTGAGTTTGGAGTTGAGATATGAGATTGAGATGATGTTAAGTACCCAATACCTTCTAATCGTGTGAATGATTTCCAATGGTGTTTCAAGGACATTTTAATTAATGGACTTAATTACTAAGTGGGCCCACATCATATGCATGCATCTTCTACATTAAATTGCATGTTACGTATTTTCGCAAGATGAAAAATCATGAGAAGTCTCACCTTGCTTAGAACTAGCAGTCTTTCTTGGAAAACCCTACATATATATATAATCACACTTGAGAGTGTTTTTAACTTGACTCAAAGGGAAAAACACAAATTAAGAACCATTATTCTTAGAGTTTTTTTTTTTTTTTAAAAGAATTTTATAAATTGATTTTGACAGTGACTTTTCAATAATAAAAGAATTTTATTCCTACCATAAAATATGATCTAACTTATTATTGGAAGGTGGTTTATATTTTTTTTTTTTTTTTTTTTTTTTGGATGTTGCTGTTGTAACTACTAACTAGACCCCCGAAATGACCCTAAAAGCCCATGATTTTGTTGGCAATTTTTATCAAAGAAAATATGGTTTTTCAAAGTTTCTAATGCTGCATATGTACACATGCACAAAGTCTTTGTTTGTGTCATGCGTGCTTCATGCTTACATATGCACCATTCTAAAGAAAATATTTTTCGAATCTTCATTTTATAATTTATATTCCCTTGAGCAGTGGTTGTTTAGGGCTAATAGAGTGATATTTTTATCCTTAAATAAGGTATTAATTTGTCATTATAAAATGGGATATTTGCAGTTGCCTCTCTTAATATTGGTTAGGTTTCATTGCAAACAAATGCTAAGGTCCATATATACGGCACATGCTTCAACAAAGAATGTAAACAATTGGGTTTTTGGCAAATAATTTCTTAGATCATTTACCAGCGTAAGAGCTCCCTCTATATCTATTCCAATCCAACTTGGGATTCACATTAATCTACCTTGGAATTTGTGTTATTTTGTCTTGAGATTTTTCCATCTTGGAGTGAGTTAATTCAACTTAATTAAGATTGAGTGATGCTAATAATTCTTCAAATTTTACAACATAGGCTTTATGTTACGACATATGTGGAAATTGTTAGAGACATATGTTATGTATATTGGTTATTAATATTTTGATAAAACACGCTTTACTTATAATTGGGTAGATCTAGGATGAGTTTAGTACTTTAAAGAGTAAGAATTTAAGTTTAGTATTGAAGTCATGCAAATTTGTTCAAGAAACAAGTGAAGAAGTGTTGTTCATTAAAACTCGATAGATATCTTAACAGAATCATATCTATCGAGGTTTAATATTATAGCTCGACAACAGTTCAATAGAAGCTATATCTGTCGAGAATTACGAAATTAGAATTTTTTAACTGATTTCACGCATATCCATGTGTATTTGTGTAGGGTTTCTTTTCTACAACCTTAGACATATATAAGAATTATTTTAATAGCTGTCACAAATGATGCAACTTGATGCAAAGTGATAATACATGCATATTGTGATCGGAGACAATTTGTCCTAGTTCATTATATTATCTCTAGAAGCTACTGCGTCTTTGTACCAAGGGTTTTGTGACCAAGGAGTTTCTTGATCTTCATTGTTGGATGAACTAAAGAACTTTGCAGCCAACATCTTTTTGAATTTGGTGTGTTAGTCATGTATTGGGATTTGTAAATCATTGGTTAGTCATATACTAAAGCTATGCATTGAAAGAAGAGATTGTCGCTACATTACAAGTCCAATTGGGTATTGGGGTAATGATTCAACTGTAGGTTGGTATTAGGTACTAAGATTTCTTTTACTTCTAACCGCTTGTTTTGATAATAGTAGATTTTCGAGAGTGGTAACCTTAAATTCACCCGGTGGGGTTTTGTCTCGGTGTTTTTCCTCATTTGTAAACAAATCACCTGTGTCAAATTTATTTTCTATTGCATTTAACTTAATTGGTGATTTTTTTGTGCTACCATGCTTATTGCATGAAATTGAATCGAATTAATTTACTTGGCTAATTAATTGATTAATTTATACATTCTTGACCTATCAAGTGGTATTAGAGCGGGCACACTACGATTAGGGTTAATCTTTTTTTGTGTGATCCATTGACTCTCGTTTTTCATTAGAGCTTTCTTGTAGTCTTTAGATGAAAAGGTGTGGTAAGGTGTGGAGATTGGCTGGACTAAGCCAAAGGAAGCATCGACTGATTGAGATGATGCCAAGGTCAAAGCGGCAAACTTCAACAAGAGAGCATTAAATGCACTATTTAGTGGGGTGACCAATGAGGAGTTCAAGAAGATATCCTCAATTGAAACTGCTAAGGAAGCATGGACTATCCTCCAAAAAACCTATGAAGGGATTAAGGCCATCAAGGATTCAAAGCTCTAAAGGATCACTACTAGCTTTAAGGAGATAAAGATGGAGGAGGATGAGTTTTTTGATGAGTTCTATGCCAAGGTCAAGGACATAGTCAACTTAGCCTTCAATCTTGGGGAAACTATTCTCGAACCCAAGGTTGTAAGAAAGGTGCTAAGGTCTCTGCCGGAGAGATTTCATGCCAAGATCTTTGCCATTGAAGAATCAAAGGATATTGACTCTATTCCTTTGGCGGAGCTAGTTGGAAACTTGCAAACCTACGAATTGGGTTTGACTAGAATTGGGAAAGGAAGTAAAAGCAAGAGCATGGCAATCAAGGCCAAAAGTAATGAGGCTGATAAGTCTTCTGATAATGAAGATTCCAAGATGAAATCCTACATGACTAGGCAATTCAAAAAGTTCATGAAGGATGCCAATGTGAAAGGATTTGATAAGGACTATAAGCAATCCAGTTCATCTCGGTTCAAGAGTGAAGACAGAGGAAAGAAGGATGCTAAGGATGGTGGTCAATACATTATTCCTTTCGGATCAAAGTGCTTCAGATGTCAAGGTTTTGGACACATAAAACAAGAATGTCCAACATATCTTAAGTTAGTTGGGAAAAGCAAGGCTCTTGCGTTTACCTTGAGTGACACCGAGCTGGAGATTGAGTTAGATGACAATGATGACAAAGGAATTTTAAATGCATTTATTGTTATAGTTGATCCCCTCAAGGGGTTATAGAAACAGTAGATGATGAAAAGTACTTGGTGGATTCTAAGTTTGAGAAAATGGATGATCAAGATGACATCCATACAACCTATGCAAAATTGTAAAAGGTTTCTCAGAAGTATGAGAAATCGTATAGGCTGGTCACCAAGAAGTCGAGTGATGTTGAGCTAGATCGAGAGGAGCTCTCTACCAAGGTTGATGAAGACAATCAAACTATTGGAGTTTTGCGGTTTGAGAACAACTTTCTTTCTTTGAAAAGACAAAGAAACTTGAAGCATAATTGTTCTAGGTTAGAACTCAATTGGAGAGGACTTCCAATGCAAAACTCGATGAGATGCTAAGTTTTCATAAAGCTACTTACGATAAAACCGTTTTGGGGTATGATTTCTCTTTTCCTAATATTGCCTCTTCTAGTACTACTGTGTTTGTCTTACCTGTTGATAATGTTAATTCTAAGAATGATGAAATTAAAACTGAAATAGTTAGTGAGAACGTAGACAAGGGCAAATCTATTCTAGGAGCACCCCCTAAGGTTGAAAAGAAAGAGACTAGAAACCTTAAGACTAAGAAGGTTAACAATAAAAAGTCTTAACCGAAGAAACCGCATCTCTGTCATCACTGTGGAGTTTTAGGGCATACTTGTCCAAATTGCTACAAGTGGTTAGCCACTCAACAAAGCAATAGTATGCTTTCGTTTGGAAACCAGAATCAGTTTCCATCCTCTTTTGCTCCTCTTAGAGATCTTCTCGAGCCCTTATGTTCCTTTTGAATTTGAATAGTTTAAATTCTTCCCCCTCACCATTGGATCAAAGGTTCACTCAAAGGAAAGGTTCTTCCAAGGTGTGGAAGGAAAAATGCTCAAAGTGATTTAGTCACTTTTTATCTCTCTTCCTTTTTGTTTATGCATTACTTGTTTGTTTTGCTTTCTTGTTTTGAGTCAATCTAGTTTTATACTTTGCTTTGTTTAACATGTTTTTCTATGTTTGTTTTTAGTTTTGTTTTTTTTTTTTTTTTTAACTAAAAAATTGAAAAATAAAAAAAAATACAAAAATAGTGTGTGTTTATGTATATTGCTACTTATGAACCTTGGATAGCCATTGAAACAAAGTTTTCTAAACTTTGTATCTCTTGTACCTTGGATGAGCATCTCAATGCACAACTAAGAAAGTGAGCTTTATGACTCGTGTTTGTTATAAGTACGATTAAGTAATCTCTTATACTTAAAACTCATATCACTCTTTTTGACGGGAAGGACTAAAAAATTCTAAGAGAAATGCATAAATAACCATCTAACCACTAAAACCCGCCAATCATGTATAACATTTGTTGGGTATTTCTTCTCTCTCCCTTATATGCCCTTGCATGATATGTTCAAAAAGAAAAATATGCAAAGATAAACAAAAGCAAAAAGAATCAAAATGCTTTTAAATATGATTGCAAGTGTGTTTCTAGGAGATATGAGAGTTATAGGATGTACCTCGAAGATGATAGTCCCCATCAAGCAGCTATGATTGTATGTGATTGTATTTGATTTTCTTATATCTCAAATCGTCATAATATGAGACACTTATGCACTTATGCTATGTTTTCACACATAACACGGAAATTCTTTGCTACTTTTGATACATGTGCAAGTACAATGTGATTTGACCATCACAAGGAATACACGTGCTAATGAATGCTCACTAAACTGTTATAACTTGTTTTTGAAATATAAAATTGGTTAGACTTATTTAGTGTGTGTGTGTTTTTTGGATTATGAATGCTTTGCATTTTTTTGTTGAGAGATGTTTTTGAGAGCTTAACATGTTGATTGGATCTATGTTTGAGTAGCTTGCATATTGCATTCATCTCTATGTGTTTTTCCTCTCTTTGAAAAACTCATTTTCTTCATGCTCAATGACTTCTCTCAACAGATCCTTGATAGATTCACATCTATCAAGCCCCTCTATCTTCCTTTCTCGACAGAAGTAAGAGCAATTTCGATCCATCGAGCTTTCTGGAATTTGTCTTGATAGCTTTCGATGACTTCTTGATCCATCATGAAACTTTCTATCCGGTCGATAGATTCTCGATGACTTCTTGATCCATTGAGGTACTTTTTCTTTGTCAACGGATCCTCAACAACACCTTGACATGATCATTTTTGCCGAGAATTAGTGCTCAACAGATCTTTGATACTTTGATCCATTGAGCTGCGATTTCTATTTAAGGGCTGAGTGCAAAATCAAATTCATTTTCTCTCATCTCTCTCAACAGAAACATTTTTTCTCTCGCCCCAAACACTACTCTCTCACTCAAAAACTTCTACCTGTGTGTTCTTTGGCTTGGATCAAGATCAAAACACTTGGTAAGTGTTCTAGTCTTCTCCCTTTTCATGCATTCATGCATTTTAGACCTAGGTTTTGAGGTTTTTCAAAATTTTGGGGTTTTTATTTTTCTTGAAATTTTTGGGTTGGGCTTTGTGAATTTGATGATATATGATCATGCATTGTATTTCATTAGCATTATAATAATGTTTCATGCATTTAGATGTGTGCTTGATTATTGTGGGTGTGTGTCTTTGGTAGGTTTAAATTGGGTTTCAACCCATGATGCAATTTATTTTTAGCAAGTCACATGTTTATGCATATTTCATGCCTACATACCCTTTCTTTTCTTTCTATTTGTTTTGTTTGTGATGTGTTTCCTCTCTCTCTTTCTCTGTTAGATAAATTGCACATGACACCTAAGCATAAATCCACTTGAGCTTAGAACCCTCTTGGTTCTAGGTCTTCTTCTTTTGATACATCCCCTCTTCACATTCGGTTTCATGATGGAAAGGCCCAGCACAGACTTCCTTGAGAACTTTTAGAAATGTGGCGTTCATTCGAAGCGCCATGTCATTCTATCAGACTTTTTCAACATTCGTCTACCCGTTGTCATTCGGACTCGGGGATGGGAATCTCTTTGTGAGATACCCTTGAGATGCCCTATCGTGTTTATATAGGAGTTTTACTCCAATATACACGATATTGATACCTCTGTGCCTCGGTTTGCCATGACATTCAGAGGTACACATATCGTAGTCACTTCGGATCTTATATTTGAAAAACTACATGTCTCGAGGGTATCGCATCCCGATTACCCTGGTTGTCAGCGTCGAGGACTATATCCAAAGACAAGCTTCATCACATTTTCGTGAGACACCTTCCATATGGGGTGAATGTCAAAACACTCCATGCTCGAGCTTTGCAAAAGGTCCAAGATTCCTTAATATGGTGATGACATTTGTTCTTACTCCACTATCTCACTATAACTCTATCACAGAGCCTTGTGCTTGATTTTTGTTGTCCCTCTTAGAGTATCTTACTATTGACTTCCCCACTCACTTCATCACTTCCATTATTGATGTTTATCAGGATACAATGACTCGTGATAAGCTCATCTTTCCTTCGACTATCACACGAATCCTTCGTCATTTTTCTATCCCTATTCCCGATTCTCCCTACTTCACCGTTATAGGTGCCATCAGTGCAACTTACGTTTGGCGGAGCAAGGCCCGACTTCAATTGAAGCGGCCACGGATGGAGATGACTAATCTTGCAGCTCCTGCTATTCCTTCCACCTCCACTCCTTCTTCCTCGGATGGTGGTTTGACTCTTGAGACCATCATGGCGCAATTTCAGCGCATGGATGCTCACCTTGACACTCTCGGTGATGAGTTGTGTCAAGTGAATACCTGTGTCGGTCGTATTATACGACGACAGGCTCACTTTTGTGGTTTCGTCGTTTCTCCCTCTCCTTCTCTAGAGGCTTTAGTAGATAAGGATGGCAATGATGGTGTTGATGATGATGATGAGGATTAGGATGCTGGCTCTGCTAGTGATGATGAGATGATGACCTCTCAATGATTTACTCTTTGTCATTCATGACAAAAAGGGGGAGTAGTTTTGGGATGCTAAGACTAGTCTTATATTTAAGGGGGAGAGTTAGTGTAAGATTTTTTTTTTTTTTGGTTAGGGGAAGTGTTAGATTTTTGAGGGATGTAGTGAGTATTTTATGTACTTTTCTTTTCTTTATCTTTGGCTACATTGTATTTATTTTCATATATTTATGATGATGTATGTTGTTTTTCACCTATCTCTCCATGTGTTGTTTCTTTTTTCTTTTTATACACATGTTTCTTTATGTATGCAATCTTTATTTCTGTTTCACACTAAGATGCCTTGATGAGTTTTGTTTAAAGTGTTTCAGAAAGATAGGTTGTGAAACTCTAACATGCCATGAACTCTCTTCTTGCAAAGTTTTTCAAAAGTTTGTGTTAGGGTTAGATTTTCTTGTATTTTAACAAGCGGTTATGAGTTTAGTGATTTAAGACTTCTCTCATGACTCATTTATTTGTTGTAGCTTTGTCACAGATTGCCAAAGGGGGAGATTGTTTGGACATATGTGAAAATTGTTAGAGACATATGTTATGTATATTGGCTAATCTTTTGACAAAACACATTTTACTTGTAATTGGGTAGATCTAGGATGAGCTTAGCACTTCAAGGAACAAGAGTTCAAGTTTAGTATTGAAGCCATGCAAATCTATTCAAGAAACAAGTGAAGAAGTATTGTTCATTAAAGGAGGAGATTGTTAGGACATATGTGAAAATTGTTAGAGACATATGTTATGTATATTGGCTAATCTTTTGACAAAACACACTTTACTTGTAATTGGGTAGATCTAGGATGAGTTTAGTACTTCAAGGAACAAGATTACAAGTTTAGTATTGAAGCCATGCAAATCTATTCAAGAAACAAGTGAAGAAGTGTTGTTTATTAAAACTTGATAGATATCTCAACAGAATCATATCTATTGAGATTTAATGATGTAGCTCGACAGTAGCTTGATAGAAGTTGTATCCGTCGAGAATTACGAAATTAGAATTTCTAAAGTTGATTTCACGCATATCCATGTGTATTTGTGTATGGTTTATTTTCTCACAACCCTAGACATATATAAGGATTATTTTAAGGGCCATCATAGATGATGCAACTTGATGCAAAGTGATAATACATGCATATTGTGACTGTAGACAATTTGTCCTAGTTCATCATATTCTCTCTAGAAGCTAATGCGTCTTTGCGCCAAAGGTTTTGTAACCAAGGAGCTTCTTGATCTTCATTGTTGGATGAATCGAAGAACTTTGCGGTCAACATCTTTCTCAAGTTGGTGTGTTAGTCACGTACTAGGAGCCGTGCATTAATTGAAAGGAGAGATTGCCACTACATTACAAGTCTAATTGGATATTGGGGTAAAGGTTCAACTGTAGGTTGGTATTAGTACTTGTGTTTTTTTTACTTGTAACCGCTTGTTTTGATAATAGTGGATTCTCGGGAATAGTGACCTTAAATTCACCCGGTGGGGTTTTACCTTGGTGGTTTTCTTCATTCGTAAACAAATCACCTGTGTCAAATTTATTTTTCATTGTATTTAACTTAGTTGGTGATTTGTTTGTGCTACCACGCTTATTGTATGAAATTGAATTTAATTAATTCACTTAGCTAATTAATTGATTAATTTACTAAAGGGATCGATACATTCTTGGCCTATCACTTTATAAATTGAGATGTCACCAATTTTAAAAACAAATTCGAACATTGATTTATGATGTTTAAATGGGACCAATCATATTCTTGTTACATCAATTTGTAAACTTTATATTGTAAAATGTGTTATAAATTTAGTATTTTTCATTTGGATTTTATTATCAACCTCTGGATACATGTTATTCAACCTCAAGATTTACTCTCCTCATGATTAGTGTCATCCCATATTGAGATTTTTTTCCACTTCAATGTACATGTTTTAATCCACCTCTCCCTCAAATCACTTTTTTTGCAGTGTTCTCGTTTTTACATTGTAAGTGATGAATTCTATTGTATCATACCTTGTACAAATTTCTCCCACACAAAATATATTGTTTTACTAGCATCTCCAAAGCCTTCAGAGGCAGAGATCGAACCAGACACACACTATAGAAATAGAATGATGTTGAACAAGGTTCACATCCTTATTTATTGGCATGCATGGGGACTTATGTGCCAAAATAAGAAAAACAACTTTGATCGAAAGTGAACTGTACCGGCATTATCATTTCACAATTATTATCATTTTAGGACCTTTCTAGTTTTTAGTAAGGAGTAAGTAGCTTATAGGGCCTTTGAGGTAAGGTAAGTACAAAAAGAACCCCTTTACGTAGCCTTGAAACACATCTCACATTCATAAAAAAAACAACGGTTAAAGATTGTGAGTGATATTATCGGCCCTTCTGTCCACTTTTATTTGTCTACCTGTTCGGCCTTGGTGGTTGAGGGGTTTTGTAATCACCTTTTCAAGTCTTTGTGATCTAAAACTATGAATAAAAAATAAGTATATTGATCGAATAGTAAATAACATTTAATTTGAATAAAATTTGATATGCATGTTAAGAACATAAGGATCATGAAATTTAATAGTTAGATTTTTAAAATTCACATCTAATAAAAAGATATCGGTAGAGTTGAAAGCGTTTTTCTCCAAACTAATTTCGGGAGAAACCTCTTCCTTAAAGGATATTCCTAAAAAAAAAAAAAAAAAAAAGATTTTCTAAGATGGATAAACAATTTAAGACGAGGCAGTAAAATTAAGGGGACAATGTTAAATTAGAATGCTCTACATTTCAACTAAAATGAAGAGTATCCATGTCTGGGAGAAGATTTTGTTTTGTTTTTTTTTTTTATTTTTTGTTTTTCTTAATCTAATAGTAAAATATATTGTGTTATGTAATTTAAAAAATATAAATGATAAGATACTATATACATATTTAGAAGAAAAATGAGAGGATAAATAATGAAGTTTGTATAAATTTACTTCCATGCCTCTATTAAATAAAAATAATAATTGCACATTATATTTTTATTAAAAAAAATTGTATATGAATGGACACTTCATTAGAAAAATATATAGATGAACACAAAAAATAAACCAACGAGAAGTAACAGAGAAAATAAAAGGATTAGTAGAGAGGAAAAAAAAAAAAAAAAAAAAAAAAAAAAAAAGGACGTATGAGAAAGAAGAAGAGAAAAAGACAAAAACCAAATGAAAAAAGAAAAATAAAAAGAAATGGAACATTGGAGGAGGACACTTTTGTCCAAAATAGAGGGTGGTTTCTGTTCTCCCTTTTCTTTCCAATTTGGAGAAATTATATTTGGGTAGGAACGGGGAAAAAACTCTTGAGACCTATCAGAATTTCTCATATTTTCCTGCCTCTACCAAACAACTCTAATACCATTTGTCCATTTTCTCTCATCTTTTCCATCCCCTCATTTTCCACTCCAACCAAACACACTCTTAATTTCCTTTTCCCCTTTTCCCATTTAAGTTTTCCTTTAATTGAAGATGATTTAGGTTAGATTTGTAGCTGCAGAGCCACATATATAGAGACAATGGGAAGCCGTGGCCCCCATTTTTTTTTTTTTTTTTGGTGTTTTGGTACAACTGTGAAAAAATGTACAATTCTTTAACTCTTTGACCCAATAGTTTGTTACAATACCTAATTGCACCCATCCCTATTTAAAATTCCGTAGATGATCTCTGACGTGCCTGACTTCTTTGGTGGAATGGCAACCATATTTTTATTAGCTTCAATGCCCACAAATTATGTATCGAGTCGCAATTTAGCTGTAATTAAATTGATTTTATATCATTCAGCATAATTTACCAATTATTCAAAAAATAAACTATTATCAATAAAATGTAGCTATAGTTTTTTTAAGTGTTATACCTTACTATCCGCTAATATTAATTGTGATTGTTATGGAAAAAATAACATTATTTTTGTTATATTTGATCAATATAATCACGTAGTTGAATTTAATGGATGAATCTATGGAAATATATTAAAAAAATTTCTCATTACTGCTTTGTCAGTTAAGTTTGAATGATTTCATGATTTGTCAATTTGATGCCCTTAAAGTTTAAAATTGATCAATTTGATCCTTCAATCTTTAATTTGTCAATTTGATATCTCACTTTTTTTTTTTTTTTTTTTAAAGAAATGTAGATAATATGCATTTTTGTGGTTAACTTTGAAAACTACACTGTTTTCGAACGGAATTTTAATCTAGCCGATGTTTTAATCATTCATATTTTAAATAAAATTTTAATTCTTATATATTCTTAACTGTTTATAAATTATTAAATTTAAAAATTTAGATAAATATTTTAAATATATTTTTAATCATTCTTAAATAATTTTAACCATTTACTTATTATTTAAAAATATATAAATAAAATATATTATCTAAATTTATTTATATTTTTGTTCTGTAAAAATTCTTGAGTAGGAACCTGTTTGTTCTATTTAGACCCCTTAAAGCAGATTGTTTAACCTAATATATTAGCCAAGTGATTACTTAGGTTAATTATTTAAATCTAGGTTAAACGGTAATAAATCATATTATACAAAGTAGCAAAAATAAATAACACTATGATATGATGATTCAAAAAAACCAATGAAATGAACTGTCTCAAGGTAAAAACTTAGTGAGGATTTGACCTAACAATTCTCAAGGTAAAACAAATCTACTATAAGAGAATCAAAGTTTTTACAATAAGATTTAATCCTAAATTTATTACTACCTCCAGTAGTAACTTATCGATACGACCACGTGCAAGCTCCGAATTCACTGATTCCTTCTCTTTTTGGACTTACTACAACACAAACTCCCACGTTTGTAATTTTGAGATCCCACTTAAAGGTTTAGTAATACAAACTCTTTAATTTGTGAGTCCAAGACTACCCTTGAAGGTTTAAATCATCAACAGTTGTTGATCTTACAACAAACAACTTCAAATCTATCGGATCTAATGATATGAGAATGATTTCCGGTAGTGACTTTGAAAGAGGAAGGCACAATACCTTTTAGATCTCACAAGAGCATCTTCAAAGTCTATTTAAAACGTGCCTTAAGGTTTCCTTTAAATACTATGTGAAATAGATTTGAAACCCTGGTCACTTATGGGCCAATGAGTTGTTAGGGTTAATTAAAATTCTTCGAAATCTGATTTTCTGTGATTTTTGATCAGTCGAATCTAATTTTCGATCGGTCGGGCTTCACAGAATTTGAATGCTCCTTTCTACAGCTTGAATGTTCTTGTATTTTGACTTGTAGTACCTTGAGCATTGTCTAATAAACTCTATAGACTCTTAGATCTATACATAGACAAGTTTGTATTCACGGTTTATCAATTCTTCTAAAGTTTTAGAACTTAACCAATTTTTTTCTTAGTTAGTACTCCCGTCCACTTGCAAGGCACATTGATGCCATTTTCTCATCCTCAATAGCCAAAGCTTCCATAACCCCTTATCTACTACGTAATCATTGCATGTAATCTCTATCTACATGTGAGATTCACATATTGTGAGAGAGATGTTATGTGCATGTAATGCATATACTAATTGTTAGTGTGTAGTAGTTGTAATTGGTAATAACAACATAACATGGTGCTTCATGCACACAATAAACCCCGCTTGGTGGATGATTTTGCCTCACATAGGTAGGATTGTTTTTATAAAGAGGAAATAGTAAACTGTTATTTGAGTAAGATTGTGAATCTTGAGATTAATATATTTGTTTGTACAGATATGTCCATGCTTGCCTATGTTCACTTGGACATACACAATTTTTTTCCCTCCAACAAACATAAAATTTAGTATATATGCTGCAATTGTTACATAAAAAATAAAAAATAAAATAAAAAAAATCCTCAAAATACCCATGGAAAGCACCACCCACAACTCAATTACACAAAAACCTCATACCCATTAACTTAACACATAGCCTCCTCAGCTTGCCAAATTGAGAAAATTTATCATGTATTCACCCTTTCACATGGAGTGGGTCCTACAAGTGTTGGGTCCACCCCCATATGAAAGGGCGAATACATGTATCCAATACATGTAATACCACCTCAAATTGACAAATATTTAATATACCATTGCAAAAGTACCACCTGCCATAACTATTCAACAATTTAGGCCTCTCCATCACTGTGATTCAAAACCATGGATCATGGTACGTACCACAAAACAGTAGCCGTTGTTGCTTTCACCAATATTATTGTTTTGACTTTATACATCAACAACAACAACCCATGTTACATTCTTAGCACCTGCCTAAATTTCTTTACTATGCACATGGAGTAGAAGAAGAAACACTTCCAAACTCTACACCGATACCCCACAACACAATTAACAGATTTGCATACTCATGGTCAACAACACCAACACCTACCCACATGCTAGTCAACCATATCCCTACTATGCTGTTCCCCATTTCCCCTTTTCTTGTTTACCATAAATTTTTTAAAAATATGGAACTCATGTGTTCTTAAAATAGATATCTAAGGTATAACATGTAAAGAACTGTACTTTAGTTTTTTCCTAATTCAAATAATTTTAGCTTTTAATTTTTATTTTGAACAAATTTGGGGTACACAAGAAAGGGTAAAATTTAATCTAATGATGAATTTATTAAAATACACAAGTAATATATATATATGGGTTACGTTTAAGTTACAGATGAAGTACCTATTTGTTATATTATAGTACTACATAATTTTTTTATTAAATAAGAATTTTGACAAATTAATCATTGGATTATGTATTAATGTTATACTCTCCATTACTTACAAAATATCAAAATAATCAAATATTAATAACTATCTCATCATAAATTTTGTTAAAATTTCAAGTATTTTCTAATTTTAAAATTATAAGTAGAATATAAACTTATTGATCAAATAGTAAATAACATTTCATTAACTTAATGTTTAATGTGCATATTAAGAATAAAGACAATATATAACCCAATGACAAAATTCTCAAAATTCGTATCAACTTGTGCAAATCTTCTGGTCTATTTTAGTATAAGAAATTACTTTTTCTATTTTACATACCCACTTTTCAAAACACCCCACATCGGATAATCTATTGTTAGAGACATATTTTATGTAAATTGGCTAATCCATAAAATGCCCTTTGCTTGTAATTGGAGATCTAGGATATGTTTAGTACTTCAAGAAACAAGTGTTCAAATTAAGTATTGAAGTCATTCAAATCTGACCAAGAAAAATGTGAAGGAAGTGTTATTCATTAAAGCTCGAGAGATATCTCAACAAAATCATTTCTATCAAGATTTAATGTTGAAACTCGACACAAGCTATAATCTATTAAGATCTACAAAATCAGAATTTTTATATCTGGTTTTTGTCCCTAATCGACATGTATGTGTAGGGTTTCTTTTTTCACAACCCTAGACATGTGTAAGGCTTATTTTAAAGGCCGTCATACAAGGAGAACATATACAAAAAATGACCTAGTTCATCATTCTCTCTGAAGAAGCTACTACATCTTTACGCCAAGGATTTTGTGACCAAGAAGCTTCTGATCTTCATTGTTGATGAACTGAAGAACTTTGCAGCCAACATCTTCTTCAAGTTGGTGGAGTTAGTCATGTAGTGGGATCCGTGTGTCATTGGTTAGTCACGTATTGGTACTCGTGCATTGAGCGGAGAGATTGCCACTACAATACAAACCCAATTGAGTATTGGGATAAGGGTTCAATTGTAAGTTGGTATTTCGGGATAGGCTAAAGGGTTTGGTAAGATTCCTTATATTTGTAACCACTTGTGATTGATAATAGTGGATTCTCGGGAGTGGTGACCTTAAATTCACCTAGTGGGGTTTTGCCATGGTGGTTTTCACATTCATAAACAAATCACCTGTGTCAAATTTATTTTCCATTTGCATTTAGTTAGTTGGTGATTTGTTTGTACTACCACACTATTGCATGTAATTTGACTAATTAATTAACTTGGGTAATTAATCAATTTGCAAAGGGTCAATTAATTTTAACCCAACAAGTGGTATCAGAGAGGGCACACTCTAATTAGGTTTAATCTTTGCTGTGTGATCCATTGACCCCTGTTGTCAAGGTTACAAGCAGCATGAGAAGATATTTTTATTTCAAATTCATCTTGCTTGTCTAATATCTATTTGATTGAGTGTTTCGGAAAATGTAAGTCTAAAAGTTATTTGAAAACTATCTTGATGCTTGTAAAAAGAGGGAGAAACAAATGAAATTTTGGAAAAGGTTTTCAACAATTTTTATTTATGGGAGATGAAATTGTTTTTGAAAGGGGGAGAAAATAAATTTTTTAATGTATCTAACTTAGGGGAAGAGTTAGTTTGCTTTTGATTTTATATTGTGTTTCATATTGTTTATCTGTCTTTATTTCCACACATGCGGTGATGTGTTCTTTTAGTGTTTTAGGAAAGACAGATACATTTCGATCAAGACCTTCTACCTCTTCTTGCAACTTTTGGATTAGAAGTATTACATTGGGATTTGCGATGTATTTGGGCATTCTATTGTAATTGGGTTGTTCTTATATTTGAGCATTTCATTTTGTATATAAGTTTTGTCATAGATTGTCAAAAGAGGAGATTGTTAGGTTTTAAAAGTTTAGAACAATTGGCAAACCGTGAACACAGACTTGTCTAGATATAGATTCATAAGTCTATAGGTATGAGACAATGCTTAATGTGTTGCAAGTCAGAATACAAGATAAAGGAAAGCTGCAAGTTTTGTTATGACTTTAGAGGTGCTCATTTGATATCTAAAAGGTACTAAGTCTTCTCCTTTCAAAGTCACTATCGGAATTCCATCTTCACATTATTAGAACTGGTAAATTTGAAGTTATTGCTACAAGATCATACATAGCTGATGATTTAAAGTTTTGAGTGGGATCTCAAAGTCACAAACGTGGGTGTTTGTGTGCGACAAATTCAAATAGAAGAGTTTGTGGATTCAGAGCTGCATATGGCCGTGTAAGTACTACAAAAGGTAGCTTTAGATTTTAGGGAGAAAATCTATTGTAAAACTTCCACTCTATTGTAGTGAATTTGTTGTCTTGATGATAGATTAGGTTAAATCCTCTCCAGGGATTTTTTTTTTTTTTTTTTTTTTAATCTTGAAACAGTTAGTTTCATTGGTTTTCTTGGGTAATCATATTACTTGCCTTATTTATTTTTCCATACTAAGTAATATGATTGTATGTGTTTAACCTAGATCTCATAATTAACCTAAGTATCAACTTGGTTAATTAATTAGGTTGAACAATTTGAGTGTACAGGAGTTTAAACAAACAAACAAATACCATGTCAAACCGACAAATAATGAATACACCACTGCAGAAGCACCACCTGCGACAAATATTCAACAATAGTACTTGTGATTCAAAACCATGGTATAACAAAAAATCAGCCGTTGCTTTCATCAATATTATTATTTTTTCTTTATCATGTACTCAACCTTTCACATGGAGTGGGTCCTACGAGTGTGGGGTTCACTCCCATGTGAAATGACAGATACATTTATATATCTGATACATGGAATACCACCTAAAACCAACGAATATTGAATACACCACTGTAGAAGCACCACTTGCCACAACTATTCGACAATATATATAAGCCCCTCCACCGTTGTGGTTCAAAACCGCGGACCATGGTACCGCAAAAAATTAGCCATTGTTGCTTTCACCAATATTATTATTTTGACTTTATACATGGACAACAACAACCCATTTTACATTCTTAGCACCTACATAAATTTCTTTATTGTGCCCATGGAGTAGAAGAAGAAACACTTCCAAACTCTACACCGATGCCCCACAACATAATTAATAGATCTACATACTCACAATCAACAACACCAGCACCTACCCACCTACCAGTTACCTATTCACCTACTTTGTTGTTCCCCATTTCTCTTTTTCTTGTTTACTAGAAATTCATTTAAAAAATATGGAACTCATTTGTTCTTAAAATTGAATGATTAAATATAATTACAATATCTAAGGTATGATATGTAAATAACTATACTTAAGTTTTTCCCCTATTTAAATAATTTTATCTTTTAATATTTATTTTGAACAAATTTGGGGTACATAAGAAAGCATAAAATTTAATCTAATGATGAACTTATTAAAATACACAAGTAATATACACACTTATATGTGTATATATGTGTGTATATGTATATGTATATGTATATGTATATGTATATGTATATACATATATATGTGTGTGTATATATATATATAGGGTTGGGGTCAAGTTACACCTAGTGTAACTCTAAGCAATATTACACCACTTAATATTTTTTAATTGGAGGTGAATATTGACAAATCCACCGTTAGATTACATTATCTTTGTGTATTCTTTATACTTGCAAAATTTCAAGGTGATAAAAAATTAATATCCATGTCATCAATCAATTATTAAAATTCAAATTTTTGTAGTATAAAATAATGCATAAAATACGAGTTTATGGATCAAATGGTAAATAACATCCAATTGATATGAAAATTGGCATGCATGTTAAGAACATATACAACATGTAATTCAACGGTTGGATTTTCAAAATATTAATTCAATAACAAGTTATTGGGTGGTGTAACATTACTTAGAGTTACATCAGGTGTAACTTTACAAGAGTTACACCCTTACAAGAGTTACATCTTTTTTAAGCCATAGATTTCCTAAAGATCTAACGGTCAAAAAAATCGCATTAAATGCTAATTGATTTACACATTATTCACTTAATTAATAGTAGTTTTGTTTCTCTCTCCATACTTTTTGTTTAAAACTTCTCTAGTTTCTCATAAATCTCTCTCACAAAACACACATACACAAACATGGCTGCCCTTTTATGAAAAACCATTAAAGGAAAATGTAGACCTTCATAAGATTTTCTTTCTTTTTTTTTTTTTTCATTGAAACTTGATTGGTATATAAAAGAAATATATAACAAATCAAAAATGGATAACAAAAGAGAGAGAGAGAACATTAATGTATACCGGGATTTTGGTGGGGGTGGGGGCAAATGAAACCCCTTACTCCCTAGCTCCACCTCTAGTTGACGCTTGACAAAAAGGTAAACCATCTAAATCAATTGACTAGTTTTTTTTTTTTTTTTTTTTAATTTAATTTTTTTTTTAACTATAAGAGCCCGGATCTAGGGCGTGTCATCCATTGCAACCACTTTGTGAGAGTCATGTGTGAGATTTGATTTAGGTGTTTTCATAAAAGGTAGCCATGTTTGTGTATGTGTGTTTTGCTAGAGAGATTTATGAGAAACTAGAGAAGTTTTAAACAATAAGTATGGAGAGAGAAACAAAACTACTATTAATTAAGTGAATAATGTGTAAATCAATTAGCATTTAATACTATTTTTTTGACCGTTAGATCTTTAGGAAATTTATGGCTAAAAAAGGTGTAACTCTTGTAGAGTTACACCAGGTGTAACTTGAACCCATCTATATATGTGTGTGTGTGTGTGTGTGTGTGTGTTGTGTGTGTTTTAAGTTATAGATGAAGAGCCTATTTGTGTTATTATAGTACTACATAATTTTTATTAAATAAGTATTTTGACAAATCAACCATTGGATTACGTATTAATGTTATACTTTCCATTACTTACAAAATATCAAAGTAGTCAAAGATTAATAACTATCTCACCATAAATTTTAATAAAATTTCAAGTATTTTCTAATTTTAAAATTAAAAGTAAAATATAAATTTATTGGTCAAATAGTAAATAACATTTGATTAACTTAATTTTTAGTGTGCATATTAAGAATAAAGACAATATATTACCCAATGACAAAATTCTCAAAATTCGCATCAACTTGTGCAAATTTTATGGTCTATTTTAGTATAAGAATTTATTTTTATATTTTACACACTCACTTTTCAAAACATCTAACATTTCATTAGATATCAATTTTTCTTGTTTTTTTTTTTCCTCACATAAAACAATTACCGTCCACTCTCTTCTTTCATTCTTGGGATACATAAATAAAAATAAAAAAATAAAAACTAATTACAAAATGAATATTGTCAGTACTTTAGCAAATTTGTAAATTTATATAATTATACACTCATTGATGTGGATCATTTTTAGATAAAAATGTGTAAACTTTATACATTTTTATATTATAAACCCACTGATATGAGTGTTTCTAATCAGGTTTCCAATATGGAATTGATTAGTTTATCTCAAAATGGAGGCACAAACCTCCAACTAATTTGCTGGAAGTAATTATGTTTCCATATACATGAAAATTGACCCTTAAAGTGGAACAATAAGTCAATAAGTCTAGTGCATCATACGCAATGAGTTGTGAACTTATGTAGACCTATAGTTTTTTGTTCACCATTAATAATTGACCTCATGACTCGTTATGTGGGCGAGTTATGACAAAAGTTGTGAAAATTGCTATAGTAATAGTCATTTTGAAAGTGGAAATATCATGAGATGACACTTTATGATGCCATGTTTAAGTAAGGAATAAATGAGGATCTGCAAGGGCACTAGGAAGTGGGAATTGTGTAAATGGAGGTTGTTGATCAATATCAAAAGGGTAAAAACCCCATACCCATTAACTTAACAGATAGCCTCCTTAGCCTACCAAACCGAGAAAATTTATCTTATATTGACCCTTTCACATAGCGTGGGTCCTACAAATGGGGGCCGCTCCCATACGAAAGGATATATACATGCATTTTCTCGATATTTGTAATACCATCTCAAACTGACAAATAATGAATGTGCCACTACAGAAGCACCACTTGCCACAACTATTCAACAATAGTAGTTGTGATTCAAAATCATGGTATAACAAAAAATCAGCCATTGCTTTCACCAATATTATTGTTTTCACTTTATCATGTATTCACCCTTTCACATGGAGTGGGTCGTACAAGTGTGGGGTCCATTCTCATGTGAATATCCGATACATGTAACACCACTTAAAACCAATGAATATTGAATACAACACTGCAGAAACACCACTAGCAACAACTATTCGACAATATAGGCCCCTCAACAACAACTATTACAAGTTTGTCCATAGTAAGTACTAGCAAGAGAATAAAAGATATGAAGTGCTGCATTCACAACATTTTCCTATGGAACTCATTTGTTCTTAAAATAGAATGGTTAAATATAATTACGATATCTAACATATAATATGTAAAGAACTATACTTAAGTTTTTTCCTAATTCAAATAATTTTAGCCTTTAATATTTATTTTGAACAAATTTGGGGTACACAAGAAAGGATGAAATTTAATCTAATGACGAATTTATTAAAATACACAAGTAATATATATATGGGTTACGTTTAAGTTACGGTTGAAGTACCTATTTGTGTTATTATAGTACTACATAATTTTTTATTAAATAAGTATTTTGACAAATCAACTATTGGATTACTTTAATGTTATACTCTCCATTACTTACAAAATATCAAATTAATCAAAGATTAATAACTATCTCACCATAATTTTTGTTAAAATTTCAAGTATTTTAAAATTTTAAGTAGAATATAAAATTATTGATCAAATAGTAAAAAATATTTGATTAACTTAATGTTTAGTCTACATATTAAGAATAAAAAGAATATGTAACCCAATGACAAAATTCTTAAAATTCGCATCAACTTGTGCAAAAATTTTGGCCTATTTTAGTATAAGAATTGAGTTTTCTATTTTATATATCCACTTTTCAAAACACCCCACATCATTTCACACTACATTTCATTATATATCAATTTTATTGATTTTTTTTTTTCACATACAACAATTACCGTCCACTCTCTTCTTTCATCCTTGGGATATATAAAAAAAAAAAAAAAAATTAAGAACTAATTATAAAATGAATATTGTTAGTGCTTTAGCAAATTTGTAAATTTACATTGTTATAAACTCATTGACATGGATCATTTTTAGGCAAAAATGTGTAAATTTTGTACAATTTTATATTATAATCCTACTGATATGAGTGTTCTTAAATAGGTTTCCATATGGAGGCACAAACCTCCAACTAATTTTCTTGAAGTAATTATGTTTCCATATACTTGAAAATTGAACAATAAGTCAATAAGTCTATATTGAAATAAAATTAAACTCTATATTATTTTATTTATACATTATACCATATAATTATCAATTTCATAACATTATATATACTGTATATTTTTATTATTGATAAATAATGGATAGAAAAATATGGGATTTCAACCACATGATGATGTACCACAACATACTTTACTACTAGATTTAAAATTTATTATATCTTCTCATATAATAATAAACAAGGATAATCATAAAATATTTCCAAATGGGGGGTAATCTATATATATATATATATATATATATATATATATATAATGAAGCCTCTGCTAGCTCCACAATTTTCTATGTCACCTTTTTTTTTTTTTTATTTTTATAATTCTTTTTAATTTAGAGACACACGGTTATTTTCTACCCCGCTTATATTAGTGAAAGCCTTCTTCTCTCTAGCCTCACGATAAAACCCTAAACCTCTTCTTCAAGAACTGACCACCATCGGCTCTAGACACTGTTACAATTTGCACACCCAATAATATGTGCAGAGTGCTAGAGACATTCGCTACCTAAAAGTAAGTATCATTATACCGTCATAACACTCCCAATCAAACTCACAAATGCACTCCATCTCCTTTTTCTTCTTCTTCATGCAATCTTATCTCCCATCTCATTACTTAAGCCATCATGCCGCCAGTTACCTTGCCGCGAATCTGTGGTTGTCCATCGACTCTAGGCTTCATTGCAGTATGTAAGGTTGAATTTATTCAACCATCTAATTGGCTTTATTCCGTGCCAAATTTGCTTGTATTTCAGCATTTAGTAACCCTGTATTTAGGTGGGCTTGTTGTAAGGGTAGTGAGTGAGATAGAGTGAAGTTTGCTCAAGAGTGTGCAAGAAAACAGAGACTCGCGGCTTGGCCTCGCGGGTGACTCATGGCACTGCAAGCCGCTAGACGCAAAGACACACGTGCCAAGCATGCCAGAAGGTGAACAGTCATGCTAGCTGGAGTACTACAGGACAAAACAGGACAACTGGCCATATGGTTATCTCGCAACTGGATCTCGCGACTCGGTCAAGTCGCGAGGCCAAGCCGCGAGCCAGCCCTGTTTTGAAAAACCCGATGTTTCACATTCCTTTCTCACCCTAGTATATATGCCCCTTATACCCACAAAAGAAAGAGAGCTTTCAGAGAGAATTTTGAGAAAGAAACCCTAGAGTAAAACAAGATTGATTCATCTACAATTTTTACATAAGTGCCTCTTCAAATTCCTCAACTCTCTTCCTCTCCATTGCCAAACCCTTGAGAGGCTTTTTACCAAAACCTTGTTCTCACCATATCCATTACTGTGAGAGGGCTATTTGGTATTCTGGGAAGTAGTTAGGAAGGAACCAATCTTCATTGGTTGATGCTATGGTCTAGTAGCGGAATCTGGGAAGCTAGAAAAGAAAAAGGTTCGGCGCAACCTCGTTGGAGCAAGAAGCTTGGAGGGCTTAGATGCACTGGGTAGATTAGGCTTGGAGGGTCTATTGCTGTCCATGTATCCCAACTACATTTTCTAGTGGATTGTTTACCGCTTGGAGGGCGGCGGAGAGGTTTTATGCCGAGGGCTTGATTTCCTCTTCGATAACACATTGCGTGTTGTCTTTGTATTTGCATCTTCCTTCCCTTCTATCTTTGCCTTTTACTATCTACTGTGGGTTGAGATTTTAATTTGGCTTAGTTAGTTTTTCCAATCCATATTATAGCTTATGTTAATTTTCCGTACACTAGTTGTTTGACATAATGCTTGAATTGGTTAAGTTGTAATTTAGGGGTCTAAACGTTCAAGGGTGTTTATATACATATTTGAACTTTCACAGCACCAGTAGTATCTCTCTCTCTGTCTCTGTCTGTCGGTTTGACATGTGAACACTTAAGAGTTATACTAATACTAAACTATGAACTCATTTCATCGCTTTTGTTAAACTGCGTGTTGTACAACTGTATTGTTGATTTGCTATACTTTAGTAATTTAAACAAGGTTGAGTTTTATTTGTGGGTTTGTCGATTTTCAATAAAAGAAAAAGTAAATCTTGTGGCTGTAATTTCTTTACCGTGTAGTGTTGTGTTGTTGAGTAATGGGTGAATCAATCATCTATTTGTTGTGCAAAGTAAATATTACATAAGATTATCAAAAAAAGTAAATATTATATAATATAAAATCTATAATAGTGTTCCATGTTATATGTTAATATATTTATATTTGGTTTTGAAATTTGCTTAATTGTTTGGCTGTTCATACTTGACTGTTCATAATAAATTTAATATTATTATTTTAAAGTGTGAATAATTTATAGAAAAACCATTCACAATTCAGGCATATTTTAAAGGAAGAAATGTTCTAGATTCAAAAGATACGCTTTAGCCCTCTATTCCAAATGTTAATTTTATTAGTTTTATAGTTTTACTTAAACTAAGTGATATTTGAATGCCGGTGGAATTTTCATAGAAAGGTTGTGTTTGAAATTGTAACTTTTAAATTAGTATGCTAGATTATGATACATTTTTGGTTACTAATATTGTTTGGTTCCTTAGCATAATAGTTAGAACTTAGAAGCTATATGGGCGTGGTTCTAAGAATATGTTTGTTCTAGTCTTTGCCCTATACAACAATTCAATATATAACATTGGTTACAGATTTTTGGATTGAATATTCACTTTAGGATGTTGATTATAATGAGAAGAATTTTGTTTAACAAGTCGCCATCTTTGTACTCTACCATTGAGCCCAAATATTGGAAAAAATTTTTCTTATAGGACCTTTAATCCTTCCTTAACAATTGTACTTGCTCTTGCCTATACTAAAATTTTTGACTTTTTAAATCATATTGTTTTCTTCTCAAGGCCCGTGCTATTACCCAATCCATTTAATATCATTATTTATGATTTCATACTAGAAGTTTGTATTTTGGTAAATTTATATCTTTGTGGTAGGGAGTTTAATGAAAAGTTTTTAAAATTTCATATTTGATAGTTTTCCCGTGCATCGCACGAGTTAGTGACTAGTTTTTATTAAAGTTGAAAAGTAAAATGAAAAGGTAAAAAATCTTTAATACTCATCTGGGAAGGGAAAATAGTTAAATAGTCGGTCTTGGGAAGGGCAAATTTGAGAATAATTAATGAGTGATAGGCAAAAAATCCACAACAATTTCACAATGTTTCTAAAATAACATATCATATTATTAAAACAAAAAAATTAATTTGAAGATTGTGATGCCCGCATGTGAGTTGGGATGCTAATTTAGAAAATATTAAATATATAGAACTTTTTGATGTAGCATTACTCCATTTTAAAACATTAAATTATATATATTGATGGGTAAGAAATTGTGCAACATTTGGGCCTGACGGATTCGAAGTCATGGGCCGACATTAAGTAGGGGCCCAAGGCTTAGCCTCGCTTAAGATGCTTGATACGCACGTTTGAAATCCAAGGGAATCCCTTAAAATCAGGATGTCCGCACAAAGGCAATTCTAGAAGATCCGCCTTAATGAAGAGACTCACTCTACAAGGAAATATTTGTCCATCACGTTTAGGATTTCAGGAAGAAGAGTCCTATAAGGAAAAGACTTCCAGTTCAAGGAGAAAAAGCGACTTTCTTCTACTATAAAAGCTGGAATACCCTCACAAATCAAGGTACGCAAAAAACACCCTCTCTAGCACTCTAAAGTTGAGAACAATTCTAACTTGATCGTCGGAGGGTATTTGGTCGACACCACACCGGTGCCCACGGCGAGATCACTTTCTTTTTCTTTGCAGGTTGCTAGTTGCGGCGGCGTTGGTGTGCGGCTCACTGGTGATTTCACGGCCTCATCATATATATATATATATATATATATATATATATATATATATATACACACACATGTAAGTAAATGTAGATAATGGGATATCAGATTGCAAAATTTCAAACCTAAAACAGAAAGAGAGGAAGGAGTGAAAGTGAGAACACGATTCACATTGGCTGAAGAATTATACACTGAGCTTGCTTTTTCTACCAAACACAAGCCTTCCTTCTGCGGCAACACCAAAAGGTAGAATATGCGTGTGTGTGTGAGAGAGAGATACGTCATCAACAAGCAGTAAGTGTGAAAGATTTTAGGGTTCAACAAAGAGTGGTAACTGATCGTGTATTTGATAATCTAAAAAACAAGGGATAAAAGTTCAATCAAAAGATAAATACTATTAAATAGAATGATGTTGAACGCGGTTCACATCCTTAGTTACTGGCATGCATGTGGACTGTAGTGGCATTATTATTTCACAATTATTATCATTTTAGGACCTTTCTAGTTTTTAGGTAAGGTAAGTACAAAAAGTACCTCTTTACGTAGCCTTGAAACACATCTCACATTCATAAAAAAAAACAACAGTTAATGATTGAGAGTGATATTATTAACCCTTCTGTCCACTTTTTTTTGTCTACTCGTTCGGCCTCGGTGGTTTTTTTTTTTTTTTATTTTATTTTATTTTTTTTTGTGGGGGTGTTTGTAATCACCCTTTCAAGTTTTTGTGATCAAAACTATGAACAAAAAATAAGTATATTGATCGAATGATAAATAACATCCGATTTAAATGAAATTTAACATGCATGTTAAGAACATAAGGACCATGAAATCCAATGGTTAAATTTTCAAAATTCACATTTAATAAAAAGATATCAGCAGAGTTGGAAGGGTTTCTCTCCAAATTAGTTTGGAGAAAAACCTTTTTCTTAAAGGATATTCCTTAAAAAAAAAAAAAAAAAAAAAAAAAAAGATTTTCTAAGATGGATAAAGAATTTAAGACAAGGGAGTAAAATTAAGGGGACAATGTTAAATTCAACTAAAATGAAGAGTATTCATGTCTTGGTAAAGATTTTGTTTTTTTGTTTTTAATCTAATAGCAATATATATTGTGTCATGTAATTTAAAAATTATAAATGATATGATACTATATACATATTTAGAAATCAATTACACTTGTGATTTTTCTAGCAAACGTGGAATTCCAAATCCAACTGGAAAATCTTTAAAACTACTTCCACATGGACTAGATTTAACACCACACTTTCCTCCATAAGGAAAATTCTTGTGTAAATTCATTTTCTTCTTTTTTCCATTTTTATTAAAAGGGTAATGTTACTATTAGAAAACCTTAAGACCCATTGGATTAGGGAGATAGAAAAGTGGGATGATGGAAAATGGGGAGTAGATGAAAAATTGGAAAGATAGAAGAGATTTTAGTTTTTGCTCATGGTGTTTGATTGGGGGAGATGAAAAGTAGAGGGATAGAAAACTCTTTTATTTGTTTATGAAGAAAACTGAGAGGATAAATAATGAAGTTTGTATAAATTTACTCTCATGTTCCTATTAGATAAATAAAAAATAACTGGACATTATATTTTTATTAAAAATTTATACTTCTTCCGTCCCACTTTGTTTGTCATCTATTTCATTTTGGGATGTTCCAAAATATTGTCATATTTTAAAAAATAAAAGTCATTAATTTACTAATATTCCTATTATACTCCTATTTTATTAATAATTCAAATTTTTGATAAATTTATTTAAAGATAGTTTTGAAAACTTATACATTTTTTAAAAATAGACAAGACAATAAATGATGTTCCCTTAAAAAATTTGACTTTTCAAACAAGATAAACAAAGTGGGACGGAGGGAGTATATAAATGGAAACTTCATTAAAAATATATATATATATATATATATATATAAATGAGCACAAAAATCCAAAATAGATGAAAAAAAAAAAAAAAAAAAAAAAACCAAATGAGAAGGGGAAAAAAAAGATGAATGCAAAAATAAACCAACAAGAAGTAGCAAAGAAAAGAAAAAAAAAAGGATTATGTTTTGGTAGGTACGGGAGAAAAACTCTTAAGACCTATCAAAATCTCTTATATTTTCCTCCCTCTGCTAAACACCTCTCATACCATTTGTCTATTTTCTCTCAACTTTTCTCTCCATTGCTCCATTCTCCCAATTTCCATTCCAACCAAACACACTCTTAATTTCCTTTGTAAATTTTCCTTTAGTTAAAGGTAAATTGGGCTAGATTTGTAGCTACAGAACCACATATATAGAGACAATGGGAAGCCATGGTCCCTAAACTCTATAATGGTAGTGTCCTTTATCAACCTACAAATATTTAAAACTGGCTCCCAATTTTTTTTTTTTTTTTTTTTTTTTTTGTACAACTGAGAAAAAAATGTAAAATTCTTTAACTCTTTGACCCAGTAATTTGTTACAATACCTAATTGTACCCACTCACAAAGATAATCATCCCCCTCCCTAATTAAAATTCCGTAGATGATCTCTGACGTGCCTGACTTCTTTGGTGGAATGGCAACCATATTTCTATTAGCTTCAGTGCCCACAAAATATGTATCTATAATTAAGCACAAGTCATAATTTAACCGCAATTAAATCGATTTTAATTATATCATACATAATTTAGCATTTATTAAAAAAAAAAAAAAAACTATTATCAATAAAACATTGTTGAGGTCCAAAATATCACAAGTAATGTGTCAAGGCACAAAATATTACAAATTTAAGAAAAAAGAACCCATTTCGGCCTTTAAAAAAGGGATAAGGCCCAAATCCACCAATCAAGGTCCACTTAAGATAAGTGAGAGAAGGCCCAAACCCATGAATGAGCAAGCTTTGGGCCTTAGAAAATAAAGAAAAAGGAAAAAATGAAGTTCAACCCAGCCCTTGTGAAGAAACTTGCTAGGAGTCCAAAAAGGGACTAGACCGGGATACCTAGGGATTCCTAGAAGCCCGAGATCCTCGAGATATGCAGAAAGAAGTCATTTGGGATTGGGACTGCTCAAGGGAGTATGCTCATAGACACAAAGAACGAAGGTGGATATGTCCCATCAACCGCCCATGGTTCAGAAAAAGGTTGGTGGCTTAGGAATCAGCATTCCAAAAGAAAAAGGCTCGTATCTCGGGATCTGCAGGAAGGTGGACCATGAAGGAAGATGGTCGAGGATCTTTCAGCCTGACAAAAAGGAATCTGCCCATTTAGAGAAAATGACAAAAGGTGAAATAGCCTAAAAGGTGGGTCTAAAAAGTAGCATTTGAAAGTTTTGGAAAAAGGGAATTGAAAGTTAGCCCTTAGGACCTCCCAAAATGGGAAGGTCATTTGGGGACTTTTGGGGAAGGGGGGGGGGGAGGACCTTAAAAGGGGAAATAATGAGAAAATAATGAAAGGACCAGCCACCAATGTTGCTGACACAACATTGGTTATGGTATCCAGGGTAACAAATGGAGAGAATCGGTGGTATCCCAAAAACCCTAGTGAGACACTATAAGAGGGGATGGAGTCAATAGCAAAAACCGGTCAGTAATAGTGAATTAGAGTGAAAAGATCCTTTAAAAAACTCCTTTAGAATTCAAAAAGGGAGAAAAGAAGGATGAAAGTTCAAATAGTGTAAAAAACACCCTTGAACATTTAGACCCCCAATTTACAAATTAACCAATTCAAGCTTTATGTCAAACAACTAGTGTGTGGAAAATTAACAAAAGCTATAAAACAGAATTGGAAAACAATCTAAGCCAAATTAAAATCACAACCCATAGCAGATAATAAAAGGCAAAGATAAAAGGGAAGGAAGATGCAAACACAAGGACAACACAATGATGTGTTATCGAAGAGGAAACCAAAACCCTTGGCGTAAAACCTCTCCACCGCCCTCCAAGCGGGAAGTAATTCACTAGAAAATGTAGTTGGGATACATGGACAGCAATAGACCCTCCAAGCCTAATCTACCTAGTGCACCTAAGTCCTCCAAGCTTCTTGCTCCAACGAGGTTGCGCTGAACCTATTTCTTTTTTAACTTCCCGGATTCCGCTACTTGACCATAGCATCAACCAATGTAAATTGGTTCCTTCCTAATCGCTTCCCTTAACACCAAACAACCCTCTCAGAGTAATGGATATGGTGAGAAAATGTTTTGGTAAAATGCCTCTCAAGGGTTTAACAATGAAGAGGAAGAGAGTTGAGGAATTTGAAGAGACTCTTATGTAAAGATTGTAGATGAATCAATCTTGTTTTACTCTAGAGTTTCTCTCTCAAAATTCTCTCTAGAAGCTCTCATTCTTTTGTGGGTATAAGGGGTATTTATATTGGGGTGAGAAAAGAATGTGAAACATCGGGTTTTTCAAAACAGGGGTGGCTCGCGGCTTGACCGAGTCGCAAGATCCAGCCACGCGATAATGAAACAGATTAGTTGTCCTATTTTGTCCTGTAGTGCTCCAATTAGCATGACGCTTTAACTTCCGGCATGCTTGGCACATATGTCGCTTCCGGGCGGCTTTCAACCGCGAGTCACCCGCAAGATCAAGCCACAAGACTTTATTTTCTTGCACACTCTTGAGCATTCAAACATTCTATCTCACTCACTACCCTTACAACAAACCCACCTAAATACAGGGTTACTAATTGCTGAAATACAAGCAAATTTGACACGAAATAAAGCCAACAAGATGGTTGATTAAATTCAACTTTACAATCTCCCCCTTTGACTATTCCGTGACAAAACCCTAAAACAAACTCTAGACTTAACATGTGAGTTGGGAACAGTTGAGCAAAACTCACTCACACCTAATTCTAGAAACTATGAGGCACTTGAATCAAATGAGCTTGAAACTCCTGAAACACAACAATACACCATGATCATTGTATGCAGAAAACATGAAATGCATATGAAACAGACATAAGGTGATCAAGCAAGGATGAAGTTAAGAAACAAACCATGGCTTGATCAAATAAGTAATCATTACAAGGTAGTGATCACAATACTCATTCACACTTGGAATGAACACTTGAACATACAAGCAAACAAGAACAATGCAAGTTACTTGTATGCCCAACACTCAACCAATGCATAATACACTAAGTATATGCATCTAGGAACAATCTTACAAGAGCACAAGAGTGACAAGATTTTAACCGAGAAAATGCATGACATTTGGATAAAAGTATTGATTTAACAAAAACATAGAGGCTGCATAAAGCATGGTACAAACCATAAAGCCTACAAGTGAAGAACATAAACCCTAAAAACTTACAAAAGTAACATAGGTACAAACCACAAAATACTGAATATAAACTTAAACAATATAAACTAAAAGTGCTTAAAGTTTCTCCCTTTCAAAGTGATGAGAAGTTGTGATGCACTTGGAACATATATACTTGTAACCTGAAATATTTGCACAAAACACATTAGACCCTCAAGGTAAAGCAAGTAATAAAAGGACAAGTATAATGTAACAAATAAATTGCGATCAAGTAAACATGATGTGAAACATGTGAGCAACTTGATCATACACCAAAACAGTCATATAGAAATGACTACAATGATCACAAAGCAAAGCAATTGATCATCCGAACATGCATTTAAAGAAGCACAATAGTATAAGGAAGTATGCATGTCCAATACACAAACATGAAGTGATGAGAACACAAAGCATAACTCAAAGCACCGTAAAGCCAACAAGAAAACAAACAGAACAAAGTTTTCTAATTAACACAATGTTTTCTCCCCCTTGGTATATGCATCTCCACTATGGAAAATCTCTCCCCTTACAAATGTGCATGAGAAATAGAATTTCTCCCCCTAAGGATATGTACAAGAGTCATATAGAAATGACAAAACACTCCGGTATACTCCCTAGAGTATACTTTCCCCTTTTTGTCGGGAATAGACAAAGGTTCAAGAAGAAATGAGGTCAAGAGATGAAGGTACGAACAATGCTAAAGATGCATGAAGGGTGCGAGATGAATGAAAAAATGAAACTCAAACCTAAGACAATATAAAATGCTACAGAGAAGGTAGACATGACATGCTAGGATGAAGAAGCAAGGTCTAGACAAATGCATGACAAGGGTAGCAAAGGTGTGTGGAAGAGGTGGTTGTGTGGAAGAGGTGGTTATGTGCAATGCATGAAAAATGCACATGTGGGGCAAGGTGTGTTAAATACACAACCAATAAACCAAACATGTTCCTAATGAGAAAACATGAGAAACCCCAAAGTTTGGTACTCATCGGAGTCCAAACAAGTGAGAAAATGTCTAAGAGGCATTTTATCAAACACCTAGCATGCATACTATGAACAATAATGTGAAACAATGCATGAACATTATGAAATCCACCCTTAATACATGTTCTTTTTGCCACAAGGGGCCAACATCCAATGAAAATCAACAAAAGAAACCAATCCCATGAAAAAATTTGACAAAAATTAAGTTTTCCCAACCCCTATGATAAAAATCCCAACCAAGAGCACAAAACTCTCCAAAACATAATCTAAGGATCAAAATCAATGAAAAGAGTTTATAATTACCTTAGAGATGTTAATGGAATGAAAAATCATTCAAATTGATTGAGTTTTGATGAAAAAATAGTGAAAGAGGGGTTTAAGAGAGGATGGGAGAGGTTTAAAACAGGTTTCCCACAAAAAGGCCCTTTAAAAAGCTATTTGTGGGCGTTTCGCCATCGGGCGAGTCGCGAAGTCCAGTCGCGAAAATTTTCGTGAGTCGCGAGCAAGCCGTGAGTGAGTCGCCAAAGCTTCCGGATGAACTCGCGACTGGGGTTTTATGACTAGCGAGTCGCTAGCTAAGTCGCGAAAAACTCTAGCACCTTTTTTTTTTTTTTTTTTTTTTTTTTTTTTTTTTAACAGAACATGTTTAAACAATGAAAAACAAAGTAAACACTAAACATGAACATAAAGAGTAATAAAAATCACTTCCAAAAACATATAAAATAATCAAAAATCTTTTTGGATTGAACCATATAAGATTGAGCACACACACATCACATTTAGACAAGTACAATCTAACAAATGAATAAGACATTCATTGAACATTAGGCAAGTGTGTTGTGTGTGTGTATCAAATGTGGAATAGTCCTTAGTCTAGAGTGAAATTTCAATGATCAATTTAATCAAGTCATACACAACTAGTACTAAGTCAAGTGGTCTATCTCAATTATAGAAATGAACATATATGATCTCCCACAAGAAAATGATTACATACGATGAAGCTTTTCATTTGGCTTCTTTACAATTCGTAACATTTGATCATTTTGAATCAAAACATCTCATTTTAAGATCGATGCCTGAAATTTGTGATATTTCAATTTAATGAAAAAGCCTTTGGCTTTTTGGGCATCATACATTTTCATATAAGTCGCTTTTCCTTTTTCCTAGTCGAATACTAGTATGTGCGACGGCTTTTACAACTCATTATCTCTTTTCATTTTGAGATTTACATTTATTGAGCTCTTTAAGCAATAAAAATAAAAGAGTGGGAAGAGATATAAGCACAAGTCTATGCATGTATCAAAATCAACATGGTTATTGACTAATCATTCATGACAAGTTTGAAAATCGATTTACAACAATCACACAAAGATGTCAAGATTTTTCCCACAAATATATAAGTGCAAAAATAACAAGCTAAGCTCGTAAATGCACAAAGCCATTTGTACAAAGATACAAAGCCAAACTCACATGTGATATGTGCTCAAACATATATAATCAAACTTTTTGAATTTTTCATTTTTTATGTGGTTTTGGATTTTTTTTTTTTTTACTCACACAAAACTGAAATATAAAAGTAAGATAAAAAAAAAAAAAAAAAAAAAACAACATGCAAATAAATGTAAGATGAACAAAATGCATGAACATATGACATTTAATGCATGAAGGATCTTACAAAGATTGAAAGAATTAGATCAAGGACCAAAAGAGCAAAATCTCAACCATAAGAACCCTTCCTCATCCAAACGGAACAATTGTTTGCAATGAGTGTCTCAAGAGAAGTGAGATGAGGGTTGGAAGAATGAGAACTGGAGATGCACATAGTCAAGGAGTTAAGAGCATTAAATATTTTCTTTAACAACATGCTACTTTCACTCAAAACCGGTTTACTCTTTTTAGCACAACTTCCAAAAAACTCATGAAACTTAGAGCATTGAGGTCTTAGATGACCAAATGCACCACAATGGTGACAAACAATGTGTTTAGGTCCACTAGACTTTTTGGGAAGGGATCTAGCAACATGGTTTTGTTCCCTCTTCAACTTATGACATTGAGGTCTTATATGACCAATCACACCGCAATGGTGGCAAGTTGGAACAAACTTAGATCCATTCAAAACCTTAGGTTGAGACCTAAACGAAGGCTTTGACTTAACATTCTTTCTCTCCACCTTTTAATTTCTTTTATATGGAGGAATGTACACCGATTTGTCCTTTAAGGTAGAACACACACTAGGCACAAAATCGGGTACCACAACATGATTGCAACAAATATTATCATCTTTTTTAGCAATAGGTTCAACAATCAAACACTTGGCATGCATCTTAAGAGATTCATTTTCACATTTTAACTCATCAACAAATTTGTTAGACAAAACAAGTTTAGCATCCAAGTCCATATTCAAACATTCAAACTCTTTCAGCTTTTCAAGAGAAATTTCAACAAGTTTTTTATATTTCTCAACCAATTCGTTGGATTTATTGAGCTTAGCAATCAAATCATCATTTTCACAAAATAACTTGCTCAAATTCTTTTGAAACTTCTTATTAGCATTTTTCTTTCAAGAGTTTGTCAACAACACCCATAGATTCAAATAACCTATCATCACACTTATGAGGATTGACACTCATAGAGGCATTTTCACAAACACGTGGCATGTTACATTTATCACCAACCAAATCATACAAAGAGGCATACAAAGCACAATCCATGACAAATAAATACAAGGGGTCAAGGATCACACTTAGGTATTTAAACCACAACAAGTGTACCCGCTCTGATATTAATTGAAAGTTCAAATAGTGTAAAAAACACCCTTGAACGTTTAGACCCCCAATTTACAAACTAATCATTTCAAGCTTTATGTCAAACAACTAGTGTGCGGAAAATGAACAAAAGTTATAAAACAAAATTGGAAAACAATCTAAGCCAAATTAAAATCACAACCCACAGCAGATAATAAAAGGTAAAGATAAAAGGGAATGAAGATGCAAACACAAGGACAACACAATGATGTGTTATCGAAGAGGAAACCGAAGCCCTCGGTGTAAAACCTCTCTGCCGCCCTTCAAGCGGTAAGTAATCCACTAGAAAATGTAGTTGGGATACATGGACAGCAATAGACCCTCCAAACCTAATTTACCCAGTGCACTTAAGCCCTCCAAGCTTCTTGCTCCAACGAGGTTGCACCGAACCTATTTCTTTTCTAACTTCCCGGATTCTGCTACTTGACCATAGCATCAACCAATGTAAATTGGTTCCTTCCTAATCGCTTCCCAGAATACCAAACAGCCCTCTCACAAGTAATGGATATGATGAGAAAAAGTTTTGGTAAAATGCCTCTCAAGGGTTTAACAATGGAGAGGAAGAGAGTTGAGGAATTTGAAGAGACTCTTATGTAAAGATTGTAAATGAATCAATCTTGTTTTACTCTAGAATTTCTCTCTCAAAATTCTCTCTAGAAGCTCTCATTCTTTTGTGGGTATAAGGGGTATTTATACTGGGGTGAGAAAAGAATATGAAACGTCAGGTTTTTAAAAAAACGGGGGTGGCTCGCGGCTTGGCCTCGCGGCTTGATCGAGTCGTGAGATTTAGTCGCGCGATAACAGAATGGCTAATTGTCCTATTTTGTCCTATAGTGCTCCAGCTAGCATGACACTTCAACTTCTGGCATGTTTGGCACGTGTCTTTTTTGGCGGCTTCAGTCACCCGCGAGATCAAGCCGCGAGAGTCTGTTTTCTTGCACACTCTTGAGCATTCAAACACTCTATCTCACTCACTACCCTTACAACAAACCCACCTAAATATAGGGTTACTAATTGCTGAAATACAAGCAAATTTGGCACGGAATAAAGCCAACAAGATGGTTGATTAAATTCAACCTTACAAAGGAAAATTCCGTGAGGGATCATGAGACAAACACTAGGGGATATACTTGGATTCAAAGGGATTCAAACCTCACAAGTCTTAAAAGCCTAAAAGAGCTATCTAAGTCTATGACTTTTGAACTTATTTGGACCTTGTAACATATTCTAGTGGAGAAAGGACCAATGTATTAAAAAACTCATGAAATAATGAAATATTATTCATCATTCTAAGGATCCACGACATTTTTTATTTACCTTTATTAGTCCTTTACTGTTTTCTACTATACAATACGTATATATTTTGTATGCATGGATGTGTATGTGTTGTAGGACCCATATTTTTATGCATAACTTGGTTCATAATCAGCCCAACATAGCTGCGATGAGCCAAGTCCCGTCCATCAAACCTCAAGCATAAAGCCCAGGATCCCTATCTCTACTTAGGTGTGGGTATTGTTGAAAAAAAGAACCCACAAATGTATGTAAAGCTTTTAAATGTTGTTATTAGGTTCTAAAAGTTTAGAGTAATTGACAAACTATGAATACAAACTTGTCTAGATATGGATTCCTAAGTCTATAGCTATAATTTGATAATGCTGAAAGTGTTGTAAGTCAGAATATAATAATAAGGAAGCTGCAAGTTCAGGAATTTGAAACATGCCAAGTTTGACCAATTGAGATGAAGGCTCAACCGATCGAGATGCATTTCTATTGATTTTAATTTCGGCCCAACAACTCATTAAGCCCAGTAAGTGATTAAGGTTTCAAATCTAATTCTCCTAGTATTTACAGAAAACCCTAAGGTACATTTTGTTAAGACTTTGGAGGTGCTCTTTTGAGATCTAAGAGATATTGTGTCTTCTCCTTTCAAAGTCACCACCAGAATTCCATCTACACATTATTAGAATCGATAGATCTAAAGTTGCTACTATCGGATCATATATAGCTGATGATTTAAACATTTGAGTGGGATCTCAAAGTCATAAACGTGGGTGTTTGTGTTTAACAAATTCGAGATAGAAGAGTCCGTGGATTCAAAGCTGCACATGGTCGTGTAAGTAATACAAGAGAAAGTTTTTTATTTTAGGGAGAAAATCTATTGTAAAACTTTCATTTTATCATAGTGAATTTGTTACCTTGAAGATAGATTAGGTTAAATTTTCCCCAGGTTTTTTACCTTAAAACTGTTGGTTTAATTGGTTTTCCTAGGTCATCATATTGATTACCTTCTTTACTTTTCCACATTAGGTAATATGATTGTTTGTGTTTAACCTAAATCTGAAAAATCAACTTAAGTATCAATTTGGTTAATTAATTAGGTTAAACAAACTGAGTGTAGAGGGGTCTAAACAAACTAACAAGTGGTATCAGAGTAGTTTCACTCCGATTGGATTAACGCCCTGAGTGAGATCCTTGATCCCTACTATCATGGATAATTTTAAGTGTCTTATTGCTTTGGCTGTGATGATTTAAATAAAAAGGACACTAATGCTTATATTGATTTTATTGATGTTTGTGAAACTCTTCGTAAGGAATTATATAAATCTATGAAAATTGCTAAAAAATTCAAGGATGTGTTAAAATCGGCTAATCTTGCAAAAGAGGAATTAATTGTGAGGTAGGATAAATCTAATAAAAAAATGAAATTTTTAAGAAATCAAATTTCCTCTCAAGATAAAAAGATGAAACATTTGGAACAAAAGTTAGCTAAGTTTGAAAATAAACTTGAAAATTTGTCTAATACCAAACTTGCTATTGATAACAAATCCGTTTCTGTTTCTTTTCCTCTTAAGCCTAAAGTTGTAAATGTTTATATTCATCCTTTCAAGAGGAATCATAAAGAAATTATTTATTTTGCTTGGTTAGACAAAGGTAAAAGTTTTGATATAGACGTTGAAGTTTCTAAACCTATGTTCAAACCTACTGTTAGAGTGCAAAAGAAATATGTTTTTGTGCCTATCTGTCACATTTGTGGTGTTGTTGGTCATATTAGACCAAAATTATTCTTTGTTGAGGCAAAAACCAAAGCTTGAGACTAGATCTTCTTATTCTAAGAATACCGACATTCCTAAATTTGTTCATGTTTGTCACTTTTGTGGTATCCATGGTCACGCTCATCCTAACTATCATAAATTGAAATTTAAGAATTACGTGTTTTAGTTTAGGATATGTGATTTTATTTCTCCTGCTTCAAGTCCCGATAAATTGTTTCATATGCTTTTGAAAAATTTAAGCTTGTTGGCTTGTGAAATGAAATTGCAGGATTTTAGTCTCTCTCGGAAGAAGTTTGTAATCCCTCAAATACACTTTTTTTTTTTTTTTTTTTTTTTTTTTTTTTTTTTTTTTTTATGGTTTTTCACCTACTGAGCCAAAGACTTGTGCTGTATGGGTGAGAAAAGATTCTTTAAGGTGAGTGTTGTTTACCTGTTGTTGATTTAATTCTTTCAATTATTTGTGAACATTTTTTTTTTTTTTTTTTAGTTTTTGGTTGTATTATTTCCTTAGGTTGTTTTGTTTAAAAAAAAAAAAAAAATCCAAAAACATTGAAAATTTTCAAAAAGACAAATATTTTTGTGTGTGTCTTGTTTTAGTTTTCTTGAGGATTACATGAATTATAATATCTCTCTCTTGACTTAGAACATGCTTGATATTGTGAAGAAACATAGAAAGTATGTGTTCCATAACCGAGTGCATGAGCTAGTTCTGATTTTGTATGAGTATGTACTAGTTTGTACATGTACTCATGGCTTAATTAAGAAATTGATATTTTTTATTTGTTTATCCTCTATAGCTTAGTTGAGCACTATCATGCATTGTTTTTGCATTTTGTTCATTTACTATAATGTGTACTTTTTGATTTTTGGTCATATTATGAAAACACAAAAATATTTTTATTTTTTGTATTGCACACCACCAAGTGTGTAATTAAGGTTGGCCAATGAAATTTACATTTCATGATTGTGTACCTTGTTTAGCTTTGATGAGTTATTTTTTTGCACTTTGCTAGTTTGTGCTATGTAGTGCTTAATTATGTGAGTTGTTTATAGTCTTTAAACAAACGATCTTGATTTTGATGTCACATTCTTTTGATCTAAGGACTAAAAATCATAGGAGAAATGCATAAATAACTATCTCACCACTGTTACTTGCCAATCATGAACACTTGTGTGCAAATTATAAAAGTCGTGCTTGGTAAGGTGTAGCACTTGCACAGCAACATTAAACGAGGTGTTATTTTCAAAAGAAACAAAAAAATTGAAAGAAATAAAAAAACAATGCCTCAAAAGAAAAAAGAAAAAGCAAAAAAAATCAAAATGCTTTTACATGATTGCAAGCGTGTTTTCTAAGAAATGTGTAAGTTATATAATGTAACTCTTTAGGTGATAGTCACTTTCAAACCAATGTGATTGATGATGTAGAAAATTTGTTTTATTACTATGTACATATCACCTTTTTTGTACTTTGTACACTTACTAGTTGCACATACTACATGCAAATCTTTGCTAAATCAAGTACATGAGAATGTGTATGTTGTTTAATCTAGCCATCTTTAATTGCATAGAATCTAGTGTGTACATTCAAATTTTTGTGTTTTTTTGTTTTTTTCTAATCTGTGTTAGAAGTTTTAATTATGTGATTTTAACTTCTTGATTGATTTTGAAGTGAGGATTTGAGTGCCTATATGTTTTTGAAAATTTTTGGATCTTGTTTATATGCATTACATCACATTAAAATTGCTTTCAAGGTGATTTTTTGCATAAAGATCCAATTTTAAAAGTTTTCATTGTTGACTGATTGAAGATTACCCTCAACCGATCGAAAATGATCAATTTTAGGCAAAAACTCTCCTCCTAACTCGATTGATGCTTGATTGATGCTCGATCAATTGAAATTTTCCAGGAAATTTTTTCGATTAATGCTCGATTCCTTTCGACCAATCGAAACTTCAAAAATTTTAGATTTTAGGTTCTTAACCGATCAGTCTTTTCATGTATCAATTGTGATAGGATTCATATGCATTGCATTGTTTTCTTTATCTATCTTGCATTTTTGCAATCATATCTCTCATAGTGTTTCACACACAACACGCATACACTTTACTAAACTGAGTAGTCAACTTGATTTAAAAATTGATTGGTTCATTTTTGAGGTCAGTAGATTTTAGTATATGATGTTTTCTTGATGTGTAAACTGTTAAAAATTGGGAATATTTTCTTGAGAGATATGGTAGATAACAAATGTGCAAATATTTTCTCTACTATTGAGGTTGATTTGAGTTTTCAAAGCACCTTGACACATGAAAAATACATTGCATGCAGAAATTTGTTTGTATCTTTGAGATCTATTTTGTGTAATCTTAACTAATTGTGTTTGGAGTGTTTGCACACATTTGTTTATGGGTCACATAGTTTCAAGTTTGCATATATTGAAAGAGAGAATATTTGTATTCATGTGAATCCTTAACTTATTTTTTTAAGTTAGGTTTGTGTCTTTTTAGTTTTCCCTACCTCCTAAATTTCCCCAAAAACATTTTTCCTAAAACTTGTTTTGTTTCTCCTATTTTTATAAGGGGGAGAAAGCTGTTTTTAAAACCTGTGTTGTTCATGTTGGTAGTTGTTGCTCTTCATAGGGGGAGTTGCCTCTATTTTCTATAGAGCTTATGTTTTATGGTTCCTTGATTCTTTATTTTCTCTTGATATTTGTTGTGTATGCATATGTTTATTGCGTCTACCTTTTGATTGAGTTGTCTTTGTCAATATGTGACAAAAGGAGGGAGAAATAGATGAAATTTGGGAATCCAATTTAAAAGGTTTTCTAACTGTTTTATTTAAGGGGAGACGAAGTTGTTTTTGAAGGGGGGGGAAAAAAAAGTTTTTATGTATCTAACTTAGGAGGAGAGTTAGTTTGCATATTTGTTATTTGCTGTAATTGCATATTTGTTATTTGTTGTTTATCTATCTTTATTTCTACACATGAGTTAATGTGCTCTTTTGAATGTTTTAGGAAAGACAAGTACATTCCAATCAAGACCTTCTCCCTCTTCTTGTAACTTTTAGGTTAGAAGTATTAGATTGCAATTTGTGATGTATTTGGGCATTTTATTGTAATAAGGTTGTTCTTGTATTTCAGCATTTCATTTTGTATGTAAGTTTTGTCACAGATTACAAAAGGGGGAGATTGTTAGATTCTAAAAGTATAGAACAATTGGCAAACCATGAACACAAACTTATCTAGATATAAATTCCTTAGTCTATAGGTATAATTAGACAATGTTCAAGGTGCTGCAAGTTAGAATACAAGAATAAGGAAGTTGCGGGTTTAGGAATTCAAAACATGCCAAGTTCGAGCAATCGAGAAGAAGGCTCAACCGATCGAGATGAGTTTTTGCAGATTTTAATTTTGGCCCAACAACTCATTAAGCCTATTAAGTGATTAGGGTTTCAAATCTAATACTCCTAGTATATAAAAAAAACTCTTAAGCAAGTTTTGTTAAGACTTTGGAGGTGCTCTTTTGAGATCTATCATTGAATTTGTTCCCTTCTCCTTTCAAAGTCACTATTGGAATTCCATCTCCACATTATTAGAACTGGTAGATCTAAAGTTGCTACTACAAGATCATACAGAGTTGATGATTTAAACCTTTGAGTGAGATCTCAAAGTCACAAACGTGGGTGTTTGTATTCAGCAAATTCAAATAGAAGAGTCCGTTGATTTGGAGCTGCACATAATCATGTGAGTAAGTACTACAATTGGTAGCTTTAGATTTTAGAGAGAAAATCTATTGTAAAACTTTCATTCTATCATAGTGAATTTGTTGCCTTGAGTATAGATTAGGTTAAATCCTCCCAGCATTTTTTACCTTGAAATTGTTGGTTTTATTGGTTTTTTTGGGTCATCATATTGCTTGACTTTTTTACTTTTCCGCACTAAGTAATATGATTGTTTGTGTTTAACCTAGATCTGAAAAATCAACCTAAGTATCAACTTGGTTAATTAATTAGGTTAAACAATCTAAGTGTAGGGGGGTCTAAACGAACTAACAGTTGTATTTGACGATTCTCTGCAAATTGCAATTGAACTTAATTGTTATGAAAAAAGATAATATTTTTTTTGTTACATTGGTCAGTACAATCATATAGTTGAATTTAATTCATGAATCTAAAGTAATATATTTTTTAAAAAATTATCTTTTACTTTTTTTCCAGTTAAAGTTTGAATGATTTCATGATTTGCCAATCTGATTCAATGGATAAACTACATTAATTTCGTCCTTAAAGTTTAAAAAATTTATCAATTTGATCCTTTAGTTTTAAATTTGGTCAATTTGATATCTCTCTTTTTTTTTTTTTTTTTTTTTTTTTTAATATTTAGATATAGGCAATTAGTCCTTTTAATTTTCGTTGCACTTTTGTGGTTAAGTATGAAAACAATACTGTTTTGGAACGGAATTTTAATCTAACTGATGTAAAAAAATTCGGATTACAAATTTTACAGTATAAAATTTTTTAAATCATTCTTATATATTCTTAAGTGTTTATTTATTATTAAAAATTATAAATAAAATTGGGTTATATATATATTTTACTATATATATTTTTAATCATCCTTAAGTAATTTTAACCATTTATTTATTGTTAAAAAATATAAAAATAAAATAATGTCTTATATTTCTGGTTAAGGTTAGATGAATATGTTACATACAAAAAATTTGTACTGTAAAATTCTTGAGAAGGAACCATTTTTTTCTTAGTTAGTACTCACGTGCACTTGCAAAGTTGCAAGGCACAATGATGCCATTTTCTCATCCTCAAAAGCTAGTGCTTCCATAACTCCTTCCCTATTTTGTAATCGTTGTATGTAATATCTATCTACATGTGAGACATGTGAGATTCACACATTGTGAGAGAGACGCTATCTATGAAGCACGGGTGCATTTCGGGACTCGGGTGCGGGTGCGGGACTCGGCAATTTTTGAATAAGTAAGGTGCGGGTGCGGCGGGACTCGATGATTAAAAAATTATTAAAAATATTTTTATTTATATTTTCCATATATTTTTACTATTAAAATATTCTTAAAAAACACATTACTATGCCTTGATTCACAAAACAAAGAAAGAAGAAGGCAAGAAACACATTACTATGCCTACGAGGTCAAAATTTCGATTGTTCCGGCGAGTTTCAAGGTCGATTTCGGTCTGTTTTGTTTGTTTTTCGGCCTGTTTTTGATCAGTCGGTCATCGGCCAATACGACTCGGTATGGCCGATAAGGCCCGATTCTCGCAAAATCAACCTGGTTCGGCGCGAATCGAAGCCAATTCGGTGTGAATTGAGCCATGTCGGTGCGAATCGAGTCGAGTCGGTCCGAATCCCAAAAAAAAAAAAAAAAAAAAAACTCAAACTCGGCACCGACGCGCGGCAATCTGCGTCGGATCTTTGCGTCCCGCATTGGGCCGCATCGGACTCGGGTGCAGCACCCTCCTAGCCATGTCCGTGCTTTCTAGGACGCTATGCGCATCTAATGCATACTAATTGTTGGTGTGCAGTTGTGATTGATAATTAATGGCATAACATGGTGCTTCATGCACATAATAAACCTGCTTGGTGGATGATTTTGCCTAGGTAGGATTTATTTTTTTATAAAGATTAAATAGTAAATTGGTATTTGAGTAAGATTGTGACTCTTGAGATTAATATATTTGTTCGTACAAATATGTACATGCGTGCCTATACAATTTTTTTCCTCTCCAACAAACATAAGATTGAGTGTATTAGGGGATGTTGCAATTGTTACATAAAATAATAGATTCCTCAAAACACCCATTAAAGCACCATCCACAACTCAAGTACAAAACCCAACCCTACAAAACCCCATACCCATTAACTTAACACATAGCCTCCTCAGCCTGCCATATCGAGAAAATTTATCATGTACGCCACTACAGAAGAACCAGCTGCCATTATTATTCAACAATAGCTATTGTGATTCAAAATCAACCATTGCTTTCACCAATATTATTGTTTTGACTTTATACATCGACAACAGCAACCCATGTTACATTCTTATTAGCTCCTACCTAAATTACTTTACTATTCACATGGAGTAGAAGAAGAAACACTTCCAATTCCAAACCCTACACCGATATACCCCACAACACAACTAACCAATCTACATACTCATGGTCAACAAAACCCACACCCACCTGCCTGGCTAGTCACCCATTTCCCTACTATGCTGTTCCCCACTTCCCCTTTTCTTGTGTACCCCAAATTCATTTACAAATTTTGAACTTGGTTCTTTAATCTAATGGTTAAATATAATTAGAACAACACATAAAAAACTGTACTTAAATTTTTTTCTAATTCAAATAATTTTAGTCTTTAATTTTTTTATAACAAATTTGGGGTACACAAGAAAAAGGGTAAAATTTAATTTAATGGTGAATTTATTAAAATAAACACACATAAATACATATATATGAGTTACGATTAAGTTATGCTTTTTCTTTCTATTTTGTTTTTTTTTTGAGAAATGAAGTAACTATTTGTGTTATTATAGTACTTCATAGTTTTTTATTAAATGATTATTTTGACAAATCAACCATTGGATTACATATTAATTTTATACTCTCCATTACTTACAAAATATGAAAATGATCAGAGAGTAACAATTATCTCAACATAATTTTCGTTAAAATTTCAACTATTTTCTAATTTTAAAATTATAGTTAGAATATAAATTTATAGATCAAATAGAAAATAACATTTTATTAATTTAGTATTTAGTGTGCATATATTAAGAATAAAGATAATACATAACCCAATGACAAAATTCTCAAAAAATTAATTTTATAAAAAGTTATGATATTGTTTAACATAGAAATGTTCCACGAGCTTCCAATTTGAAGTGGTGCAGTTTATCTCAACATTAAAGTGACAAAACCTCCAACTAATTTGTTTGAAGTAATTATGTTTCTGATGCTTGAAAACTGAACTTTCAATAAGTAAAAGTGGAACAATAAGTGTGCGTTTGGCTCTTGCTTAAAAAATTAGCTTATTTTACTATTTAGCTTATTTTAACTATTATTCATAGGTCCCATTGTATTTTTTGGTACTATTTATGGGTCCCACTGTACTATTTCAACTAACTTTTACTTTCATGTATAACATTTTCAACAAAAAATTTTCAGTTTCAGTAAAATAAAAGGATCTCATACAAACCCTAAGTCAATATGTCAGTGTCACAACTGCCACAACTATTAAGTGATGAGTTGTGAATGGTAGAACTGTGTGAATCCATGTGGACCAACTATTAACAACTCGTTATGTGGACAAATTGTGATAAAAATTGTGAAAATTATTGTGGTAAATAGACATGCATTTTGAAATTAATAATCTTACTAGAGGACACTTTATAATGTCACTATTTAAGTAAAGAATAAATGATAACTTGTTAAGTAATAAATTATGACGGGTAGTATTGTGGAATCACATAAACCTACTATTAATAACATGCTGCATGATAAATTATGATAAAAATTGTGAAGACTGCTGTGATAAATAGACATAAATTTTGAAAGTGATAATCTCACTAGTGGACACTTTATGATGCCACGTTTAAGTAAGGAGTAAATGAGGTTCATAAATAGGCGGAGAGAAGGTGGTTGCTGATCAATATCAAAAGATCAAAGATCGAGGTGAATAATAAGTATCCACATGTACATGTCACCACATACTTTAATTTGTATAGAAGTCCGGTTGGCTACGTGGCATGCATCAGATCCGTACTGACTTGGACAAGTAACTGTGAGCCAAAGTGTATCATGATGAAAGTAGTGTATATATTATATAACAGACTTGGCATAAGGTTGATTGCACATATATGCATCAGCAAGAGAAAGTTCTATATTTGTATTTGTATTTGATAGTTTTCTATATGGCTAATAAACCAGGAATTCTCACAGACTGGCCATGGACGCCTCTTGGAAGATTCAAGGTGGTGTTCTTATATAAGCCAATGCTCTCTCTCTCTCTCTCTCTCTCTCTCTCTCTCTCTCAATCTGTGACTTGAGTTTAGGTTGTAAATGCTTGTTTGTACAGTTTATTTTTTAAGTTTTTGGATATTGTTTGAAAACATGCACTAAAATGTGGCATATGAAGAATGGGCCGTATAATGGTGAGGTTGGTAAGTGTTTGAAATAACTCTGCCGCAGGGTTAAACACCTTACTATTTCATCCATGCACGGTGGATGAACAAATATTCTCTGATATAGAACTATCTGCTACCAACCTATGAAAGCTAGGAAGACAATATTATATATATATATAGGCACACACCCGCACTCTTCCCTATTTTTAATTTGGGTTAAATTTTCTCTTTTTTATAATGATCTAGGCAGTTTCTCAACACAGCTTCTTAAGAGCAAAAGTTAGAAAATGGTTTCTTAAGGATGGTTGTAACTTTTGTAAGTTCAGTCTTTGTAACTTTTGTAAACTCCACAATTTTTGCCAGAATTGTCCTACGCTAACAAACTGTGATTAGTTACATAATGTCACTTTTATATAGATTCACAACTTTATTTTTATTACTCATAATTTATCATACATATATAGTTATAACAAAAATTATGGTATTTTGTGTGATTATAGAGTTTTACTTCTAATAATTTTCTGTAATCGTCTTTCCATACTTTTTGGTAGTGTTTTTCGGACATGGCTTGAGTTTGACTTAGGTTTGGTGCTCTAATAAACTGGGCCATTAAAATAATGACACAAAAGTAAATAGTGTATCAGAGGATTCAATGATACCCATTAAAAGTGATGACACTAGACAAGACGGATTTAATTAATGCAATCTCAATTCTTGTCATATTGTACTGAAGCTTTTAAGTTTAAAAATGTTTGTCTTACATTTTATGTGTGTGTTGGGGGTTGTGTTCTGTTTGTTTGTTTATTTGTTTGTTTAGATCCCTTAAAAAACATATTAGCTTAACTTAATGAATTAGTCAAGTATTTATTTTGATTAATTAATTACAATATCTAGGTTAAACATATGCAAACATATTACTTGGTGCACGCAGAAAGGTAAAGAAAACAGTAATATGATGACCCTGTGAAACCATTGAAACCAATTCTTTCAAGGTAAAAACTTATGGAGGATTTAATCTAACTATCATTAAGGTAAAGAAATCCACTATGATAGAATGGAAGATTACAATAGATTTAAATCCTAAATCTAAAACTACCTCATGTAGAACTTATTGACACTACCATGTGCAACTTCTTCTATCTTGAATTTACTAAACACAAACTCCTCGTTTGTGACTTTGAGATCTCACTCAAAAGTTTCAGATCATTAGCAGTTGGTGATCTTGTAGCAACAACTTTAGATCTACCGGTTCTAATGGTATGAGAATAATTTCCGGTAGTGATTTTGAAAGGAGAAGGCACGGTACATTTTAGATCTCGCAAGGGCACCTTCAAAGTCTTAACAAAATGTTCCTTATGATTTCTTTTAAATACTATGTGAAATAGATTTGCAACCCAAATCTTAATGGGCTTAATCAACTGTTGGGCCAAAATTAAATTCTGCAGAACTCGTGTCTCGATCGGTTGAACATAGCATGTTTCAAATCCTAAACCTGCAGTTTCCTTTTTCCTATATTCTAACTTGTAGCACCTTGAGCATTGTCTAATATATCTTATAAACTTTAAAATCTATATCTAGACAAGTTTGTGTTCACGGTTTGCCAATTGTTATAAACTTTTAGAACCAAATATGTTCAATAAGTATAACATTAAAAAATATGTATTTAATTGATTAGGACAGCCTCATGAATTACATGATATATTGATATGATATGAATAGGTCTTTTTAAATAGTCTTTCTAAGTGGGCATATAAGTTTATCAAAAAAAAGAAAATAGGAATATAAACATTTTTGCCTTGTATTATTATTATTATTGTTGTTCTTCTTAATCCAAACTTTTGGTTTCCGCTTTAGCCAAATCTTTGTTGTTTAACGTGCCTTTTTTGTTTTTTTTTTTTTTTTTTTTAAGTACGTGATCCTAGCTCCTTGGGCCATTCATAGCACCTACTCATTCATAGTTAAGGAAAAAAGTGAAAGGTCCCTTTCACTCTTCATCATATTTCCATTTCTTCTATGGAGGATGCGTCACAACCAAATATGGATTAGTCTCTCTCGTTACTGGACTGCCAAAGGCAAGAACTCGATCGTTGACAAGAGTATCGAGTTTGAGCAAGTTGACAGAGAAAGCAATTGGTCAGTAATTATAAATTAATACAGATATATACATACACACATACATGCATGTACACAAACACACTTGTATACGTAGAAATTATAATTATCTTAATTATAAATTTGGTGTGTTTTATTTATTTATTTTTCCTTACAAATATATTTGGCTATTTGGTTAGGGATGACCAAATATTGTTAAGTGGAGCCTTGTTCTACCTAGTAAGTAAGACATTGACTCAGGCAGAGAACCTACCATTGTGGAGGACAGATGGAGTAATTATGACGATTCTTCTACATTCTGGTCCTGTAGAGTTTCTCTATTATTGGCTCCACAGAGCACTGCACCACCATTATCTTTACTCTCGCTACCATTCCCATCACCATTCTTCAATTGCCACAGAGCCTATAACTTGTAAGTTCCCTATGTACAAAATATGGGTCTGGTTAGGGTATACATTAATCATCTATTTTAAAGAATAATTATGAAAAATTAAAAAAAAATTGTCAAAACAGTTAATTATTTTTTTATTTTGTTATAAAAAGTTTTTAAAAAGGTTTAATAATGTATATTGTAAAAGCATAAGTTAGTAAATAAAATATTTGTTTGCATTATTGGGCTAGTTACTCACTTTGTTGGTAAGTGAAAATATTTAATCTGACCTGTCTTATTCATTGGACTCACATTTACCAAGAAAATAGTAAATTATTATAAATGGTAACTGTAAACATATTATTTAAACTGATAAAAATAAAACATATTATTTAAAAAGAGGATTGTCAGTTATGATCATTGAAATTGCAACCCAATTCAATTTTATATTTTCAGAGAGATAGAGAAAGTATTTTGGTGTGTTGTTATATGAGAGATTAGGGTCACTAGTGTTAACAAGATATTAGTTTTCAAAAATGATAGTCTCAGGCTATTATAGTAAATGGGTTGTGTGTCCGTTAAAATATTGTTTTATGTTAAATTTTTTGTTTTATGTCATATTTTTTACCAATTTTATAGGGTGTAGAGATGGATTGAAGAACTAACTTTTTGAGTTTTACTTATCACTTTAACCATATCTTCAACCTCTCTCATCAATTCATTTCAATTTTTTTGTTAGTTGTACTCTACACTAACTCATCCTTAACTGTGCTCTTTAACATTTTTCATTATAAAATAAATCATTATGATGATTTAACATACTTACAACATTTCCAAAATGGTTTGAAGTTTCATTTGGTTATATTTTTATTGGGCTAGTATTTTACTGGTCTAGGTTTTAAAGCAGTTTTTATTATAAAAACTTGCACCTTCTTATAATGAGAGGTAGGGTCTTTTAATTTGTAGTGGGGCCATGACATAAACTTGGGCTAATAACGTCGGTGTTTTTTAGTATAAAATACCACAATAGATTTATATTCGGACATCATATGTTCATATGAGTATGACTGAATGATTTTGTGTTTCTTTTTTTTTTTTCTTCTTTTTTTTGCATGCAAATTATATTTTCTCCTTAACTATGGTGTAGTTACAATTTCTCCCAAATTTCATAACTGAGCAATGTTTTTCCATGATTTATTAGTAATAAGCATTCTATATTAGGATTTTCGATAAATTTAAAAATTAAAGTTCTATCTAGCAGATTTAAAAAATTGTACTTAAACTTCTGTTTAATAAATAAGAGAAAAATTAGCAGATGCCTTAAAAGTATTGGTTTATAGAATATTTTTATAAATTTTTTATAGAAAAAGAAAAAAATAATTGATTTTTTTTTATAGTCCTATAAAAGTTAATAAATACTCTAAGACCACCCATTAACTTTGTTAAAAAAAATAACAGATCTAATAAATAATTATTTAGATGGCACCTCTCTATATGACACTTGGCCTAATCAGGGGCGGCCCAACATAATTTGGGGCCTAAGGCGAAAAATTTATGCGGGGCTTTTAATAGATAAATATTAATTAAGCAAAATTATTTAATACTAATCAAATTAAGGTTAATTTGATACATTAAATACATAAATAATACCAACTAAACTAATGTTAATTGCATATAGAGAATTGAATATTATAGCTGAATTATAAATATTAATAAAAAGAAATAAAAATATATTGCAATTGGAAAAAATACTTTATTTTGGATATAAGACGATGCATAGTTAAATAAGGTTGTAATCTAATTTTTAATTTTATATTTTGATTTTAAGAGAGAGAGAGAGAGAGATATTATTTGGTGTATGGTTTTGTAGGATATTAGTTTACAAAAATCAAAGTCTCAAACTATTAGGAGAGATTAATCTATAATTGATGATTTAACACATTTGCAACATCTTTTTGAAATATTTTAGGGTTTCAATTGAGTTAAGGTTGTCTCGTACTTTGAGAGTCTTAATAGAAATGAAAAAGAAAAATGCGCTAATTAAAAATATTATAAAATGTTCAAAATATAATGTGATATTATTTCTCATTGATGAATTTCATCAATTTAACTAATGAATGTTTATATCAAATTTTTTGTGATTAATAACGTGGCAATTTGTAAGCTAATAGTAAAATTTGTACATCACTAATTAAAAAACGTACAATCTTTAGAAAATATATATAATTTTATAAAAATTTGGGCCTTTAACTATAAAAAATGGGGCATTTTTTCTCAAGAATTTTTTTTTTTTTTAGTGGGGCCTTAGGCCTAGGCCTAACTTGCCTAGGCCTTGAGCCGGCCCTGGGCCTAATAAGTTTAGATTAGCTGTGGCCCCAAGCCTAATCTGCGCAGCTTAAATTGTAGGACTATCGATATATAATACATTATTACGTACATGCACTTTGATATTAAAGTATGCATCTATAAGTACCACTCAATGTGGTACCCAGTGATTAGGATCTTAATTGGTATGTGTCATTAATCATGAATTGAAAAAATCCTAAAACATTGGCGTGATTAAAGATTATTGTTTAGGTTGAGTTTAAGGTCAACCTATAACTCAATCACGTGAGGGAGCCAGTGGTCCCTTACCATTAATATAAGTCTCGTAATCATTGACTTTTTTGTTATGAAAACTCACAATAATTGCAAATTGAATGCCATGACTAATCAACTCCTAATTATCTGTTTTATTTTGATGAATATATATATATATATATATATATATATATTATGCTTGCTTGTGTGGCTTAGTAATACTAATACCAATCAACCTTCTTTTATTTTATTTTATTTTTATAAATCCATTTGTTTAGGTAGAACTAGATGCAATCATGCAATGACATAAAAATCTTAAAATTCCAAACTGTTTACTTTGGGTCTCCATCTCAAACCGCAGATGACAAAAATGTCAAATACATATAGTCATTTGATTTTCAATTTTGAATCTTTGATGGATCAGTAAGTATAATTATTTAACAAAAAAAAAAAAAACCCAACCTTACAATTCTGCATAACAATTAACAAATCCCTATGTAGTATTGGTAAAGGAAGTTTGGCTGGGGGAATTAGAAAATCCTATGGTTGAAGACTTAGAAATTAATGTGAAGTCACATCGATTTTGGAAATTTTATTATCAACAACCTAATACTTTTAATAATTGGAATAGTATTTTCGGAGTTCACATTTCAAATGTTTCAAGATATATATATATATATATATATATATATCTATATAATAACTAATAGCCGAAACGTTTGACTTTTTGTTGACCTTCTCTCATTATGCCACGTGGCTACATAAATTAATGCCATATTTACATTTAAAAACACCGAAACATTATATCTTTTCGTTTGGAGGAATAAGATAAACATTTCACTGATGGTTTCACTTTTCAGAACTATTGTGTTCAGTCTCCTGTAGTAAATTAGAGACACAATATTCTGTCTCTAGGATAGTAGTCACGGAATATCAATCAAACATTTCCTTCTGGTAGTCTACAAATTTCGCCAAACTTGAGTTGCATCCTTTCGTGTTTACATGGGCAGTTACAAAAACTGCCATTTCTTCTCATTCTTTTACCTCTTTCTGTAACCTTTTTTTGATAAAAGGGAATCCTCTTTCCGTAACTTACTTTCTGCAAAAACTCCAAAAAAAATTGTAGAAACAAGTTTTGGCTTATTTGGAATAAGAATTATTCAAGAAGCAAATGTTACGATTACTACCAAAGAAGTTCAAAGGTCAGTTACCCCGAATGTTTCCCTTCTCTCATGTTTTATTTTTTAATCAAATGTCTTCTTCATTTGCTATTGCTTGATTAATGCATATGACTAACACATAAACAAAACTAATCCTAAAGTATCTGAACTTTTTTCCCAAAACAAGCACTACATTTGAATTGAAGTTGATAATTAATATTATTAGTTTACTAATAGATTAAGAAGTTATTTAAATTTTTTCCCGGACTCTTTCACATCTGGCAAATTTCTAATGCTACCCCAATTTTTCAAACCACAAAATACACCAAAGTGAAGAACACATTCAAAATAACCACTCCAAATTTATCTCAATAATATCAACAAAAAAAAAAAAAAAAAAAAAACATTCATCACTCACCGGTACTTTCTAAGTCCGGCAGTCTGAAAGTGGTTGATGGAGTGGATTAGGCCAAACTTCTAAGCCCCAATCTCTTTCTCTCTCTTTCTTCTAAGCCCCAGAACTACTCATCTTTTAAATATCTTTGTAAGATATTTTCATATCACTACTTATTACTTGCTTTCTCCCAACAGCCCCACCTGAGTCTATTTGTCAAAGTCTATTCCCTACTCACCTTTAAGCAACACGTTAGCCTATTTAACTACACATGCTTTTTTTTTTTTTTTTTTTTTTTTTTGGAGAATGAACTACACATGCTTTTGTTTTGTCATTTTATTAGTTATTTTTTCACAGTGACATTTCACATTTCATTAGTTGGTCATTGATTCTTTAGTAGTTGGTTATGAAGTTGAACATTTAATATAATTTAGTATAAAGAGTAATATTATGACTTACAATTTTTACTACATTGCTTATATATTATTTATCACTAAAAAAATAAATTAATTTTCAATTAAACAAGTAAATATATTCATTGTCACATTTTTTTTTGAGTAATTATATTCATTGTCACATTAGTTTGTAAAAGTTACTTAAAAAATTTTGTAGCATTACAATCATAGTAAATAGCTTATGGTGCAAAATCATTAGAAAGTGAATACCAAGTCATGAATCCATAATGTAGAAACTACAACTAGACATTAGTAAAAATTTATTCTGTACATCACAAATAGATCATTATTAATTGAAAACTTTTATGAGTATAAGATGTTTATTGCATTTTATTTTTGTTTTGATACATAGAGAAGCTGAAATTTAGTGGGAAAATTATAGTACAATAAATGTACAAAAATGTTTTGACACAAAGAAGATACAAAAATGTATTGGCAATTTTACAAATTCTACATTTAGAGGGAATCTTTCAAATGTTTTATTTAATGGAAAGATGATTTTGTTAGTTTATTATTTGTTAACTCCTATATTTACAAGCATTTATGCAGGCATGCAACCCATTTAAGTTCAAAGATAAAATTATTTTCTTCAAAATACTCTCAATAGTTTTTTCCGTGCATTGCACGGGTTAGCGACTAGTATATATATATATATATTACCAAGGTCAAAATAGCGAAATAATAAAATTTTCTAGTTTTATAAGGCGCAACTTCGGATTTTTATGTGAATTTCAATTTAGTTTCTACATTTCCAATTTGAATAAATAACTTCTTAGATATTATATATGTTTGTGACAAAGTAGAATCTTTCACTAAATTTTTTATCAAATCATAATGGAATTAATCATATTATATGACAATTTTTTTGTTTTTTCAGCTGTCATTCATCCATTTGCAGAGCACATAGCATATTTCGCGTTGTTTTCCATACCAATGTTAACAGCAATACTTACTGATACTGCCTCTATAGCATCTATTGCTGGCTACCTTACATATATTGATTTTATGAACAATATGGGTCACTGCAATCATGAGCTCATTCCAAAGTGGCTCTTTTCCATCTTTCCTCCACTGAAGTACCTCATGTACACCCCCACGTAAGTCTCTCAAGCCCTTTCACCTTATTTTCTATTGCCTCTGTCCCATATTGTTGGTTCTATTTCAAAATTTCAACTTTTAAGTGAATATTATTTAATGTGATGCAGTTAATTAGTAAAAATGGTAGATTATGAAATTTATTTATTCACTTTTCAATTAGGACTACATTTTGTAACATCTTAAAAAAAAAAAAAAAAAAAAAAAAAAAACAACAATTTAGAATGGGAGAGTGTTTGATCTAGCAAAAAAGATTATTGTGTGATATCCAACTGTATCTAACACAAATTAACACAAATACATTTCAAGTTGATTAATTTCATGCCTATAATAATATGTTTAGATGAAATTAATATATATATATATATATATATAGAGAGAGAGAGAGAGAGAGAGAGAGATCTACACCTAATTCTATTTGTCCATTATTATTCTATATACAATATCCTACATCATTATATGTTCATTCTTTTTTTTTTTTTTTTTTTGGAAAGCTATATTCATTCTTTTTAGTACAATTTCAACAATAATTTTTTTTATTAACAATTTAATGAGTTGAAAAATTTAATGCTAATGAGTGCTCTTAGGGCATTGATTAAGAATTCAATTAAAGAAAGTTTTTATGGGAAAAGAAAATAAAACAATTAATATTTTGACAGTTTTTTTCATTTTCCATCAAAGTGATGTTAAAACTTTCTTAAAATGGATTATTAACGAGTGTCCTAAGGACACTCATTAGCATGACTCTTAACGTTAGAACACTTTAATTTTTAATTTAGAGGAAATTATATTTTATCAGATATTAAAAAAAAAATTAAGAAGAAAAAGAAAATAATCTATTAAATGACTGTCCATGAATGATCTTCTGCAACACCATTCGGAAAGCTCGAAATATCTGTGGCAATGTGGCATGCATTTTGATGGCAGTACACATTTGTCAACACCAGCTTTTACGCCTTCAACCTAACATTTTGGGGTTTGGTGCATGCACATCCACGTACTATTTATTATTATTACTACTACTACTACTATTATTATTATTATTATTATTATTATTATAAAAGGTTTTACTAAAGATATAAATTTAATAACTTTTTTGATAATTAGAAAAATTTATGTAAAGATGAAAAATTTACTAACTTTTTTGATAATTTTTTTAATTTTTCATAAATATATATATTTTTAAATAAATGATGAATGTATGATTTTTTTTTTTTTATAAACATTAATGTATGATCTAGACATATATTAACCGGAAATATATATAAATAATAAATATAAACTTGTCCAGCCTAGCTCAATGATTGGGTTGGGAAATTGCACAACCGTTCCTGTTCGATTGTTAATGGATGTCATACTGTCATGTCATTTTCCTCTAACACAACAAAATATGCTAAATTCACTGTCATGCTCATGATATATTTTTTGGTCAGAGTTCGGTCCACTCCCTAATTAAGAATAGTTTTGTCTTTTCCGATGAATAGGAATATGATTGAATGAACCTTAAAAATAAAAAAAAAAAAAAAAAAAGAAGAAGATTGAATTAACATTTGGTCCTTTATTTTAATCCCCATGTTAAAAATATGTCATTTTCATACCTCTTTTTTTGTCCTCATATTTTTTAGACTGTTTTCAAATTATTCCTTTCATTCATTTATGTGAGTGATGCATGTGTCCCTTCAATATTAATATAAACTAGAACCTACCGGTGTGATAACTGATAATTGATCTAATTAAAAAGATGACATTGATAGAATATAGTTAAATAATTATTTTTTTTTTTTTTAGACATAGTAAAAGGGATTAGAATTTTTGATCCGATCTGACCTAACTCGAAAAATATCAAACCTAAACTCAATTTTTTTGACTTAGAAGTAAAAACGGGTTGACTCGTGACTCAACCCATAGTTTTTGCAGGTCAACCAAACCCAACCTGTGACCTAAACCATATTTTAAAACTTTTTTTTGGTAAAAAAATAAAATTAAGACAATATTGGTTTAATTGTTATGAGTTTTAAGGAAATAATTGAGATATTTACATAATCGTATGCAAATGAATTGAAAGATGAATGATTGAACATTCTATAATGAGTAAAAATTTTTAGATATTAAATAGTAAAGTACATGCCAAAATAATCTGGTCAAAATAGAGTTAAAAACATGGATTTAAAATTGTAAACATGTGTGAGAAACATTTATAAGTGTGAAAATAGTAAAGCCAAAATATCAAATTCGCATAAATTATGAATACTTAGAACTATTTTTTAACAATTTATGTCCAAAATAAACGGCTTTTCAAAATAAATTATGATATTTCCTAGAGTGTGTGTTGCTTAACAATGATATAATATTCAAAAAAGAGACCATGTATAAATAAGTAAACAATCAAACTTTAATGTATATTCTCAAATTGACATAGAGTGCCAACCACAATTGATAATAGATTATAAAATTAATTTTCAAGATTGTAAATTTCTTATATGTTTTTATTTTTGTCAAATGAATTATCTAATAAGTCATTTGTAATTTTGATTTTATATTTTGGGATGTTGATATTGTGTAGAAATAAAACATGTGTGTTTGTTTTACTTATCTTTATGTTATTTTGTTTTAGTTAGCAATGTTAGGATTTGTATAATTTTAAAATTATTGAATAAGTATTAATAAGTTTAATCGAGTTCATTCTTGATATAAGTGGTGAATTCAAAGTAATGCATTTTACATCAAGTGATTTGTTGCATAACTTTCCAAATGATAAATACATGTTGTTTTCTTTATTAAAAAAAAAAAAATTCATGTGAAAAATACAGGTCAACCCGACCCAACCCACAACCCGATTGACCGAACCTGTTTTTAACCTGCTAAAAATGACCCATTTTTTACCCACAACCCAATTAACCTGATTCGAACTTAACCCGACCCGCCCATTTGCCATGTCTATTTTTTTAATAGTTTAAGTTTTTTGAAAAATTGGTAATTTAATATGGTATTATATTAAGGAAAATGTTAACGAACACCACTATAAAGTACTCGTCAAGGATAATTTATTGCGGGGTATAATAAAAAATTGGTATAAATTGATGAGGGGACTAAAAATATTACTAAAATGACAAGTGAAACTCAAAAAATTAGTTTTTACGGCTCTATACCTTATAAAGTTGGTCAAAAATCTGACATAAAAGAATATTTTTTGAGAGAATTTCAACTTTTAGCATCCGCTCCCGATGATAATTATTTATCATTAGACAAAGACACTAATCGATTTTGAGTGTAGGCGGGAATTGAACTTTAAATCTCTTATTCAATTATCGGATATTTTACTAATTGAGTTAACTAGAATCCACTGACATAAAAGAATATGATTTGAGATAAAGTTGTTTGTTAACGGACACCTATCGTGCCCGTTAATACTACCCTATTATTAAAAGGGAGTTTAAAGCCCACACGTAAAGGGAAGTATTAGAATTATGATTAAATGATTAAATTCATTATTTTCTAATAGTTTAAACTTTTGACGAATCCATAATTTAGCGTTATATCAAACTAACTCTAACAGTAGCTCCTACAGTAGAAGAACAAAAAAAAAAAAAAAAAAACTCTCAATCTCGTATCCTCTCACTCCCACTGCATCACTCTCAAGCACCCTCTAGCTCTCTAGTCTCTAGATTGTCAGTGATTGGGGCTTAAGAGTGGTGCTGGTGTAAGCTTGGGAAATTATGCATATGGCAACAGAGTATGGGTTATGATGTGAATGAATTCAATTGTGGACGTATGGGTTGGTTGATTGGGTGGGTTTAGGATTTTAGGGTGGCATGGTGTGTATTTGTCAGGTGGGTATTTGCGTGGCCATGCTCTCATTGTCAATTGCTGGCAATGATAGCTAGGCGTGTTGACCTTGGGTTGATTTGTAGAGATTTGGAGATCATGGGGTTTAGCTTCATAAAAAGCTTGTTTATATTTGTTTATTTACTAAACAAACTAAACTCTCAAGCTTAAAACATGACTAATACATAAGTCAAACTCAAAAATAATAATGTGGTTTTTAATAAGCTTGTCATTAGGAAACTCAGTTCAATTATATATAATACTATATGTCTATATGTATTGGGTAGAGATTTGGTATTGGATTGTGAGTTAATAAATTATTTAATTATAAGATATAATTTTTTAAAATTTATTGATAATGTGAACCATCCATTTTGTTGTCAAAATTATATATAATTTTAGCCAATACATGAATGGTAAATCAAATTTTTATAAGTTTGTAAATGAAATATTTCTATCCAATTAACTTAAATAATAAATTTTCAACTATAATTTATTTATTTATTTAAAGTAAAAAATACTTTATTAATCAAATATAATTTATTAGCATAAATTTGTGAATAAGTGAAACTTTTATTCGTGATATTATTATATATGGAAAAATAAAAAGTTAATCAAATAGTTTATGGACAAGCTAGAATTTGTTTGATAAGAAAATAAATTAAGTTTGAATATCTAATATAGTTTGTTGATGATCTTGAATTTGATTCATGTTTAATATAAAATTAAATGAATAGTCATGAACTTTCAATATTTAGTTTGATTTGGCTCGTTTATGTTCATGGATTTTGTAAAGAATGAGTGTTCAACCATCATCATCATTCTTAATAATAATAATAATAATGATAATAATAATATTATTATTATCCGTAATGGTTTTGGTTTTGGCACAACAGGTTTCACTCTCTGCATCATACACAATTTCGTACCAATTATTCATTGTTCATGCCACTCTATGACTTTGTATATGGTACCATAGACAAGTTCTGAGGACGAACTATATGAAATTTCACTCAAAAGGGAAGCAGCATTACCGGATGTAGTGCACCTAACTCATCTAACTACGCCCGAGTCCATCTATCATCTCGGACTTGGTTTTGCCTCTTTGGCCTCCAAACCCTACACATCAAAATGGTACTTCTCATTAATTTGGCCTGTGACATTGTGGTCTATGATGTTAAATTGGTTATATGGCCGTACTTTCATTGTTGAGAGATACCGTTTTAATAAACTCAGATTACAAAGTTGGGTCATACCAAAATACAGAATACAAGTAAGAAATGATTTTTCTATATTATTAACTGTTTACTTATATTTGTTACTTTCTTTCAATCGTCTGTGATTTATATTTCTCAATACTTTTACGTGCAGTACTTTCTGCAATGGCAAAATGAGACTATAAATAACTTAATTGAGGAAGCCATACTGGAAGCAGAGGAAAGAGGTGCTAAAGTATTAAGCTTAGGTCTCTTGAATCAAGTAAGTTTTAGTTCTTTCTTGAAAATTTTTTTCCTATAATTTAGTTTCCAACTCTAGGTGATATATTCATCAAGATTTTCAACTAAAATTCCCTTTCCTTTATTTTCTTTGTTATTTAATTTCTCCAACTTTGTTGTCACACTAACAATTCAGATAGTGAATGTACTTTCCCATGCACCCATAGATTTTTTATATTTTTTTTTATTTATAGAATCCCTATAAATTTCAAGAATGATGTTAGAGATAATTATAAATTTTAGTATATAAACCTTATAAACTGATATGTTACTAATTACAAAAAGGAAGAAGAAGAAGTAATTTATACTTTATTTATTATGTTCTTGAAATGATACCAATCATATTATTATTATGTTAGTTTATAAATATTTTGTAGTAAAATTGATAGTATAACTTTATGTTATTTTTACTTTTTGCTTAATATAATTAAGTTGGGTTGGGGATTTGAGCCCAAATTTTCCTATTGAAATAATCGGATCTAATAATGTTGTTGAGTTATAAGACTTTTGACAAGTACAAACTTTAGCATTCTCTAGAATTTAATGGCCTTCACATGAAAACCTTCAAATTTATTTATTTATTTATTTATTTTTTATAACTTTAGTCTATAGGATACATATCATTATTATTAAGAAAACCATTTCCATATGAGTACATATCTGCATATTCCTTTTTTTTTTGGTCTTTCAAACTTCATAGTTCATATTATCATCATACTTTATCATTGGATGCAGGAAGAGGAGCTTAATAGATATGGTGCACTTTATGTTGAGAGGTACCCTAAGCTAAATGTGAAGGTCGTAGATGGGAGTAGTCTGGCAGTTGCTGTTCTGCTAAACAGCATTCCCAGAGGAACAACCCAAGTGGTTCTTAGAGGCAAACTCACCAAGGTTGCTTACGCCTTGGCCTTTAACTTATGCCAAAGGGGTACCACGGTACGTTTATTTTGTTCAAGCCAACACAAAAGAAGGTCAAACTCGATTTTGGGTCACACACTTTCATACTTTGTAAGCATGGTGCTATTCAATGTTCTGTACTTTTGCTGCACTTTGCACAATCGAATTAATTGATTCACAACTTGAACATTATGAAAGTCTTCTTGGACTTTTTGTCTCACTTTATGCTTCACAAAATACAAAAAAGTGGAATAGAAGATTTTTATTCTACTACACGTATATGTGGTAATCAATTTAAATGACTTTGGTTTGGCCTATAATCTGGTAAGAGAAAATTTCTTTACCTTCTCTTAGAATAGACCCCAAAAAAAAAAAAAAAAAAAAAAATGCATGAGCACGATCACATTATGCGTTGGCCTTTACCCTATGCCAAAGGGGGATCAAGGTACATTTATTTTGTTCAAGCAGAATCGACGTTGGGCCACACAGGCAAAGTCTGGCTTAGGATATTATTAAAATTATTATTATTATTATTATTTTCATGTTACAGCCCAATGGGCTTGTATATATGCTAACAGTTTCATACTTTTTTTTTTTTTTGGGGCGGGTGGGGTTTAAAAACACTTTCATACTTTGCAAGCATAGGGATGGCAATGGGGCGGGGCGGGGCCGAAGGATGAGATCTTCGCCCCCCGCCCGCATGGATTTTTCTTGCCCCATCCCCGCCCCGCCCCGCATGATGGGGAAAATTTCTTGCCCCATCCCCGCCCCTTAAGGCCCCACGAAGACCCGCGAAGCCCCACCCTACACCGTAAAACTTTATTTCTTGTTAATTTTCCCTACAACTATTACCATTTTTTCAAATAAAATGACATGTTTCAATAATAAAAATATACTTAAAATTATAAATAAATTTATCCTATCAAATTAAACTAATTTTTAGCAAAAACTAAATAATATTATCTTAATGTTTAACAAGACAATATCACAACAAAAATCTCATAACATGATAAAATAAAATTTTAACAAGCTTAAAGAAACAGTGTTGTTAAGCGCCAAATGCCCACACAAAATTACAAAAACAATTACACAGACACATATTTAGAGCCACAGACCCGTAACTCATTAAAAAAATTATATTATGTACATGATGAAAAGTAAGTTGAGAAAGACCGTATGAATTATGAATGAAATCATCAATTCAATAGTATATAAATTTGTTTCCAATAAAGACAAAAAAAAGAAGAAGTTAAAATTGGTACCTTATTTCCAACTTTGCTAGAGAGAAAAAAGAGGTAGAGCTACGTTAGGTAGAATAAAATAAGTTGATGATATTTTTGTTTAAATAGTAGGGTTTTAGGATACAATAAAATTACAATTTATCCCTTATTAATGCGGGGCGGGGTGGGGATGGGGCGGGGCGGGGCGGGGTGGGTCTAAAAAGTGTAAACCCATCCCCGCCCCGCCCCGTGGTGTGGGTCTAAAATCTCGCCCCATCCCCGCCCCACTACCTTTGCGGGGCGGGGAAAACCCGCACGGGGCGAAGCGGGGAGGGGCGGGTCAAGCGGGGCCGGGAAAAATTGCCATCCCTATGCAAGCATGGTATTCAATGTTATGTACTCTTGCCGGGGAAAAAGAAATTTAGTGCACTTTTCACTGGCAAATTGATTGATACATAAAGTGAACATTATGAAAGTCTTCTCAGAACATAGAAGTTTTACTTAATACAAAATTTATGTCCCACTTTGCTTCACGAAATATTCAAAGTTTTTTTATTTTTTATTTTTTTTAGAGTTTCAATTTATGATATTTGCTCCCGATAATAGTTTTTATTTATTAGATTAAGACATCAATCGGTTTTTAGTATAGGTGGAGATTGAACCCCAGATTTTTTATTTAACCATTAAAGACTTTACCAATTGAGTTAATTAGAACCCACATAGAATATACAAAGTTGGGATAGAAAATTTGTATTCTTATTTACGTATATGTAGCAATCATTTTGAATAACTTCAGTTTGACTTAAAATGGTAAAAAAAAATTTCTTTACCTTCTCCTTAAATAGGAAAAAAAAAAAAAATGCATGGGCACATACATGATAAGACATGAAACACAATGATATGATATTTTTTGCAAAATTAAGATGTGACATTGTGGGTATATGACAATTAATTAGTTAATTATATTAATCTTTAGTTATAATTTATTTTTAGACACATTTATGAATGTTTTAAGTTTCCAAATTATATAAAAATGATCAATATCTTTGAAAATATATTGGAAATCAAATGATTTTTTTCCAAATAGAAAAAAAATTTTCTTTTTCCTCCCAACAGATCGAGGACATGCCCCATGGAATGTCCCAAGCATGTATGTGTGTGACTTTTGGGGTGTTCATGCTTATATTTTTTTATTTACTTACAATACTTGGGGGAGAGGAATTCAAATTTAGGTTTTATAATTTCCTTATTAGGATAATTAGGTAATTCTATTGAACTACAAGACTGTTTAGGAAATGTATTTGTGCTTCTTAATTAGTAAAACATTGGAGAGAATGAGTTCTTTTCTTTTTCTACATTCATTTGTTGCAAAAAAAAAAAAAATAAATAAATAAATAAAATCATAACAAGGTTCTAATTCCTTTTTAATCTAACATAATTTAGGTGCTTACAATACGAGAGGATGAGTTTTTGAAGCTAAACAAATCGTTCAACACCAATTCTGAAAGTAATTTGATATTTTCAGTAAGTTATTCTCAAAAGGTAAGTCTATGAAATTTTTACTGTTTTAGTTCAATTATATTCATATTGTGTTATTAAAGAATATATAGCAACTTTGAACCTTAGAAACAGTAAAATCATTATGAATTTTTGTAGATTTGGTTAGTGGGAGATGGATTGGATGAGGAAGAACAGTTAAAGGCGCCCAAAGGAACATTGTTTATTCCCTTCTCACAATTCCCACCAAAGAAATTGCGCAAAGACTGTTACTACCATAGCCCTCCAGCAATGGTGACTCCAAGGTCTCTCGAGAATATGCACTCTTGTGAGGTTAGTAGAGAATCCTTCCAAGGTCTCTTCATTGATGCCATTACATGAATATAGAGAAGTTAGAACAAATAAAGTGGCATGCATGTCATGTATTGTGGAAAGTGGAAAATATAATTACGTTTGAACTAGTTTCAATATTAACATCATGAAGCGTGCAAACTAATGATCAAATAGTAGTTACGGATAGAGGAGTAATTCTTATGTACTCTCGGAGTACGGTGAATGATCCACTCATTAAATTTATGGTGGAGTCCACCATAAATGTGAGAGGAGGAAACACTATTTTATTATACTCCGAGAGTATCTAACTTTTACAAGTTGGTCAACTTGTAAAACTGTTACAAGTACTATTATTGCATTAAACAAGTTAGTTTGTGCATATTTTTTAAATTGTAAAATTTGCAATAATTTTAGAATTTTCCAATACCACTATTGCTCAAGAGAAACCTCTTCAATTCACTTTGTATTATAATAAATCGTATATGATATATTTCATGTCTAACAGATCTAACTAAGAGCCTCTCCGTTTCACGTTAATGAAGTGTATTTCATGATTAAAAGTTTATTTGTTAGATTTGACAATGTATAGAGTACCATATTAATGATATAGCACCTAAATACACTTTTAGATTTGTAATATTTAATATGAATAATAAAATATATCAATTTTAAATGGAATAAATCCTGATACCTAAATTTATAGAAAACAAAGGCTTCTTTGTCGGTATTGAAAAGACTTCTTCAAATGAAGCCTTTGAGACCATTTAACTTCTTCCATTGGGTGGTAATGCTGGAGGAAAAAATTAGTATTTGTAAGCATAATTAAGCTAATCCAGACATGATTAAACCAAAGTTTTTACATCTACAAAACATACATATATGTGTCCTTCGGGTAATTTTTAGCTATTCCCGGAGTACGGAGAATGATGCTCTTTCCTCTTCAACTTAATTTTGGATTTATCACTACTTTATCTAAAATGGTAGAGAAACTTTAATTTTGGGTAGTCTAGTAATAATTTTTTTTTTGGTGGAAAAGCGGGAGATTTTATTTAAACAAACACAGAGTTCATACAACACTTACAATGTCTTTGGGGTTACATAGCCGAATTTCCCCCAAGCCGGACAAGTCCCTTACATATGGTACATAGACAAAATTGGGACATTCACTATAAACAGTCATCCTACTACGGAGATGGGTCCCCCGCTTAGCTAGCGCATCTGCACATCCATTTGCTTCACGGAACTCGTGATGCATGTGCACCTCCCATTCCCGCTCCAAAAGGTTCCTGCAATCACGGATCAAGGGCAATATATTAGTGGGATAATTTAAATTTGAACTTGTTAGCTAGTCTAGGACCACTTTGGAGTCTAATTCCGGATGAAGGCGCTTTACTCCCATATTCCATGCCATTACCAGTCCTTGTCTCACCGCCTCCAACTCAGCTATATTGTTTGTCGCAATGCCTACATGCATAGAAAATCCTGCAATCCATTGGCCCTGGTGATCTCGAAGAACACCCCTGCGCCCGGCCAGGACACTGGTTGTCTAGGGCAATCGCCATCGGTGTTGAGTTTAAGAAAGGAGTAGGGAGGGGTCCGCGATTGATGCTCGAGGTATCAAATCCAAGGGTCGCTTGGTGGTACCGGCAAGGAAATAAAATTTGATCGCCGCTTGAACAGCGGAATAGACTAGGGTAGTCTAGTAATAATTGAACATGTTTCTTTCAATGCAAATGCAAAGCATGCACACTTTTTTTTTCTTCTTCTTTTACAAGAGTTTGTGTTTTGAATATGTGGCAGAATTGGTTTCCAAGAAGAGTGATGAATGCTTGGCGTATAGCTGGGATTGTGCATGCTTTGGAAGGATGGAATGAACACGAGTGCGGTAACACAATGTGCAACATTGAGAAAGTTTGGCAAGCAAGTCTTCAACATGGATTTCAGCCTTTGCTGCTTCCAACTGAATCAAAATGCTAATAGCTTACTATAAGATATGAAAATGTACCTGCCTGAACTATTAGCCTATTACATCAAATTAATGCTTGATGGGTTTGATTTTGGTGAATAGACTATATTAATACTTGGGTGTTGTAGAGCATAGTTTTCAGAACCGGACTGGACCGGGAGGTCGGACCGTGAAAACCAGGAACCGGGATGAATATCGGTTTTTTAAGTCTAAAGAACCGGATTTTTTGTTAATTCCATGAACCGTTAAAACCGGGGTTGGACCGCAAGAACCGGTGAGAACCGTGCGGTCCAACCCCTTGGCAATTTTTTTTTTTTTTTACAATTTTATTCTACTTAATTAAATTATCCATCTCTTACAAGGAATTAAAAAAATTAAAATTAAAATCCTTCAAAGATATTCAACTTTACTTCAAAAATTAATCATAAATTTTAATGTTTTCATGGTTATTATTTTATTTTATTAACTTTCTTATTTAATTATTAAATATATGCTTGAAAATCATTAAATTTCCCTCATATATATAGATATATTGTCAATTTTGCTAGTTTTATAAATTTAATATCTATATTTAGGCTTTAATTAATTATTAAATTAATTATAACGTCATCACGATTCGACCCCGGTTCGACCTCGGTTCGACCTCAAAAACCTTAAACATGTCCCTTTTACGGTTCAATAAACGGTCCGGGTTTGAAAACCTTGTTGTAGAGCACCCGTTAATGTGATAAATTTTAAAATAAAATTTTCACCTTTTTTTAGGGATGTGGAAAAAATTGAATATATATTAAATGTGTGTTAGTTTAGATAGAGAAAATCAAATCATTTTGAAAGTTCAAATAGTGTATAAAACACCCTTGAACGTTTAGACCCCAATAACAAAATAACCAATTCAAGCTTTATGACAAACAACTAGTGTGCGGAAAATGAACAAAAGCTATAAAACAGAATTGGTAAACAATCTAAGCCAATTTAAAATCACAACTCACAATAGATAATAAAAGAAAAAGATAAAAGGGAAGGAAGATGCAAACACAAAGACAACACACGATGTGTTATCAAAGAGGAAACCGAAGCCCTCGGTGTAAAACCTCTCCACCGCCTTCCAAGCGGTAAGTAATCCACTAGAAAATATAGTTGGGATACATGGACAACAATAGACCCTCCAATCCGAATCTACCTAATGCACTTAAGCCCTCCAAGTTTCTTGCTCCAATGAGGTTGCGCTGAGCCTATTTCTTTTCTAACTTCCCGGATTCCGCTACTTGACCATAGCATCAACCAATGTAGATTGGTTATTTCCTAATCGCTTCTCGAACACCAAACAACCCTCTCACAAGAATGGATATGGTGAGAAAAGGTTTTGGTAAAAGATCTCTCAAGGGTTTAACAAAGGAGAGGAAGTGAGATGAGGAATTTGAAGAGACTTTTATGTAAAGTTTGTAGATGAATCAATCTTGTTTTACTCTAGGGTTTCTCTTTCAAAATTCTCTCTAGAAGCTCTCTTTCTTTTGTGGGTATAAGGGGTATTTATATTGGGGTGAGAATGGAATGTGAAGAGTCGGGTTTTTCATAAACAAGGGTGGCTGGCCTCACGGCTTGACTTTATACATGGACAACAAAAACCCACCTACATAAATTTCTTTATTGTGCCCACAGAGTAGAAGAAGAAACACTTCCAAACTCTACACTGATACCCCACAACATTATTAATAGATCTGCATAGTCACAATCAACAACACTAGCACCTACCCACCTACTAGTCACCTATTCACCTACTCTATTGTTCCCCATTTCTCTTTTTCTTGTTTACTAGAAATTAGTTTAAAAAATATGGAACTCATGTGTTCTTAAAATAGAATGGTTAAATATAATTACAATATCTAAGGTATAACACGTAAATAACTATACTTAAGTTTTTCCCTAATTTAAATAATTTTAGCTTTTAATATTTATTTTGAACAAATTTGGGGTACATAAGAAAGCGTAAAATTTAATCTAATGATGAATTTATTAAAATACACAGGTAATATAATACACACACATATATATGTATATATATGTGTATATGTATATGTATATATGTATATATATGTATATGTATATATGTATATATATATATATATATACATATGCATATACACATATGTGTGTGTGTGTGTGTGTGTATATATATATAAGGTTGGGTTCAAGTTACATCTGATGTAACTCTAAGTAATGTTACACCACTTAATATTTTTTAATTGAATGCGAATATTGACAAATCCATCGTTAGATTACATTATCTTTGTATATTCTTTATACTTGCAAAATTTCAAGGTAATAAAAAATTAATATCCATGTCATCAATCAATTGTTAAAATTCAAATTTTTGTAATTTAAAATAATGCATAAAATATGAGTTTATGGATCAAATGGTAAATAGCATCCGATTGATATGAAAAATTGGCATGCAAGTTAAGAACATATAGAACATGTAATTCAACGGTTGGATTTTTAAAATATTAATTCAATAACAAGTTATTGGGTGGTGTAACATTGCTTAGAGTTACACTTGATGTAACTCTACAAGAGTTACATTGTAGAGTTACACCCATACAAGAGTTTCACCTTTTTTAAGCCATAGATTTCTTAAAGATCTAACGGTAAAAAAAATACCATTATATGCTAATTGATTTACACATTATTCACTTAATTAATAGCAGTTTTGTTTCTCACTCTATACTTTTTGTTTAAAACTTCTCTAGTTTCTCATAAATCTCTCTTGCAAAACACACATACACAAACATGGCTGCCCTTTTATGAAAAACCATTAAAGGAGAATGTAGACCTTCATAAGATTTTCTTTCTAATTTTTTTTCATTGAAACTTGATTGATATATAAAAGAAATATATACAAAATAACACATCAAAAATAGATAACAAAAAAGAGAGAGAACATTAATGTACACGGGGATTTTGGTGGGGCTGGGGGCAAATGAAACCCCTTACTCCCTAGCTCCACCCATGGTTGACGCCTTGTTGGAATGGTAAACCATCTAAATCAATTGACTAGTTTTGTTTTGTTTTTTTTTTTTTTTAATTTTTTTAATTCTTTTTTAACTTTAAGAGCCCAGATCTAGGGTGTGTCATCCACTGCAACCACTTTGGGAGAGTCATGTGTGAGATTTGATTTAGGTGTTTTCATAAAGGGCAGCCATGTTTGTGTATGTGTGTTTTGCAAGAGAGATTTATGAGAAACTAGAGAAGTTTTAAACAATAAGTATGGAGAGAGAAACAAAATTGCTATTAATTAATTGAATAATGTGTAAATCAATTAGCATTTAATACTATTCTTTTGACCGTTAGATCTTTAGGAAATTTATGGCTTAAAAAGGTGTAACTTGAACCCATATATATATATATATATATATATATATATGGGTTAGGTTTAAGTTATAGATGAAAAGCCTATTTGTGTTATTATAGTACTACATAATTTTTTTATTAAATAAGTATTTTGATAAATCAACCATTGGATTATGTATTAATGTTATACTCTCCATTACTTACAAAATATCAAACTAGTCAAAGATTAATAACTATCTCACCATAACTTTTGTTAAAATTTGAAGTATTTTCTAATTTTAAAATTACAAGTAAAATATAAATTTATTGATCAAATAGGAAATAACTTTTGATTAACTTAATTTTTAGTGTGCATATTAAGAATAAAGACAATATATTACCCAATGACAAAATTCTCAAAATTCACATCAACTTGTGCAAATTTTATGGTCTATTTTAATATAAGAATTTACTTTTTCTATTTTACATACCCACTTTTCAAAACACCCAACATTTCATTAGATATCAATTTTTCTTGGTTTTTTAAAAAATTTTTTCTCACATAAAACAATTACCGTCCACTCTCTTCTTTCATTCTTGGGATACATAAATAAAAAAAAATTTAAAAACTAATTACAAAATGAATATTGTCATTACTTTAGCAAATTTGTAAATTTATATATTATACACTCACTGATGTGGATCATTTTTAGATAAAAATGTGTAAACTTTATACATTTTTATATTATAAACCCATTGATATGAGTGTTTCTAATCAAGTTTCCAATATGGAATGGATTAGTTTATCTCAAAATGGAGGCACAAACCTCCAACTAATTTGCTTGAAGTAATTATGTTTCCATATACATGAAAATTGACCCTTAAAGTGGAACAATAAGTCTAGTGCATCATACGCAACGAGTTGTGAACTTATGTAGACCTATAGTTTTTTGTTCACCATTGATAATTGACCTCATGACTCGTTACTTGGGCGAGTTATGACAAAAGTTGTGAAAATTGCTATAGTAATAGTCATTTTGAAAGTGGAAATATCATGAGATGACACTTTATGATGCCACGTTTAAGTAAGGAATAAATGAGGATTTGCAAGGGCACCGGGAAGTGGGAATTGTGTAAATGGAGGTTGTTGATCAATGTCAAAAGGGTAAAAACCCCATACCCATTAACTTAACAGATAGCCTCCTTAGCCTACCAAACCGAGAAAATTTATCTTGTATTGACCCTTTCACATAGCGTGGGTCCTACAAATGTGGGGGCCGCTCCCATACGAAAGGATATATACATGCATTTCTCTGATATTTGTAATACCATCTCAAACCGACAAATAATGAATGTGCCACTACAGAAGCACCACTTGCCACAACTATTCAACAATAGTAGTTGTGATTCAAAATCATGGTATAACAAAAAATCAGCCATTGCTTTCACCAATATTATTGTTTTGACTTTATCATGTATTCACCCTTTCACGTGGAGTGGGTCGTACAAGTGTGAGATCCACTCCCATGTGAAATGGCGGATACATGTATATATCTGATACATGTAATACCACTTAAAACCAATGACTATTGAATACAACAATGCAGAAGCACCACTTGCAACAACTATTCAACAATATAGGCCCCTCCACCGTTATGGTTCAAAACCATAGACCATGGTACCACAAAAAACTAGCTGTTGTTGCTTTCACCAATATTATTGTTTTGACTTTATACGTCAAAAACAACACATTTTACATTCTTAGCACCTACCTAAATTTCTTTATTGTGCACATGGAGTTGAAAAAGAAACATTTCCAACAATGGCGGCTCTAGGATATATTTTTATGGACGTCAGTAAGAAGATGCATTTTGGATAAATAAATAAAAAGAATCTTGTGGTCTACGTGATTTTCTTATTACAAGTTTGTCCATAGTAAGTACTAGCAAGAGAATAAAAGATATGAAGTGTTGCATTCACAACATTTTCCTATGGAACTCATTTGTTCTTAAAATAGAATGGTTAAATATAATTACGATATCTAAAGTATAACATGTAAAGAACTATACTTAAGTTTTTTCCTAATTCAAATAATTTTAGCCTTTAATATTTATTTTGAACAAATTTGGGGTACACAAGAAAGGATGAAATTTAATCTAATGATGAATTTATTAAAATAAACAAGTAATATATATATGGTTTACGTTTAAGTTACGGTTGAAGTACCTATTTGTGTTATTATAGTACTACATAATTTTTTATTAAATAAGTATTTTGACAAATCAACTATTGGATTACATATTAATGTTATACTCTCCATTACTTAATATCAAACTAATCAAAGATTAATAACTATCTCACCATAATTTTTGTTAAAATTTCAAGTATTTTAAAATTTTAATTAGAATATAAAATTATTGATCAAATAGTAAAAAAGATTTGATTAACTTAATGTTTAGTCTGCATATTAAGAATAAAAAGAATATGTAACCCAATGATAAAATTCTTAAAATTCGCATCAACTTGTGCAAAAATTTTGGTCTATTTTAGTATAAGAATTGACTTTTCTATTTTGTATATCCACTTTTCAAAACACCCCACATCGGATAATCAATTTTACACTACATTTCATTATATATCAATTTTATTGATTTTGTTTTTTTTTTTTTTTACATACAACAATTACCACCCACTCTCTTCTTTCATCCTTGGGATACATAAATAAAAAAAAATTAAGAACTAATTATAAAATGAATATTGTTAGTGCTTTAGCAAATTTGTAAATTTACATAGTTATAAACTCATTGACATGGATCATTTTTAGGCAAAAATGTAAATTTTGTACATTTTTATATTATAAACCTACTGATATGAGTGTTCTTAAATAGGTTTCCAATATAGAATGGAGTAATTTATCTCAAAATGGAGGCACAAACCTCCAACTAATTTTCTTGAAGTAGTTATGTTTCCATATACTTGAAAATTGAACAATAAGTCAATAAGTCTATATTGAAATAAAATTAATCTCTATATTATTTTATTTATACATTATACCATATAATTATCAATTTCATAACATTATATATACTGTATATTTTTATTATTGATAAATAGTGGATAGAAAAATATGGGATTTCAACCACATGATGATGTACCACAACATACTTTACTACTAGATTTAAAATTTATTATATCTTCTCATATAATAATAACAAGGATAATCATAAAATATTTCCAAATGGGTTGGTAATATATTTATATATATCTGGGCTTTTGGGAAGAAAATGCCATTCATGGGGCAAGACTTCCATTGCTAATGCTAGCGGATCTGTTATGTGAACCAAGTGTGGCTCAATATAAGAAATGTACTGAACAAAAGGTTTTTTGATGTAAGAGGCTCTTCCTGGTCTTGGAGGAAGATAAGAAGAAGACTGTTTGGGCACTATTGGGCCAAAAGGTTCTTCAAATGTATATGGAGAAATTGCTTTGGGAGGTGGTGTGGCTAAAGCAGAACTATAGTTGTGTTGTACTTGGGGCCTTTGGTAATTTGGTTTTGGAATGGTGGACACCAAATAACGATTGGCAACAATGGATGGTGACACATGATGATTAAGTACAAGATTCACTGGATTAGCATGTGGAATTATGTAATCAACCAGAATCTGCTAGATAGGGAATTCTTTGTAAAATAGTGGGATAGTTTGAGAACCACCGACATTATCTCCAAATTACACGATGATTTTCCTCCTCCAATACAGAGAGCCATTGCTCATTGCACAAGATCACGATCCAGCCTAGATTCCATCCAGATTGCCGGGAAATCTAGCAAAGAACTTAAGGATCTTGCCCAGCAGATTACTCCTCCAATCAAAACAGCTAGAGTTAGAAGAAAAGAACTCTCCCGCCTCTTCAGAAGCCTCGTGTAATCGTATATATATATAAAATCAAAACCTCCGCTAGCTCCACAATTTTCCACGTCACCTTTTTTTTTTTATATAATTCTTTTTAATTTAAAGACATATGGTTATTTTCTACCCCGCTTATATTATCGAAAGCCTTCTTCTCTCTAGCCTCATGATAAACCCTAAACCTCTTCTTCAAGAACTGACCACCATCGGCTCTAGACACCGTTACAATTTGCACACCCAATAATATGTGCAGAGTGCCAGAGGCATTCGCTACCCAAAAGTAAGTATCATTATACCATCATAACGCTCCCAATCAAACTCACAAACACACTCCATCTCCTTTTTCTTCTTCTTCATGCAATCTTATCTCCCATTTCATTACTTAAGCCATCATCTTTGCCGGTTGCCTTGCTGCGAATCCGTGGTTGTCCATTGACTCTAGGCTTCATTGCAGTACCAATAGTATTTCTCTCTTTGTCTCTGTCTGTCGGTTTAACTTGTGAACATTAAAGAGTCATACTAATACTAAACTATGAACTTTGTTTATTGCTTTTGTTAAACTGTGTGTTGTACAACCGTATTGCTGATTTGCTATAATTTAGTAATTTAAACAAGGTTGAGTTTTATTTGTGAGTCTGCTGATTTTCAATAAAAGAAAAAGTAAATCTTGTGGTTGCAATTTCTTTACCGTGTAGTGTTGTGTTGTTGAGTAATGGGTGAATCAATCATCTATGTGTCGTGCAAAGTAAATATTATATAAGATTATCAAAAAAAGTAAATATTATATAATATAAAATCTATAATAGTGTTCCATATTATATGTTAATATATTTATATTTGGTTTTGAAATTTGCTTAATTGTTTGGTTGTTCATACTTGACTGTTCATACTAAATTTAATATTATTATTTTAAAGTGTGAATAATTTATAGAAAAACCATTCACAATTCAGGCATATTTTAAAGGAAGAAATGTTCTAGATTCAAAAGATACGCTTTAGCCCTCTATTCCAAATGTTAGTTTTGTTAGTTTTATAGTTTTACTTAAACTAAGTGATATTTGAATGCCAGTGGAATTTTCTTAGTAAGGTTGTGTTTGAAATTGTAACTTTTAAATCAGTATGCTAGATTATGATACATTTTCGGTTACTAATATTGTTTGGTTCCTTAGCATAATAGTTAGAACTTAGAAGCTATATGGGCGTGGTTATAAGAATATGTTTGTTCTAATCTTTGCCCCATACAACAATTCAATATATAACATTGGTTACACATTTTTGGATTGAATATTTACTTTAGGATGTTGATTATAATGAGAATAATTTTGTCTAATAGGTCACCATCTTTGTACTCAACCATTGAGCCCAAATATTGGAAAAAATGTTTCTTATAGGACCTTTAATCCTTCCTTAGCAATTGTACTTGCTCCTGCCTATACTAAAATTTCCGACTTTTTAAATCATATTGTTTTCTTCTCAAGGCCCGTGCTATTACCCAATGCATTAAATATCGTTATTTATGTTTTCATACTAAAAGTTGGTGTTCTGGTAAATTTATATCCTTGTGGTAGGGAGTTTAATGAAAAGTTTTTAACATTTCATATTCGATAGTTTTCCCGTGCATTGCACAAGTTAACGACTAGTTTTTATTAAAGTTGAAAAGTAAAATGACAAGGCAAAAAATCTTTAATACTCACCTGGGAAGGGCAAATAGTCAAATAGTCGGTCTTGGGAAGGGCAAATTTGAGAATAATTAATGAGTGATAGGCAAAAAATCCACAACAATTTCACAACGTTTCTAAAATAACATATCATATTATTAAAACCAAAAAATTAATTTGAAGATTGTGATGCCCGAATGTGAGTTGGGATGCTAATTTAGAAAATGTTAAATATATAGAACTTTTTAATGTAGCATTGCTCCATTTTAAAACATTAAATAATATATATATATATATATATAGAAAGTAAATGTAGATATATAATGGGATATCAGATTGCAAAATTTCAAACCTAAAACAAAAAGAGAGGAAGGAGAGAAAGTGAGAAAACGACTCACATTGGTTGAAGAATTATACACTGAGCTTGCTTTTTCTACCAAACACAAGCCTTCCTCCTGCGGCAACACCAAAGTAAGGAAGAGAAGTTTTTTTTTTCTTTTCTTGTAAAATTGAAAATAGTGAACCCAAAAGGTAAAATATGCGTGTGTGTGAGAGAGAGATACGTCATCAACAAGCAGTAAGTCTGAAAGTTTTTAGGGTTCCACAAAGAGTGGTAACTGATCGTGTATTTGATAATCTAAAAAACAGGGGATAAAAGTTTCAGTCAAAAGATAAATACTATTAAATAGAATGATGTTGAACGCAGTTCACATCCTTAGTTACTGGCATGCATGTGGACTGTAGTGGCGTAATTATTTCACAATTATTATCATTTTAGGACCTTTCTAGTTTTTAGGTAAGGTAAGTACAAAAAGTACCTCTTTACGTAGCCTTGAAACACATCTCATATTCATAAAAAACAACAGTTAAAGATTGAGAGTGATATTATTAACCCTTCTGTCCACTTTTATTTGTCTACTTGTTCATGTTTTTCTTGATGTGTAAACTGTTAAAAATTGGGAATATTTTCTTGAGAGATATGGTTGATAACAAATGTGCAAATATTTTCTCTACTATTGAGGTTGGTTTGAGTTTTCAAAACACCTTGACACATGAAAAACACATTGCATTCAGAATTTTTTTTGTATCTTTGAGATCTATTTTGTGTAGTCTTAACTAATTGTGCTTGGAGTGTTTGCATGCATCTGTTTATGAGTCACATAGTGTCAAGTTTGCATATATTGAAAGAGAGAATATTTGTATTCATGTGAATCCTCAACTTATTTTTTTAAGTTAGATTTGTGTCTTTTTAGTTTTCCCTACCTCCTAAATTTCCCCAAAAACGTTTTTCCCAAAACTTGTTTTGTTTCTCCTATTTTTATTGGGGGAGAAAGCTGTTTTTAAAACCTGTGTTGTTCATGTTGGTAGTTGTTGCTTTTCATAGGGGGAGTTGCCTCTATTTTCTATAGAGCTTATGTTTTATGGTTCCTTGATTCTCTATTTTCTCTTGATATTTGTTGTGTCTGCATATGTTTATTGTGTGTACCTTTTGATTGAGTTGTCTTTGTCAATACATGACAAAAGGGGGGAGAAATAGATGAAATTTGGGAACCCTGTTTAAAAGGTTTTCTAACTATTTTATTTAAGGGGAGATGAAATTGTTTTTGAAAGGGGGAGAAAATAAAAGTTGTTTATGTATCTAACTTAGGGGGAGAGTTAATTCGCATATTTGTTATTTGTTGTTATTGCATATTTGTTCTTTGTTGTTTATCTGTCTTTATTTCTACACATGAGTTAATGTGCTCTTTTGAATGTTTTAGGAAAGACAAGTACATTCCAATCAAGAACTTCTCCCTCTTCTTGTAACTTTTAGGTTAGAAGTATCAGATTGCAATTTGTGATGTATTTGGGCATTTTATTGTAATAGGGCTATTCTTGTATTTCAGCATTTCATTTTGTATGTAAGTTTTGTCACAGATTACAAAAGGGAGAGATTGTTAGATTCTAAAAGCATAGAACAATTGGCAAACCGTGAACACAAACTTATCTAAATATAGATTCCTTAGTCTATTGGTATAATTAGACAATGTTCAAAGTGTTGCAAGTTAGAATACAAGAATAAGGAAGTTGCGGGTTTAGGAATTCAAAACATGCCAAGTTTGAGCAATCGAGAAGAAGGCTCAACCGATCGAGATGAGTTTTTGCAGATTTTAATTTTGGCCCAACAACTCATTAAGCCCATTAAGTGATTAGGGTTTCAAATCTAATACTCCTAGTATATAAAAGAAACTCTAAAGCAAGTTTTGTTAAGACTTTGGAGGTGCTCTTTTGAGATCTATCATTGAATTTGTTCCCTTCTCCTTTCAAAGTCACTATTGGAATTCCATCTCCACATTATTAGAACTGGTAGATCTAAAGTTGCTACTACAAGATCATACATAGCTGAAGATTTAAACCTTTGAGTGGGATTTCAAAGTCACAAATGTGGGTGTTTGTATTCAACAATTCAAATAGAAGAGTCCGTTGATTCAGAGTTGCACGTAATCATGTGAGTAAGTACTACAATAGGTAGCTTTAGATTTTAGGGAGAAGTTCTACTGTAAAACTTCCATTCTATCATAGTGAATTTGTTGCCTTGAGGATTGATTAGGTTAAATCCTCCCCAAATTTTTTACATTGAAACTATTGGTTTCATTGGTTTTTTTTTGCGTCACCATATTGCTTGCCTTCTTTATTTTTCCGCACTAAGTAATATGATTGTTTGTGTTTAACCTAGATTTGAAAAATCAACCTATGTATCAACTTGGTTAATTAAATAGGTTAAACAATCTGAGTCTAGGGGGGTCTAAACGAACTAACAGTTGTATTTTACGATTCTCTGCCAATTGCAATTGAACTTAATTGTTATGGAAAAAGATAATTTTTTTTGTTGCATTGGTCAATATATCATGTAGTTAAATTTAATTAATGAATCTAAAGAAATATATATATATATATATATATATATTTTAAAATTATCTCTTACTTTTTTTCCAGTTAAAGTTTGAATGATTTCATGATTTGCCAATCTGATTCAATGGATAAACTACTGTAATTTGGTCCTTAAAGTTTAAAAAATTTATCAATTTGATCCTTTAGTTTTTAATTTGGTCAATTTGATATCTCTCTTTTTTTTTTTTTAATATTTAAATATAGGCAATTTAGTCCTTTTAATTTTCGTTGCACTTTTGTGGTTAAGTATGAAAACAATACTGTTTTGGAACAGAATTTTAATCTAACTGATGTAAAAAAATTCGGATTACAAATTTTACAATATAAATTTTTTTAAATCATTCTTATATATTCTTAAGTGTTTATTTATTATTAAAAATTATAAATAAAATTGGGTTCTATATTTTACTATATATATTTTTAATCATCCTTAAGTAATTTAACCATTTATTTATTGTTAAAAAATATAAAAATAAAATAATATCTTATATTTCTGGTTAAGGTTAGATTAATATGTTTCATAGTGTTTCTATCTTTTATTAATAATAATAATAATAATAATAATAATAATAATAATAAAAAAAAAAAAAAAAAAAGTGGCGAGGTTGTCATAAATGAAACAAATAGTTTTGTTATAAAAATAAATAAATAAATAAATTTATATTGATTTAAAACAAACCCAACCATGCCTTATTATTATTATTTTTTTTATAAAAAAGAAAACCCTACAATATCTTTTTTATCTTTTAGTAAAAATAAAAAATAAAAAAAAATAAAAAATAAAAGAAGAGAGGAAAAGACAAAACCCTAGCTCCCTAGCACTCTCCCTCTCCCTTTCACTAAAAAAGAAGTGCCCCCACCTTCTTCTTCTTTTTTTTTTTTTTTTTTTTTTTTTCAATCTCCTGCCCTCCCTTGCCCACTCACTAAATTAACACACCTATTTCACTATTCACTAAAAACAAGCGCCCTCACCTTTTTTTTTTCTTTTCAATCCCTTGCCCTCCTTGCCCCCTCACTAAATTAACACCCCTATTTCACTATTCACTAAAAAACAAGCGCCCCCACCTTTTTTTTTTTTTTTCTTTTCAATCCCCTGCCCTCCCTTGCCCCCTCACTAAATTAACACACCTATTTCACTAAAAAAAAAAAAAACCCTTATCTCCATCTACTGTTCATTCTCTCTCTTTCTCCCAATCATAATCAAACCCAAAAGGTTGGTCTTCTTAGATCCTTATCTTTGGATTTTTTTTTTTTTTGGTTAATGTATTGTGGTTTAGTAAATTTATTTGCTTGTTTATTTCATTTATCTAAATTTTGGGTTTGGTTTAGATATACCTCTTTCATAATATATCATCTAGTATTGTAGGCAAAGTTCTTGATAGTTTGATACTAGCCCATAGTGTAATGTTTGTGTGTATTGGTGGCCTCAACCAATCTGTTGATTCATGGGAAGTGTTTTTCACTTGATAATAGTGCTTTGTTCAATTTGTGTTTTAGCCTTTTAGAGTTTGCCCTGTTTGAGTTTGCCTCTTCTTTGTTAGTAAAGTTTCAAGTAAAGACAAAAGTAGCTTATAGTTATATAATAGGATTGGTGATTATATTATTCTTTTATTATTTATATTCAATATATATTGATAGATCATATTAGACTAAAGAATACATGTAGTTCAGACACACACACACGTGTATATATAACCATCTCTAAAGTTATATTATTTTATTTATATTTATATTAAAAATGAAAAATACCAAAGTTCTAAATTTTTTTTCCAATATTTTCTATAAATTAACTTATGCTATGATAAGTGGTTATTGGAAGGAACAATCAATCAATTGAAAGAGGTGATAGCTTTTATTATCAAAAATGTTTTGAAATTGATGGGCTTTAATTATATGCAAGCAACTACTACACATAAATATTTTCTCATTATAATCAACATTAATTTTTTTTTGCTATTTTATTTAGGTTGTCGAAATAAGTGATAAATTTGCTCATTATAATTTTCAATTAATTGCTATTGTTGGTACATATGTGATTTCATGTGACTTGTTGTGGTGATGGATATATTGTTAAGGGTGATGGAGATGTACTATTAATATGGTTATTGGTGGTAGATGTATTCTTTTAAATTCTCGTTAACTAGAACACTACAATGTTCTTATATATTTATTTAGTTTAATTTAAAATATTGCAGACCAATGGTAGAGGAGGAGATCATAATGTAAATAATGACACAAGATGACTATGAGGAGGAAGATGACTCTTAGATGAGGACCACACTGACTCCAATGATAATTGATCTTCCAATATTTATGCTTTCAAGTTTAGTAAAGGATATAATATAGCCTTCGTGTATTATTGAACAACATGCTATTTTGTAGACCTTTTAATATTTTCATTTTTAATGCACTTATTAGTTTTGAACAATTATGGATTTGTGTTTGTTATTTGAATGGAGAAACTTTTATGAACAATTATGGATTTGTGTTTGTAATTTATATATTAATTATTCCATATACAGAAATATTTGATATTATCAAATAAAATAAAAATATCATAATTTTTTTTTCAACGGAGCTATTTTTTTGCAAATAATGTATGAGTGACGAGATAAATGGTTTTTAATAACGGCTAAAGTATGTCAAAAAAAAAAGAAATTGGTTGCATTGATGTTATATTTTCGATGAAAAACTAGGTATTTATGATGACTTTTAGTCGTCGAAAAAATACAATAATGACGGTCATTGTTCATCACAAAAGGTATTTGGTCGACCAACTTCCTCGTTTGAAGTTCTACTTTTGATGACAAGGCAAGTATTTACGATGACTTTTAGTTGTCGAAAAAAATACAATAACGATAGTCTTAGTTCGTCGCAAACTCTATTTGGTCGTCCAACTTCCTCATATGAAGTTGAATTTGCAACGGCAATTATTAAGTACTTATGACGAAGTTTTGCTGTTGAAAATAAGTGTTAGCGACGGCCTTGTTGGCAATATAGTATTACCGACAAGGCTTTTGCCGACGGACGTCGACAGCTTTTTGCCGTTGGTAATACGAATTTGCGACGGTTTTTTGTGCTTTTGCGATGAACTTTGACCATCGCAAATAAGCTTATTTTTTGTAGTGCATCCACTTCCCCTTTTCTTGTGTACCCCAAATTCATTTACAAACATTGAACTTGGTTCTTTAATCTAATGGTTAAATATAATTAGAACAACACATAAAAACTCGTACTTAAATTTTTTCTAATTCAAATAATTTTTGTCTTTAATTTTTTTATAACAAATTTGGGGTACACAAAAAAAGGGTAAAATTTAATTTAACGGTGAATTCATTAAAATAAACAAATATAAATACATATATATGAGTTATGTTTAAGTTATACTTTTTTTTTTTTTTGAGAAATGAAGTACCTGTTTGTGTTATTATAGTACTTCATAGTTTTTTATTAAATGATTATTTTGACAAATCAACCATTGGATTACATATTAATTTTATACTCTCCATTACTTACAAAATATGAACATGATTAGAGAGTAATAATTATCTCCACATAATTTTTGTTAAAATTTCAACTATTTTCTAATTTTAAAATTATAGCTAGAATATAAATTTATAGATCAAATAGTAAATAACATTTGATTAATTTAATATTTAGTGTGCATATATTAAGAATAAAGATAATACATAACCCAATGACAAAATTCTCAAAATATTAATTTTATAAAAAGTTATGATATTGTTTAACATAGAAAAGCAATTTGAAGTGGTGCAGTTTATCTCAACATTAAAGTCACAAAACCTCCAACTAATTTGTTTGAAGTAATTATGTTTCTATACTTGAAAACTGAACTTTCAATAAGTAACGGCCCGTTTGGTTATAGAGTTCAAAAATTATTGTTTAAAAAGATGTGAAAATTGTAGTTTAAAAAGTGTTATTGAAATATATGTTTTTAGTGTTTATAAAACAAAAAAAATGTGTTTGGTATCATTGTTTAAATAACATGTTTCAGTGTTCAAAAATATAAAATATGTGTTTGGTATGTGTGTGTTAGATGGTAAAAAAAAACTGAATAAAGTACAAAATAAATATTTTTTAAATCAGCAAAGTACAAAAAAAATATAAAATATTGTTTAAATGTTTGTAGAGTCACATTCTTGTGTGTGAAAAACTATTGACCGGTGAGTCTTGTTCACCTTAATTACGAAAATGCCACTCAGCAATGTTTTTTGTTGTTCAAAATCACTCTGAAAATTATTGATTTCAAAAACTATTGTTTGAAACATATGTTTTGAGCAATATTTTTTAAACAATACTTTTTGAAATCAATGACCAAACATATTTTTTTTTGTTTTTGAACAATATTGTTTAGTGTTTAAACACTAAACAATATGTTTTGAAATCAATAACCAAACACCCTCTAAAAGTGGAACAATAAGTGTGTGTTAGGCTCTGCTTATAAAAATCAGCTTATTTTACTATTCAGTTTATTTTTGCTATTATTTATAGGTCTCATTGTATTTTTTGGTACTATTTATGAGTTTCATTGTACTATTTCAACTAACTTTTACTTTCATGTACAATACTTTCAGTAAAAAGTTCTTAGTTTCAGCAAAATAAGAGGATTTCAATAAGACCCTAAGTCAATATGTTGGTGTCACAACTGTCACAACTATTAAGTGATGAGTTGTGAATGGTAGAACTGTGTGAATCCACATGGACCAACTATTGACAACTCGTCATGTGAATAAATTGTGATAAAATTTGTGAAAATTACTTTGGTAAATAGACAAGCATTTTGAAATTAGTAATCTTACTAGAGGACACTTTACAATGTCACTATTTAAGTAAAGAATAAATGATAACTTGATAACTTGTTAAGTAATAAATTATGATGGGTATAATTGTGGAATCACATAAACCTACTATTAATAACATGCTGCATGGATAAATTATGATAAAAATTGTGAAGACTGCTGTGATAAATAGACATAAATTTTGAGAGTGACAATCTCACTAGTTGACACTTTATGATGCCACGTTTAAGTAAGGAATAAATGAGGTTCATAAAGGCGGTGAGAAGGTGGTTGCTGATCAATATCAAAAGATCAAAGATCGAGGTGAATAATAAGTATCCACGTGTACATGTCACCACATACTTTAATTTGTATAGAAGTCCAGTTGGCTACGTGGCATGCATCAGATCCGTACTGACTTGGACAAGTAACTGTGAGCCTAAGTGTATCATGATGAAAGTAGTGTATATATAAATATATAACAGACATGGCATAAGGTTGATATATGCATCTGCAAGAGAAAGTTCTATATTTGTATTTGTATTTGATAGTTTTCTATATGGCTACTAAACCAGGAATTCTCACAGACTGGCCATGGACGCCTCTTGGAAGATTTAAGGTGGTGTTCTTATATAAGCCAATGCTCTCTCTCTCTCTCTCTCTCTCTCTCTCTCTCTCTCACACACACACACACACACACACACAATCTGTGACTTGAGTTTAGGTTGTAAATGCTTGTTTGTACAGTTATTTTTTAAGTTTTTGGATATTGTTTGAAAAAATGCACTAAAATGGGGCATATGAAGAATGGGCCGTATAATGGTGAGGTTGGTAAGTGTTTGAAATAACTGTGCCGCAGGGTTAAACACCTTACTATTTCATCCATGCACGGTGGATGAACAAATATTCTCTGATATAGAACTATCTGCTACCAACCTATGAAAGCTAGGAAGACAATATTATATATATATATAGACACACACCCGCACTCTTCCCTATTTTTAATTTGGACTCTTCCCTATTTTTAATTTGGGTTAAATTTTCTTTTTTTTATTAGGCAGTTTCTCAACACAGCTTCTTAAGAGCAAAAGTTAGAAAATGGTTTTTTATGATACCCATTAAAAGTGACAAGACGGATTCAATGCAATCTCAATTCTTGTCAAGTGTACTAAAGCTTTTAAGTTTAAAAATGTTTGTCTTACATTTTATGTGTGTTGTTGGGGGTTGTGGGGGTGTTGTTGGTTTGTTTGTTTAGACCCCTTAAAAAACATATTAACTTAACCTAATGAATTAGTCAAGTATTTATTTAGGTTAATTATGATATCTAGGATAAACATATGCAAACATATTACTTGGTGCGGAAAGATAAAGAAAACAGTAATATGATGATTAAGGGAAACCAATGAAACCAACCGTTTCAAGATAAAAACCTAGGGAAGATTAAACCTAATTATTCTCAAAGTAAATAAATTCAATATAATCGAATGGAAGATTACAATAGATTTAAACCCTAAATCTAAAGCTACCTTGTGTAGAACTTACTGACATGACCACATTCAATTTCGGCTCTACTGATTCTTCTATCTTGAATTTGCTGAACACAAACTCCTCGTTTGTGACTTTGAGATCTCACTCAAAGGTTTCAGATCATTAGCAGTTGTTGATCTTGTAGCAACAACTTTAGATCTACCGGTTCTAATGGTATGAGAATAATTTCCGGTAGTGATTTTGAAAGGAGAAGACACGGTACATTTTAGATCTCGCAAGGGCACCTTCAAAGTCTTAACAAAATGTTCCTTATGATTTCCTTTAAATACTATGTGAAATAAATTTGCAACCCAAATCACTTAATGGGCTTAATCAACTGTTGGGCCGAAATTAAATTCTGTAGAACCCGTGTCTCGATCGGTTGAACCTTGCATGTTTCGAAATCCTAAACCTGTAGTTTCCATTTTCCTATATTCTGACTTGTAGCACCTTGAATATTGTCTAATATATCTTATAGACTTTAAGATCTATACCTAAACAAGTTTGTGTTCATGGTTTGCCAATTATTATAAACTTTTAGAACCAAACATGTTCAATAAGTATAACATTAAAAAATATGTATTTAATTGATTAGGACAGCCTCATGAATTACATGATATATTGATATGATATGAATAGGTCTTTTTAAATAGTCTTTCTAAGTGGGCATATAAGTTTATCAAAAAAAAGAAAGTAGGAATATAAACATTTCTGCCTTGTATTATTATTATTGTTGTTGTTGTTGTTAATCCAAACTTTTGGTTTCCGCTTTAGCCAAATCTTTGTTGTTTAACGTTTTTTTTTTTTTTTTTTTTTTTTTCAAAGTACGTGATCCTAGCTCCTTGGGCCATTCATAGCACCTACACATTCATAGTTAAGGATAAGAGTGAAAGGTCCCTTTCCCTCTTCCTCATATTTCCATTTCTACTATGGAGGATGCTTCACAACCAAATATGGATTAGTCTCTCTCGTTACTGGACTGCCAAAGGCAAGAACTCGATCGTTGACAAGAGTATCGAGTTTGAGCAAGTTGACAGAGAAAGCAATTGGTCAGTATTTATAAATTAATACAGATATATACATACACACATACATGCATGTACACAAACACACTTGTATACGTAGAAATTATAATTATCTTAATTATAAATTTGGTGTGTTTTATTTTTATTTTTCCTTACAAATATATTTGGCTATTTGGTTAGGGATGACCAAATATTGTTAAGTGGAGCCTTGTTCTACCTAGGAAGTAAGACATTGACTCAGGCAGAGAACCTACCATTGTGGAGGACAGATGGAGTAATTATGACGATTCTTCTACATTCTGGTCCTGTAGAGTTTCTCTATTATTGGCTCCACAGAGCACTGCACCACCATTATCTTTACTCTCGCTACCATTCCCATCACCATTCTTCAATTGCCACAGAGCCTATAACTTGTAAGTTCTCTGTGTATAAAATATGGGTCCTTTAGGATATATATTAATCATCTATTTTAAAGAATGCTTATGAAAAATTAAAAAAATTGTCAAAACAATTAATTATTTTTTATTTTGTTATAAAAAGTTTTAAAAAATAATTTACTAATATATATTGTAAAAGCATAAGTTAGTAAATAAAATATTTGTTTGCATTATTGGGCTAGTTACTCACTTTGTTGGTAAGTGAAAATATTTAATCTGACCTGTCTTATTCATTGGACTCACATTTACCAAGAAAATAGTAAATTACTATAAATGGTAACTGTAAACATATTATTTAAACTGATAAAAATAAAACATATTATTTAAAAAGAGGATTGTCAGTTATGATCATTACAATTGCAACCCAATTCAATTTTATATTTTCAGCGAGATAAAGAAAGTATTTTGGTGTGTTGTTATACGAGAGATTAGGGTCACTGGTGTTAACGAGATATTAGTTTTCAAAAATGATAGTCTCAAGCTATTATAGTAAATGGGTTGTGTATCCGTTAAAATATTGTTTTATGTTAAATTTTTTTGTTTTATGTCATATTTTGACCAACCTTATAGGTTGTAGAGATGGAAAAACTAACTTTTTGAGTTTTATTTATCATTTTAGCCATATCTTCAACCTCTCTCATTTTGGGCTAGTATTTTATTGGTCTAGGTTTTAAAATAATTTTTATTATAAAAATTTGGACCTTCTTATAATGAGAGGTAGCTTTTTTTTTTTTTTTTTTTTTTTTTTGTCTTTTAGTGGGGCCATGACATAAACTTGGGCTAATAACGTCGGTGTTTTTTAGTATTGAATACCACAATAGATTTATATTAGGACATCATATGTTCTTATGAGTATGACTGAATGATTTTGTGTTTCTTTTTTTTATTCTTTTTTTTCCATGCAAATTATATTTTCTCCTTAACTATGGTGTAGTTACAATTTCTCCCAGATTTCATAACTGAGCAATGTTTTCCCATGATTTATTAGCAATAAGCATTCTATATTAGGATTTTAGTTAAATTTAAAAATTAAACTTCTATCTAGCACATTTAAAAAATTGTACTTAAACTTTTGTTTAATAAATAAGTGAAAAGTTAACAGATGCTTTAAAAATATTGGTTTATAAAATATTTTTAGAAATTTCTTATGGAAAAAGAAAAAATAATTGATTTTTTTTTATAATCCTATAAAAATTAATAAATACTTTAAGAGTACCCATTAACTTTGTAATTAAAAAAAAAAAAAAAAAAAAAAAAAAAAAAAAAAAACCACTTGTTAACCAGATCTAATAAATAATTAATTAGATGGCACCTCTCTATATAACACTTGGCCTAATAAGTTTAGATTAGCTGTGGCCCCAAACCTAATCCGCCGCAGCTTAGACTGTAGGACTATATATATAATACATTATTACATGCACTTTGATAATAAAGTATGCATCTATAAGTACCACTCAGTGTGGTACCAAGTGATTGGTATGTGTCATTAATCATGAATTGAAAAAATCCTAAAACATTGACATGATTAAAGATTATTGTTTAGGTTGAGTTTAAGGTCAACCTATAACTCAATCACGTGAGGGAGCCAGTGGTCCTTTACTATTAATATTATAAGTCTCTTGTCATTGACTTTTTGTTATGAAAACTCACAATAATTGCAAATTGAATGCCAGTGGTCTTTTATTTTATTTTATTTTATTTTTATAAATCCATTTGTTTAGGTTGAACTAAATGCAATCATGCAACGATATAAAAATCTTAAAATTCCAAACTTTTTACTTTGGGTCTCAATCTCAAACCGCAGATGAGAAAAATGTCAAATACATATAGTCATTTGATTTTCAATTTTGGATGGATCAGTAAGTCAATAAAAAAAAAAAAAAAAAAAACCCAACCTTACAATTCTGCATAACAATTAACAAATCCCTATGTAGTATTGGTAAAGGGAGTTTGGCTGGGGGAAGTAGAAATTCCTATGGTTGAAGACTTAGAAATTAATGTGAAGTCACATCTATTTTGAAAATTTTATTATCAATAATATTATTTATACTTTTAATAATTGGAATAGTATTTTTGGAGTTCACTTTTCAAATGTTTCAAGATATCCTTACTATATATATATATATATATATATATATATATTACCAAGGTCAAAATAGCGAAATAATAAATTTTTCTAGTTTTATAAGGCACAACTTTGGATTTTTATGTGAATTTCAATTTAGTTTCTACATTTCCAATTGAATAAATAACTTCTTAGATATTATATATGTTTGTGACAAAATAGAATCTTTAACTAAATTTTTTTTCAAATCATAATGGAATTAATCATATTATATGACAATTTTTTTTGTTTTTTCAGCTGTCATTCATCCATTTGCAGAGCACATAGCATATTTCGCTTTGTTTTCCATACCAATGTTAACAGCAATACTTACTGATACTGCCTCTATTGCATCTATTGCTGGCTACCTTACATATATTGATTTTATGAACAATATGGGTCACTGCAATCATGAGCTCATTCCAAAGTGGCTCTTTTCCATCTTTCCTCCACTGAAGTACCTCATGTACACCCCTTCGTAAGTCTCTCAAGCCCTTTCTTTCACCTTATTTTCTATTGCCTCTGTCCAATATTGTTGGTTCAATTCTATTTGAAAATTTCAACTTTTAAGTGAATATTATTTAATGTGATGCAGTTAGTAAAAATGGTAGATTATGAAATTTATTTATTCACTTTTCAATTAGGACTACATTTTGTACCATCTTAAAATGAAATTATAAAAAAAAAAAAAAAAAAAAAAAAAAAAAAAACCAACAATTTAGAATGGGAGAGGTGTTTTAGCTGTACTCATTTTATAATTTTCTCTTTGATCTAGCAAAAAATATTATTGTGTGATATCAACTGTATCTAACACAAATTAACACAAATACATTTCAAGTTGATTAATTTCATGCCTTCTGTGTTTAGATGAAAATTTATATATATATATATATATATATAGAGAGAGAGAGAGAGAGAGAGAGAGAGATCTACACCTTATGCTCTTTTTAGTACAATTTCATCAATAATTCTTTTTTTTTTTTTATTAACAATTTTGAAACAGTCCTCTATTTCGTTGAAAAATTGAATGCGTTTTGTTTCTTTGCGTTATATATAATTTAAGTTATAAAGAATAACCTTAGAACACTTTAATTTTTAATTTATAGGAAATTATATTTTATCTGATATTAAAAAAAAATAAGAAGAAAATAATCTATTATTTGGCTTGCATTTTGATGGTGGTACACATTTGTCAACAACGGGTCCAACTTTTGTTTAGTGGCCAATGTCACTAGACACGTTACAATGCGGACACGTGTCCAAAGACTGGACACATTACTACATTACAACATATCCAGTGTCACTAGTTACTAGACACAAGTTACACCTTTCAACAACAACTTTTACGCCTTAAACTTAATATTTTGGGGTTTGGTGCATACACATCCACGTACTATTTTATTATTATTATTATTATTATATAAAGTTTTACTAAAGACATAAATTAGTAAACTGTTTTTTAGAAAATATTTTATGTAAAAATGAAAAGTTATTAACTTTTTTAATAATTTTTTCAATTTTTTATAAATATAAAGTATATTTTTAAATAAATGATGAATGTATGATTTTTTTTTTTTATAAACATTAATGTATGATCTAGACATATATTAATCGGAAATATATAGATATATATATATATAGGGTCCGGTTAATGTGTGCTCTTAGGGCACACATTAAGCATTCTATTTTTGAAAACATTTTTTTAATTGAAAAAATCATTACTTTTTAATTATTTTTTTTTTTAAAAATGAAAATTAATGTATATCCTAAGGACACACATTAGTAAAATTCATATGTATATATAAACTTGTCCAGCCGAGCTCAATGATTGGGTTGGGAAATTGCACAACCGTTCCTGTTCAATTGCTAATGCATGTCATACTGTCATGTCATTTTCCTCTAAAACAACAAAATATGCTAAATTCACTGTCATGTTTATTATATATTTTTTGGTCAGAGTTTGGTCCACTCCCTAATTAAGAATGGTTTTGTCTTTTCCGATGAATAGGAATATGATTGAATTAACCTTAAAAATAAAAAACAATAAAAAAGAAGAAGATTAAATTAACATTTGGTCCTTTATTTTAATCCCCATGTTAAAAATATGTCATTTTCATACCTCTTTTTTTATCCTCATATTTTTTAAACTGTTTTCAAACTATTCCTTTCATTCATTTATGTGAGTGATGCATGTGTCCCTTAAATATTCATATAAACTAGAACCTATCGGTGTGATAACTGACAATTGATCTAATTAAAAAGATGACATTGTTAGAATATACTTAAATAACTAAATTCATTATTTTTTTTAGACATAGTAAAATTGGTTAGAATTTCTAACCCGATTTGACCTAACTCGAAAAATACCTGATTCAAACTCAATTTTTTGACCTAAAGCAAAACGGGTTGACCCATAACTTGACCCGTATTTTTTGTGGGTCAACTAGACCTGACCTAAAACAATTTTTAAAACTTTTTTTTGGTAAAAAAAAAAAAAAAAGACAATATTGGTTTTGTTGTTTGTTATGAGTTTTAAGGAAACAATTGAAACATTTACATAATCGTATGCAAATGAATTGAAAGATAAATGGTTGAACATTTTATAATGAGTAAAAAAATTTAGATATTAAATAGCAAAGTACATGTCAAGATAATTTGGTTACAATAAAGTTAAAAACATAGATTTAAAATTGTAGACATGTGTGAGAAACATTCATAAGTGTGAAAATAGTGAAGCCAAAGTATCAAATTTGCATAAATTATGAATGCTTAGAGTTATTTTTTAACAATTTATGTCCAAAATAAACGGTTTTTCCAAATAAATTATAATATTTTCTAGAGTGTGTATTACTTAACAATGATATGATATTCATAAAAGAGATCATGTATAAATAAGTAAACAATCAAACTTTAATGTATATTCTCAAATTGACATAGAGTGTCAACCACAATTGATAACAAATTATAAAATTAATTTTTAAGATTGTAAATTTCTTATATGTTTTTATTCTTTGTAAAATGAATTATCTAATAAGTCATTTGTAATTTTGATTTATATTTTAGGATGTTGATATTGTGTAAAAATAAAACTTGTGTGTTTGTTTTACTTATCTTTGTGTTATTTTGTTCTAGTTAGCAATGTTGGGATTTGTATAATTTTAAAATTATTGAATAAGTATTAATAAGTTTAACTGAGTTCATTCTTGATATAAGTGGTGAATTCAAAGTAATGCATTTTACATCAAGTGATTTGTTGCATGACTTTCCAAATGATAAATACATGTTATTTTCTTAAAAAAAAAAAAAATCATGTGAAAAATACGGGTCAACGCGATTGATTGATGAACTGTTTTTAACCCGCTTAAAATGACCCATTTTTTATCCACAATCCAATTGACCTGACTCGAACTTAACCCAACCCGCCTATTTGCCATGTCTAATTTTTTTAATAGTTTAAGTTTTTTGAAAAATTGGTAATTTAAAACCATATTATATTAAGGAAAATGTTAATGAACACCATTGTAAAGTACTTGTTAAGGATAATTTATCGCGGGGTCTATTTAATAAAAAATTGGTATAAATTGATGAGGAGACTAAAAATATTACTAAAGTGACAAGTGAAATTCAAAAAATTAGCTTTTTTGGCTCTATACCTTATAAAGTTGGTCAAAAATTTTGACATAAAAGAATATTTTTTGAGAGAATTTCAACCTATGGCGTCCGCTCTTGATGATAGCTATATTTATCATCAAACCAAGACACCAATCGATTCTTAGTGTAAGCAAGGATTGAACCCTAGATCTCTTATTCAATCATTAGAGATTTTATTAATTGAGTTAACTAAAATCCACTGACATAAAAGAATATGATTTGAGATAAAATTGTTTGTTAACGGACACCTTACCATGCCCGTTAACACTACCCTATTATTAAAGGGGAGTTTAAAGCCCACACGTAAAGGGAAATATTAGAATTATGGTTAAATGATTAATTCATCATTTTCTAATAGTTTAGACTTTGGACACAATCCATAATTTAGCATTATATCAATCTAACTCTAACGGTAGCTCCTACAGTAGAAGAACCAAAAAAAAAAAAAAAAAAACCTCTCAATCTCGTTTCCTCTCACTCCCACTGCATCTCTCTCAAGCACCCTCTCTCTAGTCTCTAGATTGTCAGTGATTGGGGCTTAAGAGTGGTGCTGGTGTAAGCTTGGGAAATTATGCATATGGCAACAGAGTATGGGTTATGATATGAATGAATTCAATTGTGGACGTATGGGTTGGTTGATTGGGTGGGTTTAGGATTTTAGGGTGGCATGGTGTGTATTTGTCAGGTGGGTAATTGCGTGGCCGTGCTCTCATTGTCAATTGCTGGCAATGATAGCTAGGCGTGTTGACCTTGGGTTGATTTGTAGAGATTTGGAGTTCATGGGGTTTAGCTTGATAAAAAGCTTGTTTATATTTGTTTATTTACTAAACAAACTAAACTCTCAAGCTTAAAACATGACTAATAAATAAGTCAAACTCAAAAATAATAATGTGGTTTTTAATAAGCTTGTCATTAGGAAACTCAATTCAATTATATATAATACTATATGTCTATATGTATTGGGTAGAGATTTGATGTTGGATTGTGAGTTAATAAATTATTTAATTATAAGATATAATTTTTAAAAATTTTATTGATAATGTGAACCATTTTGTTGTCAAAATTATATATAATCTTAGCCAATACATGAATGGTAAATCAAATTTTTATAAGTTTGTAAATGAAATATTTCGATCCAATTAACTTAAATAATAAATTTTCAACTATAATTTATTTATTAATTTAAAGTAAAAAATAATTTATTAATCAAATATAATTTATTAGCATAAATTTGTGAATAAGTGAAACTTTTATTCGCGATATTATTATATATGGAAAAATAAAAAGTTAATCAAATAGTTTATGAACAAGCTAAAATTTGTTTGATAAGAAAATAAATTAAGTTTGAATATCTAATATAGTTTGTTGATGATCTTGAATTTGATTCATGTTTAATATAAAATTAAATGAACAGTCATGAAATTTCAAAATTTAGTTTGATTTGGCTCGTTTATGTTCATGGATTTTGTAAAGCATTAGTGTTCAACGATCATCATCATTCTTAATAATAATAATATTATTATACGTAATGGTTTTGGTTTTGGCACAACAGGTTTCACTCTCTGCATCATACACAATTCCGTACCAATTATTCGTTGTTCATGCCACTCTATGACTTTGTATATAGTACCATGGACAAATCTACGGATGAACTATATGAAATTTCACTCAAAAGGGAAGCAGAATTACCGGATGTAGTGCACCTCGCTCATCTAACTACGCCCGAGTCCATCTATCATCTCAGACTTGGTTTTGCCTCTTTGGCCTCCAAACCCTACACATCAAAATGGTACTTCTCATTAATTTGGCCTGTGACATTGTGGTCTATGATGTTAAATTGGTTATATGGCCGTACTTTCATTCTTGAGAGATATCGTTTTAATAAACTCAGAATACAAAGTTGGGTCATACCAAAATACAAAATACAAGTAAGAATGATTTTTCTATGTTATTTTAATGTTTACTTATATTTGTTACTTTTTTTCAATCATATGTGATTTATATTTCTCAATACTTATGTATTCAGTATTTTCTGCAATATCAAAATGAGACAATAAATAGCTTAATTGAGGAAGCCATACTGGAAGCAGAGGAAAGAGGTGCTAAAGTGTTAAGCTTAGGTCTCTTGAATCAGGCAAGTTTTAGTTCTTTCTTGAAATTTTTTTTTCTTCTATAATTTAGTTTCCAACTCTAGGTGATATATTCATCAATATTTTCAACCAAAATTCTCTTTCCTTAATTTTTTTTTTTTTTTTTGTTATTTAATTTCTCCAACTTTGCTGTCACACTAACAATTCCAATAGTCAATGTGCTTTTCCAAGCATCCGGAATTTTTTCGATATATTTTTATTTATAAAATACCTAGAAATTTCAAAAATGATGCTAAAGATAATTTTAAATTTTAGTTTATAAATCTTATAAATTAATGTGTTACCAATAAAAAAAAAAAGAAAGTAATTTAGACTTTATTTATTATGTTATCGAAATGATACCAATCACATTATTATTATACCAGTTTATAAATATTTTGTAGTAAAATTAGTAGTATAGCTTTATGTTATTTTTACTTTTTGCTTAATATAATTAATTCGGGGAGGGGATTTGAACTAAAATTTTCCTATTGAGATGGTCGAATTGAATAATGTTGTTAAGTTATAAGATTCTTGACAAGTATTAACTTTAACATTCTCCAAAATTTAACGGTGTTCACGTGAAACCCTTCAACTTTTTTTTTTTTTTTTTTTTTTAAGTCTATAGGATACATATCATTATTATTAAAAAAATCATTTCCATATGAACAAATCATTATTATTAAAAAAACCATTTCCATATGAACACATATCTGCATATTCCATTTTTTTGTTGTCTTTTAAACTTCACAGTTCATATTATCATCATACTTTTTCATTGGATGCAGGAAGAGGAGCTTAATAGATATGGTGAACTTTATGCTGAGAGATACCCTAACCTAAATGTGAAGGTCGTAGATGGGAGTAGTCTGGCAGTTGCTGTTCTGCTAAACAGCATTCCCAGAGGAACAACCCAAGTGGTTCTTAGAGGCAAACTCACCAAGGTTGCTTATGCCTTGGCCTTTACCTTATGTCAAAGGGGTATCAAGGTACGTTTATTTTGTTCAAGCCAACACAAAAACAAAGGCCAAAATCGATGTTCGGCCACAGGAAAACACTTTCATACTTTGTAAGCATGGTATTCAATGTTCTGTACTTTTGCCGGGGCAAAAGAAATTTGGTGCACTTTTCACTGGCTAATTAATTGATACACAAAGTGAACATTATGAAAGTCTTCACAGAACATAGAAGTTTTACTTGATACAAATTTTATGTCCCACTTTATGCTTCACGGAATATACAAAGTTGGGAGAGAAGATTTGTATTCTTATTTACGTATATGTGTCAATCATTTTAAATAACTACAGTTTGGCCTAATATGGTAAAAGAAAATTTCATTACCTTCTCCTCAAATAGGAAAAAAAATGCATGGACACAAACATGATAAGACATGAAGCACAATGATACGATATTTTTTGCAAAATTAAGATCTGACATTGTGGGTATATGACAATTAATTAGTTAATATATATTAATCGTTAGTTATAATTTATTTTTAGACACATTTATGAATATTTTAAGTTTTCAAAATATATAAAAATGATCAATATCTTTAAAAATATAGCGGAAATCAAATTATTTGTTTTTTGTTAAATGGAAAAACATTCTTCTTTTTTCCTCCCAACAGATTGAGGACATGCCCCATGGAATGTCCCAAGCATGTATGTGTAAGACTTTTGGGGTGTTCATACTTATATTTTTTTATTTGCTTACAATACATGGGGGAGAGGAATTCAAATTCAGGTTTTATAATTTCCTTGTTAGGATAATTAGGCAATTCTATTGAACTACAAGACTATTTAGGAAATGTGTTTGTGATCTTAATTAGTAAAACATTGGAGAGAACGAGTTCTTTTCTTTTTCTACATGCATATGTTGCAAAAAAAAATTATTCATAACAAGGTTCTAATTCTTTTTTAATCTAACATAATTCAGGTGCTTACAATACTAGAGGATGAGTTTTTGAAGCTAAACAAATCGTTCAACACCAATTCTGAAAGTAATTTGGTATTTTCAGCAAGTTATTCTCAAAAGGTAAGTCTATGAAATTTTTACCGTTTTAGTTCAATATATTCGTATTGTATTGTTAAAGAATATATAGCTACTTTGAACCTTAGAAACAGTAAAATCATTATGAACTTTTGTAGATTTGGTTAGTGGGAGATGGATTGGATGAGGAAGAACAGTTAAAGGCGCCCAAAGAAACATTATTTATTCCCTTCTCACAATTCCCACCAAAGAAATTGCGCAAAGACTGCTACTACCATAGCCCTCCAGCAATGGTGACTCCAAGGTCTCTTGAGAACATGCACTCTTGTGAGGTTAGTAGAGAATCCTTCCAAGGTCTCTTCATTGATGCCATTACATGAATATAGAGAAGTTGGAAAAAATAAAGTGGCATGCATGTCATATATTGTGGAAAGTGGAAAATATAATTATGTTTGAGCTAGTTTCAATATATCATGATGTGTGCAAACTAATGATCAAATAGTAGTTACGGATAGATGAGTAATTCTTATGTACTCTTGGAGTACGGTGAATGACTCACTCATTAAATTCATGGTGGGGTCTACCATAAGTGTGAAAGGAGAAAACACTATTTTACTATACTCCGAAAGTATCTAATTCTTACAAGTTGGTCAACTTGTAAAACTGTTACAAGTACCATTATTGCATTAAACAGGTTAGCTTGTGCATATTTTTTAAATTGTAAAATTTGCAATAATTTTAGAATTTTCCAGTACCACTATTGCTCAATAGAAACCAAAACACTGAAAAGCAACAACAAAATCTTCAATTATCACTTTGTATTATAATAAATTCTATATGTCATATCTAATAGATCTATCTACGAGCCTCTCCATTTCCCTTTAATAAAGTTTATTCCATGATTAAAATTTTATTTGTTAGATTTGACAGTGTATAGAGTACCATATTAATGATATAGCACCTAAATACATTTTTAGATTTGTAATATTTAATATGAATAATAAAATATATCAAATTCAAATGGAGAAAATCTTAATACCTAAATTTATAGAAAACAAAGGCTTCTTTGTCGGTATTGAAAAGACTTTTTCAAATGAAACCTTTGAATCCATTTAACTTCTTCCATTGAGTTTTCCTCCAAATAATAATAATAATAATTATTATTATTATTATAAATAATAAAATAAATAAATAAAATAAAATAAAATAAAAAACTTCTTCCATTGGGTGGTAATGCTGGAGGAAAGAATTAGTATTTGTGAGCATAGTTAAGCAAATTAAGACATGAATAAACCAAAGTTTTTGCATTTGCAAAATATACATATATGTGTCCTTTGAGTAATTCTTAGGTACTCTCAGAGTACAAAGAATGTTGCTTCCTTCTCTTACATTCATGATAAGATCTACCATAAATGTGAGAGAAATGAGCATCATTTTTCCATGCTCCGGGAGTACTTAAGAATTTTCATGTATTTCAACTTAATTTTGGATTTATCACTACTTTATCCCAAAATAGTAAAGAAACTTTAACTTTGGGTAGCTTAGTAATAATTGAACATGGTTCTTTCAATGCACATGCAAAGCAAGCACACTTTTTCAAAATTTTTTTTTTTCTTCTTCTTCGTTTACAAGAGTCTGTATTTTGAATTGGTGGTAGAATTGGTTGCCAAGAAGAGCGATGAGTGCTTGGCGTATAGCTGGGATTGTGCATGCTTTGGAAGGATGGAGTGAACACGAGTGCGGTTACACAATGTCCAACATTGAGAAAGTTTGGCAAGCAAGTCTTCAACATGGATTTCAGCCTTTGCTGCTTCCAACTGAATCAAAATACTAATAGCTTACTATAAGACATGCAAATGTACGTGCTTGAACTATTATATTCTCTCTCTCTCTCTCTCTCTCTCTCTCTCTCTCTCTCATACGAATGATTTGAAAGTCTTCTACTATTATACGAGAAAGGTTAATGGATATACTAAAGGCATTAGTTTAAAAGAAAGTACTAGTAGTAAAGAAAGCACTGTATTTGTATTTGCAATGTTAATTCCCCCTTCACTTGAGAATATATACTCTTGTGACATTCGTGATGTTAGATTAAATAAATGAATATATTTATCATCTTCTAATAGCTTAAACTTTGGAGTGAATCAGTAATTAATTTAATATAGTATCAGAGAAAGGTATCCTAAGTTCAATCCCCTGTATCCACCTTACCTCCCATTTAAATTTCTACGTGTTGGGCCCACTCAATTTAATATTCATAGTATTGGGAATTTTGTGCCAAGAATCAATCACTCCCTTTCTTTTGAAATGTAATGCTAACCCTATTATTCTAAATTTGATTTTTCCAATCACTTTGCTTATGGAAGCTATCACACCCCGAACCCAACAATACAGATACGCACATGACAACGGCCGCACTTTTATAAAGTTTTCACCCTACAAAGGTGCAAGACCTTCTTAGCAACTAAAAATTATCCTCAAATAAAATTCCATCAATAAATCCACAATCATCCTCAATAATGCAGTTGTCAAAAGATCTCCAAAGTACTAATAGAAAGCGCAATCCAAACCTTATGACCGTTAAACAAAAGATATACTAATTATTACAAGATCATCTTATTTCAAAAATTCCTAATCTCCATTCAAGCGTACACCCTTAGCAAAAGTCTCAAAAATTGCTATTCTTCATAATTTGAATCTAGAGGGGAAAGAGGGGGTTGAATTGACAACTCAATAAGTAACCAAATACCCAATTAGTTGAAACAAATATATAGATTGACAAAATAATATAAATTTATGAGATCAAAATATTTCACATATGCCAAAGTTATAATATATTATGGGTTTTCAATAATAAACTAAAAAAGTTTCATAGACTTAAAATAATTCATAAATTCAAACATATTCACATTCATAACAATCTTATAAATCTATGACTATAGTCACGCTATATCCCGGTGACTAGGCATTAGATTCAAAAGAAACTAGTTCCGTACTAATGTATATCCCCCATTAGCTGGATCCAGAAACATGATAAGCTCATGATGCCCCGGATAGAAGTAGTTTCGGTACCAATAAATAAGCAAAATAAAACCAATTAGGATAAAGTTACTTATCCCAACTAGCTCAACACAAAAGAACTTCTCTCGAACACTTCTTCTAAAATCCTTAAATATCATCTAAAACAATTTTTTTTAGGTACCATTTACTTTTTAATCAAAAAAAAAAAAAAAAAAAACTTATAAAAGTACCTGATCGGAAGAGAAATTGCTAAAAATATCCGATGATTTCCCATTATTAACTCTTCTCATAAAGGACAAAATAGCATCACAGAGGGCCTATCCATGTTTTGGAACCATCAATAATAATAATAATATATTTTTCTTTTTGGGTTTTACTAATGTATGCTCTAAGGGCATATATTAGTAAACTATTTTAGGAAACTTTTTATGACAAAAAAAAAAAAAAAAAGTAACTAACTGATTAGACCATTTTTTCAATTTTTCATACAAAGTTTCCTATTATGGATGGTTAATGTATGCCTCAAGGGGCATACATTAATTGGACTTTTTTTTTTCTTTACTTTCAGCCACTAATAGTTCCCTAGGAATAAAGCCTATAGTATACATATAGCCATATAGGGTCAAAAGTCAATTGTAAATAAACACCACATGGACTCAACTTCTTCTATATAAATGTACCTTCCCTTTTTCTTTTTCTTTTTCTTTCTTTTGTTTGTTTTTGTTACATCTGATTGCTTGTCAAACTTCAAGCCTACCCTAGTAGACTTTTTCTATTTAACCAATTTAACACTTTGGTACAACTTTTTAAAGAGAAACCTGTGTAGAAACCAAACCTACCATGCCTAAAAATCAGCAATTTTATCTACACTTAAAAGCAACAATGGGCGTAGAAAAAATATTAAATTACCGAGACGAAGAATGTATTTAGCGGGGATGGCAATTTTGCCCCGCCCCTCCCCGCTTCTCCCCGTGTGGGTTTTCCCCACCCCGCAAAGGTGGTGGGGCGGGGATGGGGTGAGATTTTAGACCCGCACCACGGGACGGGGCAGGGATGGGTTTACACTTTTTAGACCCACCCCGGCCCATCCCCCCCCCCCCCGCCTCGCATTAATAATGGTTAAAATGTAATTTTTTCATACCCTAAAACCCTACTATTTAAAAAAAAATATCATCATCTTATTTTATTTAAGCGGAGATTCTTTTTGAAGAACTAGGCAATTTTTATTTTGTTATGTATTAGGAGTTTGGATTATTTTATTGTGTCATATTATGAGATTTTTGTTGTGATATTATCTTGTTAAATATTTAGATAATATTATTTAGTATTTGCTAAAAATTAGTTTGATTTGATAGAATAAATTTATTTATAATTTCAAGTATATTTTTATTATTGAAACATGTCATTTTATTTGAAAAAATGTTAATAGTTGTAGAGAAAATTAACAAGAAATAAAGTTTTATGGTGTAGGGCGGGGCTGCGCAGGTCTTTGCGGGGCCTTAAGGGGCGGGGATGGGGCAAGAAACTTTCCCCGTCATACGGGGCAGGGCAAGGATGGGGTAAGAAAAATCCATGCGGGGCGGGGGCGAAGATCCCATCCTTCAGCCCCGCCCCGCCCCATTGCCATCCCTAGTATTTAGTGTCCAAATTATAAAAAAATATAATCTAAATCATTCTTTGTTTACATCATAAAACTCATTGGATATTTAGATAGTCTCACTACTGGCCAAAAATACCCACCTATAATATTCTAATTTCATATAAATCTTAGATTTAACGAAGGATGAGATTTCTTAAGCTCTTACCTTAAGTGTGCCATCAAATCCTTTTCTACATGAATATATTGAGAAGTCCTCCTTTAAAAATATCTATAATTATACACTGACTTGATTAACTTATATATAACTAGGATTTCAACCAAATTTTCTAACACTCCCTTAATATTATTAATTATAAAATTGACCCCACAAAATAATTACTTAAATACCCCACCTTTAAACTCTCTCTCTCTCTCTCTCTCTCTCTCTCTCTCTCTCTTATAGGTATTATATTCTCCCCCACTTATAAGAATTCCGTCCTTTGAATTCATCCCAAGCTAAATCAATATATCATGCTTCCATTGCGCAACTCTAATTCCATAATTGTATTGATCTATACAATTTTTTACTCATCCCCATAGTTCAAGAGCAACTAAAATACTAAAAAAATCCCTTTCAAATTAACTATCATTATAACCCAAATAGCTCTAAAGTTACGTCCATTGTGAATAAAATTTTCAAAACCTACCTCTTCTAGTAAATCTAGTAAAAAATGATATTTCTTCAATAAATAATCTCTAATAATTTTGAACAATAAAGAAGCCTCCAAGGTTATGATGAAAGAAAATGCACAATCAATGTTTACCATAAATCGCTATGCTCTAACATCCCATTAAGTTGTATATTGCTTCCACTTAAATATAAGTTCAAAACTATTTCACAACATATGTGTAAACTTTCCTTCCTCAAAATTGTAAAATATAAATTTCTAAAGTCTCCATTAAAAGCAACTAAGCATTTATATAAGGTTTGTCATAGAATGTCTATCTTAATCATATAAATTATCTTCACGATTAAGCAAAATTTATTCACCTTTAACCAGTAGATGATGCTTGGGCTAAACTCATTGAAGAGTTGAGTTCCTCATGAACATACTGCTTATTATGAAATCATAATCTCTAAATGTACATTTGCTAGAAGGGAACTGTCCTTAAAATATCTCAAACCCCCTTTTGTTTTTCTTTTTCCTTTCTTTAACTTGCAAATAATACTGTCCCAGAAGCCTAGAACTTAGAGTACAATGCAACTTTATAATCATTAACCACTTGTCAATATAAAACAAAGGTACCACAATTGACTATAATTCAAATTGTAATAGTCTTTCAAAATAAACTCTCTTGCCATCCCAAATCCTTAAATATCCAATCAAAATATGGTTCACTAGTCCAATTCAATAATACAACGAACCTGTTTTCTACCCACTTCAAGTTCTATTGAGCCAATTCATCAGCTCTCATCAATTAAAATCAAATAATTACTTTTCCGGCATCAAAACCTATCCTCCCCCCTCCCCCAAAAAAAAAAAAAAAAATATATATATATATATATATATATATATTAAACAATCTTCCGAGAGCACAAGTGGAACCAAAATAGAATAATGAATCATATACAATACAAAGTTCAAGAATAGGTGACTCATGAATTCAAGTATGATTAGTGTTGTCCAGGCCCAAGCGGTTAACGTAATATATATTTTACTAAGGAAAAAGTTCAATGATAACTAGAAAAATAAAGTTTAAAGGAATCCAGTGTAGGTACCTTTGTTACGCACCACCATGGGTGGTGGTCCAGTGATTTTTCTTGGGTGTACTGAAACAGGAGTTAGTGGTTGACGAGATTCATTCTCGTCGTCTTCTCTAGTAGTGACTTTGCTAGTGGAATTCAATTGTGGTTGGATATTTTGATGGTGGTGCTGTTAGGCATCAGTTGTGATTATTTATTTATTTATTTATTTATTTTGGTTTGGAACGTGAGTTGGGAGGCTGAGGAGATTGACTCCATTTAACCCTTCCGCTTGTGTTTTATAAATAATTTCCACATGGCTTGATTTGTTTGATAGAGTATAGAGTAGAGTATTTAAGTTGAGAGTCTTGAGACAGATAATTTCGACTCGTTTAGTTATTCTATCAAATGAAAAAGTAAATCTTAACAAAACATCAAAAATACAAATACTTAAGTTGTTTGCAATCTTACTCATCAAAGAATAAGAAAGAATGAATTTTAAATAAACAATTTATGATATAAAAAGTGAAATAAAAATTATTTAAATAAAAATACCTCACTTAAAATTGTTGCGTATCAAATCAGTCTGACTAATTGAACATAAACTCACCCACATGGGGTGAGCTGGAGACACAATCCCGACTAAGTAGGTTACAAGATGGAACTTTTTTATGATAAATATTTTAATGAGTAGATGATAAATTTCAATTTATGATAAATAGTAGTAATAATAACAACTTTTAAGTTATTTTTATTGTTAGGACATATGTGATTCACTTGTTAAGAACATATGTCACTATTTTATGTAATTGGCTAATCATTTGAAAAAACGCACTTTACTTGTAATTGAGTAGATCTAGGTATTTTTAATACTTCAAGAAACTATGTTTCAAGATCAAGTGTTGAAGTCATCAAGTTTGTCCAAGAAACAAGCTAAGAAGTGCAAGTTCATTAAAGCTCGATAACTAGTATGTGTCGAAGTTTAAGAAGCTGTTTAGCCCGTGTGCTCGACAATTTGCTCGACACTTCCTATCTATCAAGGTTTAAGAAAGAATCAGAAATTCTGATCTGTTTTCTTGGAATCCATGAATGTGTCTTTGAGACTTCTTTTCTCCTAACCCTAGACATATAAAAAGATTATTTTAAGGGCCGTCAAAGTGTACACAAGTTGCACAAGCTTTGAGAAAAGTTTGTTCAAGCAATTGTGACCGGAGACAAAGTTTTGCCCTAGTTCATCTCTTTTGAAGAAGTTGTTGTGTTTGTGCATCGTAGGGTTTTGTGACCAAGTATCTTCTTAATCTTCATCGTGTGGATGAACTGAAAAACTTTGCAGCCAACAACCTTCTCTAGTTGTTGATTGAAGTCGCGTACTGGGATCCGCACAATTGGTTAGTCATGTACTTGGGAGCCATGCATCGAAAGAATAAATTGTCACTACAGAACAAGTCCAATTAGGTATTGGGGGTAAGGGTTCAACTGTAGGTTGGTATATGGTCTTGTGATTCTTTTATTTGTAACCGCTTGTTGTGATAATAGTGGAATTTTGGGAGTGATGACTTGAAAATCATCCAGTGGGGTTTTTGCCATGTAGGTTTTCTCCATTCATAAACAAATTACCGTATCAAATTTATTTTCCGCTGCATACTTAGTTTATTGGTGATTTGTTTGTACTACCACGCGTTTGCATGTTAATTAACTTAATTAATCAACTTGGCTAAATTAATTGGTTAATTTATCATAAGGGGTCAATTCGCTTTTGGCCTATCAAGTGGTATCAAAGCGGGCACACTCTGATTAGATTTAATCTTTATTATGTTTGATCCATTGACCCCTGTTTGTCATGGATAGAGGACAGTCATTAATTATACCTCCTTTATTTGATGGCACTATGTATACTATAAAGTACATATGAGAACTTTCTTGCAGTCTTTAGATGAAAAAGTGTGGTAGGATGTTGAGATAGGCTGGACCAAGCCAAAGGAAGTGCCGAGAGATTGGGATGATGCCAAGATTAAGGCGGCAAACTTCAATAGCAGGGCATTGAATGCTCTATTCAGTGCGGTCACCAATGAGGAATTTAAGAAGATATCCTCAACTGAAACCGCCAAGGAGGCTTGGATCATTCTCCAGGCAACCTATGAGGGAACAAAGGCTATCAAGGATTTGATTCTGAGGCTCACTACAAGTTTTGAAGAGATTAAGATGGAGGAGGATAAATCATTCGATGAGTTCTATGCCAAGCTCAAAGACTTAGTAAACTCAACATTCAATCTTGGGGAAACCATTCCTGAACCCAAGATTGTGAGAAAGGGCACTGGGAAGTGGGAATTGTGTAAATGGAGGTTGTTGATCAATATCAAAAGGGTAAAAACCCCATACCCATTAACTTAACAGATAGCCTCCTTAGCCTACCAAACCGAGAAAATTTATCTTGTATTGACCCTTTCACATAGTGTGGGTCCTACAAATGTGGGGGCCACTCCCATATGAAAGGATAGATACATGCATTTCTCTGATATTTGTAATACCTTCTCAAATCGACAAATAATGAATGTGCCACTACTGAAGCACCACCTGCCATAACTATTCAACAATAGCGGTTGTGATTCAAAATCATGGTATAACAAAAAATCAGCCATTGCTTTCACCAATATTATTGTTTTCACTTTATCATGTATTCACCCTTTCACATGGAGTGGGTCGTACAAGTGTGGGGTCCATTCCCATGTGAAATGGCGGATACATGTATATATCCGATACATGTAACACCACTTGAAACCAACGAATATTGAATACAACACCGCAAAAACACCACCCGCATCAACTATTCGACAATATAGGCCCCTCCACCGTTGTGGTTCAAAACCATGGACCATGGTACCACAAAAAACTAGCCGTTGTTGCTTTCACCAATATTATTGTTTTGACTTTATACATCAACAACAACAACACATTTTACATTCTTAGCACCTACCTAAATTTCTTTATTGTGCACATGGAGTTGAAAAAGAAACATTTCCAACAATGGCGGATCTAGGATATATTTTTGTGGACGTCAGTAAGAAGATACATTTTGGATAAATAAATAAAAAGAATCTTGTGGTCTATGTGATTTTCTTATTACAAGTTTGTCCATAGTAAGTACTAGCAAGAGAATAAAAGATATGAAGTGTTGCATTCACAACATTTTCCTATGGAACTCATTTGTTCTTAAAATAGAATGGTTAAATATAATTACGATATCTAATGTATAACATGTAAAGAACTATACTTAAGTTTTTTCCTAATTCAAATAATTTTAGCCTTTAATATTTATTTTGAACAAATTTGGGGTACACAAGAAAGGATGAAATTTAATCTAATGACGAATTTATTAAAATACACAAGTAATATATATATGGGTTATGTTTAAGTTATAGTTGAAGTACCTATTTGTGTTATTATAGTACTACATAATTTTTTATTAAATAAGTATTTTGACAAATCAACTATTGGATTACGTATTAATATTATACTCTCCATTACTTACAAAATATCAAACTAATCAAAGATTAATAACTATCTCACCATAATTTTTGTTAAAATTTCAAGTATTTTAAAATTTTAAGTAGAATATAAAATTATTGATCAAATAGTAAAAAATATTTGATTAACTTAATGTTTAGTCTGCATATTAAGAATAAAAAGAATATGTAACCCAATGACAAAATTCTTAAAATTCGCATCAACTTGTGCAAAAATTTTGGCCTATTTTAGTATAAGAATTGACTTTTCTATTTTATATATCCACTTTTCAAAACACCCCACATCAGATAATTAATTTTACACTACATTTCATTATATATCAATTTTATTGATTTTTTTTTTTTTCACATACAACAATTACCGCCCACTCTCTTCTTTCATCCTTGGGATATATAAATAAAAAAATTTAAGAACTAATTATAAAATGAATATTGTTAGTGCTTTAGCAAATTTGTAAATTTACATAGTTATAAACTCATTGACATAGGTCATTTTTAGGCAAAAATGTGTAAATTTTGTACATTTTTATATTATAAACCTACTGATATGAGTGTTCTTAAATAGGTTTCCAATATAGAATGGAGTAATTTATCTCAAAATGGAGGCACAAACCTCCAACTAATTTTCTTGAAGTAATTATGTTTCCATATACTTGAAAATTGAACAATAAGTCAATAAGTCTATATTGAAATAAAATTAAACTCTATATTATTTTATTTATACATTATACCATATAATTATCAATTTCATAACATTATATATACTGTATATTTTTATTATTGATAAATAGTGGATAGAAAAATATGGGATTTCAACCACATGATGATGTACCACAACATACTTTACTACTAGATTTAAAATTTATTATATCTTCTCATATAATAATAAACAAGGATAATCATAAAATATTTCCAAATGGGGGGTAATATATATATATATATATATATATATATATATATATATATATATATATACACATATATAAATCAAGCCTCTGCTAGCTCCACAATTTTCCATGTTTTTTTTTTTTTTTTTTTTTTTTTTTATAATTCTTTTTAATTTAGAGACACACGGTTATTTTCTGCCCTGCTTATATTAGTGAAAGCCTTCTTCTCTCTAGCCTCACGATAAAACCCTAAACCTCTTCTTCAAGAACTGACCACCACCGGCTTTAGGCACCGTTACAATTTGCACACCCAATAATATGTGCAGAGTGCTAGAGACATTCGCTACCCAAAAGTAAGTATCGTTATACCGTCATAACGCTCCCAATCAAACTCACAAACGCACTCCATCTCCTTTTTCTTCTTCTTCGTGCAATCTTATCTCCCATCTCAGTACTTAAGCCATCATGCCTTCAATTACCTTGTCGCGAATCTGTGGTTGTCCATCGACTCTAGGCTTCATTGCTGTACCAGTAGTATCTCTCTCTCTGTCTTTGTCTATCGGTTTAACTTGTGAACACTTAAGAGTTATACTAATACTAAACTACGAAATTTGTTCTTTGCTTTTGTTAAACTGCGTGTTGTACAACTATATTGTTGATTTGGTACTTTAGTAATTTAAACAAGGTTGAGTTTTATTTGTGGGTTTGCCGATTTTCAATAAAAGAAAAAGTAAATCTTGTGGCTGTAATTTCTTTACCGTGTAGTGTTGTGTTGTTGAGTAATGGGTGAATCAATCATCTATTTGTTGTGCAAAGTAAATATTATATAAGATTATAAAAAAAAGTAAATATTATATAATATAAAATCTATAATAGTGTTCCGTGTTATATGTTAATATATTTATATTTGGTTTTGAAATTTGCTTAATTGTTTGGCTGTTCATACATTATTCTTGTTCATACTAAATTTAGTATTATTATTATTATTTTAAAGTGTGAATAATTTATAGAAAAACCATTCACAATTCAGGCATATTTTAAAGGAAGAAATGTTCTAGATTCAAAAGATACGCTTTAGCCCTCTATTCCAAATGTTAGTTTTATTAGTTTTATAGTTTTACTTAAACTAAGTGATATTTGAATGCCAGTGGAATTTTCATAGTAAGGTTGTGTTTGAAATTGTAACTTTTAAATCAGTATGCTAGATTATGATACATTTTCGGTTACTAATATTGTTTGGTTCCTTAGCATAATAATTAGAACTTAGAAGCTATATGGGCGTGGTTATAAGAATATGTTTGTTCTAATCTTTGCCCTATACAACAATTCAATATATAACATTGGTTACACATTTTTGGATTGAATATTCACTTTAGGATGTTGATTATAATGAGAAGAATTTTGTCTAACAGGTCGCCATCTTTGTACTCTACCATTGAGCCCAAATATTGGAAAAAATGTTTCTTATAGGACCTTTAATCCTTCCTTAACAATTGTACTTGCTCTTGCCTATACTAAAATTTTCGACTTTTTAAATCATATTGTTTTCTTTCAAGGCCGCGCTATTACCCAGTCCATTAAATATCATTATTTATGTTTTCATACTAGAAGTTTGTGTTCTGGTAAATTTATATCTTTGTGGTAGGGAGTTTAATGAAAAGTTTTTAAAATTTCATATTTGATAGTTTTCCCGTGCATCGCACGGGTTAGTGACTAGTTTTTATTAAAGTTGAAAAGTAAAATGAAAAGGTAAAAAATCTTTAATACTCACTTGGGAAGGGCAAATAGTCAAATAGTCGGTCTTGGGAAGGGCAAATTTGAGAATAATTAATGAGTGATAGGCAAATTTGAGAATAAATTTGAGAAAGGTCTGTTCAAGCAAATTGTGACCGGAGAAAAAGTTTTGCCCTAATTCATCTCTTCTGAAGAAGTTGCTATGTTTGTGTACCGTAGGGTTTTGTAACCAAGCATCTTCTTGATCTTCATTGTGTGAATGAATTGAAAAAGTTTGCAGCCAACAACCTTCTCTAGTTGTTGATTGAAGTCACGTCTTGGGATCCGCACAATTGGTTAGTCATGTACTTGGGAGCTGTGCATCGAAAGGAGAAATTGTCACTACAGAACAAGTCTAATTAGGTATTGGGATAAGAGTTCAATTGTAGGTTGGTATAAGGTACTAGGATTCCTTTACTTGTAACCACTTGTTATAATGATAGCGGAATTTCGTGAGTGGAAACACGAAAATCACTGTTAGGGTTTTTGCCGTGTAGATTTTCCCCATTTGTAAACAAATCATAGTGTCAAATTTATTTTCCACATTGCATACTTAGTTTATTGGTGATTTGTTTGTGCTACCACATGCTTGCATGTTAATTAACTTAATTAATTCACTTAGCTAAATTAATTGGTTAATTTATCACAAAAGGTCAATTCGTTTTTGACCTATCATTTATGAATATAGAGAAAGGAGAATATTGAGGGGAAAAAAAAAGTGGACATGTTAGTGTTACTTGTATATCTTTTTGAGAACTGATTAGAAACTTTCATTAAAAATGAACCCAAAAAAAAAAAAAAAATAACAAAAAAATAACAAAAAACAAAGAAATGTATAAATCCCAGGTTTAACTATATGCAGTTAGCCAAGGAAAATAGCTACTCCAAGTGCAGTAAAAAACATCACTACACCAGGCCCCACACATAAAGCAGCTACTAAACCCATAAAATATTTTATACCATCTAATAAAATATTGTCACATCATTTTTTTTTTTTTTTACTTAAAACTCAATATATCCTACCACATTTAATAACATCTCAATAAACTCTCAATTCGGTTGAATTTTCAAATGGGTTTTAAAATTTATTGGGTATGGTTGTGCTTATTTATTAATGTGTGATAAAATGATGTGATATGTTGAGATTGGATAGTGTAAAACTTAGGTTTTACACCACATTCTTATAGAATTTAATCACTAAATTCAATTGTTATATGTGTTAACATAGATATTATATCAATGATAAAATATTTTAATGTATTAAGAAGGGAGCCGAATATCATAAATAAAAAAATAAAGGAAAGAAGAAGAGAAGGGAGCAAAATTCTATGCTATAGTAGTGAACAAAGCTTCCAAACCCGATAGGGTAGTATACAAGTTAAATGAGAGAAACCTGGACTTGGTTGGACCAAGTTAAACACAGATGGTTCTCACATGGCAATCCAAGGCTGGCAGGTGATGGGGGTCTTCTAATTAAGGAATTCTAAAGGGGAATAGGTTACTGGTTTTGCTAGATCTTTTGGGGTGACAATCAGTTTTTTAGCTGAATTGCTTTAAGGGATGGGCTTACGATTGCCCAATAGCTTGGAGTTACCTCCCTTTTTGTAGAATTAGATGCAGATGTTGTTGTAATTTTTTTTTTCCTAACCCTTTCTTCCAAAATCTTATGTTGTAACACCTCCTTGATGATTGCAAGAACCTATTGAAGATTTTCTCAACACAATAGACCGGCACATATTCAGGAATTTTAATTAGTGCGCTAATACACTTGTTAGATTTGGGACTTCTCATGAACAAAAGTTTGTTACTTTTATTAACCCACCATCTACGGTAAAGAATTTGCTAACTTTTGATAAAGTTGAGCTATTTTGTAATAGAATAATTTGCGTTTAATCTATACAATAGTCATTGGTTGAGTGATATTTTTCCCTTCCATAGGTTTTAATTAGTTCCCAATTTGAATCTTATTTACACGTTTTAAAAGAAATACTATAATTACTACAAATTTTACTATAAAGAACTTATAAACCGACATAACAATGAATGTAATAAAATCATATTCAACACATAATAAATAAAGGGTAATACTTGTTGCACATAAACTATTGTACAATTTTACAAACACCCTATTTTTTAATAGAAACTATTTACAAATTCAAAATCCTAACATGATTTCAGTTCAAAAATTGGATGCGTAAAACTATGTGTAACAAACACAACCCATACATAAATATCTTAAGGACAAATTTTGTCTACAAACTTGGTTGTAACCTAAAACTACAACTTTTTTAAAAAAGTTAACATTGCTACATATTTTGGAAATCGAACCATTGGATTGCAGATTCTTTACGCTCTCAAAGACACACATCAAATTTTGTACTAATCAAATGTTATTTGTTATATGATCTATAAACTTTTTTTTATGCAAAATTTCATTCTATAAGAATTTGCAATTTAAATAATTGATTGATAACATAATTATTGATTTTTTATCTTTTGGAAATTTTGCAAACATAGAGGACGTAAAGAGAAAATATAATCCGTTGGTAGATTTATCAAAATTTACATTCAATAAAAAAAAAATATTAAGTAAAGTTGTAGCATTAAGCTACGACTAAATTTGTAGCCAAATGTTATCCATATCGTACCATTTGTGATACGTTATGTAAATACGTGTAATAAAATTTGTAGTATAGGGCATATTACTTAAAAAAGAAAAAGAAAAAACACAACATTTTTTCTATCTTTAATAAATATTAATTACGATATCAGTATTGGTATAAAAAAAAAAAAGGTCAAAATCAGCAAGCCGTATTGTGTAGGTAGTTAGGGAAACGACAGTTGCATTCATGACCCCTTCTCTACGATGAAGTAATCGTACAGTAGTAGAAAAAGCATTATATATTGCCCTCCAAATTCATGCATACAAAGCGCAGAGCAGTATTGAAGGTACCTTAATAAGCTTAAAAACTATGGCTACCAAGCCAGGGATCTTGACTGACTGGCCATGGAAGCCTCTTGGGAGCTTTAAGGTATATTAATTGCTCCTCTCATGGATAATCCCTTCATTATAGGATCTGAGGATCACTTTTGATCTATATTAATAACTATTAGGATGCTATGAAAAAAGTTCACCATCATATAAGTTTAGTCTTTATTAGAATGGTTAATTTCTATATGTATATTTGATTTACTCATATGACAACACAAATTGTTTAAACTTGTTTCATATGATGCAATTGTTATTACAAATTTTTATTATATATTTTTTATAAGGGATATGTTAACTTTTAAAATATAAAACAAGATAATAATTAATAAATTTATTTATTATGTTGTTGATGCGATACTAGATACTAATTTGAAATCTTTGTTCCTTTAATATACATGCATTTTTAGTATTTTAACTTTCTTTTTGGCCTCTGGTTGGGAAGTATGTGATTTTGGTCCCATGGGTGGTTCATAGCACATACTCAATGATAGTCAAGGGAGAAGGCGAAACAGACCTTGTCTACTTTCTCACATTCCCGTTCCTTTTGGTGAGGATGATTCACAATCAGATATGGATTTCTATTTCTCGTTACCAAACAGCCAAAGGCAAAAATAGAATTATAGACAAAAGTATCGAATTCGAGCAAGTTGACAGAGAAAGAAATTGGTCAGTAAAACTCTTGCTTGCTTGCTGTCAAAGGTGCATGCTTCATGGTATATGTTCTTGAGATTCTTTGAGATTGAATAAGGTACTTCTTGAATAAGTGCCTCATTCAATCCCTAAGAATCTCTAGAAATATAATTTTGCATTTATTGGGTCCACATCAACTTATAAACTCAGCTTTTATCTTTTTTAAACTTTTACGTATAGTTTTTTAAAACCTTACTTTTTCCTATATCTTTTCATATTTTCGAAAAAAATTTAAGATATAAGTATATTTTAGCACACTTTCAGCAAAAAGTTTATAGTAAAAGCTAGATAAATTGTTCCTAAACGAACACATAGTACAAACACATATTTACTCACATCCATTGATATATTATTTTCATTAATATTACACTTCTTTCTTTCTATTTTTGGGCTTATAGGGATGACCAGATATTGTTGAATGGGATATTTTATATAGCATACATGACAATCCCTCAGAGTCATAACCTACCCTTGTGGAGAACAAATGGTGTGGTTATCACAAGTTTGCTTCATGCGGGTCCAATGGAGTTCCTCTACTACTGGTTTCACCGAGCATTACACCATCATTATCTTTACTCTCGTTATCATTCCCACTACCATTCTTCCATTGTCACAGAACCTATTACATGTAAGATAATTTTATTATGCTTGTTCCTCCAACAACAAATAAAGCTGAGGTTTGATGGGAATTTTTATTGAGCTAAGTTTAACGTATTTAAAAAAAAAAAAAAAATGATCCTCTTCATTTACTTAATAATATATGACAGAATATAGATGCTATGGAGTATATAAGCAATTTTATTTGGTTCAAGATTTTAAAAACATTGTAAAATAAGGTATAAAAAAATTAAATAGACATATCTACAAATATTGTGCGAATTTGAATATATATATATATATATATATATATATATATATATATAAAAGAAAGTTAGGGTTAATATAATGGCTATATATGTTAAGTTATTTCTTCTATTATATCCAAAGTTTATACCATATTTATGTTTTCTTAGTATAATATAATTTTATAAGACTTCTTTATAAAAATATATATTTACTGTATCTATATATTCAATTTTTATTTATGTTTACAAGAAAAATATATTACAAGTTAATGAATGACATGTTTTTTCTAATATATTTCTTCGTTCACCTATCTAACAAAAAAATTTGTCGGCGTTGGAAAATGCTAGGATTTGAGGAATTTGGGGTAGATGAATTCGAGGACAGCTAGGCCTCCTAGAACAGAGAAGGAAGAAAATAAAATAGGAAGAACAGAGAGGAAAATGTAGGTAAGGAAAACAAAAATCTTTTCTATATCTTTTGTACACCCACTCTACAAGTTTAATACCCTCAATAGCTCAGCAGTAACTAACTTCCTAATTGCCTTCTCAAGCTAGATGTAGAACTACCTTGCCAGCTAGCCAATCCAATCCTACTCATCCCTAACTAACTACATTAATTAACTCTGGTACAATACAATGCTAATGTAGATAAACTTCTAATACTAGTATATATACACTATGGTATAGGTATACAATGCCAACTAAGCAATTACAATATAGTCTATGACACAGCCACATTGTGTACTTCTAGCAGCACTGACACAGCACCGCCTCATTAGCACCACACGCACCCATCATCAGCACCATACACATGCAGTTGCATCACAGCAGCCCAGCAACATTAACATACCACACACACACACACACACACTCCTAACAGAAACAATTTTGTGTTCTCCATGTTGCTATAAAATAAAATAAAATAAAAAATTGGTTTTGTTTCAAGTACTAATTAACAAAACCAAAAGCATCCTTTGTTTCAAAGAAAAGAGGACGGGTTATTTACATTTCATTTGATTGGCGGAAACAAATTGAAAGTTAAGAAATGGCAATTCTAAGGTTCTCACTAACTACCAATTAATCCCCAAACATATTCCTTTCATTTCATAAACTAAATTTATTCTTAAATCTTGTTTATAAGATTGGTAAAAATAATTATTTTATTTATTCCTTATAATTTTTCATATAAATTTTGTGTTGTAGTCATTTTCCTATATTAGATAATTTAAAATATTTTATTTTTAATTCAAAAATATACATACATGAACATTATATAATGCAATAAGATCTAATAATCCACATTTCAGAATAATATAAATAGATAAAAAATTAAATATTATATTAAAAATGTTGATATTTAATGTACAGAATAAAAAAGTAAAATAATTTCATTGTCTTAAATAATGACACCTTAACAAAAGAAATAATTACACTATTAATAAAAATATTAAATTTGAGAGAAGTTGAATAATTTTTGTATAAATATAATATGAGAAATCTTTAATATGTCTATTGTTTATTTAATTATTAAAAAATGTTTCTTTTAAAGTGTAATTTTTTCTCGTACGATAAACAATAATTCTTTTAAAACGTAATTGTTTTTTTCTTGTACGGTCGAAATTCATTAATAATGATTTATTTTATCAATTTCTTTTAAAGAAACATGATTGTCACTATATATTCAAAACTAATTAGAAATTGATAAGTAGAGTTCAAATTCTTTATGTAATCATCTATTGTTCTTCATAAAAATATTTGTATTAGCAATGCAATCCTGTGACAATTACATAAAAAGCTCTCAAGGATTTAATATTATTTTAAGGCCAAAACTCTAAGGTTTAGCTTTAGGTGAATAAATAAATAGTTTTAAAATTGATACAATTGTTTTACTTCATGTTAACAACAATAATAGAAATTCACTCAAGTTGTAATTGAGACCCATTCAATGACTAATTAAAAATCATTTCATGTGAATTCTAAGTGAAATTTGAATTTGGAAAAAAAAATTATTGTAAAAATGAGTTATTCATGTGTAAAAATATGTAATAAATACAATATAATAAATATATGAAAAGTATTATGTTTACAATATTTTCATAACACTTTTACAAAAATTCATAGGTAGTAAATTTTTATTAGTTCCAATTTAAACATAATATTGAAATTACTTTTTGTTCATTAATAACAACCCATAACAACCTGCTACTTAAAATTTATTGTGAAAGTGTAATGAAATTATTGTAGACATAGCATTTCTCTGAATATATTATGTTTTGTGATTTTTTCCTAAAAGAATCATTTAATGTTCACATAATGCCTATTTATATATGTCTTGTATACCTGTTCTACAATTTTTCCCAAAATCGCAAAATCCTAATTCTTTTAAATGACATTGCGATTCCTTCCTTTTGATAAAGCCTATGTTTATTTCACAACAAAAAATAATAAAAATAATAGATCAATGGTTATTATACACACTAACACACGCCATAAATACATGTATGTTTTTAACTAAAATCGTGATTCAATTAAAAACATGCGTGTGTATGTAAGAGTTATTTCTCAAAATAATAATATGAGCTAACCAATTTATTGATTAACTAATATGGCAGCTGTGATTCATCCTTTCGCGGAACACATAGTATATTTCATGCTCTTCTCAATACCGATATTGACCACAGTGTTCACCGGAACTGGTTCCTTAGTATCCTTAACTAGTTATATTCTGTATATTGATGTCATGAACAACATGGGTCACTGCAACTTTGAGCTCATTCCAAAGAGGCTCTTCTCCATCTTCCCTCCTTTAAAATATCTCATGTACACACCTTCGTAAGTCTTACTATTTGTTCTACTTTTGTGAAGTCAATCTCTTGTGCATGCATGTATGTAATATCTATTGGCCATCTTTCCTTTTACACAATGGCCATTGCGGCAATTTTGAGACCTATAATGATTGTTTCAAAACGTCATTATAGGTCTTATTTTTATTACAGCAGTTTTGAGATCTATAACAGCGGTTTCAAAACGTGATCTTTCATTTCTTTTCTTTTTTTCTTTTTTTCTAGTGGCAGAGAAAAAAATGACTTGCCGACAAGAACATGCATGGTGTGTATTTTAACAGTAGTACTACATTCAATTGTATTGAAATGCTAATAACTAATAGTTAGCCATGTAGTGACCAAACCGCACCAACCCATTTTTTTTGTTAGACATCACTGTCCAATACCCAAAGTTTCTTACATTAATTACTCCTATCTTGTCAACTGAAGGGTTGTAGTTATCTTTGTTTGTTTTCTAAATTTAGTTTGTACGTGTAATGACTCCTTTCTTCTGTGTAGATCTTAATGGGTTTTTATATGACATGCAAATAACCTATGAGGTCGCATATATTCCTTTGGCTTTCGAACAATATTCTACAGTATGATCCAATCAGTCCAATTAGAGTTTGCCAACCAATTAAAAAAGCCAACAACTCAATTACTCAACCTCAATTCAATTCAAGTCAATGACCTTTCAATGTGGACAAAAGTCACAAAACTTTATTGGAGAACTTGATCGATTACAAAACAGCTCAATAGACAATTTTAGACACTTGTAGTGTTTGTATTGGGTCCAAAACTTCAATACGTGTTGTGTTTGTGTCCAGACACAAACAAATCCTTTCAACATCTCTTTCTCCACATCCCAAACTTACGGTGAAATTTTTTGTAAATCATGCAAATGAGACTCATTTATGTGAGTGGAAGGTATAATATACTAGATATATAATAATTTATTATAACTAGGATTAGAGATATTCATGATGGAGATCATGGTAGTCTATTTTCATGTTGTTTGTTTAATAATGAGCATTGCACCATATTAGAGGTATTGTTGTTTTACACACCATTCCACCTTCAGAAACACCCAAACCAACAAACCCACATCCAATTTCACAAATACTTTGGTGTCAACTTATTGTTGAATTTTAGCACTTATACAAAACTTCACCATGGGTACTTGCTAAAAAAATATTTAGGTGCATCAATTTCAATGTGACACTTAAAAGTATGTTGTGAATTTGGATGTGTACATAGTTAGGTGTGTTCCCTAACATTATTCTTTGCGTAGGGGTGGAATTACATCCACCCATGGTCCCAAGATTTTAGCTTTTCATAATATGTATTATTATATATTTGGAAGTTATGGCTCATAAACATAGGCGCTAGCCCTCAACAATGCCAAAGGATCTTCTTAAGTGGTTATGGAGAGAACTTTTTTTTCCTTGATTTCAATTTTTATCGTAAAATTTGTTCTTATATCTAGCTCTAAATTTTTTGAATCATCTATAGTTATGAAGACGTAATTATTTCCATTATAATTTTTTATTCACTTTTAGTAGGCTGTTTTGTTAAAATTCCACTATGAAGAAGCATGATAATAGATTAATTTCATTATATAATTGATTGTCATCTAGCATAACATTAGTAAGAGATAATATGTAATTTAAAAAATAATTTTTTACATGTCTAAAACAAACTGGACAAATTTTGTACACTTATTAGAGTTTGAAAATAATAAGTTCTCTCCCCAAAAATATTTATTTAGTGTATATATATACACATATCATAAGTATCATAACCATAATGCGGGATCCCAAACAAAATGTTTGGTTCCACCTTTGGTTTTTACAAATGACTTACACTAATACACACATATATATAGACACGCACACACATATATCATTAGCATAACGCAGGTTCTCAACCAAAAATTCATGGTTTCACCTCTAGGTTTACACACCCTTGGGAGAAAGAGAAACCTTACAACTGAAAGGCATTTGAGTTTTGTTAAAGTTTAGTTTGATGAAGTTGAGTTGAGTTTTTATTGATTTGAAACGCTTTAATTTGACCAGGATTCTATATCAGTAAATAGCAAAAGATATGTTCCTCGATATATTATCATAATCATTAGTATTATAATTATTATTAAATGAATTAATTTCATGAATGTGTATAATCTTTGACTCAACAGGTTTCATTCACTACATCACACCCAATTCCGCACCAATTATTCACTTTTCATGCCTATATATGACTATGTCTATGGAACAATGGACAAGTCCACGGACGCTGTATATGAGACTTCACTTGAAAGACCTGAAGAGTCACCAAAAGTGGTACATCTAACCCATCTGACCACATTGGAGTCCATCTATTATCTTAGGCTAGGATTTGCCACCTTGGCCTCCAAGCCCCACACTTCCAAATTGTACTTGTGGTTGATGTGGCCTATGACATCTTGGTCCCTGATCATCACATGGATCTATGGAAATACGTTTGTTGTAGAGGCAAACACATTCGAAAAGCTCAAATGGCAGTCTTGGGTGGTTCCAAGATACACTATACAAGTAAAAAAAAAAGAAAAACCTCTCTTTTTTTTTCTTTTAAGTTCTTCGTATCAACCATTTTTGTTGGCTAATATGCAATTTGATTCAGCTTGTTTTTCTCTAACTTCCTATTAAAAAAAAAATTGTAGTACAAGTTACAATGGCCAAGGGAAGCAATCAATAGCATGATTGAAAGAGCCATACTAGATGCTGAAATGAAAGGAGTTATGGTGCTAAGTCTAGGCCTACTAAATCAGGCAAGCAAATTCAAGTATTTATTTGCATATATCAAATGTATAAGATATCTTCTTCTCAAACTCATATGTGCATGCATGCATTTGTGTCCTCACAGAAACCTCATGGACCCTAATGTAAATTTTGCAGGGTGAGGAACTTAATAGGAATGGTGAGCTTTACATCCAAAGGTACCCTCAGCTGAAACTAAATCTGGTGGATGGAAGTAGTTTAGTAGTGGCTGTTGTGCTAAATAGCATTCCAAAAGGAACAACCGAAGTGCTCCTTAGAGGCAAACTTACTAAGGTTGCTTATGCCATTGCCAATACTCTATGTGAAAGGGATATAAAGGTTCGTTTTAATTGAAAAATCCTTACTCATTATAAAGCTTGGGTTGACTAGAGGAAGGCCTACATTGCAATGTTTATATTTTTATTTGTTGAAGGCCAAGAAAATTTGGAAAGTGCACCAACCTAATTTACGGCTGAATACCAACTGTTCAGGAAAATACACCAACCAAATTGGAAAAGTATGACCCGAGTGATCAGAAAAATCAAATGGAAAAGGAAGGCAACATTTTAATAATAAATTCAAATTAAACAAACGTGGGGATTATATTCCCCACATGTGTATATAAACAAAGCACAACAGAAAAATTAAAGATAAGAGATTGTGGATATAGAGAGTCCGTTTGACATGAGCTTATTTGAGTTTTTAGCTTTTTTTTTTTGTACTATTCATGAGTTTTATTATATTTTTTATTATAATTCAGTTAGCTTTTAACTTTTTTTTTTTGTACTATTCATGAGTTTTATTATATTTTTTGATATTATTTATAGGTCTCATTGTACTATTCAGTTAGCTTTTAACTTTTTTTTCTACACTTTTAACAAAAAGTTTTCTTTTACTTAATAAAAATTCCCAAACGAAAAATGTTTCTTTTGAACCACTTAAAATTTGTGTTCCATTTTCTTTTATTTGTCTCTCTATCTTGAATTTTTTACATTATATTTATGTTGCTTATCTTTTATATATATAAGAGAAAAAGGAGAAGATCATTTTCCTGGCATTTTACCCTTAATTTAAAAAAAAAAAAACCAATTTAAAATTTGTGTTCCATTTTCTTTTATTTGTCTCTCTATCTTGAATTTTTCAAATTATATTTATGTTGAGTTATCAAAAAAATTTTTAGTTTGATTATATTAGCCCTATAGTATTTTTAATATATATATATAAAAGAGAAAAAGGAGAAGTTTTCATTGAAATTTTTTATAAGTGTGATTGGCACATATTTTTTTTTTTTTGCCCTATAGTGACGTTTTAGATGGGGTCAAAGTTTTCTTGCAAAATTTTTTATAAAGAATGCCCTAACTAGGCCCTATAGTGACATTTATAGCGTTTTACCAAAATTTTTTTTATAAATCCCACAGGTTCAAGGGCCCTAAGTGACATTTTACTAAGAGAAATCGATTTTTCTACGAATCGAGTATTTTAAACAAATTTGTTTTAATTTTAATATCCCAATAAGTTTCCATATTCAAATATTCAAAAGGCTAGAATCTCCTTGAAACCCACAAGCTCACTTTTTTTTATACTGAGATCAAAGGCTCAAAGAATATAACTAATCCCTCGGACAATATATAGCATGCATTGAATAATTACTAAGAGAAATCCTTTTAAACAAATTTGTTTTCTTTAATATATAAGTCCTTTCAAAAAATTATTCAATATTTTATATGCAGTCAATATGTAGGGTAAAAGGAAAAATTATTCAATATTTTATATACTATTTTCTCTCATATTAATTGTGAACCATTTTATAAATATTTCTGTCAAACTTCATATTAATTATTTGCGAAGAGAAGATGTTGTTATCTGAGTTTTTTATTAATTATTTGGGAAAACTTGCTATAGCTATCTATGCTTTTTCATCCCATCTGTAATAAATAATTAAATATAATTGTATCAGGTGGCAACATTATACAAGGACGAGTATGAGAAGCTTCACTTAAGGCTTACCACCAAGATGAAAAGTAACTTAATACTTTCAACAAGTTATGCTCAGAAGGTAAAATTTGCAACCATTTCATGTCTTCTTGTGACAACAACCTGTTGTCCTTTAATCATTTTGGATTTAAGAAAGAAAAAAGCAGGCTTTTGTTATGAGTATTGAGTAGTATTATTGTGCCAGTTAAAATTGACCTTTTTTTTTCATGGTTGATGTATAGTGAATTAGTTATCCACGTATAATATTGAGACATTATTAAAAATGCACTTTTTACAGCAAATACAGTTTACTGAAAAAAAAAAAAAAAACACAAAGGGAACTAACAATTTAGAACACTTTGAAATGACATAACTAGTTTTGCAGACATGGTTAGTAGGAGATGGATGGACCGAAGAGGAACAACTGAAGGCATCAAAAGGAACATTAGTCATTCCTTTTTCTCAATTCCCACCAAAGAAAATGAGCAAAGATTGTTTCTATCATAGCACACCAGCAATGATCGCTCCCAAATCTTTTACGAACATTCACTCTTGTGAGGTTAGCAATAAACTAACATTTTCTTTTCCTTTACTATTAGTGAATTGACACTAATATTTATTTGCGAATACATCAAAATCTTTAACTAAACAACAACATCACAAAACATTTTTCATTTTACCTTTTGGTTTGTTGGAATGTTTCATTATGGAACAGAATTGGCTATCAAGAAGAGTGATGAGTGCTTGGCGTATTGCTGGGATATTGCATGGTTTAGAAGGATGGAATGTGCACGAGTGTGGGGACTCCATGTTCAACATCGAGGAGATATGGCAAGCAAGTCTTCGACATGGTTTCCAACCATTAACGATGCCCAACTGATCATGCTTAATTTGAGCTTGGTCTAATATAAATAAGAGTGTAAATCTATTTGTTTAAAAAGATTTTTAAGATGATAGATTTGACACTATATTAGAATTCTACAATAAATACTAGATGAAATATTATCTATGTCATTATCTAAATGATGATTTATCCTAATTGACCATGTATCTGAAACTGTGACTTTATTTTTTGAATTTATAGGGTTCGAATAATTGTGGACACAGTCATGACATTGGTATGTATTATGAGGTATTTTTGACTCTTTTGAGAGAAGATGGAAATAGTAAGGTCTGGGTCCATTTCGCTTTCACTGAGTTCCATTTTTAATTTGACCCTAAAAAGTGTAGCCAGCCCAACTCAAACAGACCTATTTCCCCAACCCAAGATCAAAATCTCCTAAGCTGGGCTTTTGTAAGTCCATGTATGTCTAACACTAGTTCTCTCTATATAGAAACTCTACTTAAGGTTTATTGTAATTCAGTGAATTGAGATTATAGCGAAAATATAGTTGCTAAGGTTTTCTTTTTGTAACTATAGATCGTCAAGTTGAATCAAGTAAACCTTGTATTCTCTCTCTCTCTTTCTTCTCTCAAATCTTTCTTCACTCTCAAATATATATATATATATATATATATATCTCATAGGAATTAGAAAGGGAGGGATCCCTTATCAAAGAGTTTAACATATAGTGGATCATTTTGCTCAGATCACTTATCATTTTGCTCAGTCCTTTGTCTTGAGGTGAGAAGCCTATTATGAAAATGGATATCTGTCTTCTCAGTCACCGACAAGATAGTATCCATTCATTTAGCTATCAATCTGAACTTTATGGTTGGATTTTCTAAAATATTCAGCAGGGTTGATTCGATATTTTACTGGATCTACCCTTCTACTTCTATTTCTTAATGGGTACTGTAAATTTTTTTTTTTTTTTATAAGTACTGTAAAATATTTCATATTACATTAAAACACTTCAAAGTAAATAAATTTGAAGCGTAAGATTATTTTACAGTTGTTTCGGCCAATGTTCTTTCCAAGCAATTCTAAAATATTATTCATCCATATTGAAATGAATGATCAAATTTACCATTTTATCAATAATTTAAATACATTTAAAAATATAATTTATTAGTCATTTCAAAATAATTGGACAGGATTATAGAAACTCGACCATGGAATTACCTATATACACTTTCTTAATCCTAACAGCAACAATCTATGCCTATTCAGATGCTGTAAGCAATTATCAAATAAGTAAAATATTGCTAAAGGAAAACAAACTAAATGAATGAATTGATATGCAATACATTATTGAGGGTATGCTGTTACATAATAAGAAACAAACCTATAAAATATGCCTTGAGTTTTCACCCAAAACCAAGGAAATTTCAAGGTTGATCAGTGGATTAAATATTTTCCCGAGAAAAAATTCCAATACTGAAAGAAACTGGGGGAGCAGACCTAGATTACGCTGACGATGATTTACAAGACAGACCTGATTTCTACAAAGTGGGCAAGTAGAGTTGGACTCCAACCATATGTCAATGCAATTAACATGGAAGCAATGGTTGCATTTGGGCAATTTTCGGAACCTTTCGCCGTCCACAACTTCACGAAGGCACACCACACAGTATAAGATGTCCTTGTTGCCAGAAGAACTGTGGTGGAAGGTGAACATAGGGCGGCGGTGATGGTTGTGCCAGAAATTCTTTGAGCAAAAATGGATGGTGAAGAAGATGAATAATATTGTGATGATGATGACTATGATATGCTTGCAACTTGTTGTGGTCAATGTGATGACTACGGAATTGGCTATTTTGACCATCAACTCTAAATAATACTCTTTCATTTGTCTTCTACCAAACTTTCAATGTTCTCTTTCAATCTATCTCTCTTTCTCACAGACTCATGCACATGAATGATGGAACTATGGAAGATGGGGATGATATATATGCCTATTAATATCTGGGAATACATAGTTATATATAACTTTAGTCTCATCAGAAGACTTTGGTACTAGAAATGAAGACTTTGGTTGCACCTCATGGGGTCTCCTCCCATCTTGTTTGGCCATTTGAAGTAAGACTCATTTTTTATCTTCTCCAAGACTTGATGTTTTGGCTCTCGAAACACTGTGTTAACCACCCGAGGAGCCGTAGACCCAGATTGCCCAGCAAAATCCCTTCGGGGTCTATTATTATTGTATCTGTCCGACTTGAAATCCCTCATGTCCCGAAGGATAACCTTAGCCTTTCCTTTCCCTTGCTGCTAGTCTTCCTCAACCCACTTGTATTCATCAATACGATCCATAAGCCGACACATACTCCTTACCAACTTCTTGGTCAAGGACTTTCTCAAATCATGCTCGGCAAGCAAGGTGACCTTAAAAGTCCGTATAGTCACGTTATCAAAATCCTCGTCAATCTCATTGAACATCTCCTAATATCTATTTGAGTACGTTTTTAGGGTCTTTCCTTTTCACATGGCCATAGACAGTAGGGAATCTAAGGGCCGAAGAACCCTACTGCACGTAATAAAGTGAGATCCAAACGCCCGAGTGAGTTCCTTAAAAGAATTAATAGAACTTGCTCCTAAGCCATCAAACCACCTCATGGCCACATGCCCTAAACTAGAGGGGAACACCTTGCACATCAAGGCCTCATTCTTGGAGTGCACAACCATTCTCTGGTTGAAGTGGCTTATGTGTTCATCGCATCATTTCCCAAGCCTTTGGAAGATGAGTTCTTGTTTCTACGCTCATGGTGGTAGTCCTCATCATACGAGAAAGAATCACTAGGAGGAGTCCTTAAACTGGGTCTATAACTACCGTCCTCATCATCGTAAGAAGAGAAGTCAGAATTGGAGGGAGTTTGCCTTCGCCTTTCATGGCATAACTTCCTCTTTAAATGATCAATCTCTAGTTGCATGGCTCTGCTATTCTCCTCATGAGAAAGGTGGTTCCCGCATCGAGACTAGCTCCAACCAACAAAATGATCTAGACGTTGGGATCCCATAGATTCCTCTAGATTCAGACCTGAACCTACCATAGTCAAACGTCAAACTCACTAAAACACAAAAAATTCCCCACAAATAGCGCCAATTGTAAGGACACAATTTGAGTCTTAAGCCCAAAAGATAGAAGGATTTAGGCCCAAAGAGCCTAATACAATGAATTTGTAGAGAGTGAGTTGGATAACTAAGCTCTAATGAGTTGAATAACAATTATAGTGGATCCAAATGACAATAAAGTAAGAAAAGGCAGGTTTTATCTAGAGAAAATTGTCCTTGAATTTGGATACAACATTCTTATTACTACTGATATTTCTCTTTCAATTCTTGAGGCCTCCCTTCTATTTTATACCAACTTTTCCTTTTCATCTATCCTTGATATCAAATTGTTGGTGTTGATCCTTGTCTCATCATCACCTCCCTGAAGTCTTTCTCAACACAGTTTAAGGAGATCAGTTCTTGTATATATCCTTGAATTTGGATACAAGTACAGTTCTTATTGCTATAGTATTTCTCTTTCAATTCTTCGATCCCTTTCTCTCGGGGCCTCCCTTCTATTTTATACCAACTTTTCCTTTTCATCTCCACCCTTCACGTGCATATCAAATTGTTGGTGTTGATCCTTGTCTCATCATCACCTCCCTGAAGTCTTTGGTAGTAGCTATAAGGCTAAAAACTACTATTCGGGTATCACTTCCTCATTAATGTGGCTAAAGAGTTAGCTGCGAAGCATTCAATGTAGTGGTAGTAGTTTTTCCTTAGATATTTCATAGACTCTCTCTCTATCCTGTTCCTTCCTGATACTTATCCTCATCGGTGGAATGGTCCGGAACGTAGCTCATAATGGTAGACCGCACCTTATGACCTCGGCTTTGCTCAACCAAGGAAGAATTCCTTCTCGAACCATTCTTTTGGACCATCATGATCAGACCTCACCCCTTCACTTACCAACACGGATTCTTATGACAGTATTTATCATCCTTGGACTACTCAATGTCCTCTGACTGGGCCATTGGCCTAATATACACATAAATATATATATTCCTAGGCCTATCACCCCTACACTATATTATATAATTTAAAATATTTTATTTTTAATTCAAAAATATACATACATGAACATTATATATTGCAATAAGATCTAATAATTCACATTTCAGAATAATATAAATAGATAAAAAAAAATTAAATATTATATTTAAAATATTTAAAATGTTGATATTTAATGTACAGAATAAAAAAGTAAAATAATTTCATTGCCTTACATAATGACACACCTTAACAAAAGAAATAATTACACTATTAATAAAAATATTAAATTTGAGAGAAGTTGAATAATTTTTGTATAAATATAATATGAGAAATCTTTAATATGTCTATTGTATATTTAATTATTAAAAAATGTTTCTTTTAAAGTGTAATTTTTTCTCGTATGATAAACAATAATTATTTTAAAACATAATTGTTTTTTATTCTTGTACGGTCGAAATTCATTAAAAATTATTTCTTTTATCAATTTCTTTTCAGACTTTGGAAAACAGTGTGAGAGGGAAAAAAGCAAGCGTTTCCATCAAATAGAAAAATATACAAAATAAAGAAACATTATTGTCACTATATATTCAAAACTAATTAGAAATTGATAAGTAGAGTTCAAATTCTTTATGCAATCATCTATTGTTCTTCATAAAATATTTGTATTAGCAATGCAATCTAGCTTCTAACAATTACATAAAAGGCTCTCTAGGATTTAATATTATTTTAAGGCCAAAACTCTAAGGTTTAGCTTTAGGTGAATAAATGTTCACAATATAGTTTTAAAATTGATACAATTGCTTTTTTTTTTTTTTTTTGAGAAAAATTGATACTGTGGGGTCAAAGAATTTGACAACCCCAGCCCACCTTATACTAAGCCCAAGACCCACGCCAAGGAGGAAGAAATGTCCGAGGACAAACGAAGAAAGCTCAAATTGCCAAGAAACATCGTTGAGGACAACCCCATCCTCGGCCAACCGAGATCCTAGAAGGGAAGAACGGCATGCCATCAAAGACAGCAGACCTCCCATAGCATCCCAAGAAAAAGGACAAGTACAAAGAGGGACATCCATGGGAACATGGTGGAGGAGCAATCAAAGGAGAAATCGTCATCTCTCGCATTAAATGCCCACAACTAACATTTTGGCCACATTAATGAGGAAATGACCCCGAACAATAATGTCTTGGTTGCTGCAACACACGAAGGTTTGGGAAGATGGGCGATGGGACGAACACTCGAGTAGTTACCCGCATGATCAACGGACGGAGGGCCAAGATCAACCGGAAGGGGGTATATAATGTGAGAAATCCTCCGAAGGGGGATCGGAAATTAGAAAGGGAGAATACGATAGTAATTTGTATGATCTTTGAAACCTTTGTAACCAAGCACTAAAGAAATAATAGGAACATCAAGTTCCTTGGATGGGGATCGAGGACAGAATTTCATACTTTAATCCACGTTCTTGTTATTCAATCCATTCATAACCATGTCTAGTTGTTGTAATCCTCACTAAGGCCTAGTTCTTAAACCCATTCTCTATAAATTTATTGTATTGGGATAGTTGGGCCTAAGTCCACACATCTAATAAAAAAATGCTCAAACCCAGTCCCTACAATTGGTGCCGTCTGTGGGAAGAACTTGTGTGTTAGTAAGGTCAACAATTAAGCATGGTAGGATCAAGCCCTCATCAGGCAGGCTCCCATCGGCTGAATCGGATAGATCCTAACAACAAGGTAACTTTCCCAACCCCGAGCATGATCGAAATGAAGAGATTGAAAGGTTTCGCGAGGGAAGTGTGCACACCACTCAAACCAGTAGATGCCACTCTCGTGTGGGCAGTCACGTTCTCCAGAGACAAAATAACAACCGGGCCATGCAATTAGAAGAAGTTAGGAGTCACGTATCCCAAAGACAGAATGATAAGCAGGCCATGCGGCGAGAGATAGACGACTTGAAGAAAAGCTCCGCCATGCACAACGAAGGCAATCTCATCCTAGCCCTAACATGCCCTCCAATGATGAAAGCGATGATGACTATAGGCAAAGATCGAGAACTTCTCCAAGCAAGACCTTCTCTCTTGAAGAAGAGCACTATCGGAGGCACAAACTTAAAAGCCCATCTCCTAGGGGCTTGGGAAACAATGCCATGAGCGGGCCTTTGGATCGACTTTCCAAATCACCTTTCACGCGCCACATAGAAGGAGCTACACTTCCACAACGATTCCAACAGCCAACCTTCACCATTTATAACGACAAAATAGACCTCGTGGAACATGTGAACTAGTTTAACCAAAAGATGGTTGTCCATTCTAAAAACAAGGCACTAATGTGCAAGGTTTTCCCATCTAGCTTAGGACCAGTGGCGATGAGATGGTTCAATGGCTTAAAGACGAGTTCCATAAATTCTTATAGGCGACTAACCCAAGCCTTTGGCTCCCGTTTCGTTACAAACAACAGAGCTCCTTAGCCCTTGAGTGCGTTATTATCGTTATCCATGCATGATGGAGAAACTCTAAAGGCCTACTCAAACACATATTGGGAGATGTATAATGAAATGGACGACAATTTTGACGATGTCGCCATCAGCACCTTCAAAAATAGTCTCCTAGCCGAGCACGGCTTGAGGAAGTCTCGGACTGGCAAGCCTGCCACCGGTGTGCGCCCGGTGATGGATCGGATCGATAAGTATAAACGAGTAGAGGAAGACTAGCTGCAAGGTAAGGGAAAAGAGAAGGTTATCCCTCGGGAGAGGAGGGATTTCAAGTCAAACCGATACTACAGCAACCGCCCGAGGAGAGATTTCGTAGGGCAATCCGAATCAACCAACACGCGGACTATCAATATCGTATTCCGAGAACCAAGACATCGGGTGTTGGAGAAAATAAAAAACGAGCCATACTTTAAGTGGCCGAATAAGATGGCGGGAGAGTCCATCAACGAGACAATCAGAACTTTTATTGCCAATACCACCAGGACCACGGACATACCACGGAGAACTGCAGGAACCTCTGGAACTATCTAAACCAGCTAGTCCGAGAGGGAAAGCTAAAGCACCTTCTACTTCATCCCGGTGGTCATCAAGGCCAGACCTATCGGGAACCCCAGAGAGAGATCGCCCTAAGGCCACCCGTAGGGACGATCAATGTAATCTTGGCGCGCGTAGGGAAGATCAAGCACGCGCCCTTCACGAATGTTAACCGTGGCTCAACGCGTCGCCGAGGAGTCAGCCGAGATCGAAGAGGGATATAGAATGAATTTTCACCTAATCTTGAGTTTTTCAAAAGAAGACAAGATTGAAACCACCCAACCCCATGACAATGCACTGTTGATCACTCTCAGAATCGGGGACTAAAATGTGAAAAGAGTGATGGTGGATGGTGGCAATGGTGGGAAGAGACTCTAATGTATAGATTGAAAATGAGGTTATGTATCCCAACCTCTACAATGGGGTGAAGTTAAAACCGAAAGATTTGATGCCCTATAACTCCCCTTTGATGAGCTTCAACGGGAAGCTTGTTATTCTAAAGGGCATGATTAGGCTACCCATCCGGAGTGATCCCGCCCAAAGATAGTGGAGGTGAACTTTATCGTGGTTGACACCTACTCTCCCTATATAGCCATCGTCGGTAAGCCCTAACTCCATACCTTGGGGGTTGTTACCTCCTCCTTGCATCAGAAGGTGAAATTCCCATCAAGGGACCATAAGGTTCTCGAAATCCGCGGTTGCCAAACCACGGCAAGGCAGTGTGTGGTAGTTGCCATCTCACATCGGCTCGATGCGGAGTCCACGGCCTCTGCTAAAAAGAACTTATAGCAATCAAAGGCCCCGGTGTCGCTCCCGATACAACCGCCGAGGAGGCAAAATGCGAAGATCTAGAGAAGGTGATCATTGGTGATGACTCGAAGAAGTTCTTTTCGGTAGAAGCTCGGCTACCTCTTCAGGAGAGGGAGGAGTTAATTGAGTTTCTCAAAAGAAATATTGATATATTTGCATGGGATGCCTGCGATGCTCTTGGGATTGATCCAGCCTTCATCTGTCACCACCTTAATGTCAACCCGTCCATCACTCCCAAGAAGCAACCATCTAACCCGTCGCCCATTAAGAGAGCACGCCAATGCAATTAAGGACGAAGTGGCGAAGTTTAAGCATGCGGGGGCTATCAAAGAGGGTTTTTACCCTGAATGGTTGGCCAACACCATGGTGGTCAAGAAGAAAAGTGAAAAATGGCGGGCTGTGTAAACTTCACGAACCTAAATAAAGTATGCCCAAAAGACCCGTTTCCCATGCCTTGGATAGAACAGCTGGTGGATGCAACAAAAAGTCATCCTCGGATGAGTTTCTTGGATACCTTTCAAGGCTATCATCAAATACCACTAGCCCTGGAGGATCGGGAGAAGACAGCCTTCGTGACACCTCATCGGAAACTACCATTACAAGATAATGTCGTTCGGTCTGAAGAATGCAGGGTCCACTTATCAAAAGATGATGATGAGAATATTCGAGCCGCAGTTGGGCAAGAGCATCGAAATCTATCTTTGATGACATGGTCTTTGAAGAGTAAAGTGGTGTCCGAGCATTTAGGAGACCTCGCATACAAAGCACCTTTGATGTCATAAGGAAGCACAAGCTACGCCTAAATGCTTCCAAATGCTCATTTGGCGTGGGATCAGCAAGTTTTTAGGCTACATGGTTACTCATAGGGGAATTGAGGTTAACCCACGACAGATCAAAGCTATTAATGATTTAAAACCACCGCAAAACGCCAAGGAGGACCAAAAGCTTATTGGAATGATCGCAACCAACAATGAATCGATTCATTTTATGTGATTTTTGGTCGGCGGATAGATGCAGACCATTCTATCTCTTGATTAACAAGTGGAAAAGATTTGAGTGGTCTAAGGACTTTATTATGGCCTTCCAACAACTCAAGGAATACCTATCCCGGCCACCTATCATGTCCAAATCCGAGGCCGATGAAGTCCTATACGCGTATATTGTTATTGCTCCTCATGCTGTGATCTTGGTGCTAATGCGGGATGACAATGGCCTTCAAAAGCCAATCTATTACGTGAGCAAGTCGCTACATGAAGCCGAGGTCAGATACTTATCCTTGAAGAAAGCCATACTAGTTGTGGTCCATGCCACGCGAAAGCTTCCCCATTATTTCCAAGCCCACATAGTGGTTGTTTTAACCTAACTACCCTTGAAGTCCTTACTTCGAACTGTTGATTACACTGGAAGGATTGCCATATAGGGCACATTAAGGAGCTTTTGACATCAAGTACATGCCTCGGACCTCCATAAAGGGCCAGGTCCTAGCTGACTTGATGGCCGAATTTGTTGAACCACCCAAAAATAGTAGCAGAGGAGCGAAGCATGGATGGAAAATCGGTTGGGGTAATCTCTATGCCATGACCCCCATGTTGGAAAGTATACGTTGATGGCGCAGCAAATCGGAGGGGGTCGAAGTGGGGTTAGTCCTAGTATCTCCTGAGAAGACTATCATAGAGAAATCCACGAAACTTGAGTTCTCGGCCACGAATAATGAAGCCGAGTATAAGGCCTTGTTACAAGGAATGGCCATGGTGTAAAAAATGGGAGGAAAAGCAATAGAGATGTTCTTGGACTCGAGATTGGTAGTGGGCCAGGTAAAGGGAGAATTGGAAGCCGGAGATGCGAGGATGCAAGAGTACTTAAGCCAGGTCAAACGCTTGCGGTCGGACTTCGATCTTTTTTAGCTTGTCACACGTCTCCAGAAGTGGAAACACCCATGCAGATTCATTGGCCATGCTTGCTACCTCCTCGGAGGAGATCGCCTCAAATTATTCTTGTCGAGCATCTAGATAGAACAAATGAAGTTGCAAAAGGCATGGTCCATATCCATGAGGTTAGAGTGGATCCTAGCTGGATGGACCCTATAGTGAGGTTCCTCAAAGATGATATCCTGCCCGAGGAGAAGTCAAAGGCTGAAAAAATACGAAGGAACGCTCCGGTTCGGCTCCAGGATTGGTTGTCCGAGGACCACAAATTGTATAAGTGCTCCTATTTCTGGGCCATATTTTTTGTGTATTCACCCCGGAGCATTCTAAGCATGAGTCATCCTCGGATGAGAATATTGCTTGAAAAGCTGCACGAAGGGATCCGTGGGAGTCATCGGAGGAAGATCTGTTGCATCAAGCCATTGTTAAGAAGGAAGTCCTAGAATATTGGTGGTCGGGGATGATCTCTATGCCATGATCTCTGTTGCATCAAGCCATTGTTGCACGAAGGGATATTGGTGGTCGGGGATGAGGAAGGAAGTCCTAGAATATGTTAAGAATGTGACCAATGCCAAAGGCTTGCCCTAAATAGTCATCAACTAGGAGGGGTCCTCAACCCTTTGTCCAATCCGTGCCCGCCGCCCGTGGAGCCTGGATATTGTAGGCCCTTTTCCCAAGGCAACTGGATATAAGAGATATATGTTGGTAGGCACAGATTACTTCACCAAATGAGTTGAAATTGAACCATTGGCCAACATCAAAGATATGGATGTTAAGAAATTCATCCGGAGAAACATTGTTACATGATTCGGGGTCCCTCGCACCCTCTTTTCAAATAATGGACTCCAATTTGACAACAAAACTTTAGAAACAAATCTTGTTATGAATTGGGGATCACTAACAAGTACTCAACTCCAACTTATCCTCAAGGAAATGGACAAGCCGAGGCTGTCAATAAGGTCATAGTCAATGGGCTTAAGAAGAGACTGGATGACGCCAAGGGAAGATGGGTAGAAGAGCTGCCACACGTCTTATGGACTTATCGGACTACACCACGGGGGTCAACAGGGGAGACACCTTTCGCCATGACCTATGGGGTTGAGGCAGTTATCCCTCTAGAGGCAAGCTTCCCAACACCGAGGACGAGCTCATTCACTCCAAGCAGTAATGATGAACTACTAGGGAAGAGCCTAGATCTGATCGATGAACGAAGAGAAAAGGCACGATCTAGTTGGCCTGTTACCACCGGAAGCTCAAGTAGGGATATGACGTCAATGTGAAGTCGAGACCACTAGCACCAGGGGACCTAGTGTTGAGGAAAGTTGTGGATGCGCAAAAACCCATCTTAGGGAAAGCTAGGACCTAATTGGGAAGGACCATACCGAGTTACTTGATAGCAAGAATAGGTGCATACTACTTAGAAGACTTAGATGAAAAAGCTATACCTCGTCCATAGAATGTAAATAACCTAAGAAGGTATTATTACTAACAAAAGCATTTCTCTAATTCAAATTTTAAGTCCATTATGATTATATGTCTTGTATCTTGGCAACCATCTAAGTACTAGACAGAACCAAGGTCTTGCATGGTCCTCGGACTCAAACCTATGGGGAAACTAGTTACTTCAAGAAAATCTTAGTACTAGACAAAATTAAGGTCTTGCATAGTCCTTGGACTCAAACCTATGGAAAAACTAGTTACTTCAAGAAAAATCTAAATACTAGACAGAACCAAGGTCTTGCATGGTCCTCAGACTCAAACCTATGAGAACTAGTTACTTCAAGAAAATCTAAGTACTAGACAGAACCAAGGTCTTGCATGGTCCTTGGACTCAAACCTATGGGAAAACTAGTTACTTCAAGAAATATCTAAGTACTAGACAAAACTAAGGTCTTGCATAGTCCTCAGACTCAAACCTATGGGAAAACTAGTTACTTCAAGAAAAATCTAAATACTAGACAGAACCAAGGTCTTGCATGGTCTTCGGACTCAAACCTATGGGGAAACTATTTAAAATTCATTCTTTCTTATTCTTTGATGAGTAAGATTGCAAACAACTTAAGTATTGTATTTTTGATGTTTTGTTAAGATTTACTTTTTCATTTGATAGTATAACTAAATGAATCCAAATTATTTGTCTTAACTTAAATACTCTACCCTATACTTTATCAAACAAATCAAGCCATGTGGAAATTATTTATTAAACACAAGCGGAAGGGTTAAACGGAGTCAATCTCCTCAGCCTCCCAACTCAAGTTCCAAACCAAAATAAATAATCACAACGGATGCCTGACAGCACCACCATCAAAATATCCAATCACAACTGAATTCCACCACCAAAGTCACTACTAGAGAAGATGACGAGAATGAATCTCGTCAACCACTAACTCCTATTCCAGTACACCCAAAAAAATCATTGGACCACCACCCATGGTGATGTAACAAAATTCTCTGCCCATACCCAAAGCAAAGGAGCCCATCACTTAATTTTTGCTTTATACATCATAGAAAGCAAAGGTACCTACAAATCCCTTAAGTCCAAATCTGTAATGGATAGATTTGGATTCCCGTTGCAGTGTGAAGAAAAATCTCACATGGGTTTTGTGTGGAGTAATTAATGTAAGAAACTTTAGGTATTGGACAAGTGATGTCTAACAAAAATAAGGGATGGTGCGGTTTAGTCACTACATGGCTAGCTATTAGTTATTAGCATTTCAATACAATTGAATGTAGTACTACTGTTAAAATACACTCCATGTTCTTGTCGGCAAGTCATTTTTTTCTCTGCCACTAGAATTTATTGTGAAAATGTTATGAAATTATTGTGGACATAGCGTTCCTCTAAACATATTATGTTTTGTGATTTTTTCCTAAAAAATCATTTAAAGTTCACATAATGCCTATTTATACATGTCTTGTATACCTGTTCTACAAACTTTCCCAATATCTCAAAATCCTAATTCTTTTAAATGACATTGCAATTCCTTTCTTTTGATAAAGCCTATGTTTATTTCACAAAATAAAAATAATAGATCAATGGTTGTTATACACACTAACACATGTTATAAATACATGCATGTTTTTAACTGAAATCGTGATTCAATTAAAAACACGCATGTGTATGAAAGAGTTATTTCTCAAAATAATAATATGGGTTAACCAATTTGATTAACTAATATGGCAGCTGTGATTCATCCTTTCGCGGAACACAGTATATTTCATGCTTTTCTCAATACCGATGTTGACCACAGTGTTCACCGGAACTGGTTCCTTAGTACCCTTAACTGGTTATATTCTGTATATTGATGTCATGAACAACATGGGTCACTGCAACTTTGAGCTCATTCCAAAGAGGCTCTTCTCCATCTTCCCTCTAAAATATCTCATGTACACACCTTCGTAAGTCTCTTACTTTTTGTTCTACTATTATCAAGCCAATCTCTTGTGCATGTATGTAAGTAACATCCATGGGCCATCTTTCCTTTTACACAATGGCCATTGCAGCGATTTTGAGACCTATGATGACGGTTTCAAAAAGCCACTATAGGTCGGCTTTTTTATTGCGGCAGTTTTGAGATCTCTAATGACGGTTTCAAAACGTGGTCCTTTTTTTCCAGTGGCAGAGAAAAAAATGACTTGCCGACAAGAACATGGTGTGTATTTTAACAGTAGTACTATATTCAATTGTATTGAAATGCTAATAACTAATAGCTAGCCATGTAGTGACCAAACCGCACCATCCCTTATTTTTGTTAGACGTCACTTGTCCAATACCTAAAGTTTCTTACATTAATTACTCCACACAAAACCCATGTGAGATTGTTCTTCACACTGCAACAGGAATCCAAATCTATCCATTACAGATTTGGACTTAAGGGATTTGTAGGTACCTTTGCTTTCTATGATGTATAAAGCAAAAGTTAAGTGATGGGCTCCTTTGCTTTGGGTATGGGCAGAGAATTTTGTTACATCACCATGGGTGGTTGTCCAATGATTTTTTTTGGGTGTACTGGAATGGGAGTTAGTGGTTGACGAGATTCATTCTCGTCATCTTCTCTAGTAGTGACTTTGGTGGTGGAATTCAGTTGTGATTGGATATTTTGATGGTGGTGCTGTCAGGCATCAATTGTGATTATTTATTTATTTATTTATTTTGGTTTGGAACGTGAGTTGGGAGGCTGAGGAGATTGACTCCGTTTAACCCTTCCGCTTGTGTTTAATAAATAATTTCCACATGGCTTGATTTGTTTGATAGAGTATAGGGTAGAGTATTTAAGTTGAGACAAATAATTTGGATTCATTTAGTAATACTATCAAATGAAAAAGTAAATCTTAACAAAACATCAAAAATAAATCATCAAAAATACAAATACTTAAGTTGTTTGCAATCTTACTCATCAAAGAATAAGAAAGAATGAAAAATAAACAATTTATGATATAAAAAATTAAATAAAAATTATTTAAATAAAAAGACCTCACTTAAAATTGTTGCATATCAAATCAATTTGTCTAATTGAACACAAACTCACCCACATGGGGTGAGCTGGAGACACAATCTCAACTAAGTAGGTTACAAGATGGAACTTTTTTATGATAAATATTTTAATGAGTAGATGATAACTTTCAATTTATGATAAATAGTAGTAATAATAACAACTTTTAAGTTATTTTTATGAATATGGAGAAAGGAGAATATTGTAAAAGTTAAAAAAAAAAAAAAATGGACATGTTAGTGTTAAAATTAAATATATCTATTTCTTTTGAGAACTGATTTCCAAATAAATAAACTTTTCATTAACAAAAAATAAAAACCAAAAAAACAAAAAAATATATTATTTTCTAGGAATAAATCCTATGAATTAATTTATCCTAAAATGCAGTTATTACAACTCACAAACAAACTAATGAATAGGTTTAGTTATTCAATACAACTCCTAGTGCACTAAAAAACATCAGTGCAGTAAAAAACATCACTACACCAGGCCCCACACATAAAGCAGCCACTAAAACCATTAAATATTTTATACCATCTAATAAAATATTGTCACATCATTTTTTTTTTACTTAAAACTTAATATATCCTACCACATTTAATAACATCTTAATAAATTCTCAATTTGGTTGAATTTTCAAATGGGTTTTAGAATTTATTGGATATGGTTGTGCTTATTTATTAATTTGTGATAAAATGATATGACATGTTGAGATTGGATAGTGTAAAATTTAGGTTTTACATCATATCCTTATAGAATTTAATCACAAAATTCAATTGTTATATGTGTTAACATAGATATTATATCAATGATAAAATATTTTAATGTATTAAGAAGGAGACGAATATCATAAATAAAAAAAAGGCGAAAAGCACATTTAGTCCCCACATTTTTAGGCTATTCTCATTTTAGTCCCTACATTTTATTTTTACCGCTTTTAGTCCTTATCCTGAAAAACACTTCTTGTTTTAGTCCCTACTATTATATCAGAAACGGAGAAAGCTGACGTGGCAAATAACAAAAATAAATAATATTAAATTAATATCCACATGGCCTAAATTAATAATAAAAAATATTTTTTGGCATTAAAAATGCCACGTCAACATTTAAATTAAAAAAATTAATAAATTAATTTTAACTAATTAAAAACTAAATTAAAATTAAAAATTAAAAATCATATAAATTGAGATTTAAGTGTGTCTTGAACAAAAACAACAAAAACACAAACCTAAATACAAGAACACAAATCCAAAAATTATTTTTTTAAAAAAATCAGTAAATCTTTGCCACTGAGAAAGTTTTTTATGTTAGTTTAAAAAAAAAAAAAAAAAAAAAAAAAAAAAAAAAAAAAAAAACTGATTCTTCTGGGTTTCCTAGCTAATACAAAAGCTGACGTTGTTGTTGATGATGTAACCAGGTCATCAAGCATCCAAAGGTCCACTGATTCCATTAACTCGCTTCCGCTTCCACTCACCAAACTCGGCTCGGACTCAGGCTCCAAACCCAGGAACGATTCCAAGCTCGAGATTTGATCTTTCAGCTCAAACCCATGATCAAACTGAGCGACCTCATTCTTGCAACAAATCTCGTTCTGAATCAGTGGCTGCAATAGCATCGGTGGTGGTGGTGGCGGCGGTGGCTCAGTGGTTTCAAAACTCGACTCACTTGACTCGGGAAAGATGCAGCGCTTCTTAGCAGCCGGCGGTAGCGGCTCAGGAGTGGAAGGTGGAGGTGGTTGGTGGTGGTGATGGGCAAAGTTGAGCTTGGCTTTGTCACCGTGGATTCGCATGGCGGCTTGGTCATAAGCTAGAGCAGCTTCTTCGGCTATGTTGAAGGTACCGAGCCAGACTCAAACACCTTTTTGTGGGTCTTTGATCTCAGCCGCCCAAGATCACGCTCTGTGATTAAAACCCTGATCTTTCATCTGCTTAGTTCAATCTCTTGGTGTCTAGTTTGTTGTCTCTCTCTTTTTTTTTTTTTTTTTTTTAATTTAATTTCTTGATTTGTGTTTTTGGATTTGGGTTTGTTTTTTTGTTGTTTTTGTTCAAGATACGCTTAAATCTCAAGCCATATGATTTTTAGTTTTTGATTTTGTTTTTAAATTTTTTAATTAGTTAAAATTAATAAATTAATTTTTTTAATTTAGATGCTAATATGGTATTTTTTAATGCCAAAAATATTTTTTTATTATTAATTTAGGCATGGATATTAATTTAATATTATTTATTTCTTTGTTTGTCACGTCAGCTTTCTTAGTTAAGCTTTCTTCGTTTCTAATGTAACATAAAAACAAAAACAGGAAGCATTTTTAGGATAGGGACTAAAAGCAGTAAAAATAAAACATAGGGACTAAAATAGAAATAGCCTGAAAATGTAGAGACTAAAATGTGTTCTTCGTCATAAAAAAATTAAAGAAAGAAGAAGAAAAGGGAGCAAAATTCTATGCTATAGTAGTGAACAAAGCTTCCAAACCTGATAGGGTAATATACAAGTTAAATGAGAGAAACCTGGACTTGGTTGGACCAAGTTAAACATAGATCTTTTCAAAAAAAAAAAGTTAAACACAGATGGTTCTGTTACTGGCAATCCAAGGCTGGCAGGTGATGGGGGTCTTCTAATTAAGGAATTCTAAAGGGGAATAGGTTACTGGTTTTGCTAGATCTTTTGGGGTGACAATCAGTATTTTAGCTGAATTGCTTTAAAGGATGGGCTTACGATTGCCCAATAGCTTGGAGTTACCTCCTTTTTGTAGAATTAGATGCAGATGTTGTTGTAAATTTTTTTTTCCAAACCCTTTCTTCCAAAATCTTATGTTGTAACACCTCCTTGATGATTGCAAGAACCTATTGAAGATTTTCTCAACCCAATAGACCGGCACATATTCAGGAATTTTAATTAGTGCACTAATGCACTTGTTAGATTTGGGACTTCTCAAGAACAAAAGTTTGTTACTTTTATTAACCCACCATCTATGGTAAAGAATTGCTAACTTTTGATAAAGTTGAGCTATTTTGTAATAGAATAATTTGCATTTAATCTATACAATAGTCATTGGTTGAGTGATATTTTTCCCTTCCATAGGTTTTAGTTCCCAATTTGAATCTTATTTACATGTTTTAAAAGAAATACTATAATTACTACAAATTTTACTATAAAAACCTTATAAACCGACATAACAATGAATGTAATAAATATATATTCAACACATAATAAATAAAGAGTAATACTTGTTGCACATAAACTGTTCCAAGTTTTAAAGTCACCCTATTTTTGAATAGGAACTATTTACAAATTCAAAATCCTGACATGATTTCAGTTCAAAAATTGGGTGTGTAAAACTGTGTGTAACAAACACAACCCATACATAAATATCTTAAGGACAAATTTTGTCTACAAACTTTGTTGTAACCTAAAACTACAACTTCTTTTTAAAAAATTAACATTGCTACACATTTTTGAAATCTAACAATTAGATTGCAGGTTCTTTACACTCTCAGCATATACATCAAATTTTGTACTAATCAAATATTATTTGCTATATGATCCATAAACTTTTTTTTATGCAAAATTTCATACTATAAGAATTTGCAATTTAAACAATTGATTGATAACATAACTATTGACTTTTGATCTTTTGAAAATTTTGCAAACATAGAGGACATAAGAAGAAAATGTAATCCGATGGTAGATTTATCAAAATTTACATTCAATAAAAAAAATATTAAACAAAATTGTAGCATTAAGTTACAACTAAATTTGTAATCAAACGTTATTCATATCATACCATTTGTGATACATTATGTAAATACGTGCAATAAAATTTGTAGTATGGTACGATTACTTAAAATAAAAAAATAAAAAACACAACATTTTTTCTATCTTTAATAAATATTAATTACGATATCAGTATTGGTATTAAAAAAAAAAAGGTCAAAATCAGCAAGCCGTACTGTGTAGGTAGTTAGGGAAACGACAATTGCATTCATGACCCCTTCTCTACGATGAAGTAATCGTACGGTAGTAGAAAAAGCATTATATATTGCCCTCCAAATTGATGCATACAAAGCGCAGAGCAGTGTTGAAGGTACCTTAATAAGCTTAAAAACTATGGCTACCAAACCAGGGATCTTGACTGACTGGCCATGGAAGCCTCTTGGGAGCTTTAAGGTATATTAATTGCTCCTCCCAAGGATAATCCCTTCATTATAGGATCCGAGGATCACTTTTGATCTATATTAATAACTATTAGGATACTATGAAAAAAGTTCACCATCATATAAGTTTTTATGCAAAATTTCATACTATAAGAATTTGCAATTTAAACAATTGATTGATAACATAGCTATTAACTTTTGATCTTTTGAAAATTTTGCAAACCTAGAGGACATAAGAAGAAAATGTAATCCAATGATAGATTTATCAAAATTTACATTCAATAAAAAAAATATTAAACAAAATTATAGCATTAAGTTACAACTAAATTTGTAATCAAACGTTATCCATATCGTACCATTTGTGATACATTATGTAAATACTTGCAATAAAATTTGTAGTATAGTACGATTACTTAAAATATAAAAAGAAAAAACACAACATTTTTTCTATCTTTAATAAATATTAATTACGATATCAGTATTGGTATAAAAAAAAAAAAAAGGTCAAAATCAGCAAGCCGTACTGTGTAGGTAGTTAGGGAAACGGCAATTGCATTCATGACCCCTTCTCTACGATGAAGTAATCGTACGGTAGTAGAAAAAGCATTATATATTGCCCCCCAAATTCATGCATACAAAGCGCAGAGCAGTGTTGAAGGTACCTTAATAAGCTTAAAAACTATGGCTACCAAACCAGGGATCTTGACTGACTGGCCATGGAAGCCTCTTGGGAGCTTTAAGGTATATTAATTGCTCCTCCCATGGATAATCCCTTCATTATAGGATCCGAGGATCACTTTTGATCTATATTAATAACTATTAGGATGCTATGAAAAAAGTTCACCATCATATAAGTTTAGTCTTTATTAGAATGGTTAATTTCTATATGTATATTTGATTTACTCATATGACAACACAAATTGTTTAAACTTGTGTCATATGATGCAATTGTTATCACAAATTTTTACTATATATTTTTTATAAGGGATATGTTAACTTTTAAAATATAAAACAAGAAAATAATTAATAAATTTATTTAATATGTTGTTCATGCGACACTAGATACTAATTTGAAATTTTGTAGAAACTGATCACTTGCTCCATGACACCACATACTAGTTAATTCTTAAATCTTTTTGCTATGAAATTACTAGTAGTTTTAGCTTCTTCTTTTTTTCAATCATATCCCATCATCTTTGTTCCTTTAATATACATGCATTTTTAGTATTTTAACTTTCTTTTTGGCCTCTGGTTGGGAAGTATGTGATTTTGGTCCCATGGATGGTTCATAGCACATACTCAATGATAGTCAAGGGAGAAGGCGAAACAGACCTTTTCTACTTTCTCACATTCCCGTTCCTTTTGGTGAGGATGATTCACAATCAGATATGGATTTCTATTTCTCGTTACCAAACAGCCAAAGGCAAAAATAGAATTGTAGACAAAAGTATCGAATTCGAGCAAGTTGACAGAGAAAGAAATTGGTCAGTAAAACTCTTGCTTGCTTGCTCTCAAATGTGCATGCTTCATGGTGTATGTTCTTGTGATTCTTTGAGATCGAATAAGAATAAGGTACTTCTTGAATAAGTGCCTCATTCAATCCCTAAGAATCTCTAGAAATATAATTTTGCATTTATTGGGTCTACATTAGCTTATAAACTCAGCTTTTATCTTTTTTAACTTTTATGTATAGTTTTTTAAAACCTTACTTTTTCCTACATCTTTTCACTTTTTCAAAAAAATTTAAGATACAAGTATACTTTAGCATACTTTTAACAAAAATTTTATAGTAAAAAGTTAGATAAACTGTTTCTAAACGAACACATAGTACAAACACATATTATTTTCATTAATATTACACTTCTTTCTTCTTCTTTTTGGGTTTATAGGGATGACCAGATATTGTTGAATGGGATCATATTTTATATAGCATACATGACAATCCCTCAGAGTCATAACCTACCCTTATGGAGAACAAATGGTGTAGTTATCACAAGTTTGCTTCATGCGGGTCCAGTGGAGTTCCTCTACTACTGGTTTCACCGAGCATTACACCATCATTATCTTTACTCGCGTTATCATTCCCACCACCATTCTTCCATCGTCACTGAACCTACTACATGTAAGATAATTTTATTATGTTTGTTCCTCCAACAACAAATAAAGCTGAGTCACTTCATTGGTTTGATGGGAATTTTTATTGAGCTAAGTTTAACAAATTAAAAAAAAAAATGATCCTCTTCATTTACTTAATAATATATGACAGAATATAGATGCTATGGAGTATAGAAGCAATTTTATTTGGTTCAAGATTTTAAAAACATTGTAAAATAAGGTATAAAAAAAATTAAATAGACATATTTACAAATATTGTACGAATTTGAATATATATATATATACATAAAAGAAAATTAGGGTTAATATAATGGCTATATATGTTAAGTTATTTCTTCTATTATATCCAAAGTTTATACCATATTTATGTTATCTTAGTACAATTTTATAAGACTGATTTATAAAAATATATTTAATGTATCTATATATTCAATTTTAATTTGTGTTTACAAGAAAAATATATTACAAGTTAACGAATGAAATGTTTTTTCTAATATATTTCTTCGTTCACCTACCTAACAAAAAAACTGAAAACAAAACAAAAAAATTTGTCGGCATTGGAAAATGCTAGGATTTGAGGAGTTTGGGGTAGTAGAATTCGAGGACAACTAGGCCTCCTAGAACAGAGAAGGAAGAAAATAAGATAGGAACAACAGAGAGGAAAATGTAGGTAAGGAAAACAAAAATCTTTTCTATATCTTTTGTACAACCACTCTACAAGTTTAATATCCTCAATAGCTCAGCAGTAACTAACTTCCTAATTGCCTTCTCAAGCTAGATGTAGAACTACCTTGCCAGCTAGCCAATCCAATCCTACTCATCCCTAACTAACTACATTAACTAACTCTGGTACAATACAATGCTAATGTAGATACACTTCTAATACTAGTATATATACACTATGGTATAGGTATACAATGCCAACTAAGCAATTACAATACAGTCTATGACACAGCCACATTGTGTACTTCTAGCAGCACTGGCACAGCACCCCCTCATCAACACCACACGCACCCATCATCAGCACTATACGCATGCAGTTGCATCACAACAGCCCAACAACATTAACATACCCCCACACACACACTACACACTCCTAACAGAAACAATTTTGTGTTCTCCATGTTGCTATAAATAAAAAATAAAAATTGGTTTTGTATGAAGTACTAACAAAACCAAAAGCATCCTTTGTTTCAAAGAAAAGAGGACGGATTATTTACATTTCATTTGATCGGTGGAAACAAATTGAAAGTTAAGAAATGGTAATTCTAAGGTTCTCACCAGCTACCAATTAATCCCCAGACATATTCCTTTCATTTCATAAACTAAATTTATTCTTAAATCTTGTTTGTAAGATTGTTAAAAATAATTATTTTATTTATTCCTTATAATTTTTCATATAAATTTTGTGTAGTAGTCATTATCCTATATTATATAATTTAAAATATTTTATTTTTAATTCAAAAATATACATACATGAACACTATATATTGCAATAAGATCTAATAATTCACATTTCAGAATAATATAAATAGATAAAAAAAATTAAATATTATATTAAAAATGTTGATATTTAATGTACAGAATAAAAAAGTAAAATAATTTCATTGTCTTACATAATGACACACCTTAACAAAAGAAATAATTACACTATTAATAAAAATAATAAATTTGAGAGAAGTTGAATAATTTTTGTATAAATATAATATGAGAAATCTTTAATATGTCTATTTTTTATTTAATTATTAAAAATGTTTCTTTTAAAGTGTAATTTTTCTCGTACGATAAACAATAATTCTTTTAAAACGTAATTGTTTTTTTTTTCTTGTACGGTCGAAATTCATTAAAAATTATTTATTTTATCAATTTCTTTTAAGGCTCAAAACATAAAAGGCAAACAATGTGAGAGGAAAAAAGCAAGCGTTTCCATCAAATAGAAAAACATACAAATAAAGAAACATTATTGTCACTATATATTCAAAACTAATTAGAAATTGATAAGTAGAGTTCAAATTCTTTATGTAATCATCTATTGTTCTTCATAAAAATATTTGTATTAGCAATGCAATCTTCTAACAATTACATAAAAAGCTCTCTAGGATTTAATATTATTTTAAGGCCAAAACTCTAAGGTTTAGCTTTAGGTGAATAAATGTTCACAATATAGTTTTAAAATTGATACAATTGTTATTACTTCATGTTAACAAAAATAATAGAAATTCACTTAAGTTAATAGAAATTCACTTAAGTTGTAATTGAGATCTATTCAATGACTAATTAAAAATCATTTCATGTGAATTCTAAGTGAAATTTGAATTTGGAAAAAAAAATTATTGCAAAAATGAGTTATTCATGTGTAAAAATATGTAATGAATACAATATAACAAATATATGAAAAATGCTATATTTACAATATTTTCATAACACTTTTACAAAAATTCATAGGTAGTAAATTTTTATTAGTTCCAATTTAAACGTACTACTAAAATTATTTTTTGTCCACTAATAACAACCCGTAACAACCTGCTACTTAAAATTTATTGTGAACGTGTAATAAAATTATTGTGAACATAGCATTTCTCTGAATATATTATGTTTTGTGATTTTTTCCTAAAAGAATCATTTAATGTTTACATAATGCCTATTTATTTATGTCTTGTATACCTGTTCTACAATTTTTCCCAAAATCGCAAAATCCTAATTCTTTTAAATGACATTGCGATTCCTTCCTTTTGATAAAGCCTATGTTTATTTCAGGAAATAAAAATAATAGATCAATGGTTATTATACACACTAACACACGCCATAAATACATGTATGTTTGTAACTGAAATTGTGATTCAATTAAAAACAAGCGTGTGCATGTTAGAGTTATTTCTCAAAATAATAATATGAGCTAACCAATTTATTGATTAACTAATATGGCAGCTGTGATTCATCCTTTCGCGGAACACAGTATATTTCATGCTCTTCTCAATACCGATATTGACCACAGTGTTCACCGGAACTGGTTCCTTACTATCCTTAACTGGTTATATTCTGTATATTGATGTCATGAACAACATGGGTCACTGCAACTTTGAGCTCATTCCAAAGAGGCTCTTCTCCATCTTCCCTCCTTTAAAATATCTCATGTACACACCTTCGTAAGTCTCTTACTTTTTTTTCTACTTTTGTAAAGCCAATCTCTTGTGCATGTATGTAAGTAACATCCATGGGCCATCTTTCCTTTTACACAATGGCCATTGCGGCGATTTTGAGACCTATAATGACGGTTTCAAAAAGCCACTTTAGGTCGGCTTTTTTATTGCGGCAGTTTTGAGATCTCTAATGGCGGTTTCAAAACGTGGTCCTTTTTTTTTTTCTAGTGGCAGAGAAAAAAATGACTTGCCGATAAGAACATGGTGTGTATTTTAACGGTAGTACTACATTCAATTGCATTGAAATGCTAATAACTAATAGTTAGCCATGTAGTGACCAAACCGCACCAACCCATTTTTTTTGTTAGACATCACTGTCCAATACCTAAAGTTTCTTACATTAATTACTCCTATCTTGTCAACTGAAGGGTTGTAGTTATCTTTGTTTGTTTTCTAAATTTAGTCTGTACGTGTAATGACTCCTTTCTTCTGTGTAGATCTTAATGGGTTTTTATATGGCATGCAAATAACCTATGAGGTCGCATATATTCCTTTGGCTTTCGAACAATATTCTACAGTATGATCTAATCAGTCCAATTAGAGTTTGCCAACCAATTAAAAAGGCCAACAACTCAACTACTCAACCTCAATTCAATTCAATGACCTTTCAATATGGACAATAGTCACAAAACTTTATTGGAGAACTTGATCGATTACAAAGGTAAAAAGTCACAAAACTTTATTGGAGAACTTGATCGATTACAAAACAGCTCAATAGAAAATTTTAGACACGTGTAGTGTTTGTATTGGGTCCAAAACTTCAATACGTGTTGTGTTCGTGTTGTGTCCAGACACAAACAAATCCTTTCAACATCTCTTTCTCCACATCCCAAACTTACAGTGAAATTATTTGTAAATCATGCAAATAAGACACATTTATGTGAGCGGTAGGTATAATAAACTAGATATATAATAATTTATTATAACTAGGATTAGAGATATTCAAGATGGAGATCATGGTAGTCTATTTTCATGTTGTTTGTTTAACAATGAGCATTGCACCATATTAGAGGTATTGTCATTTTACACACCACCTTCAGAGAAACCCAAACCAACAAAAACCCACATCCAATTTCACACCTACGTGTCAACTTGTGGTTGAATTTCAGCACTTATACACAACTTCACCTTGGGTACTTGCTAAAAAAAAATATTTAGATGCATCAATCTCAATGTAACACTTAAAAGTATGTTGTGAATTTGAGTGTGTACATAGTTAGGTGTGTTTCCTAACATTTTTCTTTGCATAGGGGTGGAATTACATCCACCCTTGGTCCTAAGATTTTAGATTTTCATAATATGTATTATTAAATATTTGGAAGTTTTGGCCCATACACATAGGAGCTAGCCCCCAACAATGCCAAAGGATCTTCTTTAGTGGTTATAGAGAGAACTTTTTTTTCCTTGATTTCAATTTTTATCGTAAAATTTGCTTTTATATCTAACTCTAAATTTTTTGAATCATCTATAGTTATGAAGACATAATTATTTCCATTATAATTTCTTATTCACTTTTAGTAGGCTGTTTTGTTAAAATTTCACTATGAAGAAGCATGATAATAGATAAATTTCATTATATGATTGATTGTCATCTAGCATAACATTAGTAAGAGATAATATGTAATTTAAAAAATAATTTTTCACATGTCTAAAACAAACTGGACAAATTTTGTACACTTATTAGAGTTTGAAAATAATAAGTTCTCTCCCCAAAAATATTTATTTAGTATATATATATACACATGTATCATAAGTATCATAACAATAATGCGGGATCCCAAACAAAATTTTTGGTTCTACCTTTGGTTTTTACATGACTTACAGTAATACACACACATATATAGACACACACACATATATCATTAGCATAACGTAGGTTCTCAACCAAAAATTCATGGTTTCACCTCTAGGTTTACACACCCTTGGGAGAAAGAGAAACCTTACAACTGAAAGGCATTTGAGTTTTGTTGAAGTTTAGTTAGGTGAAGTTGAGTTGAGTTTTTATTAATTTGAAATGCTTTAATTGGACCAAGATTCCATATCAGTAAATAGCAAAAGATATGTTCCCTTGATATTTATCATAATCATTAGTATTATAATTATTATTAAATGAATTAATTTCATGAATTTGTGTATAATCTTTGACTCAACAGGTTTCATTCACTACATCACACCCAATTCCGCACCAATTATTCACTTTTCATGCCTATATATGACCATGTCTATGGAACAATGGACAAGTCCACGGATGCTGTATATGAGACTTCACTTGAAAGACCTGAAGAGTCACCAAAAGTGGTACATCTAACCCATCTGACCACATTGGAGTCCATCTATTATCTAAGGCTAGGATTTGCCACCTTGGCCTCCAAGCCCCACACTTCCAAATGGTACTTGTGGTTGATGTGGCCTATGACATCTTGGTCCCTGATCATCACATGGATCTATGGAAATACGTTTGTTGTAGAGGCAAACACATTCGGAAAGCTCAAATGGCAGTCTTGGGTGGTTCCAAGATACACTATACAAGTAAAAAAAAAAAAAAAAAACCTCTCTTTTTTTTTTCCTTTTAAGTTCTTCGTATCAACCATTTTTGTTGGCTAATATGCAATTTGATTCAGCTTGTTTTTCTCTAACTTCCTATTAAAAAAAAAAATTGTAGTACAAGTTACAATGGCCAAGGGAAGCAATCAATAGCATGATTGAAAGAGCCATACTAGACGCTGAAATGAAAGGAGTTAAGGTGCTAAGTCTAGGCCTACTAAATCAGGCAAGCAAATTCAAGTATTTATTTGCATATATCAAATGTATAAGATATCTTCTTCTCAAACTCATATGTGCGTGCATGCATGCATTTGTGTCCTCACAGAAACCTCATGGACCCTAATGTAAATTTTGCAGGGTGAGGAACTTAATAGGAATGGTGAGCTTTACATCCAAAGGTACCCTCAGCTGAAACTAAATCTGGTGGATGGAAGTAGTTTAGTAGTGGCTGTTGTGCTAAATAGCATTCCAAAAGGAACAACCGAAGTGCTCCTTAGAGGCAAACTTACTAAGGTTGCTTATGCCATTGCCAATACTCTATGTGAAAGGGATATAAAGGTTCGTTTTAATTGAAAAATCCTTACTCATTATAAAGCTTGGGTTGACTAGAGAAAGGCCTACTTGCAATGTTTATATTTTTATTTGTTGAAGGCCAAGAAAATTTGGAAAGTGCACCAACCTAATTTACTGTTGAATACCAACTGTTAAGGAAAATACACCAATCAAATTGGAAAAGTATGACCCGAGTGATCAGAAAAATCAAATGGAAAAGGAAGGCAACATTTTAATAATAAATTCAAATTAAACAAACGTGGGGATTATATTCCCCACATGTGTATATAAACAAAGCACAGCAGAAAAATTAAAGATAAGAGACTCAGTGGATATAGAGAGTCCGTTTGGCATGAGTTTATTTGAGTTTTAATCTTTTTTCTATATTATCCATGAGTCTTATTACACTTTTTGATATTATTTATGGATCTCATTGTACTATTCAGTTGGCTTTTAACTTTTTTCTACACTTTTAGCAAAAAGTTTTCTGTTTCAACTAACTAAACTGTTCCCAAACGAACTCATAATGTTTCCTGGCTGAACCACTTAAAATTTGTGTTCCATTTTCTTTTATTTGTCTCTATATCTTTTATTTGTCTCTCTATCTTGAATTTTTTACATTATATTTATGTTGTTTATCTTTTATATATATATTATATATATATATATATATATATATATATATAAATAAGAGAAAAAGGAGAAGATCATTGAAACCCACATTTAGCTTAAACAAGCTCACTTTTTTTTTTCTTTTTCTGACTAAGATGGGGTCAAAGGCTCAAAGAATACCTAACTAATCCCTCGGACATGTATAGCTTACCATCCCACATCGAATAATTACTAAGAGAAATCCTTTTAAACAAATTTGTTTTCTCTTTCAAATATTCATATTTATACATAGGGATAACAATATATAGCATGCATTGCAGTCAATATGTAGGGTAAAAGGAAAAATTATTCAATATTTTATATAATATTTTCTCTCATATTAATTGTGAACCATTTTATAAATATTTATGTCAAACTCCATATTAATTATTTGCGAAGAGAAGATGTTGTTATCTGAGTTTTTTATTAATTATTTGGGAAAACTTGCTATAGCTATCTATGCTTTTTCATCCCATCTGTAATAAATAATTAAATATAATTGTATCAGGTGGCAACATTATACAAGGACGAGTATGAGAAGCTTCACTTAAGGCTTACCACCAAGATGAAAAGTAACTTAATACTTTCAACAAGTTATGCTCAGAAGGTAAAATTTGCAACCATTTCATGACTTCTTGTGACAACAACCTGTTTTCCTTTAATCATTTTGGATTTAAGAAAAAAAAAAGTAGGCTTTTGTTATGAGTATTGAGTAGTATTATTGTGCCAGTTAAAATTGACCCTTTTTTATCATGATTCATGTATAGTGAATTAGTGATCCACGTATAATATTGAGACATTATTAAAAATGCACTTTGTACAGAAAATACTGAAGAGAAAAAAAAAACACACACACACAAAAGGAACTAACAATTTATAACACTTAGAAATGACATAACGAGTTTTGCAGACATGGTTAGTAGGAGATGGATGGACCGAATTAGAGGAACAACTGAAGGCATCAAAAGGAACATTATTCATTCCTTTTTCTCAATTCCCACCAAAGAAAATGAGCAAAGATTGTTTCTATCATAGCACACCAGCAATGATCACTCCCAAATCTTTTACGAACATTCACTCTTGTGAGGTTAGCAATGAATTAACATTTTCTTTTCCTTTACTATTAGTGAATTGACACTAATATTTATTTGCGAACACATCAAAATCTTTGTATCTATACAACAACATCACAAAACATTTTTCATTTTACCTTTTGGTTTGTCTCAATGTTTCATTATGGAACAGAATTGGCTATCAAGAAGAGTGATGAGTGCTTGGCGTATTGCTGGGATATTGCATGGTTTAGAAGGATGGAATGTGCACGAGTGTGGGGACTCCATGTTCAACATCGAGGAGATATGGCAAGCAAGTCTTCGACATGGTTTCCAACCATTAACGATGCCCAACTGATCATGCTTAATTTGAGCTTGCTCTAATATAAATAAGAGTGTATATCTATTTGCTTAAAAAGATTTTTAAGAAGATAGATTTGACACTATATTAGAATTCTACAATAAATACTAGATGAAATATTATCTATGTCATTATCTAAATGATGATTTATCCTAATTGACTATGTATCTGAAACTGTATTTTATTTCTGTGACTTTATTTTATGAATTTATGGGGTTCGAATAATTGTGGACACAGTCATGACATTGGTATGTATTATGAGGTATTTTTGACTCTTTTGAGAGAAGATGGAAATAGTAAGGTCTGGGTCCATTTCGCTTTCACTAATGCCATTTTTAATTTGACCCTAAAAAGTGTAGCCAGCCCAACTCAAACAGACCTATTTCCCCAACCCAAGATCAAATTCTCCTAAGCTGGGCTTTTGTAAGTGCATGTATGTCTAACACTAGTTCTCTCTATATATAAACTCTACTTAAGGTTTATTGTAATTCAGTGAATTGAGATTATAGCGAAAATGTAGCTGCTAAGGTTTTCTTTTTGTAACTATAGACCGTTAAGTCGAATCACATAAACCTTGTATTCTCTCTCTTCTCTCTTTCTTCACTCTCAAATATATATATATATATATATATATATATATCTCATAGGAATTAGAAAGGGAGGGATCCCTTATAAAAGAGTTTAACATATAGTGGATCATTTTGCTCAGATCCCTTATCATTTTGCTCAGTCCTTTGTCTTGAGGTGAGAAGCCTATTATGCAAATGGATATCTGTCTTCTCAGTCACTGACAAGACAAGATCCATTCATTTAGCTATCAATCTGAACTTTATGGTTGGATTTTCTAAAATATCCAGCAGGGTTGATTCGATATTTTACTGAATCTACCCTTCTACTTCTACTTCTTAATGGGTACTGTAAATTTTTTTTTTTTTTTTATAAGTACTATAAAATATTTCATATTACATTAAAACACTTCAAAGTAAATAAATTTGAAGCATAAGATTATTTTACAGTTGTTTCGGCCAATGTTCTTTCCAAGCAATTCTAAAATATTATTCATCCATATTGAAATGAATGATCAAATTTTACCATTTTATCAATAATTTAAATACATAGAAAAATATAATTTATTAGTCATTTCAAAATAATTGGACAGGATTATAGAAACTCGACCATGGAATTACCTATATACACTTTCTTAATCCTAACAGCAACAATCTATGCCTATTCAGATGTTGTAAGCAATTATCAAATAAGTAAAATATTGCTAAAGGAAAACAAAATAAATTAATGAATTAATATGCAATACATTATTGAGGGTATGCTGTTACATAATAAGAAACAAACCTATAAAATATGCCTTGAGTTTTCACCCAAAACCAAGGGAATTTCAAGGTTGATCAGAGGATTAAATATTTTCCCGAGAAAAAATTCCAATACTGAAAGAAACTGGCAGAGCAGACCTAGATTACGCTGACGATGATTTACAAGACAGACCTGATTTCTACAAAGTGGGCAAGTAGAGTTGGACTCCAACCATATGTCAATGCAATTAACATGGAAGCAATGGTTACATTTGGGCAATTTTCGGAACCTTTCGATGTCCACAACTTCATGAAGGCACACCACACAGTATAAGATGTCCTTGTTGCCAGAAGAACTGTGGTGGAAGGTGAACATAGGGCGGCGGTGATGGTTGTGCCAGAAATTCTTTGAGCAAGAATGGATGGTGAAGAAGATGAATAATATTGTGATGATGATGGCTATGATATGCTTGCAACTTGTTGTGGTCAATGTGGTGACTACGGAATTGGCTATTTTTACCATCAACTCTAAATAATACTCTTTCATTTGTCTTCTACCAAACTTTCAATGGTCTCTTTCAATCTATCTCTCTTTCTCATAGACTCATGCACATGAATGATGGAACTATGGAAGATGGGGATGATATATATGCCTATTAATATCTGGGAATACATAGTTATAACTTTAGTCTCATCAAAAGACTTTGGTACTAGAAATGAAGACTTTGGTTGCACCTCATGGATCTCCTCCCATCTTGTTTGGCTATTTGAAGTAAGGCTTATTTTTTATTTTCTCCAAGACTTGATGTATTGGCTCTCGAAACACTGTATTAACCACTTGAGGAGCCATAGACCCAGATTGCCCAGCAAAATCCTTTTGAGTCTGTTATTATTGTATCTGTTCGACTGAAATCCCTCATGTCCCGAGGGATAACCTTAGCCTTTCCTTTCCCTTGCTGCTGGTCTTCCTCAACCCACTTGTATTCATCAATACGATCCATAAGCCGACGCATACTCCTTACCGACTTCTTGGTCAAGGACTTTCTCAAATCATGCTCTTGCAGCAGGCCAACCTTGAAAATCCGTATAGTCACGTCATCAAAATCCCCGTCGATCTCATTGAACATCTCTTAATATCTGTTTGAGTACGTTTTTAGGGTCTTTCCTTTTCGCATGGCCATAGACAGTAGAGAATCTAAGGGCCGAGGAACCCTACTGCACGTAATAAAACGAGATCCAAACACCCGAGTGAGTTCCTTAAAAGAAGTAGTAGAACTTGCTCCTAAGCCATCAAACCACCTTATGGCCGCAGGCCCTAAGCTGGAGGGGAACACCTTGCACATCAAGGCCTCATTCTTGGAGTGCACAACCATTTTCTGGTTGAAGTGGCTTACATGCTCATCGCATCATTTCCCAAGCCTTTGGAAGATGAGTTCTTGTTTTTGCACTCATGGTGGTAGTCCTCATCATACGAGAAAGAATCACTAGGAGGTGTCCTTAATCTGGGTCTATAACTACCGTCCTCCTCATCGTAAGAAGAGAAGTCAGAATTGGAGGGAGTTTGCCTTCACCGTTCATGGCACAACTTCCTCTTTAAATGATCAATCTCTAGTTGCATGGCTCTGGTATTCTCCTCATGAGAAAGGTGGTTCCCGCATCGAGACTAGCTCCAACCAACAAAATGATCTAGACGTTGGGACCCCATAGATTCCTCTAGATTCGGACCTGAACCTACCATAGTCAAACGTCAAACTCACTAAAACACAAAAAATTTCCCACAAACGGCACCAATTGTAAGGACACAATTTGAGTCCTAAGCCCAAAAGATAGAAGGATTTAGGCCCAAAGAACCCAATACAATGAATTTGTAGAGAGTGCGTTGGATAACTAAGCTTTAATGAGTTGAATTGTAATTATAGTGGATCCAAATGACAATAAAGTAAGAACAGACAAGTTTTATCTAGAGAAAATTGTCCTCGACACGATCTAAGGAGATCAATTCTTGTATATATCCTTGAATTTGGATACAAGTACAGTTCTTATTGCTACAGTATTTCTCTTTCAATTCTTCGATCCCTTTCTCTCAAAGTCTCCCTTCTATTTTATACCAACTTTTCCTTTTCATCTCCACCCTCCACGTGTATATCAAATTGTTGGTGTTGATCTTTGTCTCATCATCACCTCCCTGAAGTCTTTGGGTAGTAGCTGTAAGGTTAAAAACTACTATGCAGGTATCACTTCCTCATTAATGTGGCTAGAGAGTTAGCTGCGAAGCATTCAATGTAGTGATAGCAGCTTTCCCTTAGATATTTCATAGACTCTCTCTTTGTCTTGTTCCTTCCTGATACTTATCATCATCGGTGGAATGGTCCGGAACGTTGCTCATAATGGTAGACCGCACCTTATTACCTCGGCTTTGCTCAGCCCAAGAAGAATTCCTTCTCGGACCACTCTTTTGGACCATCATGATCAGACCTCACCCCTTCACTTACCAACATGGATTCTTATGACAGTATTTATCATCCTTGGACTACTCAATGTCCTCTGACTGGGCCATTGGCCTAATATACACAAAATATATATATATATATATATATATATATATTCTTAGATCTATCACCCCTACACTATATTATATAATTTAAAATATTTTATTTTTAATTCAAAAATATACATACATGAACATTATATATTGCAATAAGATCTAATAATTCACATTTCAGAATAATATAAATAGATTAAAAAAAAATTAAATATTCAATTATCACTTTGTATGATAATAAATCGTATATGTCATATCTAATAGATCTATCTACGAGCCTCTCCATTTCACTTTAATGAAGTTTACTCCATGATTAAAATTTTATTTGTTAGATTTGACTATGTCTAGAGTACCATATTAATGATATAGAACCTAAATACATTTTTAGATTTGTAATATTTAATATGAATAATAAAATATATCAAATTCAAATGGAGAAAATCTTAATACCTAAATTTATAGAAAACAAAGGCTTCTTTGTCTGTATTGAAAAGACTTTTTCAAATGAAACCTTTGAGTCCATTTAACTTCTTCCATTGGGTGGTAATGCTAGAGGAAAGAATTAGTATTTGTGAGCATAGTTAAGCTAATCAAGACATGAATAAACCAAAAATTTTGTATCTGCGAAACATACATATATGTGTCCTTTGAGTAATTCTAAGGTACTTTCGGAGTATGGAGAATGTTGCTCCCTTCTCTTACATTTATGGTAGAGTCCACCATAAATATGAAAGGAATGAGCATCATTTTTCCATGCTTCAGGAGTACTAAAGAATTTTCGTGTATTACAACTTAATTTTGGATTTATCACTACTTTATCCCAAAATAGTAAAGAAACTTTAATTTTGGGACAAAATGGGCTTCTGCCCTTTTCGGACAAATTAATTAGCCTTTTGCCCTTTTTCCCAAACTAAATAGGGAAATGCCCATCTTTTGAAAATCGAGTTTTTTAAAATCGATTTAAGCTCTATAGTGACGTTTTCAAGGACCTATAGTGACGTTTTCAAGGACCTATAGTGACGTTTATAAGGACCTATAGTGACGTTTTGTAACTTGATATCCATAAAATCGAGTTGTAAGCAATTTTATTGCCTATAACTCGATTTCATGGATATCAAGTTATACAATGTCACTATAGGTTCTTAAAACGTCACTATATGTCCTTAAAAACGTCACTATAGGGCTCTAGAAATTTTTTTTTTTTAAATCGATTTTGAGAAACTCGATTTCAAAAAAGAGGGCATTTCCTATTTAGTTTGGGAAGAAGGGCAAAAGGCTAATTAATTTGCCCAAAAAGGGTAGAAGCCCATTTTGTCCTTAATTTTGGGTAGTCTAGTAATAATTGAACACGGTTCTTTCAATGCACATGCAAAGCAAGCAGACTTTTGTCAAAAAAAAAAATTTCTTCTTCGTTTACAAGAGTCTGTATTTTGAATTGGTGGTAAAATTGGTTGCCAAGAAGAGCGATGAGTGCTTGGCGTATAGCTGGGATTGTGCATGCTTTGGAAGGATGGAATGAACACGAGTGCGGTTACACAATGTCCAACATTGAGAAAGTTTGGCAAGCAAGTATTCAACATGGATTTCAGCCTTTGCTGCTTCCAACCGAATCAAAATACTAATAGCTTACTATAAGACATGCAAATGTACCTGCTTGAGCTAATATGTTCTCCCTCTCTCATATGAATGATTTGAAAGTCTTCTACTGTTATACGAGAAAGGTTAATGGATATCCTAAAGGCATTAGTTTAAAAGAAAGTACTAGTAGTAAAGAAAGCACTATATTTGTATTTGTATTTGCAATGTTGATTCCCCCTTCACTTGAGAATATCTACTCTTGTGGCATTCGTGATATTAGATTAAATAAATGAATAAATTTATCATCTTCTAATATCTTAAACTTTTGAGTGAATTAGTAATTTAATATAGTATCAGAGCAAGGTATCCCGAGTTCAATCCCTTGTATCCACCTTACCTCCCATTTAAATTTCTACGTGTTGGACCCACTCAATTTAATATTCATATTAATGGGAATTTTGTGCTAAGAATCAATCAAATCAATCACTCCTTTCTTTTGAAATGTAATGCTAACCCTATTATTCTAAATTTGATTTTTCCAATCACTTTGCTTACGGAAGCTATCATGCCCCGAACCCAACAATACAGATAGGCACATGACAACGGCCACACTCTTATAAAGTTTTCACCCTGTAAAAGTGCAAGACCTTTGTGAGAGTGCCTTTTTCGTGACACTCAGGCCCAAGGATCCCGGGCCTAAATGAAAAGGATTTGGTGAACCGGGCCTTGACTTACCGCAGCTAACGAGCTGTTTAAGAATCAAGTGGTATACGGAGGATGCTCCTGACAATATAAAAAATGACAAGCAAGGATATCGAAGAGTGCCAAAGATTAACAAGGTAAATTCAGAAGGAAAGAAACAGGATTAGCAAAGCGATAAGAAATTAATGCTGAGGGGATCCTGGGAAATATGAAGCATGTTTCATTAATACATTATCTGTTGGATTACGTAAAGCTCACTAGGACGTGATACAAGGTTCAATCAAGCTCAAAAATTACAGTCTTGAATGGCTATTTCAGCCTTCAAAACTTGCAAAGTTTGATTCTCGTTGAATCCGAGTATGTGCAATAGTGGCTTTTACAAGATACCGGGAAGCAATGTTTGTTTTTCCTTTAGTATTTTCTCTTCTCCATTGATTTTTCCGATAGTTTTTCTAGAAAATTTCTCCTTTCTTGTGTTTCTCTCTTTTTTTTTTTGCCTTTCTTCACAACCCATCCCCTCCTTTTATAATGGAGTTTTTGGTCTTCCCGGGGAACCGTTGGTTCCCCTGTTTTGCCTTTTTGCAAACAGAGCACATCCTGTTTCCATCATCTCGGTAAGTCCCATTTCCGTTTTTTCTCATTCTTTTCTTCTTTCAGCTCCGATTCTTTTGAAAGTTCCTGGTTGGCCATCTTCTTTGGGATGTGCTGAGGTATGCCCTTCTCGGCATCCCCATTTTCGGCGTCTTCCACTTTTCCCTTTTCTTTCTCATCCGGGCGGAATCTCGTTTCGCCATTTTTGAAAGTCGTTTGTTATCATTCTTCTTCCCTGTTCTGGTTCCCCGAGGCTTTTTTCTGTCTGTGCCATGAGAGGTCGCTCGCATTCTTTTTGCTTTTGTTTCTTGTTTTCTTCTTCTGTCTTTTTCTATCGAGCTATCCTAGTCTTCCTTTGTCTTTGTGCCTGAAAGGATCTGCGCCTCTTGATAGTTCCCGAGGATCCTTGCTTCTTATCCCTTGCCGTGGTTCTTTTTTTTTGGATACTTCTTTGTCCGGGCTTCAGGATCCTCCGGGCCTTTCTTTTATTCCCTCATGGGTCTCCCGTATCTACTACTTTGGGCTTAGCTTGATTTTTCCTTTTGGGCTTGTCTTATTCTTTTTGGGCTTATTTCACTATGATCCTTTTCAGACCTCAACAACCTTCTTAGCAACTAAAAATTATCCTCAAAGAAAATTCCATCAATAAATCCACAATCATCCTCAATAATGCAGTTGTCAAAAGATCTCCAAAGTACTAATAGAAACTACAATCCAAACCTTATGAACGTTAAACAAAAGATATACTAATTATTACAAGATCATCTTATTTCAAAAATTCCTAATCTCCATTCAAGCGTACACCCTCAGCAAAAGTCTCAAAACTTGCTATTTTTCATAATCTAAATCTAGAGGGGAAATGGGGGGGGTGAATTGACAACTCAATAAGTAACCAAATACCAAACTAGGTGAAACAAATATATAGATTGAAAAAATAATATAAATTTATGAGATCAAAATATTTCACATATGCCAAAGTTATAATATACTATGGGTTTTCAAAAATAAACTAAAAAAGTTTCATAGCCTTAAAATAATTCATACATTCAAACATATTCACATTCATAACAATCTTATATATTTATGACTATGATCACGCTATATCCCGATGACTAGGCATTAGATTCAAAAGAAACTAGTTCCGTGCTAATGTATATCCCCCATTAGCTGGGTCTAAAAACACGATAGGCTCATGATGCCCCAAATAGAAGTAGTTTTTGTACCAATGAATAAGCAAAATAAAACCAATTAAGATAAAGTTACTTACCTCAACTAGCTCACCACAAAAGAACTTCTCCCGAACACTTTTTCTAGGATCCTTATATTTCACTTCAAACAATTTTTTTTAGGTCCCATTTACTTTTTAATTTAAAAAAAAAAAAAAAAAAAAAAAAAAAAAAAAAACTTATAAAAGTACCCGACCAGAAGAGAAATTGCTAAAAAAATCCAATGATCCATTATTAACTCTTCTCATAAAAGACAAAATAGCATTACAGAGGGCCTATCCATATTTTGGAACCATCAATAATAATAATAATAATAATAATAATAATAATAATATATATATATATATATATATATATTTCTAACGTATACCCTAATGGCATATGTTTATAAACTATTTTAGAAAATATTTTATGAAAAAATAAAAAAGTAACTAATTAATTTGACAACTTTTTAAATTTTTCATACAAAATTTTCTATTAGAGATGGTTAATGTATGCCCCTTCGAGCATACATTAATCGTACTTTTTTTTTCTTTACTTTCAGCCATTAAGAGCACCCACAGTAGATGTGAGATATGTGCCAAATGCTAAATATTTGGCACATATCCCACACCAAACCCAATTTGAGCCCATTTAGCAGATGTGGGATATGGTATATTTTTTGCAACATTGAACAAGATCGTGACAAATTTGCCACGGTATGGAACGCGTGTGATATATTATTTATTCTTTGTTTATTCCTCTTTCTCTCTCACATCTCTTTCATCTTCTCCTTCAGCAATTCCTCACCACCTCCATCTCCACTCTCTCACATATCTCTTTGTTCTTCTCCTTCAGCCCGATCTACATATGTGCCTCCATCTCCACTCTCCCACACTCTTTCTTCTTCCCTTTCCCCTTTTGCTATATTCTCTTCCCATTCATGAATATGAACCACCACCGATTTCCTCTCTACCATCACTGATCTAATTTGTCCCTTCACCGGTTTTTTTTCCCTTTTTTATCCTCTCTCTCCTCTATGTTCTATCTTAGAGTCGCTTATTGGGTTGTGGGTTTGTGACTTCGGATTGTGATCAGCGTGGGTCTCGGGTTGCGCCTGGGTTGTGGGTCTAGGTTGTGGGTCTCTGGGTTGTGGGTATCTCCTCTCTGTTCTATCTTGAGTCGCTGATTCGCTGTTCTATCTCTGAAGGTTTCATCGATTCACCGTGAGCCAAGTTGGTTTCATCATCGTTCTACATCTACTGCGTATAGGTAAGTTCTCTGTCAAGGTTTTATTATTGTGCTTGCTTTTTTTCGTTACTGAATTTGAAAGCTTGAACCTTTACCACTAATTGGCTTAGTATTTTTAAATTAAATATTATATTTGATCTGGGTTTTTAATCTTATCATCCGGGTTTTAATAAATTTGTGGGTTTGGGTGCTACAATTGCTTGCTAAAGCTCTGTTTGCCTCTATGGGAAAATACCTAGAAAAGTTTTCGATGAAAAACATGGTTTAATCAAGCTGTTTAAGGAAGAATATAGTAATTGATGATTTAGAGAAGCATTTTTGTTTGTAAGAAGTAAGAAATAAAGGAAAGGAAAGTGCTTTTAGGATATGCTCAATAAAAACCCAGTCTTGAATTCTTTACTATTTTCCTTGTTATTTGGGAAATTAATCTTTATGTTTTTGGACACAGTAAGATTTAATTCAAAAGGGAGAGCTAAAATTTAGAGAAATTGGGTGTTTGCTACAAATTAAATGGAAGTTAGGCTTTTTGTTTAATTATTGATCTTTGCATATGGAACTACGGCTTTATGTACAGTGAAGAAAGTAGTATTGTTCATTCATTTTTTTTAGTTGTAATTGTTCTTACTTTTTGCTTTGGTTAGGGAAAGTGAATAATTTCAGGTACATTAAATGGAAGTTGGCTTTTCTTTACTTGTTAATCCTTTTTGCTTTTGTATATATTGGAAGGAGCCTCAGCTTTACACTCCAATTCAAACTCTCTGTCTCTTGAAGTAAGGGTAGTGTACAATGAAGAGAGCATTGATTTTAATGGCCTTAACCATTTGTTTGTCTTTTTTGTAATCTCTATTTGTTCAACTATGTATTAAGGGTCATGCAAATGTGAGTCTTGTCAATTCAAGGTCTAAATTGGCCAAAATATGACAGTTGAATTAAGAGGATTGTTTGAAAATGTTACCGTTAGAATTGATGAGATTTGAAAATATGACTGTTGTAGGAACAAATATTACCGTTAGGAACAAATATAAAGAAAGAATAAAATAAGAATTAAGAAATAATATTTAAATGAAGTGGTAAAAATATAGAACATCTAATAAATGGAATATTGTAAAATGATATGGTAAAATAATAAATTAGGCTTTTGATGTGGTAAAATGACATAATTTTTACAACAGCTACTACGGATGCTCTAATGATTCCCCAAGAATAAAGCCTATTTCATGCATATAGCCATAGGGGTGTCCACGGGTCGGGGCGGGTCGGTTTTGGGCCCAAACCGAACATGACCCGATTGATTCGGTTTCCTGAATTTGGGATCCGTATTCGACCGAATATCGGGTCGGATCCGACATATCGGGTAATCGGGTTGTTCGGGTCGGAGTCATCGGTTTCACGCAGTCCGGGCCTCAGTTGGGCAATGGACTTTTTTGAGTTAAAATTACAGAAAATACATTTTTAGGGCCTTTTTACTTAATTTATTTTTAAATAGAGCTTCCGACTTAACAAAACTAAACCTATTGGGCCATCAATCGGGACAAATCAAAAGGCCCAAATAAAGCATTATTCTTTTTATCACCCGTGATCAACACAACACACCTATAAAAGTCTCTTATTTTTTAGTCACTTATGATCCGGAACAAGAACCCAATACATAATCTTTCCCACATTAAGAACAAAAAATAAACACAAAAAATAAAATATAATATGTTAAACAATACAATAAACAGCTTAACAAAACTAGACCTATTGGGCCATCAATCGGGACAAATCAAAAGGCCCAAATAAAGCTTATTCTTTTTATCACCCGTGATCAACACAACACACCAAAAAGTCCCTTATTTTTTAGTTACTTGTGATCCGGGAACAAGAGGCACCTATCAATCCCAATACATAATCTTTCCCACATTAGGAACAAAAATAAACACACAAAATAATATATAATCGCTAAACAACACAATAAACTCCTAGGAAAGAAACCGCTCAACACCCATATATCCCGCAAAACCACAAGGTCCTCAACAAATAATATTTCCAATTTTCCAGCAATAAAATAAATCACAACAAATAATCCTATAATGCAATATTCCAACAGATATATAAACTTAGTAACATAAAGGCGATCCTTGCAAGTTTTTTGGGCAAGAACCCATAAGGCGTAAAGCTTGCTAGTTATACAAAGTTCCAAGCTATATAATTAATTACAACAATCAAATACCATAGGTATTTCCAAAAATAGCTTTTCCAAAGCATTGAATGACTACTCTATAGTTTATAAGTCTATAACTAATAGAAAAGAAAACCTATGAACTAAGATTTCTTTTCTATAAGTATTGATGATTGAGTATTGTTACAAGTTAGAAAAGCAATATGTCCAAAAAGCTTCCAAAATATTTCCAAAATGCTGCCTTCTTTACAAAATAAATTACCATCCTCCTACAATAGACAAAAAAATATTCAACAAATAATACATTAATACCAAGTACAAGACCAACTAGTAAGGAAAACAAGTATATAATAGTAAGGGGCTATAAAGGCAAAATCATACCAAGTCACTGATTAATCATCAATGCTAATCAAGGGTCGTTTGCCTGAAGTGGAACCCTTGCTTGAGCTTGTATTTGCTGGTTGTTGATTTAAAACTAGAAAATAATAGGAAATAAACACAATAGATTAAATTTTGCTTGAATACATGAGACATTCAATAAAATTAATACACTAAGTTTTAATTTAAGCATATTACCTAAGTCAAGTAACTCCTCCTCCAATGCCTCAACATCATCCCTTGATTGGCGATGAGAAATTGGAAGCGTGGCTTGAAGCCAATTTTGTGAACATACAAGGTTTTGAACCATGAGAGGAGATAATGCACTTCAAAATGGATCAACAATTCGACCTCCAGTGCTAAATGTCGACTCGGATGCAACAGTGGAAATCGCACACCCAACACATCCTTAACTACTTTAGACAACACTTGGTACCTATTACAATTGTCCCTCCACCACTCCAATATCTCAAAATTTGCATCCTTTCTACCATCACAGTTTTCAGCCAAATACCTCTCAAGCTCATTACTACAACCTCTGATTGCTCAACTTGCAAAAAACGCTCATATCGTGAGTGAACCATAACATATGGATCACTAGCATCAGTTTCCAATTCTGTCCTCTCACTCCCACTTTGATCTTGCACATTTGGTGAATGAATACAATTGTAAAAATTATACAACTTAAACAAAAGGTCTTTCACCTTATCAACCATCACTTCAAAGAATCGCATTCCCATAAATTTCAGAAAATGAAAACTTCAAAAACCTCAATTTTTTTCGTGGATCAAAGACCATAGCCACATACAAAAGAGGATTAATTTTCTCCCCTTCCCCCCAATACTTCTCAAACTTAGTTTGCATGTTTGTGGCTGTGCTTTTCAAGAAAGTGTTTTGGGATTTAACTAAATTGGAAATACTCTCTCTGAATAACAAAGATCTCATCATAGAAGGCATTTGAAGTAACATACAATGAACCAGAAAATTTCTTTGTTGCATTATAAAACAGCCTTAAGAAAGTCACAAACACCCTACAATTTTGGAAATCAATCATACATGGAGACCCCAAACCACCACTATCTTCCTTGGTCCTAAAGTACGACGAATAACCATCATCTTCAAAATCCATTCGGAGAAACACTTTCTCAAATTTTTCAGCAGTTTCTAACATGATATAGGTCGAGTTCCACCTAGTAGGTACATCTAGACCGAGAAGACTCTTGGACTCCATACCTAACCTCTCCATAAAACTCTTAAAAGTTTGACTTCTATTGGGTGAGGACTTCACATACCTCACACAGACTTCACGCACCTTAGCAACAGATGCATCTATCTCTTTTAAACCCTCCCCCACAATGAGATTTAGGATATGGGCACAACACCTCATGTGCATGTACTCATTTCCTAAAACTGCCCCATTCCAATCTTTAGTCACCCTTTGCAGAAATTTAATTGTTGTTAAATTTGAGCTAGCATTATCTACTGTCAAGGTAAATATCCCATCAATACCCCACTCACGCAATGACATCTCAATCTTTCTACCTATAGTCTCCCCCTTGTGGTCTTCAACTTGACAAAAATTTAGAATTCTCTTATGCAATTTCCAAGCATCATCAATAAAGTGACAAGTCAGACACATATAATTTAAATTTTGAATAGAAGTCCATGTGTCCGTAGTGAGACACACCCTACAACCCTTCAAGGATTTCCTTAGCTTCTCTCTCTCACTATTATAAATGCCAATCACATCCCTAGCCACAGTTTGACGAGATGGGATATCCTTTAATCTAAGCTTAGGTTGCAAGGTTCTAACAAATTTCTTAAACCCATACCCCTCGACATACCTAAAAGGCAACTCATCAATTATAACCATTTCAGCCAATGCCTTTCTACAAGCCTCAACAGAAAAGGATGTTGACACAAGGTGCAATCCATCTTCTCCATCCTTTTTGGGTACAAAAACTAATGTTTTCTGCCCTTTAACTACATCTTCTCTATTAGGGTTCTTGGGACATATTGGCACATGAGCTAACAAATTACTGGTACCACAACTCTTACTATCAGCATTATAAGATTTTTGACAATAATTTACAGATAGCCTTAGTCTTACTAGTATCACCCTCACCTATCTTTACTTTTTCAAAGTGACCCCAAACAACAGACTTTTTCCTACCACTACAACTACCACTAACAGGAGCTGTCATACTCACTTGGCATGATGGAACTGGGGGTAACTCGAAGCGAATGCTGCCCGACTTGGGAAGCGACTTGGGTAGCAGCAGAATCCTCAACTTGGGTGGGAATATCATCTTCTGTAGCAGCTGGTGTTTGGACAAAGGGTTCATTAGTGTTGGTTTCCATGACCTAAAAAAACAAAAATACATATTAGCAAACTAGAGTAACAAGTATAATTAATAGCTTTAATAATAATAATAAATAATAAGCACACACACCAAAAGGAAAACAAGTATCCTGGAAGCAAACATTTTAATAAACATAATCAAAAGAGATTATTAGAAAGAAAGATCACAGATAACTCAATGAAGTAAATTAATTAGGGACATGCAAGATCACAGATCTCTTCTTAGCAAATGACAAATTGCATGATCATACTAATCACATCATAACAATCTTCTCATACAAAGCAAGGTAAATGTTCTAAAACTTGTGTTAAATGTGTTAAAAACAAAACAAAGCAAACTAAAACTTCTATAAGATGCTATAACCAAAATGTTAAATCAACTTTGTTCACATCATAACAATCTTCTCATATAATCAACTTCTAGGTGTTAAATGTGTTAAAAACAAAGCAAGGTAGACTAAAACTTCCATAAGATGCTATGACCAAAATGTTAAATAAACCTTGTCTAATTTGGGCAATACAGAACATACAAAGCTACAAACTAATAGAAAAGCAAAAACAAAAGCATCCGCAAGCCACATTAATGCAACTCTCATGAACTAAATCAGTAGTTTCCCTTTCAACATTCTACTAATCACATCATAACAATCTTCTCATACAAAACAAGGTAAATGTTCTAAAACTTTAAAAACAACTCTAATGAGTTACATTCAATAGTTTCCCTTTCAACATTCTATTTATCATTTAAATTACTCTGCCCCTTTTGTAAAAAGAAATATCAAACAAATGAACAATCACCAGTCAGTCAGTCACTACATTTTTTTTTTTTTTTTAACTAAATACAAAGGAATGCAAAAACCATACCTTGAAGAAAACCGTGGGTGTATGGGTTTCAAACTTGAGGGCAGATAATGATACTTGGAATCAGCTTTCAATCTCGTATAAAATTAAAACAGGATCAAAATTGATTAAAGAAAAGAACACAGAACAAAAGTTAAATAGTTAGGGTTTCTAAGTTTTTTTTTTTAGTTAGGGTTTCATAGTATGAATCTTTGGGTTTATTTGATTTGAACATTTGATTTCCATCACAAATGAAACCAACGAGATTAACATAAAAGAAAGATGAGAAACAAAGAAAAATTACCTTACTGACTCAGTGAAGAGTACACGGGATGAGGAAACCGTGGGTGTATGGCAAGCTCATACTTGAGGGCAGATAATGATACTTGGGAGTCAGCTTTCAATCTCGTATAAAATTAAAACAGGATCAGAATTGATTAAAGAAAAGAGAACAGAACAAAAGTTAAGTAGTTAGGGTTTCTAAGTTTTTTTTTTTTTAGTTAGGGTTTCATAGTATGAATCTTTGGGTTTATTTGATTTGAACATTTGACTTCCATCACAAATGAAACCAACGAGATTAACATAAAAGAAAGATGAGAAAGAAAGAAAAATTACCTTATTGACTCGGTGAAGAGTACACGGGATGACTCCGGCGGTAGCTATGGAGAGAGGAGTGGACGGCGGCGGTGGCGCTAGGCGTTGGAGGCGGAGAGGGGACCGGGTAAAGGCATTGGAGGCGGCTAGGGTTTGTTCTTTAGAATCTGGATTTGGATTTTGGAGAAACAGTAGTTTGGAACTTTGGATTTGGGGAAACGGTTTAGACTTTATAGAGTGTGAGATTGTGAGAGTTTGAGAGAGTTTAAGAGAGCAAGTAAAGACCCGAGAGTCCGAGAGATCAAGAAATGAAGATCAAGAGATGAGGAAGAGTGAAAAGGGAAGGAGGAGGCGTGAAAGGGAAGCCATGTCCATTAGGGGTGTGTCTCTCAAGCTTAAAATCAAGAGAAGAGTGGAGGCTGAAGAGACTCTTGAGACTAGTTGAGAGATATCAGATCTTCCCATTTAATTCTCACCGTTAGATTTCCTTTTCATCTTAGATTATAGCCGTTGGTTTAAAATAGATTATTATGCCATTGAACCGGTCATATCATGGTCTGTCTTACTCTCATCAAGACCATTCATTTTAAATTTTATTTTGTGATGAACGGCTGATGTTTATGTTGGGAAGGTGTGAGCTTTGAGTCTCGGGCTGGGCAAGGCATGGGCTGTCCTGTTGCTCGAGATCAAGACTGAATCATTGAAATGAAATGTCAAATCTTTTTTTTTTTTATTATTATAAATATTCGGTCGGTTCGGGTTTTCCGGGTGAAATATTTTGAAACCCGGATCCGAACCGACCTATTCGGGTTGTTTTCTTCCCAATCCGTGACCGACCGTAGCTGGATTCGGAGCCGCCCATGGACCTTCGGTTCGGGCGGTTTCGGGCGGGCGGGTCGGTTGATGCGGGTCCTTGGACACCCCTACATATAGGTCAAAAGTCAATTGTAAATGAACACCACATGGACTCAACTTCTTCTATGCAAATGTACCTCCCCTTTTTCTTTTTTTCTTTTTTTTTTTTTTTTTTTTTGTTTATTTTTGTTACATCTGATTGCTTGTCAGACTTCAAGCCTACCCTAGTAGACTTTTTCTATTTAACCAATCTAACATTTTGGTACAACTTTTTTAAGAGAAACCTGTGTAGAAACCGGACCTACCATGCCTAAAAATCAACAATTCCATCTACACTTACACGCAACAATGGGCGAAGAAAAAATATTAAATTACCAAGACAGTAACAGGTACTTAGCGTCCAAATTACAAAAAATATAATCTAGATCCTTCTTTGTTTACATCATAAAACTCATTAGATATTTAGATAGTCTCACTATTGGCCAAAAATACCCACCTAAAAATATTCTAATTTCATATAAATCTTAGATTTGATAAAGGATGAGATTTCTTAGGTTTTTACCTCAAGTGTGCCATCAATCCTTCTCTACATGAATATACTGAAAAGTCATCCTTTAAAAATATCTATAGTTATACACTAACTTAATTAGCTTATATATTCTCTCTTTCTCCCCTAATTAGCTTATATATAACTAGAGTTTCAACCTAATTTTCTAAAAACTCCCTTAATAATATTAATTATAAAATTGACCCCACAAAGATATTTACTTAAATACCCCACCTTTAAAGTCTCTCTCTCTCTCTCTCTCTCTCTCTTACATTCTCCCCACTTATAAGAATTCCGTCCTCTAAATTCATCCCAAGCTAAATCAATATATCATGCTTCCATTGCGCAACTCTAATTCCATAATTGTATTGATCTATACAATTTTTTACTCATCCCCATAGTTCAAGAGCAACTAAAATACAAAAAATCCCTTTCATATAACTATCATTATGACCCAAATAGCTCTAAAAGTTACGTCCATTGTGAATAAAATTTTCAAAACCTACCTCTTCTAGTAAATCTAGTCAAAAATGATATTTCTTCAATAAATAATCTCTAATAATTTTGAACAATGAAGGAGCCTCCCAGGTTATGATGAAAGAAAATCCACAATCAATGTTTACCATAAATCGCTATGCTCTGACATCTCCCATTAAATTGTATATTGTTTTTACTTAAATATAAGTTCAGAACTATTTCACAACATATGTGTGATGCCCCAATTTGATTGATTGTGTGATGTGTGTGGGTGTGTGATGAGTCCCACATCGGGTATTTTTGGATTGAATGGGGTTTATTAACAACTACAAGGAGCCTCATTTGTGACTAGTTCTTTTGAGGTATAGCGCAGATGTGGCTAGCGCTTTTCCTTGGGTCGTTACATATGGTATCAGAGCGGGCTCGGTAATCCCGTGTAGGCTCAGAGACACTACCCCACAAAATGGGCCCTAACGAGGACGTTAGGGATTTAAGTAGGGGAGATTGTGATGCCCCAATTTGATTGATTGTGTGACGTGTGTGGGTGTGTGATGAGTCCCACATCGGGTATTTACTGGATTGAACTGGGGTTTATTAACAACTACAAGGAGCCTCAATTGTGACTAGTCCTTTTGAGGTATAGCGCAGATGTGGCTAGCGCTTTTTCTTGGGTCGTAACAATATGTGTAGACTTTTCCTTCCTCAAAATTGTAAAATATAAATTTCTAAAGTCTCCATAAAAATCAAATAAGCATTTATATAAGGTCTGTCATAAAATGTCTATCTTAATCATATAAATTATCTTCACGATTAAGCAAAATTTTATTCACCTTTAACCTATAGATGATGCTTGGGCTAAACTCATTGAAAGTTGAGTTGCTCATGAATATACTGCTTATTATGAAATCATAATCTTTAAATGTACACTTGCTAGAAGGGAACCGTCCTTAAAATGTCTCAAACCCCCTTTTCTTTTTCTTTTTCCTTTCTTTTACTTGCAAATAATACTGTCCCAGAAGCTTAGAACTTAGAGTACAATGCAACTTTATAATCATTAACCACTTGTCAATATAAAACAAAGGTACCACAATTGACTATAATTCAAATTGTAATAGCCTTTCAAAATAAACTCTCTTGCCATTCCAAATCCTTAAATATCCAATCAAAATATGGTTCACTAGTCCAATTCAATAATACGACGAACTTGTTTTCTACCCACTTCAAGTTCTATTGAGCCAATTCATCAGCTCTCATCAACTAAGGCTGTGTTTGGTTGAATGTAAAATATTTTCCGAGTGTAAAATATTTTCAGGTGAAAATATTTTCGGGAAAGGAAAATATTTTCAAGTGTTTGGTTGCATTCCAAAAAATGCTTTGAAAAATATTTTCTAGTATTTGGTTGTGTTGCTGAAAATGCTCTAAAAACCCCCATTTTTATCATGTTTCTCACATTTTCTTAGGATCCAAACAAATATTATTATAGAGAATCAAAATATATAAACAACACAAGAAACAAAAATCAAAACAAAAAAATCAAAATCACAAGACCAATCGTGAGAGAGGGACAGAGAGAGATTGGTTTGTGGGTGCGACTCGGCGGTGGATGAGGTGGGTCGATCTGAAGGTGGCAACTCGATCTAGGAGTGGGTCACTCACCGGGTGGGTCGATCGGTTTGTGGCATGATCTCGCCGGTGGACGAGGTGGGTCAATCGGTGGGTGGGTTCATGGCGCGATCTTGCCGGTGGACGAGGTGGGTCGATCGGTGGGTGGGTTTGTGGCGCGATCTTGTCGGTGCTGGGGTGCAACTCGCCGGTGCTTGGATCGGTGTGGGTGGATCGGTGTAATCGTGAGTGAGCTAGTTTCTTTCTCTTCTCTCTCTCTCTCTCTCTCTCTCTCTCTCTCTCTCTATTTGCGCGTCGATGAGTCCGGAAATGGTTTGAAGTGAAAATAAAAATGTAAACCAATTTCCGGATCAAAGCCACAAAACACACGGTCAAATGAAATGGTTTTCCGAAAAATTTTATTTTCGATGCACAACCAAACACACGGTAAGGTGTAAAATCATTTCTTGAAATGCTTTTACGTCAAAACAAACGCAGCCTAAAATCAAATAATTACTTTTCTGGCATCAAAACCTATCCCTCCCCCCCTCCCCAAAAAAAAAATATATTAAACAATCTTCTAAGAGCACAAGTAGAACCAAAATAGAATAATGAATCATATACAATACAAAGTTCAAGAATAGGTGACTCATGAATTCAAGTATGATTAGTGTTGTCTAGGCCCAAGGGGTTAACGTAATATATATTTTACTAAGGAAAAAGTTCAATGACAACTTGATTATAAGTCTAGAAAAATAAAGTTTAAAGGAAAGCTAGCAACTAGGAAAACCAGATTTTTTATTTTTTTTTTTATTATTATTTTTTTTTTTTTTGGTAGCAAGCTCATATAAAAGTTGAAATCTACTATCCAGATTAATAGAGGAACCGAAAAAACAAAACAAAAAAAAAAAACTATTTCAGCAGACTAGACTTTTGGCCAAGGAGTTGTATTTAGAAGTTCAGAACATGAATTACTCGTAATGGAGAAGGTACCGATATAGTTGTTGGAATACCTATAGCCCGAGTATTTACCAAGGAAAAAGTTTCAGGGGGAGGAAAAGAGATCTCAGGAACATGTAAGACCAAGAGTTAACTTCAAAAATTCACATTCAATACTGAGGCTATGGTAAGCATGATTTCAAAGATCTGGAAATCAAAATCTGAATTTTGATTTGCTTAGGTTGGTCAAGAGTATGTAAGACTAAATTTAAACAATGAAATTAGGAGCCAAAGGAAACCAATGGAAAAGTTCAATTCCATCTCTGGTCAGCATTCAGCTAAACTAAAATCAAGTCTTAGACATGGGTTTCAAGGACGGTTGGATTGACACCAGGTCCTAAGCTGATCATAACATAGGGCGGATAGGCTCAAGTGGTCATAACAAGATACTTCCATTTTAAACACATAAGAATAGAAGGCACATTTCAAAAATGCAGTGAAATCTCAAAAATTCAACCGAATAGATCCAAATACAACTCTCCATCACAAATAGGTGACAAAAGAGTATTTCAAATGTTAAATTAAAATTTGTTCCTTACCCTAATCACAATTAAATATATATAATATATGTAATAGAGTTAAAACTCTTCAATAAAATAAAAATCATCTCTCTCAAAATTCTTCATAGTTTTTTTATTTATTTATTTTCGGACGAACTAAAATATATATATAGAGAGAGAGAGTAATGCGATGCATGCATTCAATTAGATGGTCAATGGTTTATTGGACCACATGTGAGCTCAATGGAGTCAAACGAATCCACTTACCAACTATGTGAATCAATAAATACTTATTGAACCATACTAAAGTTAGATGGTCAACGATTCACTTGACCAGTCGTGGCCAGCAAGGTTCGACTAAACCGAACCAAACTAACTTTAGGGAGATCGACCATATTAGGTAAAACTATCAAATGAGTTTACAAAAGATCAGTCACAAAACATTCTTTTCTCTCTCTCTCTCTCTTTTCTTTTAATGATAATAATAAGAAGTTTTGAATAACCAATTTAATCCATTACAAAATTTCAAGAATAAAACACACCCACTTAATACTAGTATAAGAACATAAAAGTATATCAATTAAAATCCTCCTTTCTATTTTATAAGTCATGCATGCATAACCACAAGGACATAAATATAAAATCCCAACGAATGTGACCTAACAAATCATCATATGATGGAACCCCATCTACACTTCTCATCAAATCACCAAAAGAATGCTATCTATGCCGGCCCTAATAACCTCCATCAACAATAACTAGAAATGTAATGCCTAGGGCGCAAATTTCATTTTAAATAAAAACCTAGTATAGAATCTACATACAAGATCAAAACCTAAACTCTGATACCATTAAATTGTCCCGCCCCGAACCCAACAATATAGATAGGCACGTGACAATGACCGCACTCTTATAAAATTTTCACTCTAAAAATGTGCAAGGTCTTCTTAGCAAGGAAGTAAATCTCGTACCGTACCAGCCGATACGGCTAGTATTTATTGTACCAAGCATACCGGGTCCATTTTGGTGTGAGAGACCGCGCCCCCGGCCCGTTTTTATGATGTGTTAGGCCAAACCCATGTGAATGGGTGGAGTCATGTTATTACCTCTCAAAATGGAGGTTTGACTAGTTATATTTTTCCCTTTAGATTAAGGGTTTTACAATGGAGTCGCCACTTATTTAATTATTGGAAAAATAAGAAAACCATGAATGAAAAATTCCTCATTTTATTAATTTGAAATTGAATTTACATTGATCATAGGAAAATTACATAGCTTTGGTCCTAGATACAATCTAAGATAAAGTACATGGCTTTATTTCCTAGTTACAATCTAAAAATCAAAAATTACATGGATAAGCATTTGATCTACTAACCCTTGATCTAAGCTCGGAGGCTATGTTACAAGGTGGAAAGGTGTTAGGCACCCGCCTTACCCGGTGAAACCGATCTTCTAGACTATGGTGGCCAACATTCATATCACATCATCCAACATGTCAATCAATTTGTATGTTGAATTTAATGTGTGTGCATGTGATAAACCCTAATTCAATTTATTAAGCATGACATTTGGATTGAAAAATAAACTCTAGTGAATGTGTGTGGATAGTGATAACCTAGATTCAAGGATTTGAAAGAATTACTAAACAAACATGTTTTTCATATTTTTTATGTGGATTTAAGATTAAATCTAGTGATATGCATGAACATGTGATGAACAATTAAGAACATGTGAAGAACACATAAGAACAATTAAGAACATTCAAACATATTCAAAGGAATTATCATGCTTTAATCTTAAATTCTTATCATATCAATATAAATAAACAGTTAGGGAAGGAGATTATACATTCATGCAAGATTCATATAATGGAGGAGGGGATTCTTGATGGAGGTCCTAAGGGTGGAGGAAAAGAAGAGTTAGGAGAGGGAGAGTGAGTCTCACTCAATACCTTGAGTCTCAAGAAGATCAAGATATGACAAGACTACTCAACTTCACTAGAACTCAAGAGAAGAGAAGAGAGGGGGATTTTTGTTTCTCTTGGAATGAAGGAGAGGGGGTTTATATAGTAGTGGTGGAGGAAATATGAATAGAAGGCCATTTAATGAGGGTTGATAAAGAATTATGAACCTAGACCTCATTTTAGCCTTTGGGGAAATCTGGTGCATTAAATGTGGAGATTGATGAGAGTGAAGAGCAAGCAAAGTTCGGTTTTCCGGTAGCTTCTGTAATAACCTGTAGGGCCAACTTTGAAAAATCATATCTGCCTCAATTATGATCGGAATTGTCTCATTATTATGCTCAACTTGAAGCCCAGGATATCTAGTTTCTGGGAAAATTAACCTCATTCACAGATTCAAAATATTTCGAGAGATATCGATGAAATGATGAGCATAGGTCATTTGTTAGAAAATGGTTTCAGCACAATTAACATTAATGGGTCCCAAATTAGCTCCCAATTAACATTACATGGCTCCAATCACTCCCATTTCAAACTTAATTGATTCCAAATTTACTCTAATTAAAATATAATTGCACAAATTACTCATTGAATAATTAATGTTTAACTATCTAGTAAATTAGGTATGTACAACCCTACCATAAAATATAGTCCTAACCAATCAAATTATGACACATCATCGATCTCAAATTGATTATACTTATAACCAATTGAAATCAATTATTCATAATAACATATAGTCGGACTTAATTTGTGATAATGCATCTCAGCCATTAAAACTTAATTTGATGATTACTTTCAATCTAATAGTCCGATTAGGGCTCATGACGAGTCAATTTTATCGTTACAACATCAAGATCATTTTGGTGAAATGAGATTAAGGATCTAATGGTCAGAATCAAGATGCATATTTCCAATGTGAAATTACTCTTTTATCCTCATGTGAAATTAAATACGGGTTGCAAAATAGGATGTCAACGTTTGGCCATTTCAGGGTAAATACCGAATTTCGACTAGTTAGTGGATCTTGGATCGGTACTTCTCTTCATGCCATGCTAAGCTACTATCTCTCTCCTTCTCCTTCTCCTTCTCCTTCTCACACCAGTGATAACGAAATACCAATTGGTGGGGAGGAGAGGCATCGGTAATTCATACGTTGAAAATCGGGTTGAAGTTAAGAGAAAAAGATACTGGAGTGATGCTAAAAGAGATAGAGTAGTGTCATGCCTTGGTCTATATCATGTTCCATCATCCTTAATATGTCATGTTTACTTTATGCTTTGTAGCATTTTTTAGATGTTTTTGTCTTTCGTTTGAGTTTCATTTTGTCATTCATCTTGCACCCCTCATGCATCATCTTTTACCCTTGTTCATATCTTATTTTCTTTCCCTCCTTCCTCTTGATTCATTTATCTATTCATGACAAAAAGGGAGAGAGTATACTAGTGTGTTTCGTCATTTCTATATGACTCATATGCACATTCTTTGGGGGAGAAATTCTACCTTGTGCACATTCGTAGGGGGAGAAAGCCATAGGGGAGATGCATATACCAAAGGGGAGAAGACAATTTTTTTTGAAAACCTTGTTTTGTCCTGTTGTACTTTATGCTTGTTTTCTCGTTACTTTATGGTGCTTTGATTTATGTTTAGTATCTATGTCTTGTTGCTCTCATCGCATCGTGTTTATGTGTTGGATATGCATACATCCTTATGTTATTGTGCTTTATTGGTTGCATGTTCGGATGATCATTTGCTTTGCTATATGATCATTATAGTCATTTCAATATGACTGTTTTTGTGTTTGATCAAGTTGCTCATATGTTTTACAACATATTTCTTTGCTTGATCACAATTTACTTGTTATATTATACTTGTCCTGTTATCACTTGATTTACCTTGAAGGTCTAATGTGTTTTGTGCAAGTGTTTCTGGTTACAGGTATACATGTTCCAAATTCATCACAGCTTTTAGATTTAGGTGTGAATGAGTTTTGCCATTGTTCCCAAACTCACGTTTAAGTCTAGAGCCTGTTATAGGGTGTTTTGTCACGGAATAGCCAAAGGGAGAGATTGTAAAGTTGTAATTTACAACTATGTTTTATGTTGGCTTTATTCTATAATAAAATATGTTGTAATTGCTTTAATTTTGTTCCTTATATTTTGTGGGATTTATTGTATTGGGTTTAGTATTAAGTTGGTGAAGACTCAAGCTTAATTGAAGATCAAGTGGATTTTGTGAGAAACTCGCGAGAAACTAACTCGCGAAGTAGTCACATAAGAAGCACATGATTTGGAAGTCAAGAGTTGTGCCAAGCTATCAGTTTCGTGCCGGACTATCGGTTTCGCGAGTGTTTCGTGGGTAAGGTCTTCCCGCGAGGTAGTCACGAAACATTCTGCCTAGAGGATTTTTAAGTGTGACTTTCTTACTCTTCACTCATATTATATATATACCCTCATTACCCACACATGTATAAGGAGGTCATTCAGAGAGAAAAACCCTAAATAGGTTTTCTGCAACACACACACCCATCTTTTAGAGAGAGAACTACCCATCCTTAGTGAGAAATCATTGTAACATTTTTTCCTTCCCTCTCCCATTATCATACCTTGAAAGGAGATTTGTACCCAAACACAACTCACACCTCTTCAGAGTATAGAGAGTGTAGTAAGAAATCATTGTAGCATTTTTTCCTTCCCTCTCCCATTATCATACCTTGAAAGGAGATTTGTACCCAAACACAACTCACACATCTTCAGAGTGTAGAGAGTGTTTTGAAGCTTGGCAAGCTTTGGGAATTTGCCAAAAGAAGCTGGTGAGGCTTGGCGGATGCAATCGGGTGTGTTGCGAGATCCAGAAAGTCAGACAAAACATTGTTCCGAGAAGCCTTGTTGGAGTAGGAGCTTGGAGGGCTTAGATATATTGGGTAGATTAGGCTTGGAGGGTCTCTTACTATTCATGTATCCCAACCGATTGTCCAGTGGATTGATTTACCGCTTGGAGGGTAGCGGAGAGGTTTTTCGCCGAGGTCTTTGGTTTTTCGCTTTGATAACACATCGTTTTGTCCTTTCACTCATACTATATATACACCATCATTACCCACACATGTATAAGGAGGCCATTCAGAGAGAAAAACCCTAGATAGGTTTTCTGTAACACACACACCCATCTTTTAGAGAGAGAGCTACCCATCCTTAGTGAGAAATCATTGTAGCATTTTTTTCTTCCCTCTCCCATTATCATACCTTGAAAGGAGATTTGTACCCAAACACAACTCACACCTCTTCAGAGTGTAGAGAGTGTTTTGGAGCTTGGGAAGCTTTGGGAATTTGCCAAAAGAAGCTGGTGAGGCTTGGCGGATGCAATCGGGTGTGTTGTGGGATCCAGAAAGCTAGACAAAACATTGTTCCGAGAAGCCTTATTGAAGTAGGAGCTTGGAGGGCTTAGATACATTGAGTAGATTAGGCTTGGAGTATCTCTTACTATTCGTGTATTCCAACCGATTGTCCAGTGGATTGATTTACCACTTGGAGGGTAGCGGAGAGGTTTTCGCCGAGGTCTTTGGTTTCCTCTTTGATAACACATCGTCGTGTTATCTTTTATTTACATCTCTATTCCCTTACTCTTGTACTTTACTTTTATTATTTGTTGTTCATGTTTATGCACTAGAATAGTTTCGGTTGATTGCGCTACATTTACTTTTATTTCCGTGCTTAGATAAATTAGAGTAAAAGCAATCTAGCTACATTTACTTTTGGCTCCACAGAGCACTGCACCACCATTATTTTTACTCTCGCTACCATTCCCATCACCATTCTTCAATTGTCACAGAGCCTTTAACTTGTAAGTTCACTGTATATAGAATATTTCTTTGCATTATTTGGCTAGTTTACTCACTCTACTGGTAGGTGAAAATATTTAATCTGACCTGTCCCACTCATTAGACTCACATTTACCAAAAACCTAGTAAGCCACAATAAAAGGTAATTGTGAAAATATTATTTAAAAAGAGGGTTGTCAGTTATGATCACTACAGTTGCAACACAATTCAATTTTATATTTTGAGAGAGCTAGAGAGAGAATTTTGGTGTTGCTACATGAGAGATTAGATCACTAGTGATGACAGTCAACCATGTAAGATATTAGTTTTAAAAAATGACAGTTCCAAGCTATTGCAGTAGATGGATTATGTTAATGGACACTGTAAGATGTAAGTTAAGAAATTACTTTATATTACACTTTTGTTTTATGTTATATTTTTTACTTATTTTATAGGGTGTAGTGCTAGTGAAACTAACTTTTTGAGTTTCACTTATCACTTCAGTTGATCTTCAACCTCTCTCATCAATTCATTTCAATTTTTTATTAACTAATTTCATACTTTTTTTTTTAATACAAGATAAAAATTCTACTTTAGTCTAACTAATCTAAATATATATATATATATATATATATATATATATATATATATATATAAACTTCTCTGAAAACTTGAACCCCGACCCTTATCCCTCATACCCTACAAACACTTATACCTGTAAAATGACCATCATATTAAAGGTGCGTGGTAGTAACTAGCCCTATACTAACTCATCCTTAATTATGCTCGTTAATATTTTCCATAATAAATTGATCATTACGATGATTTAACACGTTTACAGCATTTTAAAGTTTCATTTTATTATACTTTTATTGGTCTAGATTCTAAAACAATTATTTTTATAAAAACTTGGACGTACTTATAATGAGAGGTAGGGCCTTTTTGTAGTGGGGGCATTGGCCTAGGCTAATAAATGTTGTCGTATTTTTAGTACTAAAAATACCACAATAGATTTATATTCAGACTTCATATGTTTATACGAGTATGACTGAATGATTTTTCCTTTCTTTTCCTTGCAAATTGTATTTTTTTTTTTTTTTTTTCCTAAACTATGGTGTAGTTACAATTTCTCCCAAATTTCATAACTGAGCAATGTTTTCCCATGATTTATTATTAAGTGTAAATTGTGTCCGGATGTGGCGTAAAGCATGAGATTTACGCAATTATGCCCTCAAAAGAGCTCCACAACAGCATTTTTCCTAAAACGTTAATACAACTGGCCACACCCAATGATTACTCATCCATACTCCCTTCCACGGACCAACAAGAACTACCACACAACACCGTTGCTTCGATTTCCCCCTCATTCTGGCAACGGCAACCCACGGACCAGACGGCGAAACTAGTACAACTTTCGAGATGCGACCCAAAAAATTTCTTAAAATGTACAGACCACCAATAACTACCGTTGCTTCGCTTTCCCCCTCATTCCGGCGAAAGCGACTCACTGAGCCAACAGATGAGACCCAAAAATTTCCTTCCCACGACAATTAAAACTCACAGATCTAAAGATCCTAAATTTCTCTTTTTCCTTTCACATCTTCCATTCCCACACCCCTCTTATACTCTCTTAAGTCGGCATATAGGAAAAACAACAAACAGTTATGAAGAAAAATGAGTAATTATATTTCATAGCAAATGTGAATATCTCTTGAATCATCCAGCATTGCAATAAATTAGATCCACACCAACAAATCTTATAAAAAGAAACCACCAAAACAATCTTAAAATGTTATTCTTTGTATGTTTTTCTGCACTTCGTCAACGGTGGCTCTGCCTTTTTTCTACACTAGTGGTGTCTCTAGCAGTTAAGAGGTTGAAGGATTTGGTTCTGTTTGTGTGTGGAAGCTGGGCTATTGGATTTTTGTGAAATTGGGTTTTAGGAAGAATGATTGTGTGTGACAGATTTATTTCATTGTCCAGTGGAATGCTGATGTGGCTTTTTATTATTAAAGGGTATAAAGTGTGAGATTTATGCCAAGACCATGGCCAAAATGGGTAACTAAGCATAATTTTTCAACTATCTAGTTAGTAGTTCCAGTTTTCAAACTATATTATTTACTAGCATCTTGAGTCTTTGAAACTCGATTTTGGCCTATAAATCGAGTTTCAAATACTCGATTTTCATGGTCCGATGTGGCATTTTTTCCACATGGTAATCACCTGAAAATCGAGTCTCTAAGACTCAATTTATAAACCAAAGAAATTTAAAAAAAGTTTGAAGCATCATGTCCCAACCAAAATACCCAAAAAACAAATTTCAGAAATCCCATAAACACAACAATCCCAAACAACAATTCCAATCTTAGAAACTCAGATCAGAGGAAAAGAGAGCTCACCTCACCGGCGCGCGGCCTGGGCTCACGCACCTGCCTGGCTCGCACGCGGCTCGGGTTCACGCGACCTGGGTTCGCGCGGCCTAGGTTCTAGTGATTTTTTTTCTCTGATCTCCATCTTCTTCGATGTTCTGGTGGTTTTTTTTCTCCGATCTCGATCTTCTCTCTCTTTTTGTTTTCGGGTTTTTTTTTCTCTAGTTCTCCTCTGATGTTCTGGTCCGATTTGTTCTTATTTATAAGGGTTATAAATCGAGTCTTACTGACTCGATTTCCATGTAATCGCCATGTGGAAAAATATGCCACATCAAACATAATTAGAGCATAGAAATTGAGTTTTTGATGCTCGATTTATAGGCCAAAATCGACTCTTTTAAACTCGAGATGCTAATAAATAATATAGTTTGGGAATTGAAACTACTAACTAGATAGTTGGGAAATTATGGCTAATTTTCCATTTCGTCCCAAGACCATACTGAATGTTTTCTCTTATTAGTAATAAGCTTTCTATATTAGGATTTTCATTAAATTTAAAAATTAAATTTCTATCCGGCACATTTAAAATATTGAACTTAATTTCTGTTTAATAAATAAGAGAAAAGTTGACGGATGGTTTAAAAGCATTATCTTATGAAATAATTTTTTTAAAATTATAAAAAAAGAAAAAAAATTCTTTTTTTGATATTTAGGTAAAAGTGGTATAATTTTTTTTTCCTAAAATTGTTTAACAAATGCTCTAAAAATACTTATTAATCAAACTCAATAAATAATTAATTAGATGACAACTCACTATGTGACTGTAGGCCTAACAAGTTTAGATTAGCTGTGGCCTCACGCCCAATCCGCCGCAGCCTAATTGTAGGACTATCAATATATAATACATTATTACATGCACTCTTTTTTTCTTTTTCTTTTTGATAATCATTACATGCACTTCTTATTTTTTACTGAATCCATTATTACGTGTACTTTGATATTAAACTGTGTCTAATAAATAATCAATTAGATGGAACCTCTCTATGGCGCCTCTCTATGTGAAGTCACATCAATTTTAGAAATCTTATTATCAGTAGTATTATTTATACTTTTAATAACTGGAAGAGTATTTTTTGGAACAATTAGGGTCCGTTTGATATATGTGTTTAAAAACTGAAAATTGTTGTTTAAAAACTTTTATGGAAATACATGTGAGTGAAAAAGTGTATGAAAATATGTGAAATGTTGTTTAAAAACTGAAAATTGTTGTTTGGAAACACTCACCGCACACCCCCCTTAATAGTTTAACATTTTTTATTTGTTATTTTTTTAGCTGTCATTCATCCATTTGCAGAGCACATAGCATATTTCGCGTTGTTTTTCATACAACTTCTAACATCAGTATTTACTGATACTGCCTCTATTGCATCCATTGCTGGCTACATCGCATACATTGATTTTATGAATAATATGGGTCAACTGCAATTACGAGCTCACTCCAAAGTGGCTCTTTTCCATCTTTCCTCCACTGAAGTACCTCATGTACACCCCCTCGTAAGTCTCTTAAGCTCTTCGTTTCACCTTATTTTCTATTACATTAATTTGTCCCATATTGTTGGTTCTATTTGAAAATTTTAACTTTCAAGGGAATATTATTTAATGTGTTGTATTTAGTAAAAATGGTACAAATTTTTTAAAATTATTGTGTGGTATCCAACTATGTCTAACACAAACACAAATACATTTCAAGTTGATTAATTTCATGCCTAAGGTGTTTAGATTAAAATTAAAAAGAAAAAAAAAAAAATATATATATATATATAGAGAGAGAGAGTGTGAGAGAGAGAACTCCATACCTTATTTTATTTGTTGATTATTATTCTATATACAATATCCTAAATCATTATATATCCATTCTTTTTAGTTCAACAATAATTCTTCTTCTTTTTTTTTATTTATTAACAATTTTAAAAGTACGTCACTATTACACTCCTCTATTTCGTTGAAAATTTTAATGCGCATTGTTTCTTTGCGTTATATATAATCTTTTTTTGAGAATTGTGTTATACTCCCTCCGTCCTACTTTATTTGTCTTGTTTGAAAAGTCAAACTTTTTAAGGGAACATCATTTATTATTTTGTCTACCTTTTAAAAATGTATAAGTTTCCAAAACTACCCTTAAATAAATTTATCAAAAAATTAAACTAATAAATTAATAAAGGTATAATAGGAATATTAGTAAATTAATGACTTTTATTTTTAGAAACAGGACAATATTTTAGGACATCCCAAAATGGAATAAAAGACAAACAAAGTGGGACGGATGGAGTATATAATCTATATATATATATATATATATATATATATATATAAAAACCGAAACCTTTTTGACACCACAATTTTCCACGTCAACACAATATTTAAAAAATAAAAAATAAATAAAAATTATAACTCCTCAAAACCCTAACAACCTTACCCCTCTCTCAAGTTAAGAAATATAAAGTCACGGTTTCTGCAAACTCTCTCTCTCTCCAGACGTAGGAAGCCCTAAAGCATTCAAGATTTACAATGCACGGTATAGATTTTAGCTTATAAAGTTCAGCTTTTGTAAGGTTAGTTTTGTTTATATATTAATTAGTACTTTGTTCACCATTGAATACTCATATAATCAATTTCCAATTCAGTGTTCAATAATTAAACCAAAATTTAATCGCACTATCATAAAATATTATTATTAGTATGAATTTTATGGAGTTGCGGTGTTCAAGAATTAAACCAAAATTCTTTTAAATTATCTATAATATTTTGTCCTCTGAAAATTTTGTCTCTTTGATTTTATTATATTGTATTTCTTAAGCTATAGAGAGATCTTTGTTGATTTTCGCAAAACTCTCTCTCTCCGGATGTAGGAAGCCCTAAACGCACGGTATAGCATTCAAGATCTACAACTCACGGTATAGATTTTAGCTTATAAAGTTCAGCTTTTGTAAGGTTAATTTGTTTATATATTTAGTCCTTACGTTTAGGTTTAGGTTTAGGTTTAGGTTTTAAGAGATTTATATATTACTACTATGTGGCTGAATTTCCCGTGACATCAGTTTTATGTTTTTTTTTTTAATTTGTTTTATTTAAGGTTAGTTTGTTTACATCAGTTCTTTATCTCAAAGATAAGGCTTTTATTTCTACCACAAAAACTATTTAGGTATGTATCCCTTGCAAGCACACATGAACTTAAATTGTCTTTTAATATATGCATGCTTTATTATTTTCTAATAGTTTTTCCGTGCATCGCACGGGTTAGCGACTAGTTTAGATTAAAAAGAAAGAAAATGCTAACGAGTGCCTTTAGGACATTGCTTAAGAATCCAATTAAAGAAAATTTTTATGGGAAAAGAAAAAAAATAAAAATAAAAAGAATAACGTTAGAACACTTTAATTTTTAATTTTCAAGCTATTATATTTTTAATTTTAATCTGATAAGATAATCTATTAAATGATTGTCAATTGAATGACCTTAGAGTACTAGCATTGGGGGTGTAAACCCCCCCCCCCCCCCCCCAATTGTTATTTTACCTCCTAAACCCTTAAAACCACGCTCCATCCGAGTTTGTAAACTGAAATTTGTTTACATCCTGTGAATTTTGTGAACAGTAAGGTTGCATATGGAGAAAATAAAATATTAATTTTTTAGTTTACATTATGTGAACAGTGAAGTTGCATATGGAGAAAATAAAATATTAATTTTTAAGTTTACATCCTGTGAACAACGAGGTTGCATATATATATATATATATATATATATATATATATGTAAACTTAAAAATTAATATTTTATTTTCTCCTTATGCAACCTCACTGTTCACATGATGTAAACTTAAAAATTAATATTTTATTTTCTCCACATGCAACCTCACTATCCACATAATGTAAACTTAAAAATTAATATTTTATTTTCTCCCACTTCTCTCTCTCATTTGACTCTCCCTCTTCTTTGTCATCACTCTTCACCCTTCACCGGGTCTCTTTGTTCTCTCTATTTCACTCTCCCTCTTCTTTGTCTTCACTCTTCTCCCTTTCCTTTTTTTTTTTTTCCCCTCTCTTCTCTGTTTCTCCATCTTCTCTCTATTCTCCTTATTTCTCTCTAATCTATCTTTTCTTGTCCGAAACATTTTTGGTTGGGTTTCAGGGGTGGAGATTCGGTTATTGTTGAGTTGGTTTCGGTGGTGGAGTTGAATCGGTGGGTGGGTCTATGGTGGGTCCTTGTGATGGGTCTTAGTGATGGTGGGTTTCAATACTGGGTTGTTTGGTCATTTGATTTCAGTATTTCGATGGGTTTCGATGCGGTGCATTTCGATGTTATATGGTTGCTGGGTTGGGTTTGTGGTGGATCTCGGTGGTTAGTGGTGGTTTGTTGTTTTGGGTTTGTAAATGATTCGGTGGATATATGGTTTTGGTTGTGGTTTTGGTGTTTTTTTTTTTTTTTTTTGGTTTGTGGCGAATTCGGTGGGTTTGCAGCAAATTTGATGGATCTGTGGTTTTGTTGTCCGGTGATTGTTGTTGCTAGTTGTTCTGTTTTGGATTTGAATTTGAGTTTGAGATGTTGAAAAAGAGAGACGGAGAGGGAGTGAAAAGAGACATGAGAGAGAGAGAGAGAGAGAGAGAGAGAGAGAGGTGGTTTTATATTTATTATATTAGTTAATTTATATTATTTTATATGTAAAAATAGAAATTGTGATATAGAAGAGTTATAAAATAAATTAGTAAAATAGATGAAGTAGTGTTTAAGGATTCAAAAAATATTTTTTTTTTTTTTTTTTTTTTTTGCATTGGGGATGTGAATGCTCTTATGCACTCTGCAACGCCATTCCCAAACCTCAAAATATATGTGGCATGCATTTCGATGGTCATAAATATTTGTCATCAACAGCTTTTATGCCTTAAACCTAACATTTTGGGCTTTGGTGCATGCACTTTCACGTACTATTTATTATTATATTTCCCATACATTCGCATACTATCCATTATTATATGGGTCATGCTAACGAGTGTTCTTAGGATATTGATTAATAATTAATTTTAAAAAAATTTTAACACTATTTTTATAGGAAATGAAAAAAAACTATCAAAATATTAATTATTTTTTTTTCCTTTTCTCATAAAAACTTTCTTTAAATAAATTATTAATCAATGCCCTAAAAACATTCATTAACAATTCCCTTATTATATTTTATCTGATATTTCTATATATATATATATATATATATAATCCGATTAATGCATCTCTGTCATGTCATTTTCCTCAAAAACAACAAAAAAAATATGCTAAATTTACCGTAATGCTCTTACTATATTTTTTTCTCGAAGTTTGCACCACTCCCGAATTAAAAATGGTTTTTTCTTTTCCAATGAATATTATTGAATTAAACGTATAAAACAAACAAAGATAAATGTTATCCAATTTCATGAATTATTTTTAGAAATATTTTATCAAAAAAATACTAAAGTAATAAATGTTGTTGACTATTCTATTATGGTTATTTAACAATTGTGTTAGGGAATCCATTAACATAACCTATGTCATTTTCATTACTAATTTTTCGTCCTCATTTTTGAGACTGTTTTTAAAATATTCCCCTACCTAAGTGACAAGTGATCTAATTAAAAAGATTACATTGTTAGAATATAATTAAATTATTAAACTCATTATTTTTTTATTAATTTAAGTTTTTTATAGAATCGGTAATTTAGTATCGTATAGTATTAAAGGGGAGTTTAAGCTTACGCATGAAAGAAAGCATTAGAATTATAGTTAAATAATTAAATTCACTATTTTTTAATAGTCAAAACTTTTGACACAATCGGTAATTTTACCGTCATTTCAATCTAGCTATAACAGTAGCTCCAACAGTAGAAGAAGAACAAAAAAAAATATCTTAATCCCGTTTCCTCTTGCTCTCTAGCTTCCTCTCTCTAGATTGTTAGTGATTGGGGCTTAAGAGTGGTGCTGGTTTAAGCTTGGGAAATTGTGCATGGGTTGGGATAGAATGGCAACAGAGTATGGGTTATGATGTGGATGCATGGGTTGGTTGATTGGGTGGGTTGTAGGATTTTAGGGTGGCATAGTGTGAATTTGTCAGGTGGGCCTTTGCGTGGCTATGCTCTCATTGTCGATTGCTGGCAATGATAGGAGAGAGTGATGGCCCATGGTGGATTCATGCTTTGTTTTGTGGTGGGAGTGGAACTGTTTTTAGCTAGGCGAGTTGGTCTTATTTGGATTGATCTGTAGAGATTTCACCTTGGGTTAATTGATTTGGAGAGATTTGGAGGATACGATGTTTAGCTTGATAAAATCTTATTTATGTTTGTTTATTTAGTAAATAAACTAAAACTCTCAAGTGTAAGACTCGACTGATGAACAAGTCAAACTAAAAAATGATAATAAGTTTTTGAATAAGCTTGTCACTATGAAACTCAATTCAATTATATATGATACTATATGTCTATATGTATATATGTAGAGATTTGATATTGGATTGTGTGAGTTTATAAATAATTAATTATAAGATTTTTTTTTTTTTTTTTTTTTAGAAACGTTATTTTTAAAATTGATTGATAATATAAACAGCCCATTTTTCATTGTCAAAATTATATATAATTTTAGCCAATACAAGGATGGTGAATCAAATTTTTATAAGTTTGTAAATGAAATATTTCTATCCAATTAACTCAAATAATATAGTTCCAACTATAATTTATTTATTGATTTAAAGTAAAAATAATTTATTAATTAATTATAATTTATAAGCATAAATTTGTGAACAAGTAAAAATTTTATTTGCAATATTAGTATAGATAGAAAAATAAAAATTTAATCAAATAGTTTATAAACAAGCTAAAACTTGTTTGATAAGAAAATAAATAAAGTTTGAATATCTAATATAGTTTGTTGATGATCTTGAATTTGATTCATGTTTGACATAAAATTAAATGAACAATCATGAGCTTTTAATATTCAGTTTGATTCAGCTCATTTATATTCATGGATTTTGTAAAGCATGAGTGCTCAATCATCATCTTCATTCCTAATAATATTATTATTCTTATCCATAATGGTTTTGGCACAATAGGTTTCACTCTCTGTATCATACACAATTTCGTACCAATTCACTGTTCATGCCACTCTATGACTACATATATAGTACCATGGACAAATCTACAGACGAACTATATGAAATTTCACTCAAAAGGGAAACAGAATTACAGGATGTAGTGCACCTAACTCATCCAACTACACCCGAGTCCATCTATCATCTCGGGCTTGGTTTTGCCTCTTTGGCCTCCAAACGTTACGCATCAAAATGGTACTTCTCATTGATTTGGCCTGTGACATTGTGGTCTATGATGTTAAATTGGTTATATGGCCGTACTTTCATTGTTGAGAGATATCATTTTAATAAACTCATATTACAAAGTTGGGTCGTACCAAAATACAAAATACAAGTAAGAAAGAATTTTCTATGTCATTTACTGTTTACTTATCTTTGTTACTTTCTTTCAATCATATGTGATTTATATTTTTCAATACTTATGCGTGCAATACTTTCTAGAATATCAAAATGAGACTATAAATAGCTTAATTGAGGAAGCCATACTGGAAGCAGAAGAAAATGGTGCTAAAGTGTTAAGCTTAGGTCTCTTGAATCAGGCAAGTTTTAGTTCTTTGACTTCTTTCTTGATTTTTTTTTTTTTTTTTTTTTCTATAATTCAGTTTCCAACTCTAGGTGATATATTCATCAATATTTCAACTAAAATTCCCTTTCCTTTATTTTCTTTGTTATTTAATTTCTCCAACTTTGCTGGTATACTAACAATTCAGATAATCAATGTACTTTCCCATGCACCCATAGATTTTTTTTTTTTTTTAATAGAATCCCTAGAAATTTCAAGATTGATGTTAGAGATAATTATAAATTTAAGTATATAAATCTCATAAACTGATGTGTTACCAATTACCAAAAAAAAAAAAAAAAAAAAAAAAAAAAAGAGTAATTTAGACTTTATTTATTATGTTATTGAAATGATATCAACCACATTATTATTACATTAGTTTATAAACTGATAGTATAGCTTTATGTTATTTTTACATTTTGCTTAATATAATTAACTAATTAAGTTGGGTTGGGGATTTGAACCCAAAATTTTCAATTGAGATAATCGGATAAAATAATGTCGTTGAGTTATAAAACTCTAGACAGTTACTAACTCTAGTATTCTCCAAAATTTAATAGCCTTCACATGAAAACCTTCTTTTTTTTTTTTTTTTTTCTTTAGTCTATAAGATACATATCATTATTATTATTAAGAAAACCATTTCCATATGAACACATATCTGCATATTCCACTTTTTTTTTTTCTTTCTAACTTCACAGTTCATATTACCATCATACTTTTTCATTGGATGCAGGGAGAGGAGTTTAATAGATATGGTGCACTTTATGTTGAGAGGTACCTTAAGCTAAATGTGAAGGTCGTAGATGGGAGGAGTCTGGCAGTTGCTGTTCTGCTAAACAGCATTCCCAGAGGAACAACCAAAGTGGTTCTTAGAGGCAAACTCACCAAGGTTGCTTATGCCTTGGCCTTTAACTTATGCCAAAGGGGCATCAAGGTACGTTTATTTTGTTCAAGCCAACACAGAAAGAAGGCCAAACTCGATTTTGGGTCACAGGCCAAGTCCGGCATAGGATATTATCATTTATTTTTTTGGGTATGTCACAGTCCAACAGGCTTTTATGCTAACACTTTCATACTTTGTAAGAGCATCTACATTGGTGGAGGCATAATTTTAACTATTTGATTTTACCAAAAGTTATTTTATCTATTTTATCTTCTCAATTTACAAACCACCCAACATCAGCGGTTTTAATTTAGCTTTTAACACAATAAAATAATATAAATGACATAATAAAATAATATATCTACTACAATAAAATAATATATTCAGTACAATAAACAACCATCACAACCACCGCAACCGTCGCCACCACCACATGATAGCAAATAATCATCTAGTGTAACAATAATATTTTTTTGGCGCAATTGCACTTTTAGTCCCTACATTTTGAAGTTTTTCCATTTTAGTCCCTACATTTTATTTTTTCCACTTTTAGTCCCTAAAACCAATTTACGCTTTCCGTTTTAGTCCTTTCCGTCAGTCAACCAACGGAAATCTGAGGTGGCAGCCGGAACAATTAAAATTATAATAAAAAATTTTATTTTACAATTAAAAATGCCACGTCAGCTTATAAATTAAAAAAATTATTTATTAATTTTACCTAAATAAAAAATTAAAAACATATAGTTTAAAAAAGAAATTAAATTAATTATATTAAAAAATTTCAAGTCCTGCTCTCTTTCTTTCATTTATGTCAAACAAATAAAGGTCCAGCCCTCTTTGTGGATTTTGAGCTCGTGTGGTGTAGTGGTGTTGGTTGAGGTAGATTGATTGAAGCATGTGGTTGATGATGGGTTGATTTATGGTTCATGGGTTTTGATTTGGGGTGGTTTCCGATGGGTTTTGGGGTTAGAATTTGGTATGGGTTTTGATTTAGGAATGGATTTAGGGATGGGTTTTCCTTTTGGATTCAGATTTTGTGGGTTTTGTGTGGATTTTGCTTTGATTTTTTTTTGTGGGTTTCGTGCATGGTGGTGGTGGTAGTGAATCCCCTCAATCCACATTTTCTCCGCCTTCCCGAATCTCCTCCCTCAAGAACTCCCAAACCCCAACGCACAAACCCCTTATCGCCGCCTCTGCCTTCTCGGCTCCCTCCACCTCCTCTTCGCTAACGCCATCGAAGCCTTGCTCGAGTCAGTGCTTGGTTCCAGTGAAGGAGCTACACGTTGGGGCTGTGTCTTGTGTCGATGTGAAGGACGGTGGGGCTAAGTGCATGATAGTGGAGGGCTTGAGGTCGGGTGGTTTACCTCCAATCTCTTAAATCGGTGGGTCTCTATTAGATCGGTGGGTTTTGGGTTTGTTTACGGGTTTCTCAATTTGGGTTTGAAATTTATGGGTTTGTTTTTGGGTTTGATGTTTGTATGAAGGGTTTGATTTTTCATGTGATGTTCGGGTTTGCTAGAGATTGAGGGTTGGGTTAGGGGTCTGTGTTCTTTGTGTTTTGAATGTTTGAAGGTCTTTTGTATTTTGTAGATCTGTGCCCTTTGATTTTACGTGTTCCATGTTGGCATGTTCTTGATTTTTTAATTTCCTCGACAACCAAACATATTATTGGAAGAACATGAACATGTTCTTCATGATGACCGGGAAGAACATAATGTAAAGAATTTTTTTTTAATTTAATTAATTTAAGTTCATGTTCTTCATGATAACTAGGAAGAACATAATCTAAAGATTTTTTTAATTTAATTTCTTTTTTAAACTATCTGTTTTTTTTTTTTTTTATTTAGGTATAAATTTCATGTTCTTGGGTTTGATTTTTGGGTTTGTGTTCTTGTGTTCATAGGCATTTGATTTCATTGTTTTTAATTCTGAATTTGTGTTCTTGGATTTGATTTTCTGGGTTTAGGTTTGATTTTATTATTTTTAATTATGTTTTTATTTTTTTATTTAATTAAAATTAATAAATTAATTTTTAAAATATATATGCTGATTTGTCAGGGTGATGTGGCATTTTTATAATATTTTAATTATTTCCGTTGGTTGACTGACGGAAAGGACTAAAACGGAAAGCGTAAATTGGTTTTAGAGACTAAAAGTGGAAAAAATAAAATGTAGGGACTAAAATGGAAAAACTTCAAAATGTAGGGACTAAAAGTGCAATTGCGCCTATTTTTTTTAACCCCAAATTATATATACAACTTTTTTTTTTTACTAAAACAATTTCTTATAAAGTCACATGATAACAAATAATCGTCTAGTGTAACAATAATATTTTTTTTAACCCCAAATTATATATACAATTTTTTTTTACTAAAACAATTTCATAAAGCCACATGATAGCAAATAATCGTCTAGTATAACAATAATATTTTTTTTAACCCCAAATTATATATATACAATATTTTTTTTTACTAAAAAAATTTATCATAAAGCAACATGATAACAAATAATCGTTTAGAGTAACAATATTTTTTTTTTTAACCCCAAATTATATATACATTTTCCTTTTTTAGTAAAAAATTTCTCAGCCATCATGATAGCAAATAATCGTCTAGTGTAACAATAATATTTTTTTAACCCCAAATTATATATATACAATTTTTTTTTTTTTTTTTACTAAAACAATTTTCTCAATTGTCAGGAAGCAATCTTGGAACAATGTAAACTATGAAGTGGAGGAACCTTATCGAAAAACATATAAAATGGAACACATATTATAGCTGGAACAATGTAGTCCGTAGATTACTCACATACATAACTGATCATAACAAATTACAATAAGAACTCACATCAACAAAAGTGGGAGGAAATACAGTGAGGGAGCAAAATAGTCAATAAAAAGCCTCTTATTGCCTGTCAAATGATTACACCTGATATAGCGGCAACATTTACGCTATGATGATGTTTCCATGACAACTTCTTTGATTATCTCATTCTCTTCTAAGTCTTCAAGAAGTAACTTGCAAAACAAAGAGCGACCCATGGATGCAACCTTCAAGACAATTGGAAAACAATTATTACTATAGATGCAAGAAACATAAGCAATCCATACTTTTAGTGTCAAAAGCAATCATTACGCCCACAAGCACAAGTCACAACACAAGGAAGACGAAAAATAAATTTAAGAGTATACAGTCATCTAGTTTAATATTAAAGGTAAGTGACATAAGCTACTACTAAAGTACATGAAGGCTTATCAAAAGCTACTACCAAAATACACGAAGGCCTATCATAAGCTACATAAAAATAAAAGGTTATACCAAGGCATCATCTACATGTGCCAACATTTTCCTAACATTACAAAATATATAAGCATGGTGTTATTCAATGTTCTGTTCTTTTGCTGCACTTTGCACGATCAAATTAATTGATATACAACTTAAACGCTATGAAAGTCTTATTGGACTTTTTTTGTCTCACTTTATGCTTCACGGAATACAAAAAAGTGGGATAGAAGATTTTTATCCTACTACATGTGTATGTGGTAATCAATTTAAAAGACTTTGGTTTGGCCTATAATATGGTAAGAGAAAACTTCTTTACCTTCTCTTAGAATAGACCCCAAAAAAAAAAAAAAATTTGCATGAGCAGGAACACGAACACATTTCGAAACGCAATAATATGATAATTTTTGAAAAATGAAGACAGCACATTATGGGCCGGGATATGACGATTACTTAATTTTTTATATATATATATATATATATATATATAGATAAATAGATAGATATATATCTTTTGTTGTGATTTATTTTTAGACACATTTTATGTTTATTTTAAGTTTTCAAAATAAATGAAAATTAACAAAATCTTAAAAACGTATTTAAGATCAAATGAATTTTTTTAAATAGAAAATTATATTTCTTTTTTCCTCCCAAAAGATTGAATACATGCATGGGGAATGTCCCAAGCATGTCTGTGTGATTTTTATGGTGTATATATATATATATATATATATATATATATATATATTTATTTGCTTACAATAAATGGGAGAGAGGAATTCAAATCCATGTTTTTCTTATTGGAAGAATTAAACAATTCTATTAAACTACAAGACTCTTAGGGAAAGATGGTGCTTCTTAATTAGTAAAACATTGGAGAGAGCAAGTTCTTTGTTTTTTCTGCATGCGTATGTTACAAAAATGATTCATAACAAGGTTCTAATTCCTGGTAAATCGAAAATAAGTTCAGGTGGTTACAATAATAGAGGATGAGTTTTTGAAGCTCACCGAATCGTTCAACACCAATTCTGAAAGCAATTTGGTTTTTTCAGTAAGTTTTTCTTAAAAGGTAAGTCTAGGAATTTTTAACTTTTTTTAGTTCAGTTATATTCATATATTGTGGAAACTAGAAAATATAATTGTGTTTGAGCTAGTTTCAATATTAACATCATGATGCATGCAAACTAAACAAATTTGGTCAACTCGTACAACTGTTACAACTTACAAGTACTATTATTGCATTAAATAGGTCAGTTTGTAAGTATTTTTTTAATTGTAAAATTTGTTATAATTTTAAAATTTTCCAATACTACTATTGCTCAAGTGAAACCAAAAAAAGGGAAAAAGACAACAAAATCTGCAGTTATAACTTTATATTATAATAAATCATCTATGTCATATCTAATAGATTTATTTACAAGCCTCTCCATTTCATTTTAATGAAGTCCATTTTATGGTCAAGATTTTATTTGTTGGATTTGATAGTATATAGAGTACCACATTAATGATATAACGCCTAAATACACCTTAATTTAGATTTATGATATTTAATCCAAATCATAAAATAGATCAATTTCAAATAGAGAATATTCTAATACCTAAATCTATAGAAAACACAGGCTTCTTTGTTAGACGTCAAAAAGACTTCTTCTAGTGAAAACCTCAAGCCCATTTAACTTCTTCCATTGGGTGGTGATGCTGGAAGAAAGAATTAGTATTTATCAGCATAACTAAGCTAATTAAGACATGAATAAACCAAAGTTTTTGCATCTACAAAACATACGTATGTATCCAACTTTAATATTGGGTAGTCTAGTAATTAATAATAGAACATGGTTCGTTCAATGCAAATATAAAGCATGCACACTTTTTTTTTTTTTTTCTTCTTCGTTTACAAGATTTTGTATTTTGAATTGGTAGCAGAATTGGTTGCCAAGAAGAGTGATGAGTGCTTGGCGTATAGCTGGGATTGTGCATGCATTGGAAGGATGGAATGAACACGAGTGCGGTTACACAATGTCTAACATTGAGAAAGTTTGGGAAGCAAGTCTTCAACATGGATTTCAGCCTTTGCTGTTCCCAACTGAATCAAAATACTAATATATAGCTTACTATAAGATATGCAAATGTACCTGCTTGAGCTATTATATCAACGTAATGTTAGATGGGTTTGATTTTGGTGACTAGACTGTATTAATACTTATCAATTTGGGTTTTAATGATCAGTCTCTCTCTCTCTCTCTCTCTCTCTCTCTCTCTCTCTCTCTCTCTCTCTCTCTCTCTCTCTCTCTCTCTCTCTCTCTCTCTCTCATGTACAAATGATTTGAAATTCTTCTATTGTTATATAAGAAAAGTTAACAGATGCCCTAAGCAAGGCAACATTACATTCAAGCCAAGGGCTTAAATGAACCCCCTAATCTAGCCCAAAAATAATAATAATAATAAATTTGTATATGTGGGGGTTCTGAGGACCAAAGAGGATCAGGCCACGGAGTAGCTTGCATAGTCTAGACTCGAAAGGAAAATAAGCTCCGAGGATTTCACCCACATGAGAAGGGAAATAGAATCGGGCGAGTTAGTATCTTGTGAAGGCCTAAGGAGAGGAGAAAGGACAATAATGGGAACAAGGATGGTGAGGGGAAGTTTCCTAAAGGATATACCTCCCACCTCCATATTCAATGTCTTACACCAATCTTATCAGCTGCATTATTGTGGAAATGGCCCTTGAATAGTAACTCCATAGCTAGTAACCCCTTTCTACCACCTTCAGCAGAGTCCCGATGGGACAAGTATCCTAGGAAATGCCCCTTGACATACAACCGGAGGGCTGGGATGCCTTGAAAAGGGATATAAAAGGAAGGGAACCCCCTAGAAGAAAGGGGATGAATCTTGAAAATGTCTTTAGAACAAGAAAAAGAAGGAAGAAGAGTCTAATGTAAACTTGAACTATACTTAATACAAATATTTGACCCTTAGACCTGCGTGAGGATTACTTTATACACAATTGCGGTTTCATTCATAGCAATCCGCTATTTAGGCACCTTGACTTTAAGCTTGGGCATAGTCTAGAATTGCATTTGGACTTGAATCTCCCTCTCTCTATAAATTCTATTGTTTGGGCTTTAAAAGGACAAGGTACCACTGATCTAAGTGGGCTTGGGCCTTTATTTTTCTAGTTCCTACGATTGGCACCGTCTATGGGGATTCATTTGCAATTCACTCTTTCCAACTATGGCTAACTCCAGAAAAGATAGGGAGCAATCTATTGGTTCTCGGCGTGAAGACCACTTTGTTAACTTGGAAAGGAGGAGAGACAAGGAGTATAATCCCACCCCAAGCGTTAGGGTGGAAACACAATATACTAGGCATATCGGCGGGAGCCACTTAAGAACTAGAAGTCATGTATCATATGAGCAGGAGACTCGGAATCTCAGATTGGAGATTGATCATTTACGGAGAAAATTGCACCGGAGGGAGCATGTTAGGGGAGATCCAACGCCCCCATCAAGTGAAGGATCCGATGAAGATGAAAACCGTACCTACAGACAGAGGTCAAGGACTACTCCCGGTGAATCTTTCTCTGCATCTTCGCGCTTAGATAGGTTAGAGAAGCATAGAAGAAAATGAGGAGAAAGCTCATCCCCTAGGAACATGAGAAATGATGCAATGAGCAAGGCCCTCCGCCAGATTTCAAAGTCACCCTTTTCATGGAGAATTGATAGAGCCAAGCTTCCCATCTCTTTACACAGCTTATGTTTACCATTTATAATGGGAGAACCAACCTTGTGGAACATGTGAACCACTTCAACCAAAGAATGGCTATCCACTCGAGGAATAAGGCCCTTATGTGCAAGGTATTTCCCTCTAGCCTTGGCCCTGTCGCTATGAGGTGGTTTGACTGGTTGGAAGAGGGCTAAATTAGATCTTTTGAAGAACTAACCAAAGCGTTTGGAGTGAGGTTTGTGACGTGTAGGAGGGTCCCTAGACCCTTGGATTCTCTATTATCCATGGTGATGAGGGAGGGGGAGACTTTGAAGACCTACTCGGATAGGTATTGGGAAACGTTTAATGAGATAGATGGCGATTTTAAGGATGTAGCCATTAGAACCTTTAAGGTTGGGCTTCCAACGAAACATGACTTGAGGAAGTCTCTGACGATGAAACCCACTCGTAGTATGTGACAACTTATGGACCGCATTGACAAGCATAAACGAGTCAATGAGGATCAAACCCAAGGAAAAGGTAAGGCCAAAATCTTCCCTCCCGAAAAGAGAGATCCTCGGTTAGGAGGATATAATCACAATTGACCTAGGAGAGATTTCGCTAACCAATCATCGGGGGCTAGCACATAGATGGTCAACTCGGTGTTTAAGGAGCCGTTACGGATCCTCGAAAAGATAAAAAGTGAACCATACTTCAAGTGGCCCAATAAGATGGGAGGAGACCCATCCAAGCGTAATCAGAGTCTTTATTACCACTACCATCAGGATAGGGGATATACAACCGAGGATTGCAGAACCTTGCGCAACCATTTGGACCAATTGGTGAAGTTGGAAAATTGAAGCAGTTCCTACACCAGCTTGCAAGGCAGGCAAATTAGGCCGAGACAAGATACCAAAGGAAAGTAGCTACTCGGCCATCCTTAGGAACAATCAACATAATTTTTGCCACACCTAGATGCAATGCTAGCTCATATTCTGGTGTTATGTTTGTGGCTTCAAAGCTAGAACTAGAGGACTAAGCCCAAGAATCTAAAAAGGTTAGGCTTGGAGTTTTGCCGACCTTAGGTTTCTCGGATGAGGATAAAGTCGGGACTTTCCAACCCCATGATGATGCCCTAGTGGTGACCCTTAAGACTGGGGGATATGATGTAAAGAAAGTCTTAGTAGATCAGGGAAGTGGAGTTGAGATTATGTACCTAGACATTAAACCTCTAGCTCGAGGATCCGAGCAAGTATAACTCCCCTTTAGTTGGGTTTGATGGGAGAAATGTGATCCCCCGAGGAATGGTTAAGCTACTCGTACAGACAAGGAATGAAGTGGTGCAAGTAAGCTTTATTGGGTTGAAGTTTACTCCCCCTATACAGCTATTTGGCTAGGCCATGGCTTCATGCCATGGGAGCGGTGTCATCCACCCCGCACTTGAAAATCAAATACCCCACCGAGGGGCAAGTTGGAGAACTGGTTGGAAGTTAGGCAATGTCTAGTGGCTGCTATCTGTGGACACGGCCACGTGATGCCTCTCGGGATGGGTTTTCAAGAAAATAAAGGTTTGATCTTGAGAGTATTTTTTTTATTAGAAAAATCATGAGTCCGAAAAAAATTGAGGAGTCGCCACTTATTTTATTATATATATTTTTTTAAGGGAAAATAAAACAAGAAATAAAACCCTTTCTTTTTTTATTTGATTGACTCAATGGATAAGAAAAATTGTCTACGTCCACCAAGGACAAGTTCGGGGGTCAAATTACGCCGTGGGAAGGTATGAGGCACCCACGCACGCCCGGTATGTCTACCGGTCTCTACTAAATAAGTAAGGACTATTTGATGTTCAATTAATCATTCAATGGGCACAATATTATTAATCGAATTCATTACACCAAATCAAGCAAGTAGTTGATTTTATGACATGGTGGCCTAAAGCTAAATCATAAGACAAAATAATGATGATAAAAATAAGCAACAAGTTAATAACGAAACAAAATAATGACAAAGAAATTAACAACTACTATATATATATATATATATATATATATAAACATGTGTAAGCTTAAACTCTTCCAAGTCATGATCCGAGCAACATGAGAAGATTTCATTTTAAGGGAACCAGTGGGATTACTTTTTTTTTTAGAGAAGAGTGGGCTTAATCAAATTAGCTTGTGACTTGGTTTTGATTTGAAGTAGGAAATGAAGTATATTTTTATTTCTATTTTTGGAAACTGAAAACATAGACTTGGTAAAAAAAATAAAGCATATTCTTATTTTTGTTTGTGAAAACTGAAGACATAAACTTGTTTTTGATTTAAAGTAAAAATAATAATAATGATAATAATAATAATAATGATAATAAGTGTAATAATAATAAAGTACATTTTTATTTTTTGCTTGTGGAAACCGAAATTAAGGACTTGCCTCTGATTTGAAGTAACAAAACAAAGTATATTTTTTCATTTTGTTTGTGGAAACCAAAATCATGAGAGTTGTTGGAAACAACATGAGTCTAACCAACATGTAGAGGCTAGCTACGGTGGGAAAAGAAAAAGAAAGAAAGTTATGTCAAAAAATCCAAGACCTTTTGGAATGCTATGAAAGGGCTTCCAGTCAAAATCTGAACCGAAACAAGACTGGCCTCTTCTTCAACAAATCTACCCCTTCTAACATTCTGGACCAGATCAAATCTTCGCTTGGTGTGCAAGAGATTAAGCAATTTGAACGCTATCTCGGCCTCCCCTCACTAGTTGGGAAGAAGAAGAAAGCTAGCTTGCTTTATATCAAGGAAAAAGTAGCAGCTAAACTTCAAGGTTGGAAAGAACAACTTCTTTCCCAAGCCGGTAGGGAAGTACTCCTCAAATCGGTGATTCAGGCGATCCCAACCTTTGCCATGAGCTGCTTCAAACTCCCCCTCACTCTCTGCTCCGATATTGAGGCTTTAATTAGGAACTTCTGGTGGGGTCAAAGGGGTAATCAAAGAAAGATCCACTGGTCTAAATGGAAAACTTTGTGCCAGCCAAAAAGTTTAGGAAGGTTGGGTTTTAAGGAGCTCCAGAAATTCAATGTTGCCATGCTGGCAAAACAGGTCTGGCGACTAGCGGACAACCAAACCTCTTTGTTTCATAGATTCTTTAAGGAAAAATTCTTCCCAAATGGCTCCATTTTTTATGCTAAAGAGGGTAACGGCTCTTTTGCCTGGAAGAGCATCTTAAAAGGCAGAGACGTGATCAGCAAAGGGCTGCAATGGAGGGTGGGGAATGGTGCCTTGATTCGGATCTACCATGATAGATGGCTCCCCGATCCATTCAACAAGAAAGTGGTGTCGCCAAGAGACTTCCTCGACTTGGATGCTCAGGTAGCTGTCCTAATTGATAAAGAGAAGCGGTGCTGGCTCCAGGTAGCAATTGACAACATTTTCATTCCCCATGAGGCGGCTATTATTAAATCCATCCCCCTCAACATTTGTGATTGTGATGATAAGGTGTTCTGGCCTCACTCTCCTAGAGGCAAATACACCGTTAGTTCGGCTTACAAACTCCTTATGGATGAAGAGTTGAGTGAGTCTCCTTCTCCATCCGATTTAACCCCTATCAAGAAAATTTGGAAGGGCATTTGGAGTCTTCATGTTCCGAACAGAGTTAAGACTTTGCTTTGGAGAGCGGGTTCAGATTCTCTCCCCTCAAAGGCCAATCTTTTAAAGCGTAAAGTGCTTGTTGATGACACTGTCCCTACTGTAATAGGGAGAGCGAAACCTCCTTTCATGCCCTTTGGTCCCGCACTAAATTAACCTCAGTTTGGGAGGGCACCTTTGGCTGGTTAAAGAAGCTTTCCAAAGATCGTAGCTCTTTTTGGATGTCTTCCAGCTATGTCTTTCTCATAAGGACCTTGCTAATTTGTTTGCCATGATCGTGTCGCAGATTTGGACCCGCAGAAACCAACTTAGAGTTGGTGACAGTTCAGCCCCTCTGTGGAAAACCACGCCCTTAGCCTCGGACAACCTGCTGGAATTTCAGAGAGCTTCGTCTAAACTCCCAGCAACCAAAAATGTTCTCACCAACGCCAAATGGCTCCCCCCTCCTACGGGTTGGCTCAAGGTGAACTTTGATGGGGCAATTTTTAAGGAGAAAAGCCTAGCTGGTATAGGTTGCATCATCCGAAACGACAAAGGTCTTGTAATGGCTGCCTTTACACAAGTTATTCCACCGCCTACATCTGTAGAGATGGTGGAAGTGTTGGCATCTTGTGCAGCGCCATTGGTTTTGCGCAAGAACTTAGTCTAGATCAGATTATTTTGGAAGGTGATTCATAAACGTGCATTAATGCGCTATCCAAAGGAGGTTGGGAGTCTTCAAACTTCGGGCACATCATCAAGGATATCAACTTCTTCGCTTCAGCTTTTAGGAGTTTATCCTTTAGTCACACTCGTAGGCTAGGGAACAAAGTTGCCCATAGACTAGCAAGATCAGCTTGTAATTTTCCCCTTTTTCATGCTTGGATGGAAGACATCCCCCCTGATATTGTTCCTGTGTATGCCTCTGAGTTGCAATAATGAAATTTCCTTCCCCCTTTTTCAGGGGTGGTTTCTCAAAAAAAAGAAAGAAAGTTATGTCTTCTCACAAGTTTTCAATGCATAGCCCAACTTTTAAGAAGTCACATGCATGATTTAACCCCACTATTCTCTTTTAGCTTTCTTTCATTACTTAACCGGTTATCAAAACAAAGCTTTCTTTTATTACAAACAAGTTTTATTCATTGTTCACAAGACAGCCAAGCCTTGACATTCAGACTGAAAAAAAAAAAAAAAAAAAACAAATACCCAACAAAATGCCCAGCAAATACCCAGCAAAGCTATGACTTCAAACCACTGAATCACACAAGAATAAAGAGTGGGAAGGTTGAAAACATACCTAGCTCCCTTGGACGAGTTTGATGGTGACTCCATTGAGACGAACGATGACGACAACGGCGCTCTCTGATGGATGGCCCTCCCACCATGCGATACTCCACCGGCAATGGTTGACGGAGAAATGCTGAAATACGTGTATGCAGTGTGAGATTTGTCCCCCTTCAGGACCGGGTTTACTCCCAAGAAATTTCAATCTCTCAATGTTTTTCTTTTGTGTTTTTTGAAAGCTTTTTGAAAATTAGAATGCAAAAAAAAAAAAAAAAAAAGTGTCCTGAAAATGATTTTTTTGGAGTTGAGAAATAGATCCGCCCCTTTGTTCTTGAATCAAATGGAAAACAAAAAAATGGTCTCTCTGTTTTTCCCCTTTCCTCTCTTCTTTCTTTTTTTTTTTCCCTCCTCCCGTATTGTTATTTTTTCCGTCCTTATATGGTCTCCGCTCCCTCTTTTCAAAATTTTAAAATCCACCCGTTATCGGTCTATGCGTTTTTGTTTGCACCCTCTCGCCCTACCTGAACAGTGGAATGACAACCAAGACAAAAAATCCTGCAACTCAGGGCACGCCGGACTTGCTTAGTGTGGGAGGTGTGTCATCCCTTTGTACCTAGAACGCACGTCTCACCATTCAGTTTTATTTTGTCCTTTTCTTTTGGGACCACTAAAGCTGGGTTTGCTAGTATTTGAATTAAAATGCAATTATTTTTAAGTTAAATTAACAACAGGAGTTTGAGGGACGAAACTTGATTTTTTTTTATATAGCTTTCAAAAATTGAGGATTTTGTGGAAAAATGAAGAAAAGGAAAAAAAAGACAAGTGTGCATGGATTAAAAATTGTAGCTTCAAATGCAATTAAAATAAAGATTGTGAGAAAAAGCGTGAATAGTTAAATAGAGAAGTTGAAAAATAAAATAATAAAATGTCAAATGAGAGAGATTAGAGAGTTATGCGTGTCATTTAATTAGTTCATTATTGGGGGGACACATGCGCAAAAGGCATACATTATAATTGGGGAACGAAAGAGGGTGTCTACACTATCGACAAAGAATTGCTAGATAAAGTTGAGTCTCTACCACACTGGAAGAGGGTCCATAGTAATTAACTAACCACGAGGCTAAACTTGGGATTGAACCGCAAGGGTTGTTGATCGAGGAATCGGAAAAGGTTGTGATTGGATCAGATCGAGATAGGTATTTTCAAGTGAGGGCTCGGGCTTAATTACCCCCTATTGAAAAAGAGGAACTTATCAGTTTTTTGAAGGGTAACATGGATGTTTTTGCATGGAGTGCTTACGAAGCACCAGGGATTGACTCGGATTTTATATCACTACAACAAACTTGAGTTTTTTCAACATTTTTTTTTTATCTACGGTTACTAAAAAAATGTTAATTAAACCCCTAAGTTTCTACGGTTGTACTCAACTGTTGATCAAAATAAGGAAATTAACCTACTTATTTCCACATTGGCACAACTGTTGAAACAAGTGTAAAAAAAAATTAAATAAAAGTTTTATCCACGGGCTTGATGAATGTAGAAGATAAACTACATCTTTTATCTACGGTTATCAGTGTTGAAAATTAGAAACACGAAACTTATATAAAGCTACAGAACAAATCAAAGTTTTATAGATAGCTCTCACAGTTTCTCATTTTCTCTTTAATAGCTCAAATCTCTCTCACACAAAACTTAGAAATTTCAAAGCCAATTTCATAGCTCTCAATCATGGAAATTTCGAAGCTCTAGGTCATGGCAATTGCATAGCTATTGGTCTCTCAACGCGGTGGCTCTGTCTCATCGTCACTCACAAAATCGAAGTCAAAGTCTTTTGTCAATTCCTCTACTCTTCGCCTACCTCATCTAATCTCCCCTAATTTTCTAGGGTTTCAAGCTCAATCGCCACTGCGACATGAAGATCATTTTGCCTGATTCGTCTCGATTCTTCCATGGAGGCAAATTCGGTGCGTTTTCATGTTTTTTTTTATAAATTGTAATGTTTGGTTCCTAGGAAAATTTTAGGGTGAATATTTAAATTCTCCCCAAACCCCTAAGGTTCCCTCTCTCTCTCTCTCCCTCTTCCTGTGTATATGCCTATATATAGGTTTTTGTATCTTTCTTAGATGGCTTTGTGTTTTGTTTCAGAGTCTACTACAAAGGATGGTCAAGCTAATAAAGTACGTTTCTTCTAGATTTTGTTCATTGTTCCATAACTAAACCTAAGTTTCAATTATTCTTATTATTATTAATTTGAATTCTATAGCGTTCACTTATTTTCTGCCGAATTAGTGATCATAGTAGTTTTTTTTGTTGTTAATTTATAGTGATTGGTTGATATTGGGGTGTGCTTTACTGCTTCTTTTTGTTCCCATCAAATGTGCTTTAATAATGAATTTTGTTAATTTTTATGAAATAATTCTTGAGATTGAATATGTAGAAGGATATTCTTACCGTTTAATTATTAGCATATGTGCAATATATGGTATTGAGCATTGAGAATGAAATTGACTTGCATTTTTTTTTTTTTTTATACTGACTTGCATTTTTTATATTAGATACTCTGTTCTTTGTTGGCTGAATCACGAATTCATGTTTCCAATGGCAATGATGGTTGTAGAATGTAAACTTGTATCTTGAGTTGGATGATGGTTCAAACTGTGAGAGATTTATGATAAATTTTTGTTTAGAAAATACGGGTGTGATACTTTCCTTGAAAGCTAAATCCTTTTTAGGCACTTTATTAATCCTTGTAAGCTTCATTGCTTATGCAGGAATCCGAAAACCCATTATGAATAGCAAGTTATTGATGACTGACTATCTATTTTGATTGGTAAGTTACACACGCACACATACCCAGAGGGTCTCGAACCCAGTATTCAGGACCTTATCCTCCGTCCCTTTATTATGAGAGGAGAAATTGCCAATTGAGCTATAGCTAATTGGTTCTTTGGGACAATAGGATCTAATAAGTGGCACTTATTTTACAGTTTTGGGCTTTCATATATGCATTACTAGTTGGTGTAATAAGCTTTGTACTACGTTTTAATATATATATATATATATATATATATATTAATCTTACTGCACTTTAGGAGAAGTATGAAAAGGAATTGAAGGATGCAGCAGCTAGGGAACTCATGCAAGCAGAGGAGGTGGCGATGTTGGATAAGGTTGTAGAGATTTACAACCTTTATTTTTCGTTTTGTTTGTTTTTGTTTTATATTTTATTTTTTTCTTTTATGAAATCTTGCTGCAATTTCTGTATGGTTGTAGGGGCTTTAGTGGGAAAATGAATAGGATTGGGGATGGAGCAAATTTGGCACAGGAAACACTTTCTCCTAGCCCATTTAAATATAAGGGAACTTCTTGGCAAACCTGCCACAGCCACTAAATAATGTTGGTGGCCAGGGGTAGAACTGCATAGAGAAACTTTGCAAAAATTCAACTTTCACCTTATATTTAGCTAAACTTTTCAAAAATATATACGGCTCCTCCCCCCCCCACCATTGAAATTCTAGTTCCACCCCTGTTGGTGGCTGTTGTGAAAATTAATGAAGTTAGGCTGGGTGGAGCCCTCTGTGGCATAAAGATTTTATACCTGTAACATCATTAAACCATTTGGCACTTAAAAATTTAAGATATGTTACTTACCATTATTTTTTTTTTTTTTAATTTTGAAAAACTTTTGACTTACTACATTATTCACTAAAACTGTTGCATATAGGAATGTACCCATTTCTTGGGATCCATAAGGGCATCTGTGTTTTAATAATCATGGGAAAATGCCTAGCCTACTTATACGAAGACTAATGAGTATTTTTTTTCTCTGACTTAGTGTTGGATTTGTAGTGTATTTCACAATGTAAAGAAAAGAAAACATTATATAGATGGAGAAAGAGATTCTCTTTATTAGTAGGATAAGGACAAACTGAAAAGTAAGAAAGAAGGAGAAAAACACAGAGCTTAAAATCCAAAAACTTGGAAGTTCAGTTTCGTAAGTGTCATTCCCCTCCTTGTTTTGTGGTTTGTCTGTCTTGAAGCATTTCCAGTTATCAACTAATCATAATTTCTTTTGGCCTTAAAAGATCATATGCATCTTTTTTCCATATTTTTCTTGAAAATAATAGTTCATCTATGTCTTCTCTTGAAAATAATTTGCTGATAAGTTCAGTATTTCAGCATCTTTTTTCCATATCAATTGCATGACTGATTTGGATAAACTACAACCTGCAATCAACTTTTTCGGTCTGCTTCAAGTCTATGGCCGGTTGCCTTGTTTTTCATGTTTCCATAAAATAATTTAAATGTTGTATTAGAATCCTTTGGTTTGTCATTTGTGTTTGGTAGGCCTTGTCACTGGGAATTCCTTGTTTGAGTAGACCCTACGCCCTTTGAACAATTTACTGAGAGCTTCTTGTGAAATTTTTCATACGCAGGATATTTCTTTCTTGTCCTATCCGCTCCCCACTGTAAGTTCTTCATAGCTTCACCCTCACCCCCTCAAAGAGTTAGAAAATATAAATTCAGCCAGTTAAGTTTAAATGTAAAAGGGACTGAGATGTCTATGATATCCCACCATAAGAATTTTTACAAAATTTGTCAACATGTAAAAACCATATTATGGATGAATGATTTTACTTAATATAAATTAAATAGTCATTTCCTATTTGACTTTTAATTTTAAAAATTTAAGGCATTTTAATTTTGTCAACTGTTTTGTCAATTAGGTACTTATTTTGTCTAATAATAACTTGAATTTTTTTCTTATGTTGACATGTATTGTATTAAACAGGACTAGTTTGAGCAATATCATGAGCGGGTGATTGAGGCTGAGCATGTGATACTGAGTACTCTAAATTTTGAACTTAATGTGCAACATCCATATGCTCCTCTGAGCTAACCTATTTTGTTAAGATCTCTAAGCTATAGGTTAAAGTGAAAAAGTGCTTAACTGCCTTGAAATAGCAGTAGTCAATGGTCAAGTAGGTAACGCTATATATTAAGGGATGGGGAGTGGATGGTGGGGATCCCTGTGAGGAGTCATGGACAGGAGTGTAATGTTTTGATTCATTTGCTATAACCCTTCTATGTTCTACAACCCTTTATGCAGTAAAATTCAAGGACTAAACCTATTGGAGGCCAGCTTAAAAACCTGCATCATTTGAAACACCTGTAAGTGAATATGTCTTGTTATATTTATCTCTTATTGAAGTTGTACCAGCATTGTCTATATAATTCTTTATTCTGGATTCTTCTTTAGGGATGTCAGCTACAATAACATTCAAGGTGAAATTCTTTACAACTTACCTCCCAATGCCACAAATATGTAGGATGTCTGATTTGTAAATTGTGATTCTTGTATGCTTAACTTTTCTTTCTTTCAAGTTTTTAGTGATTATTCTACTTTTTCATGAATGCAGAAATATGGCATACAACTATTTGAGACAAAATATTCCCCACTCTCTACCAGCCATGAAATGTCTCTAACATCAGTGAGTTACTTCTCCCCCCCAAGTGCCTATTTACTGAATTGCTTTTGCTTTTTGGTTATTCAATCAGAATCTCTTAATTCTTTTCTTGTAGAAATCTAAACCACAAGTAGTTATCTGGACCAATTGACAATGTCTTTACTGGCTTACAGAATCTTAGAGAGATGTATGTGTTCTTCACCTGATCCTTATATTTCCTTTTCCTTGGTGTTTGAAGTGAAAAGAAAATAATGCCAAGTACAATATTCCATGAATACAAAGAGGATGTTGTTGATGCTAGTAGAACCCTGAGAGAAGTTGGTGATGATCTTGATGAAGGTATGTAGCAAATTATGCAACAAACAAGAACTCTCCAAATACCTTTTAGTGTACAAGGATTGGCTATTGTAAATACTTGTAAGTGTACTATTCAAAACAGGTTTTGTGTTGCAAGTAGTGATTCATGTTTCAAATTTAAAAATGTAAAGGGCAATAGACAGAGTAGTTGAGTTATGTTGATTTGTACAATTTGTTTCATTGTGTTAAAAGAGCAGTTGATTGGCTGTTGTAATTCCATTTGGAATTGAACAATTGCGTATATGATTATGTTTTGAATTAGGTTATTAAATTTTGATCAATATGAAAAAGCGCATTCAAAATTTTTTTATTTATTAAGAAAATATTTATTTCAATGTTTACAAACCGTTGAAATTTATCTCAAGGTACCTTTTACCAACGGTTGAGTGCATGTGGAAAAAAGTAACAAGCATACTTTTATAATAATACTTAGACGTTTATTAACCGTTGATAAAAGTGTAATTTTTCTTTTCAACGGTTGCATAGGCGGTGGAAAAATGTTCTCGACATAGTTATTAATGGCGGTTCTCGACGGTCATTTCAACTGTTGAAAATGCTATTTTCGACAGTTTTTAGTACTTTTTTCAACAGTTTTAACCATTGAAAATAACCAAATTTCTTGTAGTGTATGCCATCATTTAAACATGAATCTGGGTCTGTACCAAGAAGGTAACCTCCCTGATGCTTTTTAAAGGAGCATGTTGATGCAATAAAAGAAGAGGTGAATAAGCTTAAGCAAGCGGGAGCAATCAAGGAATCTTTTTACCCTAATTAGCTAGCTAACACCGTGGTAGTGAGAAAAAAGAATGGGAAGTGGTGTGTATGCGTTAATTTCACAGATCTGAACAAAGCATGTCCTCGGATCCTTTCCCCGTTCCTCGAATTGATCGGTTGGTGGATACAACAATAGGGCATCTTCACATGAGTTTTTTGGATGCCTTCTAGGGTTATCACCAAATACCTTTGGCCATCCCCGACTAAGAGAAGACAGCTTTTCGAGCTCCTACTGGGAATTACCATTATTGTGTAATGCCTTTTGGCTTAAAGAACGCTAGATCTATGTATTAGAGGATGGTGACCCGGATGTTTGAATCTCAAATTGGGCAAACCGTTGAGGCATATATTGATGACATGGTTGTTAAAAGTAAGCAAACTTCTAAACATCCGAAAGACTTGGGAGATGTGTTCTTAGTGCTCAGGGAACATAGGTTGTGTCGGTTCGAGAAAGTTTTTGGGGCACATGATAACTTTCCAAGGAATAGAGGTTAATCCCGATTAGATAAATGCCATAAATGACTTGCACCCACCTTAGAATCCCAAAGAAGTGCAAAAGTTGACGGGAATGATGGCCGCCTTGAATAGGTTTATCTTTCGGTCGGCAGACCGATGTCAGCCATTCTTCCAGCTCCTCCATAAATGAAAAAACTTTGAATGGACCAAGGAATGCATCATTGGTTTTGATGAGTTGAAGCGTTATTTATCACATCCTCCTATTCTCTCCCGACCCGAGAAGGAAGAAGTTCTATTTGCTTATATAGCAGTTACTAACCATGCAGTAAGTCTAGCCTAGTCTAGAACAAGCAATAGGGTGTAGAGGCATGTTTATTATGTTAGCAAATCTTTGCAAGAAGCAGAAGTTCGCTACTTACCATTGGAAAAGGTATTTTTGGCCATTATACATGCAACAAGGAAACTCCCTTATTATTTCCAAGCACATATTGTGGTGGTTCTTACCTAACTTCCTCTACAGGCATTGCTTCGAAAGTCCGACTACATGGGGAGGATTGCCAAGTGGGGGACGATGCTCGGGGCTTTTGATATTAAGTATATGCCTTATATGGCTATAAAGGGACAAGTCCTAGCTAATTTGATTACAAAGTTTCTTGAGGAGTTCATAAAAGACAAGATGTTGGGCTCCGAGATCATGGTAGTCTCTACTCCTATCTTTCCAGCTTGGGAAGTTTATACCGATAATGCAACTAATCAAAGAGGATCCGGCATGGGAATTGTCTTAATATCCCCCGAAAGGATAACTATGGAAAAATTCTTGAGGTTGGGATTTCAATCGCAAACAATGAAGTAGAATATGAAGCTTTATTGGCGGGAGTGGCAATAGTTAACAAGCTAGGAGGAAATGTCATAGAAGTCTTCTCGAATTCAAGGTTAGTGGTTGGGCAAGTTAATGGAGAATTTGAGGCTAGGGACCAACGAATGCAAGGATATCTTAATAAACTTAGGCAAGCTTAACTCAGCTTTAAAGCCTTCTCAGAAGGCGGATCCCGAGAGGCTAGAATTCTCATGCTGATTCGTTGGCTATGCTGGCCATCTCTTCGAGATTAGGACTTCCTCGAGTTATCATCGTTGAGGATATGATGGTTTCAAGCCATAGTGATTAGACACCGAACAAGGTACATAGCATACTGGTCAGTCAGAGTTGGATGGATCCATTAGTCTCATTCTTGAGAAATGGATCATTACCTAAAGACAAAGGCGAGGCCGATAAGATTCGAGTCATCTTGGTGGAAGATCCTTGTCACATAGGGCCTTCACCTAAAGGTATTGATGGCCTGGTATGTAGAGGGCTACCCAAGATTATGTTAAGAAGTGTAACCAAATCGTCGAGATACGCCCCGAAGATTCACCAACCTGGAGGGGTCTTGAATCCACTCTCTAGTCCTTGGCCATTCGCTTAATAGGGCTTGGACATAATGGGGTCATTCCTAATAGCTGCAGGAAACAGAAGATGGCTTCTCATCGAGACCGACTACTTCACAAAATGGGTTGAGGCTAAACCACTGTCTAACATCGGGGATGTAGATGCAAAGAAATTTGTTTAGAGGAACATTGTAACCAGATTTAGGATTCCCTATATGTTGATCTCGGACAATGGGCTCCAGTTTGATAGTAAGGCTTTAAGAAGGTATTGTGGGGAGCTAGGTATCAGAAATAGGTATTCAACTACAGCCTATCCACAAGGAAACGGGCAAAGGAAGCGATTAATAAAGTTATAGTTAGCGAGTTAAAGAAAAGGCTGGATGAGGCGAAAGGGAAATGGGTAGACGAGTTACCACATGTATTATGGGCATATCACACTACACCTCTAAGATTAATTGGGGAAACTTCGTTCTTAATGACCTATGGGTTCGAAGCAATCATACCTCTCGAGATAGGGTTCCCAACCTTGAAAATTTATCAGTTCAAGACGGAAGAAAATAATCGTTTGCTCTCAACAAGCTTGGAGCTGGTTGATTAAAGAAAAAAGGTAGCCATGGTTAAAACGGTGCATTATCAACAGATGCTTAGGCAAGGGTATGACAAGGGAGTTAAAGTGAGGCCACTAGCTCTTGGAGACTTGGTCTTAAGAAAAGTAGTGGGAACTATGTAGAATCCATCATGGGGAAAACTGGGGCCTAATTGGGAGGGTTTGTATCAAATTACCTCAATAGCGAGTATCGGGGCCTATTACTTAGAAGATTTGGATGAGATTGTTGTTCCGTGTCCATGGAATGTAAATAATTTACGTAGATATTATTATTAATAATATTTCGGATTCCATTTAGTTCTTACTCATTTGATGTTTGGAGCTTGGTTTACTAAAGGTTGTTCTTTAAGATTAACCCTTATGTGAAATTGGCTAAGTGTTAAACAGAACTTTGGCCTTTTTCGACTCCTCGGGTCACTAGTCTCGGGTAAATTAACCTTTATGTGAAGTTCGTTAAGTGTTAAACAGAACCTTGGTCTTGTTCGACTCCTCGGGTCACAAGCCTCGGGTAAATTAACCCTTATGTGAAATTGGTTAAGTGTTATACAGAACCTTGGCCTTGTTTGACTCCTCGAGTGACAAGCTTCAGGTAAATTAACCCTTATGTGAAATTGGTTAAGTGTTAAACAAAACCTTGACCTTGTTCGACTCCTCGGGTGACAAGCCTCGGGTAAATTAACCCTTATGTGAAATTGATTAAGTGTTAAGCAAAACCTTGGTACAAAAGGTTCAAATCAGAAGTGTGATTATAAGTCTGTTCAAACTCATGAGTTATGCTGTTAGGATTAAGTTAAATTTAAGGTGGTTTAACATGCTTCAAGCTATACATTTTAGTTGGTAGAACATGTGATATATTTGGCACAAAGTAGAAAATTGGAAGTTATGCAAAACAGGTATGCAACAAAACTTGGATATATTCATTTAAATTCAAGAGTTGATTACAAGGTAACAAAAAGAAAAAGAAAGGAAGAAAAGGGGCGTTAGCTAAACCTAGCCCATTACAAAATCAGCCTAAGTGTTAAACTTAGAAGAACTAGGCTACAACCTCCTTCTCCTTCTCCTTCTCCTTCTTCTTCTTTTTCAACCGCTCAACCTCTATAGCCTCTTCTGATTCTAACTCCACCACTGGGGTTAGAGTTTTTTGTTCTTTTTCTTTTCCAACTGAAGGCACAAAAGTTGGGGTTATTGTGGACTTGGGTACCGAGGAGGTAGAGCTTGGATCAAGAGGAGGAAAGGCAGAGCTAGGAGCAATGCGAAGAGCTAGGGGGTAATAAACCTTATCGGTTCCCCTCAAATCAAAGTCAGCATTAACTCCAGCAACATTAAGGGTTTCGCTCCAAACTTCGAGATAGAAAGCCCGAGCTACATCTCTGAGCTAAGTAGTTAGGCTTTGGGTAGTTTTGGTCATGCCAGAGTCATATGCGGCTTGTTCAGCCTTTGCTTTTTCAGCATCCTTGACCTCGAGTTGTTTTCGCTGAAGTTTAATCTGCTCATTAGCCGAGGCTAGTTGCATTTCAACTTTCTTCTGAGAAGCTCGCAACTCCTTGCCTCGCTTCTCAAACCCTCCCAGGGCAGCCTCGACATTCTTACGCTCTCTCTTGGCTTCAGCTAAATGAAAAAGTGAGTCTTTATACTTTTTCTCAACATTAGCCAGAGCCTTATCGATTAAGCCAACTTACCCTCCGCCTCTCGGGATTTTGACTGAGCATGGTCAACCCACTCCTCGGCCATGAAAGATGCTTCCTCGGCCCATTTTCAAAGAAAAAGCATACACATGTTACAGTTTAACGTAAAGGATATGAGAAAGTTGAAGTAAAGCAGGGGTGCAAAAAACTAACCTTTGCAAGGTCCCTCTTTAGTGAGAGGAACACCTCATGCTTGCTCAACCCCTTAAGCTCCTACATGTCATTAGGAAGGAGTAAAGTCTTCTCAAGGCACTTAGACACCAGCCCGAATTTGCCCTTTTGAGCATCCCTAAGGGATGCCTCGGATGTGATGGGGTCACCCGAACTAAGCACGAAGGCTGGGTTTCATATGGTAGCCTTGGAAAGCTGCTCACCTTCGGTGCCTTTGCCAACCTCGGTAGAAGCGTCTTTCTTTTGCTGCGCTTTTCTAACTCTGAGCTCTTTGGTAGGTGGCTGTTGGGTAGGTTGGGGTATCTCCTTTCTTGAGAACCCTCAATCTACTTCCCCCTTTTTCTCTTCTTCTTAGGGTCGTTTACAATAGAGGTGTGAGATGGGGCAAGAGTAGGTGGCCAGGGTACAATAGGTACCACGGGAGCATCTCTCTCGGCATGGGCAGTGAGTAAGGCCAACAGGTCGAGCGTTTTCTCCTCTAGCACCATGGCTTTAGGAACGTCACCGCTTCCCTGGCTAGTACTAACTTAAGCAAAGAATGAGGTGACGGTGAGTGGGTGTTGAAGCATCTTTGGAATCTGCTCGATAAAAGACTTCAAAGTCTTTTTCTATATCCTCCCGAGTAGGTTCGGACATCGGCTCTTCCCGCCCATCGTCAGAGAGAAGAGGTTGCTCATGGGAGTAAAAGAGCTTGGTTGCAAGTGGAGAGGGCAAGCGAGCGTCCCGAGTACTAGAGGAGGGAGGTCCGGTCAAGAATCCAGGAACAGCTACATCAATTAAAGAGAGCCTTGGGTCTTTGGCTTTGATCATGTGTTTGGGAGATTGGAAACGATTGGAGATGGGCTTGAACCCGAGGATTACGTGTACCACCCAGTGTTGTCCATCTTGGTGGAGGAAGATTTCAGATTGAAGTATTCGATTAAGGTTTGCAATGTTCACTAGGTTTTTGTTCGGGGTAGTGTGAAACTCGTCCGCCAAAAAGTAAATAAAAAAATAAAAAAAAAAAAAAAAAAAAAACAGTTATAAAATTTTTTGAAGGAAAAAAATGGCAAGATAAAGAGAGAGGGCAATCTAAGTTATTCTAAGGCCTTGGGTACCCCACTTGGTTCCCCATCTTGGGTAGGGCAATGCAAACCATCATGCCATTCACCCGAGACGAGGAGGAAATCTTCGTCCATATCCTTATTCGACTCAGGAATATAAGAAATCAACCTAACAAAAGGTACTCTACACATAAAATAGTAACCTGTTTCTTTTCCCTTTTGGCAATTATAGACCCAATTCACATCATGACATGTAAGGCTGGTTTCCATTTTTTGGTTTATCATGTCTACGTTACTGAGGACCCTAAAAAGGTTGGGAGAACATTGGGTTGGGGATAACCTAAAGTTAATAAGAAAATCCCTAGTTACCTTACCCATGGGGATTTCCATTCCGCCTTCTATAAAGGTGATTATGGGAATAATCACTATCCCAGGTGGTTTATTCATAACCAGCCACTCTCCTAGTTCACAATGTTAGAGTTCAACATCTTATGGGATTCTATATTTAGTCCTAAAAGCAGCCATGCCCTCGGGGGTATCAACTAGTTTAGCAAATCTACCCACGTATTTCTATAAGGTGAAAATAAATAGAGAAGAAAAGAAAAAGTTTTCTTTATAAATCGGATGAAGGGCCAAAGGCACTTACGAATGCTAGAAGAAGACTTCCTCGGACTGCTACTTCAAATAAAATTTGTAAAGAGCATGTAAATGGAAAAAGTCACCCGCATTCCCTCTTTATATAGGAGTTGAAAATGAGTGGTAAATTTCCTGCTAATAAATTTTAGGGAATTGGGACTGTTGGATCACCATCGCACTATACAACGTGGGGGGACAAGCACCATCGACGTCTCCACATGGGAACATGCTTAGCACGTACCAACCTCCCCATTACTACTAAAACCTTACTCTCAGAGTAGCTCCTAGTAGCAAGGTTTTAGGGGCTATTATGGGGGGTTCGAGGACCAAAGAGGATTAGGCCACGGAGTAGTTTGCATAGTCCAGGCTTGAAAGGGAAAATAAGCTCCGAGGATTTTGCCCACCCAAGGAGGGAAATAGAATTAGGGCAGTTGTTATCTTATAAAGGCCCTGGGAGAGGAGAAATGACAGTAATGGGAACAGGGATGGTGAGGGGAAGTTTCTTGAAGGATATACCTCTCATCTCCACATTCAATGCCCTACACCAACCTTATCAATTGCATTAATGTGGAAATGACCCCTAAACAATAACTCTCTGACTAGCAACCCCTTTCTACCACCTTCAGCAGAGTCCCGATGGGACAAGTATCCTGGGAAAGGCTCCTTGACGTACAAGTGGAGGGGTAGGATGCCTTGGAAGGGGATATAAAAGGAAGGGAACCCCCTAGAAGAAAGGGGATGAATCTTAAAAAAGCCCTTAGAACAGGAAAAAGAAGGAAGAAAAGGCTGATGTAAACTTGAACTATACTTAATACAAATAGCTGACCCTCGAACTTGCCCGAGGATTACTTTACACACAATTGCAATTTCATTCATAGCAATCTGTTACTTGGGCACCTCGGCTTTAAGCTTGGGCATAGTCTAGAATTGCATTTGGACTTGAATCTCCCCCTCTCTACAAATTCTATTGTTTCAACTTGATTAAATGGATAAGGTACCACTGATCTAAGTGGACTTGGACCTTTATTTTTCGAGTACCTATAGTATATATCAAAATTATAAATATATATATATATATATTTTGATCCCCTAAAATAAAAATTTGTTGGAACCACCACTAGCCCTAAAGGCACTAGTTTAAGAAATATTCTGAAACTTTTTATGGAAAATATTAATTTTTTTTATAAGCTTTTGTATTTTTTATGAAAATAGTATTAAAACTTTCCTAAAATAGTCAATTAACAAATGTCTTAAAGGCATCCATTAACTAGACCCTTATTATATTGATTCAGTTTCAATAATTTATCTAAGGCTAATTAACACCACGATCGGGAATGCGTTGCTTTGAAAAAACTAAACTTACTCAAGCACAGACGCATAGACTGAAAGAGATAGACAGACAAAAACACACTTTTGCTTGGAAAATTAAATTAACATAAGCACCCATCGATTTAAAAGAGTGCCAAGTTTGAGTGAGCTCAAATAATATCTGCTATCTTAGTTTAAGTTGGGTTAGCTAGATTGTCTATATATGAACTTCATGGGCGCAATTTATATATGATTCGACTGATTTAGTCCGATGTAAAGTATTATGTTTTTGTCTGATTATATTAGGTGACTATACATACATGAGCTTGTTGCCTCTTCGATTACAAGTTCAAGAGCTATGAAGCACGGACGCGGCACCTGAGGTGCCGCACCGGCGTCTCGCGACGCCGACGCGACGCGGCGACGCGCGAGGGACGCCGTTGCCGCAGCGTCCGGCCGCGATCCGACCGAAGTCATGCCACGTGGCGATCTCGATTTTCTAGCCGACTCGCGCGCCGATCGGCTCGATTCCGGCCGATTCGGGCTGAATCGGCCGACTCGGTCGATCGGCAGATATCGGCCCGTATCGGAAGATATCGGCCGTATCGGCCGATATCGGCCGAAACGGCCGAAATTTAAAAATAAAAAAAAAAAAAAAAAAAAACACACAGAACGCACCGTTTAAAGAAAACACTAAACCCTACTCACTCGTTTCTCACCTCTCCGCCTCACTCTCATTAGTTCTCTTGTTGATTATCTTTTATTTTGTTTTAGTTTCAAATTTGCAAGTTGTATTCTAATTTCCGAACATCATGAATGTTTTAGTTTCAATCTTGTGGGTTGTGTTTAATTTATGAACATCATGTTTTAGTTATTATCTACTATTGTCTATTGCTCTTAAATTTGGTATATATTTGTATAATGTAAAAAAGTATGCTTAGCAATATATTAAAAATATAAATAAAAATATTTTTAATAATTTTTTAATCGCCGAGTCTCGCCTCACCCGCTCCCACCTTTTTCAAAAATTACCGAGTCCCGCATCCGCACCCGAGTCCCGAAACGCACCCGTGCTACATAGTTCAAAAGTATTTTTGCTTGTAGACTATTTTTTCTATTGGCACAAACAGTCGGAACAAAAATGAAAATCTCTTTGAGAAATGGACTATAAGATTTATTATCATAGGATAATCATAACATATATAGTGTTATCTGCCTTCATTTTATGGGGTTTAGTTCCAGGGCCGAATGTACCTTTACTTACGCATAACCCAAAAAGAAAAAGAAAAAAAAGAAAGAAAAGAAAAGCATTAATGGAGGCCATACTGTATCTTCAAGTAGGAGGTCAGACTCGTAATAAACTGATTCTTTAATTCTGGCAGTGGCAGCGCATCAGGGCAGCGTGATGCAATTGATACAATTGCCTAAAATTCCTAAATAAAAAAAAGACTCCCATTTGTAAAAAAAAAAATTATATATAACATATTTATTTATATATTTTAATTAAAAAAATTTAAGTATTTTTATTGGTCAATAAAATACATTAAAAATGCCCATTGCAACCTATGCAGTTTGTGTAGTGTGCAACACAGGCTGCACAATTGCGCAGATTGCACTGGTTGCACACTGCACACTACACAGGCTGCATAGGTTGCATAGTCCACAGTCATAGGACAGCACGTTTTCTTCCTTTATCAATTATTACAAATTATCATACCAATTAATAATTTGATGTGTATCATATCAACTCATTTGTATTATAGTGACACTAATTTATTGAACTATGTAATAAATTAATTTTTATTTGTGCAGGTTTAGACTTTAAAGTGGTCACGACTTTAAAAAAATTGCAATAATCAGGTTCTATTATTTTATACTTTAAATTTTATTTTTAGTTAAATTATCATTTTTAATTATAAATTGTTCAAAAATTCAAAATTAAAATTAATGAAATCTTATTTAAGGTTTACTATGTTACAAGAAAGATTAAGTGGATTAGCTATATTATCAATTGAAAAAGAAATGTTAGAGGAACTTAAATACAAAAACTTAATTAGCAATTCTGCATCTCAAAAAGCAAGAAAAATAGATTTTAAAAAAAAAAATTCAATATATATTATTTGATTAATATTCAAATATAAAAAATGCCACACTTAAAATTTTCACCTAAGTCCCCCAAAGTTGTTGAGCTGGCCCTCCAAGCCCCGAAGCTTCATGTACTCAATTTTTTTTGGATTTTTTTATTGTAATATAACTATGAAAAATGTTAAAGAATGCCCTAAAGCATTGGTTTAGAAACTATTTTTAGAAACATTTTATAGGAAAATGAGAAAATAATTGATTTTGTTGATAGTTTTTTTTTTTTCTTCAAGAAATGGTGTCAAAAATTTCCTAATATGGTTTATTTACAATTACTCTAATGGCACTCATTAATATGATCCTACTATAATTATAAATAGTCCAATCCTTTTTTTTTTTTTTTTAAAGTAGTCCATAGAACAAAAATAACTTTCTCCATTCAACTTTTTCTTTCTTAAAATACTATGTTCGTTTGGCAAAATTATTTTTGCCAACTTATTTTACTATTCAGTTTATTTTTGTTATTATTCATAGGCCCCACTGCACTTTTTGATACTATTTATAGGTTCCATTGTACTATTTCAACCAACTTTTACCTTTATTTATAGTATTTTCAGTAAAAAATTTTCAATTTCAGCAAAATAAGCAAATCCCAAACAGACCCTATGTATCTTAATCTTGTGATTGTAAAAGCATATTTATAGAAATTACCTAAACAAATGAGATTATAATCCGCTCAAAATATATGTCAAATATATATATATATATATATATATATGTGACATATATGACGATTCCTTTATTATTATGTTATTTAGTTTGTAATTTTTTTTATCAGGTGCATAAGAATTATAATTAATTTAATTACAATTTTGTTCTAACATGTTCTAAGGGGGTGTTTGGTTCGCATAATGTTACATTACTGTAATGTAACATTTTTGTGATGTTAGATTCATGTAATCTCATTAGTTCTCCCCCAAACTCTTCATATTTTTTGTATGACTCAATTAATTAAATTAGTTCAATTTTTTATTTGTTATAATTTTGGCCCCCATTCATAAAATCCTTGTTCTGCCGCTGGCTTCATTCAATTCCATGACAATGGTTGTAATTAAAAAATAAAAACGAACAACAACAACTTATAACAACGTTGTTATATATAAATTGGTTTTTTTAGAGTTGCCTTGAAGATCTTTTGAAGAATTGAAGACTAAAAATTTCGCTCAGTTGAAAGGGAACTCCGCTCGAGAGAAATCAAGTTGCCTCAATGAGACAATAGTTAAACCTTGTGAAAAAAATTAGTGGTGAATGTGATGTGAATTACCACCAATGTGAAAAAAATTATCCATTTATAACCTTGTAATTATCCATTTATAAGTGATCATGTTGTATTACTTATCCAAAGTGTAAAAAAAATGAGAGTTAAAAAATAAAATATTGTACGGGGCTGGGCCCCAGGCCTCACAGGCCTTGGGCCCAAGCCTCACCGCACATTATATGACCCTGTCCTCATTCTTGGACCTTTAGTCTCGACCCGGACACCTCAAGGCCCAATTTGAGCCCAAGAGCTGAAATGAGACCGCGCTAGCTTGAATACCTCAAGCAACCCCACCCCCCCCGATCACTTCTAACTTGGTCGGGAGTGTTATTGCTCGAAGACACCCTACACTCGGCTGCCTGGTAGTACCTTTGAGAACATCGCTGCCGAGCGGGCTTTTGAAGGTGGGAATCGGTTCCAATGCCACTTCCACCTTTCCCAACGGAGCATCCACTTTGAGATGATGGAATTGGATCCCCATTCGCACTAGTAAGGGGAAGTAATCATGGCACTTCCACTTATCCTAACCTATAAATAGGAGAAGAGAATGAGGATTAACGGGTTGGAAAATCTTGGAGAGAACATTAAGAGAAAAGAGCAACCATTCTAAGAAAGAAGGGGAGTGATTCTGTGAGGTAAAGAGAAGGGTTTGAGCAGACAAGAGTGTACTTAGGTTGCCAAGCATAGGACCACTCATAGTAGGAAACCCAAAACCCACAATACAAATAGATTGTGAGCCCAAGTAGAGGTTGAGCCCAATAGCCATATTTTGGATACACACAAATATATTAGTAGATATAATGATGTAGAGTCTACAATTGGATTGACATATTTGAAAAAAGAAAAAAAAAATTGTAGCCCTATCTTCTTCTTCTTCTTTTTAAGGAAATTTTGTGACCCTGTCTTAGTTAAATTAAAATAAAAAATAAAATTCTAGAAAAGCATAAAGTTATTGTTGAAGTGACTTATATCCAAAATGACAAAAAAAAAATATTAAACAAAAAAAAAAAACTTGTCGGTAATGCCATGTAATGAAATGAACCATTAGATTTCATGAAGAAATTATTTTATGTGACTTTGACATAATCTAACATAAAGAAAATAAATAAATAATAATAGAAAATAATGGTGTTACTACTTAGTATGATATAAATTTTCAATAAATATGAATAAATCATTATGATGATGATGATGATGATGTTGTGACAAAAGGTTATTAACAAATATCGCATAGTTACTGTCATATTTAACATTGTTATTATCCAACATGATTAAAAAGAAAAAAAAAATTACAAATAACATGTGATGAACTATTTTAGGTAGAATAATGCTAGGACCACCAAATTGGACACAACTTTGTGTCACAACTCACCACGTGGCGAGTTGTGATTGGCAATAGTGTAACACAACCTTATTCCAAACCAACAACCGTTCACAAAATGTTCAATGTGAAACACAACTATAATAGAAATTTTGTCTAGTAAATTTAGGTTTAGGCCAAAATGCAAAAATTCCAGTTGAGATTTGGGATAGTTGTAAAAATACTCTCTAGCTAGGATTTCAATCCTTACAAGTTATAATTCCTAAATATTTCCATATTTATAGCAAATAAGTCAGGTTAATGTATGCCCTTAGGACATTAATTAATCATCTATTTTGTAAGGTTGAATTTAATCAACCATTTTGTTGGTTTTATTCTGTGCCAAATTTGCTTGTAATTCAGCATTTAGAAACTCTGTATTTAGATGGGAATCATGTAAGGATAGTGTGTGAGAGAGTGTGAAGAAAAGCTCAGAAGTGTGCAACTCAGCAAGGATTCGCGACTGGATCTCGCAAGTGGCATGTGAAGCATGCAGAGGAGTTGAAAAGTCACGCTAGTTGTTGCATTACAGGACAAAAGTCCCAGTCTGGCTAGGCGGTTAGCTCGCAACTTGAACTCACAACTCGGTCTAGTCGCGAGGCCAAGTCGCGAGACCACTCTGTTTGGGAAAAACTAACCTTTCACATTCCAAACACACACCAATATAAATACCCCTTATACCCATATATTGTAGAGCGCTTCTAGGGAGAATTTTGAGAGGGAAACCCTAGAGAAAAACAAGATTGACTCATCCACAATCTTTATATATTGATTCTCCAAATTCCTCAACTCTCACCCTCTCCATTGTTACATCCGTGAGAGGTTCATTAGCCAAATCATTTTCTCATCATACCCATATCAGTGAGGAGGCTTTTTGGTACTAGGGAAGCAGTTAGGAAAGGATCAATTGCTATTGGTTGATGCTATGGGTTATAGCGGAATCCAGTAAGCTAGAAAAGACAAAGATTCGGCGTAACCTCGTTGAAGCAAGAAGCTTGGAGGACTTAGGTACACTAAGTAGATTAGGCTTGGAGGGTCTTTTGCTGTTCATGTATCTCAACTTCATTTTCTAGTGGATTATTGACTGTTTAAAAGGCGGCGGAGAGGTTTTACGCCGAGGACTTCGGTTTCCTCTTCGATAACACATCGCTGTGTTGTCTTTGTGTTTGCATCTCTCTTTTCTTAATCTTTGCCATTTAATTTCTGTTGTGGTTGTGATTTTATTTGGTTTAGATTGTTTTATCAATTCTGTAATAAGTTTGTGTTCATATTCTGCACATACATTGTTTGATTATAAGCTTGAAATGATAATTTGTAAATTTGAGGTCTAAACGTTCAAGGTGTTTTACACACTATTTAAACATTCATATTTTATGAAACTTTTTATGAGAAATTGAAAAAACTAAAAAATTATTTTCATTTTTTTCAAATAAAATTTCTTAAAATGATTTATTAATGGATGCCCTAAAGGCACACAAAGGATAGACCTAAGGGAGTTTGATAAGGCCAAGCCCCAATGAGCCAAAGCATTTTTTTTTTTTTTTGTATAATCTTTTTTATTTTTATAGTTGGGCCTCCCTTTCCTTCAAGATTATCAGTCTACTAGCCCATATTGCTAACACATAATACTATAACTAATATTTTTAAATTAGATAAATTTATAAATTGAAAACTAGTAAAAAAATCTATAAATTGAGATTGCATAGATGATTACACTATAATGTTAAAAAACAATTATGTTTTTTTGTTTTTTGTCTTTGTTGGTAAATGATTGCATTAAAATATATTGTGAAATAATGATTTTATGTTTTTGTCTTAATTGATAGCTTACTAATAATATATATAAATACTTATTTGGAGTTTTTTTTTTTTTTTTTTTTTTTTGGCTTGTACTCCAGCTCCCTTAACTTGAAATCATAAGCTCATTCCTATGATATATGTTAGTAAAACCCATCAAAAATTAAGTTTACAACCAAAACTTTCTTTCATTTCTATGCCACCTTTTGGAGTCTGTTTAATTAATTTTGTTGCCACCTATACTAGTTTTTTTTTTTTGAGAATGTCCACCTATACTAGTTAGTTAGGGAGACCACCCTTTTTTTTTATAACAGTTAGGGAGTCCACCTATTTAATGGCTTCGGAAAAATTAATTTTAGGTGTTTTTACTTTTTATGGGTCCAAAAGAACCATGTTTAATGCACTTTGTACTGCAAAAATATTACACCAACGCGTGGATTTTCAGCAAACTTTTTACTAACTATTCTGATAGCCCCATACTAAGTTTTAAGGATTGACTTTGAAGCATATAGGCGAATGGTAGATATTGGAAATTTAACTCTTTTTTAACGTTTTCCAGCATAAAGGTCGGCAGTGTCGGCTGAGGCCAAATTAGCTAATGTCACTAGCATTTATAGTAACTAGTACAAAAAGTACTGTTTATTATAATTATATAATAATTTATATTTTCTATTTTACATCTTCATTTTTCAAAACACCACACATTAAATTATTTATTTTACTCTACATTTATTAAAATATCAATTTTCATTGATTTTTTTAATTATTTCTTTTTCTTCACACACAACAACTACCATTCATTTTCTTCTTTCATCCTAAAGATAGGTAAAAAAAGAATAAAAAATCAAATGCAAAATGAATAGTATCAATATAAATTTATACAGTTACTATAACAACTTTGTAAATTTACATATATTTAGCTTCATTGATGTTGGTAATTTTGAAGTTTGGATGTGTAAAATTAAGCAATTTTTCTATTTTACATTTTATGATGTAAATGCTCTAATTAGAAAAAGATTCCAAAAATTAGAAGAAAAAAAAAAAAGCTCCCTTGCTCTAAGAAGGTCCCAAGAATTATAGGTTTATAAAAATTCAACTCAATTGAAATTTTAAACTATACTTTTAAGAAAAGATGAAGAAGATGTAACTATATCAAATCATCATTGATGATTAATTTTCTATAACGACTCAAGATTTTAATTTTTATACGTGAGCCTTGGCATTAATTAGTCATCGTGTCCCTTATATGACCACACACAAATTATCAACACCAAAATTAAATTTGAAAATTAGATTTCATCTTCCTTTACTATGTAACACATTACTCAAGGTAAATTAAAATCCATTTAAAAAATATCTTCTTCTTCTTTTTGTAAAATTGTATACATTAACCATGACATTTGATTCTCTATATCTATATAAAATTAATCTTGATTTGGTTAGTACTAAACCATCAAGTTATGTATTGAATTCATTTTTGTTTTGGCAAGTTATTGAGACTGTTAGGTGATTATATTAGAAATTGAAATAAGTGAATTAGTCATATAATCAACTGAAAAGTAGATGTTAATAAAACCTAAATATAGAAACTTAATTGATAATTCTACATCTCAAAAATTAAGAATAATGGATTTTAAACAAACAGTTTATAATTTGATCCTCTAGACAAAACTAATCTTGATTTTGAGTAGTATTAAATCATCAAGTTATGTATTAAATTTATCTTTGTTAAGTGGTTATATTATAAAGTGAAACAAGTGGTTTAGTTTGAGTCCAAATCTTCTGTCCCAACTTATATGCTTGACTCTAAACTCCACCAAATAAATCAAGTGACGTGGACATTATTTATTAAACACAAAGGAAAGAGTTAAACAGAGTCAAGTAGTCCCTATGACTTTTTTTTTTTTTTTTTTTTTTCTCTCACACAAAACCAATGCGAGATTGTTCTTCACACGGAAACAGGAATCCAAATCTATCCATTACAGATTTGGACTTAAGGGATTTGTAGGTACCTTTGCTTTCTATGATGTATAAAACAAAAGTTAAGTGATGGGCTCCTTTGCTTTGGGTTTTCTGGTTTTTGTTTTTTTTTTTTTTTTGAAGGTTGATGGGTTTTTGGCTAAGAAGACAAGCATATATGGGTAGGGGCTGAGAATTTTCTCTTCACCAACACTGGCGCTGGGGTTGGAATGTTGTAGGGGTAGAGAATTTTGTTACGCACCACTGTGGGTGGTGGTCCGGTGATTTTTTTTTTGGGTGTATTGAAATAGGAGTTAGTGGTTGACGAGATTCATCCTCATCATCTTCTCTAGTAGTGACTTTGGTAGTGGAATTCAGTGGTGGTTGGATATTTTGATGGTGGTGCTGTCAGGCATCAGTTGTGATTATTTATTTATTTAGGGTTTGGAACGTGAGTTGGGAGGCTGAGGAGATTGACTCTGTTTAACCCTTCTGCTTGTGTTTAATAAATAATTTCCACGTGGCTTGATTTGTTTGATAGAGTATAGAGTAAAGCATGTAAGTTAAGACAGGTAATTTGGACTCGTTTAGTTATACTATCAAATGAAAAAGTAGATCTTAACAAAACATTAAAAATACAAATACAAATACTTAAGTTGTTTGCAATCTTACTCATTGAAAAATAAGAAAAATGAATTTTAAATAAACAATTTATGATATAAAAAATTAAATAAAAATTATTTAAATAAAAATACCTCACTTAAAATTGTTGCGTATCAAATCAGACTGACTGATTGAACACAAACTCACCCACATGGGGTGAGCTGGAGACACAATCCCGACTAAGTAGGTTACAAGATGGAACTTTTTATGATAAATATTTTAATGAGTAGATGATAACTTTCAATTTATGATAAATAGTAGTAATAATAACAACTTTTAAGTCATTTTTATGAATATAGAGAAAGGAGAATATTGAAAAGAAAAAAGAAAAAAAAAGTGTTCATGTTAGTGTTACTTGTATATCTTTTTGAGAACTGATTAGAAACTTTCATTAAAAACGAACCAAAAAAAAAAAAAACAAACAAACAAACAAACATATAAATCTCAGGCTTAACTACATGCAGTTAGTCAAGGAAAATAGCTACCCCAAGTGCAGTAAAAAAAATCACTACACCAGGCCCCACACATAAAGCAACTACTAAACCCATGAAATATTTTATACCATCCAATAAAATATTGTCACATTATTTTTTTTACTTAAAACTCAATATATCTTACTACATTTAATAATATCTCAATAAACTTCTAATTTGGTTGAATTTTCAAATGGGTTTTAGAATTTATTGAGTATGGTTGTGCTTATTTTTTAATGTGTGATAAAATGATGTGACATGTTGAGATTGGATAGTGTAAAACTTCGGTTTTACACCACATCCTTATAGAATTTAATCACTAAATTCAATTGTTATATGTGTTAACATAGATATTATATCAATGATAAAATATTTTAATGTATTAAGAAGGGAGCCGAATTTCATAAATAAATAAAAATAAAAGAAAGAAGAAAAGAAGGGAGCAAAATTCTATGCTATAGTAGTGAACAAAGCTTCCAAACCTGATAGGGTAGTATACAAGTTAAATGAGAGAAACCTGGACTTGGTTGGACCAAGTTAAACACAGATGGTTCTCACATCGGCAATCCAAGGTGGGCAGGTGATGGGGGTCTTCTAATTAAGGAATTCTAAAGGGGAATAGGTTACTGGTTTTGCTAGATCTTTTGGGGTGACAATTAGTATTTTAGCTGAATTACTTTAAAGGATGGGCTTACTATTGCCCAAAAGCTTGGAGTTACCTCCCTTTTTGTAGAATTAGATGCAGATGTTGTTGTAATTTTTTTTTTCCTAACCCTTTCATCCAAAATCTTATGTTGTAACACCTCCTTGATGATTGCAAGAACCTATTGAAGATTTTCTCAACACAATAGACCGGCACATATTCAGGAATTCTAATTAGTGTGCTAATGCACTTGTTAGATTTGGGACTTCTCAAGAACAAAAGTTTGTTACTTTTATTAACCCACCGTCTATGATAAAGAATTTACTAACTTTTGATAAAGTTAAGCTATTTTGTAATAGAATAATTTGCGTTTAATCTATACAATAGTCATTCGTTGAGTGATATTTTTCCCTTCCATAGGTTTTAGTTCCAATTTGAATCTTATTTAAATGTTTTAAAAGAAATATTATAATTACTACAAATTTTACGGAGAAAATTGGCCTCTGTCCTTTTTAAAAAAACAATTGAGTGTTTTGCCTCATTTCCCAAACTAATTAAAGAAATGCCTCTCTTTTGAAACTCGACTTTCTAAAAATCGAGTTTCAGTTTAAAACTCGATTTTTGGACAATCGAGTTATAACAAACTAAAAATTAAAATAAAATAAAAATTTCCTAGAGCCTTATAATGACGTTTTAAGGAACCCTATAGTGACGTTTTAAAACCCTATAGCGGTGTTTTGGAACTTGAGCTCCATGAACTCAAGTTCCATGGAAATTTTTTTTTTTTTTTAAGTTTAATCGCCCCATACCTATAGTAACGTTTTAAGGACTCTATAGTGTGTTTTGAAACTCAATTTTTGGACAATCGAGTTATAACAATGGCATTTTCCTAATTAGTTTGAAAAATGGGACAAAATACTAGATTTTTTTTTTTTTTTTTTTTAAAGGGGCATTTGCCTATTTTCTCCCAAATTTTACTATAAAGAACTTATAAACCGACATAACAATGAATGTGATAAATACATATTCAACACATAATAAATAAAGGGTAATACTTGTTACACATAAAATGTTATTACGATTTTACAAACATCTTATTTTTGAATTGAAACTATTTATAAATTCAAAATCCTGACATGGTTTCAATTCAAAAATTGAGTGTGTGTAAAACTATGTGTAACAAACACAACCTATACATAAATATCTTAAGGACAAATTTTGTCTACAAACTTGGTTGTAGCCTAAAACTATAACTTCTTTTTAAAAAATTAACATTGCTACACATTTTGGAAATCTAACTATTGGATCGCAGGTTCTTTACACTCTCGGCACACACGTCAAATTTTGTACCAATCAAATGTTATTTGCTATATGATCTATAAACTTTTTTTTTATGCATAATTTCATACTATAAAAATTTACAATTTAACAATTGATTGATAACATAGCTATTGACCCTCGATATTCTAAAAATTTTGCAAGCATAGAGGACATAAGGAGAAAATGTAATCCAATGGTAAATTTATCAAAATTTACATTTAATAAAAAAATATTAAGTAAAGTTGTAGTATTAGGCTACAACTAAATTTGTAGCCAAACGTCATCTAAATTTGTAGCCAAGCGTCATCCATATCGTACCATTTATGATACATTATGTAAACACGTGTATAAAATTTGTACTATAGTCCATAATACTTTAAAAAGAAAAAGAAAAAACACAACATTTTTTCTATCTTTAATAATAAATATTAATTACGATGTCAGTATTGGTATGAAAAAAGGTTAAAATCAGCACGACGTATTGTACTATTGTGTAGGTACTTAGGGAATCGACAATTGCATTCATGGCCCCTTCTCTACGATAAAGTAATTGTACAGTAGTAGAAAAGCATTATATATTGCCCTCCAAATTCATGCATACAAAGCGCAGATCTGTGTTGAAGGTACCTTAATAAGCTTAAAAACTATGGCCACCAAACCAGGGATCTTGACTGACTGGCCATGGAAGCCTCTTGGGAGCTTTAAGGTATATTAATTGCTCCTCTCATGGATAATCCCTTCATTATAGGATCTGAGGATCACTTTTGATCTATATTAATAACTATTAGGATGCTATGAAAAAAGTTCACCATCATATAAGTTTAGTCTTTATTAGAATGGTTAATTTCTATATGTATATTTGATTTACTCATATGACAACACAAATGGTTTAAACTTGTGTCATATGATGCAATTGTTATCACAAATTTTTACTATATATTTTTTATAAGGGATATGTTAACTTTTAAAATATAAAACTAGAAAATAATTAATAAATTTATTTAATATGTTGTTGATTCGACACTAGATACTAATTTGAAATATTTTAGAAACTGATCACTTGCTCTATGACAGTGACACCACATACTAGTTAATTCTTAAATCTTTTTGCTATGAAATTACTAGTAGTTTTAGCTTCTTTTTTTCAATCATATCCCATCATCTTTGTTCCTTTAATATACATGCATTTTTAATATTTTAACTTTCTTTTTGGCCTCTGGTTGGGAAGTACGTGATTTTGGTCCCATGGATGGTTCATAGCACATACTCAATGATAGTCAAGGGAGAAGGCGAAACAGACCTTATCTACTTTCTCACATTCCCGTTCCTTTTGGTGAGGATGATTCACAATCAGATATGGATTTCTATTTCTCGTTACCAAACAGCCAAAGGCAAAAACAGAATTGTAGACAAAAGTATCGAATTCGAGCAAGTTGACAGAGAAAGAAATTGGTCAGTAAAACTCTTGCTTGCTTGCTCTCAAAGGTGCATGCTTCATGGTATATGTTCTTGAGATTCTTTGAGATCGAATAAGGTACTTCTTGGTTTCAAAAAAAAAAAAAAAAAAAAAAAAAAAAAAAAAAAAAAAAAAAAAAAAAAAAAAAAGAAAAGAATAAGGTACTTCTTGAATAAGTGCCTCATTCAATCCCTAAGAATCTCTAGAAATATAATTTTGCATTTATTGGGTCCACATCTGCTTATAAACTCAGTTTTTTTCTTTTTTAAACTTTTATGTATGATTTTTTAAAACCTTACTTTTTTCTACATCTTTTCACTTTTTCAAAAAAATTTAAGATATAAATATACTTTAGCACACTTTCAGCAAAAAGATTACAGAAAAAAGTTAGATAAACTGTTCTTAAACGAACACATAATACAAACACATATTTACTCACATTCATTGATATATTATTTTCATTAATATTACACTTCTTTCTTTCTTTTTATGGGTTTATAGGGATGACCAGATATTGTTGAATGGGATCATATTTTATATAGCATACATGACAATCCCTCAGAGTCATAACCTACCCTTGTGGAGAACAAATGGTGTGGTTATCACAAGTTTGCTTCATGCGGGTCCAGTGGAGTTCCTCTACTACTGGTTTCACCGAGCATTACATCATCATTATCTTTACTCTCGTTATCATTCCCACCACCATTCTTCCATTGTCACTGAACCTATTACATGTAAGACAATTTTATTATGCTTGTTCCTCCAACAACAAATAAAGCTGAGTCACTTCATTGGTTTGATGGGAATTTTTATTAAGCTAAGTTTAACATATAAAAAAAAAAAAAAATGATCCTCTTCATTTACTTAATAATATATGACAGAATATAGATGCTATGGACCATATAAGCAATTTTATTTGGTTCAAGATTTTAAAAACATTGTAAAATAGGTATAATTTTTTTTTTTTTTTTGATGGGAAGGTATAAAAAAATTAAATAGACATATCTACAAATATTGTACGAATTTGAATATATATATATATATATATATATAAAAAGAAAGTTAGGGTTAATATAATGGCTATATATGTTAAGTTATTTCTTCTATTATATCCAAAGTTTATACCATATTTATGTTATCTTAGTATAATTTTATAAGACTGCTTTATAAAAATATATTTAATGTATCTATATATTCAACTTTTATTTATGTTTACAAGAAAAATATATTACAAGTTAATGAATGAAATGTTTTTTCTAATATATTTCTTCGTTCACCTATCTAACAAAAAAACTGAAAACAAAACAAAAAAAATTGTCGGCGTTGGAAAATGCTAGGATTTGAGGAGTTTGGGGTAGCTAAATTCGAGGACAGCTAGGACAGAGAGGAAAATGTAGGTAAGGAAAACAACAATCTTTTCTGTATCTTTTGTACAACCACTCTTAATACCCTCAATAGCTCAGCAGTAACTAACTTCCTAACTGCCTTCTCAAGCCAGATCAGATGTAGAACTACCATGCCAGCTAGCCAATCCAATCCTACTCATCCCTAACTAACTACATTAACTAACTCTGGTACAATACAATGCTAATGTAGATACACTTCTAATACTAGTATATATACACTATGGTATAGGTATACAATGCCAACTAAGCAATTACAATACAGTCTATGACACAGCCACATTGTGTACTTCTAGCAGCACTGACACAGCACCCCCTCATCAGCACCATACGCATGCAGTTGCATCACAGCAGCCCAACAACATTAACATACCCCACACACACACCACACACTCCTAACAGAAACAATTTTGTGTTCTCCATGTTGCTATAAATAAAAAAAAAAAAAAATAAAAATTGGTTTTGTATGAAGTACTAACAAAACCAAAAGCATCCTTTGTTTCAAAGAAAAGAGGACGGATTATTTACATTTCATTTGATCGGTGGAAACAAATTGAAAGTTAAGAAATGGTAATTCTAAGGTTCTCACTAGCTACCAATTAATCCCCAAACATATTCCTTTCATTTCATAGACTAAATTTATTCTTAAATCTTGTTTGTAAGATTGGTAAAAATAATTATTTTATTTATTCCTTATAATTTTTCATATAAATTTTGTGTAGTAGTCATTATCCTATATTATATAATTTAAAATATTTTATTTTTAATTCAAAAATATACATACATGAACATTATATATTGCAATAAGATCTAATAATTCACATTTCAGAATAATATAAATAGATAAAAAAAAATTAAATATTATATTAAAAATGTTGATATTTAATGTACAGAATAAAAAAGTAAAATAATTTCATTGTCTTACATAATGACACACCTTAACAAAAGAAATAATTACACTATTAATAAAAATAATAAATTTGAGAGAAGTTGAATAATTTTTGTATAAATATAATATGAGAAATCTTTAATATGTCTATTGTTTATTTAATTATTAAAAAATGTTTCTTTTAAAGTGTAATTTTTTCTCGTACGATAAACAATAATTCTTTTAAAACGTAATTGTTTTTTTTTTTTGTACGGTCGAAATTCATTAAAAATTATTTATTTTATCAATTTCTTTTAAGGCTCAAAACATAAAAGGCAAACAATGTGAGAGGAAAAAAGCAAGCGTTTCCATCAAATAGAAAAACATACAAATAAAGAAACATTATTGTCACTATATATTCAAAACTAATTAGAAATTGATAAGTAGAGTTCAAATTCTTTATGTAATCATCTATTGTTCTTCATAAAAATATTTGTATTAGCAATGCAATCTTCCAACAATTACATAAAAAGCTCTCTAGGATTTAATATTATTTTAAGGCCAAAACTCTAAGGGTTAACTTTAGGTGAATAAATGTTCACAATATAGTTTTAAAATTGATACAATTGTTATTACTTCATGTTAACAAAAATAATAGAAATTCACTTAAGTTGTAATAGGCATTGTAATGTAATAGTTATCCCTATAGTTTAGCTATTCAATAGTTTGGTTATGTTTTTATTACAGGGAATAGTCATTCCTTATGAATAACTATTCTTTAAAATGAGGAATAACTATTCCTCTCTAAAAGGGTTGTAATAGCTATTCCTTAATACATGTAATAATTTCTAACATTAATATATTTCCAAATAAATAAACTTTCCATATCCACCTAACAATTATGGAAATAAAAAATCATAAAAAAATAACTCATCTCTCTAAAATTAAAAATATATTATTTTCTAGGAAATATATTTGTATAAATGAGATATTTCCTAAAATAGATCATAAGTTTTATTCTAATATTACAACTCACAACCAAACTAATGAATATGTTTAATTATTCCATTATAACACCTTTTATTTCTGGTAATAAAGATTACAATTCCTGTTGTAATCCACATTGAGTGTACCAAACGTACCCTAAATGTTTACAATATAGTTTTAAAATTGATACAATTGTTATTACTTCATGTTAACAAAAATAATAGAAATTCACTTAATTTGTAATTGAGATCTATTCAATGACTAATTAAAAATCATTTCATGTGAATTCTAAGTGAAATTTGAATTTGGAAAAAAAAAAATTATTGCAAAAATGAGTTATTCATGTGTAAAAATATGTAATAAATACAATATAATAAATATATGAAAAGTGCTATGTTTACAATATTTTCATAACACTTTTACAAAAATTCATAGGTAGTAAATTTTTATTAGTTCCAATTTAAACATACTACTTAAAATTTATTGTGAAAGTGTAATGAAATTATTGTGGACATAAAATTTCTCTGAATATATTATGTTTTGTGATTTTTTCCTAAAAGGATCATTTAATGTTTACATAATGCCTATTTATATATGTCTTGTATACCTGTTCTACAATTTTTCCCAAAATCGCAAAATCCTAATTCTTTTAAATGACATTGCGATTCCTTCCTTTTGATATAGCCTATGTTTATTTCACAAAATAAAAATAATAGACCAATGGTTATTATACACACAAACACACGCCATAAATACATGTATGTTTGTAACTGAAATCGTGATTCAATTAAAAACAAGCGTGTGTATGTAAGAGTTATTTCTCAAAATAATAATATGAGCTAACCAATATATTGATTAACTAATATGGCAGCTGTGATTCATCCTTTCGCGGAACACATAGTATATTTCATGCTCTTCTCAATACCGATATTGACCACAGTGTTCACCGGAACTGATTCCTTAGTATCCTTAACTGGTTATATTCTGTATATTGATGTCATGAACAACATGGGTCACTGCAACTTTGAGCTCATTCCAAAGAGGCTCTTCTCCATCTTCCCTCCTTTAAAATATCTCATGTACACACCTTCGTAAGTCTCTTACTTTTTGTTCTACTTTTGTGAAGCCAATCTCTTGTGCATGCATGTATGTAATATCTATTGGCCATCTTTCCTTTTACACAATGGCCATTGTGGCAATTTTGAGACCTATAATGATGCTTTCAAAACATCACTATAGATCCTTATTTTTATTGTGCCAGTTTTGAGATCTCTAATGGTGGTTTCAAAACGTGGTCTTTTTTTTTCTAGTGGCAAAGAAAAAAATGACTTGCCGAGAAGAACATGGTGTGTATTTTAACAGTAGTACTACATTCAATTGCATTAAAATGCTAATAACTAATAGCTAGCCATGTAGTGACCAAACCGCACCAACCCTTTTTTTTGTTAGACATCACTGTCCAATACCTAAAGTTTCTTACATTAATTACTCCTATCTTGTCAACTGAAGGGTTGTAGTTATCTTTGTTTGTTTTCTAAATTTAGTCTGTACGTGTAATGACTCCTTTCTTCTGTGTAGATCTTAATGGGTTTTTATATGGCATGCAAATAATCTATGAGGTCGCATATATTCCTTTGGCTTTCGAACAATATTCTACAGTATGATCTAATCAGTCCAATTAGAGTTTGCCAACCAATTAAAAAAGCCAACAACTCAACCTCAATTCAATTCAATGACCTTTCAATGTGGACAAAAGTCACAAAACTTTATTGGAGAATTTGATCGATTACAAAACAGCTCAATAGACAATTTTAGACACATGTAGTGTTTGTATTGGTTCCAGAACTTCAATACGTGTTGTGTTCATGTTGTGTCCAGACACAAACAAATCCTTTCAACATCTCTTTCTCCACATCCCAAACTTAAACTTACGATGAAATTATTTGTAAATCATGCAAATGAGACACATTTTGTGAGCAGTAAGTATAATATACTAGATATATAATAATTTATTATAACTGAGATTAGAGATATTCATGATGGAGATCATGGTAGTCTATTTTCATGTTGTTTGTTTAGCAATGAGCATTGCACCATATTAGAGGTATTGTTGTTTTACACACCAGTCCACCTTCAGAGACACCCAACCAACAAACCCACATCCAATTTCACACCGTGGTTGAATTTCAGCACTTATACACAACTTCACCTTGGGTACTTGCTAAAAATAAATATTTAGGTGCATCAATCTCAATGTGACATGCAATTAAAAGTATGTTATGAATTTGAGTGTGTACATAGTTAGGTGTGTTTCCTAACATTATTCTTTGCGTAGGGGTGGAATTACATCCACTCTTGGTCCTAAGATTTTAGATTTTCATAATATGTATTATTAAATATTTGGAAGTTTTGGCCCATAAACATAGCAGCTAGCCCCCAACAATGCTAAAGGATCTTCTTTAGTGGTTATAGAGAGAACTTTTTTTTTCCTTAATTTCAATTTTTATTGTAAAATTTGCTCTTATATCTAGCTCTAAATTTTTTGAATCATCTATAGTTATGAAGACGTAATTATTTCCATTATAATTTCTTATTCACTTTTAGTAGGCTGTTTTGTTAAAATTTCACTATGAAGAAGCATGATAATAGATGAATTTCATTATATGATTGATTGTCATCTAGCATAACATTAGTAAGAGATAATAGGTAATTTAAAAAATAATTTTTCACATGTCTAAAACAAACTGGACAAATTTTGTACACTTATTAGAGTTTGAAAATAATAAGTTCTCTCCCCAAAAATATTTATTTAGTGTATATGCATACACATGTATCATAAGTATCATAACAATAATGCGGGATCCCAAACAAAATTTTTGGTTCTACCTTTGGTTTTTACACATGACTTACAGTAATACACACACATATATCATTAGCATAATGTAGGTTCTCAACCAAAAATTCATGGTTTCACCTCTAGGTTTACACACCCTTGGGAGAAAGAGAAACCTTACAACTGAAAGGCATTTGAGTTTTGTTAAAGTTTAGTTAGGTGAAGTTGAGTTGAGTTTTTATTGATTTGAAATGCTTTAATTGGACCAAGATTCCATATCAGTAAATAGCAAAAGATATGTTTCCTCAATATATTATCATAATCATTAGTATTATAATTATTATTAAATGAATTAATTTCATGAATTTGTGTATAATCTTTGACTCAACAGGTTTCATTCACTACATCACACCCAATTCCGCACCAATTATTCACTTTTCATGCCTATATATGACTATGTCTATGGAACAATGGACAAGTCCACGGATGCTGTATATGAGACTTCACTTGAAAGACCTGAAGAGTCACCAAAAGTGGTACATCTAACCCATCTGACCACATTGGAGTCCATCTATTATCTAAGGCTAGGATTTGCCACCTTGGCCTCCAAGCCCCACACTTCCAAATGGTACTTGTGGTTGATGTGGCCTATGACATCTTGGTCCCTGATCATCACGTGGATCTATGGAAATACGTTTGTTGTAGAGGCAAACACCTTCGAAAAGCTCAAATGGCAGTCTTGGGTGGTTCCAAGATACACTGTACAAGTAAAAAAAGAAAAACCTCTCTTTTTTTTCTTTTAAGTTCTTCGTATCAACCATTTTTGTTGGCTAATATGCAATTTGATTCAGCTTGTTTTTCTCTAACTTCCTATTAAAAAAAAAATTGAAGTACAAGTTACAATGGCCAAGGGAAGAAATCAATAGCATGATTGAAAGAGCCATACTACATGCTGAAATGAAAGGAGTTAAGGTGCTAAGTCTAGGCCTACTAAATCAGGCAAGCAAATTCAAGTATTTATTTGCATATATCAAATGTATAAGATATCTTCTTCTCAAACTCATATGTGCATGCATGCATGCATTTGTGTCCTCACAGAAACCTCATGGACCCTAATGTAAATTTTGCAGGGTGAGGAACTTAATAGGAATGGTGAGCTTTACATCCAAAGGTACCCTCAGCTGAAACTAAATCTGGTGGATGGAAGTAGTTTAGTAGTGGCTGTTGTGCTAAATAGCATTCCAAAAGGAACAACCGAAGTGCTCCTTAGAGGCAAACTTACTAAGGTTGCTTATGCCATTGCCAATACTCTATGTGAAAGGGATATAAAGGTTCGTTTTAATTGAAAAATCCTTACTCATTATAAAGCTTGGGTTGACTAGAGGAAGGCCTACATTGCAATGTTTATATTTTTATTTGTTGAAGGCCAAGAAAAATTGGAAAGTGCACCAACCTAATTTACTGTTGAATACCAACTGTTAAGGAAAATACACCAACCAAATTGGAAAAGTATGACTCGAGTGATCAGAAAAATCAAATGGAAAAGGAAAGCAACATTTTAATAATAAATTCAAATTAAACAAACGTGGGGATTATGTTCCCCACGTGTACGCACAGCAGAAAGATTAAAGATAAGAGACATTGTGGATGTAGAGAGTTCGTTTAGCATGAGATTATTTGAGTTTTTAGTTTTTTTTTTGGTACTATCAATGAGTTTTATTACATTTTTTGGTATTATTTATGAGTCTTATTATACTATTCAACTGGCTTTTAACTTTTTTTTTACACTTTTAGTAAAAGGTTTTCTGTTTCAACTAAATAACCGCTCTCAAACGAACTCATAATAGTTTCTAGCTGAACCACTTAAAATTTGTATTCCATTTTCTTTTATTTGTCTCTCTATCTTGAATTTTTTACATTATATTGATGTTGTTTATCTTTTTTTTTTTATATATATATAAAAGAGAAAAAGGAGAAGATCATTGAAAACCACATTTAGCTTAAACAAGCTCACTTTTTTTTTCTTTTTCTGCCTAAGATGGGGTCAAAGGCTCAAAGAATACCTAACTAATCCCTCGGACATGTATAGCTTACCATCCCACATCGAATAATTACTAAGAGAAATCCTTTTAAACAAATTTGTTAATTTTCTTTAATATATAAGTCCTTTCAAATATTCATATTTATACATAGGGATAACAATATATAGCATGCATTGCAGTCAATATGTAGGGTAAAAGGAAAAATTATTCAATATTTTATATTCTATTTTCTCTCATATTAATTGTGAACCATTTTATAAATATTTCTGTCAAACTCCATATTAATTATTTGCGAAGAGAAGATGTTGTTATCTGAATTTTTTATTAATTATTTGGGAAAACTTGCTATAGCTATCTATGCTTTTTCATCCCATCTGTAATAAATAATTAAATATAATTGTATCAGGTGGCAACATTATACAAGGACGAGTATGAGAAGCTTTACTTAAGGCTTACCACCAAGATGAAAAGTAACTTAATACTTTCAACAAGTTATGCTCAGAAGGTAAAATTTGCAACCATTTCATGACTTCTTGTGACAACAACCTGTTGTCCTTTAATCATTTTGGATTTAAGAAAAAAAAAAGTAGGCTTTTGTTATGAGTATTGAGTAGTATTATTGTGCCAGTTAAAATTGATCCATTTTTTTTCATGGTTGATGTATAGTGAATTAGTGATCCACGTATAATATTGAGACATTATTAAAAATGCACTTTGTAAAGCAAATACAGTTTACTGAAAAAATAAAAATAAAAATAAAAATAAATAAATAAATAAATAACACAACACAACACAACACAAAACACAAAAGGAACTAACAATTTAGAACACTTTGAAATGACATAACGAGTTTTGCAGACATGGTTAGTAGGAGATGGATGGACCGAAGAGGAACAACTGAAGGCATCAAAAGGAACATTATTCATTCCTTTTTCTCAATTCCCACCGAAGAACATGAGCAAAGATTGTTTCTATCATAGCACACCAGCAATGATCGCTCCCAAATCTTTTACGAACATTCACTCTTGTGAGGTTAGCAATGAACTAACATTTTCTTTTCCTTTACTATTAGTGAATTGACACTCTTATTTATTTGCGAACACATCAAAATCTTTGTATCTAAACAACAACATCACAAAACATTTTTCATTTTACCTTTGGTTTGTTGAAATGTTTCATTATGGAACAGAATTGGCTAACAAGAAGAGTGATGAGTGCTTGGCGTATTGCTGGGATATTGCATGGTTTAGAAGGATGGAATGTGCACGAGTGTGGGGACTCCATGTTCAACATCGAGGAGATATGGCAAGCAAGTCTTCGACATGGTTTCCAACCATTAACGATGCCCAACTGATCATGCTTAATTTGAGCTTACTCTAATATAAATAAGAGTGTATATCTATTTGCTTAAAAAGATTTTTAAGAAGATAGATTTGACACTATATTAGAATTCTACAATAAATACTCGATGAAATATTATCTATGTCATTATCTAAATGATGATTTATCCTAATTAACCATGTATCTGAAACTGTATTTTATTTCTGTGACTTTATTTTATGAATTTATGGAGTTCGAATAATTGTGGACACAGTCATGACATTGGTATGTATTATGAGGTATTTTTTACTCTTTTGAGAGAAGATGGAAATAGTAAGGTCTGGGTCCATTTCGCTTCACTAATGCCATTTTTAATTTGACCCTAAAAAGTGTAGCTAGCCCAACTCAAACAGACCTATTTCCCCAACCCAAGATCAAATTCTCCTAAGCTGGGCTTTTGTAAGTCCATGTATGTCTAACACTAGTTCTCTCTATATATAAACTCTACTTAAGGTTTATTGTAATTCAGTGAATTAAGATTATAGCGAAAATGTAATTGTTAATGTTTTCTTTTTGTAACTATAGACCGTTAAGTCGAATCACGTAAACCTTGTATTCTCTCTCTTCTCTCATTCTTCACTCTCAAATATATATATATATATCATTGGTATTAGAAAGGGAGAGATCCCTTATCAAAGAGTTTAACATATAGTGGATCATTTTGCTCAGATCCCTTATCATTTTGCTCAGTCCTTTGTCTTGAGGTGAGAAGCCTATTATGCAAATGGATATCTGTCTTCTCGATCACCGACAAGACAGTATCCATTCATTTAGCTATCAATCTAAACTTTATGGTTGGATTTTCTAAAATATCCAGCAGGGCTGATTCGATATTTTCTGGATCTACCCTTACAATTCTACTTCTTAATAATGAGTATTTTTTTTTTTTTTTTTTTTTTTAAGTACTGTAAAATATTTCATATTACATTAAAACACTTCAAAGTAAATAAATTTGAAGCGTAATATTATTTTTCAGTTGTTTCGGCCAATGTTCTTTCCAAACAATTCTAAAATATTTTTCATCCATATTGAAATGAATGATCAAATTTTACCATTTTATCTATAATTTAAATACATAGCAAAATATAATTTCTTAGTCATTTCAAAATAATTGGACAGGATTATAGAAACTCGACCATGGAATTACCTATATACACTTTCTTAATCCTAACAGCAACAATCTATGCCTATTCAGACGCTGTAAGCAATTATCAAATAAGTAAAATATTGCTAAAGGAAAACAAACTAAATGAACGAATTAATATGCAATACATTATTGAGGGGATGCTGTTACATAATAAGAAACAAACCTATAAAATATGCCTTGAGTTTTCACCCAAAACCAAGGAAATTTCAAGGTTGATCAGAGGATTAAATACTGAAAGAAACTGGGGGAGCAGACCTAGATTACGCTGACGATGATTTACAAGACAGACCTGATTTCTACAAAGTGGGCAAGTAGAGTTGGACTCCAACCATATGTCAATGCAATTAACATGGAAGCAGTGGTTGCATTTGGGCAATTTTCGGAACCTTTCGCCGTCCACGACTTCATGAAGGCACACCACACAGTATAAGATGTCCTTGTTGCCTGAAGAACTGTGGTGGAAGGTGAACATAGGGAGGCGGTGATGGTTGTGCCAGAAATTCTTTGAGCAAAAATGGATGGTGAAGAAGATGAATAATATTGTGATGATGACTATGATGTTCTTGCAACTTCTTGTGGTCAATGTGGTGACTATGGAATTGGCTATTTTGGCCATCAACTCTAAATAATACTCTTTCATTTGTTTTCTACCAAACTTTCAATGTTCTCCTTCTATCTACTCTCTTTCTCGCAGATTCGCACATGGATGATGGAACTATGGAAGATGGGGATGATATATATGTCTATTATTTTAATATAGCGAGAACTGAGTCGTCAAGTTTTTTTAATTTTGTTACGTACGTAAATAATAGTAGCTTCCAAGAAATCACGAAGGTAGGTAAGGGTGAAGTCCCAATTTTCACACCATGCGTCAAACATGGGCATGTGGAGAACTAGTAAATTATTTTTTGCTCTTGTAACTGACTCTGTCAGTGTATAGACTCTATAGTCACACGTCGTGCAAGTAAAGATTCATATATTTGATGTATGAGATACGTTCTTTGATTAACAAGATGTATACATTTTTTTTTTTTTTTGACAATCTAATCTAAAATATTTTCACCGTTTTCTAAAATTTTTACGGTAAATTTAATATACGCTCTGTTTGTTTCGATGGAAAACTTTGTGTAAAGATAGTTTTCCGTGTTTTCCATTGTTTGGTAACATAAAAAAAGATGAGTCAAAGGAAAACTATCTTTGGTCAACATAAAAAGTTTGACTTATTTTTAGAGATTGTTTTCCATTAATTTTTTTTGGAAAACAATTCTATCTCACAGCAAGCTAAATTAGGGAAGTTAGAAGGTTGTTTTTCAACTTATTTAAAGTTGCTACCAAACATTAGAAAATGAGATCGTTTTATAGAAAATGCTTCTTGGAAAATGACTCATTTTCTAAAAAACATCATTGCTGAAACAAACAAAGCGTACTGTGAGATAGAATATTGGATTAATTTAATCATGTCATCAACTATTCAATAAATATTACAGGAAATCACGGTGGAGTTTTGACACTTTGTGTATCTTTCCCTCTAAATTATTAAATAACTAATTAATGATATTACGGGTATATTTTTTAAAAAATAACTATATAATTTTTTTTATATATAGTATATTGTATAATTTATTATCTAAAAGTTATTGTATAAAATTTGTTCTCCCAAAAAATTAAACAATTTATAAAAGTAATTTTTATCTTTCTATCTTTTACACACAGAGGGTAAGATTGAACTAAGAATTTTTATATGGATTGAAAAATAAAAATTTATATGGATTAACATCTCTCTGATAAAACCTCAACACCTTTGATGAACTTTCAACACAGGGCGCCGCCTCTCACTGCGTTGATGTTCAGACCAATTTTCGTTCATGCGTTCTTCTCAACCATTGCAAGCTTAGCTCAAAAAGGTTGAAGGTCGAAAGTTATAAAAATTCCAAAGTGGAAGAGTCAGTTGCATTTGAGATTAGAAAAAGGAATAGTATCGTTGAGTTAAATCAAAGAGTTGAAAAGATGGGAAAGTGTTAAATGATTCTAAGAAGAATAAGATATATGAGGATGGTTCATGGTTGAATTCAACAAGTTAGTTTTGATTTCTCGGAGAGGAAGAGATAAAAAAGAAAGAAATAGAATAGGAGAATGCATGGTTAAATAACGAGTGAGTTAGATTTAACGTGGAAATTATGTAATTAATTGGTATCCAAATATATATAAGTCAAATAGGCAAATCAAGAAACGTTAGCTAATTGTGTTGTTGGGTAGATGAGGAGTCCAAAATCCAGATGCAAAACGTTTTGGCTTTCTTTGAAATGGATTGAATTGTACCGAATTGGACCAAAATAGACCCAATAGACTAAAGTGGATTGAAATGAATCGAAATGGGCCGAAGTGCGCAAATAAAAATGTCTGTCCTCATCTGAATTTTTTTAAACAGTTATATGAGAATATTATTGCTCTTTTTGTCCCCTTAATTTTTTAGTAGAACCAAATTTTGTTGGGGGTAAATATAACAATTTAAGCTACAATGAAAAGTGAACCCGACCCTATGCTAAAATGGCCAGACCTATTCCTAATAAACACTACAACCTACCAAAGAGAAAAAAAAGGGACAAGAAGATCAAGACACATCACATGCACAAGCTCAAAGTCAAAAGTGAAACAAAACCACCAACCAAACGTGCTTTGGCAACTTTCTCATTTTGGGGGGTAATCATCCACCCACTTTCAGAACAAATTTGTTTAATTTGTCACAATTGTGACTACTCTAGCGTGCTGCTGATGCTCTTTCCTCGAGTATAAGCATAAAATAGTTGCATGATGTGTGAGTGGAACAAACTGATTTGACAATTTAGCATACACGTCACCAAGAAGAAACCTTGACATAACTAATTGGCTATCAGTTCTTTTACGCAAGATAAAGTAGTTAAAAAGTTTTAATAAACTGGCAATGATTTATTTAGGATCGAATAAATAGCTACGAAACGAAACCCAGTGGTATTTTTGCATGAAGATGTTGAAATAGATAGTAAAGAATATATATATATATATATATATATTAGCATGAGCAAAAGCAGTGTCCAGATCTTCAATCCAAAGAGCTTGTTTGTGCCGAAAGTAACCAAATGACTATAATCATGAAGAATCTTCTTTATCAAAAGCAGCATCACTTGTGGGATGGTATATGCCATCGCACAAGATGGTATATGGGATGGATGTTTTCTACAAGAGTGAAGTAGAAGGATATCTTCCTTTGAGTTTTATAGAGCGCAACTCAATGCATCATTTATGTTTTATGCTAATACTATTATTTATAAATATTTTATTTTTATTTTGCTAGGTCTTAATTGCTACTTAGAGCCAGAGAGTAGTTGAAAAGGAGGTAGAGACAAATAAGAAAATGAATATTAGTGATATTGAGAAAAGTGCAAATATTATCAAGATCCTAATTAATGAAGTAGGAGTTGATGGAAAAGGACAGTGGTAGGAAGAATCAAGAAATTGAAAACCAAATATACACAGTTCAAGGAAAGAGCAAGGCAATGCAGATTTCTATTAGTACTAGCTCTTATCTTTTAATGATTGCTATTGAGAAAAATCTATAATGGAAGACATGGTTAGGCTTACCATAGCCACTTTCTTTGCACTTACATAGGCTTGGACATTTAATCTTGAGGGACCAATTTTTAGTTTCAATCAATGCAAGTGCAAAATAAGGATTGGCTTTAAGGGATCTCTTTTTTTCTCCCCCACTACCTCAAGATTTTTTTTTTTTTTTTTTTTTTTTTTTTGACTTTGTATTCTTGGAAATAATTATAATTGTCCTCTTTGCAATGTCAATCTAAATTGGGGAGTTACAGTAAGAATTCTATAATGGTGATGGGGTGTTTTGTATTTTCCTCATTATGTTTCATTTAAATATATTTTATGCATAAACGCAAATTAAGAGGGATATTATAATCTCCTTTAAAATAAATTTTAAAGAAAAAGAAAAAAAAAAGGAAGTTTATAAAAAACAAATAATAGGGATTTTTTTTTTTTGTCTTTTTCTTTTTTGACAGAAGTATTTAGTTTTCTATTAATCATCTATAGAGTTATCATAAGATTTTTATGATATCATATTTATGATTAGTTGGCTTAAGGAGCTATCATGGAGTTTTTTAGATATCATGTTTACATTATTAGAGAATAATATTGGTAGGATTAAACACTTAGTGAAAATAGCAATTTCTTAACAATAGAATTTAAATATTTTATTATTATTACTTTTACATATTCTACCATGAATAAGAATTAAACTATCCCACGCATTGCATGGGTTATATGCTATTATATATAATGTGTAAGACTTAAATACAGTATTTAAGTGCAGTTTATTAAATTCTCCTCTTAAGATTCTGTCATATGGATTTTTTTTCATGGGATAGAACTTTATTTTTTAGTTAACTATCCACATGTCAAAATCATAAGAAATGAATATTAAAAACTATACCTTCTGAAGTATTATACGTAAAATTTGTTCATATATAATTAAATAGACTTGTTACAGGAGTTTTTTTTTTTTTTTTTTTTTTTGACCGAAATGATAGATGTTACAGGAGTTAAACGTCTTAATGATGTGAATGCCACCCAACCAATCTACCAGAAAGAGGTTATCACGCATGGCTTCTACTACACTTGTTTGAGGGAACAGAAACAGGTGCACCTACTTGCACAATTGTTAATTCTTCATTGTTTCCGTGTGCACAACCCATTGCCGAGAAAGCTCTAAATTAGTAGGGTTTTTTTTTTTTTTTTTTTTTTTTAATGATTCAAGTCTGTTTCAGGACTATTATATCCAAAAACTGCAAGAAAATTCTGTACCAATTTGACATGTAAAAGGAAAGCCCTTAATTTTATAAATGCTATAGGACCAAAGTTTCACAAATAACCGAAATTAAATTTCATAATTTTATCTTCAATTCTTGTAACCTTACATAAAGTTCTTCTGAATGTAAATTGTTTGATTGAACCAAGGTATTGTAGTCGTCCCCTCAGCCAATTCAATTTCAATTTATATATATATAAGGGGGACATTCTTAGCATTGTTTTTGTTTTCAATAAGAGCATTAGCAAGCTCAATCGGTGGGAACCTCAAAGCTATCTAGGACAGGAGCAAAGATGAAATTATCTCAACACGCTCACACATACACACACGATAATTGCTGAACCTACAGAACTATTTACCATGCAAAACATTCAAAATTTCAATCATAATACAAAAAATTGCTATAGACAATTAATTGATTGCACTAAATGTTTTTCTGATCAAAGGTGAAAAAAGAAAATGAAATTTCAGAACATTTATAGTATGTAGAGAATAAACAACAAAGCAATCATGTATATACAACAAAGTCTCACTCTTTTTTGCTAGGTCAAGGTCCCACTCTATTAAAGATTAAAGTGCAAAATTAAAAAATTGAATAACAAATATGTAAGAAGCCTTCCAGTTACTGTATAGTTGGTCTCGATAAGTTTAATGAAAACAGCTTCACCTGATGCAGATAGTCAATGGTTTTCCCACGTCCCTCATTGCTTATAAGCACAGGCTTTTTTAGCAATGAAGAGCAAGAACACCAAGGAAATGCAACTGCTCCGAGTAAACAAGAGTAAGAACCCAACATAAGAGTGAGAAAGTTGACATCAACAAAAGGGGAGAGAGAGACATGCAAAGAGCAGAGGTGCAGACGATCATCCAGATAGAGAGAAAAGGCAAGACAAAGGGTTTGACATGCTTGAGGCTTGCATGGGAAAACATAGGCTTCACATACATGCCCTACTCAACCCTCTTCACTTTATCTTTTCTTTCTACAGTTTTTATCCTGATGGAATGCGAGTCGTAGACTAGAAAAAACAACCAAAGACCTTTATGTATGTATGTGAAACACCTAAGGCATGTTGTCGCTCTTATATAATGTATAGACATGACCATTTCAGCTGAAAATGATTCTGAATGTAAAAATAATAGTGGAAAAAATAAGAACATACATCAGTAGGGCATGACATGCAGGCAGCACTTAGTAATGCGATGATAAATTGCATTGGGAGCCAACACAGCAAGTGTAGCATCTAAGTGACCGCTCTCAACATCTTCCTTATGTGCTTGAACTCGCCCATCATTCATTTGAATGAACATTTCTCCAAAAAAAGAAAATAGCTTCTGAGCTTCATGGGTGCTAATCTGGCTTAAACTCTTGTATTTCAGCTGGTTAGGTCTACCTGTGTCATGAAGAAACCTTATCCTATATAAATAATATTCAATTATACATGATAAATTAGCATTATTACAACTAGTTCTTTATAGATTCTTGTCTTCTCATATTACTGTACTCTAAACACAATCTTAAGTACTTGCTTGACAGAAACAAAATAAGAACAACAGTTCTTGAAAGGAAGAGAGAGATCCACAATATGTAAATTTATTAATCCTCAATGGACAAAACTTAGGTGCAGTATATTAGGTTCCCCAAATTGAAATCAAATAAATAGTTGCATTGACCAATAAAGCACAATGTAATTTTTTCCAAGAACAATAAATTCAACGCAACCATGTTTTAACAAAATTGGATACTTAATGTGCTGCACCTAAACAACTGTACCTAAGTTTTACCCATCCTCAACATATGCTAACAAGTTTAAGTTTATGACAAAGTTACTTCAATTAAATCAACAATTTAAGTTACCTTTCAATTATGCACCCACAATGGCTCCAAAGAGAAGAGTTTCTCACTGCGATTGTGACCAACAGAAGTCCCAGGTGGAGGAGCATGCACAGTAATTGGAAGAACCCACTCACTTTTGTCTCTTCCCTCTATCAGAAGTGGGTGCTCATATCTGAAGTCAGAAAATCCAAAGATTATTGGGATTCTCAACAACTACTGAAATAGCATATAGTTGGGTACGATTAAAATTTCTAACTGCAAAGCATGGTTATAAACTAAAATAGAACAGCAAAAGCCCAGCAATGAACTAGTCCGCAACTTCTAATAAATTGATTTAACTTGTCTCCTCAAGTCATACATATGAGCACAAGTCAATGAAGAACGTAGTTAGATGCATGGCATACCTTATCATCTAATGTTGTTTCTTGATTTAAAGAGTTATATATATATATATATATATATATATATAACTAAAAAAAATTCATTAATAAAATAAGAACAGAGGGGTGGAGCTGGGGAGTATACAAAGGGACACCCTAATAGAGAAAAGAGCTACAATTAAAGTCATCTAAAGTACAATTTGTCCAAAAAACTACAAGATCTGAAGCAGAAGATGGCCTGTCTCAGTTTGCTCCTACTCAATAAAGAGTTCCCAAAGAACTGAGACTTCAGCTGACTTATCAAACGTTCTATACCTTTGAAACTACATATATTCCTTTTCTCTCCATAAAGTCCACATCAAACACAAAGGAGTAGCCCCCCAAATTTCAGAATATGCCATTTTGCTACATAAAGAACTAGCTACCAAAGAAAACTGCCATAATATTTCCCTGACATTATTGATATTTATTGGTGCCATGTGTAAAGGCAATGGAGAATTGGTGGATCATCTTCTTCTTCACTATCCCATAGCGTCATTTAATTGTGGACAATGGTGTAGAGTTTGTTTTGTCTTAAATGGGTTTTACCGCAAAGGGTACTCGATTTATTAGCAGCATGGCCAGGTCCTTTTGGTCGACACCAAAATTTAGCTTTTTGGAGGGCTGTACCACATTGCATAATGTGGTATCTTTGGCGGGAATGAAATGCAAGATGCTTTGAGGGGAGTGAATGGTCTATTCCTAAGATTAAATCTCTCTTTTTTCATACTTTATTGGTTTGGAATGTAGCTTTTAATTATCTCCACTGTTCTTCTTTGCTAGATATGCTTGAGCATTGTAATTTGAAATTTTGATTTTATCCCCTAGAACACCCCCGTGTACAAGGGTGACTCTTTTTTATTAATAAATTTTTTCGTTACTTACTAAAAAAAAAATCTTTCCCTGACATGACCATATAACTTTTTCACATCATGTTCTTCAAGTATAGTTCTCATAACATGCAAACCTTCACAGCATACAAATCACTTGGACAGGTACAAGCAATAGTATTGTGATACTGTTAAGTCATACCTGGTCCAATCTACATTCTTTGGAGTGGTAAAAAATTCAAATCGAAGTGACCATTGTACGGATACATGTGGAGTGGAAAAGGACATAGGCCCATCCATGGGAATGGAGAAAAGAAAGCTTGTTTGCACCAAATCTGCAACAACCTCATAATGATCACTTTGAACCTGCAAGGATATTGGTCCAACAAACATGAGACATAATGAAAAGTAAAAAATCTAATAAGTAATAACTATCTAGCTCTTTCAAATTATTTCTGTGAGCTTTTTAAGATTAGTATTTGAGCAATGTAAGGTGTATGGTTTACAACATAAACTAACAAAAGGTGGACATGCTTGATTGGAAAGAACACCAGTGAAAAAAAAAAGGGAGAAAAAAGGAACCAGAAGCAAATGAATAGCATAGGTTGCTATTCTATAATGTATTGCAAATAAAAAATTATAAAGCACCAAGATCAACCAGAAAAAAGTGCTCTTTCTGAGAGAGAGAGAGAGAGAGAGAAGAATACCCCTAAATTTCCTAAACACAAAATCTTAACAGTATTTGCAAATATTATGATTGTGGCACTGAGCAAAACTTGTCTGTACCTCTCTAATATAAGGACCCGACAGAAAACCTGTTTTTTGACATTATACTTTACTAACTTCAAATCCATGTTAGCCTTGCCCAGGCCCCAGTTCCACATCATTTGAGAGCCCCAACTCTTAGTGACAATCATCAGAATCCAACTCTTAATCATCATTTATATATACACACACACACACACACACACGAAGATATTAATGACAAACAAAATTTTGACACAGCTTTAAAGCGTTGCATCAAACTTAAGATTTGGCTGAATATAATAGTATTTTAAGGTTGCAATCAAACTGAGACAAGCTGAATATTGGCTGGTCACACTTGGCTCTACACATTTAGGAGTTGTTAAGAGTAGCTAAAGCTTGAACCAAGCTTAGCTAAGATTGTTCAAACTTGGCTCAGCCAAACTTGAGCTTCGCTTGTCAGAAAGCTCGGCTCCACATATATAAACAGAAACTTAGCATGAACTAAAGCTGCAACACGCACATCCTGAAGCTTTAGGCAGAGATTTAGAGAGAGAAATTTGATAATGAAATCCTTATCTAAGCAAAAATCTCATGAACAAACTACATACTATAAGAAGAGAAATGGCACAAATCTCACATATACCAAATAATGGAAAGAATAAACCAGAATTCAAGCATTCCATAATGGGATTCGACAAAGAATATAATTAAGTGTAAACTGTCTTCAACAAAGGTACAAACACCTAATCCATCAAAAAGTCAATTCAAGTGGGATAGCTTGATTTATAAATAGTTTTTTATTTAAGTAATAAATTCATTGAAAAAGCACAAAAAGGGGCACAACCCTAGTAAACCAGAAGTATACAAAGGAAGAGCTAAAAAGAAAAGAAAAATACAATATATGTCTTATCTAAAATTCATATTATCCAAATGAAGTTCTAAGTAGAATATGAGATAGAAGCAGAAGTCACTCATAAATTGCCTTAAAAAATAATACCTTTGTAATTGTAGGGGAATTCCTCCGAGAAGGATGGATAAATCGCTGATTTACAGTCTCTAAAGTCTCCAATGTTATTGAAACCTGGAATACAAATGCTTTCATTAAGCATCAATAGCACTAAACAGATTGGTACTTACTTTTCATGATCTTTCTATTGTTAATGGAACCAAAATTACCTCAAGGCATCTCCTAGCTCCTTCTTCATGAAAGAAAGTAAGAGTTCCACCGATCTGTTACCATTACAGGTTGTTGAAAATGGGATAACCAAGAACATAAACAAAATGAAAACTAATAAGGGAGAAAAAAAAGAGGAGAAGAAAAAGAAGAAGAAGAAGAAAGCCATAGAATATGCAAAACAGGCACAGGATTATAGCATAAAACTCAAAGTGGACTGCTACAGACCTTCGCCAGGTGAAGGTCCAATCTTCACTGTTGGATGAAGCCGACGCCTCTATCTGGGTCCCACTCCGGTAAAGATCCACATGGTAGGACCCACACAGCTGCTTGGCACCCTCACAGTGCGAAGAATGGACTTTCATGAAGGTCTGTAGCATTTCTCAAACTAAAATTACCATATCACTGAAGTAATAAGTTGAGTCAGAGTTTTTTGGAGAAAATCTAAGCAGAACTTGATCATCCAGCCTGATATTGTATGACCTTCCTCGAATAAAGCCTTCTGCTGTAGAAAATGCTTGCATCTAATTAGTTTACCATGTCTTATAACACACTAAAATCATTTGATCCAACAGATATGACAAGTACGTAGATAAATTAAATAGGAAAGTGAAATAATTTACATGCTACAGGCTCAACAGCTCCTGATGCCAGTGAAGGGGTTACACCTGTATCATCATCTATAAGCTTCTGCTGCTGGTCTGGAGATACAACAGCAACTTCCTTCTGTGGAGATAAAACATCTGTTTGCAAAGACAAGCTATATTCAGAAAAGCTGATTTGCTTTTTCTTTTTCTTTTTTCCTTTATTTAATACATTTTAAGTGGGAGGGGGATTTGACCCCTGGATGCCTCGGTTATAAACACCTGGAAATGCCAATTGACCAAAAGGTCATTGACGATAAATAAAAAAAACAGATGGCTTAAAAAACTCACCAGAACTAGAATCATATAAGACCTCAGCAGACAACGGAGGAAGTGCAGCATTTGAAGATAAGCTTGTACGTTCTCCTTCAAGATATGGAATGTCTTTAGTTAAAGACCTTGCTGTAGATAATTGCAAGGATGGTGAACTTCCAAAGGTTTTGTGTACATTTGGAATGTCTTTGGTCAAAGACCTTGCTGTAGATGATTGCAAGGACAGTGAACTTCCAAAAGTTTTGTGTACATTTTCTTTCATGGGATTGTAGGAAGAAACAGATGAGATCTCATCCCTTGAGCTTTCATAGCCTTCCTCAACTCCATCATATATGTCATTAGCTCTAACCTGTAAGGAAGTAATTCCACTTTATAATCTAAAAGATCAAGTAAATGACTAAATTACTTATTAAGTGAAAATATACAATTGATCCCTCAAATTTGGGTTAGGTTCTATTTCAATCCCTGAAATCTGAAAAGTTCTTTTTTAGTCCTCATAAAATTGTAAACATACCAAGTTAGTCCTTCAATAGCCTTGCCTTTATAACAGAGCGCCACGTGGCTTTGTCAAATTTTGTCATGTAAGCAAGAATTATAATGGCAAGGCTACAGAAGGACTTACTTAGCATGTTTACAATTTTTTGAAGACTAAAAAGGAACTTTTCAAATTTAGGGACTAAAATATAACCTGACCCAAATTTTAGAGACCAAATGTCTTTTTTTGCCTAATTATTTAGAAGATGTTAGTGGAAAGCATTGCTTGAAAGAACAAAATATACAATGGCTCTATGCATGCAGAGTTTTAAGTGTGATAGTGTGTGTGCGAGTGTCACAACTTGAAAAGTAATAGCCTACCCAATCAGAGTCTCCATCCATCTCTTTCCAAAATATATCCATTTGGATGGTTGTAGAAGGAACAATCCCTGAAAATATTGACAAAAGGACATTTTTCAGGTTTTCCTTTTAAATGCATATGAAAACCTATTAGATTTTACAATGAGCTATATGATACTCAAAATCTGTTAGTAATAAGAAGCTGAACTGCTTTTTTAGCTGATTTTAGAACCTGTAATATGACATTAGATAAATATTAGAAATAAATAACAAGATAATACCGATCCGCATTACTGGGATGCCTTTTTTTTTTATATATAAGTAATAAAAAAATTATGAAACAGATATATTCCTTTTTATAAAAAATTATATTAAAAAAGGTTCACTTTCATGCCTTTTCATTCATCGAAACAACCCATGAAAGCATAAAAAATCAGCTAGCACTATTTGACATACAGACAAATGGAGATTCTTCACAAACAGCAAAAGTTGCACACCAAACCTTACTTCAACTATGGAAATAAAATTGTCAAGAGCCTTATAACTCGACTAACACTTCTAGGTGTTTCCAATAGAGACATCCAAGGCTCAAATCCCCCCGGCCCCCAACCTTCTTGTAACTATCAAATTATAAAAAATAAAATAAAAAACTATAGAAATAAAATTTACTTATTGAAAATATCACAGAACAGTATTTGTTATGAACAAATTATCTGAGCATGTAGGGCACAAACAAAAAGCTAACTCAGCTCTCTCTCTCATGCAAAAGTTGGAATAGCGGTGTTTATGATTCCCATAGCCTGAACATCTAGAGTCATGATATTGATACACTTAAAAGTAGGACATTCATGGACAAGAGTACCAACTAAAGGTGAAGCTACACGGCTGAGTTACAAATATACTCATTGATCCCTGAAAACGCTGGTACTATGGGAACTAAAACCCTGTTTAAAAGTTCACGTGCATGAGTAATCTTACTAGCATGTGAATCAAGCATTCATATTTGCATACCACATGATGCACAAATCCATCACTATGAATGATTTTTTGATAGGTAATAAAACTTTTATTCAAAAAAACTGAGCATCATGTTCACGATGGTTAACATTATGATCAAGAAAAATTACAGCAGGTTCAAAGACTCCATCTAATAGAATGTAAGAAATCAAAAATGGAAATACAATTCATAAAACCCCAAACACGCGCCCACTGAAACAAAGTACCGAAGAGAAGAGCTTTTAAAAGATCTAAGGTTCCCTCCTTGTCTTCAAAGATGCGTTTATTACGTTCCATCCAAACCAACCACATTATGCATGCCAGGACCATATTCCATATGGTTGTGGATGCTTTCCAAACCAGTTTCTCCAAGCAAAGAGGAGAGAGCTAAATGTCATCGACATTAACCAATGGATCCCAAATACCTCAAAAATTGCACTCCATAAAGCATGAGAAAACTTACAGTGGAGAGGAAGATGATCCACAGTTTCCCCATCACAACAACACAAACAATACCTATTAACCAAGGTCTGACCACGCTTAACTAGATTATCAATAGTGAGTATCCCATCCCTAGCTACTGTCCAAAAAAAGAAAGACACCCGTTTAGGCACCTTTGCACACCAAATACACTCCTGAGGAAAACCCTCATTGTCGGGACCAGACAACAACTTATAGTAAGAGCGCACATCAAACACCCCCTTCTTAGACAACTTGCAAGTCAAAGTATCCTCCCCCTCACCCCTCGACATGTGGGAGTACATAAACTCAATGAAAGAACAAACATTTTCCTGCTCCCAATCCTACGGAGCTCAACGGAATTGAAAATTCCAGCTCCTACTTCCCCTTTTGAGGCAGATACAATGAGGTCAAAAATCCAAGCCTCCTTAGAACGGGAACGGGTAAACAATAGAAATAGGGAATCACATGATTTTCTGATTGTATTTCATTTACTATGGTGATGAATCCAACTTCTCTCAAAGGCCACATTCAAGAAGGGAAACGGGGAAATCCAATTCTATGGGACAACCAAAAAGGCCCTTGGTAAATGAATTGTATACTCATAAGATGCATAAAAATGCTCCAATGATCATCAATGCCAGTACTATTTCCTATACAACTACTCAATCAATAGCCAATTGCAAATTGCAAATACATGGATACTCAGCTAGAGAAAGATAAGTGAAGAACTTCCCTAATTAAAAGTGAGAGCAAAACTAGAACTTCTAATCAATATTCAACTCCACTTCAAGTAAAACACAAACAGGAGACAGGCGAAGATAACAAGAGCTTCACTGCTTATCACTCCCACTGATTTACATAAAAACAAAATTTGATTCAACATTCCACTTTTTTCCCCTCGGCTTAATAAGGTTTGAATACACCATTTTGTACATAATAATCAATCCTATGTGGTTTAAACATATTAAGGACACTTATATTTGTTACAGAGACAGAAAATTCCAAATAGGAACCCACAGGTTGACTCAATAATTTTCACAAGCCATATTTTGAATCAAATGAATCCAATTCTAAGAAAGCAGTGACATAGGTTTTGGAGTAAATGAATCATAAAGGATAACTCACCACCACTTTGACCTTCTTCCATTAGCAAGCCACTGGTTTTTTGAGTGACCCATACTTGTAATGGTATACGATCTTCCTGTATTGATTAAAATTCAACAATTAAAATCTAACTCATCATATCAAATCAATCTACTAAAAGGCTGGCATGTAAACAAGGACTTCGAGGTTTTCTCCAATATTCCCACTACCCAAACACATATATACACATGTATGTACGCCTCTATGTGTGTGTTTGTGAGCATGTGACTGCACATGTTTGCTAATGTCTGGACATAACAAATGCTATTCTTTTTTTTTTTGGATAGGTATAACAAACACCATACTGCTAATGTTACATCTGCATCTGATGTAAGAACCATAGAGAAAAGTCATTTTTTTATTGGTAAATTACACAAGTAAATATAATAAGGGTTAGGAATTTCTGGATGCTTACTTAATATTCCAGAAGCTTGTCGATATGTTGCAAGTATTCAGAGGTGTTAGAACAAATTTGGACACTGATACTTGTTGTTCCAGGTTAGAGGAGTTAATATATCATGCGAGACATGTTATGGAGTTATGGGACCATAACTAGAGTCGTCACTTCATTTATTATCACTCATGATGCACCACTGTTCATGTTGCTTATGAAATAGCCAGCATATCATGATTTGGTTATCAAAGACATTTCTCTACGGTTGCCAATGAGTTATGGCTCAACTAGCACTTCTCCAATAATAATGGGATGAAGGGTAAGGTCATGGTTTCAAGATCCATATCCTCTAATGAATGTGAATGAATATATATCAAACAAAAAATCAGATAATGATCTAGCTAAAGAATACCACTTAGCTGGCATTTATGCAACTATACGTACCATGTGCCGTACAATTGTATCAGACATCATATGAATATAACAACCATCACACTATTCATATGAAGAAAATTCCAAGCAAAATAAGCATTCGTGACTACAAATACTGTACAATGATGTCATCTTAGGCATGAAACCCCAGCTGTTGCATTGTGCAGTGTTGCAGTTGATAAGCATGCTTCATAGTTGTATCAGACAATATATGAATATAACAACCATCACAAGATGCTATCCATATGAAGAAAAGGTCAAGCAATATAAACGTTAGTGGCTACAAGTGTTTTTTGATAATTAAAAAAATAACAAAAAATAAATAAAAATAACCAAAAAAAAAAAACAAAATAAGCAAGCAAAATCATTTCAGCAAACTTTAAATCAAGTTAAAGGAGACCAACCAGTTCAGTAAAACCTTGTACTGACTCTCCATGAGAGTGGCCATTTTCCAGTATCAGCCATTGTCCAGACAAAGTACTTTTAACATAATAAAAGTAGCGAATGGTAGCCCCCTTGTAAGATGGTGGTATAATGTCTGGCAGCACAGTTCGCACCACATCTGCAGGTAGCATTGCAATGTTTGACAGAATCAATTGGCTTGAATCAAAATGATAGAACAGGAAACTTTAGACAGAGTTTGACATAACAATATTGACACCATATAATTAATTCACAACACTCAAAAAATTGACCCTCAAAAAATTGACCATCAAAACAACACACTGCAACTTTTTACGAAAATCAACCAATTACAAGCTTGGATTCATATAGACTCAGTAAAAGAATTTTGAGTTTGGAGCTCCATGGAAACCCAAGATTATCGACATTCATAAAGCACCAACCTCCAATTTGGATTAAAGAATTAACTCTTCTTCTATACCCTATGGTTCTACTTGGGTGTCATCAAAGCAGAATCTCTGCTTGTACTTCTTTTGCGTTGACAAATTATTACCCTTCTCTATAAACCAACTAGCTATACAAGTGACATAACAATGTCTAAAGAGAGATTCAAATGAATGAATAATTGATTCAAACAAAAGAGAGAGATAAAGCAGATATAGCAGTAAACAAAAAGCAATATAAGCAGATAGCATATAGCATATAGCATATAGCATATAGCATATAACATCGAGAAGTGCTACTACACCCACAACATTTTCACAACATTTTCACAACAAATGTTAGGTGGTAAGTTGTTATTGGTTCTAATTTTGAATCCACCACTTAAATTACTTTTTTGCCCACCTGTAACAGCCAGCAACAACTTGCCACTTAAGATTTGTTGTGAAAATCTCATGGACATAGCATTTCTCTATAACATCACCTAAATTGATGCTACTTCTATGGCAACAAACAAAGAAACTAACAGCTAATATAGCTGCAAAACAAACATTTCAGAAAACGTTCAAAATTCACTGTACCTGTAAGAACAAATGTTCTTTGGAAAAAAAAAATCCTCTTTCCTATTTAGAAAAAGGGGAAATTGTGCTACATTTCTAAAAAATCACCTATAAAAACAGTTATTAAAAGCAATACACATGACCGACCCTAGTTAGTCTATTGAGGATACATAGCGAACCGCTGAAATTTTCAGACTAAAAAGATTTGGTTGTTGTTGCTGTTGTTATGGTAAAACTAAAAACACTCAGTGATCCAAGCCCTAGTGTATTTCACAGTGCAATAAATTAATTTTTTATACAAAAACACAAGTTCATGAATTCAACAAAAACAAATAAAATCACTGAATTTCAACAACAACAAAAAAAATTACTCGAATTGAAAATTCAAATGCAAAATCGCAAGCAAAACAGCACATAACACATACAAATGTTCTTCAATGGATTTGGTCACCATCATAATGGAGATATATGGATTGTTGTTCCTCATTGTTTGACGTGGTGTATTTGGAAGGAAAGAAATAGTAGGTGTTTTGAAGACAATGAGCGTTCAATGCCTAATCTCAAGCTTCTATTTTTTTAGAACCTTATTGGACTGGTTCTCAATGTGGAGAAACCAACCTTTTTCTTCAATTTTGGATTTACTTGATTTATGTAATTTTTGTATTTGATATGTACACCCCTGTATACCCCCTATGTACTTGGGTGTCTCTTTTTTTTATATCAATAAATCTTTATTACTTATCCAAAAAAAAAAAGTTCTTCGATGGACCTCAGTGCTATTCATTCTTTAATAGTTTTTTTCCCTCTTTAAAATGTTCTTCAAAAAACAAAACTCTTTCCTATTAGGAAAAGGGGAAATTTTGCTACATTTCTAAATAATCACGTATAAAACCACTCCTTAAAAGCAACACATGTGACCGACCATGATTAGTCTATTGAGGATCCATAGTGAACACCCCCGAAATTTTGGTACTAATAAGACTTGGTTGTTGTTGCTATTGTTATAGTAAAACTAAAAACACTCAGTGATCCAAGCCTTAGTGTATTTCCCAGTGAAGAAAATTAATTTGTAAGACAAAAGACAAGTTCATGAATTCAAATTTCAAAAAATCGCAAGAAAAACAGCACACAACACATCAAAGGCACCGCGCATTCCAAAAACACAAGTTTATGAATTCAACAAAAACAAATAAAATCACTGAATTTCAAAAAAACACATTACTCGAATTGAAAATTCGAATGCAAAATCGCAAGCAAAACAGTACATAACACATACAAATGTTCTTCGATGGAACTCAGTGCTACTCATCTTTAATAGTTTTTTTTCCCTCTTCAAAAATGTTCTTCCAAAGAATATAAAATAAAACTCTTTCCTATTAAGAAAAGGGGAAATTTTGCTACATTTCTAAATAATCACATATAAAGCCACTCCTTACAAGCAATACATGTGACCGACCCTGATTAGTCTATTGAGGATCCATAGCGAACACCCCCGAAATTTTTGGACTAATAAGACTTGGTTGTTGTTGTTGTTGCTGCTGCTGTTGTTATAGTAGTAAAACTAAAAACACAAAGTGATCCAAAATCGCGAGAAAAACAGCACAAAACACATACATGATTTAGTGGCACCGGCGGAAACAATCTGATTCGAAACCATCGAAGGCACGGCGCATTCCACAAACACAAATTCGCCTAATATAAAAAAAAATAAATAAATAAAAAAAATCAAACACTCGCATTTCAGCTTTGAGAAAATGACAAAAACGAAGAAATTGAAGAAGAAGGTGAGGGAGAAAGAGAGAGAGAGAGAGACCTCGTCGTTGTTTGGATCCAGGTAAGGGTTTGTGAGTGGCGAACCATTGAGAATCGAGCTTCTCGACGGCTCTGATTTCGAAACCGATTCGGTCGAGCAAGAGTGACGAGGCGGTGTCGGGGTTGGAGATCTGGATTGTGACGATCAGAGGATCGCCGGGGCGGTACACGTCCTTGTCCGGTTGGATTTTGAGAGTGGGAACTCGTTGACGGAACTCGGACTCAGCGGTGGTGGTTTTCCGCGGATTTCGGTTGTTGGTGGTGTTGGTGATGGAATTGGAAGAAGTTCCTCCGCCGCTTCCGCTGAAGAAGGGAAAGCGAGGTGGCAGCATTGTAATGCGACGTCGTGTTTGGTGTGTGGTAACAAAAGCACTGAGCTGAATACAGTTTGATTTCTCTCTCTCTCTCTCCCTTTGGCCTCGTGTTCTTCGTTCGGTGAGATCTGATCTGTCTATTCGGTTCGTTTTATTGGTTTGTTGTTTTTTTGGGTCAATCTTTGGTGCGACAGTGCAACGGTAACGCACACCTTTTTTCTTTTCTTTTTTTCTTTATAAAGAAAGATACATTTGACATTTTTTGTGGGTTGTGATGTTTGTTGGCAATTGGGATTCTTTAGCAATAAATTTAGGAAAAGGATAATAATCTAATTATAATCATAATTTATCACATAAACGATTTATAACAAAAAGTTTGTGAAAAAAAAATTATATTTTCTTAGAAAATATTGGACTTAGTGGATCCATAGAGGTTTTTATTTTTTTATTTTTAAGTCTCATTCATTTGTATAAATATTATTTAAAATAATATATTTTGACTTTTATTTTTATAATTCAATAATTGGAGATGGAGAAACTTAAATGATGGATGATTGTATAAATTAAAATATAATTTTAATTTCATTTGCAATAACACTAAAATAGTTGTAAGGTCATAAAAATAAATAAATAAATAGTTGTAGGAGATTGGTCCTTTGATTGTGTTCTATGGATAGCGAACTATGAGTCCACTAAGAAGACAAGGTGATTTGAGAGGCCGAGCTCGACCAATATCCCTTGGAAGAATGGGCCTAGACTTAATCGAGGGACCAAGGACCCACCCTAGAAAGGAAACTTTTTCTCCACTTATGGATACTGATGAAATATAGTCGATTAGATAGTATCAAGCGAGGGTACCCTACCAATGACATAATTGAGGAGAACCTAGAGCCCATGAAAGATGTTCGAGTAGTCCGAGGAACTCATGGAGGTAGCTCTTAAATCAAGCAATAGTAAACTCCGCATTAATTAGATATTTTCACCTAACACAACCGCATTTATTCTTGAATGAGTTCATCTTCATCATCAAAATGAGAGGAGGAGACACCTGATGGGACAAATATCTCTTAACTCTCATCATGAGAGTCCACTACCGAGAAGAAGGCTTAGGGGTATAAATAGAGGCTCCATGCACACATAGAGGAACACAGAAAGTTAGAAAGAGAAAATAGTTGAGAGAATTTGTATTTGCTTTTGTATGCATGTAACCTTTACAAGAATAGAGCTTCTTAGTTTATCAATATTAAACCCATATTATTCAATTTTTACTTTTGTTTAGATCTCCCATTGTGGATTATCTATCTCTCATTCATTATAAATTAGTTGTGACAATCAAGTGTTGACTTAGAGCTCAAACTTTAGTTAATTTTTTACCACACAATGGTTATAAGAATATATGATTGTATAATTCAAAATTAGCTTGAGAAAATATGAGCGTAATTTTTAAAAATATATATATTATATTCCTAATTCAATAAAAGATACAAATAAAAAAGTAAAAAATTTTACCCAATTACAATTTTTTTTTCTTGTCATTCTCTTTTTCTAAAACATAGGAAGTCCAAAGAAAGAAAATAATTTTACTCCTATCTTTTAATTTAAAAAATAATAATTGTACCCATCATTTTTGTTCATATTTCATTCCTTTCTAATTTTTTATTTATAAATTCCTAATATCCTAGACCTATTTTATTGAAAATTTTTAACAAAAAAACGTTTTATAACGTTTTAAAAAGAATTTTACTTTCAATAGAATACATTTTACAAGTTTAATTACATTTTACTTGCAAACAAACTAGAAAATAAAAATGAAAAAAAATATTTTGCTTACAAATTTGACTATTTTTTCCATAGTTTTAAAAACCGAAAAGGTAAAAAAACCGAAAAATTGACTAATTACCAATTTTGTGGTCCAATCGAAGTTGAACCAATAGTCTAACCGATGACGTAATAAATAATTTAATTTATGAATAAATAATTATAATAAAATAATAAAATTAAATAAATAAAAATATAGCTACTGATATTTACTAAAAAAATAGATATAAAATTTTAGAAATATTTTCATGTCAAATTTTTCAAATTTTAGTCAAATTCAAAGAAAAATAAATTACCTTTTTTTTAGAGGAAGAAAAAGAAATGAACCTAAACAAACTACCAAATAAAAAAGGTTATAGTTTTAAAGCTTTATAATCATATATAATTTTCATTACTTTAAAAAAAAAACCATTACGTATTTATTTTAAAAAATATTTATCTATGTTAATATAATTTCACATCTAAATATTTCTTCTAAAAAATATTGTATTTATTATAAAAATATTTTACATTGTTTGCGTGGCCAAAGGACATCCAACCACGTTTTTATACCTTTCTACCTTATTTCCATAATCATTTTCTCACATATTCTCAAACAAATATGAGATTTTGCCCAATCAAAAAAGTGTCTCCCCAAAGCCCACCATTGCTGTAGACTGTGAAGTGTGGTAGACTGTAGAGAGTGTGGAAGAAAGAGGACGACGACCCAGAAGAAAAGGATCCTGCTGTGATATTCTTTGTAGTCAAACATATACAGAGCATTAACATGGCATCAGCATGCATATTATCCAAACCATCCACATCATCATCAGCGCCTTTTCTTCTTCCCTCAGAGTTGCTTCCAAGCCGCGCAGTGAAACCCACCTCGCTTTCTTGGGCATCTTCCTTTCCCAAGCTTGGCATCTTTGGCTTTGTTTCCAACACAAGCCCACCAATCCCCACACTCAAAAAGGTATGCCATTTCAGCTACCCTCTCACTTTCCCCTCTCTTTTAGTTGATTTTGATAGAATTATAGAAGTAGTTGAAAACCCAGTTGGTAAATCTTGGTTTGTGGTGTTGAGTATGGTATATTAGCAAGTGGACTTAAATAAATTTTTAGCTGAAAACACAGTTTGTGGATTTAATTAACAAAGGTCCAATTGAAGGGAAAAATATTGACTTTTAATTTTAGTTTTAAGGTTTGGATAATCACCCCATTTTTTGATTTTGCTAGAATGTTAGTTAAAAACCCAGGTGGTAAATCTTGGTTTGTGGTGTAGGGTATGTATGCAAGTGGACTTAATAATTTTTAGCAGAAATCCATTTTGTGGATTTAATAAGCAAACCCAATTCCTAATGGAATTATGGAAGAAAAAAAAAAGAACCTTTTCAGCTAAATTAGTAGTTTTTAAGCTTTGTAGTAGCTGAGTGGAGAGCCCACAAAAACTGGTTTGGAGGGTTGCATTTACAGTGATTATTATTAACTATATAATCCAATTTGATTCTCCTGTGCTATAAAAATTAATTAGTGTTGATTTTAGAGCAGAGTCTGATGTGACTATTGTGTTTGTTGAAATTCTTGAGACAATGATTGGAGTGTTTTGAAAAGAAAGGTGATTGATCTGAAACATACTTGTAATGGGGAGTGGACTTACCCAGTTGGTTCTGTGCGTAATTAGTTATTACATAGTCTCAAGTCTCAGCAATTCTAAATTCATTTGTGGTTCAATTAATTAGAAATGTGACTGTCAACTTGGTTGGAAACTGTTTTTTAATTGGTAAGTTACACATGTACCATCAGGGTTTTGAACCCACAACCTTACCAGCCACCCATTCTTATGGAAGGAAGAAGTTTCATTGAGTCATTGGCTATGTTCTACTTGAATTTTACAGCAACAGTTTAAAGATCTATATCTTGATGTTAACTTGATTTGAGTGGGTGCTTAATTTCCATTAATTGAATAATAGTATGTTAAATTCGTTGGGATTCAGGCCAATTTAGCATATTAAACTACTAGCCATAAAGGCTATCTTACAAGAATGCATTCATTTATGAAAAAATGAACTGTCCTATTGGAAAATAAATTATGAATGAAACTTCTACATTTTAGCACCATTTTTGGTTTTATGCATCCATAGAAACTTTGTGCTATATGACATATAAATGTTATGCTAAGTAGGACAAGCCAAAGTAGATATCAGACGAATTTCACTTTATGATTATGTTTTGGATAGGGTGAAGAGATTAAACATAAAGACAATTGTGTGCCCGAAACCTCGCAATTGAGTTGAAACAACCTAGAGTGAATCCATTCTACACATGCACTTAGGAATTTACCACAAACCACTAGGTTTAGGGCATAGAGAAGGTGTTGCTATTCTGTTTAGGTCTGAAAGGCAACTTGATCCTGTAGGAAGGAGTCTTAAGTCATCATAATTAAGGTAAGGTTCAGAGTTAGGGTACAAGGAGGGAAAGTTGTTGGGCACTCAAGCTTGCCTAATCAAATATATCAGCCTCCACTAGCATTAAGTAGAATCTTTACCTAATCACATCAACCTACTGCAACCCTCCTCATTTAAGGCTTGAGACAAGACATGGGCAGATTCATTTTCTTAGTTATAAAAAAAATGTAATTATTGGTAATCATTCTGTTATTCAAAATGCAGCACATTGCATTTCAGCAATTATAACCACTCTTTGAATATGGCACCTGCTCATGAGGATGACATTCAATTTTCCTTGGTTTGATCTTCTCATTTAACCCTCATTTGAGAAGACTACCAATTGAATGATCAAACTAGATGAGTTGGCATGTTTATATGAGTGTCTCAAGGGTTAGGTGCGTTGCTAATAGAGAACAACATTCCAACACTGTTGTTATGATGTCTATACTTACTAGTTACTACTGTGCATATGGAGAAAAAGCTGCAAGTAATTTTAAGAGTCTGTTTGGATACCATTTATTGTTGAAAACTGAAAACTTATTGTTGAAAACACTGTAACAAAATAATTTTTAAATGTGTGAATAGTGCCATGGGACCCAATTTTAAAGCAAAATTTGTGTTTTTTTTTGTACTTGTGGGTCCTGTGAACATTGCACAGGACCCAGGAAGAACCCAGGAAAAAAACACCAAACGCAGACATGGGTTGTTTTCAATGCAATCCAAACTCAGCTCAATGCTAAAGTAACCCCCCTAAAGAGGAGCTCATTTATTTTGTGGAAATTTTTTTAGGGAGAGCCATTCTGTAGATTGAATAATAAAATTTTGTTTGAAGTGGCCTTTTCGTGTCTGCCTTCACCTTTTTATCTTGCAAATTTCATTCTGAATAGGCCACTGCATATTTCTCTTTCATGTAGAGAAGCTTAATTCGCTTGCTTGGTGGAAAAAGGTTGTTTTGTTGGTATTTTTGTTGATCCCAAATATATTGGTAATAACTTCCTGTTTATTTTTACCAAGTTGACCTCTCGTATCTGTTGCTTGAGTTATGATTTCTAATGCCTATAGCCTGCAAGACTGAGGATTAAACCTTTTTCCCAAGTGAAATGTGCACCCAATTAGTCATTCTTTCTTGAGGTTGGTTGTTATGGTCAGTTTCACTGTTCATTTGGATTACAAAAAGTAATGGTTGATAAAATAATAAATACATTCTTCTTTAAATAATTTGTATACTCTGTTCAGGTTAACTCATTAATATTTCTTTAAATTAAAGGAAATCAGCTCTATCACATGTGTTTTTTTAGGATTCTTTCATTCAAGCTGCCTGGACCCGGAGATCTCGAGGTGAGCTTGCTAAAAGGCCTAATAGGAAATCATGGAAGCAAAGGACAGATATGTTCATGAGGCCGTTTTTACTAAATGTTTTCTTTTCAAAACGATTTATCCATGCCAAAGTAATGCACCGGGGTACCAGCAAAGTTATATCTGTTGCTACTACAAATTCAAAGGATCTGAGGTATTCATTACCATCACTCACTGATAACAATGCCTGTCGAGTTGTAGGCCAACTAATTGCAGAGAGGTCCAAGGAAGCTGATGTATTTGCAATGTCTTATGAGCCTAGAAAGGATGAGAGAATTGAGGGTAAACTTGGGATTGTCATTGATACCATTAAGGAAAATGGGATTATATTTGTTTGAAAGCTTTTTTTAGTATTAGACTGCTACCAGTACTATATTTTCCATCTTCCAGTATAAACTGTCTCACTAGCAATTGTTTTCCATTTTCCAGCTGATGTATTTGCACATCAACAAGTTTTTAGTTTCTTCCAATATTTTAATAATTTTTCTCAAAAGTCTATAACTCAATTGGTTAGTACCCCTTAGGATTTCGAATAGAGACATTCAGAGTTCAAATCTTCTTCGTCTCAAACTATAAAATAAAAAAATTTCTCTATCCCAAATTGTTAGTCTTTTGCATTTGACAGTTGATCAAAAGTTTTTTTCTTTTTTAATTATCTACTATTTGTGAGTCTCACAATACTTTTAACTTTTTGGAATTAAGCTAGTTTTTACTTTTTGTCTCATGTCTTCTCTCTCCGTTGCTTCCTCTTGCCATATTTTGGGAGCCAAAGTGCACATGTTCTTGATTCTTTAATGATGGATGAAGAAGAGCTCATATCAATATGGCAAGAGGAAGCAATGGAGAGAGAAAACATGAGAGAATTTTGTTGCATGAGAGAGAAAATATGATAGAATTTTGTAATTTACAATAATAAATAAGAGAGAGAACTAAAACATGCTATATTAATTAAATAAGATAATATTATTTTTGAACTATTTAGAGCATTCTCATCAGCTCTCTCAAAAAAAATGTCATTTTAACACACCAAAAACCTACTTTATCATTTTAGCACATCATTTTACAACATACCATTTATCAAATGTTCTATATTTTTACAACTTCATTTAAATATTATTTCTTAACTCTTTTTTATTATTATTTTATTCTTTCTTATTATTTGTTCCTACCAGCCAAATTCTTGTTCTAATGGTAACATTGCATTCTTTTTCAAATATTTTGGTTCTAACCAACAGTAACATTTTCAAATAATCAACCTATTCAACAGTCATATTTTTTTAAATCCATATTTTCCATTTAGCATTTAAAAAAAAAAAAAAATAAAAACTTTAGAAAAAGCCTGCTTCCCCCAAAAAAAAAAAAAAAAAAAAAACCCGGAAAAAAAAACTTGCCACGTTCAAATCAAAAAAATAAAAAATAACCCTCACACGTAACCTGTCATCTTCGGGAAAAAAAAATGTTGAAGTCGAAACTCGTCACGTTCAAAAATAAAAAAAAATAAAAATAACCCTCACAGAATCTGTCATCTTCAGGAAAAAAAAAAAATGTTGAACCTGTCATTAACTTATATCCAATAACATCAACTCAAATTTTACACACATAGTTGGCTTAAACAGATGGTACTTAAACAACATCAACCTGTCAAATTTACACACTTTCTTGATCACAAATGGTACTTAAACAAACATACTTGAATTAACACAACACAAATGGTACTTAAATAACATCAACTTGTCAAATTTACACAAACAGACATACTTGAAATAACATCAACTTGTCAAATTTACACAAATACTTGAATTAAATAGAGTTGAGCTTGCCACTTCCTTGATCACAAATGGTACTTAAATTTAACACAACACAACACAACAATTGGCTAGTACTTAAACTTAACATAACGAAACAACATAGCCAATGAGTTTTAATGGCAACTTCATAAACAAAATAAAACAAATAAACCAAATCAAAAGTTTTAATGACAACTCCATAAAAAGAAGAGGAGAGAAATAAACAAAACCAAAAGTTTTCACAACTCTCCTTATAATTGCCATAAATGATCAACAAGATTCTTTTGGAGTTGAGAATGAACTTCTTTATCCATAATGTGTTGATGAACTTGAATGAACTCCGAAAATTCATTTGTCCGCTCACGTGACATTGGTGTACATGAAATCTCATCAATTTGTTCATAATCTAAGTCCACCGCTTCAACTTCATCACGTTCATCTTCAATAATCATGTTATGAAGAATTATGCATGCTTTCATAATGTCATGTAGTGTTTCTTGATAGAAAAACCGTGCAGGTCCACGTACAATTGCAAATCGTGCTTGAAGCACTCCAAATGCACGCTCTACATCTTTCTTATATGCCTCCCGAGTTTTTACAAATAATTTTCTTTTATCTCCTAGTGGAGATGAGATTGTCTTCACAAATGTTGACCATTTTGGATATATACCATCAGCAAGATAGTATCCTATTGTGTAATCATGACCATTAATCGAGTAATTAACTGCAGGAGCACGTCCTTGTGCAAGCTCAAAAAATAAATGAGACCGCTCCAACACGTTAATATCATTATTGGACCCAGGTAATCCAAAAAAAGAGTGCCATATCCAAAGGTCATATGAAACCACTACTTCCAAAATAATAGTTGGTCGACGAACATGACCACAATACATCCCTTTCTATGCGGTTGGACAATTTTTCCATTTCCAATGCATGCAATCAATACTTCCCAACATGCACGAAAATCCACGGTTTTGGCTATGGGCTAACAATCTAGCGATGTCTTCATTGTTTGGTGACCTCAAGTATTGCTCGAGAAAATAGCAACCATCGCTTTGCAACAAATTTTTTCGGACTCATCATTGTTGAGTGCTTTTGGCTATTCTCACATATTCATCCAAAAAAATCATTTTGTTACTCCATAAGCAAGCATCCTAAGTGCAGCGGTCATCTTTTGAAGGGGAGATAGACCAAGTTTTTTGGCATTATTTCTTTTTTGGATAAATAAGGTTCGTGAGCTTCTACTTTAGATAAGATTCGGAGAAAAAGAGAACGTCTCATTCAAAATCTCCTTCGAAATACTTTGGGAGGATATACAAGTTCTTCAACAAAGTAGTAATCATAAAGTCGTTTATGGCACGCCAAATGATTACGGTTGATATACCGACGACGCTTACATTGTAATGTCTCATCCATGAGAAGTTTTATAATTATCTCATCTTCATCCGAGTCATCATCAAGCAATTTACTAAAAAAAGAACGACCCATGGAGATAAACTAGAAGAAAACATTGGAAAGCAATTATCAATATAGATGCAAGAAACATAATATGAAATGAAATCGATAACTTTAAAAGAAGGTTTGATCATTATGTAAAGAATATAAAATTTTCTTTAAATACAAACGTGACCTAAGATGAGATCCTCTCCTATCTTCTTCTAGCACTTAAGAATTGTAAACCAATGGATACATTTCAGCAACAATTAGAAGAGCCTAAGAGTCAAGACAAGCATAGAAACTAAAAGAAAATAAAACCAAATCAGCACCAATAGCACAGCAGCAACAATAGCAAAATAAGGTTGAAACAATAGAAAATATAACCAAATCAGCACCAATAGCACACAAAGACGTCAATAGCAAAATAAGGTTAAAACAATAGATACATATAAACTTATTTTCTTTAGCACATGAAGTTGGATTTGGTGGAGGCATGAGGAAGAATGAACAAGCTAACCCTCTGCTGCCACTATTTTTACCATTTGCTCCCACTCTACCCTTGTTTTGATTATGAGATATGCTAGTGTTGTAAAATTGAAAACCTCTTTTTAGAGTTTTCTTTTATTCTCTTTTTGACCGGATAGTCGGGACTCGGGAGCAAGTTTTAATTTCTATGTTCTTTTGCTACCTTTTATGGCAACTTCCCTCCCTCCAAGTTTTATATATATGGGGGAAATTAACAAAGACAGCCATTGATAAGCTCCATCATGGATTTCACCTAAGAAATTACCTATAAATTAATAGAAAAAATATAATTCCTTCAATGAAGGTTGTAGCCATTAATCAGCTGTTTAATCCCCTTTTCTTTTCTTTTTTTGGGATGGGGAACATAAATTCATTGCCACAAGAAAATGAAGTACAACAGGAAAGACAAAACAAAGGAAATAGACACCTAGCTACCATCCTACCATCACAAGAACAACAACCAATTATAGATCCTTCCAAACTACAAAAGATTTACTTTACAAGCACAAGCCAACTTAATAACAAAACAGCACCAATAGCACAAAGAAACATCAATAGCAAAATAAGGTTGAAACAATAGATACATATAACCAAATCAACACCAATAGCACACCAACATTAAGCATGACAGTAATATAAACTAAAATGTTAGGATTACATAATAAAATACACGACATTTTAGAGTTTGCATCCACCAATCTTCAAACACTTACTCCAAAAACTATGAATCCCACAACATATCATAGTGGACAATGAATCAAAATAATTGAATCTCATATACTTACAGTTCTCAAGGAAACCATAAAGCTTAAGGTAGAGCTTCTCTTATTTTAGAAATGCATCATTCTACTTTGATCTAGCAGTTTCAATTTCTTGAGAAATTTTAATTAAGCATAGTTAACAATCTCTTGTAAGTGCTCATACAATCAAAAATTACTTTCACAGTAGAACATTATTGGTCTTATTATGTTGTCCATGCACAAAAGAAATTCATTTCTTTCCTGTTCCCTTCTTTCTTTTTCTTCATTTAAAAATTTCCGGGAAAAAATACCATTACATATAGGCAGTAATAATTCAATGTTTTAAATAGGCATAACACTCGCATCTTTATCACAAAGACACAGTCATGGCTGACAAAGTTAAGTGCTGAATAATTTATGTAAACACACTGAAACCAAATAGCAAACCATCTAGAAATATTAACATAAGAATAGTGTGGCCACAAAAGGTGTTTAACATAAATAACCATTGTGACATAATGAACTAATTTTACACTAAGGATTTAAACACCATCAAAAAGTTTTGTTGAATCTTTTCATTTCTTGAGTTGAAGTCTATTACTTATTCACGGCTAATCACCAATCATGATTGCACAAGTTTCTATGAAAAATTAAGAACTGCAAGTGCATTCTTCTTTTTCATTTAACACTAGAAATAGATAAATTAACACTAATTAGTGAAGTAACCATAAGGAACAAACCTACACCAATATTTTATGATTTTGGGGAATTCACGTACTAATAAGTAGTCCAAGCCACATGAACATGTGTATCAAGGAAGGTGGGGGACAAAGGTAAATGAACTAAAAGCATACATTCTCATGCCAACAATTATACAATTATATAGTAGGTAGATATCTTGGTACTTAATAAAGGGCAATTAATAAGGGAAGACATAATATGAATATAATATTCTTATAAATATAACATGACATCAACTATTTTTCACAAGCAAGATAAAACATTTGAAAATAAACCCAAAGCCAACCATGCAACCACAAAATACTATAAAATTAAGGTTGATATTATTCATTAACATGCTCTAAGTAATACATCTGTAGCCTAGCTATTAGCTTAAGGTGTATACGTTTTTAAAAAAAAAAAAATAAAATAAAATAAAATAAAGTTAAGGGTGTGTGTGTCTATATATATATATATATATAGACACACCAGTGTTCAGAGTGTCTTACTTGTAGGGCTATCCCTTCTTCAAAAATAATATTTTGATATTCCTCACTCAACAATAATTGATCACTCAATGTATTATTTTCATTCATATAACACCAAAAAATTATTTCTTTAGCTATTAGTTAGTAAAAGACAACTTTGACCAAAAGAAAAAACTAAGAACATTAGCACATTATAAGATGATACAAATTTCAGCATTTGAGTTAAAGTAACCATTCATTTTGGTAGAACTCTAAAATGACATTATTATATAAAGCTTGTATAATAATATATAAGTAATATAGAAAATAGTAAAAACACATTTTATATAAGCTAAAATGTTAGGATTACATAATAAAATAGTCTAGATCTTTTGCTAAGATCACAATTTACATATTTAAGGCCTAAAATCAGCTACATCCAAAAAATGCCACAAAATACATATCAAGGCCTACAATAAGTTCCTACCAAAAAAAAAAAAAGGCCTACAATTAGTTACTACCAAAATAAGGTTGAAATAAGACATCCCCAACATCATCTCAAACCAACAAACTACTTGATCTTTGTTTTGCAAGGATTTCCTTTTGAGTCCATCATAAAAAGTTCTTTGGTCTTCATTCATGCCACTTGTGTCTAGCATCATAATTCTTTCATTCTCTTTCAACTCTTTCAAGCGAACCTTTTCCGCTTTGAGACGAACTCTCTCTTTTTCTTGTGCATAAGATTCGTCAAGCATTTTCATTTTCTTTTTCAAATATTCCATTGCAACATCTTTCCCATCATCTTTTCTCTTTCGATTAGCCTTTTCAGCTTTTCTACCTATTGGCCTCTCGAAATTCATAATGTCACCAACCCCCCCCCCCCCCCCTCCTTGATCTATTGAATATGGAGTTTGAGGCATTTCTTTTCTTGAATCTTCCCTAGGCATAGTAGATGCCCACTTGGGAAAATCCTTCAACATTTGCCAACAATGTTCATATAGGAAAAAGCAACCGTATAATTCTTTAAACAATTCCCTTGCTTTCTCAATCTAAAAAAAATTAAATAAATATAACATAATTAGTTTCTTCAATCATTTTATTTGTGTTGTAAATCTAAAAAAATTAAAGACCATTGCAAAATTTATACCTTCATTTTAGCAGTGGTTCCACTTTCATTCTTTGCTTCAATTTTAGCTAAGGAACCACAAAATTTAACTATTTCCCTATTAATCACTCCCCATCGGCTTGTTAGGGATGAAATACTACGCGTAGAGTTAGTCCTATGGTCCTTGAAGTATTTTGCAACTTTGCCGTAAAACGTTGTTTTATGTTGCTCTTTACCATGCACAGGATCGACATTGGTATTGAACCATGCTGCTACAAGCGACTTGTCTTCCTCGGGATCAAGCCGGCACCACGTGATGTTTTTTTCTTAGAAGTGGCCACTTCATCATCCATTGGAGAATCTTGGACTAACACGGGACTATTTTCGGATAAACCGAAAAGTTCATCCTCACTATTAATATTCCCTCGTAAGACATCGGTGAACGATGAATACTGTCTTGATTCCATGCTCTAAATGCTGGAATTAGAATTTAGAATTTAGCCTAAATGCTGGAATTAGAATTTAGAGCATGGACTATTAGAATTTTGTAGTGTCTAATAGATTATTTGTAGTGTCTCATAGCCTAAATGCTAGAACTAGAATTTAGAATCCGTAGTGTCTCATAAATTTGCATCCAAGTAATCATTCGGTAAGGCAAAAGAATTGAAAAAAAAAAAAAAATTAAATAACACAGCACACAACAAAGAAACACCCAATAAGGACCCATCAAAGTTTAATCTTGTTGACCCTAATGAAAGAAACACTATAGGTGTACCTTTTGGGGGTTGGGTTGCTATTCGATTCCAAGTACATAACCCAGGTATGAAATAATAACACCATATATTAATGCTAATTTGGACACACATATCTATCATATTCAAGTATTTAACTAATTTTGCTGTTAAATGTTAAGGAAATATGACTTAGACGTACGCTACAGATATTTGGTAGCCACACTTAAATAACGAAATGCCAAGAATAAATGTAGACACCGAAATACCGAGAATCACGGAGAAGATGGAGAACTTACCTGTACGGCGAATCGGTGATAGTGATACCGAGATGAATTTCCGATCAGCTATACTAAGATGAACTTCCGATAGGCGATACCGAGAGGAACTTCCGATCAGCGATAGTGAGATGACTTCCGATAGGCGATACCGAGATGAACTTTCGATCGGCGAATCGGCGATACCAAGATGAACTTCTGATCGGCGATATCGAGCTTGAAGCGCGAATCGGCGAGTCCGAGATGAAGCGACCCGATTTGGTGTGTGAGATAACAGAACAGAGGGTAGATCGCCAAAAAAAAGGGGAAGAAATGGGGGATTTTTAAAAAAGTGATGGTGGAATTTGTAGGATGGTAGAGTAAATCAATGGTGGCTCAGATTGAATTGCGAATTGGCGACATTGAGATGAACTTCCGATTTGATGTCGCCAATTCGGTGTATCAGATCATAGAACAGAGAGAAGATAGCCAAAAAAAGGGGGAAAAAAGGGAAAAAACTGGTGAAACTGAAGGGAGTATGGGAGAGAGCAAGATGGCGGTGTGAAGCTGCAAAGATGGCGGTGTGAAGTTGTGTGAAGCAGCAAAGATGGCGGTGTGAAGTTGCAAAGAGATAAAAGGGAGAAGAAAAGAGTGTGTGGGAGAGTGTAGATGTGAGGCAGAAAAGGAGTGGTGTGAACGTGAAAGAGGAATTATATTTTAATCGGTTTCAGAGGGATAGACAAATAAAATAATAATAAACGTAAATAGCATTTCAGTCCGCACCGTGTTAAAAATGGAAGCGTCTTTGTAGCATGTTCCAAATTTTTAGCACATATAGCACACCTCATGAAGCTGTGTTTTTGGTGTTTGGTGTGTCAAATGCCAAAAATTTGGCATTTGACACACCTGATGAGAGTGCTCTTAGAGATCTATGGTAGTGAAAATGTGTAAATTCAACTCCTCTCTCTCTCTCTCTCTCTCTCTCTCTCTATATATATATATATATATATATATTATTACATGTCACTAAAAGGTGTTTGGGAACTTTTTATTTATTTTTATAGAGTTTCAACGTTTGGCATCCGTTCTTGATAATAATTCTTTATCATTGGCCCAAGACATCAATTGATTTTTTATTATAGGCGGAGATTGAACCCTAAATCTTTTATTCAACAATCGGAGATTTTACGAGTTGAGCTAATTAGAACCTACAAAGCTATTAGGAAACCTATATGGTTAAAATTAATTTAGTGAATTTATAAATATTTACTTTTTATGGTTTTTATTATTATACCAAATAAAAAAATTATTATATAAAATTTATAAAAATAATCATATAAATTCCTTTCATACAAATAATTAATGCACAATTATAGATAATTAATATATGTATTTATTTTATTAGCTAATTCAATAGACTAATATTTTGATATAAATGCAAACTTTTTTGAAGTAAATAAAGAGAATTTTAAGAAATGCGCCACATGACACTCTAGAATTGACAGTTGAAGCATCTAAGGTTTCATTAATTGTGGATACATGACAAAAGGAATTGTTTTATCTACAAACTGCATCTTCATAGAAAGCAAAGATTTATTTCAAATTTGTTTTCTTTCTATCCCAAAGTGTCTTTCTCTGAAGATTGTAAGCAGTAATTAAAAAAATCAAATTGTGCCATCTCTGTAATAAGTGAATGTGCATGGTTGTCGTCAACTCGTGTCATATGGTGTTGGGTTAAGTGCCTCAATGAGCACAACCCTCATGTTTAGTTGCGATCATTGAGTTTGAAACTCTAAGCAAACTGTTAGTGATAAGCCGGTGGAAGGTGAGGATGATGTAAAGTCATAATGGCCCTTATGCCTTATGAGTAATAATACTAAGTTTTCAATATTTTCACAATAAGTAGAAAATTGTTAGCCACATATTATTTGTTATGAAATTGTTGTGAAAAATATTGTGGATGTAACATTTCATATATATATATATATATATATATATATATATTTAGCAATCCACAATATTCTCGAATGACAAACTGAATTTCCTGGTAATGATCTCCTAAGTCAAGATTAGCATTTTTTGATCCCATGAACAACTCTATTCCCATTTAGCCTCTCTTATGAATAATATAAGGATTTCCTTGTAGTGACGCTGTATCTAAGCATTCCCTCATCTTAAAAATTGCTCATGCCTCTGAAATCTTGTATTGGCAGTCTGGCAGATACCATAAGCAATAAAAATATTTTGTGGTTCAACTATACAGAAACTTAACACCTTTTTCATGCCTGCAAAGTCAACTCTACACATTAACTCAATTTCATGCCTGCAAACTCAGTTCTACACATTTTGGGAGCATAAGGTGGCAATTTGATATATTTTAAATTTATTTTATGTTAAAATTATTAGTTTCTTCCAATATCCCAATGGTGATCCTCGCTGGAAACTTCTTTACAAAGCCATCAATTTAATATTTATTTGATTTTAACAATTTTAGGATCAATTGAATTGATTTCTTTTTTCTAATATCATAATGACCACTCCAAAATCATGAAATATTAATCATATAATTGGCATGTTATATGCATTTCATTCAAAATATGGCCACATTGCTATGATGATTTTTCATATGTGTGGATCATTTTAAATATAAAATAATTATTTTTTTTTAAAAGTTGCAAATTCTAAATTGTATTAAATACCTCAATTTAGTTTCAAGAATATTAATTTCAAACTTCGTTTAAATTCATGGTTTTAAAAATTGAACCAAACCAGCCGATTGAACTGGACACATAACTAATCTAGTAAAAACTGAAAAAATTGGCCATTTAATATTGAAAACCGTAGGTTTAAATGGTAAAAATTGGGAACTAAACCCATTTTCGTTTCTTTGACCGTTTCGGTTTTCAAAACCTTGTTGAAATTTGCATCCATGAAAAAACCGTCCAACTTAGCACATTTTGGAGCATTTTCTTATATGTTAAATATTTTGAATTTTATTTCATTTAAGAAATCTTTTTTTTTACTTTTTAAGATGCAAGATTACAATTAATTTTGTTTTTGTGTTCAAGGTCCACTATGATTTCCCTTTTAATTGATAATATCTCTAATTTGCTTAATCTTTCTTGTGAGATAATCAATCTTAAAGATGTTATCAATTTTAATTTTGAATAACTTCTTTTTGTATGTACAAATGTAAAATATATTGTTAGTTAATATTTTGTAAGCGATAAATGTTTTAAAAAAATAAACTAACCTTTTTTTTTTTCATAATTTAATATGTTAATTTGAATATTTTCATCTCTTTATAAAAAAATATTCTAAAATTTTAATTATAAAAATAAATCTAAACAATAAGTATTAGAATAAATTGTTTAAAAATATCAAGCTTGAAAAAATGGTCATAGTATTATTTTATAGGTTTCAGTAATGAATGTCTAGAAAATTATTAATTCCAATTTTAATTTTAATAGATAGAGTAAGCAAATAAAATTTTTGGGAGAATGAAAAATTTCACTCTTAAACTATAGCAAATATAATAAAACGCATAAATAGAATTCACAACATTAAAAAAAGAATATAATATTCTAAAAAATAATTTTTAATCATTAAACTGCCTTAATTAAAATCTGAACATTGTAAGACAAAACATTCTATTGGTCAATAGAAGTTTTTTTTTTTTTTTTTTTTTTTTTTGCTTGGTGGAAGTGGAAGGCCTTACTTTTTTTTTATTTTTTTTTTTTTACAATATTATAAGACAAATAAATATAATTTATTATATTTTATTTGGGGCTTAGGCCATTGCCTAAATAGCCCAATGCCTGATATAAAAAAAAGTGAAGAAAAAAAAAAAAATCATAGTTGACATTAGAATAAGGAGGTTTATTGCTATTAATACCATTAATCTTGGTATGAAGAATTCAGTCACAATAATAAAAATATGGAGGTACAAAACCCCGTTGCATAAACTACAACCTTCTATAATAATTGACAAATGTGAGACATAACACCCCCGATAAAGTACAATCATATAGCGACAATACATCACCTGAAATAAGGATACCAGTAAGAAATATTAGCCAGCAAGCTGAAACATTAACTCGTACAATTTTGAATATATATATATATATATATATAGGCATCTATTTTTGCAGGTGACTTCTCAATTCCCATGCAAACTATGTACTACTTTTTCCATCATGGATAGATTTCATGTAAATTGGTCGTACTACGATCTAAATCACTACTCTTCGCAGGAACCAAGAAACTGAACCTACTTAAAATTGAATTAACAGATCCAAGATTTTAAAGGAAGAGGAAAAAATGTCGTTGATTTATAATATATTAACGTATTCATATTTATGAAAATAATTTGTGTCTATGTAGCTTCAAGTACCCAAGGAAAATACAAAAACATGGAAGCCTATATAAGTTGTTCAATATATGTGCATTGTGCTTATAAAGATGTGTGTCAAAAGAACATGCTCAGAAATATTCCGTACTTTAACCATGAAACTCATCGATTGCCAATTCAGCAAAGGACAACTGATAAATGTGGTACATAAAGATGTGTGTCAAACGGAATGAGATTAGATGCAATACCTAGGGTATTGCACCTGATGCAATTCACCGACTTCCTCTCACAAATTTATTTACATTTTTTACTTTTTAACTTTCCTTTAATATATTTTATTTAATAGTTGAGATTGAAAGTTGCTTTTTCAACTTTCAATCTCAACCATTGATTACAATTGCATTAGGTGCAATATCTCTGAATCCATGTCAAACGAACATGATCAGAGATATTCCCTTCTTTCACCATGAAAATCATTAATTGCCTATTCAGTGAAGGAGATATTCCTTTCTTTCACATGCATACACACACACACATATACATCAGGCATTTCAATTTCTCAAGGAGTTGTGCATAAACAAGGTAACAAGGCACATACTATTCCTTCGATATGATGTGGGAGATGGCACTCGTATGAAGTTTTGGGAGGATGCGTCTCTTAAGGAGGCTTTTCCAGAATTTTATCTCATTAGTCGAACATGATATTCTTCCATTGCGGAGGTCATGCAGTACATTGGGATATACAGTTTTGTAGTCTTGTCGTTGGGTGCACAATTGGTTATTACAATCCTTTGCTTGTTTATGGATTTGGTCTATTCCACGAATGTGCGGGTAATTGGATCTTACAAAGCTTGTTGGAAGCCAGCTATGAGTAAAGGCTTTGAGGTGCGAGGTTATCATCTTTCTCTATACCCTACTTTTTTTTTTGGGGGATGAAATTCTCATCTCTTCTCTTTACCCTACTACTATCATATCTTTTCCTTGGAAAATGGTGTGGCAATCAAAGGTTCTTCCTAGAGTAGCTTTCTTTTCTTGGTCAAACTCCTTAGGTAAAATTCTTACTATAGATAATCTTCAAAATAGGTATATTCTAGTTCTTGATTGGTGCTATATGTGTAAGGGCTGTGGGGAATCGGTAGATCATCTTCTTCTTTACTGCCCTATAGCTTATGAGTTGTGGACTACAATCTTTTGTTTGTTTGGTATTTATTGGACCATGCCGTATAGGGTTATTGAGTTGTTAGCTTCATGGCAAGGAAAGTTCATTTGACATCGAAATATAGCTATTTGGAGGTTCGTACCACGCACTGTTTGATGTGATGTATTTGGAGGGAATGCTAGATGCTTTGAAGGCTGTGAATAGTCTATTCTCTAGCTTAAGGCTGTTTTCTTTTTTACTCTCCTTGAATGGAGTTTAGTGTTGCCGAAATATTCATGTTTTTCCCTTCCTGTTTTAATTGATTTTTGTAATTTGGGTTCTTGGTTCTTGCCCCTATGGTATATTTCCAGTGTACTTGGGTTGGCTTTTTTCCTTTTTAATAAAAGTTTTTCGTTATCTACCAATATATATCTGTATATATATATATATATATATATATATATTGAAGAGATTGTCAAACATGTGAGATTTTTCTAAAGTTCAAAATCAACCATTTTTTGATCCTAACCTAACCAAAACAAGATGACCATCATGGGAATTGATGCTAAAAATGTATTCTTAATCACAGATTTATTTTAAAATTTTATTTAAGCCATGATTAACTTCTGATTTCAGTGGCATTTCTCAGTTCAAGAAGTGAACAAAGTTGTAGCACATAGTATTAAAAAAAAAAAAAAAAAAAAAAAAAACAAAACTAGGAATTAAGAATAATATACTGTCATCATAAACAAATATATAGAAAACCTTAAAAGTTCATGATCAAAGATTTACCTCATTAGACATAAAATTTGAATTTAAGGTAGATATGCAGCACTCAATCAGCCTGAAAATACCACAGATCAACATCAACGATGGAAAAATGTGCAACAGAAATGGCCACATGTATGTGTTCAGTGAGTGAAATAGAAAAATAGAACTTTAAATTTCTTCTTTTTCTGCAGTTCATGTAGTAGTTAATAGCAATATGCTGCATAATGTACTTTAAGGGCCTAGTCACTGTCCTATATATGTTGTTTAAGTTTAATACAGACAACAGTGAAGTGGATTGGTCATAAGTCTAACTCCAAGAACTGTAAAATAGAATTAACACTTAGGGAGGACACATGTCACAACTTATTAATGACATATCCAACTAATTCATTGAGCATAAACAATCAACTTCATTGTACACAACTCAATATGTGGCAAAGCTTGCTTCTCTGCACCTTATATACACATACATGATATTTACACCTTTGCTCATGCCATTTATGATTTCTATTGGTACCACAGAAATTCAGTCAATTGTAAAACTATTCCACGATGGTGGCACAGGAAAGCTGATTGATTCACTACTGCACAACTCCCCTAATTCTATGAAATGTGGAAAATATTAAATATTAAATATTAATTTTTATGTGAACTAGAACTTCAAAAACTATAAGCTGCCAATAAAGCTAAATTTACCTCAAATCATTTTATTCAATAAGTATAATTACAAAAGCACACTTATGTAATTATTGAGACAACACAACCCTCAATCTACAGCATTTAAACTCAATTCGTGAGTTTATTCCTCATAAAACAAAGTCTATTTTGAAAAAACCCCCACAAAGCACGACAACGATGACCCTTTACCTTCTCATCTTTAGGGGTAAATAGAGCTTTAACTGACTCAAAAACCTCTTCAACAGGCCTTCCAGCATCAATCTGGGGATGAAAGAACAACTTTAGTATTGGGATAAACATTTAAGAAGATTTTAACCAAAAGTTATATATACATAACTTAGAACATCAAGAAAAAATTACCTTTCGAACTTTCTCCCTAGCGGTATAGTGCTCAATCACAGGGAGACTAGATTCCAAGAAAACCTTAAACCGCTTCCTAATGGTTTCAATGTTATCATCTTCCCTTCCCTTCATTACACAGAAAAAGAACAAGAACAAAGAAAATTCAGATTTAAGGGGAAAAACCTCAGGAAAGATACAATTAAACTGAAGAAGGATATTAACTCCCACAGAAAGAGAGAGAGAGAGACCACAGCTGTCTAACCTGGTTCCTACTCAAAAGACGCCTCTCCATCTCTTCTTCAGGACAATCAAAAAACAGGACAAATGCTGGCTCAATTTTTGTCTGCATAACCATCAAGGCATTGTGAAATCTTAGTTTCGAATAAATATAATCTAACTGATCTACTCAGAGATATCTACTCCAAACAGGACAATATATTCTAAAACTAATAAAATCAAAATAAACAGAAAGATTTATGCAGAGGGCTTACAACTTCCTCAAACGCTGCTCGATTTTCCTCATTGCGAGGAAAACCATCAATAAGAAATTTGTCATTTCCATTTTCCTGCATTGCTCGTTGGAGAAGCTTAATGGTTACCTCCGAGGGAACAATCTTTCCTTCTTTAATCATGTTCTGAATCATGGTGCTGTAAAGCATGAGAAACAAAAACAACATTATATAGTATCCAATATCCAGATCCAAGTCAGAAGACCAAGAAGAATATTTCAGAATTAATAAATAGCAAGTATTGTCAGAAGACCAAGCAAAACACATTGTAAACAATAATATTAAAAATTTGAAATATATATATTTGGAGCAGTACACAAACATGCTTCCAATGATAATGCCCACATGCAGCACAATGGTGAATCCAATAAAAGCATAGGCAGGGAAAAAAATGGCACTGAGCAAACAAATTTATGATATATGAAATTTAGTGGACAATAACAAGTACTAACTTGTTACCAGATCAATCATTTCATAGCAAAGGGGATAGCAAAGGGCAGGTTTGGGATGGGGAGCCCCTTCCCAAACCCAGGGCCAACGGGGTAAATCAGCAATCCAAACATAATCAATCATTTTCGAACTGATGATTCACAAAAGCACATCTTTTAAAGATTTAGTTATAACATTGTAAGACTTCATGCCCAGATTGATGCTCTACAAAGCTGGGTGTAACTTTCTTTACACATGATGGTAATCATGCTAAATATAGCTGTTCAATACAAACACAATGTTAATAGTTTAGATAAATATTCATATAAACCTTACCCATTTTCAGAACCAGATTTGATTTCTGCTCGGAGAAGATCACCAGCACTGAGATGGGTATAACCAAAGTGTTCAACAATATTTGCACATTGGGTACCCTTTCCACTACCTGGGCCACCTGGTCAATGAAAAGAATCAGGAAATCAACTTAGAATGGTCTACAAGAACTTTTAAAGAAATGGGAGGAGGATGACTGGCTTGAAAATAACTTGCAACAAAAGCAAATAACACAAGCTCTATAATGATATAATAGCAAGATCCTTAGATCCTTCATGCAGTAAGATTATAACATTGAAACACAGACACACAATACAAAAGTCTTAATTGACCATCCAAAAATCATTATTTTATTTAGAACTCTTTGAATTAGTGGTGTTACTTGCAGCAAACCTGTTACTACAATAGCATAAGGTTCTATGACATACATAGAAATCAACAACAAAGCCTTAATCCTAAAACTATGGGGTCGACTATAAATCCTCAACTGAGTAATTGGGGGTTTTCACATGTATTACTCATCATTCTATCCTAAATCTTACCCTGTTACCTCCTTAATTTACATGTCCTCTTTTACTGCTTCTACTAGTTTTTTATTTTTATTTATTTTTTATAAGTACCTCTTCTACTGCTTCTACTAGTGTTATTTTAAGTCTTCGCCTACCTCTCTTTGTTCCCTCAACTTGAATCAAATGAGTCTTCCTTACTAATGCATCAATATCAAGCTACCCCCTCCCTCACCTTGAGGCTTACTTTTTGTTTAGAGACTGGCATGTAGCCAAATTTTAATATTAATACTTTAAATTATTCCAAGATCCCATTTATATTCTTTCAAAGGAACCTAATTGGAAAGTTTGGGGGAGAGGAGAGGTTCAGGGAGGGAAGGAGAGAAAAGGAGGGGAGGGGAATGGTTACCCCTTCCCCTTCTTTGGATGTTTTAAAAATTTATGGGAAAAAGGAATAGATTTTCTTCCCCTTTGTTTGGATGTTTAAAATTAAGTAGGGGGAGGAGATGGTCATATTAATTGACAATTATGACCCTCTTTTGCTAATTTTAAAGAAATAGTTATAAATTGAAACCACATAGAGCAAATTTGACAAAAAAAGTTAAATATAAGTGGAACCCCTCGCTTGAAATTCCTCCAATTTGGGGAGACTGAAAAAGTGGGGTTACTGGGTTAGGAGGGATAAAACACCCTTCAAACCCCTCCTCCTCCCCCTTCCCCTTCCCCTTCCCCGTTATAAAAACATCCAAATAGGATTCATTAAATCCCTCCCCTCCTTCCTCCAAACAAGCTGCAATACCCTGCCCACACATTATTGATGGCTTTGGTACTTCACCATTATTCTAGGACCCATTTGCAGTAGGACAATTAAAAATTGAGCTTTGGATCAAACCAGAGGGTTTAGACATATTCATTTGATGCAACAGTTGACTAAACACTCTCTCATTCATTGATGAGGTAAATAGCTGAAATGACCTCCTTTTCACTAAAGAAAACAGTTGTTCAAACGATTTTAAAAGCACATAGGTGTCATTTTATGACGTCATATCTTAGCATCATGGTCATTTGCAATTATAAATTAATCCTAAATAACCTCCAGTCTTTCAAAACTAAACAGAAATCATTTATTGTTTCAAAAGGTGACAGAGCTAATATAAAAAATACACAAGTATCTCCAAAGAAAGAAAAAAATTTTTCTTCTCAACTCATTTTTTATATCATGTAGATTTCAAAATTCAATTAAGTAAATTAATCATTTAGAAAGCAGTGGGAACAAGACCTTCCCACAGGTTCTTTGGCAATCCTTTTTTTATTCAATGAACAAAAAACTAACTTAAAGTGAAAGCCAAGAAGAATCAACCCAAAATCTTTTACAGGAACTAAATTCTGATTCCCTTATATTTTAAGCATATTAGCTTTTCTAGCAGTCTGACCAGGTCAGATAATTGGTGAATAATTGAGATTCTCTTGCTCACAAAGACCTTATTGGAAATAATATACAAGCAGAAACCATACAGACTACAATTAACTGTAAGAAACATCATAACCAAAGATTTTGAGCCAGACATTCACCTAAAACAAAAACAACTGTAGGGTTCTTCACAGCTACACTTCCATTAACCTCCTGCAGTTGAATATAGTTATCATGTGATAACATCAAAAGTCAAAACAGAAAAGATTCTCTCATAGAAGAAACTGCATGTATGCATCAATAAGAACAAGCATACAAGCTAATTATCATTTCCCAACCCTAGCAAAATCTAATTGTTTCAAGGCACACCATAAACAAACCCAAATTCCAGAAGACCCCATGATTGCCAGAAACTACAAAGTCAATATATACCTTGTTTGTAGATTCAACAACCGATCCCATGAGCACAAATTAAGTTCCTTTTCTTAATAAATTATCTGCATAAAGCCAAAGTTACAATTAAACAAACAAATACACAAACAAAACTTGATCTATTTTGTTTTGCTACACAAAAGAAATAAAATATTTAGCTGATTTCAAATTGATTAAGAAATTGACATGCTAATATACACAAACACAAATATATTCTTGCATGCATATGCAAGTATATAAACATATTTCCAAAGCAATGTATCAGATCTACATGGCCACATGATATTCCAACTTAAAACAAAGATTTCCAATCAACATTTCAACTATTACCAAGCATCATAGTTATTCTTTGCCAAAACGAACACATTTAAATAGTAAAACAAGATTTCACTTTGATCCACATGGTTCCTGCACAATTCACATCTTCCAAACAACAAAATCACATTTGTTTTCCATCCAAATCTCAACAGATCCAGCTTTAACAACCTAAAATCCTCCATTTACAGTAAAAAGAAAAGGCAAATAAACCGTCAAAAATTCAAAATTCATTTTCCATTACTTTCCCTCTGTTTTCTCAAGGTTGAACCAAACATGAACAAAGATTTTCAATCAAAATTTCAAATATCAGCACGCATCATTGCTATTCTCGACCAAAAACGCGTACATTCAAATAGTAACATCAAAATTTCACTTTGATCCACGTGGTTCCTGCACAATTCACATCTTCCAAACAACAAAATCACATTTATTTTCCATCCAAATCTCAACAGATCCAGCATTAACAACCTAAAATCTTCCATTTTCAATCAAAAAATTCAAAATTCACGTTCCATTACTTCCCCTCTATTTTCTCGGGAAACAAACACGAACAAGCGAACTTTTAAAAAAAATGCGGATCTAACTCAAAAACCAAACCAAAAATGCAAAAAATACAAAATTCAACTGAATTTCACAAAGTAGAGAGAGAGAAACGCAAAAGAAAAGAAGCTTACCTTTACAATAGAGAGAGAAAGAGAGGGAGAGATCTGAGAGGTAAATGGGGGGAAATGAGAGAATGACACTGGTGCGAATAAAAGGACTCAGAGTCACGCCCTTTATATAGAGGTGGAAACAAAAAAAAAAAAAAAAAAAAAAAACCTGATTTCCAAAAGGAAAAAAAAATTGGAAAATTGGAAATTCTCTCTGTGATAGCTTAATCGGAGCGTTTTGGACGGTACAGGGAATAAGGGTAGGATTGGGAATTTGGAATTTTAGGTTGGTTTTGCGTAATTCTAACGGCTAAAGCCACTTTCAGGTTTCACCACCACCTGCTTATTAATTCTCTACTCAAAGACTTTTAAGTGATTCTTAAGCTGACTTTAGTTTACTACTTGGAACGTTTTTTAAAAAAAACTATTGCATGGTTTGTGTTCACCAATGGATTGAAGAACATGGCTTGGTTTGGTCTTTAGGGATACAAATAATTCTTCTTCTTTTTTTTTTTTTCTTCGTAATTATGATTAATATTCGCCAATCACGGCAAATTTTTCGACATTTATGCACATGCATATGGGGTTTTAGAATAGGAATAAATCTATTGACACGTGTGATAGATAATTTCTGACTAGTGGATTTGAATCCCCAATTTAGGTACTCCACTCTTTTATGATTTAAGGGAATAGATTTTGCCATATCACTATTCTACTAACATTGCAAAATTTAGACCCTTAAATCATAAAAGAATAGTTAGGATTTAAAAAATCAATTAGTAAAGTACCCTAGGAAATCTAAAATATTTAAATCTCAAATTTGGCCATGAACTTGGAAAAATTATTCGGTCTTTATGGAGGACCACATTGGCAATGCATTTATGTAATTTTCATGACTGTGTTGGTGACTAGGATCTCGGTCAATAAATTATAAGACATAGGTGTTGTGGACCTTGTGGTCTTCCATGAAAATTGAATAATTTCTCACAAACTTGGTTGTAACTTAAGATTACAATTCCTATTAAAAAATTAAAATGATTATATATTTTAAAATTTTAACCGTGAAATTGTATGTTTTTTTTATATATTCTTAACACACTCATCAAATTTTATGTCAATAAGATATTATTTGTTATTTGATCCATAAACTTATTTTTATGTATAATTTTATACTACAAAAGCTTGAAATATAAACATTTGATTAATGAAGTAACTATTGATCTTTGATATTTTGAAAATTTTACAAGCATGAAAGATATAAGAAAAAGAAAAAAATCTAATAGTGGGTTAGTTAAAATTCATATTCAATAAAAAAATATTAAGTGGCCAAATTTGTAGCCAAATTTTGTCCCTTTTTCTATACTCATTACATTAGTCAATTCATCTTTTTACTACTCTTATCTTCAACTAATTGTGAAATGGTATATCCATGACGTGAGATTGTTGGGTTGTTTAATGTATATTTGTTAAAATTGTATAGAAGAGAAAGATTAAATTTTGGTCAAATGGTCCCTAAAATTTTAACTTATGAATGATTTAATCTTTGAGAGCATTTCCATTCGGAAATGTCAAAAACTATATCATCAAAGAGTCACTTTTTCTATTTTATATAATCACTTTTACAACATACTGTACATCTCATTTTTTTTATTTTGCATTCCATCATATTAATAAAATATTATTTTATAAACACATTAGCAACAAAAGGTAAAAATAAATTTAAAAAAAAAAAAAAAAAAGTTAAACCCAAGCAAGAGAGTGTTAGCCAGCAAAGGGGAGAGAGAATAAAAGGGGAATATTTTTTCTTTCTTTTTGGTGAAAGAGGAATTAAAAGTGTGCGTTTGTGTACTGATTTTTTTATGTTTATGTTTGCATTTCTCTAGGTCTTGTGCACTATTCTCGGACCCGTAAGTACGGAATCTGACAAATGTAACTTTAAAATTAGGTCTCACGACATTATTTACACTTTTAAAAATTATTCTGCTACAATGTTTTTAACAATAAATTTTCAATTTTCAACAATAAATGATATTCAAATAGATCCTAAATTAAAGATAATTAAGTAGTACAACATTTAGGATAAATAAAGCTATAAGCTTGTGCAAAAGTTTTTTTTTTTTTTTTGTGTGGGGGGGTGGTGTGGTTTAAGAATGCAATACAAAAGGTTTAAGAATGCAATAGAAGAGTTCCCTTCCTTGGCCAAAGATTCAAGCAATGATTCCATTTGCAGTGGGTGTGACTGATGTGAGCTTTCTCAAAGTGTTGGATAATGGACCTGTAGTCAATAATTTAAAGCACCACATGGATGTTGCATCTAGCAAATTATAGTGGGATGTAATAATGTTAACAACAGATTGTGCATCAATTTCAATGAGTTGCTTGTAGATGTTGAGGGTTCTTGCAAGGGCAAGGCCATCACGTCGACCCTAAGGGTCCGTTTAGTTGGTTTAATGGAAAAGTGAAAGAATGAAAAATTGTGGGAGGATGGAAAAGTAAGAGGATGGAAAATATTTAGTTTTCCCTCATGTGTGTTTGGTTGGAGAGATGGAAAAGTGGGAGGGTGGATTACTCTTTTGTATGGTTGAAAAGAAAAGTGGGAAGATAGAAAATGTAATTTATATAAATTAACTATCATACCCTTATTACATAATAGGTAAGAAATAGATTTATTTATACTCATTAAATAATATAAAATTTACCAACAATTATATTTTTCAATGAGAAGTGTTACGTCCACAACATTTTTCGCAATACTTTTACAACAAAATTTATGTGGAAAGTTGTTACTTTCACAACAATCTATTACTTAAAATTTATTATGAAAATATTGTGGTAACATTTCTCAATTAGGATTTTTTATTTTTTATATTATTTCTTATTTCTCTCATTTCATTTCATCCATACATTGTTTTGTTTTGTTTTTTTTTTCCTTCTCCATACATGTTTGTCCTTATCTCTTTATCTCCCCCTTCTTTTCTTTCTTTTTCTCCCTCATTCAAGAAGTGCTCTCATTCTCTCTCTCTCTTTTTTTTTTTTTTTTTTTTTTTTTCATACACGTTTGTCCTTATCTCTTTATCTCCCTTCTTTTCTTTCTTTTTCTCCCTCATTCAAGAACATTCCAGCTAGTGCTCTCTTCTCTCTTTTTTTCTCTAGCTCTCACTCTCTGTTTTTTTTTTTTTTTTTTACTTGATTCCAGAACAGCCCTTGTGTTTGTGAAGAGGGTAGTTGGGAGAGAGCATTTGTGTAATTCCACAGTGAGAGCACTTTTCTCTCCACAATTTTCCTCCCGATTTGGGAGGATGTAAATTGTGGGCCCGAGAGAGAAAATTTTCTCTTAGGTTTTCCATTCTTAGCATTTTCATTATTTTGCCAAACAGTGGAAAACACTGTTTTCCACCCTATGTTCCTCCTTTTGTTTTCCATCCTCCCTATTATCCCCCAACCAAACACAGTCAAAACTCAACAACTATAGAATGGGTGAGTCTAATGCTTCTAGAGAAGCTTTCTAACTTATATATTTACATGTGCATTGAAGCAACGCAAATTTTTTATTTTTATATTTTTTTTTGGGGTGATATTCATTACCATAAACATATTGTACAGTAGTGGAGTCTTTTCAACCAAAAAAAAAAGGTAATGGAGTCTGGAAATTTCTTTCAGGGGTCAATATATATAAATATATATATATATATATATATCCAAAGAATAACACAAATATTGTGTGTGTATATATGTATTATATTTATTTATTGCTTCTACATGAAGAATGTTTGTAATTTTGACTTAACACATGATATTTTCTTACTTAAAAATAATAATAGCATCAAGAGTCTTTTTTTTTTTTTTTTTTTTTTTTTGGGGTGGGGGGGAGGGAAGAGAGTAAGTCTTGACATATCTAAAAATAAAAATATACAAGTTAATTTAATAAAAATAAAACATAATTAAAAATAATTAGGGGGAACAAAAGTGCATTAGTCAACTATATAATTGCATCAGGGGTGGTGCTATGTATACTTTAAATTAATGTGTGTTGTTTAATGTATACTTGTTAAAATTGTATAGAAGAGAAAGATTAAATTTTGGTCAAATGGTCCCTAAAATTTTAACTTATGAATGATTTAATCTTTGAGAGCATTTCCATTCGGAAATGTCAAAAACAATATTATCAAAGAGTCACTTTGTCTATTTTACATAATCACTTTTACAACATACTGTACATCTCATTTTTTATTTTGCATTCCATCATATTGATAAAATATTATTTTATAAACACATTAGCAACAAAAGGTAAAAAAAAAAAAAAAAAAAAAAAAAAAAAAGTTAAACCCAAGCAAGAGAGTGTTAGCCAGCAAAGGGGAGAGAAAATAAAAGGGGAATATTTTTTCTTTCTTTTTGGTGAAAGAGGAATTAAAAGTGTGCATTTGCGTACTGATTTTTTTGTGTCTATGTATGCATTTCTCTAGGTCCCGTGCACTATTCTCGGACCAGCAAGTACGGAATCTGATAAATGTAACTTTAAAATTGGGTCTCACGGTATTATTTACACTTTTAAAAATTATTTTGCTACATGTTTTCAACAATAAGTTTTCAATTTTCAGCAATAAACGATATTCAAATAAACCCTAAATTAAAGATAATTAAGTAGTACAACATTTAGGATAAATAAAGCTATAAGCTTGTGCAAAAGTTTTTTTTTTTTTTTTTTTTTTTGGGGGGGGTTTAAGAATGGGGGTTTAAGAATGCAAAAAGAGTTCCCTTCCTTGGCCAAAGATTCAAGCAATGATTCCCTTTTCAGTGGGTGTGACTGATGTGAGCTTTCTCAAAGTGTTGGATAATGGACCTGTAGTCAATAATTTAAAGCACCACATGGATGTTGCATCTAGCAATTTATAGTGGGATGTAATAATGTCAACAATAGATTGTGCATCAATTTCAATGAGTTGCCTGCAGATGTTGAGGGTTCTTGCAAGTGCAAGGCCATCACGTCGATCCCAAGGGTCCGTTTGGTTGGTTTAGTGAAAAAGTGAAATGATGAAAAATTGTGAAATTATGGAAAATATTTAGTTTTTCCTCGTGTGTGTTTGGTTGGAGGGATGGAAAAGTGGGAAGGTGGAAAACTCTTTTGTTTGGTTGAAAAGAAAAGTGGGAGGATAGAAACTGTAATTTATATAAATTGACTATTATACCCTTATTACATAATAGGTAAGAAATAGATTTATTTATACTCTTTAAATAATATAAAATTTACCAACAATTATATTTTTCAATGAGAAGTGTTACGTCTACAAGATTTTTCGCAATACTTTCACAACAATTTGTTACTTAAAATTTATTCTGAAAATATTGTGGTAACATTTCTCAATTAGAATTTTTTATTCTTTATATTATTTCTCCTTTCTCTAATTTCATTTCATCCAAACGTTGTTTTGTTTTATTTTTTTTCCTCCTCCATACATTTTTGTCCTTATCTCTTTATCTCCCCCTTCTTTTCTTTCTTTTTCTCCCTTATTCAAGAAGTGCTCTCATTCTTCTTTTTTTTTTTTTTTTTTTTTTCCGACCTCCGCTCTTTGGGTTTTTTTATTTATTTTTTATTTTTTTCATACACGTTTGTCCTTATCTCTTTATCTCCCTTCTTTTCCTCCATCATTCAAGAACGTTCCAGCTAGTGCTCTCATTCTCTCTTTTTTTTCTCTAGCTCTCGCTCTCTGTTTTTTTTTTTTTTTTTTTTTTTTACTTGATTCCAAAATAGCCCTTGTGTTTGTGAAGAGGGTAGGTGGGAGAGGGCATTTGTGTAATTTCACAGTGAGAGCACTTTTCTCTCCACAATTTTCCTCCCGATTTGGGAGGATGTAAATTGTGGGCCCGGGAGAGAAAATTTTCTCCCAGGTTTTCCATCCTCAGCATTTTCCTTCTTTTGCCAAACAATGGAAAGCACTGTTTTCCACCCTATGTTCCTCTTTTTGTTTTCCATCCTCCCTATTATCCCCCAATCAAACACAGTCAAAACTCAACAACTATAGAATGGGTGAGTCTAATGCTTTTAGAGAAGCTTTCTAACTTGTATATTTACATGTGCATTGTAGCAATGTGAAATTTTTTTTTTTTTATTTTTTTTGGGGTAATATTCATTACCATAAACATATTGTACAGTAGTGGAGTCTTTTCAACTAAAAAAAAAAAAAAAGTAGTGGAGTCTGCGAATTTTTTCAGGGGTCAATATATATATATATATATATATATCCAAAGAATAATACAAATATTGTGTTTATATATTTATTATATTTTTTTTATAAATATATTATATTTATTTATTGCTTCTACATGAAGAATGTTTGTAATTTTGACTTAACACATGATATTTTCTTACTTAAAAATAATAATAGCATCAAGTAAGTCTTTTTTTTTGGGGTGGGGGAGGGAAGAGAGTAAGTCTTGACATATCTAAAAATAAAAATATACAAGTTAATTTAATAAAAATAAAACATAATTAAAAATAATTAGAGGGATCAAAAGTGCATTAGTCAACTATATAATTGCAAAAGGGGTGGCGCTATGTATACTTTATGGTGGTCATAGGACCACCCTAAAGTTGGAAAAATAATATTTTTATACCTTTAAAAAACAAAGAATTTTAAATTAACATGTGTTGTTAACCACCCTAGAAAAAAAACTTGACCACCCTAAAAATAAACATGAACATTTTAAATAAAAATTTAAGCCCGTTAAAAATAAAATTTGACCTCTCCAAAATTTTGGTCAATTGAAAATTGAATAAAAAATTTGCGAGAAATGCTATGTTTATAATATTTTCACAACATCTTTACAACAAATCTTAAGTGGCAAATTGTTATCAGTCGACAAAAAAAAAACAATTTCAGTGATATGTAAATTAGAACCCGTGACAATTGCTACTTTGAATTTGTTGTGAAAATGTTATGGACGTAGCATTTTTCAAAAATTATCCAAACAAACAAATTAGCCTAAAAGCCTAAATCTAATGTTTAATTGTGATATTTTAATTTTTTTTCAAAAGATATATTTTAAAATTGCTATTTTTTTTTTAAAATCACATATTTTTCAATAGCTAGTTGGTTAATGCTTGCTTTTGTCTTTAGCTTAATTTATTGGATTTATGTTATACATCTTGTACATAAGCATATGCACTAAATTTATTGGATTTATCGAACATGAATGTAATGATTTAATGCCTAAGTTGAATATGTTAAATGAACTTCTAGTTTACCCTTTATTCTTTTGTTTGCACTATGGACAAAATTCTTATAAAGAAATCACTTTTATTGCAAAATTCATCTTCTAAGCAAATTCGTATTTATTTGAATAATCTTCTTTCAAATCCTACGCTATGGCTATGAGAAAAGGTCTCATCTTTTTTTCCTAATGATCAAGGAAAAATTAAAAGAGCATATTTACAAAGAGGTTTTAGCCATGATTTCCCTAAAAAGGAAATTAGTGAAGCATTGCATTGATTAAATCTTGATTAGTTTAAAAAATACAAAATATTGGTAGGAATATATATATCATAAAAAATAATGATGCATTTTGTTTATATTGTTACTTATTTAGGCTAGATGTTGGTTTTTTTATAATAGGAAGATGTTGGCAATTGAATGGAAGATCAGTAGTTTAATAATTAGTTTGTTGTGTATATTGAAAAAAATGTAGTTAATAACATTAATAATAAAACTATCATACAACAATTTCAAAATATGAAAAACTCATAGGAAATTTTAAAACTTTATGTATTTGAGCTTTTTTTTATGTCAATATATTCAAGTTTTATTTTTATTAATTTTTTTAATTAAAGTTTCTTAATGACCATCCTAAAACAAATTTCTTGAGTTGCCACTGAATTGTATTACACGTTTTTAGTAAAAATCTAGGGGGGCAATATTTAAATTTCATGTCCAAAATTAAAATTTTATTTTTTTCAAAAACACAAGAGGGAGGGAGGGAGGATTTTAAAAAGTCAAGGGGCCACCACCCCCCACCCCACCCCACCCCCCCCTCCCCCCCCCCACCCACGGGGGCCGATTGTACGTGAGTTTTCTTGTAGTTAAGGGGAGTATGTATTAAGTAACTCTTTAGATGCTAGAGTATACGAGAGTTTGAGGTAATTAGACGTATTCATCACATGCTTCACTTTATATGGTCACATATTCTGCCTTATCCCATCACAAAATTAAGGTCTTGAGTTTGCTCACTAACTCTCTATCACAACATTGCCACAAAATGACTTCTCAAATCACCATTGATTCATTGAAGCATTTAGTTCATGCTCACTTACATCATCCTCAAGCTTTATTTCTTGATTTCACGCAGTAAGTTACTTGTTGTCTTATAAAATGACATGGTCATAACTCATAATTAAGCATGTTACACTTGCTTGGAATGTGCTTCATCAAATACTCTCTCACTTTTTAGGCACCTTAGGTTCACGCTCCCTTGTTTGGCCTCCTGCATTGAAGTTTTAGAGTGTCTCACCTTCTCCTGCCATGCCTTGTTACATAATTAAATTTACCCTTTGTCATTTTGTGGCAGAATGAGGAGTGGTTTTATCCTTAGATAGCTCAAAATTAGGGGGAAGTAAACCATATGTGTGTGTGCACGCGTGTGTTTTCTGATAATGAGAGTAGTAGTTTATGTACCATGTTCTTTGTGAACTTCTACTCAAGATTATGTAAGCTACTGGATTTTATAACCTGTGTTTCTATACATGTTTTCTTCTCTATGCATTTAATGTGTTTGTTCTTGCTTTTATTTGTGGGTACTTGAGCTTATATATTATTACTTGAGTTTGCATTAGGATGTTTTGTCCCGAAATTACCAAATGAGAATTTTGTTTAGATTTTAGGTTGACCAATTCGATGACAAAAAGAGTCTTGCTCAAGCGAAACATTAAATCAACATGAGACTTCACTTGTCCGTTGCTCGAGGCCCGCTCGAGAAAGATTAATGTAAGGTTTTGTTTTTCCTGTTACCATTTGGCCTAGTTTTCATGATATTCTTTAAATCCTTTTGTGCACCTAAATAAACCTGACTTTTGCCTTGCAAGTTTATAATACTTTTGCTAAAAGAAATACTCAATATTTACATATTAACTGTTTGGAGGCATGTAACTACACTTACCATGGGACGTTTTTTGAAGAAGAAAAAAATCACTTTAATTTATAATCTATCGAACTCTATGAAAAGTCACAATTTTTAAGTATTTAAATAAAACTTTTCTATGTTATAAAAAAAAAAAAAAAATTCTAGTGAAATGTTGTATAATATAGTTTATAGTTATTTGTTCTCATTATTTTAAACTCACGTCAACTAGTTCAGTTATTTGTTACTTTTAGGACAAATTTTGTATGATTGACATAAATTTTAAATAAATCTTAAAATAGGATGTTAATTGCAAAATAAATTTGTTGTTGATCATAGATATTGGATATGATTCTGTAGATGATTTTTGCTAAAATTTATCTACTTATTACGTCATAAACTATTTTGGAAGCTCATAACAATAACCAAAGGACATTATTTTATGAAAAAAAAGTCACTAAATTAAGTTATAATCTATATCCATCAAAAGTAAACCTTTTAAAATAACTCACAGTAATTTAAAAAAAAAAAAAAAAAAATCCTTTAGTGTAGAGTTAATACCATATAATTTTTTTTTTTTTTTTTGCTATGAGGACTAAATTTTTTTATTCTACTAACTTTATTCAAAATTAAATATCACATCATAATATTCAATAAACCATTTTTTCCTATATGTTTTCTTCTCCATAGATAAAGACCTATGAATAGTAACTTCAATATATATAGTTATATATTGAAGTTACTATTCATAGGTTTTTATCTATGACTTGTTTATCATATTTTTTGAACTAATAAGTTATTTTAAAACTTTTAAAATAAGTGCATATATTGAACAAATATATTTTAGCTATTGAATCATACTATCTCACATGTTCGTTTGAAAGAAATGCATGCAGTATTATGAGAATACTTTATTTTTTGTAAAAATCACATTTTATTGCCAATAACCTTATAATTTAATTGACACATTTTAGTATTTCCAATTAACAAAATATTTAAGATTCAAATTCTCCCACCCAACTATCAAATTATCAAAAAAAAAAAAAAAAACATATTAACAGAAAAAATATTATGAAACTTGTGACAAAACCAAAAGGTACTACTTAAACTAGATGCCAACCAACTTAAAAAAGCTCAAAATTCTAAAAATTAAATTTTTTTAATAATGCATATTTGACCAAAAATATTTTAAGAATAAATTAATTTATAAACTAATTCTTGTATTAAAAAAAAAAAAAAGCTTCTAAACATTCAATTGTATATAAGGAGGTCTAAGGGTTTCAATTTTAAACTATGTAGCACGGGTGCATTTCAGGGGCTCGGGTGCGGGTGCGAATGCGGGACTCGGTAATTTTTGAAAAAGTAGGGTGCGGGTGCGGCGGGACTCGGTGAATAAAAAATTATTAAAAATATTTTTATTTATATTTTCTATATATTTTTACTATTAAAATATTTTTAAAAAACACATTACTATGCTTTGATTCACAAAACAAAGAAAGAAGAAGGCAAGAAACACATTACTATGCCTCCGAGGTGAGAATTTTGGATTTTCTGGTCAGATTCAAGACTGATTTTAGCCTTTTTTGGTTTTTTTCCGGCATGTTTCGGCCAGATCGGTCGCCGGTCGATATGACCCAATATGGCCGATATGTCTTGATTCTGGCCGAATCAGCCCGGTTCGACGTGAATTGAAGTCAATTCAGCGTGAATCTGAGAAAAAAAAAAAACAAAAAAACAAAAACTCAGACCAACACCGACGCATGGGCAACCGTGTCGGACTCGGGTGTGGTACCCTCCCAAGCGCGTCGTGCTTTCTAGATTTTAACCATATTTCTATATTTAATTTCAAAACAATGGAAAATCTCAAAAGTTGTAGAAAATTGATGACTATGAAATCAATGAAAAATCTTATGTTGTTAATGATAGATTTGACCTCTATCTCTTTTCATCTTTCTTCACTTCCAATCTCGTTTTCTCATCCTTTTAAATTCGATAATATGGAAAGAAGATTTAGTACTTGCCTTGAAGAATAAGTTGAAGGATGTAAGAAAGTGAAAAAAGAAGAGTTCCTGATGATCCATGCATCTTGTGTTATTCAAAGTTTTACACGTTGCATGCAGTATGACTTTCTGGAAGACCCAATATATCAGAAGGCTTCAAATGCTGAATCAATTTGTAGCAAACAATTTAAAGAGCATAAGAATATAATTCTTTTTGGAGATGGTTTACTTCAATGGTACGAACAAGATTTCAAAAAGGGATGAGATTTCATTTATATACACTATCTAAACCCAACGCCAATTCTCCATTCGGTAAATCTAACATCTCTCTCTCTCTCTCTCTCTCTCCAACAATACACACAATTCATGAAAAGGTACTTGTAAGCAAATAATACATTTTCTTGGATTAAAGCCACTTAGATTAAAGCTATCCCAAACATTGCTATAATTAGCCTCATGAAATAGGGTGTGAGAAAGAATTTACCTCTTGGTTTTTTAGACTAGGAACCAAAGTTAACCCTATTGATAAAGTTCTAACCTATAATCATATGAAGTTAGATAAAGATCTAATTAACCCTTTAAACTTTATTGCTTTTCTATAATACATTAGACATCATTTTTCTATAACTAACCACCTACTTTTTTTATTCTATGTTCAGCTTTATTCACTACTTTATTTTCTAATTTTTGTTTCTAATTTTTAGTATGTTATGGTTTCAGATAAAATTGGAGGAATCATGAGGTTGATTGCTATATGGAATGTCTCTTATTTTAAATTGTACTGTTTTGAATTATGTAAGAATATTATTGATGAAAAATGTATTACCAGATTTTATGCTATTATATATTCTGAGTCTTAAAAGCTATGTTAATGGGGACATCTCGAACCTAAAAATGATGTCATGTGGGAGTTGATTTTTTTTTTTTTTTTTTTTTTTTTTTTTGGTTGGATTTTATCGATTTGTCTCTTGTTTGATTGTTCTATTAATTGATTTTTATGACATTTTAGGAAAAACATGATTTTATCTTCTTAATTTATCTTGATTTTCTTTTCAAGTTAAGGGAGTCTTGATATAATAATGAAATGTTTGTGTGACCATCTCAAGGCATTTATTATTAAAATTTGAGTTTTTTCTTCTATCACAATGGGGATTAAATCTCCATGGATTCTAGATGTAGTGGATTTAAGGTTGTTATGAATGAGTCCAAATCTTCTATCCTTCACTCTATACTTTGCTAATAAAAACCAAGGGAGTCAATTCCTTACCGCACCGACCGGTACATATCAGAGGAATATATCGTACCAGGCCGGTATATATAACCCCCCTGTTTCATATCGAAAAAAATACCGGCCATATCGGCCATGTACCGGCCAATTTTGGGCAATACTGGCTAGTACAAAAAAAAAAGTTTTATTTTTTTTATTTTTAAGTTTTGTAATTTTTGAATTTTTGTTAGGGCAGAATGGTAACTTATTTGCATTAACTTATTAATATTATTTGTTTTATTAGTATGCAATGGTAACTTTTAAGCTTTCTATTCTTTATATTGTGTTTTTTTTTTTTTTTTTTTTAATTGATACTAAAGTCTAAAACCATGAATAATTAGTTCTGAATTGAGGAAATATTTTATGGTAAACTTTTATATTTATTATAATACACACACACACACACACACACACACACACACACACACACATATATATATATATAAAAATAAAAAATAGCGGTAAACCCAAAACGGTACACCGGTATTGACTGGTATCCGAAATATATCGTCATCACTGGCCAAACCGATCTGAGATCCGGTGCACGGTATTAACTCCCTTGATAAAAACTTGTCACATGTTCACCTAAACAGACTTTTGCAAAATGGCCTGGTTTTTGCATACAAAACAGACTTTTGAAGTCTTTCCTTTAAATTGCTTTCTTCTAAGAAACTTCCATTTTTTCTACCTGAATTTTTATTTCTTTGGTCTTGCATGATGTCTCCTTTTCAAAAGATACTTCTTGAAATGATCTCTTCTTTTTGTTGAATAGTCACAGTTTTTCTCATAACACTTTATCCGCAAGTCTTTCCTTTTGCAACTATCTTTGAGTTTACTATGAACCTTTTCAATTTCTGAAATGAATTTTCTTTCATTGCAGAGCTTTTCTAGAGTAATGAGCATGTGTTGTTAGTATTTAATTAATTAGTTGAACATGTGACAAGTTTTTATTGGTAAAGTATAGAGTGGAGTAGAAAAAGTGGGATAGAAAATTTGAACTCGTTGTGAATTCTATGGTTTTATTGAGTTGTAAAAGTTGGCACTCAAGGCTAGTTTAATAGGTAAGTGGCATAAAGTCCTAAAACCACACTATGAAGTCCGGTACTTAGAGCATTCTCATCGGGTGTGCCAAATGCCAAATATTTGTCATTGGCATTTGGCACACCAAACACCAAAAAACTCATCTCATGAAATATTCTAAATACTATAATATTTGGTACACATGAATAGTACCATTCCATCTTTGAAATGATACAGATGAAAATGCTAAAAAAAAAAAAATCATTTTTTATTCAATTTCTCTCTCTTCCTTTATGACTTTCTTTCTTCTCTCTCTTCATTTTTTCTTCTTTCTCCTCCTCTCCTTTCATCTTCTGTCACTCTCTCTTCCTTTTTTCTTCTTCTTTCTTCTCCAGAATCTTCACTTCTCCTTTTTTTTTTTTTTTTTTTTTTTTTTCTTTTTTTTTTTTTCTGTCACTTTCTCTGCACCTCTATGTCTCTCACTTTTTCTTTTTCTTTTTCTTTTTCTTTTTCTCTTTCTCTCTCTCTCTCTCTCTCCACCTAGACCATTGCCATTGAGATCGGCCATCGCAGTGGAGTTCGGCCTCACCAATGAGGTCGATTGGTGGAGATCGCATGTAAGTTTTGGTGTTTTTTTTTTTTTTTTTTTTTTTTTTTAGTTGTGGATTCCATGTGATTATGGGTGGTGGTGGAGTTGGGTTGATTCAATGTGATTTGGGTTGTATAAATGGAGTTGATTCATCTCTTCAATTTTTTTTTTTTGGAGAGTTTTGTGTTGATTTTGGGGATTTTTTATTTATTTATGTAGTATTGGGTGGTGATGGCGGGCATGTGCCTATAAATGGTGGTGGATTTGTTACAATTTTGTGCTTGTGTTTGTGTATGGTGGTGGGTTTTTATTTTGTATTTTTTTTATATTGTTGGTTTTTTTTTAAAAATATTTTTATATATTATTTTAATGTATAGAATTGAAAAATAGAAGATGTGATGAACGGTGAATTGTAAAATGGTGTGTTAAAATAATAAAGTAGGTTTTTTGATGTGTCAAAATGACATATTTATAAAACACTTGATGGGAATGCTTTTAGTTTTAGTCTGTTTGCCTCACATCTTTCATAAAACAACGTTTTAAAATTCTCAATAATCGGTTTTGAAAAACCTTCAAAATTGTGATTCTTCATTCTTCTCATTTGATGATATTCCTACGAGCTTTGTGAGTCAAAATTAATCCCACCTTTTTTTTCCTTGATCGATCTTCTTACAAACTTTTCCTTCTAGTTAAAAACTCCTCTAAAAATAAATTGATCAAGATGCCTGTTTTACGAAGAAATTAGGGATTCAATAGAACTGGTTAGTTTTCACAAAAAAATTATTTGCTAGCTAGGGTTATAAATCCTTGTCTTTCTCTTGATTCTAAAGACATCCATTTTTGCCTATACAAGGACGTCCCTCTTGCATAAGAGTACACAAACAAAAGTACTAATTGCTCAAAACTCAAAAGGCTTAAGGTATTCATAGAGATTAAAATCCATTCAAAGCCGCTTCCTCTCTCTCTCTCTCTCTCTCTCTCTCTCTCTCTCTCTCTCTCTCTCTTAACTCATTGAGTGATCATCCTTGTGAGAGTTCTAGGTTTTCTTGAGTATCCTTTTTTATAAGGTTTTTAGACCCGAACCGTTCATTGAACCGTAAAAGGGAGAGGTTCAAGATTTTTGAGGTCGAACCGAGGTCGAACCGGGGTCGAATCGTGATAATGTCATAATTAATTTAATAATTAATTAAAGCCTAAATATAGATATAAAATTTATAAAACTAGCAAAATTGACAATATATCTATATATGTGAGGAAAATTTAATGATTTTCAAGCATATATTTAATAATTAAATAAGAAAGTTAATAAAATAAAATAATAACCATGAAAACATTAAAATTTATAATTAATTTTTGAAGTAAAGTTGAATATCTTTGAAGGATTTTAATTATAATTTTTTTATTCCTTGTAAGAGATGGATAATTTAATTAAGTAGAATAAAATTGTGTTAAGTTGTTTTTTTTTTTTTTTTTTTTTTTTTTTTTTTTTCAAATTGCTAAGGGGTTGGACCACACGATTCTCACTGGTTCATGCAGTCCAACCCCGGTTTTAGTAGTTCACGGAATTAACAAAAAATCTAGTTCTTTATGCTTAAAAAATCGGTTTTCATCTCGGTTCCCAGTTTTCATGGTCCAACCTCCCGGTCTAGTCTGATTCTAAAAACTATGTTTTTTATACTTATGAAGGTTTGATCAAGAAAGCATGTTTACAGTTTACGCCATAGATACATCACTTAAAAAACTTTTACTCATTTCTTCCATGAGAGTTTGAGAATCATTATTCTCTAATCCGTAAAGAAATTTCACAATCAAAGAATGCGAGTGTGAAGAAAAAGCTTGAAGATAAGGCATGTGTTGCTTTGAAGTTACAAGGCATGGATAGCCAACAAATATTAGAGATTCATAGGTATATAGTAAGGGTCCATTTAGTTAGGCATTTTGGGAGCTTAAAAGAGTGTTTTTAAAACTCAAAACTCTATTTTGCAACAACAATTTCTCATAGTTTTTTTATAAACACTCATTTTAAACTCAAAATACTGTTTTCCAATGGTTTATATACAAATGCATCCTAAGTCAATAACTTAATTGGTACTTTTTGTAAACTTGTTATTCCAGTGCATTACTCTAGCTAGACTAGGTCCATGTTTTTTCTTATTTTTGTGTTCTTCACATTAAAAAAAGTTAAAATAATACTATGTTCAAAACATTTTTACTACAAATTTACAATAATCTTAAGTAGTAGGTTGTTGTTGATTTTAATCTAGATCTACCATTGATATAACTTTTTTACCTGCTAATAACAACTTATTATCTAAAATTTATTGTGAAAATGTTATGGACACATCATTACTCAAAAAGTTACACGACTTGTGTGCAATTGTTGATGTATGACATTTAAGTTATTTATTTGGATTTTGATTTAAGCTTCAGCACACATGACTAGACCCTATAATTCAAGCAAAAACCTTCCTCCTAGTAAATTGGTATCAAAGTCTATTAGTCTAAATCAACTATTTTGGTGTTACAACCTAGCATTCATACTAGTTTTAATTAGTTAGCCAGATTGATCTTTTGGGCATGATCCTGGATTGACAAAAAGGAGGATGGATCGATCACCTGTGTAATCTTGTTTGGTGGGTCTAGCTTTGCATATTAGAAAGTGAGTATCAGTGTGTTCTTAACTTCAATCGAGGAACACACGTCTAACCAGTGTAATTCAAAAAAAAAAAAAAAAAAAAAAAACCACAGTGGATGCAATATCTTATGCAATCACATCTGGCCGATTTATTAGGCACATCTCTAGCTAGCTAGTTGCATTAGATTGAAACAATTATGAGAAATGTTAAGAGACTTAGGTTGCGTTTGGATTGGGATGAGTTAACCGTTTTGAGGGGCACTATCACTTTTCAAATTTTTTTGGATTTATAACTTTAAGACTTTTTCGGAGGACATTTAAAAAAACGGTGTTTTTCAGAGTTTTACCCTTAGAGTTAACCTTTGAGGCACTATCACTATTTATAACTTTAAGACGGAGGACATTTTCAACTATACTGGGACATTGTCAACTCTAGCATTACCTTGGGTGAGCCTATTCTTAAGTATAGGGCAACTAGGAAATTTTTGAGGTCTCTCTTCCTATAGGTTTAGATCTATGATCTCTACAATTGAAGAGCCAAAAACTTATATAAGTTTTCTGAACTTGTTGGATATTTTCAATTATATGAACTCACCTTTGATGATCCTAACTAAGAAAAATTAAGGTTGCCTTTAAAATTTAGATCCTATATAGGTTTAAGTCAGGGCCGCAACGCCGAGGAAGAAGGGGAGTAAATGAAGAGGAGAAGTTCAGGGTAATCTTGAGTAACAAATTTCAAGTTTCCTCCTAAAAGGACATGGCATTAAACATCACATGGGATGTCAGTGAAAGTGAGGAAGAATAAGCTGCTTCTTCTTTAATCCAATGAATACCAATGCAATTTCACTAATTTTATGACTTCTCACACTTATTTTGTGGAGCATCAAGATGGGCATTAACTTTTCTCTAAATTTTCTAATCAACTGGCTCAAAATCCACAACGTCACTCTTTCAAGCTGATTCTACGTACAACTCGAATTTTTTCTCCAAAGGAAAGGTGCCCCTCAAAGCACCATTGAAGCATTTAGTTCACACTCACTTACATCATCCTCAAGCTTTCTTTCTTGATTTCATGCAGTGAGTTACTTGTTGTCTTATAAATGACATGGTCAAAAGCATATTGCACTATGTGCTTCATCATAAGTCTCACTTTTTAGGCACCTTAGGTTCACCTTCTCCATGTAAGTTTAAGAGTGTGTCTCACCTTCTCCTGCCATTCCTTTTTTTTACATAATTACATTTATCCTTTGTCATTTCGTGGCAGAATGGAGAGTGGTTTTATACTTAGCTCAAACTTAGGAGGAGTAAACTACATGTGTGTGCGAGTGCGCGCATGTTTATTGATAAGGAGAGTAGTAGTTTGTGTACTATGTTCTTTGTGAACTCTTACTCAAGATTATGTAAGCTACTGGGATTTTATAACTTTTGTTTCTATAAATATTTTCTTCTCCATGCATTTGATGTGTTTAATGTGTTTGTTCTTGCTTTTAGAAAAAGATAAGTATTTTAAAAAATTGTTATTGAGTCCCGAATAATAGGTTATGAGTCTAGTTTTATTTTTGGGATTTTAGTTCTTAGATACTCCTGAAGTACGAAGAATGGTACTCCCCCTTTTCATATGTATCAAAGTAATTCTTATGATGTTTTTTTTTTTGTGAAATTACCCAATGAGAATTTTATTAACATTTCAGGTTGGCCAATTCCATAACAAGAAGAGTCTCCGCTCAAGTGAAACATTAAATCAACATAAGAGTACTTCACTTGTCCATTGCTTTTGTTTTTCCTGTTGCCATTTGGCCTAGTTTTCATGATATATATTCTTTAAATCCTATTGTGCACCTAAATAAACTTGACCTTTCCCTTGCAATTTTAGAATAATTTTGCTAAAAAAAATAACCAATATTTATATATTAAGCGTGTGTTTGCCTAAGGATTATTAGGCGTTTTGCGTTTTTTGGTTGGGTCCCACGACACTTTTTACGACCCAGCCAAACAAAAAAAAAAACGAGCATAAGCAGGTCAACCGTGGATCCCACGGCACTATTCATAATTTAAAAATTATTTTGCTATAGTGTTTTCAACAATAATTTTTCAGTTTTCAACAAAATAAGTGGTATCCAAACATACCCTAACTGTTTGGAGGCTTGTAACACTTACCATGGGACACATTTGAAGAAGAAGAAACAAAAGCACTTTAACTTATAATCTAACTCTATGGAAAGTCACAATTTTTAAGTATTTAAATAAAGGGTAAATTATCTATTTGGTCCTTAACATTTTAATTGTGTCAATTTGGTCCATAACATTTCAATGTTGTGTCAATTTAGTTCCCATTATTATCTCTTTAATGGAAAATTGTTGACGTGGCAATGGCTAAAATAAAAAATTAGTTTAACTAATTTTTTATTTTAACCGCTTGTCAATTTAGTAATTTCTATTCAAGAGATAATGACAAAAACTAAATTATATGATATTGAAAAGTTAGGGACCAATTAAACACAATTGAAAAGTTAGGAATCAAAATGAAATATAGTGGATTCTCAAAAAAAAAAAAAAAAAAATATAGTGCAAAACTTAGGAACCAAATATATAATTTTCCCTTAAATAAAACATTTCTAGGAAAATGTTGTATTGTATAGGTTATAGTTAGTTGTTCTCATTAATTTAAACTCACGTCAACTAGTTCAGTTACTTGTTAATTTTAGGACAAATTATGTATGATTGACATAAATTTTAAATAAATCTTAAAATAGGATTAATTGGAAAAAAAATTTATTATGAAACTTGTGACCAAACCAAACGGTATTACTTAAACTAGAAGCTAACCAACTTAAAATGCTCAAAATTCTAAAAGTCAATTTTTTTTAATATTGCTTATTTGAAAAAAAATATTTTAAGAATAAATTAATTAATATATTCATTATTTTATAATAAAAAAAATGTTTCTAAGCATTCAATTGTATATAAGGAGGTATAAGGGTTTCAATCTTAACCATTTTTCTATATTTAATTCAAAACAAGAAAATCTCAAAAGTGGTAGAAAATCAATGACTATGAAATTAATGAAAAATCTTGTGCTAGTGATGATGGATTTGGCTATCCTTATGCTCATTGAAGTGCAAGCTGATCTGACCTCTAACTCTTTTCATCTCTCTTCACTTATGATCTCGTTTTCTCATTCTTTCAAACTTTTTTTTTTAGAATACTAAGTATTTTTAACACACACATACATGGGAAGAAGGGAGAAGGTTTTTTTTTAAGAAACTTATAGTGGTGTATATTCAAAAATATCTAACTCTTGAATACACAGCACAGATTTTAAATTTGTTTAACTCACACTCATCCTTTCAAACTTGATAATATAAAAAGAGCATTTTCTATTTGCCTTGAAGAATATGTTGAAGGATGTAAGAAAGTGAAAAACCTAGAGTACCCATGGTTCCATGCATCTTGTGCTATTCAAAGTTTTACACGTTGCATGCTGTATGACTCTTCGGAAGAGCCATGCAGCTCCAATTCTTTATTTGGTAAATCTAACATATCTCTCTCTCTCTCTCTCTCTCTCTTAATACACACATTTCATGAAAAGGTATTTGTAAAAAACCATTCGTGGATCAAAGCCACTTAGATTAAAGCCATCCCAAACATTGCAAAAAGGTTAAGTCATTAGGTTCATGAAATAGGGTGTGAGAAAGAATCTACCACTTGTTTTTATAGACTAGGAACCAAAGTTAATCATATTGATAAAGTTCTAACCTATAATCATATAAAGTTAGATAAAGGTCTAACCTTTTAAACTTTATTGCTTTCCTCTAATACTTTAGGTTTACGTCATTTCCTATAACTAACCACGTACTTGTTTTACTACAAGGATATTATTATACGTTCAGCTTTATTCACTTTATTTTCTAAGTTTTGTTTCTAATTTTTAGTTTGGAAAAATTTAAGACCACATAATTTTTCAGAATATTTTGCCACAACTGTGATGTGGCAGAGTGTAATTGGTAAAGAAAAAATAGTAAGTTCATGTGTAAATGACAATTAACTACTCACAATCTATCACGTTAAAGTTGTTGTAAAAAAATTATGGAATAATATGTGGTATTAAAACTATTATTTTAGTTTTTACGTGGTTTCATATAAAATTGGAAGAGATCTCGAGGGTCGTAGCTATATTCACTTTATTCTACTTGTCATTGTCAAGAACAATTTACTTCAACAAGGCTAGCCCTCATGAAATGTTCTAAAACAATATTAATTAAAATATATATATCAAAGAAAGACAAATAGAAATAAAATTTAAATGCTACTTGCCTAGCAAGTTTCCTCCTAAACGTCAATGTCAGTGAAAGTGAGGAAGAATCAGCTTCTTCTTTAATCCAATGAAGAATAATGCAATTTCACTACTTTTATAGCTTCTCACACTTATTATATGGAGCATTAAGATGGGCATCAACTTTTCTCCGAATTTTCTAATCAATTGGCTCAAAATCCACACCATCTCTCTTTCAAGCTGATTCTACTGCTTTTTATTTTAAGATTTTGCTTTACCTCCTGTACTTTTCTAATTAGACATGTTATTTTGTTTTAAATATATAATGGTAAGTAATAGTTAAATTTTAATCTACACATTTTATTTAGTTGATGGATGATGTAGTAGCTTTTCATTAAAATAAAAGGAGATTTCAGTTAAAAAAGTTTTAGAGGTAAGTCAAACCCTTATTTTAATTAGTTGCTTGTGTAGTTGAATTGGTCCCCGGTGATGATTCAACTAGTTGTCCACTTGGCAATTGTGATTGTCTAATTCTTTTAGTCCAATTGCATTTTTTTTAATGCAATTTTTTTTTCTATTACAATATGACTTAATTTGCTGTAACATAATTTTTTCACAACTTTTAAGAGTCATAAATGGTGTGATTGGTGAATTATCACTTTTACATAGGTTCATCACTGACATCATTTTAATTTTCCAACGCACTCACAATGTACCACTTCAATAAATTGTGAAAAATGTTGTATCCCTACATACAAGAGGCTTATTCAAATCACGTCCCCTATAACTGTTCATTACAATATTCAAGGATTAATAATAAAAACAGAAATTTGCACATGTTAATCAAATCTTGGCCAATAAAATGTATATTGCTTCCAATATATAATAAGGGATAAAAGAGCAACGAAAAAAAAAATTAAACAAATCTTGCCACACAAAAAACAAATAAAAAAACAAAAGGAGCTAAATAAACACTAAATATAGAGGTTTATGTTCACTAGCAACTCATAGCTTGCACCTCCTTTGTTGAAAGATAATTAATGGTCATGGTGCAGTTTATTTCGGTGGACTTCTTCTTCTTCATCACAAACATCAATACAAGTTTCCCACTAAACTCGGCATGGCTATTCAGGGTCAAAAACCCAGCACTCAACTCACTTCCAAGACTGGTATTGCTTGGCAGTGCATTTGAATTCACGTTAACAGTGACACTAACTTTTTTGGTTGAACGTAGCCCAGGCAGCTTTACCATTAGGAATAGTGACTTGCCCCACTGTTACACCTTGGAACATGAACGTGTCATTGGTGCTATTTGTAGGGAATTTAACCAAACACCCAACCTGTGAGAAATAAAAAATAGAGAAAACACACGCCAAAGAAAAAATAATCATACGCACAAGACAGTATTTACATTGTTCGGTAATTTGCCTACGTCCACGAAGTTGCGGGGATATTACCATTATTAGGGAAGAATACAAAGTACAACTTGCGGTTACAATATTTTCTCCCTATATATAAAAACACGGCAACAACACCACACTAAAAACCCCTAATTATAAAAGGCAGTTCCACAATGGGCTAAACGGGCAAAAAAAAAAAAATTTTCCCGGGGCCCAAACCTCCGCTCCATGGACTAAGCCTCAGTAAATCTCCCATTAAAAACCACGCAATATTATTCGGGTCGGGTCGTCGAATCGGATCAAACAAAACTAGGCTTCACAAAACCCAACACTATCATATTCATAGGGACCAAAGTTTGTGATCTTCACTCTAACTTGGGTTGTGAAGTTCATATCAAAGGCAGGAGATGTTTGGGTGGTGCTAGTGTTCACGTTATAGAACGTGACCATAGTCATACCCAGCGTGACCTTAGGGGTCCTAAAACGCACCCATCACAATGAATGAAACACCAAGCTGACTATGATTCGAAACACAACAAAAGCAGCAATATTTATGGCTAACTTGATCCTGTTCTTTCGGCGGATGAACTCTTTGGAATCAAAAGTGGGTGTGGCTAATTCTTCATCTGCCTTGGGGTATAAGTGCTGGTTCGTATTCTCTGCCATTGCATGTAGTGGCTAGAAAACTGTTTTGTTTCCTTATTCTAGTTCCTATTTTCAGTGTTTTGAAAGGAATTTAGATGGTAATTAAAGGAATTGTTTGTGGAAATTAAAGTGAGTAATATCTGCTCTATATATATATATATAGTGTTTGGAGTTGATAAAAAAAAAAAAAAAAAGAGTGTTTGGACAATTAATTTAACTGATATAGATAGAGTGAATGGTGAAAAGTTATGTAGGGCTGTAAATGAACAAAGTCATTCATGAACAACTTGAGTTTAGCTCGATAAAAAGCTGGTTTATGTTTATTTGTTTATAAATAAGCCAAGCTTGAACCTTAATTTTAGGCTTGTTTAATGAACAAGCCAAGCCCAAGCAACAAAATTTGTTCATGAACAAGCTCATGAGCTATAAAACTGTTTTGTTTCCTTATTCTAGTTCCTATTTTCAGTGTTTTGAAAGGAATTTAGATGGTAATTAAAGGAATTGTTTGTAGAAATTGAAGTGAGTAATATCTGCTATATATATAAAGTGTTTGGAGTTGATAAAAAAAAAAAAAAGTGTTTGGACAATTAATTTAACTGATAGAGAGAGTGAATGGTGGGACGAACGTGACATAATGAGGGAGAGTTTTCTTCAACCACCAAACGCGGCTCAAGTGGAATTTTTGACTTCCAAATGGTCTCTTGCATCCGGGAGAATAATATAATATAATTTTTCTTTTTGAGAAAGAGTTTTAACCTATGGCATCCAGATCTGACTTTACCAGTTGAGCTAACTAGAACCCACAATATAATATAATATAATATAATATAATATAATATATATATATATATATATATATATATATGTTTAAGTTAGGGACGGAGCCAGGACTTAGAGTTACGGGAGGCAATTCTACTTCTAGCTATGTGCGGCGGTTTTGGACTTGGAGTCTCTTGCTTTACTACAAAGAATTTAAAAAAAAAAAATTTAAATGGTCAAGTTGTTTGTTTTGGGTAAAATAGATTGATTGTGCTTAATTTTTTTAGTTTTATTATTGGTAATTTTTGTTGTTGGGCTAATTTTTTTGGGCTTGTATATTTTGTTTTAGATTTAATCTATTAATTTTATGTCCTTTAAAAGGTGAAAAAAGCTAAAATTACAATTTTTTATTATAAATTACTAATATAGTGAGTGGTTATTGATAAATAAAAAGTGATGTAAATGTACAAATTAATAAGAATTTGCTACCTTAATAGTTTGTATAAACGTTGTAAAAACGTTTGTGGCTATAACATTACTCTCAAAAAAATTGATGGCATTATTAAGGAGGGCAAAGTGTAATTTTATTGAACAAAATTGCTAAAATTAGTATCTATTAATATAGTAACATTTAAAAAAAAAAAATTAGGGGGCCATTGCCCTCCTAGTCCAATAACAGCTCCGTCCATGGTTTAAGTTACGCATTATGTCCTTCTCAAAAAAAAAAAAAGTTACATATTATGTAAGCAATGTTATACCATCTAATAACTTTTTATAGAATTTTTATTTTAAAATTTTAACTATTAAATTACATGTTCTATATGTCCTTAACATTTATACCAATTTTCATGTTAATTGGTTGTTATTTATCATTCGATCTATAAACTCATTTTTTATTCGTTATTTTAAACTATAAAAATTTAAATTTAAATTTAAATAATTTTTATACATTATTTTTATGCATTTTTTACTCACCGTTAAGTTACATGTTTAGTATAAAAGGATAGTTTTAATTCTAAAAGAAAAAAAAAGTAAAGGGAATTCCCACCTGTCTTTCCTTCCGCTGAGTTTTATTTACTACCAAACAACTGAAACAAGTGGAAAGTGTTATGAGCCGATCATGTTTTTTTTTTCACCCCAACTAAACGCACCGACAATCAGTTCGATTTCTATTTTTAAGTCAAGTTTTGAAGTTTGTTGGGTCGACTTCTCTTGTCTTAGCAGACTTAGCGGTCCCTCCCAACCGTAGGATCCAAAACGACATCCAGCCCAATCTTCAGTCGTTTCGTTTCATCTTTAACAGCCGCAAAGTTCTGGTCAAAACTCAAAATAACTAAAAAAAGCAGGCCAGTCTACAGAAAAGTTTTTATTCAAGGTACTTTCTCTCTCTCTCCCTCTTCAATTGCTTTCTCTGTTTCAATCACAGACCATGATTTAGTAAATTGTAATTAATGCAGCTTTTGATATGCACCCAAATTGATTGTGTAAATGTTCTCTCAGCTAATTCAACTATTCAAGCCATTTAGGCTTGCCCATTACCAAAAAAAAGTAAACAAGGAAGGGTAACTATTCCACTCCCTTTTCATAAGACATTTCTTTTTTTGAGAAACTTTTATAAGACATTTCAAAAAAACTAATATCAACTGATAGTGTAGTGGATTGAATATGTGACAACTGGATTACGTCACGTCCAAACCAATTAGCACACCACCTAAATAGGGGTTAATTGTCATTAAATGGTTTCAGCTTCTTCTTTTTTTTCTTTTTCTTTTGTTTTTTTAGCCCGTTAAGCTAAATTTGCAAACATATTATTATTTATGTGACCACATTTGGAACTTAGAGACCCTTGTTCCATAGAGAAAATTATGAGATGATATTTTTTGTTTTCTAAGTTTCTAGTGGAACTCGAGCTCTTCACATTGGAAGACCTGAGTTCCAATAGTGACCATGTAACTAATCTGTTTCAATTTTGGTCCCATAACTAATATGTAAATCCTCTTGTTTTATGTTCATAGACATAGATAGTTACAGTTTTCTTCCATTGCATTGTTAGAAAGGTGGAAATAAAGATAGGAAGTGCTGCCACTGAGTTCTTGCACCGATACGGTTATCCCTCCCATTGTAATAGTTTAAAAAACTCACCGAGTGCATGTATAACTTGCCAATAATTTAGAAAATAAAACAGAATGAAAAGTGTACATTTGGGGAGTTTCCACTCTCCATGGTTATTAATGACAGAATGATTTCCTTGTTTTATTTACTCTTATGTTTTTTATGCTTTTTGAGAAATTGGGTGAGTGTATATGTTAAGATCAAAGAGAGTTGTAGCTGGATTTGAGGTCAGCTGGGCCTCCAAAGAAGAAGAGAGAATTCGAAAAGATTTAGAGAATTAGAGAGAAACTACAATGAGTTCATTCTTATTGCCTAACTCAATACAACAGTAATGCCCCTTTTTATACATTCCTCAATCAATCCTATTCTAACTGATAACCAACTGTCATAACCACCTACAGCTGGCAGCTAGCTGCACTAACCACCAGAAACAGATTTCTAGATTGCATCAGCAAAACAATACAATCTACTAGCTTACATCAGCAATACAATTTACAATACTAACAATATATTGTGCCACCAATTATCTAAAAAGTTTATCGTGTCAAATGGTTTTGGTCTTAGTTTCATGTTTCCTTTACTGTTGACAATAATATGTATCCTTAGAAACCTGCAATCAGAAAGCCTTTTAAAGTCTCAGTGATTCTTTGATATATATGTACTGTACATATGTGGTTCCTTAATCTTTATTACTTCCCCAACTTCTAAGGTCAGGACTTAGAGTGCAATGGTAAGTGCTTTCCACCAAAAGTGACAGGTCATGGTTCAAGTGTGGCAATTGCCTCTAAAAAAAAAAGGAAATTGGATTTAAGGCTTCCTACCAATCATCTCTCCTAGACTCAGCAAAAGTAGGAGTTTTTTGCTCTAAGTCTGACCTTTTACTTTCATGACTTTGCAGATAATTTTGTGAGTGCTTGTATGAGAAAAATAGCTTTCGAATCCATTGGCACCATGGTATTTAATATCCTGTTACTTTGAATTTAGATTTCTATATGGTCTAATTCTTCGTAGGTGATGATAGCATATTGTTTAAAAGGGATTTACAGTTGTCTTATGTCTTTTGGTGTTTATTCTGGGTTTCACTGCAGCTATGAATCTTGGCTTCCAGTGGGGAATTTGGCATTCAATAACATCACCTTGAGTGTTTTGGAATGCTAGATTTTGAAAAGGGCAAGCCATGGAAGATCCTTATTCTGTCAGTAGTCCCAGAAGAATTCTCAGTCTGTCAAAGAAGAGAAGGGCAACTGTCTCCTTTTTGGATGCAGATGAGAGGACTTCTGGGTTTGGAGTGTCTGGAGAGCATGGTCCCAAGCCATCAGAAGTCTATGGGTTTGTTGGTTCCATAACAACTGTCATCGCTACAGGTCCAATTCATTGGTTATGCTTTTACTTCATTTTAGACTTGATTTAGCCAAAGTTGCTTAGTTATCTATTTCCTTTGGGTCTTGAAACTCTTAATTGAGGTTATTGATTTTGATTAATTTGTAGGGAATAGTGAATGCCTTTTAAAAAAAAAAAATGCATTTCACACTGAAATGTTTCTGGAATTTGCCTGAAAAAAAGTCAAAATGTTTCAATCAATATATATGATGTTATCTTTGAATTCATCTTTACCTTATTCTGTTGTCTGGATAACTAAGCCTTACTCTAAACAATGGTGGGTCTTTCTTTGTCATGCTGACATAGAGATGTATCTTTATATCTCTGGCATGCTGTGACTGCTGCACTTTCTATGCGTATATATATAATTGATTATGACAACATACTGTGGCACAATTGTTCATTCAAGTTTATTCATCTGGCTTTAGTTCTAAGATCTTCGATTTTGATAGTTTCTTATAAGTTAAATCAAAAAGGTTTAGGAAGTCAAGTGAAGAATATTTACATTGGTGAATGATTTTGTATATCTAGAAGCAGTAAGTGCAGTGACATCAACCTTATTCTATAGATTTTTTGCCAATAGCTGTTATATATATGATATGCTGGGCTACCTGTTGTTTGGCAATATAAGTGCTCCCCCCCCCCACCCTAATGGCAAGGGCGCGTGATAAGAGATTTTAACCAAATTTTTATGATTTGCTTGCGTCACTAGGGATCTGTTAATTTCTCATACACCTCTATTGCTGTGAGCAGTTATTTTCTTGGTATGGGCATATGTTCCAGAGGATTGGCTACATTCCATTGGAATTTCCTACTATCCCAGCAGGTATTTAAAATTGGTTTCTACGTTATACTTTTAAATTTGATCAGTTCAGAATTCTTCTATGCCTTAACATTTCCAATTGTAAATTTTTTTTAAATCTGGTGACATTTGTTGAATTTGGACCTAATTTTTTTTTTTAACTTCTGAAAGCCAATGAGCTTTGGGTCAAATGACATTTCCTGCCCTTGTAAAAGAAAGGTGGAGGGTGAAGTCTTATATTAAAGAACTACTGGGTAGGCGAAAGAAAGGAAAAAAGGAACTTCTGAAAAAAAAAAAAAAAAAAAAAACGAGCAGTCTAAATCTGAAATATTGACAAGTTTGTGTTTAAAACAAGAACATCTACCAAATGTATGAATTAAAAGTTTTTAAGTTAATGTAAAACACAACACCAAGACACTGCATATAATATATTAATAATAAGGATTACAACCACACAAAGTCTCACAAATGTAATACTCAACGGTGTTCTTGCACTAACATATTAGACTAAGTTTTGTCTTTTAATTCTCACAAATCCACAAAAGCAACGCCCCAATTCTACTTATAGTAACTGATACACCTCCATACTTCTTCTTTTTTATCAATGTAGGACTACACTCTTAATTGAATTAACATACCTCTTTATTATTTTTATAATCAATGTTGGATTCTAAAACAACCAAGGAAACCTCTAAACTTCTCCCCTCATGGGTTGGACTTAACTATATAATTATTTCCATAATTCTCTCTAAAATGGATTGGTAGGTTAAATTATTTGCACTTTTTAAGTTGTGAGATCAACCTTATCTGTTTCAGGCATTGGGCATTGACAGTGCCAGCTTATTTTATGGTGACTGTAGTATTAGCATTGGGATTTTACATTGGCCTTAACTTCATGTCGACTCCTTCCCCAACTTCCTTAAACATAATTTTTGGTAAGCCTTAAACTGGCCTCCATTATGATGCATTTTAAGATCTTCTTGAAGTTTAGGAAGATTGGAAACTGTGTGTGTGTATCTTTGAACTCTGTGTTAATCTTGTGCTTGTCACATCTCCAGATGAATTCAGTAGAGAACCATTGAGCTCTGTTCCTTCAGTGGATGGTGATGAGCAGCCCATTGAGTCCATATCCGATATTGGCATCAATAAAATTAATTATCTCATGTTTAATAATGTAAATTGACAATCCGCATTAAGGTATGACTTTCCTGCACCTACATTACATAATGTTATTGAATAGAATAGATTGCCATGAGACTTGACTTGTAACTCAACTGGTTAGCACCTCCGGGTGTTTTCACTGGAAACATCTAGGGTTCAAATCCCCTCTCCCGTTGTAATATTGAATTAGTAAAAAAAAAAATTATTGAATAGCATAGATTATTGTGATTTTATTCTACTGGTTGTTTCAATAAACTGTCATGAAATGTATGGTGGTGTCAATTCAAATTCGGGGGTGATTCTTGCTATGAAAAATGGGATCAGAGATCCCATGGTGGATGACATTTTGAATTTTTTTTTAAAGCTTTTGTTAATGTTAACTGGTGAAAGTGTTAGGACAAGGCTGACTCTACCTTTATCCAACTTAGGAAATTGTCTATGGTTCCCACGTAGAAGAAGGCCAATAATTTTGGTCATATAGAAATATCTCATACTCGTTGACTTTTTTTTTTAAAAAAAAAAGAAAAAAGAAAATGCTTTATAAAAAATATAAAAAAATGTCATACTCAGTGCACAAAGCTCCCGCTTTTTGCGGGTTCTAGGAGAGATTATGGTTGGCAGCCTTACTCTCAATTTACCAAAGATAGTTTACTCTGTATAGCTACTAGATCCTCATATCTTATTGGCCACCATGTCTAGTTTTTATCTTCCAAGACACGACAACGTAGCTTCAATATTATTAGCAGTATCATAGACTGCCTTATATCCATATCTGGAGTAAAGAACTCCATTAGGATTTTGCCAATCTTGTTGGACTTTGTGGAGTCTAGTTATGTTTGATCCGGTTGACGACCTGACCCGACCCAAAATAATGTTGCGTGGTTTTTAATAGGAGATTTTCTGAGGCTTAGTTCATAGAGCGGAGGCTTGGGCCGATAGGCCCAAGCCGGAGGCCCGTTTTGTAGCCCATTGTGAATCTTGTGCGCAGGATATAGAAACCATTTTTGGTGATTAGGGTTTTGTTGTTGTTGTTGTCGTCTTGAGAGTGTGTGAAACACTGTAGCCGCACTTTGTATTTTTCCCGATAATAGTGAAATCTCTACAACTCCATAGACGTAGGCAAATTGCCGAACCACATAAATATTGTTTTGTGCATGTGATTGTTTTTCTTTGACGTGTGTTTTCTCTATTTTTTTTGTTTCTCACAAGTTGGGAATTTTGGGTTAATTCCCTTTAAATCCAACCACCAAGAAATTCTACTCCCATCTCCCACTGCAAACCTTAAGAAAGATCTTGCTTTAATTCTTAGCTTAAGCAATTTTCTTTATCCCCATGTGCAGTTTTGTGGAACTTTTACACTCCAGACACTCTTTCCTTTCTACAGTTTCTCCCTAACCCCAAGCTACCATAATGGAATCAGCTTGGACAAAGAGGTTCCACGTATGCTTTACAATGACTGCCTCTTTCCAATCCTCTATCTTTTCAAGGCCTAATTCCGTTCACCTTAGCCCTTACACCATTCCACAATAACAATTAAGTTTCTGCTCTATCATGGTGATAACCTTCTTGGGGAGGACAAAAAGGCTTGTCAAGTAGACTCAAATGCTTCATAAGATTGAGGATAATAGCCTTCTAGCAAAGGACAGGTTCTTTAAAGTCCAAGAATTATCTAGATGTGATTTAATTTAGCAGTGGTTTCAGCAAACAACTTACTTGGGATTAAGGGAACAGCCAGGTACCTCATTGGCTAAGAATCTGATTTTAAATAGCTTGGGTAACCCCTGCGTCAAATATTTCACTCTTTCTTGGATTAGCAAGAAGTCCTAATAAGTCCAAGTCTTATAAATTGTAATACCTTCCTGATAACGTTAATAGTGCCTAGATCAGCAGAGCAAAACAATAGGTCATCTGCGAAATCTGGATGAATGAGATGAAAACTTGCACATTTAGGAGGATACTTGAAGGACTTAGCATCATTTATTGCATATTGTGTCAATCTAGAAAATACTTCCATTGCCAATTTATATAGGCAGACAAATGATCCTTCTGTCTTAATCCCATCTTTTTCATTTTGTCAAAAATAGCCAGCTAGGCTACCATTAACAACCCACTGGAATGTAGGGGAAGTAAGGCATGTCCAGACCCACGGCACAAACATTGGTGGAGCCTTAACAGCAACAAAACACTATAGACTAAATTACCAACCAAGTCATATGCTTTCATTAAATCTGCTTTTATATCACACCTGGCCTAGCCCTTATCCTTATCATAATCCATCACAATTCCTTGAGCAAACAACACATTTTCTGCAATGCTAATCCAAAACTATGAAGTTGAACAATGGATTGGATTAGGTAAGGAGTTCCTCACAGCGTGGCTCGTGTATATGCTCAAGACAAATGCTACGATAATGCCAAAAAACTTATAGAGAATACCATTCCACATATGTCCCCCATGTTTGCGTCTCGGTGTGCATGACACCCATCCACTCGGAATGTTGCTAGCACATGCTAGAGCACCAGAAACAGAGTGATGTTGGTGTTGTGTACATAAATGTGGAACTCTACCGATGTGTTGATACACACCAAACACAAAAATTTGTCTAGTTTTTTATTGGAAAATAAGTTGATATGTAGTCAAATCTTTGCCACAAAACAATGTAAAGGAGTAATACAGTATTGTGAGATCTAGATGATGAGCAGAGAAATAAAATGTGTACATACTTTAAGTTACATTGGAATTCTAGGTACATTCTAACCCTAACTCTTTGATGACTCAATATTTTCAAACAACTAAAAACAAAAACACATTTTTTTTATTCCATCCCACCCCCAATCAAAACAAAACCACTAATATTATCCCAGACCCATCCATATTACTCTTGATGCATGCATGGTATCATGGGACACGCATTCCTAAAACTAAACTGAATGCTAGGGGTATGCAAAAAATTGAGGAACCGAAAAAACCGCTTCAAATCAACTGAAATGCTGCAAATTTTCGGTTTAGTTTGGTTTTATTATATAAAAAACCAAAAATTTCGGTTCGGTTTTCAATGGCAAATTTGAATGCACCAAACCGACCAAACTGAACCGAAATATATTATTATATTGTATTATTATATTAAATATATAATATAAAGTTTGTAAATATTTAAGCTTTGGGCCTCTGACCTCTGTTATTATATATGCTTTGTGTTGGGCCTCCCTTGGTTTATATATACGTTGGGCCTCCTTTTTTGGTTTATATGATCAAACAGATCAGTCATCAAACTAATCCAGCCCTAGCTTAATGGCTTTTCTACGTTTTCATTTTATCTTTTTAAAAATAGCATTTTAAAACCCATTAGATTAATTAACTATAATTAAACTAAGTAAATATCTAATTAAACTAATTAGACTATAAAAACAAAAGTTAGAAACCCTACCCTACATACCCCACACTTTTCACTCTCACACTTTCCACTCTCACATTTAGATAGCCTCCACTCCACACTCCCTCTCACGCCAAATTTGCCTCTGCCACCTCCTCCACACGCCACCCTCCCCACACCACCCTCTCTTCTCATTTCGTGATCGTGTGCGACGAAAATGGCAACAGCAGCAAGGTCTCCACCATCGTTGCCACTCCAAGACAATGTTGACGCCGAGCGCCACCTCCGGGAAGCCAAGGACCGTCTTCGTGAAGCCATAGAGGAGCTCCATATCCGCTTGATCATCGACTTCTCATCTCAAGACTCACGATGAGTCTCTTTTGAAAATCTCGATACCCTCTCTTTGTTTTGTGTTTTGGGTTTTGTTTAATACTGAAGGCGAAAATGGGTAACTAACCATAATTTTCCAACTATATAGTTAGTAGCTCGGTTCCCAAACTATATTATTTACTAGTATCTCGAGTCTAAAAGACTCAATTTTAGCCTATAAATTTAGTCTCAAAGACTCGATTTCCATGGTACGATGTGGCATTTTTTTCCTACCTGGAAATTGAGTCTCTAAGGCTCGATTTATAAACCAAAAAAATTTTAAGTCTCAAGTCTCTTGTACAAGTCGAAATACACAAAAAAAAAATTTAAGAAATCCAGAAACACAACAATCGGATCAAAGGGAGAAAGAATCTAGAGACTCATATCAAATAGGAGAGGTGAGACTCGGATCGGATAGGAGAGGCAATCTGGGTCGCACGTTTGCTGGGTCGGGTCGCGCTGCCCAAGTCGCGTGCTGCCTAGCCCGGGTCGCGCACAACCGCGACACGGGTTCTTCTTCTTTTTTTTTTTTTTTTTTTTTCTTCTTCTCTGGGTTTTTCTCTGATGTTTATAAGGGTTATAAATCAAGTCTCTAAGACTCGATTTCCATGTGGTCGCCACATTGGACATGATTAGACCATGAAAATCGAGTCTCCGAGACTCGATTTATAGGCCAAAATCATGTCTTATAGACTCGAAATGCTAGTAAATAATATAGTTTGGGAACCAGGACTACTAACTATATAGTTGGAAAATTATGGTTAAATTCCCATTTTCACCAATATCGAATCAATCAATAAAGTTAGGGCTTTGAAAATAGTGAATCAAGATCAAGATGTTTATTTTTTTTCAAGTTTTATATGCAAATAAAGTTAGGGTTTTGAAAAAATTGATAACCCATGTGCTTGGCTGAATCACTATTTTGTAGTAACAACATACTAAATATTGCATTTAAAAAAAAAAAAAAAAAAAACCCAAGGCCCAAACTCAAGCCGCAAAAACCGAACACCAATCAGAAAACCGACCGAAGCCGAAACCAATTGAGTTCCGACTGTTTCAGTCAATTTTGGTTAAGAACTTTGCAAACCGAAAATTTCGGTTTCGGGTGGCTAGATATAAAAAAAACCAACCGAATCAAACCGATTACAGCCCATTGAATGCTTTTATTTCTTTTACATTTAACAACACCTATCTTGTTGCGCACCTTGCATGATTGAACTGGTTAGTTAAGCTTATTCTTTTAGGTTATGCTCTTGTAGTTGTTTGAGTACACTGCTTGTGTACAAAGAATGCTATGTAATTACTTTAATTCACATAAACGCTTTTCTTACTTATTCAAAAAAGAAAGAAAAGAAAACATTGAACTACACTACACAGGATAGTGAGAATTAGGTACCCTCTTTTGATAGACGTTGTGGGGTGCTTATTTTCTTTCTCATGTGTAACGATATCTCCTTATTTGTATTCTAGTTCGAGACATGATTTTACTTAATTTCGGTTAGAGGACCTTATGACCATCAAAAACAATAATTATGGCTGAAACCATTTAAAATAGGTGGCCAATCATACCTTAGAATCCTTAGTCAAAGTTTGTATGGACAAAATGATTATTTTATCAATAAGCCAAGAGTAAATGGAAAAGTCTAGGACCACATGATTTTTTACAACTTCTTGCCACAATTGTGACGTGGCAAAGTGTGATTGATAAAGAAAAAATAGTGGGTTCATATGTAAGTGATAGTTAACCACTCATCATAATGTCACGTTAGAGTTGTGGCAAAAAAGTTGTGGAATAATTTGTGATCCTAGAATTACTCAAAGTAAATATACCTTAAGAGAGTGCCAGTTTCTTATACCTCAATTGTGGTTGGTGTGGTTTTCCCTAACAAACATAAATATAAAAAACCAATGAAATTGGCCATGAAAGAATCAATCAACTGAGGTCTAAAATCTAACATTTAGGTTGGCATATTTTGTCCCAAGCTTTAAGGGCCACGAACTGCCTTGATTGGGAATGTTGAAAAATAACATAGAAGAAAGGAGGTGAGTCTTGTGCAAATGACTTGATAAAGGTGCTCCTGCCTGCCCAATAAGACTGTTTCTCGTCCACCCACTCAATTTAGCTTCCATCTTTTCCTCTAATTATTTAAACTTAACAGTTTTGAGATTAGATTGAAACAAAGGAGAGCCCAGGTATTTTAAATCAGTAGGAACTGTTACCCACTCCTCAGTTATCTCAGTGCTCTTGCTCACATTTTTAGACATGCACACCCAAAAAAAAGACTACCTCTTTACTGAATTTCTGCCCAGACCAACTGCAAAAGTTATCTTAACATGCCATTAAAGCTTCAATTTCTGCTCTTTTAATCCAACAAAACAACAGATCACCAGCATCAATTAAGTAAGTTATATATTTGTTTAACTTGTAAAAGTGTTAGGATATGACTCCTGATTTGGACCACATGCCAATTCTAAGTGAGCTATTTTCATTTTTCAGATATACCCTTAAGATGGGCTTTCAGAGTCTTTTTTTTCTAAACTAGTAAAGTCTCCACAATGCTGTTTTCCCATTATGTTTAGGATTACCTGATCTTACCTATTATGTTTTTCTAACTTCTCGTTTACTTCCTCACAGAACTTATTGATAACTATGATCTACAGTTATCAAATTCAACGAATAGGAGAAATATTGGGAAGTAATTTTTAATTTCTTTTTGTAAGCTTCTTGCAACAGCCCATTTCTGTGGTTTCTTTAAGTTTATGAGGGACTATTGAAGAGGCTTTTATTGGGTTGAAACAGGTTTCATAAATACTCTATTAGCGGAAGCAAATAAATTTCCAAGAGACTCGTGATTCAATGGCTGATCTCCTTAAATGAGAACTTATGTTCAAATCTCCTTCCCATTAATTGTAAATTTAAGGAGGGAAAAACTCTTAATTGACCTGGAAAAGCTAGGTTCAAATATATTAATAGTGGGAACAAATCAATTGCGTAAAGACTTGGCTTACCTCCAATGCTCTTGTGCACTAGTGATACATGGGCACAACAGTGTCTTAAAATGGCCACATATCAACCTAGTGTCCTGTCCAATACACATGAGCGCTGGGTTGAGGGCTTAACTCGCATAGGAAACATAGGCGAGTTATTAGGGACGGTGTTGCACCAAATCGAGATCTACCCCAGGAGCTTGATTTATTGGCACTATAATATTTTGAAATTACTGTCTTTATTCTTCAAAATCCAAGTTTAAATTCAAAAATTTCACATTCTGTCCGATTTTGTTGTAAGATCACTAGCATTAATAGTTGTATAAAAGAAAAAGTACCACATTTAGCCAATTAAGCCCAAAATTTCCAAACAATATGCCATGCAAAGTTATGTAAAATACATAGTTGCTATAGTAACCATGTAAATTTATATGCCATTATTTATTTTACATTTAATTTTTTTTTTCTTTCTTTACATGTCCCAAGGATGAAGGAAGAGAGTGGATGGTAATTATTGTGTGTGAAGAAATACAAAAATTAAAAAAAATAAATAAAGAAAACATTTAAATGAAATATAGTGTAAAATAGATAATTTGATGTGAGATTTTTTGAAAAGTGAGTATGTAAGATAAAAAAAAGTATGTTTTATGCTAAAATAGACCAAAAAAAATATTTGGACGATGAGCTTATGTGAATGCTTTTAGAGCCAAATGGATACAAAGTTTTCACATTCTGCTCCACTTTGCTCAAAATTGTGTGGAAAAAAAAGTTATAATAGATCATAAGGAAAACGGCCTAATAGAGAGGAAAAAAAAAACAAATAGAAAGGCAGCCTAATCCCAAATGCAACGTACACAAGATTTTCACAATAAATCATAAAGGGGTAAGTTGTTAATGGTTGTTTTTACTTTTAATGGATAAAAAATAATTTAAGTGGTGGATTCAAATTAGAACCAATAACAACTTATTACTTAGGATTTGTTGTGAAAGTATTGTGAAAATATTGTGTACATAATACATAACACTTCTCTTAATTATTATAAAAATAAATAAAAATGCGAAAATACCACTGTAAGTTTCTTTAAAAAACCTTCTCTCCTCCCCCGTGTATGTATGTTAAAAATACTTAGTATTTTAAAAAAAAAAAAAAAAAAAATCTAGAATCCCCCCTAAATGATATGTAATAGTTATACCCACTTAAATAAAAATGGTTCCTAAGACTCAAATGAAAATGATAAATATCTATGTTTTTATTTATTTATTTTTTGTTTATACTTTTTTTTTTTTTAGAGAGTTTCAAAATACAAATTAACTTGCCTTTTAGATTTCTTAACCACCCTTCCAAAAAAAAAGCCTTTTGGTTACTTATAAAAAAAATATTTGTAAATGGAATTTACAACGTGTATTTAAGGACAATTTGGAGTATTTAAAGGAGCTTGTAATGGATATTTATTACAATGGTGGAAATTATTGTTGGAACATGGCAAAGAGAAATTGACAGGTACCAATAATTGCCCGCCACACGGCGTTATCTTTCCATATGTATCATTATTTTATGCAGTGTCAGAAGGACACGTGTTACCATTGTGTGTATCCCCCAGTTGGAGGATCCAACTTTTATAAGATATTATAGATTGATTTTACCCAATTTTACATTACAAAAATGAAACCAGACGATACTAAGAAATTTTTCACAAAATTAGCCAACACCTAAATATACTAACTCCCTTTATTTCCAAATAGTGGAGAATTTTGCCGCTCTCCCCTATGGATATAGTCACACTACCAAATCATATAAAATCTGTGTGTTAATTTTCACTTTTTTCTTTTAATTTTTCACTAAAATTGCTAAAATCACAAATTTCCCACAAAATCCAAGAAGTACTTTTCAAATTCTTACCTTCAACGAAATCAGGTTTTTTCCATATTTCCCTTTCAAACACCCTGCAAACACAAACAATCTTTATTTGAGACCAGCTTTGCAAGCATTGCTAAGTTGAGATCCTTAAACCTCTTCATTAAACCCAAGACCCTAAGTTGATTTAGTGTTATCGTAATGTAATTTCAGGGTTTAGGGTTGGTAAACTATATCATAACATTGTCCAATTTTAATCCCAATCAATCCATTCATATAAGAGTATCAATAAGAGTAAACCCTTTCTTTTGAATTGTGCACGCACTCAGCTCATATAAGTCATTTAGTCTGAAATTTATATGTGACTCTTGGTGTCTTAGAGTTTACCACGATGGGCAATTGTAATTGAGTAGATTTGTTAAGTTTTTGGTGTCTTAGAGCTGTAATTGAAAATTGAGACAAAGACTGCAAAATTGCATCAAGAACTGCTCCAGAAAGATGCTACCTTTCTAGCTTGACTACATTCAATTGATCAAGTTTCACTAAAGCTTAACTGCAGGCTCGACACCACTCAACCGATCAAGCCTTAGGGTATTGAACTCCAAATTTAGGCCCAGTTTGACTAAGAACTTGGAAATTGTGCCCTACATGTCCAAAACATATAAAAGGTTTTTTTTTTTTTTTTTTTTTTTGCCATTTAACATGTTTTTAGGAACTATTAACATGTTTCCTATACATTTTTGTAAACTAGCATCTCAAGTTTTTAAGACTCGAGTTCAGTGAATAAACTCGAGTCTTTAAGACTCAAGTTTCATGTGTTGACAACACTGACGTGGAATTTTTAATCCACATCCAAAACAAATAAAAGGCGCTTGACCTAACTTGAGATTAGATGTGAAATTGATGTTTTTGATGTGCGTGTAAGGGTTTGTGCCAAGTGAGAGTCTCTGTCACCAACAAATTGAAGATATGAAGATTGGTGATCATTTGGAAGTTGCAGTAAGCCCGTAACTAACAACACAGTCAAGTTTCCATTGTGTAAACCTTCAAGTTGTTACTTGAAGTCACAGACTAGAGTGTTCGTGTGAAGAAATACATTGTGGAAGAGTTCAATTGAGTTGAAGTTTTGTTGGGTCACAACTATAAGTTGAGGTAGTAAATTAGGATTGGGTAATTCTATTTTTAAAACTTCAATGCCATTAGTGGATTCTTCCATTAAAGGTAAGCGTCAAACCTCCAAAGATTTTTCCCGTTAAGGTTTTGCATTTCATAACCATATTGTTGTATCCTTTATATCATGGCAATTTATATTGCAATATTGGTTATGTGCATTGATTAATCAAATATTAATACAAGAGAATAATTGATTAATTAATTAATTAATTAATTAATTTAATTGGGATAATTTGATTAAAATCAATGAACCATGGCCTAAAAATCTAACATTTAGCCCTCATTTGGGAGAAGGGAAATGAATGGAATGGAAATGAATGAAAGTGATAATTTTAGAATATTCTTCCCTTCCCTTGTTTGGGAGCTTTAATGGGGGAAATGTAAAGTTCATTACCTTGTTTAAGAGTTTAAATGGGAGAGAATGGAATAGATATAGGAAATACTGATTCCTTTTTATTCATTATAACCTCAAATTTTCATTCCTCCCAAAATTTGGAGGAATTGAAGGGAATGCAATTAAATTTATTGAATTTTATACTAAAACTCCCAAATTACTCCTATATATTTAATCCTTAATTTTAAAATAGAATTCTAATAGTAATATTGCCATAAAATGATTGCATTCAATTCTCTCTTTGTTACTCCCAAACAAGGCTACTTATTATTTTCCATTTTGTTTCATTCTTTTCCATTCCTTTATTTTAAAACATCTAAACAAATTTACTTAATTCAATTTCATTCATTTCTTTTCTATTCCTTTCTATTACTTAAATACATTCCATTTCATTTCTTTCTTTTATGATCATTTCATTTCATTCCCTTATGAACTCTCAAACGAAGCCTTAGGAGGACAGATTTTGTCCCAAGCTTTAAGGGCCACAAACTTGCCTTGTATTCCACCTGAATCCACATAATGTCATGCTTTGAGCAGACTTGATTGGAATTTGGAAAATGACATACCATAAGGAGGTGAGTCTTAAGCAACTAACTTGATAAGGGTGCTCCTACTTGCCCAAGAAATACCATTTCTCCTCCACCCACTCAATTTAGCTTCCTCCAATTAGTTTAACTCAATAGTTTTATGATTAGATAGAAACAAAGGAGAGCCCAGGTAAATCAATCAGTAGGAATTGTTTACCCACTCCTCATTAAAGAAGAACCTACATTCAAATCGCCTTTCCATCTATTCTAGATTTAGCGCGAAAGGGGGTGGATGGGTGGGGAAGTTAAGAAAAGTAATCTAGAAAATTAGGGTACAAATATATTAATCTTGGGAACAAATTAGACGCAATTTACATCCAATGCTCTTGTGCACTAGAAGAGACATGGACACTTAAATGGCCACGTCAGCTCGGTGTCCTGTCCGGTGCACAATAGGCACTAGATTGAATGCTTAACTCATGTAGGAAACATAGGCACAAGTTGAATTCCTCTCCCCCCCCCCCCCCCCCAACCTGAAAATTCAACACCACAACAATGCAAACATAAAGCCTGGTTATCCACTGCACAAAAAAAGGAAGATTTGGCTAGGGAAATCTGCAAATTGAGTGGTAATAAGTTGGTTAGACTCGGATTGAGGCTCAAGTCAACCCTCAACCTTTTTTGATAAGTAATGTAAAATATTATAATAAAGTAGCCAAGTACATTGGAGATGTACTGTGAGGGCAAAAGTCGAGAACCAAAATTACAACGATCAAGTAAAATAGGAAGGGAGAAAAAAATGAGACAAAGCCACACTCCATTCAAGAAGAGTATGCAAAAAAAAAAAAAAAAAAAAGACCTATTTGGTAATGTTATTCTAGTAATGTTGCTTAAGTGTTGTGGAAATACATACAGGTGAAAAAATATTGTGAAAATACATGTTGTGTTGCTTAAATAATGAAAACTGTTATTTAAATACCCCTACCAAACACCCCCTTAATCTCTAGCATAGACCGTTCAAATCACTCAAAATTTCTAGCATTCCTTTCACACCAAATACATCACATCAAGTAATGCAACACAAACCTCCAAAAGTCTATATTACAATGTCGTCCAAACTTACCGAGTCAAGACTTCAACAACTCAATAACCTTATGTGGCATAAGATCATTAGTAGTAGTGGTGCTAAAAAGCTAAATTGCTATTTTTAGCACCACAAACTTAAAAATTGGGGTTGCATTAGTGGATGCATATCTAAAATTTTTAGCTCTTGAGCTACGATGCATGACCATCTTTGGTTGTGCATTGTAGCTCAAAGCTATTCCAAAATATTAATATTTTATTTATCTTTTCAATTAAATAATATCTACTCTCATCTTCTTTCTCTTGTAGCACTGTAGCCCGAACACATTTCATTCATTTATCCTCTTCAACTCTTCTCCCTTTCTTTTCTTTTTTCCCCCCTCTCTTCCTCCATGGAGAGATTAAAGATTGACAGTGTTGACGATTTTAGTGAGGATCTCGATGCCGAAACAATGAGACTAAGCTCGGCAATGGTTGGGTTTGATGTCGAAACGGTTCATGGGTGGTTTCGGTGAGGATCTCGGTCTCGAAATGGTTGGTACTCTTCTTCCCTCACCTCCTTTTAGATGCTGGGTTCGTGGGTGGGTTGTTGGGGTCGTGGTGTGTGGTTGCTGTGTGGGTCTCTTTGAATTGCATATCCGGGTTTTAAGATTTTTTATTGTGTGTATTTGTGTGCTCTTGGCTTGGGTATCTTGAGGGGTGAGATTTCTGGTTTTTTTTTTTTTTTTTTTTTTTTTCAATTGTTTGCTAGTTTTTTGGCCGAGCTTAAGGCTACTATGATGGTGGTTGTGCCGTGATGTTGCCATGGGTTTTATTTTTGTGGTTGTGGGTTGATTTTGGTGGTTGTGGTAGTGGAGGAGTTGGTTATGGGTAGTCGTAGTGGTGGTGGTTGATCGGTGGTGATTGTTGTTATTTATTAAAGTGGATATATTATTTTATTATGTTTATATTATTTTATTATGTTGAAAGCTAAAATAAAATCAATGATGTTAAGTGTTTTGTAAAGTTAGTAGGTAAAATAGATAAAATAGGTTTTGATAGAGCCAAATAGCTAAAATTATGGCTCCTTTGTTGTGGATGCTCCAACCAATTAATCCCAAACAAGCAAAACATCAAAGACCACAAATCAACACTCAACCCGACCTCTTTGGGTGATGAACGGTTGATTAATGGTGTGTCGAGGAGTTGGAGCTCGACCTAACATTGACATCTAGCCTAGGAGCTCGATGCCGACATTGAGCCCAAAAGCTCAACCTTGACCTTATCTAGATCTAATCCTCCTCGACTAGTCACCATCATCGTCAAGATGAGGTCAAGATTGAGCTTTTTATAGAGCAATGGCCACCAACCGATTGCAAATAAGTTCTTGTAAGAAGACTAAGAGAGAATTAATGTTAAGTGAAAGATCGAAGACAAGAAAAATAAATAAATAAAAAAGAGTGGTGTAAAAGGTTGAGGACAAATGACATTAGATTTAAGGAAATCTCAAAAAATAATTAATGCATGCCACATTTCAAGCATAAATGATCGAATCTTTTTTCGGGTCTAGTGAATGGAAATTTAATTTATTTATTTTGGACCGTTATCACAATTTGAACAAAACAAAACATTTTTTTTTTTTTTATACAAGATAGAATTTCTACTCTAACCTAATCTAAGTGTGTATATGTGTGTGAAGCTCCCTCTTGGAAACTTGAACCCCAACTCTTGCCCCCCACACCCCACAAGCATTTATACTTGTGGAGTGACCACTGCACCAAAGGTGTGCGATGGTAACAAAACATTTTTAATATTGATTCCTTTCACGTTAGTTTCAATAACAATTAAGAAAGTGGCAACAATAAATTAATGAATTTGCCTGATTGTGAATGATACATTGATACGATCTGGAAGCTCATTTTAAATTGTCCTGTACTATACAATTCACTAGAGATTTTGAACAATTAAAGGACTCCCAAATGCAAATAATCGGTTCACTTATATACACTTGAAAACATGAAAATATAGCAATTACCAAAGGATAGGCATAAGTTATCACATTACAATATAAGACATTTAAATCCACCTCCCCACATTAACAGTGCAGCATGAGCAACATCTCATCACATGTGAACTGAGAAAAATCTGAAGATGCAGTGTTTATAGAGGCAAGAACCTGGACGCTCTGATCCCCAGCTCATTAGAAATCCGGCCAATTTGTTGTCCATGGCAATAGTCAAAATTTAAACAGTGTGCTTTGAACTCCTTTCTGGGGTTGTTGATGTTATTCTCAGAATATCAATCTCAACTAATAACTAGATTTTCTTGGTTGCTTTTTTCACTTTTGATCCTGGCCATCTGCGAAGTCAGCAGCTCATGCACTCTAACCTTCAACTGCAGAGAAAAAAAAAAGGTTCTAAATTGAAAGTCACCAGGAAAAATTGGAATCCAAATGTTGAAAAAGAATCTGTCAAGAAATACACAAAAGTGAAGTTTCAAGATACATGGGTTACAGTTAAAATTAGAACAAGAATGTTCTAGAGTTATTATGTAAATACTACAACATCAATATTAACCAAGCCTCAATCCCAAAATTTTCTGGCTCAACTATAAATCCTCATCAAATTCATCAAGTTTGGTTACAAATATTCTTTTTTGCCATTCTTTTGGATGTGAAGTCATATTTTTTGTTACTTTGACGTGTTCTTTTTTATTCCTTGTACTAATGTTATTTTTATCTATCTCTACTTCTTTTTTTTTTTTTCACTCAACTTGATTCAACTCACTATTTTTACTAGTGTACTAATCGTTCTCCTCCGAACATGGCCAAACCACCTCAAGCGACTCTCCCTCATTTTTTCACCAGTAGGGCCACCCCTATCTTAAAATGGAATTCCTCATTTAGAATCCTAGCTTTTCTTGTATTTCAACTTACCCATCTTAACGTTCTCATCTCAGCTTGACTCAATTTATGAATATGTTGCTTCCTAACAGCCCAACATTCAGTACCATTGAATATAACTGGTCTTATAATAGTTCTATAAAATTTTCCCTTTAATTTAATAGATATTCTATGATCACACAAACTTTTAACGCGCTTCCCCACTTTATGCACTCCACTCTTATCTTATGATTTACATCATCTTCAATATTTCCATCTTTATGAATTATTGATCCAAGATATCAAGAGCTCTTGCCCTTTAGTATCTCTTGACCATAGAATCTTTCCTCTTGATTTCTTTTATAGGTAAAAATAACTTTATTGAGATGAGACTACCTTGTGAAAATAGTCAAGAAGTAGCCTAAAGAATTATAATTGGAAAAATATCTACATATGGATCGAGTCTATAAAGGAATGAACAAAGTTATTATTTGCAAGACCCAATACAAAAGACCACTCATTAAGAGAACTAATGAAGAATGCTTGCAATTGAGTTGAAGTGCATTCTACATCTTCAAAAGTAAGCAGATGAAAAGTGGCATACATAAACTAAGCAATGATTCACAATGTAAAGCACTCCACATCTTCTTATACTATGTAAATGATTCTATAAATTCACACATAAACTAAGAAAAACTAGCACACATAAAAATCAGGTTACTTTGTGTATAGTCCCAAAAATTCACGATACCTATGAATGGAGAAGAAAATATAAGAAACAAATGGTGTTACATTTACATTTCTGCACTACCTATAGAATACAAAAGGCAATTAAAAGATCTTTTTGCAAAATGAAAATGCTCATAAATTCAAATTCAATCATAAGAAATCAGATCAAGACTATTTTTAGGGCCTAAATTTTCAAAAAAATGTTTTTTTATAGGTAAATTTTCATAAAATTGCTACCTCGTTGAGACCTGCTTCACTCATTATAGATACATGGATAGCTCCATCAGGTCCCAATTTCCGGTATCTTGCCAGCTCAACATGATCAGGATTATCATCATCCGTGATGAAGACCACAGGGGACTTATGCAGCAAATCACATTTGGACACAACATCAAGCCACAGATGGCCGCCAAACCTTTCCTTTATTTCTTTGTATATGACAAACTACAGAATCCATCATCAAGAATCCAAATAAAATGTCATTAAAAGACAAAATTTTCACAAAGATGACAATGAAATTCTCTTTCTTAAACCCCCCCGGTCTCCCAAAAAGACAAAAGAAAGAAAAGGGAAAAATAAATAAAGATTCAAAATGTAATAGATTGACGTGTTAGAATTATGATTAAATAATCAAATTCACCATTTCCTAACAACTTAAGCTTTTGAGACAATGGGTAATTTATTATGGTATCAAAGCAAGTGGTCATGAGTTCAAACTTTGTCTATACTTTGCCTCCCATTTAAAAAATTAAAAATCCCACATGTTATAACTCTCTTATTATAGGAGAGTCTTAGGTTGTATGAGAGAGAAAGTGTTAGAATTATGGTTAAATGATTGAATTTAACATTTCCTAACAACTTAAACTTTTGGAATAATCAGTATTTTTCTCTCAATGTCTGTGCACATGTAGCATGAATAAAAGAGTTAGAATTGAAATCCAACTATCAGGCCACAATTGTTGATCCAGCCACTCCTACCCAATAATTGCTTAAAACATTCAAACTATATATATATATATAGATATCTATATATCCATATATTTTCTTCCCAAGATTATAAATATAAACCGAGCTTCATTGATACCATATATGGAACTTCTGTAAAGGGAATTGGGGAGGATAAAATGAGCTGGAAACCATATAGAACTAAGGGGTTGATGGTTAATGCTTATTATTGTCTGCTAATGGGCTCTAATAATTTATGTTTTCCTTGAAAAAGCATATGGATGCAAAAGATCCCCTCTCGAGTGGCTTTCTTTGTTTGGACTGCAGATTGGGGAAAATGTTTGACGATTAATAATTTAAGAAAAGGGAATGTTTGGATATTGGATTAGTGTTATATGTGCAAGTGTAATGGTGAATCAATTGACTATCTTTTCCTTCATTGCCCGGTTGCCATGGACTTGTGGCCTATGGTTTTGGGCTTATTTGGAGTAAGTTAGGTTATGCCAAAGTCAATTGTGGGGCTCCTAGCTTGTCAGCAAAGGTGGTTTGGTCATCATCAGAATGGTCATATATGGATAATTGTTCCCCATTGTCTCATGTGGTGTCTTTGGAGGGAAAGAAATAGTAGGTGCTTTGAAGATAATGAGAGATCCATTTCAGACCTCAAGTTATTTTTCTTTAGAACCTTAGTAGATTGGCTGTGTGCTTTGCAAAACCGATCTTACTCTTCCTTTCTTGATTTTCTAGATTTTTGCAATTTTTTTACTTGATTTCTTTGACCCCTGTACACTTCCTGTGTACTAGGGCATCCCTTTTTTGATATCAATAGATCTTATTACTTATCAAAAAAAAAAAAAACCCTCAACTTAAAGAACAGCCTATTTTTGCAATACATCTTTACCTTGCCATATAGATTACATAACATTGGGTTCTTTAGGATTATAATCAATAGGACCAAAATATTATATAATACCTGATCAGAAGGTGACGTCCCACACTCTCCAGAGAGGTCATGAACATATAATATTGCAGTAGGCAAATGAGATAGGACAGCAAGTGTCAACTTTTCCAAATTATTCCTGTCCTCTGCAGATCCAAGCAAGAAAAAAAAAAGTGGCATAACATACTACAGCTAGAAAATATACAAGCAAAAGAACCAAACACCACCCCTTTGTATATGAAGAACTATATTATCTGACACTAAAATAATATCTCTAAATTATCACGTTTCAGGCAAGCAATCCAAGGCAGTTCATGGATTTGTCCTTAGAGCATTTAACCTAACTTTTTTTTGGTAATGTATAGTTGAAACAATCAAAAGCAAAGCAGAATCTACTTTGTGTTTGTGTCTTTGAGTGAACTGTAATTAAATTCTTTTCCCAAACTTATGATATTTATGTGCAAAAAGTAAGACTGCAGGAGTTAGTCCAATCCACTTCCCTTATACTGTTTTCTTTACCAAAACAATCCTTAAAAGCTTATATCATCACTGGAAATGGAATCATAGCAAGAAAGAAGAAATCATAATATTAGAAAATATTCAAATTTACAGCATTTCAATAAATACACAAAATTTGACCTGTTCCTGCAACTAGATATAATCATTCAAATGCCATCAGAACAGAATGAAACAACTTCATTCCTACAAGAAACTAAACATTCACCGACTTTGATCATGTTTCAGTTATCTCAGCATCATCCAACTCCTCAACAATGTAGACTATTTAACTGCATCAGTAACCTCAAAAAGGGGGCTCTAGTTTCTAAAAACCTAGCACACTAAAGCTATGCACTATAGAAGAACCAGTGATCACATGGAAAACTGGTCAAACAATGGACTCTATTAGAATAATGGTTAAATGATGGACTCAAGGTTTTGGGACTAATAGTAGTTCATCATGATATCAAAGTAGGTGGTGCTAAGTTTGAACCCTATCTCCACTCTACTTTTCATTTAAAAGTGAAAAATCAACGACTTGGGCCCTGTTTATTGAGGAGTCTGAGCCCACACATGATAGGAAAAGTGCTAAATTTAAATAGAAGCACAACTTTCTTTTATTGTCAATAATGTAATAAACAGATGAGAATATGAGACATGGTTTTAAAAGTCGTTGCTACTTGAAAGTTGAATAGTTGATCCAACACTGTTATTTTAGCAAATGAAAAGAAGCAACTTTGCAATTTAAAGTACTTCCAATGTCATCATAACCTAGAAATTAAGATATACATCAAAATTAATTACCTTCTGTATACTCTGCTTACACTTCCCCTCAAAAATTAGAAAGTATACTCATATATCAATCAAGTTGGCAGCAAAGCTAAACAATTTGATCAAACTTTAACCATCTTTTTTTTTTTTATAAATATCAAACTTTAACTATCTTAAACGTAGGACCCTTAATAACTCAAGACTAGACATGGTCATCTGAGTCTCCTTCAAACCTTGAAGATTTTCCAATAAGCCATCATGCTTTTGAAACGATTAGATGTATACAGAAAAACAACTAATTTTTCTTTCGACATACAAAATAGATGATCCTCCACTATGACTGTACATTTGATCACTATGACTGACAAGAACAGTGACAAAGGCACACTATACATTCATTGTGAAGAAAGAAAAAAGGAAGCACAAGTGTCTTACCATCACATCTCTTCAGTAGGCCAGGAGTGTCTGTCACCTGTGGTTGATTTTAAAGATGTTACTAAAAATGAATATATCTTGAATAAAAATAGCATTACACATCTTAGATGAATGATGACCTGAAAATTCTGGTAGTTAAAAGCTATATGACCCATTAGTATTCCTCTTGTCGTGAAAGGATAGTTGCAGATCTGAAACAGAAGAAGGGAAGAAAGAGGGGGAAATAAAGAAGTTGACAGTTAGCAGCAAAATATGATATTTTGGTATAAAATCTTATTTTTGTGTAGTAGTATAAAATCTTAACTAACTAGTTAAAAATATATAAATTAAAAACTTTGTACTAGAATTCTTAAATGAAAATTAGAGCACCAATAATAAGAATCCATTGTGAATCTTGAAGTTGACAGTTTGCAGCAAAATATAATATTTTGGTATATTTTTTTTTGGTGAAGTAGTATAAAATCTTAATTAACTAGTTAAAAATATATAAATTAAAAACTTTGTACTAGTGTTCTTAAATGAAAATTAGAGCACCAATAATAAGAATCCAGTGTGAATCTTTTGGCCATTATGTTTATAGTATTGCTTTAATTGCAAGATCTAAGAATGCTTGAACTTAGCTTGTTAACACTCTTTATTTAAAGCATTAGCATTAACTTTAAGGATGTGTAACCAGAACAATAAATGAGCACATATAACCATCAATAACTCTGCAACAACCTCTGGCTTTCCTGTAGAGAGTATCCGGACCAAAGATGACTTCCCCACATTAGGAGCTCCAACAAGACAGAGTGTTGGTGTTTCCAGATCAACGACAGGCATTGCCCGTAGAGTCTACAAAAGTTATACATTATGAAAAAGACACCGTCAAGCCAATGACCAATAGTTCAAATGGGACTTTCTCCTCCCTCAATTACAGGATGGAGGGTAAAGCCGCACGTTCAAGACCACGTAGCGTGTGCAACTTATCAATTAAAAAATTGAAAACAAGACACTGTAAGAAAAAAACTTCACTAATGACTCATTAGTCAGGCAAATTTAATACATAGATACTTACATACATAGTGGTTATCTTATGGGGGGAAAATTGAAAAACTTCAAGCTGATAAACTCTTAAAATGCATTACTGATACTGAAATGTAGCGAACAAGTAAGAAGAAACTAAGCAAACTGAAAATGTGGACATCCGGAAAAGGCAAAAAGCAACAAGAAATCAATGAAAAAAAAAAAAAAAACTACAAAATGAACATATCATTCATTGCAGGCAGTAAATGTCCTCAAATTCCTCCCTCGACTGAACTGTGCCTCAAATTGAATTTGTTAATGAATGATTTATTTCCCAAAAAAAAAAAAATTTAATATATATCCATCTATTTTTATGTAAGTTTACAATGGAATTCTGTCCAAATAAAGTTATGTTCATGTCCACTATTATTTTCCAGGCACCGTAATACTTTCTCTTGTATAAAATATCTGCAATATTGTCATGACACTAATAAAGGGCAAAATGTTGTAAAGCCCTGATCATCTGTCCCTTTAGTCAGACATGCATATTCATGTTAATTCATGCCTTTCAGGATTGGGAATTAAAATTATGGCTACTTCTTTTTTTTTTTTTTTTTTGATAAGTGCTTTCTTTGACTTATTGTATTCTAACTCCCTTTGAGGTGAGGATGAAATATGTTGGAGGTTGGTATAGCTTGGAAAATTTGAGGTCCTATCATTTAATTGGGGAGTATGAGGGTCCAATCACTTTTTCTGAAATTCCCTTGGAAAGATTTTGACAATAGATAATCTTTGTAGAGAAAGTTGTTAATTGTTGATTGGTATTGAATGTTCAAGAATAGTTGAAAGAAAAAAGGAATTATCGTCCTTTAATCCACTGTTCAGTGGCAAGAGAGCTTTGTGCACTGGGAGATACAGTCATTTGTGTTCTCATTATTTGGTGTCTTATAAATAATGCCAAAAAATGTTGACAAGGGAGGTTTGGGCATCAAAGTTGTATAATTATTTGGAAGAATTAAATCTTTCTTACCTATCAAAAAAAAAATTTTATTTAGAAGAATTAAGATATATTCAAGTTTTTCTCTTCATCTAAGAGTCCTGTTTCAGAAGGAGAATACCTTGGCAATATGTAACAAAGCATCAACAGCTTTTCCTTCATGACTGAAAATCTCTTCAATTTTCTTCCTACCCTGCAGTCAAAGCCAAAGTAAACAAAATAATTTCATTGATGTGAACGGAGAATGTATTCTGCATAGAGACAAGAACTCACCTCACTCAGTCTTTCCTCTGCTTCTCGCTTCGTTAAAGACTGCACAAGACACAAACATGTTTAACGGGCAAAAAACAGAAAAAATGCGGAAGGAACAAAAATTCCATATCCATGATTACAACATGGAAAGTTTGTACTAAGAAATTTACAAATAGACAGGCATCTTCAAATTATTGTTTGAGCAATAATAATAGATTGAGCTTGATGGAAGTGAAGTTAGGAAATTAATATTACTTAATGTTCTTGCCTCTGTGAGAGCATAAAAGAATTGAATTTTCTCACACAGAGTGGCAAGGAAAGAAATAGTTAAGATAGTAATTGTAAAGCCATTTTTGCTTTTTCTTTCCTTTTAGGCCGTTTAGATACTTATTGTGTCCTATCTGCTGCAACACTATTGTTAAATTCATAACAGCCCAGGCAAAAGCTGCAGTCACTATCTACACTAAATCAAAGGGATAAGAACCATTGTTCTTGTACAAAACTCCTTAATAGCTGCATAAAGTCCCAAAAACAAAAAACCATGGTTGACACTAGTAAGGTTGTATGCAGTAACATTGTTTGAGAAATAAAAAAAATTCAACTCAGCGGCACATAAAGGGGCACAAACCTAGTACATGGGGGGAGTATACAAAGAAAATGCCCAAACAAAGAAACAAAAACAAAGTAAAGATACAAGTAAGACTAACAAACGCACAAGGTATCTGGGAACTCTAGACAATCTACAGTTTAAAAACAAAAATGGAGGACGTTGTTTATTGTTACATATTTTAAAGAAAAACAATTTCCCACTGTATTAGTCATCTGTTGTCGAGATTGACTGCTAAATTTATTAAGTTCCTATTTAAAACTTTTAAAACACATGCAGATGAAGAGCTAGCTCAAATGGCACCTCCTTCCCTTCTAAAAAGTAAGGTGGAAGGCGAGATCATGGGTTCAAGGCCCACCAAATGCATGTAAACAAAAAAATAAACATTTAAAAATTATAATACATGTGACAATTATATGATAGAAATATAATTACAAAGCAATTAGTTCTCTATAAGTATTGAATTTATTTAAGAATAAGAGGGTATGCAAATACATATATTCACTAAAACTGCACTACATTTCCTGGAAAGAAGCAAAAACTCTTGTTTCCACCCCAACAAGCAACTTAAGTGCCCCCTTGTGGTTCAGTCATTCCTTTCAACTTCATCAAAACCAAGTTATAACCTCCATCTTCTATGAGTAACTAATATCTATTTTAGACAATTACTATGCCATTTGTGATCAAACCCCAAGATTTGTCATTTTTTTTTTTTTTTTTGGTTAAAGATTTGTCAACTGTGCTAGAGGTCTGATCCATCATAGCATTCTTTTTTTTTTATTCCTGAAAGATCGTGTGAATGCATATGAAGTTAAAATTAAATATGAACCTACAATTCAGAGCATGTCTTATGTAATCATCAGGGACAACATGCAGGACAACAATCAATTTATAGCATAATATGGGATCCCCTAAGTTACCCTAGAAGGTCAATAAATAACTTTTTTTCCAATAGTACAGGTTTCAACATGACTTGAAGCAAGCCAAAGATTGAATCTTATATTAGCAATACCCATATTTGACCACATAAGAAAATAAGTATACTCCACAAGTGACACAACAGCACTTAGATTTGATTGAAGATTCCAACCTTGGCACAGAGAGAAGCATGTTCCTTTCCAACAGATACCACATTCTTCCTCAGGGAATTAACCTTTCCCAACACCTATCAAACCATGAGTAAATATGCAATCAACAAATATATAAAGGAATTTTACACACAGTCAACATGTCTGGTGGTATAGACAAATGTGAATGCCTCAAATGTCTTAGAGTTAAATTCTCTTGCACTGTAAATAGTCAGAAAGCTGACCAGGATTCCACATAAAAAGAAAACAGCCTAAAAAAAAAAACAAGAACAAGAAGAAATTACACTCACCATGTTACTTGTTCAATAAAAAAGGAAAATACTATTATTATACTAGATTATATTTATAGTCAGCACGCACACACATATATACACACACACATATATATATATGGTTATTTTAATAAATCTACTACTGGAACATCATCATTGATCCTTTCAAAAGTGGCAGAAGAGCCATGGGTGTTTACAGTGGGTAAACCCCATTGCAAAGGTCCAAAGTTGCCCAAAGTTGCTTTTATAAACTGTTGACAATGAGTTAATAACAATTACCTCTTCATAATTTCCATCACCAAGAGTCAATTCAATAAGTGATCGTTCATATGGGTGAAGGTATTTCTTCTTTGGAAAATTCTCCAGATACGTCCTTAAGGGAACTGCAATTTCCTGAAGATGAAAACAGGAAGCTATGATGTCAGAATTGAACAGTTATTCCATATAGGAAGCAGAAAATAAAAAATGAGTTTGTTCTATAGAATAACATGATAGATATAAAGTTAAGAACAAACTTTCATCAGTGCATCAAGTTGTTTTGCACCTCTATTTCTCTCTCGCTTTGCAATATTGGGAATGCCTACAAAATGAATAAACTAAAAATCAAGGTTAGCAGCAAGTTTTACGAACCAAGTTTCATCTATTTATCAATATCATGTACAATCAGATGTGTCAGTGATGAAGAAAAACAGATTGCCCCCAACAAGTACCCTTCGTAGGTGAAACCCTTTTTGCCTTTTTCAGTGCCGAATAAAGTATATCAACAGATGGCATCACCATGGGCAGCTTTTGAAATGCACCAACTGTATCAAGTTGTGCTGATGACTTGTCCTAAAATTAGAACATTGGAACCACAACCACCATTAATTCTTTTGCTAAGTAAAGAGAATGATAAACACAATAAAACATAGAAAGAAAGCTGAGAGATCATTGAGTCGAAAAGGAAACTCAGCAAACAAAAAGTTAATAGAAACCGAGAATACCAAAAGGGCATGGCACTTCACTAATTACAAATTTGTTCTTAATTTCATAAGGTTCAACGTTACTTTAGTTAATCATTTTTCAGATACACCAAGCAATCACCAATGCTTTGATTACACTCTATACAGCACTTACTCCTATGGACACAAGTAAAATTATTCAGTTAACCAGTCCGCATTAGTTTGCTCCATATATTCTAGAAACCCTTAACATAATAATCTCATATGATCAAATGGTATATGGATACGCTAGAATGTTGGTGGCTCCACCTAGACATCTACATGAATGAATGTTATTTCTTAGTTGGCAGGCCAACAATCAGAAGTCGTTAACTGCATAAGTGCCGCAAATTTGAAATTCAAACCAGTCCTTCATAAGATTCTAAAGGCCCACCCCAAAGATCTTCTGGACTCTCTCATAACTAACCATACTTTTCATTCCAAAAAACTCCACTCCACCATGTGTTTCCTTACCCAACCCCACCAAAGCTTTGATCACACTGCTTACTAATGAGGCCCAAAGCTTTCCCGATTTTTTGAAAGAACATACACCCCCAAAAAAAAAAAAAAAAAAAAAAAAAAAAGAAGCTTACTAACCTCCTTAGGTTAACCTTCTTCCAATTCCTCCAAGCTGACTCTACTAGAGTCAAATCATCCATCCCTCACTTAAAGTCAAAAACTTTTTGTTTCTGAAAGGCACCTCTTCATTTCCACTCCATGTGAGACAACTTCCCATTAAAAATGGGAAAAACTTGGGTACAGATTCTCAGGTGATGTACATTATGTTTCCCAATTAGATTCAAACACATGGATGTATTGACCAATAAAGCACAAACAGTGTTACCTTTTCCAAGGATAATTAAAATCAACGCAGTTATATGTTTGAATTTGATTGGAAAATTAAACGTATTGCACCTAAAGTATTATACTTAAGTTTTGTCCTTAATAATTTGCATTCCAAGACACTTTTTAACCAAGAAGAAAAACCCCTTCTTTGACACTTATTTGCACATTTGCATACAAAGAAGTAACACTTGAAGCATGTTATTAAAACACAGTAACAAATGCCAAGTGAGATAAAACTAGCAAGTTCATTTGTATAAAAAAAAAAAAAAAAAAAGATAAACAATAATTGGTTTTATCTATCCTTGTATCTTATCCATACCTTTATTTCCTTTTCTTCTTTAGTTTGTGCAGTGGGCACATAACTTGCATTGACAACTTCATAGGTAGTAGTTTGCACGTTTTTACAAAAGTGGAGAGTTGGATAAACTTTCCAACCAGGTATCATATACAAACCTGCATTAGTATTTCAATGTAAAATTTAAAAAAAAAAAAAAAATCAAAGACTTTGAAATATAATAAAAAAATGGGTTTTTAAGATAAACCCACATCAAATAATCAGGAATGTTTTTAAAGCATTAAAAAAAAAAAAAAAAAAAAAACAGTGATTTCAGAGAGCGAGAGAGAGAGAGAGAGAGAGAGAGAACCTCTATGGGATTTGGAGGAGCCGAAAAGAAAATTGGTGGAAGGAGAATGGCATAGCTGGAAGAGAGTGTAGGCCTTACTCATCTTCTATTTCTTCTTTAATAAAAGTCTTATTGATTTTGCAGAGAAAGAAGATGCAAATCGTTTCTGGGTTTTAGCTATACTGACTGACTGAGAGTCTGGGGTTTTAGTACAAAGTATGTGAGGTTGAGGTTTAACAATGACGGTTGCAAGCGTTAATTTTTAAAAGAGAGAGGGGAGAAGATCGTTTAATGGGAAGATTGATTGATTGATTGATTTTTTTTTTTTTGGGGTGCGCGCTTAGTACAAAAATAAATATATTAAAAATAAAAACTAAACTAAACTTATACTCTAACTTTCTCCCGTTATCATTTCAATTCTCTAATTTTGTTTTTGTATGTTTCAGTTCTTTAAGTTTTAGATTTATTCAATTAAGGATTTTCAATTAATTTTTGTTAAAATTTTTAAAAATATATGGAAAATATTTTTCAATCATTAATTGATTTTTTTAATTTAAAAATTTTGAAAAAAAATTTATAAAATTGAAAAATTAACCACAATATATAACAAAAGTTGATGAAAAAGCCTGAAATGAACAAAAGTAAAGTTAGAGGACTGAAATGAAATTTGAAAAAACTTTGAAGGTAAATTTTGCATTTTACCAAAAAAAAAAAAATATAAGTAGAGAAATTCCCTTCCCCCTCCCCAAAAAAAGCATAAAATATTTATATATGATAAATTTTACGCTAAATTGTAAATTACGCCTCTAAAATTTTGAAATATTTAGATTTTATACCTTGAAATTTTAGAATTTGAATTTATTTCCTAAAGTTTGGGATGTTTGCATAACACCCAAAATTCTAAAAATATAGGGTGTAAAATCCATACATATCCAAACTTTTATATATTTACCAAAATACACAAAGTGAAACCAACTAAAGCCTACAAGACACGACAAGTAAGAAGTTAAGTTAGTTGTGCAAAGACAACCTCACAAAACATAGGCATGTTTTGTTATGTTAAGCAGTAAGAACCACTCCCTTCAGTTTTAGTAGTTCTTTGTATTTGCAAAGTGGTGCGTGTGGGTGTTGTGTGTGTGTGTGTGTATGTGCGTGTGTGACAGAAAGAAAGAGCAAAGATTGGCATATTCTCTTTGAACCTCTCCAACTCCCACTGCCAGATTCAACACTATGCTTATGCTATCTCTCTCTTCACTTCACCTTCCTCATCATCACCATCTCCCCTTCTCTGATCATTTAAGCCACACCCATCTGCAGAAAACTACAACTTTTTACATACCCAACCGCTGTGACTTGCCTACTATCACTCAGCTGCCTCGAATATCCAGTACCACCTCATCCAATTCTTACCCAACGAGCAGGTATATTCTCATGATTTTTCTTTTCTTTTCATCCATTTGAAGCTCTTTTTGTTTTATTCTTTGCTTCCTCCAAGCTATTATTTGTTCATTTCATTGATTGGTTTGGTGACCATTACATATTCTAGTTTCAAATTTCATAATTTGAGTAATATGCATAACAATGCTATATGGATCATTTTGTATCTTACTGAGAAGTTTATAATGTTTAAGTTATATGTTATGTCGTTTCCAAGAAGTAAAAACTATTTCTTGTAACTATCCAATGACAAAAAGAAAAAGAGTAAAACTACCATTGTTTATTAGAAATGTTATTAGACATTTGTTTTCATGTAATGCAATATTAGTAGTGTGAATTGTTTTGCTACATCATGTGATAGAAGCGAAAGTTCTCTTGCTTTTCTCACTCCTCTGCAAGCAATTCTATTTGATATCGATGGTACACTGTGTGATTCAGACCCTACCCATTATAATGCCTTCCGTGAAATGCTTCAAGAGGTACTGTTTAAAATTTTTCATGTATGTTGTATCTTTGTCTTGTTACATCAACTGACATAGCAAGTGTTCCACAGATAGGTTTCAATGGAGGAGTCCCCATTACTGAGGAATTCTTTATTAAGAACATCAGTGGCAAGCATAATGAAGAGCTCTGTGGTGTCCTCTTTCCTAATTGGGATCTCCAAAGAGCAAGAAAATTTATGGACGATAAGGAAGCCTTTTTCGGAGGTAACTTAATACAACCATACACTAGATGAGTCTCAATACTCCTTATAGGTTGAGGGGGATCTTTGCATATAGAAAAGAGTAAAATAGATAGCCAAAAAAGCTGGATAGAATTCAATTCCTGAAAATTCTTTTGCACATCCTCCCAAGTTGACAGCTATAATGGTTTGTTGGAATGATTATTTGAGTTGTACAACTGTCATGAGAGGAAGGGGTCCAGTATTGAATAGAGTGTTATTTTACAATTGGGGCATTCCTGTATCTGTTGTTAGTAAGATGTCTAGAAATTGTTAAGCCTGATTTGATTTCCTTTTGTGTTCTGAAGTAGTGTTGTGTGCTATGCTAAGTTCAGATCTTTGTGTTTGTTCGCCTGTGCTGTGTGATTACAGCCCTTGAGCTGGGTTGTAACCTGTATTTGGTTTTGCGTTTTGTAAATTCTATATCTTGCTCATCATTATAAAATGAAGAAGTGTACTTGTCAAAAACCTTATCATTTACCTCCTTTCTTAATCAGTAGGACATGGTCCAAAGTTTAGATGATAATTGAAAAGTGCATGAGTTCTTTGATGGGTTGTGTTTATAAAATCTTTTGTTTATTGATCTAGTTTGGCATTTCTACTTTCCATTTGTTACTCAAATAGAATTATACAGTAACATTTTTACAATGTGTAAAAATATTTTTTATAAGGACCATCTCTGCCAATCTCAGATTATATAATGAAACGGTGAAACCATCTTGAACATGATTAATTTAGAGAAAACATATAGGTTGGCATCTGAGCAGCTAGAACCTGTTAAGGGCCTGAACAAGTTGTGTAAATGGATAGAAGAACGCGGGCTTAAACGCGCTGCCGTGACAAATGCACCAAGATCAAATGCAGAGCTTTTAATCTCAGCCTTGGGGCTCTCGGATTTCTTTGAAGTTGTTGTCCTTGCAAATGACTGTGAACGGCAAAAACCATTTCCTGACCCCTACTTGCGGGCTCTCCAAGTGCTTGAAGTGTCTCCTAAGCACACTTTCGTGTTTGAGGTTTGGCTCCCGTAATTGTGTGCTTTGCATGAACTCCTGCATTACCTATGTAGACCTTGATAGATGAGACTTATTTTTTTGTGTTTTGGGTTTTGTTTTTGTTTTGGAAGGACTCTGTTTCTGGAGTGAAAGCCGGGGTAGCAGCTGGGATGCCTGTAGTGGGCATGGGTTTAAGGAACCCTGAAAAATCATTGGCAGATGCTGGAGCCTCCTTTGTTATTAACAATTTCAATGATCCAAAGTTGTGGGCAGCATTGGAAAAGTTGGAGAACAAAGAAGAAATAACAACAGTAACAACTTGAAAATGCATGCATCAAAGTAATCCGGGAGAAAAACTTGTATATTTTGAAACGAGTGCCATTGTTGGCAGATTTGGAGTAAGTTCAGTTTATATTCATTCATTGAGGCATTTTAGACATCCCAATGAAATTAATCCATTGTAATTTTTATTATCCTCTGTACAAAGAGGTTCTTCCATGGTGTGATGGTAAGTTCCCTCTATCTAAACTTGGTGCGATGGCAAGTTATCGGTTTTTTGGTCCGATCGGGTCAAATCGATAAGCGAACCAATGATGTTATAATTAATTTAATTTAAATATCTAAATAATTTTTATGTGAATTTTGATTTTTCATAACTTGTATTATGAAAATATATAAAATATAAATATATTTTTTTTAGCATGTTCCTTTTTTCTTTTCTTTTTTTCTAGTTTGTAATTCTTTGACAAAATATACTTTGCTAAGTTTGTAATTTTATTTTTATAAATAATAGTTTAATAGTTTAACTTTAACTATTAAAAAAATAATTTAAAAAAAAAAAAAAAACCTTAAACCCAAATGTCATGATGACAAGACAAGTCATTGACTTACCAACCTAACTTCCCCACTTCCCAACCACACATGTTTACATTGGTTTACTTCTTTATTTTTTTACCCCCAAAATCTAGCATCACACATTACCACTTACTACCATTATATCACCCAGTACTTTTAAATTTTAAGTCTTATCATATTCAAAGTTTCAACCTTTCAAAGTTCAAACTATTTTCATTTTTGAGTTTTCTTTCCTCCTCATGGCATAGGACACAATGACTCTCTCTCTCTCTCTCAAGTCTCCAATCTTTCTCAAGACAAGTTCTTCTTCAACATCTAATTCTAGTCAACGACTCAAAGCATAGATTTCTCATACATTTCATCCAACATAAGTATCTCTTTCATTTTATTTTCACCAACAAAAATAAGATTTTCCTTAATATCATTTAGTGCAAATTTCAAATGATGAAAAAGAACTTGTCTTGAGAAAGATTGGAGACTTGAGATAGTGAGTCCGTGAGAGAATCACCATGTCCTGTGCAGAAAATTGAAAATTGAACAATGAAAAGAGTTTAAACTTTGAAAGGTTGAAACTTTGAATATGATAAGACTTAAAATTTAAAAGTACTGGGTGATATAATGGTAGAAAATGATAAGTGTGATGCTAGATTTTGGGGGTTAAAAAATAAAGAAGTAAACCGATGTAAACGTGTTTGGTTGGGAAATAGAAAAGTTGTGTTGGTAAGTCAATGACTTGTCTTGTCATCATAAAATTTGGGTTTTACTATTATTATATCACCCAGTACTTTTAAGTTTTAAGTCTTATCATATTCAAAGTTTCAACCTTTCAAAATTCAAACTCTTTTCATTTTTCAGTTTTCTTTCCTCCTCATGGCATAAGACACAATGTCTCTCTCTCTCTCTCTCTCTCTCAAGTCTCCAATCTTTCTCAAGACAAGTTCTTCTTCAACATCTAATTCTAGTCAACGGCTAAAAGCATAGATTTCTCATATATTTCATCCAACATAAGTATCTCTAACATTTTTTTTTCACCAACAAAAATAAGATTTTCCTCAATATCATTTTAGTGCAAATTTAAAATGATGAAAAAGAACTTGTCTTGAGAAAGATTGGAGACTTGAGATAGTGAGTCTCTGAGAGAATCACCATGTCCTGTGCGTAAAACTGAAAAATGAACAATGAAAAGAGTTTGAACTTTGGAAAGTTGAAACTTTGAATATGATAAGATTTAAAACTTAAAAAAGATATAATGATATAATGGTAGTAATGATAATGTGTGGTGCTAAACGTGTTTGTGAAAAAGTTGTGTTGGTAAGTCAATGACTTGTCTTGTCATCATAACATTTGGGTGTTTTTTTTTTTTTTTTTTAATAAATAAATAAATAGTTAAAGTTAAACTATTAAACTATTATTTACAAACTTAGCAAATTATAATTTGTCAAATAATTACTAACTAGAGAAAAAAAAAAAAAAAAAAAAGAGGAATATGCTAAAAAAATTATTATATTTTATATATTTTCATAATATAAGTTATGAAAAAGCCAAATTCACATAAAAAATTATTTAAATATTTTAATTATATTAATTATAACATCATTAGTTCAAGCACCGATCCAACCCCAGTTGGACTAGAAAATCAATAATCAAGCTCTTTATCAGTTGTGTCAGTACCAGTTTTTAAAACCATGTTGAGGTATTAGTAGCCTTGTTTATTGAATAACCAGAGCAATGCTGGCAATGTTTAAGGTTGATTCAGCTGGGTCTAATTGGCAAGAGGGAGAGAAATAATCCTCATACTCAGATTAGTATTCATTTCCGAATATGAAAAACAAATTAGAATAATGAAGAAAGCTATAGAAGAAATATGATTTGTTTTGCTTTGTGATTGGTATGTAGGAAATACCAATAAATCTACAAGACTAATCATAATGGCATAGAAAGCAAAGGTTGGTTCGTCCATCCATTCGGCTAAAATTAAACGATGAAAAGGAAATTGAGGGAAAAAAAGAAAAAGAAAAGAGGAAATGGAAGAGAAGCTGAACTATTTCAGTCTCATATTTACAAAACATAAATATATTAGTGCTAAAACCAAAGGAGGATCGAGTTTGCAATACAACAGTACTCAGTACTATAAAAAAAATTGCAGATCAAATTAAAAGAATAAAGATTGAGAGAAATAATTTGAGCTATCCAAAAATCTAGGACAATTCAGCAAGAATCTGATCTCTATATCAATTTCTATATAATACAATGCAACTCCAAGCATCAATCAACTTCAACGGGCCCATGATACAGAATCGATCTCGTCCCTGGCTGATTTGTATAATTCAAGCCTTTTTGCACACTGTTGCCTCCTCTCCATCAATGCAGGGTCTTCATCCAACAATTGTGCAAGCTGCTTAGCCTGAAATAAAGGCATGTTATTTGTATCATCAAGTTTAATCAATACGTCTAACAGGGCGTTAATATAAAGGATTAGAAAGAGAAGGTACCTCTCTCTTCCCAATTTGTATGTAGAAGTGATTTAGCAATGATTGCTTGGCCTCCCTAACTTGACAATAAACCACAGCTTTAGGAATTGTGTTCTTAAGTGTCTCGGAAACCATGCCCACATAAGAGGACACATTTGAGCCTATCCTCCTAAAGTGCCCCTCTGTGTACCGGTCTATAGGTGTGCCGGCTGGCCCAGGAGGGTTTCCTGCTTTCTCCACCTCTTGGGGAAGTCTTCTAAAGAAATCCACAGTCAAATATGAAGATTCCATGTCCACCAATCGAACAACTGTCTTCTTACTTTCTACACGGAACCTTTCAAGGGCCTCACCACCAGCAGCAGCTATTTCAGCTTGCAGAGTTGGAAAGCGCTTCAACTCCTATATGGTCACAAACATCAATATAAATCCTATTTCTCATTGAAAGAACATCAGTACTTAGTTAAAGGAAATACTAATCACTAATTTTCACTAAAAATTCACCTGAGTTTCTGCTATTGATTTCCTCACCAGTTCTTTCAAAACAAAGTGAACCTACAATACAAGAGCTAGATCAGTCAAAGGTGAAACCTTTACCAATTAGATTCAGACAACTTACTGCAATCTTGGAAATGCATTCCAGAAGAAACTTGACAAACAGAATGTACGAAAAACATGACAACTTACAGCATCCACAGAAGCTTCAGCGGGACCTCTAAAATAGTTAAGTGATCCCTCAATTAGCGCGCGGTAACCTTGCTCAGGGGCAATCAAGTGTGGCTGATAACCATCTGCTTCTGAAACCACTTTCTTTACATTCTGCAGAGAAAGATGCCTATCAAATGGAAGCTTCCTTAAAGCAGCGGGAAGCTGGTTGTCAAAGACTCCATAAATTCGATCACCTCCAGGCCGCCTAATTTTAAAAAGGAAAAAAAATTCCAAAGACACGCAGTATTATTATAAGCATTGCAATCACAATTAAAACAGTGGCAGATCTAGCTGAAGCTGGAAATTGGAAGAGAAGTTGAAAGATGTTTTACCCTCCCTCCAAATGCTCCTTGAAAATCCGGTCAAATGCACGGCAAAGTTCCAAGATAGTGTACAATTGAGCCTACAACATCATACCTCAGTTAAGGGAAGCATAAATAGCATCTTCTTTACAAAAAAATTACAACAGCTTCAAGCCACTCACCCCAGCATCAGTGGCAATAGGTCTACCAAGATGATCCATCTCCGACTCAAGTTCCTCGATGCTTTTGTTAATCAAAGATGTTATACTTGGAATCCGAGCCCTAATTACAGACTCCAAGTGCTATAATCAAGATCACAACATCAGTTTGATATCCTATACAAACATCATCTTAATTTGCAAGAGAGATGCACAAGAAAAAACCTTGGAGAGAAGTTTTGCAAGATACTCTGAACCCATTTTACTGGCTAAGTGCCCATATTCAGGACTGGTTGCAAAGTACTCCCGCTCCTTGCGCCTTGCAACTATCATGTCAACATTTTTATTGATGTCAGCCTGGGAACGGTTAACAATTCCAACCCAGGGATGTTGCAAGCGATACGATCTTCCTTCAATAACCTGAGAGCATAAAAAGTATGTAAGACAAAAAGAATATAAACATTTCAAGACATTTATATTTTTCAAAGAAATTTTGAATCAAGAAAATGCACAGGACATCCAGCAAAAATAAACCGTTATAGCAAAGTTTTAAGGAACATTTCAATAAAAGGGGAAAAAAGTGTACATGAAAACACTGTTCTACTCTGAATACAATTCAACCCAATGAAATGTTAGTCAAAATCACTTGGAGACTTAAATGCAGATAAATTAGCTAATAATTAAAAGCTAAGCTAACATGATCAACAAAATCCATTTATAAAGGTGGGGGTATTCACACTAACAGAGACACAGAGAGACTGTGTGAGAGATAGAGAGAGATCTTACATCCAATGCATTAGTTCCTTTGTCCATCAAATCCAACTTCGTCAACACACCAAATGTCCTTTCACCTGTGCAATTTACAAACAGGATTCATAAGGGAAGGCTAAACAAAGCGACAAGTCAAGAGTTCTGCAAAAAGTGCATAAACATACCAGAGGGATCCACTTCCCTAGCAAGTTTGATAGCATCTGATGTTGCAATATCTTGATTGGCTGGAGATATTGCGAGTATGACACAATTAGGCTGCAAAAAGCAGAGGACGGAAAATTAACTGGAGACAAAAATAGAAGGCATTGGACTCTAATTGAGGACAGAAAGGCTTGCCTAGAGGGGGAGAGAGAAAGAGAAGAGGGAAATTATTAAAAAATCTAAAGATTATTAAGTGACCCATAAAATCTTTAGTTGATTTTTTTTAAGCGCAATACCAGTCCACCAAGCAAAGCAAAATCAAAACAAAACAAAACAAATTGCAGAACAAGGATCCAAAGAAGAAATAATTAGTTTTATTGTACATCATGCAACAATTATAGGCAAGACAATCCAAGAATTTTTTATTCATTATTATCCTCTCACCCGTATCTATGCAGTTCTTTTAAGCATAAAAATGTAAACAGCTTGTAGTATAAGATCACAAATCTAGGGTGTGATAGCTTCGAGATATATAAATAATGTTGACAGATCAAGAACTGCTCATTCTGATAAATCAAATCCTACATAACAACAATCCAGAACATGTGATAATCATAAATATTATTAAGGCTAGATTACGAATTACACCCATTGACCTAGTTTCAATATATATATATATATATTTTTCAGTCCTTTAACTTCCATTTGCTTCCAACATAGTCCTTCCATCAACTTCTTGCAAATTTTCACCATTAAGTCTACCAAAACAACATCATTTTGGAAAAAATACTAAAACCAACAAGTGATTGGAACATGACAAAAGGACTAGCACTTATAAAGGGGAGGAGGTGCTAGTTGAGCTACAGCTCATTGACTGAAAACAGATTAAAGTTAAAGGGTAGGAATGGAGAAAAACAATGAAACATAGAGGATTGAATTCAAAACAAGTCAAATTTAAAGTGTGTAATCTGTATTTTGCCTATAACAATCATGTTTTCAAATGAGCCTATCCGTATGGCACTCTAAGTGTCCCTTAAGATGTGCCTAAGAAATCAGCAAAATATGCCAAGTGTCCTATTGAATTCATTAATATCTCAATAATTACTATCACTGATTCCCATAAAGTTCCATTGTTCATGATGTTATGGAAAAATTAGACCACGATATATGAAGCACCATATCTAATAAAATTGACTTTGCTAAATTGGAGCGAAAATGGGGAAATGTTACCACCTAAGCAGCTAGGCTTCTTAAAAGAATTAAAAGAGTAAACTGTTGCAGTGAAAAACCATAGATCACCAAAATGAAAGGGTCTACCACACATTACAAATTGATGTACCCCTTTTGAGGAGAAAAAGTCCCATTACCTTCTCAACATAAGTTCGGACCATATTTTCAATATCTTCAACAATACTTTCAGGTTGTCCCTCTGGAAAGAGGAAAAAAAGGAACAAATATCTTAGTTAATGAATGGAAAATAATCAACATATAATCCAGAAGTTTTATCAGATACAGAACATACCAACAGCAACTTTTGTTAAACCCGGTAGATCAACCAGGGTTAAGTTGACAACTGCCAAATGAAGGAAAACAAGAATTAGTGTAAAAAAATATATCACAACATGGGGAATAGAATGATATCAACTATTTATTCAAACTTCATGCCATGCAACGTTACCCAGTATGAGACATCAAGAGCAAATGAAACCAATTTGTTGTCTATCTTTCTTTCCCTTCTTACATTATTTTTTTTTTTCTTCCTTTCCTTTAATAAATGCACCATGCACATGGGATCCAATAAGAAAGAAAACATTAAATGATTTTTTTAAAAGGATATCTAATCTGCAAAGAGAAGCTAAATAGTGAGATTTCACAATTCAAACTACTGCTAAACAGCCATACTCAAGTGACAAAAACATGCATTCAATGTTTTCTTCTCAAGCAACTATTGCAGAGACTAGTTGTTTTTCATGCAAAAGATCAAATTTATACACATTAGTGCATTTTGCATCAGCTTTTTGGATTATTAGAGGGAGAAGTTAACATTTAATTTTTTCAGTCAAACTATCACTTCTTTTCAGTTTAGAATTATGTCAACGCAATTAACTAATATTGAAGAAAAAAAAAAATTCTGTGCTTAAAATTGCAAAGAAATGGTATTACACAAGCATCATAAAATGTCATGCATTCAAAAAAATTAAGATTATATTGCAAAAAGTATGGATTTTCCAGATGAAGCTAAACATATTCTGTGGAAAGTATGACCACTGGAGATTAATACAACGTAGCATAACTTGTCACAAATGACAAATGAAAATCATATATGCATTCTGAATGGAGCAATAATTGCAACAAAAACTCCAAGGACTTTAAAAAAAAAATCCCAAAATAACAAGTGTCTAAAGAGATTTGACACAAAAGTAATAAAGCTTACGCACCATTTGGAGAGTAGATACTGAGATGGATAGGAACAGGAGAAATCATTTTTGTCTTCCCAGTCATTCTATCAGTCTCATCCTGTATCTCCTTGCGAACCAGGGCTGTACAAAAAACTCAGAAGGCAAAATATCAGCTCCAACATCATTTTTCCCTTAGATACAGAAGGCAATAAACAATGTAAAAGAAATCTTTATACATTGAAGAATGTTGATACAAGTCAAGGAGGAGAATTCTAAACTCATGCCACTCCCCACAGAAGGCAAAAGTAAATTTGAATAGGCAATCAAGTTTAAAATAATTCCAGAAATCCTTACAAAATAATGTGCTTTTAGACTATTGAAGTTTTTTTATTGGTAATTTACAAGCACCTAATGGGTTTTAAACCCATGACCTCATCCTCCACCCATTTTTATGGGTGAAGGAAATGCCATTTAAGCTAGAGCATATTGGCATGTTTTAAAATATTAAACTAAGCATTAAACAAAGCCTGAAAAACTACAAACAGAAAAGGTTATCTAGTCTGGTCACAAATTATGGGACCAAATATATCCAAAAAAAAAGGGGTTAAGATCCTTAAGGAAGCTATGATGGAAGCCCAACATTGTGATAACTTCTCCATCCTTTTCTTTTCTTCCTTTTTTGATGAATTACTTATCCATCCCATTTTCTAAGGTCTTTTCAATCTCAAGGATTAAAAGACACAACCAGATATAAATTATAACTGCTAGAATAGACTAGATTACCCTTTGCCTCCAAACATGGCTTATGAAAGGTAACCAAATTGGGACTGAGCATCTTTCTAAAATCTTAAAACAGAGTACCTAGTCTACCACATAACCAGTGATTATCTATAAGTAAAAAGGTTGTGTTAACAGGCACCGGTTGTGTGGCACGGTGCCCGTTAAGCACACTTTTTTCTGACACAGTTTTTTTTTTTTTTTTTTCAATTTATGTCATTTTTTTTCAGTTTTGTATGTACTATTTCAGACTTTTTTTACTTTTTCTGACAATTTTTTTTTGTGTTTTCTGCACTTAACCAGCACCAAGCGGTGCTGATTAAACATATTACCCAAAAAATTGGAGCTGAATCTTACAAAACCTTACCCAAAAGATAGATTTCGTCTATAAAAATACCCTTGGAAACCTGTGTTGGACCACTATTTTCTCTTTCTCTCTCTCTATTTTTAAAGAAAACAACTTTCCTTGATTTGGAGTCACTTGAGAGCTTCAGCATTAAGTGCCCGCATATTAACAAAGGCAAACATAACAGCTAGACCATAATTTCTAGAGCAGGAAAGCCTAGCCCAGACTACAATTCCTTTCACAACAAACAGGTCAGTGTAAACCCATTGAAAGAAATAAAGTGCTCATTCTATCTAATTCTCGAATAAATGGTAGAGCTTTAGATAGAGGCTTTTGATAGCAGGCAGGGTAACCCTGCATACCCATAAACAGGACATGACAATTATGCTTTAAAAGCTTCAAATAGCTGCTAGAGATGTATTAGTTATTATAGGCAAAAATAATTAGTTGAATCTCATAAAACTTCATTGATAACAGCTAGCTATCATCAAAATTTCCAAATTTACTAATGAAGACCGAATTCTTCATAAAGGCACTAATACAGAAATACTGACTACCTACTATGTCTCATCCATATTCTTACATTATCTCACACATAATATTGAACATAGTTATGGCCCACGAAAACTGAAACCGATTGTTATTCATTAATGTAACACAGCCTAAGAGTTAAAACAGAACCATCTGTAGCTTATTTCGAGCAACTACGGCTTATTTCACAAAGCTTAAAATACACACACATAACAAAACAAGTAATTCACTAAAAGAGGAATAAAATATCACACACCAAAATCAGAGAACTTCCTCCTCGGGATGTGAAGGAACTCGGCATATTCCTGCGTTCCATCATCCGTTTTGTGAAGCTGCAACACCAAAGGCCGCCTCGTCACGATCCCTGCAACGATCAAAGCAAGTCCAAATACCACAAATTCATCACAATTAGCAAAATAACAAAAAAGAAAATCAACGAATAAAGCTTTTTGCTTTTTTTTCGAAGCACAAGGCACTAACCTGATCCTCTAGGAAGAAAGTCACGCCCTACAATACTCTCCAACACCGATGATTTTCCAGAACTCTGCACTCATTTCAAACCAAAAACAAACCAATCAGACCAAAAATTCAGCTCAAAATTTCAACTTTTCCTTACTAACAAACTTGAAATCTCTCTCTCTCTCTCGGAAATGAAAATTTTCACTTTTTTTTTCTTATGAACTCATCTTCTCTCTCTAGAAAATCACTCCTGACTCCTAAACTTTCTCTACGTCAAAACTCTCTCTCTCTCTCTCTCTAAAAAGTTAAAGAAAAGGTGAGAAAAGAGGAGGGGGGGGACCTGGCCACCGACGACGGCGACGGTGGGAAGAGCTTCCCAGAGAGAAGAGAAAGCGTTGTCTCCACCGCCATAGTCACCGAGCACAGTACACGCTCTCTGAATCCGGTTCACCAATCCGATCAAACTCTCCATCGTCGCCATATCCTTTCAACTCTTTTTTTCTTTTTCACAGCAAGAAAAACAAAAATCCAAACAAGAGAACACAAAAAGCTCGTAAAATTTCTCACAGTCTCTCCGAAAATATCGAAACCCTAGACTTGTACTAGTTCGAACTAAGAAAGACAAGAAGAAGAAGAAGAAGAAGAAGAAGCAAAAGCAAGAAGCAGCAAGCAACAAAAGAAAAATATATGATAATATTTTGACTTGGAATAGAAGCTAACGCTAACAGAAGGTTTAAAAAGGAATTAATTAAAAAAAATTAAAAATAGAAAAGAGAGATATTTTTTTGAATTTGCCGAACGGTTTGTGGATGGTTTTAAAAGTTTTAGAACAAGAGTCAAAAGTTTTGAACAGGGGGAGAGAATAGATATAGTGCAGGCGGTGTGCAGTGCACCGTTGGGATTGGTGGGGTCCACTGTATAGTGCGTACAAAGTGTGAGGTTGCGCAAATTATTCCATTTTCGAATTAAGTAAGTTTGGTGTTACAAATTTTATCACAATTTTGTTATTATAAATGGTAAAATCATGAATTTTTATAGACCGATTATTTCATTTTCACTATTTATAAATTGTCACTTAGTATTTGAGACAGTATTACTTACTCTTTTTGGATTTTGATTTTAATATTAAAATGCAATTAAATTGAATAGACGCGGTTTGAAAATTTGAAATTTGAATGGTCTTTTTGTTGTTTGGGGATGTGGGGACCACGGGGTGGATGAATTGGATTCGAGACGTTATGGGGTTTGGCGGCTGAGGTCCAAACTCCAAAGTCTTATAAGGTAATAAAATTAAAAAGAGTCCAAAATTGGATTGGCGGAATTGGAATTGTTGCCGAATATGATGAGAGAGAGAGAGAGTAGCCTATACCTATGGGAAGGTTGGTCTGAAGGACCGAAGCCATGGCAATTCTTAGTAAACATTCAACAACAAAGGGCCGTGTTTTAAGCGCCATATGTGTTTAGCTTTTTGTCTTTTTCTTATGAGTTAAGGTTATTCATTTACATTTCTTCTATAAAAATAAGTAAATAAATAAAACGTTTTTCATTAACATTAATTTTTTTCTAAATTTAATAATTGAGGGAGAGAAAATTTAAAGCATAAAAATCTTCATTGGATTTAACCCCAAAAAAAAAAAAAAAAAAATCTTCATTGGAAAATTTGGAAAATAGCAATTAAGACTTAAAGTCTTAAATCAACAAAATGCTATAAATTTGAAATCCTATGTTATCAAGCGCTTCTTCCACAATTCATTTATTGGGTTAATTGTATCACAAAATGATAAAAATCAGATTTGAGGTCAACTGTATCTCAACAAAAAAAAAAAAAAAAAGAAGAAGATTTGAGGTCAACTCGTCACTTGACTTGATCAATTCAGGTAAATAGATCTTTGACTTTTTGTTGACCACTAAGTTAGTCATAACCAGATTTATCAATCAAGTTTGTTGGACTCAAAGAAAAATATCAGAGAAAGAGAGAAATCAAATTATGAAAAAAAAAATTTTGAAACGATTCACAAACTCAAAGAACACAACAAATTAATAAGAAAGAGATAAGACCATTAAAAAAAACACACACACACCAAAATAAAAGACCATAAATCAATTTATATCACATATTATACTAAATACTAATAAATATTGCACCATAGAAGTCATGATTATTAAGTGATTATCTTCTCTATGTGGCAAGTTATTACACTCTCTTTAGCTACACTCTCCTTACACTAGATATTATTTTTTAAATATTTATAAAAATTATATAGTTTTCTTATAGTTTTAACTGGTTTCAGATTTAATTCCTAAATTCTATTAGGAGTTAATTAAAAGTTCCAAAACATTACTCTAATCAAAATTATACTATAAAAAATATTTCAAAAGTTTTAAAAAATTATTTACTTTATATTATTTAAGCTATATATCATAATTATTTGTTTTAATAATAAAAGTTAGATTTAATACGTCATGCTTGCACCGACTTAATATAATAAGTATTATAAATTTTATGATATAATCTTGTGCCTCCTCTTCTAGAATTGCTATCTTGTTTTTTTATAAATAGTGTTACTGTTATGACTTGGGTACTAAATAAATTATTTGAATTTAGATAAGTGATAGAATAAGGATTCTTAGATAGAATAGTATTGTTATTTATTTGTATTCAAATAAATTCTTATATTTTAGGATAGGATTAGTTCTTTTTTTTTTAATGATTTGTTGATAAGGTTATCTCATCCTTAGCTATTTATGTACGTTGAATACATTAATGAGAATTAATTAGAAAATTAACCAAAAATGTCTATTTCCTTTCTCAAGTTTAGGAGATTGATCATCTTGAATTGACTGCACTATTTGTTATTTTTCAGTTCACAATAGTTACGTTGTTTCAATTACCGATTCTTACCATTTAAATTATCAATATGTCGTATAATTATAAACCTGGGTAATACTTTCCTTTCCCATCACAAATTTGTGGATTATAGGTCTGTTTGTATTGTGCGTTTGCGTTTCAGGCTTTTTTTTTTTTTTTTTTAAACTAGCGTGTTATGCACGGTTCATTGGCCATGAACAGTATATTTAGGCCAATGAATAGTGCCAAATAGTAATAATAAGTAAAAAAAAAAAAAAAAAAATTTATTGTTTTCAGTTTTCAATTTTCAGTTTTAAGTTTTCAGCAAAATAAGTTGTATCCAAACACACACTATACCACACCAAAAAAAAAAAACTCTCAATGCAATTAAGAATAAAAAAATCAAATTGCATAATCACATCAAAATGTCAAAAGAATATCATGGCATATTTACTGAGTTGTTAGGGACATCAATTCCACATACCTCAATCTTACTCAAACCCCAAAACCTTCCGCCAATATTAGTGTATGTCAATGATGTTCGTAAAGAAGCAAGTAGATTGCCTTAAGCGATGTCTTGCTTATGAACAATACTACTACCAACCTGTTAACGGAACCATTGTTGACTGATTGCGGGGAACCTAGTGAGAGAGATACCTAACAAGCAAATAACTCATGTCTATCGGAAGGCCAATCAATGTCTTCGATCGTTGGCCAAATTGGGTGCAAGTAATTTATCTTCTTTTGTTGTATTTTTGAATCCACCACCTGTGGTGGAAAGCATTATAGCTTCTGATAGAGCTAACTTGCTATGTAACAAACCCACTAATTCTTAGTTTAATGCAATTTCCATGGTTGACCCAAAAAAAAAAAAGAAAAAGAAAAAAGAAGCAAGTAGATATGCTCTTACAGATACAAGTGCATCTTTCAAATGCATTCCCTTGTTCTCCCCTATCTACATGAGGAGTTGTGTACTGGGGCCACCTACCTGGGTATCTGTCCCATCTATCTTGCCTTTGGAATTATGTAAAAAGGGCTTACGTCTCTTCATGGATGTTCTGTTTAGGTTTTGGTTATAGATTCTTTTTGGTAGGAAAAAAATTTCTAAGACGATGGTAAAGTACAAGGTAAAATAAAATGCAAATAAATAAGAGAAATGTAAAACTTTTGAAATATACATTATAATAAATAAAATCAAAGAACAAACAAAAATGATATCCATTGCTTTATAGACACAATAAAAATACTCTCAAATCTTGGGAGTATTTTTATAGTTCACGCACCCAAAATATAGCCCTTCGAATGAATTTATGACCAAAATATGATAACCAAAGCACCCTATGAATTTATGAAACAAGCTTTCAAACAAGCTCTCAATCTATGAAATATGTACCAACCAACATATTTACCCTTCTTAATGTGTACTAATTTGCAAAGTTTGCAATTATGCTTAATTTGGTATGATCATATCTTCATAATTCAGCTTACTTTTTAGTTGTTTCCTCACCCCTTTGCTGAAATCGTCATATTTGCACAAATCTCATTTAGCTGAAGGAGTTTCGAAAAATAAAACGGGATAAAAAATGAAATAAGATGGGCCTCAATGACCATTTTATTATGATTGTTCTTAATTTTTAGGTTAATTTTAGTGGTTTTGTATCCATATTTCAAAACGGTGAATTAAAATTGTTATCTAATATTTGTAAGAGAATATAGTGTGTGTGTGTATATATAAATTTGTCATTTTTCATACAAATGAAACGATGAAGAATGTTTTTTAGGATATTTTCTGAAACATAACCAAACCCTATAAAACAATTAGTTTTCCCTAAAAATCTTTAACTTGAGCTAAAGACATGTAACTTGAGTAATAAAGTATTCAGCTAAAAACATTTTCCGACAAAAAAAGATATCATACCAAAACAACTGGAGCCTTATATAACACACGTATGTTTAATTTTGAAGTAATGAGTAAAACACCCAGCTCAAGACAGAAATTTCCACCATCGGCTTTTGGCAAACAGGGGAAAGGAAAGTTCCCCCTAGTTTCAACCTTTTTCCTTTCCTAATAATCATCCAAACAAAATGAAGGAAATATTCCACTGCTTTCTTCCTCATCCCCATAAAGTTTGATGACATCCTTTCCTTCATTTTGCCCTAAAAAAATACATTAAACTTTGAGGACAAAAAAATATTATAGTTTGAGACAACCTATACAATCTTTTGAAAACTTTTTCTTCTCTCTTAAAATTATAATAATTTTTTGTCATCAAATTATAATGTCTTTTTTATTTCTTGGTTGAAATGATACAATTAATCGTGTTTTTTTAAACTTCTTTTTAAAAAAAATTTATTCTAACCCATTAATCTAATCCCTTCACCAAGAAAATAAAAACTCTCCCAGTCTCATTTTACTTTGTTCACCTCTGAAAAAATCCAACTTTTAAGAGAGAATCATTTAATGTATTGTCTTATAAAAAAGTTTATCAATTTCCATAACTAACTCTTCGTTATTTTAAATTTAAATAAAGCAAATGGATAGAAAGGGAATATTGACTTTCAGATAAAGAAAATGAAAGGAAATTATGAAATTCATCTATTAACTTAGTGAACAATATTTTAGAACATCTCGAAACAAAACAGTGAACATACAAAACAAGATTAAGGTAACCCTCTTTGATCCGTCAAATCTTCTTAGACAGAATCTCTTACAAGATGACTGAGACTTACCAACCTGTTTGTAACTGGCAACCAAGTAGACAACGAGCTCAGCCTGCACTTTTTCTTGTTTGAAGGGATTCGTTTACAGTTTGCCTTCCAGTTTAAACGGTTATCATCCTATGCAGTTCTTCCATGTACATTGCGCGACCCAGGCTCCCAGCTAACACACCATCGCAAACATAGTGTTTTGGAAATGAAGATTTCTTTGTTAAGTATTTCAGTAAATTTGGTTTGGTTACTTCAATAATACACAATTAAAGAACTGCGTGCATGCATCCCAAACATAATTAAGGAGCATTTTGCCATTTACATATAAATTAAGAAAAAAAAATACTATTACATACAACAATGCTGTTATTCAGTTCTTTTGAGGGTATGGGGTATGGGGGGCTTTGGTAGGAGGTTAGTCGTTCCGGTAAACCAATGTTGGGTAATCTGGATTCCACATGTTGTTCTTCACAAATTCTTCAATCTCTTCCTGCAAAACAGACATGCAGTTATATTATCATAAAATTTAAAGTTCTGAAACTATAAACAGGCCCTAAATTCAAAGATGTTCAAAGTTTATGAACTGTAGCTATTTTTAAAAACCATATATTGGAGGTCCAAGACTTCTACACTACCAAATATTTATCCTGACATCAACCTTTTATGAACTGCGGCTAGACACCCAGAAGTGCCTATTGATGGCCAAGAGGGGCCTATCATGACAGCTTACCATGTATACACCCACTCCTTACATACAAGATTAGTCAATAAGCCAAATATTAAACCACCTACTTTAGAGTACAAGACAGAATATAAGAATTTTGAGTAATCCCCGCCCTTTGAGCATGTCCTCAGCACCAAGGAATGTGTAGCCCATGAGTGGCTTGTTATGCTAAGGCCATTTGCTTTGGTCTCATCAATATTCATGATGGAATAATCTCTTGTTCTTGTTCTCTACACTAAAGCCATTTTCCCAATCCTTTGCCATTTAACAAAACCTGCTAAAAGCCCACAAAGACTCCCAGCATTTTCACTTTCCAGATAGGTGTTCTCTGTTGTTGTTTTGCTTTTAATTTCCTTTATTGTTGTGGAAATTGCCAAAATCTAAGGCATAATGTGTGTGTTTGGATAGTATCTTAGAGGGAAACAAATCTTTGTGGGATATCTCCTTTGAAAATTAGACTTCCAAAATTCTAAAGTCAAATACCAAAACTTAATTAAACACATTGGAATATGGCTGGAGGCTAAGCAAAAAGTAATCCCATTAAATGATAAAAACTTAATTGACCACATGTTGCAGACAATATGTTGAACTAAATTCTTTATGTTGATGCTAACTTGATATCTTACATAGAAAGCTAAAAATGCTATACATCCCTTTTTCTTTTCTTTTTTCATTGGTTGAAAATGCTAAACTTGCTCCTCTGTATCTATGGGCATTCATGCAAGGTGAACCAGGACATCAAAAGTAACAAGCAAGATTCGAGTTGGTATCATCCAACAAGTTCGGATCATATTATAGTTGCAAGATTTATGATCAGCAGAAAATATACCTGACTAAGTTTCCGTAATTCTCGGGCATCCATGCCACGGTATCCTTCTGCTACATCCTCTTCTATAGCTTCCTTCACCACGGCTGCAGCTACTTCCTTTGTAATATCTCTTATACTGCAAACATGGTTTAGGTCATCAGAAATGCACCAGACTAGAAATAAAATCTGCCTAACTGCCTCATATATAAGTAATAAATAAACAAAAAATGAAAGGGAATGGTTAAATTACAAACCTAGATATTGACGGAATATAACCCCTTTGAGAACCTCCTCTTCAGTCATATATGCAGCAAGGCTGTATATTGCAATTGATTTAGAGAATAAACAATATCAGAGGCTAAGGCAGGTTATTAGACACTGGGAAAAAAAAAAAAAAAAAAAAAAAAAAAAAAAAAAAAAATCTACAAGATTGTATTAGTTTTGTTGGAGACCCTCTCCCCACTTCCCAGATCCCAATTCTTGCAAAGGTTAAACCCAAGACCTCCATTTATTTAAGGGGGAGAGGTGCCAGTTGGCTACAAGAGCTGGTAATTATGATGCATAGATTACCAATCATGAATTAGACTATTACATTTATTGAAGCCTGCAAGTGATTTATAATATAAAAAACAAAATTAATGACATATGATAACATTACTATTTTTTTTTCCTTTAAAGGATATTTGGGAGGATGGCAGCCAAGGGTATAGACATTGTTTTGGTGGCGTATAATTCTCAAGTTGCTTAGAACTTTCATCCTAAAGATATCAATTCAGTGAGTAAGGAGATATGATAAAGTACCACTCAGCCGCAGCCTGTAACATGCCATCAGTAATAATCCTGGAGCCAGATAGAAGAGTACCAAGCCCAATGCTGCATAAACAGTCTAGTTATTAATATGAAAAGTTAACTTAGTGAAACTCAAGCTTGGATCTCCCTAGATAAAACTAACCCTGGAAAGAGGTACATGTTGTTTCCCTGGTTGCAGTGGCCAATACGATCATTTCCTGTGGAAGTCAAAAGTAGTTAAGGCTCTTGCATCATATAAAAGTATTTTGAAGAGAAATTTCTGTTGTAAGTCCCCTATCAAAGATTCAAAATTAGCATGTAAGCCACAAACGCTCTTCATCCATCTAAGAAATAATAAGTGAATTTAACAGTTTCACGAGTAACAACTGGTGCATTTTTACTAACGTGTTCTAAATTAAACATATCATAACTAATAACAATTGCTGCACTTCCAATTACTACGCATGTAATCTGATTTTTCAGTAACAATTACAATCTCATGAAGAGACCTTGAAGTAAGACTATACTAATTAAATGAAAGTAGAACACAGTCAAATGTAATGGCCTTAATACATACCAAGATCCACGTCTTTGAATGGGCTTCCACTTGCAAATATTATATTTTCACCCAAACTGGAATATGCTTCCTCAGGAGTGCATTCAGCTGTCCCAAAAAAAAAAAAAAAAAAAAAAAAAGGAGGAAAAATAGAAGTCAAATAAGTAATGGTCAAAGTTGTGAACAAATGTGAATTACCATAAAATAATTATCTACTGTAAAAAAGGAAGAAAATGAAAGATCTATACCATTATTTGTAGGATTTGACATTGCAAATATGGCCGGTCTTGTTGAAGTTGAACCTTTAAGGGCCTCTAATACCTGAAATGAATGCATCATATCAAATTTTGCAGGAAAAAGTCAGTTGTCAGAAACTTACACCATGTTTGGCAAAATGGAGTGGGAGGGAAGAGTATAGACGTAAGGAAAGGAGAGTACTTTTCCTTTAAAGTGTTTGGTTCACAAAGAAGAAAGGAAAGGAAAAAGAAACCTAATGTGGATACCCCTGCACAAACTCTCTTTCCTCTCATTTCTTTCCAATTTGGGAAGAAAGAAAAATGTGAGCCCAATTAAAAACAATCCATCAATTTTCCTTTTCCTCACTCCATTTCTCTCCAACCAAACAAAGGATTTTTCTTATCCTCCCTGCCTTTTCCCTCCCCCATCTTTACTTTTTCTCCATCTTCCCTCAACCCGGACAAAGTGTTAGTAAAAGATTTTAAGGTACTTGGCTAACAAAATACCGTTTACATAATACGATTAACAGACACACTTGACAAGATACCATTGAAAATATAAAATGAAAATATCTTCCCAAACTTAGCATTTGCCTCCTAGATAACTGCTTTCACTACCATGTGCCCAAGCTTTATGAGGGCAACATGTATGGTCATATTTTACCCACAAAGTTTCATTTTACGAATTGCACCATAAAAATAATTGGGCTAGATAAATTCTGTACAACCTTCTCATAAAAAAACAGATCAAACAGCTTCTTTTTCATGCAACACAAAAGAAGCTAAGAGCCTAAGAGTAAAAGCATAGATGTATCTTTTAAATTTTTTTCCAGGACTTGCAGTATACATCATCAATGGTCTCCAGCCACCTCAAATGGCAACTAAAAGTCAGGAACAAGAATAATCTAGTAACTAATGTGGGAAATCAAACTAAGAAGAATCCAATCCAACTCCATTTAGAACCTAGGAAGCACAAATGTTTCAGGCATACAGCCATATCAGTATCCAACACGCATCCGGTATGAATACCATGAGATACTTTTTTAGCTTTTAAAATCCTCCCTCTCTCACTCACTTTCTCTATATAAAATTAATAGCTTTTTAGAAGTTTTCTTATTTTTGACATATTCTATGCCCTTTATCATTTATTTTTAATCTTTTAAACTAAAAATTAGCATAACATGATGTTAAATTATTTATTTACATATTAATTTATATAAGTATCTCTTAGAATTAAGTAATGCTACAGACACAAACTATTTCACAACATTTTTACTATAGTAATTTTCAAATAATTATTGGTAAACATAAATGTGATGTTAGTAGTGGACCCTATTAGAACTAATAAAAACTTGCCACATCAATAGTTTGTAAAAATGTTGTAAAATAGTTCGTGGCTATAGCATACGAGGGGCTTCTTAAACTGATAGAATAGCTATATTTTCTTTCTTTTTAATATTTCATCAAGGACTATGCATCATAACATTTTTTATGGTTTAAAAGAGTAGTTTTTTAGGGGTAAAACTTTAAAAATAGTAGTTCATTTAATTTAATCTTGAGAATTAAATCCTCAAGATGGAAAGAAGCAAAAAGGTAAATATTGACTTTACAAATGAAACATCTTCCCCAAAATTGAAACTTTGCCTATCCTCTTTTTTCATCAATAAACTATTATATTTAATAGGTAAACCCAAGAATTAAGAATATGATGATAACTTTTTTTTACGATATTTACAATTGGACAGTTTTCTTAAACTCAAACAAAAATTAAACTCTACTCCTTAAAGCTTGAAACTTTATGGTCTATCCCAAATACACAGGAATATTCTACACTTTAAAATTTTTCATATAGAGGAGCAGACTTGGCATGTACTAAGCCTAAATCTTTTTGCAAGTTCATAGTTAAAAAACATAAGCACACAGTCACAATGACAAGAAAGGCCAAACTCTATAACATTTACTAACCACTCCCAAAATGGATAATAATCTCTAAAGCAGGATCAAGAAAGGGTATATATACCCAAAGAGTTTCATACATTAATATAATAGTCTAATAAAAACAGGACAAAACTTTCATTAATGAACAATATGAATCCTTTCTAGGTACCTCTTTTGAGAACAAACCCCCAACTGCAGACAATCCAAGAAGCACATCAGGCTTCACTTTCTGTACCTGATTAGCAAAGATTAGGCAAGATGGATCAGTACTGTGGTAAACAATGATAAGGCAGACAGTTTAAATGTTCTGCAATTAGACAATATTCCCAGTTCAAAATGACATTCTTTCCCTTTTAATTTACGCATGTGTATCATACTTGAGAGTTGGTTTTGATTTGCTTATTTGGCAAAAGTACAGTTGTACCTAGAAAAAATTGAGGCTTTAAAAAGTTGCACATAAGCTGCAAAAAGAAGCTAATCGAAATGCACAAGTAACAACAATAAAACTTGTTTATCAGAAGAATAATAACAGTTCTTGATAATAAGTAATATCAGCTTAAATTACCAATCTCAATTTTTTTCCTGATTAAACTCTTACAAACCTCAGCTTTATTGTTATTTAATTCCCTCATATGCCTCTTATTTTTGTAGGAGGTCAAAATTAGGTGAGCACAAGAGTGAGTGAGTGAGAGAGAGAGAGAGCTTCTGTATTGCTGCTTTCCCATTGAGTGAATAGCTTCAGAATCCCTCATTACCAGGAAAGCTTGGTGCTTGGCAAAGAAATATATATACATATGGGGAAGGCTAGGTCTCAAATCCAGTTACATCAATCAATTTTCAATAACCTAACACAAGCAAAATATATACCAAAAGAACAAAGCAAATTTGTATATAGAGCACATAATAGCATTACAATCAAATACCGGAGATAAGTATATATATAAAATAAAATAAAATAAATTCACTACTTAGAACTAAGTGAGAATTTCACAAACCACTTCCACAAGACTTGCGCCTTCCCATAATTCCTGGCGATTAATTTCATTGACCTTCCTTGCAAACGGAAGTGCATCTGGATCAATGTTTTCACGATCTTCTGTTATCAGACCCTGGACAAGACAAAATACAAAGTCTAATTATCATATCCAGCCAATATTAATGAGTGAGGATAAAGACCAGCATTACAAGAAAGGAGGCCTCTTTTTTTCATATAAGTAAAACCAATTGTATTGAACTACAGATACATAACTAGGGGCAGCATGGAGTATACCGGTTCTATACTCATTGAAAACCCTTCACATCAATAGTACAATAAGTCAATACAATCAAATGAATTCAAAGGCCTCCGCCCATCTAAAGACATCCCAATATAATAAGGACACAACAATTTGGTCTTTTAACCACTCAATATTCAATTCTAGCCTCTCAAAAGTCCTCTTAGTTCATTCCCTCCAAATGTGCCACATCAAAACACAAGGGAGCCATATTCCTTACCCTATCTCTAAAAGAAATAGGTCTTCAGTGCCTGTATCGAAACACTCCTCATACAACTTTAGGCATCACCCACTTGACTCCAGATGCATCAAAACTAAAATTCTTTTAACTCCCTCATTATTGGGCAATGCAGAAGCAATTGATCCACAGACTCTCCATCCTATTTGTAAATAACACATTGGTTCACAACAAACATCTTCCATTTTATAAGATTGTCTATTGTTAGAATCCTCACCTGAGAAGCTGTCCACCCACAAAATGCAACTCTCAATGTAGCCTTTACCCTCCATATTGCCCTCCAAGGCAAACCCAATGTACCATTCCCTCTTAAGGCCTCATATTACGAATGCACACTAAAGAATTCATTTTTGTTTAACTTCCAGGGTAGTATTAGTGCACCAAAGATATGCCAAAATTCAACTCTGCTACCATCCCCTACTTGATATCTAACAAATAACGAATACCACCCAGCGTTTATGGTCTTCCAAACTCCCACCGTGTATTAGACGTTCAATCCCCTTTGCCATATTTTACTGACACCAGTCGCTTCCATAAATACTCATTCTCCTTAGTGAACCTCCATACCCACTTCCCTAACAATGCCTTTTTAAACAAGCTCAATTTTTAAATCCCCAACCCAACTTTATACAGCAGAGAACATACTTTTGATAGTTACAACAAGGGAGGGGGTATTTGAACCCTAGAAGTTTCCATTGGAAACCGTAGGAGATTCCAACTAGTTAAGCTACAAAGCTTTTGGCAAATTTGGGTATTTTCCACCCCTCCCTCCCACCCCAAAAAAAAAAAAACCCTGGTGTGATTTTTTCATAAGATTAACAACATTCATAGGCATTGTGAAAAGAGACATGTTATGAGTTTCTATTAAGTTAGGGGCCAAATAATAATATCAATGTAATCACTCATATATAAATAATATTTATGTGTGTCAAGGTAATTAACTTTGAAATTCCAAAACACACTTCCCGAGACAATATGGTATCAAAGCCCTAATTTTAACTCTCGCTGCCAATGCCAAAGTTTGCTGCTATCACTAAGTAAATTGGCAAGTTCAACAAAGAGCTCTTGATCAAAGTAATTCGACCCCCCCTTCCCCCTTTTTAGAGAGATATAGTTTCTTCCACCCTACTAGTCTCTTCTCCCTGTTCCCAATGCCATTTCATGCACTATGAGCTCTAAATGAAGATCCCAACAGCAAACCCAAATAAGTCAACTGCAGTGAACTCACCTAAGTGTAACACTGTAGATAAAGCTTCCACCTCCAGTACTGCCCCCTCAGAGTACCATCTCACTCTTAGGCTCACCCTCAAACTTGCTGATGCCTCAAAGTATGTAAAAACACTGCAAGAATCTGATGTACGCCAATTTGGATCACAAATAAATTGTGGTATCATCAATAAATAACAGGTGAGAAACAGTCAAAGAACCCCTGTTCCTCCCATCCATCATAAAAAGCAACATCTGTCTGATCTATCATTCCACTGCGAACCTCCATATCCAAAATAAACATGAGCAGAGACAGCAGGTCTTCTTATCTTAGTCCCTTGGAACTTGAGAAAAAATCAGCAGGGCTACCATTAACTAGAATTAAGAACCTCTTAAACACCATGAGGCTATAGAAGTAAAGCTTGGCATGATAAATAATACTCTGTAACACATTGATACCAATGGAAATCATTTTACATACTGGTCAAGGGCATTTAGTGATATAAAAGAACAAATCTGCAAGTAGGGGTCTTTCATAGTGTAATATCAATGATCCAAAGTATCCAATCCATAACTTAAAAATTCATCCACAATTTTAGATTATAGAAATTCCATATCACAGATGGTACAGCCACTTGTGACCTTATAGCACAGTTGGAAACAGAATTTGGAAGCATGACTACTGACCTTGGCGTCAACTACCCAGAATTGACGCTGAGCACTGTCAAAAGCATGCTCATTATTTCCTAACATCCTTGCCATTGTTTTTCTTGCAGTGTTAAGAACCCTATTCCTGCACTGCAAGCGGTAAAATAAATAAATAAATAAGCAAAGAAAACCTTAAAGTTGATATTTTGTGCTAAACATGCAGGAACTTTACTGTTGGGTCACACAACATTATTTGCAGATGAACTAAATCCTTGAGAAGCATTGGCACAACTGAAAAAGCCTCCCAACAATGCAATCAACAGGTTGCAAGATTATTGGTGTATGAAGAGAACACCATGGTAAACAAACCCACACAAAATGAACATCACAAACCTGCTGAGATCACCTTTTCTATACGGCTGCTCCATTTAAATATCCTGAATTTAGTTATGGATTTTGTGCATGTCTTTGAGGCGCAGATTATATTATATCTAAAGATTGAATTGTTCTCTTGAGATAAAATATATCTTCCTTTTTTTTTTTAACAAGTAAAACTAAAATTAATCTTCTTGCTCTCATCTGAGTGTAATTCTTTGAGTAGAACATTCTAAACTTCCAAATGGTATTAAGTAGAGTCTGATTTCCCAGGGCAAAAAATTTATTATTGGGATTATGTTCCATAACCATTTCTTCTTCAACCCAAAAAAAAAAAGAATAAAAAAATAAAAAATATATATATAAATTCTTCTCCTTTATATAAATGAAAAGCCTAACCTTCCAGCACCAGCGACGACAATCTTTTGCTTTGGAAAGTCTATCATTGGCCTTCCTTGTGCTCTAACAGCTCCTAAAAGTCCAGCAATAGCAACTCCTGCAGTTCCCTGTAAGACGAATGAATTCAAAGCATGCCAGTAGTAATTGACATTCATATTCCTAAATGTTGAAATCTAATACAAATTAACGTGGTCTATGTCTTATATCTCAGATCTTTAAATTCGTAAAAGCATATACTCATCAATGAAACAATAGAAAACAATATCCACAAAAGGTACAGAGGCAAACATACAAACACCACTGACTATAATCACAAAGAGATTCATGCCATGGTTAAAAAATTGATACAAATGACATAGAAGAAAGATTATAATAAGAGATATTAATTAACTATACCTCCTTGACATACAGATGCTTGTACTAGTTCATATTCTGGCTTTTGTACATGCTAAAGTTTACATGCTTGTTTTTGTGCCAGACATGTTATTGATTACCAATCCCTTATTGCTGATATGCATTTTTCTACCCTAAGTGTAAGTATTGGTCTTGTAAAATGACTGGAGCTTAAAAGCCATGTTTGACAATCAGTTCCCAATAGCTCTTTTTTTCTTTCTGATGAAGTATTTACTGAATAATTCAAGTACGTAGAACTCAATTATAATTGACGCAAGATGGCATGGTGAGTCCCAAAAGGATGTTTCTAGCATTAGAAATTAGTACAATTGTACAGAAACAATTATCTTCGCGACGTATATGATCACATAAATACCAGCAACAATATTAACACATAAGAATGCTGTGCTATGTTGACCATAAGTTTCATAGATGCATGGTACCATTAGTATTCATAATAGGTTTTATCAGCAAAGCTTAAAACATTAAGCAACAGAAATGTTGTCATTATCATGAATGGCTGAGAAAGATTAAATTTATGAAGGTGGATATGTGACATGAGAGGTTGAGAAAGATTAAATTTATGTAGGTGGATATTGCTGTGAGTAAAAATAATGAGATGCTTTGATATAACCAAGAATTTAATTACCTGGACATCATCATTAAACATTCTGTATGTATTTCTATAACGCTGCAACAACTTAAAGGCCCACTTGCTTTGGAAATCTTCAAACTGCACAAACCCGAGTGTCTTTTATCTCATCCTTTAATAATAATAAAAGAAATGTCATCATGCATTCCAACTACTAGTGATTAAATTAGCATACGCAACATTTGAATTACCTGCACAATCACATTTGGCCATCGAGTAAACACTGCCTCCATGAATTCATCAATGACAGCAACATACTCATCACCATCAAGACGGTTTTCTTGCAGTCCCAAATCTGATAATCAAAAATAAAAAAATTTTATTTTTAAGTGGGACTTATGCATTCATGTAGACAATAAAAATTTAAAATAAAATAATAATAATAATAATGAAAGTAAATACAACTTTTTAGATGATTTTTTTTATAGGCAAGAATAATTTTATACTATATGTAAAAAATGACATGAAGAAGCATAAAGAAATAAAATGAAAAATATTATCTACAAAGGTAATGACTCAATGAATGACTCAATGGAATTTACTATCCGTAGAACCCAATGCATAAGACCACTCATATAAGGAGCTAGTAAAGGTTGCTAGCAATTGACTCCTCGTGGTTTCCACATCTTCAAAAGTTCGTCAGTTTCTTTCCGCCATATAGTCCACAACAAACATAAAGGAACAAGATTCTAGATTTCTTTCCCTCCCCAAATCCACCACCCACATAATAGCTCAACAACCTTGCCCGGTAATACCAATTGAATTCCAAATGATCTAAAAACAAAACTCCACAACTCAAATGCCACACTACAAATGTAACAGAAGATGGTCCACCATCTCCCCACTACATCAGCACATCCACCACCAACTCACAATTGGAAATTCCCCCTTGAGAAGGTTCTCACAAGTAAGGATTTTCCCCCAAGTTGCTGTCAACACAAAAAGGAAACTCTTTGAGGAGCCTTAGCCCCCCATATGGCCCTACAAAGGAAAGACACAAGGGATGAGCCCCATAATGCCCATAAGAAGATCGAACACTAAAATCCTCACTCCTCTTCAACTTCCACCTCATCTGATCTCCACCCTCAAGTAAGGATTTTCCCCATGCTGCTATCCACACAAAGAAGGAAACTCTTTGAGGAGCCTTAGCTCCCCATATGGCCCTCCAAAGGAACACGGGGTGAGCCCCGTAACGCCTCATAAGAAGATCGAACACTAAAATCCCCACCACTCTTCAACTTCCACCTCATCTAATCTCCCCCCTCCCTAATGGGAACATATGAGATTCTAGTAGTTGGAGGAATAAAGCCACCCCTTCTAACTCCCAATCATTAAAATCCCCCACGACCCTCACATTCCATCCCCTCTTCTTGTCTCTATAATAATGACTTCATTGAAGCTTCCCTATCCATCACATTCCATCCCCTCCTCTTGTCTCTATAATAATGACTTCACTGAAGCTTCCCAATCCATGGCATTTTCAAGCAGTATAAAATACATCATCTTCAAAGCACGAGCTCCAATTTGGCATTATTGAATAAAAAGGGCAAATATAGGGAATGTAAACGAGCAAAAACAGGGTGCAAGATTCATAGACATAATTAAAAGGCTAAAATGCAAAGCTCACCCTCTTAAGTTTCACCAAAATTCATTTCAGTCTTCTAACTTTGCTTTCATTCTTTTAAGTCCTCTAAGTTTCAAATTTATTTAATTAAGGCCTCTCCATCGCCTTCATTTAAATTCTGGAAAATATTTTTCAATGATTAATTGAATTTTTTTAATTTAAAAAATTTGAAGAAAAAAATTAAAAATTTGAACAATTATCCGCAACATTTAACTGAAGTTCATGGAGAAGCCTTGAATAAACTTGAAACTTAGAGGACTAAAATGAATTACGGTGAAACATAGAGGGTGGGTTTTGCATTTTAGCCTAATTAAAATGTCCATGCTATGAGGCATGAAGAAAAAAAATGCCAGCCAATATGATGTGGGTGAATAGGTCTCATGTGAGAGACAATAGTAGATCAACCCACCAATGCCAACATTCAGCTAACAGCAAAAGATTCTATAGTTTAAATTTTGAACCAAAAACACATGAGCTATTATGCAAGGCAGCATGGACTTTCAAATCTACCACAGCTCACCCACCAAGCTTCACATTTGAGAATGAATTGCAATGACGAAAAAAAAGGTGCAACATCATCACCACAAATGAATGAAGAAGAACCTACACAAGGGGTCTTCCAGCAGCTTCTCGTTGTTAGTTCCCACATCAATCATGACAGGAAGTACCTATAGCAGGGTAAAATCAATTAGTTGGGATTAAGGCTAAGTTGAGTTGAGTTGTTAATTTAAAATTTTTATTATTCATGCATCAAAGTTTTGTTTATGCATATTTGACAACATCATTCACAATAATACTCAAGAAGTCTACTTTTTTGCATGTGTTTTTGGATGCGTATATTCATATAAATGCATAAAACTATCGCAATAGAAAGATATGATACATAAACCAAGAAATACCCTTTGAGGGTTTATCCCTGCCGCAGCAACATATAGATCCAGCTTCCCAATCGCAATTCCAATTCCTTGAACTCCAAGGTCTCCTAGACCCAGTATTCTGCTTCCATCCGTGACAACAATCATATCAACCTGCAGACCAAGTTTTTTAATACTTATCAGGAAATTAAAATAAATCAATAATTAATAATAATGATTCTCAATGTCAATAACAGAAAACCTGATCAGCTGGCCAGTTATAAACCATAGACATCATTTCTCCACGATCTTCCGCACTGAAATACATTCCCCTAGGCCTTCGAAACAAGCCACTGTAATTCTGGCAAACCAAACCTACAGTTGGAGTATAAACAATAGGCGCATATTCCTCAATGTTGTTGATCAAAACCTGTCCATTTCAGAAATGAAGTCATGACTTCAACTGTTAAACAATGAAATCCATAAGATTAGCTGTATAGAATGTTTGCAACCACCCCAAACAGCAGGAAATGCAAACAATAACATAAGGTCAATATTTTGATGGAAGTGCGGTAGCATGAATATGATTTATTGTTAATGGTTAAGTCACACACCTACCCAATGGGTATTGAACCCACGACGCCGCCCTCCGCCCCCATTCTATATTGTGGGTGGAAGTGCCATTTGAGAAAACATGGCAGAGTATTTGACACAGGACAAAGTCCACACCAGCATCATTCCTTAGAAACCCAAAATCAATATAAGGGCAAAGCTAATGAAGAGACAAATGTCCTCATTAAAAGAAGGTTCACTGTGCACACTATTATGATGGTGATGGTGATGGTGATGGCATGCCAGTATCTTGGAAGAAGTAACATATGATAGTTGCCTGGTGGAAGTGATAACAGTGGTAAAGAATATGTCATACTGAAGTTCTTATTTGAAGGTTTTACAAGGCAGTAGAACTAGGCTTCATTGCATCACTATTATGTTTCAATGTGAAGAAAAAAATTGTTCTTTTTGATTTTAAACATGGAAAAATGACACCTATTGGACCAAGGCAGGCAGAAGGGGTATTAAGTGGGTATGTGAGTGTGCACCATGCTTCTCTCAGCAGATTATATCATGTTTTACACCTAAAGAGTTCCTTTCCTTCCAATTTTGTAGCCCATGTGTGCCACATATTAGTGATTGCAGCATTCTGCTTGGCTCTTAAATGCAGTTTCCACGTCAATTTTTTCTTGTATTTTAATTTATTTTTTTTTTAATTCAGAAACTTTTTTTATTTGGGCATCAAACAATCTGTCTTTATTCTGTAAGAAAACCGTTCAAGTATAGAAAATATACACAGGCAAAACAGGGATTCAATATCAGTAGAGGATAGCACCCTGCCTCAAAACCTCTCTCTCTCTCTCTCTCTCTCTCTCTCTCTCTCTCTCTCTCTCTCTCTCTCTCTCTCTCTCTCTCTCTCTCTCTCTCTCTCTCTCTGCTGCGCTTCCTTTCCTCATCACATTTCTCCTTTTTCCCCCTTGCCTTCCTTAATATGACTCAATGACAATAACCCAAAAGTGTGTTTTCTACTTTTGAACACACAACTTGTAAGTCCAAGGTGGGGAGGAGGTGCCACCCACAACTTTGGCGGTTTCTTTATCATGAAAAAAAATGGGGAATAATCTAGGGCATGCACATTATATTTAAGATGAAGAGCTTAGCTGTGCTGTTTTCTTTGAATGGATTCAGAGCTCCTGATCCTAATGGCTATGGTGCTCACTTCTGCAGGACCGCCAGGAGCATTTTACAAGACAAGGTAGGCTTATATGGAATAATGCTTCTGATATAAGGTTTATATGGAATGATTTTGGTAATTTTTGGCTCTATTTAGGTTGCTTATGCTTAAACCTATTTTCTTAGGGGTGGATCTTTGTTGGAGGTTTCTGTTCCTTCTGAGAGCTTGAGGGGCTAGAGGAAAACCAGGTCGGCCACATATATTCCTCTCGACCATTCTATCTTATCCAATCTTATACTCTCTGTGTTATTAACTTAATTAACATGTACAATATCCACAAGAGGGGAATCAACTCAGAATAAAAAAGGATAAAGAACAAGGACCAAGGACCCTGAAATTGAAGATAAAATTGACATCTTTTCGAGACATACACCTGAGTTAATAGTAGTAATCAAAGGTGGCAAATGGTAACACAATTACAGCAAAAGATATTATTCATAAAACTTTTTAAACTGAACAGATATGCAACCAACACTGACCTGCAAGCCTGACTAACAAATAACTAAAGTTGCAGGATGTTAAATGAATTTTATGAAATTTCCTTCTATACCACACCATAAAAAAAAAAAAATACTAATAAAAAAAAAAAAAAAAAAAGGGGAGTCTTCCATTTCTTATACCTAAAATAGTCAAATCATCTACTCGTTACTAAAGTATAAAGATCAAAACAACTCCACATAGGCAATTTTAGCAACTATTTTAGATAATCACTTAATTAAGAAGTACTATAACACTAATTTCCAATGATATATGCACGTCAATATAGAGTAGATATAAAGGAATAAAGTTTACAACCCACCTTATAGTACATAACCTCATTCCTATCATGCAACCGGTTAAGTATCCGCCATTTCGCCAGAGCATTTGGATCAGATGGTCCATCTCTTGCTTGCACTTCAAGCCTCTTCAAGTCAACCACTGTCAATTAACAAAAACCAGCAAAAAAATTGCTGAAACAAAAAAAAAAAAAAATGCTAGCTTGGAAAAATGAGAAATTTAGTAAAGGAGTAATAAATTTATTAAAGCACCCTAAACCTGTGGGGTAAACATTATTTATATAAGTAAAAAATAATTTTATTCAAAAGCACACAGAATGCATAGCAGACCGCTCATAAAGTATTACAATCATATAACCAAGTGCTCTTAAAAATCAAGAGAATCCAAAGTGGGAATTCCGCTTAAGGCACACGTGACACACCAATCATAAAGGGACCTCAATAAACTCAGTTTGATAGCATGATCAGAACTCTCAACTCCGTCAAACCATTCTTCTATTTCTCTCTCTCGCCAAAATCTCCACATGACACAAATACCTCCAAATGTTTGAGACTTTATGTCAGCGAAATCTTCCTTGTCAATACTCTAGCATCTCAATCACATTCCTAGGCATCACCCAAGATACCCCCCAAACACAAAAAAATACCAGATATTTCTACCCACTAGACAGTGAAGCAAACTAGTGCTCATTTGATTCTCGATTCCTCTTGCACATACAACATCAATCAATAATTAAAGAAACTGACGGGTGCGTTTGTATAGGCCGTCGCAAAACTGTGTTACGAGTTTAAAACGAGCGTTCATAATAAAGCTATGAGGACTTATAATAGAGAGATGCTCCATCCACAACATTTTCACAACAAATCACAGGTGGTTAATTGTTATTAGTTCAAATTTGAACCTAATACTAAGATTACTTTTTTGCCCCAAAAATAACCACCAATAACAACCTACTTCTTAGGATTTGTTGTAAAATATTGTGAAAATATTGTACACATCATTTCTCAATATCATTTCTCTTATTGCAAAATAGAATTTTGGGTTTAAAAACGCTCTTTCAGGCTCCCAAAATAGGCGTCGTTTTCAAATAATATTCCTCTTACACATAGACACTGCATATGCGATTAATATGCGCCTAAAATAGCAATATCGTGTAATTGTTTCAAGGTTTGTAAACAAGTGACAATCGGATTAAAACCACGTTACTTCTCTTGTTACAGTTCTATCTACATCATTTCATTTTCTTCTTTCTATTTTAACAGTAACTCACCAAAAAATAAATAAATATATATATATATATATATATATATGTGTGTGTGTGTGTGTGTGTGTGTGTGTACTTACTGTAGCGCTCAATTTGCTGCTCTGGAGTCATGACATTTGGAGGCAGAAGTCCCCGAAGATCAAGACGATCCCGTTCCGTCATTGAAAACGCCGTTCCCTAATTTTTTTGTTCACAATCAAATCAATTTCAATTAACGAAACCAACCAAAAAAAAAAAAAAAAAAAGTCAAGAATTTGATTAAAAGTGAATTGAAAGAAAGGGAAAATTGTTATACTTTATTGAACCAAGGATCATGGAGAATGTCGAGGCTGCGTTTTTGAACGATGGCTGGGCGATGACACTCGTTGGTAGTGTAGGATCTGGATTGCATTAGCAGCAGCAGCGGATTACTACTTCGGTGGTGGTGGTGGTGGTGTTTAAGCCGTTTGATTAGAGCCGAAGAGGCTCTGATCTGATTGGAAAAGTTTGACATTTTCTTTTGAAATCTGTGGAGAAAGATGAAGATTCTGTGTGTGCCCTAGTGGTAGAGAAGAAAAGAAGAAAAGTTTTAGTTTGGTTTTTTCAGTAGCAGAAAGAAGTAAAAAAAAAGGGAATGATTGCAAAGTGGATATGTACGTTTTATTTTTCAGTCTGTTACTGGTTCACTGCAGTGAATGCGGCCGTGTTTTTGTAGGGTCGGGACTTTTGTTTGGTTGATTTTGACTTTAGGCAAATGCGGAGTGTTCACCCACTGTTAATAATATATGTTTTTTTTTTTTTTTTTTTTAAGTTTTAACTTATGGTGAACATTTTTTATGATAATTTTTTAACACGAGTCGGAAAACCGTGTAACGCACGGGAACTTACCTATTTATAATAAACTAAAATAATTTTATAAAATTTTAAATTGATTATGAAACTATATTATTGCGTGAATTGCTCCTATCTTTTTGAGTTATAATTTGATGAATAAGCCAAATTTAGATATTGAACAAAAAATAACTAAAAAGTTTTGATATTAAAACGTTCGAAAGGGGAAAAAAAATCAGAAAATTTACTGACACTGCCTAGAAATTATTGAAACAAAACAAAATATATATGACTACCAAATAGAGAAATATAAGAGAAAGATAGGTTACCTTCAAGAGAATAATCCATAGTTATAACAGTTGAAATTTGCTAAACTGTTTCAAATATTGCAAAAAATTGAACCCAAAAATTTAAATGGTCAAACTTTCAAAAGACAATAAAATTAAAAATCAAAACATTCAGAACCTACAAATTATAAAAACAAAACAAAAAAAAAAGTCATTATTGTGAGACAATTTTAGTAAGGATGGAAAGCTTTTATAAGTTTTTTTTATCCAATTCTTCCTAATTGATGAAAAATTTGGTTCAAACATTGTTGAACACTTTGAAGGTGCAAACAATATAGGCTTCCAACATAATCTTTAATTAATAAACAAAGAAGCATGACACCACAAGAGAAAACATAAGATAACATATGGTGCATATACCTTACTCCACAGTTGTGAGAAAATATCCACACAAAAGGAATTGAAAACTTGTACATATGTCTCCATAAGGTAAAGCTTAAGGTTATAGAATCTAAAATAATATAGAATATAACATCTTTGAACCACACAAAAAGTATCAAACTTACTACAATACTTGTCTATATATATATTATATATTGTAAAGTACTACTCCATACAAAACAAAAGCAAAAAAAACTAATTCACAAAAAAGAGAAAAAGCAATAGCAAGCGTACCAAAGAAATTGAAGTTTAGGGTTTTCTCTCTTAGTGGAGACGGACAAAGGAGATTGGTTTAGAGTTTTCAAAGATTTTGTCTCTTATATATATAAATAAATAAAATATATATATATATATATATATATATATATATATATATATATATATAAGAGACTCCTGTTAGGACTCTCTCACTATTTACTTTTAAAAATTAAATTTTTTTTTAAATTAAAATGATGATGTGGAAAATTGTAGGAGTTTCAAAGGTTTCGATTATATATATATATATATATATAGATATATAGATTAGAATAAAATATTAAATTAATTTTTAGCGTAAATGAGATTAAATTTAAATTTTTTATTCAAACATTAAAAAGTTAATTCTAAAAAAAAAACATTAAAAAATTTACCAGTTGAATTTTTCAAAATTCAAAAAAAAAAAAAAAAAGAGGGTTGTGAATTATAGCTGGTAGTCAATTTATGGGAAGATGCTGACGGAAGAGAAGAGATGCTTCTCTTTCCTTATTGGTCTCTCTGCGTAACAATTTTCTCGGCCCATTTATTGGGCTTTAACTGCCCAATTGTGGACAAGAATGGGGAGTGCTGAACTATTTAGACGAGGAATCTACTCTTTTTTTTTTTTTTTTTTTTTTTTTTTTTTTTTAAGGTGGTTTACAAGTTTTGTAGTTCAATTGGTATTTTTGGTGTTCATGTTTTCATTATGGACTTTTAAGATTCAAATCTTAACTCTCTCTCTCAACTATCGAATTTTTAATAACCAGTGAAACTTGTGTCTAATGTATTTATGTACTAGATATGATACAATACATATAAGTGTCTAAAACTAAGTTTTGTAATTCAATTGGCATCTTCTATGACCATGTTTTTAACAAAGACTTTTAAAATTAAAATTTTACATCTCTCAACTATTAAATTATCAACAATGGGTGAAGCTTGTGTCCAGTGCATCTATGCACTTGTACAAGCCATATCCATGAACAACAAAAATAAATAAATAAATAAATAAGGGGTGATAATTCATGTTAATGAGTCATATTTGTGTCATGTTGAAATGATGAGATTAGTTAAATTGATCGGATCTAGTGACATTTAGATATGGAAAAGTATTTGTTGTTAAAGTGTGTGAAAATATTGAAATTATTATGAGATTTTTTTTTTTTTTTTTTTTTGGGTGATCAACTGGATATGGGCTGGATTGTTGTTGGTGTTATGTATTTTCTATCCATTTTTTTGTTAAATTTTGTGAGATTATACTTTGTTAGAAGTTTGGTATTGTGGATTTACTCTTCATTATGTTAGATTTGTTAAATTAGCTATGTTAATTTTTTGTACGAATCAAATGTCTTAAAATGGTTTTAGAGGAAATTTTAAGCATTTTAAGATCACAGCCAAATACTGGAAAACAAATGGATTTTCAAAAAAATCATCAGTAAATAGAACAGTGTTTGCAAAGAGTGTAACCAAGAAGCCTTAGTTGCTGTTAAAGCTCTCAAATTCTCTCTACATGTTGAAGCTCTCTAGCTCCTTATGGTCTTTTGATTTATGATGTGAAGATTTTTGTAGGGTCTTTTCAATCTATTAGAGTTTTTCACATGCTCATAAACAAAATAACTCAGTAACTTACAAACTCGTTAGACACAAGGTTTTCAGAACTGGACCGGACCGGGAGGTCGGATGGAAAACAGGAAAAGGATGAAAACCGATTTTTTAAGCCTAAAAAACCGAAATTTTTGTTAATTTCGTGAACCCCTAAAATCAGGGTTGGACCGCACAAACCGGTGAGAACCGTGCGGTCCAACCCCTTAGCAAATTTTTTTTTTTTTTTTTTTAAAAAACAACTTAACACAATTTTATTCTACTTAATTAAATTATCAATCTCTTACAAGGAATTAAAAAAATTATAATTAAAATCCTTCAAAGATATTCAACTTTACTTCAAAAATTAATCATAAATTTTAATGTTTTCATGGTTATTATTTTATTTTATTTTATTAACTTTCTTATTTAATTATTAAATATATGCTTGAAAATCATTAAATTTTCCTCACATATATAGATATATTGTCAATTTTGCTAGTTTTATAAATTTAATATTTATATTTAGGCTTTAATTAATTATTAAATTAATTATGATGTCATCACGGTTCGACCTCAGTTCGACCTCAAAAATCTTGAACCTCTCCTTTTTACGGTTCAATGAACGGTCCGGGTCTGAAAACCTTGATTAGATATGCAATTTATATCATAGGTTTCATAGTGTAAACATAGAATATTCCTCCACATCTTTAATAAATTTACCGAGTTGCTTCACCTTCAAGGAACTCCATGTCTGCCCACCCTAGAAGATAAAAATTTTTGGGTTCACTTGGTGGATCTGGACCTATTCTTCCTTCACTGTCTAGTTCCTAGTATCAACAGATTCTACACTCTTCCAAGTTCCAATAAATTGAATAAAATTGACTTTTGAAAAATACATTATACATATGTGAAGTCCTTTCAAGGACCTAGCTGATTTGCCAAATTATGGTATTCTATATTTCATTATAAAACACCTATCATAGCCGCCTATGATTTAATACTTATTTTCCGATTAACACCACCACCACCTCAGGGGACAAGGATGCAGCTTAATACTTATTTCTTCTACTTTTTTCTCTCTTTTTCAGGATGAACAATACAGAGCTTAGTTCTTATTTAATACAGATTGAAAGCTCCCCTTTATAAAGATAATCTAAAAATGCTTATAACAATGTAAGCTTTCTATTTTTATTTCTGACTTTTCAATGATCCCAGGCTTTGAAATCATCATGTTAGCAGAAATCAGCCGCAAATCAATCATTAAGAAATTATTATAGTTCTTCGAGATTAAAGAAATAAAAAGTAAATAGAATATTCCATGTTCATTTCCAGTATACACGTTCCATTTTGAACATAGGTTGCTATTTTTTAAGAAAATAAGTACTTATACTTTTTTTTTTTTGGGTAAACGATAATCAGAGACTCTCTAAGAGTGTGGACAACCATTTTACTTACTTGTGGTTTGCGTTTAAACACAACATTTGATTTAGTATTTTATCTCTAAAGTCATACATGTTTGTTAAATTATTAAAAGTTCATGCATCATATATGATAAGGTCTAGTTAAATTATCAATTTTGAATTAAGCTATATACATATATGTACAGAAAAAGGTTCACATTTTTTTATAATTTCTTTAGGTATGATTGAATTTGAACATATGTTAATATGATATCCACTATATAATGATTACTCTTTATTTTGTGTAAACGAAATTTAAATTATAAATATTTTATTTAACGACCTTAGACTTCAAAAGTTGAACAGACTAAAACCCGAATAATAATAGTAAATTAATAAATGTACACCTAATAGGACTGTGATTTGACAAACAAAACCACAATATTTTATGAGAGGCTGGAGCCGGTCCCAAGTGAACAACTTTCCGACACAAAAATACAACTGGAAACTTGACCAAATTCCAGATTATTACAGGGCCCAATGATAGGGGAAAAAAAAAAGTCCACAATCCACATTTGTCAGTTACTATCAGATGACATAAATCTCCATCATCAGTATATGGTCAAGGTTTTTTTTATTTTATTTATTTATTTAATGGAAGATTTACATGGTCAACTTAAAGCATTAAATTGTCACTTGCTCTCCTTTTTTTTTTTTTTCTATTTTTATCTTTTTTTTTTTCTTGGTCTGAGTGATAGAGTTAAACAAGTTCTCAAAAAAAAAAAGAAAAAAAAAAAAGATAAGAGATATAAGAGTTAAACTTTTTAAAGCTTAAAAAAAAAGTACATACTCTACATTGTTTAGATATCATTTATTGTTGGAAACTGAAAACTGAAAAAATTGTAATAAAATAATTTTTAAATATGTGAATGGTGTCATGTGATCTAATTTTTTTAAATTATTGAAATTTATATTTACAAGTCTAAGTAAATAGTACATTTAACCCACACTAAAAATGCAAATGCGTTTTTATCCAAACTTACGCTCAATTTGGTAAACTGGGCCGTACTAGATTGGCAACCGTGCACAGTATAGGTTTTTTTTTAGATTAGATGGCCCGCATGATGTATTTGATGTGTACTCGAAAACACATATTTTGAGTTATGTATATTAGTCTTTGTGCAGTGAACCTCCTGTGCAAGTTGCCAACTCTATCCTAAACATTTTTATCTGTCCATGTAATATAATTTCTAATGTCCTTTCATGCTTCTACCACCTAATCAAGTCCTTTCTGGAAACTTTTGATATTTGTGATGAAGATGTCACAGGAGAGGAGGTGACTGAGGCTGGGAATGTCAAAGATTTTGTGGATTTTGAGTTGTGATAGTATCTAGAATTTGGCAATCATTGTCATTACCATAATAGGGTTCCAATGTGGGTTGGATGGTGGGTGGTGGGTGGAGGAGGAGGCAACAAAAAAGATGGTGTGTGTTTTAGGAAAACCTAGTGAAAATTTGAGAGGGAAAGAAAAAGGGTATTAAAAAGACTAATTTAGGTGGCTACCTTTGGGACACGGCTTGTGTCCAATATCCAGTTTCACTAAACACACTAAGATACAGACACGTGTCTATATCTTAACGTGTCCTGTGGAATTAGACACTAGACACAAGCTCATCCTTGACCTTTATAGTTCAACTAATTAACATTTTTTGATATTTTTAACAAAGATCTCCAGAGTTTAAATCTCCCTCTTCTAACTATCATTTTTTTAAAAGTCTAATTTAGGGATATAATAAGTCTAATAAGGGTTCATGTGAAAGTAATGGTTTACCAATCATAGTCACACATGTTATTTAGTTGTGACAAAAATTGTGACAAAGTGTGCGATAGTAAAAGAATTGATACTTAATATATACTTAGCCACAATCTATAAAATAGGTTGTACAAAATATTTGTAAATATTATATAAACAGATCATATCTAAGTTTAATATTGAAGATTGTGGGGGGTAAAAGACCGAGAAGCCCATGTCAATATCTACATTGGGCCAAGGGCCCAGTCCAAGGAAGAACCCCTCCTCGGTCATGGGAAAAACCCTCATCGGCCATGGATGTAGCCGAGGACAAAGGGAGCAACCTACTACTGGTAGTGACACTCCGAGTCATTCCACGGAATAGGGTAAGTACTAAGACAGAAAAGGACAACGGGAAGAATGGAAATATTTAAGGAAAAGCTGCCATTATTACGGTGCTCGTGCACTGACATAACCATGCCTCCCCGCCTTTACAACCACTCCCAACAACTTTAGAGATGGGCAGATGGGATAAGGAGCAATGCAATGAATCTAAAAAGTTAGAGGAGGAAAGGGGGGTCTAAAAAGGAGGGAATGGGAGGCAAATAGGAGGGACTCTGGAATCCCTACCACTCAATGCGAACTAGAGAAGGCTCCTCGGATTGTGCCAAGGACCAATCTTCCTAAATAAACTCAGTTCATCTCGGCTTGATCGTGACAAACACCATATTAAGCGTCATCACGTGCACTAAAGCCTGGCTCTTCGACCCACTCTCTACAAATTTATTGTACTGAGTTCACTGGTCCAAAATGCCATACATCTTGGGCTTGGATTGAAAAACATGACCCTACAAAGATATTCTTTAAAAAAAAAAAAAGTTTAATATTGAAGATGATTGTTTTTGAATTTTGGCTAACTCATGAAAAAGTCCATATAATAATCTCATTTGGTAGAGTATGCAAATTGGACATTTTTGTTCACAAGGAAAAAAAAGGGCAGTATGTTAACCTATTTATATACTTTGGTCTTAATTTATAACGTGATTTTTATTATTATGAAACCATGAATTTGTTTGTGTTTATTATATTTTCCAAGGAATTTACTATATATAACCATAATGAAAATCTATTGAAAATGCACAACTATATTTTGGCATATGATATTGTCAAAAATTCTTTTATTGATATTTGTTCTTAAGTTTCGGAATTCAATGATTTTTTTTTTTTTTTTTTTTGTTGAGATAGTTACAATGAATTCTTCCCCTCCCCCCCATCCCCTCTCCGGACCCCTAGACACTTTATATATGAGGAAATGTCAATTAAACTATAAGGCTCTTTGCAAGGATAATTTTTATTAATCTCAAATAAAAAATATTTATTTAGACCTCAAACAACTTAAGCAGGGGATTAATTCAAACAAGTTATGATTTACCCCAAATAGGCTAGCAAATGTATTTATTTCAACCATAGGTGCAGTTTGGATTGCATTTCCTGCGTTGGCGTTTCCTGCGTTTTGCGTTTTTAGTTTGTTTTTTTTAGCCGATTTTGTTGACTTTTCAGCGTGAACAGTGCATCAGCACTGCTCACTTCAGACCCAAAATCTCGCAACTTTTTCATTAAAATGGGTCTCACAATACTATTTACACATTTAAAAATTATTTTGCTACTGTATTTTCAGGTTTCAGTTGTATCCAAACGGACCCGTAGTAACAAAGTGAGGAATCAATAAAGAATCTTTACAATGGAAAACTACTCGGAGGATCCAATCTCATGAAAAACTTACTATAACAATTACAACCAGTCAAAGCTTATAAAACTTTTATAGCCTATACCCTTTATCTAACCTCTATAAATGTCTTACTCGCATTCTTTTTTTTTTTTTTTTTGCTAGGTAAATGCAGGGGCTTGAACCTCCAAGTAATTGGTCTCTATACAGCCCTGGTACCAACTCGCCTACACGAGGCGGTGGTGTCTTACTCGCATTCCTATCATAGTAGCCCAGAATCTCTGATATTCTTCTATAATGATTTTTTTCCCAAGAACAAATCTTGTCGTTATGGAATGAAACCTCTGGCACTCTTAAGTACTTTCTTTAAGATTTGCCACATTGAATTCACGTGAAGGAATTTGTGTGATTTCAAGCAAAGGTTTTAGGCACAATGTGCAATCAAGAATACACACTATCTAAATACAACAAATTCTTCCACCTGACTCCCATATGGTATTTTGCACAAAAATACCTTACAAAATGACTTTAAAATTGTAATGAAAAAAATGCATTTTAAGGAAGATGTTATCATTTTCTGAGGGGTTTTTTTTAATTATTTATTATTTGGATCAAAATACTACTTGTTGTTCATATGACAGGTTCTTTAGCATAAGAAAAGTCTAAGGTGTAATTTAATTAACTTTTTGTTATTTTTAATTACTAATGACTGGGATGAATTAAAGCAATTTGAAATTTTAGATTTTTAATTAAAAAATTTTAAAATCTAATATTTAGTTTGAAACCATGCGTAAACTGTAAGGAATAATTTGAGTTTTCCACTAAAATTAGTGATGAAAAAAAGTTTATCATTGCATACGCATGCAATGACTCAATAATGTAGTAAATTCAAACTAACTAACTTAAGTTTGTTACCATCCTACTAGTAAAGTCTTTTAATTGTCTTATAAAAGAATTAAGTTCAAATATCATCTATATAAAAAAGAAACAATTGGTGTCTTGGTGTGAAAGTAAAGAATAATTATCATGGAGAGTTAATGACATAAATTCAAACCCTACGGCATCTATAAAAAGAGGGAAAAAAATTATCACATCCACTTGTCACTGTCTATAATCTATATTTTACTAACCTGGTAATTCATTGTAGCAAGAAACGACATATTTCACAAAAGAACCCCAAGTAACCACAGATTACAAAATCAAAGCAAAGCAAACTAAACTGGCCTATCTGACTTGAGAGTAAACAAAACGCTCTCAAAGGATATTCTTAAGCAAAAAGGCAAGCAGCCATGGGAGCTATGAGCTGCACAATCTAAGCTCCTCAACACCCACTTGAAACTAAACTTAACTTCAAGCTTACATGTTACCAGTTCTCTTATATATACCCTCTACTATCTACAAAAATTTCCCAATTGCAAACCTTTTGTAAAGCTTAGATGGACTCAAAATCAACCACAAATTTTGCATCCCCATTGATATATATAGCTTTATTTTCTCATGTGTCTAAAATAAACATGAATGCTTCGCTGGTTTAGCACCAGAGTGGGGCTAATAGGCCAAGTCCCAACATGTGCAGTTGTGCACTAAGGAAGCAGAGCAACATGGGGGGGTTTTAGAAAGAAAATGTGTAATTATTTGAACACCACTAAGTATAGGATAGGTGGTCTTTAATGGGGCTGGTTTTGCTCTTGTTGCTTGCCATTATATTTGACTCAACAACCCATTGTAGCAGTAATGATGATTCAAAGTCTTTCCAAAATAGCCTAATTTAAAAGGCAAGTAAACTTAATTTTTTTTGTACGCCAGTGAGAACCTTCAAGCAAGATGCCCAGATTTTCTCTTATCATATTGATTAGATTGTAGTGATGATAGCGCACTTGAATGGGCATTTGAAATTATGCAACCCCAAAAATTGGGATTGGATAATTTCTATGGTGCTAATATTTTTATATTGATAGCACCTCAAATAATTAAGTGTGTTTGGATTAACCCAAAAATGGATGTATATGTCATTATCTAGCCAAAAAAAAAAAATGAATTTGTATGTATGTCATTGTCATCATATAAGTATTAGAAGGAAAAATTTGCTTGTATGCGCTTGGTTGAAAAACTTTGGTTTCAATTTGTCTTGCGGACTTTCCCAACAGATAAAATCAAAATGGTGTAAGGATTATTTGACAAAGAAAAGAAGGGCTATCCAAGTATATAGATATATAGTACGAGCATTTTTTTAGCAAAGTATCTCTTTCCAATTTTATATAGCTTAAATGACTTCTCTTTGACTACCAAAGATGCATTTACAATGGGTCTCCCAATTTCTAAATTGTGCTGTTTATATGTCTTACTATATAGATTATAATGAGATTATTGAAAAATAGAAGAAGATAGATTACTAATTAGGATCACCCTCTCCTCCTTCCATGAGAAAATTATCTTATGTAGCATGTTAGAGAGTGGATTTATGAAATTGTGAGTCTAGCATGTGAGAGAGTGGATTTATGAAATTGTTCTATGAGATAATAAGGGCTTGTTTGGTTTGAGCAAAAAAGAGGTGTATTCTGTTTTTATTTTTAGTTTTCATGGGACCCACCACTAACAACTTGTTTGACTTTGTATTTGTATTTAGTTTTCATTTTCATAATGAAAAAAATTATTTGAATACAAAAATTGAATACAACTTTTTGGTGTTTTCATTTTCTTGAAAATGAATACAATGACATTTTCGTAAAAAACCAAATCGGTGGGTTTCATAACATTGACTTGTCCCATCAAAAAACACTCTCTCTCAAAATTATGTTGAATTTTTAATTGAAAAATATAATGTGAAAAAAAAAAAAAAAAAAAAAAAAAGGAAGAAGAAGAAGAAGCAAAAACTAGAGTAGAAAATAATGCCAAACATAAAATGAGTTGGGTAGAGAAAATGACTTTGGGATTTGAGAAACAAAAATGAGTTCAAACAATGAAAAAGAAAATGAATCCAAAACTTGTTTGACTTTGTATTTGTATTTAGTTTTCATTTTCATAATGAAAAAAATGATTTGAATACAAAAATTGAATACAACTTTTTGGTGTTTTCATTTTCTTGAAAATGAATACAATGACATTTTCGTAAAAAACCAAATCGATGGGTTTCATAACATTGACTTGTCCCATCAAAAAACACACTCTCTCAAAATTATGTTGAATTTTTAATTGAAAAATATAATGTGAAAAAAAAAAAAAAAAAAAAAAGGAAGAAGAAGAAGAAGCAAAAACTAGAGTAGAAAATAATGCCAAACATAAAATCAGTTGGGTAGAGAAAATGACTTCGGGATTTGAGAAACAAAAAATGAGTTCAAACAATGAAAAAAGAAAATGAATCCACCCCTAACAATAACAAAACAGGGCCTAAGCCTCTCAAAATTTTGAAAAATGTATAATTCCTTGAACAATATAAATTTATTAAAAAAAAAGTTATGAGCTCTCTCCAATAGCGGCTCCAGGATTGTTTCCAAGAGGGGTCAATAGTGTTGGAGCTAGGAATTTGTTGTGAGGGAGTAAAAAATAAAATGATTAATTATTTTTCTTGTATATACAATTTTCATATTATATATAATAATATAAAATATTATTTCTAAATACAATTTAGTATACAATACTACTATATTGTACAATAGTCTAAAAAAATATTAATAGTTTAAAGACTAGTAAGACAACAGTCAATTAGTTATTAAATGTATAAATAAATAAAATTAAATAAGTAATCATACATTTTTGTCAAATTAATAATAATTTATTATATTTATATGTAATATCAATTAAATAAAGATATATGATAAAGAAGAATAGTAACACACCAAGGAGTAGGACTGGGAGTAAACATGAAACAAAGAAAAAAATAGTAATTGATATAAGTTTTTGCTTTTGAAGTATATGACTTTTTATTTTTAACTATACAAGTGGTCATTCTCTTGGAATTAGAGCAAGTATTAAATAGCTTTTTGGAATTGGAAATCAGTAGAGCACTTATCAAACTACTTCATTAGATTAAAAGAAAACGTAGGAGGGAGAAAGAGGTAATGAGGAAAGAATCACAGATATAGATACAAATTGGTTGGTTGTACATGTAGTGTAATTTTTTGCTCTCTTACGTGCTAAAAGTGGTGTATTTTTTTGATAATGAAGAAGAAAAGTGCAAGGAAAAACATTTTCATTTCACGGCCAGTAGCAAAGTAAGCTAGAGTTCAAATAGAAGGTTTATTTAAGTTTTTTTTTTTTTTTTTATTTTTTTATTTTTTTTAAAGTATGAGCAATTGTAAAAAGGTAATGTCAATTGTGGGCCTAGACAAAAACCAATTAAAACTTGTCACTTAATCATTATTGTAAAATTATTTTTAAAATAATATTGTGAAAGTAGCACTAAGATGATCGTATTTAAACTTATTTCAATTGGGATTAAAAAAAATTTAGAGTTAGAGTGTTTAAATTTTTATTTTAAGAGTAAAAAAAAAATTTATATATAATTTTTATTTTAATGAACCCCTCGGCTGGCTGTAGAGCCGCCCATGGCTGCCACTTCTCAAATGAGAGGAAAAAAAGAATCTTCTAGTACAAATATTCATAGGGTTTGAACTTTCTCTATCTCATAAAATGAGAACAAAGCTATGATTATATTATGAAGGCAATATTTAATTCACGTCCATTTTTTTAATATAAATGTTAAGTCTCTTCTCAATATTATATGACCACACATAAGAGAAATTGAGGTAAGAAAGTATAAGCTGTTAGTTTAGTCCTTGCATGTGGTTTAGTCCTATCTCAAAAAAAAAAAAAAAAAAAAAAGACATTTTCCCTCACACTTTTAAAGTAGCACATACAATATACATATCATATATGCATACAATTGAGGATGGGTAAAATGATAATGTGGACAAACAGTATAGGCATTTTGGAAATTTCCCAAAAGCGCACTAGTTTGAGTAAAGGTGCCACAAACTTTTTCCAAGCAATCGGCCTTGGTATTTGTCCAAAGGTGAAATCATGAAAAGCTATGATGAGATTAAGGGAGTTTTAGCTGCATAATCATCAGGATTAAGAAAGATTGTAATGAGAAATGACCCTAAGCATAGGATAAGGCAAATGAACGAGGCATAATAATTGAGGCAGGAAAGAGAAAAATGTTATGTCTACAACAATTTCACGACACTTTCACAACAAACTGTTTGCACCAACACAAAATCATAAGTGGTGAATTGTTATTGGTTTTAATTCGAATTTACAACTTAAATTACTTTTTCATTTACCCATAACAATCAATAGTAACTTGCCACTTAAAATTTGTTGTGAAAGTGTAGGGAATAACAATCAATAACAATTTTGCCCAAAGGTGAAATCATGTAAAGCTATGATGAGATTAGGGGAGTTTTAGTTGCATTATCATCAGGATTAAGAAAGATTGTAATGAGAAATGACTCTGAACATAGGATAAAGCAAATCAATGAGGCATTATGATTGAGGTAGGAAATGTTAGTATATACATTAGTCGGCAAAAATGGGCTTTTGCCTCTTTCGTCCAAAAGATGTAGCAAAATGTCATTATTTTGAAACTATCTAATAAAATACCTCTGTTTTGAAACTCGATTTTATATTGAAACCCGATTTTCTAAAAATCGAATTTTCAAATAGGGACATTTTGCAACATTTTTTGGGCAAAAGGGACGAATGCCCATTTTGACCTACATTAGTCTAGCCCAAAGAAATTCAAAGTAAAATGGAAAGTTAGATTTTAAAATGACATTTATTAAAGAGTAGGTAAACCAAATCCTACAGAACCAATTAGTTGCTCACAATGTAAACAATATTTTTAACATCTTCACACTCATCATAATACTTGTGTGAAGAGCACCAATCAGTGTTAAACACTAAACAGGAGATTTCAAGGGCGTGAAATGAAAATCAAAATGTAAGCAGTCGGTTTGGTGCAACTTCACTTCTATGCTTGGCTGATAATCATACACAACGTGATTCTGACAAGGCAAGGGACGATATTGAGACTTGAGAGTGCATGTTCTGAAGCCGTCAAACAAGTCACATTGATGCTTTGAATTATATGAATGAGACATTTAACAACTAAAGATTTATGAAAAGGACCTTTAAAGTGTAAAAAAAGCTTGGAAGGTAAATGAAACAAATCAGATGTTCTGAACAAAAAAATCTAGGTTTCGAATCCTATCACCAAATATCAATCGGTATATTGATCTAATGATAAAAATCAATCATCGTGAAGCGGGGCCAATGAATAAATTTTATCGCACTTTAAAAAAAAAAAAAAAGTCTTAAACTTCACATATTGAAATCAGAAAAAAATAGGGAAGTTTTTATATAATTGTGTAAATTTACAAGTTTAATACAATAGTAAAGTATATTTATACTAAGACTATTTATTTTGTATTTAGTTTTTTTTAGGTATTCCAAGAATGAAGGAGGAGAGTAGATAATATGTGAAGAACAATAAAAAAATAAGCAATTAAAAAATTAAAAATATATATTTTAATAAAATGTAGTGTGAAATAAATAATCTGATGTGGGATATTTTGAAAAATGAGTAAGTAAAATAGAACAAATAAGTTCTTATGTTAAAATAGATAAAATTTGTTGCATGAACTGATTTTTTTTTTTTTTTTTTTTTTGAGAAAGTTTCAATCTATGGTGTCTGCTCCTAATGATAGATCTTTATTATTAGACTAAGACACCGGTCGGTTTTTGATGTAAGCAGAGATTAAACTCCAGATCTCTTATTCAACTATCAAAGATTTTATCAGTTGAGTTAAATGTAACCCACTTGCATGAGTTGATGTGAATACTCTTAAGAGTGGTCAAGTTCTTTAAAATTTAGACATCACACACCTTTTGGGCTGTTTTCACATCCCTCATTAATTAGTTTTTTCTATGGCTAAATTTAAAATAAAAAAAAAAAAAAAAAAAACCATAGTCACATCCAGGAAAAATGCTCTTAACTAAAACTAGTAGTCTAATAGTACATTCCTCTTAAGATTCGTTATATAGAAATTGAAGTCATGAGAATGTTCTTTAGGACCACTTCAAAAAAAAAAAAAAAAGAGAATGTTCTTTAGGACTGTTCTAGTTCACAAGACAATGAGCACTTCTGTGATTAAAAAAAACACACACACACACAAGGAAATTTCCTAAGCCTTGATTATAGAGGATGTGTTGTAGACTACAATTAATGTGTCCAATGTTTTTCATGCTTTGGCTCCTGTAGTCCTGAACAACTATTTTCAGATTAACATACATGTATATTTTCCGTGTGAAATAGGTCACACACAAAAGACAAAAAGAGAAAGAAAAAGTTTTCTGAGAGAGAGAAAAGGAAAGAGGAAACTTCTTTGTAATTTGAGTTTTGAAAAGAAATGCAAGAGATACAGTTATTAAGTTAGTTACCCAACGGACATATTAGGTTATCGAATTTACTGTTGTGTCTATTTATATGCGAGAATTGAGAGATGGGAAACAATTCTTTGCCGACCATTTCAAATTCAAAGGAAACATGTCCTTTGGCCTATGGGACATTTTTCTTTTTCTTTTTCTCTTTTTATTTGGAATAATTGGCTTTTAGTAAGGGCATTTAAAACTTCTAATTAAATCTCCGAAAAAGAGTTATGAGTCAACTAGCGTATTGTCTCCGAAAAAGTTATGGGTCAATCAGCCGTATTGTCGGAGCTTTAGAAAAATTGAGAAAATTTTAAATATTGGGTCCCACGGCTTGAATTAAGAATTTTTTTTATTTAATGAAATAAAGTTTCGGTATTATTTTTATATGAAATATAAAAAGTTCTAAAAAAAATCAATTACTTCTTACTTCCCACATAAAAGTTTTTTTTTTGAAACATTTCATAAATCAATGTTGTTATGATATTTGTTAATTTTTAAATTGCCTATAGTTTTATACATGTGTTGATGTGATAAATTGAATTTTATATTTATAATTGTGCTTTTGTAATTCCCACGCTTTTATCATGGTAATAGTTATGATTTATGAACTTTTCATAATTTTAAAATTGTTAATAATTTTATGCATGTAGTAATGTGATAAATTAAATTTTATATTTATAATTGTGCTTTTGTAATTCTCACGCTTTTATCATGGTAATGGTTATGAACTTTTCATAATTTTAAAACTATTTATAGTTTTATGCCTGTGGTGATGTGATAAAGTGAATTTTATATTTATAATGGTGCTTTTGTAATTCCCACACTCTTATCATGATAATAATTATGAATGTGTTTGTATCTCACTAGGTTCAGTGCATGGGAGTACTAAATCCACTCCTTATCCATTAAAATTATCGTTCCTTCTATTTAGTTAAAGAAAAATGCTAACGAGTATTCTTAGGACACTGATTAAGAATTCAGTTAAAGAAAGTTTTTATTTTTATTTTTTTTTTTTGAGGTCAAAAGAAAGTTTTTATGGGAAAAGAAAAAAAAAACAATTAATATTTTGATAACTTTTTTCATTTTCCATAAAAATAATGTCAAAATTTTCCTAAAATGGATTGTTAACGAGTGCCCTTAGCATGACCCTTAGTTAAATTTTAAACAAAAAATCAAACGCCAATGCACATGCCAAAAAAAAAAATTGTTTTCTTTAATTTGTATAATTTGCAATTTTATTCCTTCATATGAGATGAGAGAGAAAGAGAGAAAAACTTTACCAAAAAGTCAAAAACTCATTTAAAAATCATTATTTATTTCTCACTCCAACGGTAAACGCAACCAATGTCTTGCAAAAAATGCCATTTTTTTTTTGGCGTATTGATAGCAAATTTCTTCCTATTAAGATAAAGTTTAGCGAAGTGGTTGGAGATTTCATTATCAAAAATAATGAAAGGGTGGGTTTATATTGACACAATTAACAATATATGGATTAATTTGTCACAAGTATAATAAAACTATAGGTTTTTTCTTTTCTTTTTTAAAAAAAAAAAATTCCGAAAGTATTTTTAAGAGAAGTTAAGATTTAAAGGGCGTTTGTTGTACCAATTCAGAAGAGTGTAACTTTTTTTTTTTTTTTGGGGGTAAATTTTGTTTTATAAGTCGTTTAGTGACCTTTTTGCTAATAACAGTAATAGATATATAAATTAACCATTTATAACTTGAGTCAAAGAAACTACATATGAGTTAAAACTAATTTAGAATTGATCAGATTTACATTTCATGGTTTGTTTCAAAACTCAGTTGAATTAGCCAATGGTTCAAAACTGCCTTCTACCCTTCCAGGAAAAAAGGAGAACAGGATTGAAGTAATGATTTAGTTTACCAAACACTTTTTAATGAATATTGTGTGTAGATGTAGGTAATCCGTAATCAAGTAGTAATTGACCAATACTTAACTGATCAATATGTAGATTTATGTTTATAATTGAGTAGTTATTACTCATTACCAAACATGTTGATTTTTATTTTATTTCTAAGTAACATGTTTGATTATGTATATTATTAAATTATGAGTAGAACTTAAGAAGAATTGAATTATAGAACATAATTAACTAAAAACATATTGTTGTTGCATGATGAATTTATAGTTTTGTCACTGTGTACACATGCGCATGTGTACATAGTGACAAAACTATAAATTAATGTATCATTATTAATGGTGGGTAGAAGAAAGTTTCTCCAATGTGTACATACATTCTTAATCAAGTACTCCATCATGTAACATGTTTACATAATTTAATAAGTTGTACGATTAAAATACACACGGACAATATTATGAATTGTCAATTCTTCCAATTGATTTAGACGAAAACTTTATCTAGAATAGTTCGGTTGCTGAAACACTTGCCACATCTAAATAAATTCAAACTTATGTGCCTAATATCAAATTCCTTCCTTAATAATAAATGAATATATATAAAATGAATCTCCTTTTTTGGTAATCTAATGAATTTCCTTTGTATTTTAGGGATATGTGTAAAAATTACCTATCCAATGCTCTCCTAAATCAGTGAATTCAACATTCAAATTCGTGAAAAACGTAGGGCAGTGTTTTATGGGATGCTCATAAATTCTATGTCTCAACACAGTTTTATTTTTCAAACAGCAAATGAATCTTAACCCCAAAGACCAGGCAAATCATTGCACCCTGAATCCCAATGCCTGCTTTGTCAAAATAATAGGCACTAGCTTCTTTGTCGTTTGAACATTGAAGTCAAATAGGCTAAATTATTAACAACCCAAAAAAAGGGTCAAATAGGCTATAGTTCAAGATGTATATAAAATAATGGATTAGAGTATGTATAGAATTAGTAGCTTTGACAATTATTGAGATGATTTGAGTAGGTAGAGGCGTAGATCAGTAATGCATTGGGCATGGCAGTAGCATTGATAGCTTGAATTCATTAACAAAGGAAAAAAAATTTGCTCTAAATATGTTCAGAACTATTTTGCTCAAACTTGCTATGTTGTAATTGAAGAGACCATTTATATATAATTTTAGTAACACAACTTTTTTTAATGAGTCATATGGTTTGTTTAAATAATATACATGAATAGTCTTATATTTGTCACGTAATAGATTAAAAAAGATAACGTCAAATATGTTTAGAGTCAAACTTTGTTAAAAAAAAAAAAAAATTGAGGAAATTAACCATGATATTTTTTAGCTTAACACTTATTAGAGTTGGTGAGCTCTGAAAGCTCAAACCTATATCCAGTCCATTGAATTGAGGACTATTAAACAAGTAGTGTAGATCGGCTCAAGATATCGAGTCGAACCAACCGAAATAGTGGATATCATCGGTGTCTACCATCATCAACTCGACCACACATTCTTGGTTTTTCCAAGTAGTGAGAAGGCTTCTCTTTTTCTTCTTAGCAGTTTCTTGATTTAGTGAATTGAGAATGATTGAGTCTAATCAAGTTAGTAACATCGTTAACTCAAGTAAAACTTGAATGAGAATACCACTATCCAAAAAAACTAATTATCTTTTTTCAAAATAATTTCACAATAACTGAAATTTAATAATTTTTTGTTTTATAAAAAAAAATGATAAATACAAACACAATTCATTATATCATACTAACAAAAATCACGTTAAGAAGTAAAAATTAAGTAAATTTATGGTTAAAACAGTTGGGAGCAAATACATAGCATTAGTTCACTTATAAGATAATTACTGCCCACACCTTGATGCTACTAGTACTTGGATCCGACACTTTGTGGTCCTCTTGCTATTAGTTCCTTAGCATGTACATGCTGCCATGGTAGCCACAACAAGTCTTACCTCCTTAACTTTTTAAAATTCAGCTAAAAAAAAAAGTTAGCAAACTATCTTCACTTTCTTACTAAAATGCTGCAATTGAGAATGAAATTAAATTAGTTCAAGCATTTTAATTGTTGAACTTATTAATTATTATTATTATTGTGGGGCCCAATAGTTTGTGGCCCTGGCCCATTTATTCATTGGGGCCTAAGGCCCGAGCCGAGAATGGTTATAGTCCAGGATCGGTAATACAAGTACAAAATAACCTTGGGATACAACCGAGGACAATTCAGTCCTCGGCATGTCCGAGGTCTCACAGGAAGGAAAGACAAAAACGACATAGAAACAAACTTTGGAAAAAATCTAAAATATCTGCGTCAATAGAAAAGGGTACGCTGGGAAGTATAACGACTAGGGAAAGTCGCCCCATTGTCATTCAATACTCTGCACCTGACAGAGCCATACTCTCCAGCTTTTACAACCACCCCCAACCACTCTGGGTATGGGCTAATGGGACAAGTATCGGTCTTGGAATGCCGATCCTACACGTGGACGAAGGATAATGAACACAGGCTAGTATAAAAGGAAAAGTAAGCAATCCAAAAAGAGGTGTGGGAGAAAATGGCCAAAAACTAGAGCCTCCTAGCCCGCCTCCAGGAGAAAGACTCCTAGGGCGAAAACGACTTAACCACGTATGAACACCACGAAAAACCCACCGTCGGGTGACTAAGACCTAACCTTTCAAACCCACGCTCTATAAATGATATTGTCCTCATTTTGTGTCCCAAGGCTATTTTGTACTTGTATTACCGATCCCGGGCTATAACTCTTCTCGGCTCGGGCCTTAGGCCCCAATGAATAAATGGGCCAGGGCCACAAACTATTGGGCCCCACAATTATTATTTAAATTGAAAGCTCACATTCATAATGACTATAGTCATTAAGTTAATAACATTTGCAAATCTTTTGTGCAATTTGCATTTTAGGACAGTAGCTGAATATAGATTAAATCAATGCTCTTCAATGTGCATGTCTTTATGCATGAATTACAAATTAGTCATTTTATAAGACAATGACTAAATATAGATTAACAAATACCCTTCAATGTGTTCATTTGTATGTTTGAATTATCAATTAGTTTTTAGAATATTTTAAGTTAATGTTGTTTTAGGGGATCGGATCAAAACGCCATTAGCATATGGAATAACCTAAACTGATGGCATTCTTGAAAGGCATAGAAATACTGACTACAACTAGATAGCGATTAACTATTCCCATCTTAACACCGAAACCATCACTTGAAAAGGAGTAATGACCGTTCAGAGAGATGATTACCTCCACATTAATTGTGCGTCAACCACCTCACATCACAATATCATATTAAATGTGATGCAATTTGTCCCCAGTTGAAGGGGTACCCGATTGTGCCTTGCAAGTCCACAAGTTAGAAAGACAAGCATCATGTCAATTAAGAGGCTTGGGTCTTAGCAAAGCTATTAGGAGGGAAAAGAGCTAAGAAGAGCAAGTATAAATAGAGGCATGTAAGCAATCAGAACAGAAAAGACTTATATTGTTACAGGGAAGGATCCCCTCCAATTGATTCGTCCAATTTTCTCTCATTTTTCATCCGGATGTGCAACACATGTCATTTATTTGATTTATAAATACCATATGTCTTACTTCTAAATACAAATTTGAAGATATTTGAGGATTCAATGGGAGGAATGACTTTATTATTGGATTGGCGTTGGCGAACCTCATGGGAAATAGTCGATCTCACAACAAACTTCTTTAATGTGTTACGTAGGCATGATATTCCCGAAGTCAACCTAATCCAATGATCTTACTTTTTTTTAATACAATCTCATCCCCTCAGTTGTATTTGAGGTTTTTATGTATGGGAAAACATTGTGTGTTATTATAGACCAAAAATATGCGTTAAACCATTTACACACGGAGTAAAAAAAGAAACCCTAAAAGAGGTCTCAATTAAGACTTGACCCTGAAAAAGGCACCAAAAGTAAACTCATAAATGGAGGGATGTAATAGCTACTATTATCAGTCTTTTCGGGTAGAATTTCAACATCTCCAGGTTAGCTAGACAGTAACAAGTAAACTCAAGAAGTAAACAAGAAGGGATTAAGCAAACGAAATTCAAAACTCATAAAAGCAAGAAAAATAGAAGTGAAGAAGCAAACAAAGCCCATTGTTTTACAAAAAAAGAAAAGTCAACAGCATTAGTGTTTTTTTTTTTTTTTTTTTTGTGCTTTCAGCTTTCCCTTTTAATAAAAAATAACAACTCAATTACCCAAAAAAATAGGTGCTTTTTATGGTGATATTAACTTATCACCAGTTGTACTTTTACAGCACGTATTTCCCCCCAAAATCCCATTTGTAGTAACAATATTTACTTTGATCTCATCCTTTCTATCCACATAATGCACATAATGCTATGTCCATATTTTTACAACAAATTTTATGTGATAGATTATTTTAAGTGATCTATTCAAATTAAAAACCTATAACAATCTATTAATTAAGATTTGTTATGAAAATGTTATAAATCTGGCATCAAAATATAAATTCGGCCAGCGTGTCCTCGACTTAACTTTGACTCTATCTCTCTCTAAAGATATAATAAAGGTAACCAAAATTGAAAATACTCATTAGCCCTCCAACAGCTACAACTTACACATACAAGTACTCTTTCCATTTCATTCTGAGAAGAAGACAAACCTCTCTCCTTGGTTTTCCTCATATCACAGATCTCTCTCTCATTCGGCTTTTATTGTTTCAGAGACACACCGCTCTCAAATGCCTCTTCCTCACAAACACAAAAATCAAACTCCAACACTATAAAAAAAAAGTTTCAACACACACATAGATATAGATACATATATACGCATATATATATAAAAAAGTAGATGAAGTGTAAGAGGCATCTCTCTGACCTGAGTAGCACAGTCGGCGTGTGCGCCTCCTGTCTCCGCGACCGTCTCTTAGCTCTCATCGCCGCCCAGGCCCAGGTCCAGGCCCGAGCCCAGTCGGAAGCCCAAACCCAAGCTCAGTCCCGCGATGACCCGAGAAAATCTGACCCAAATATAAAACCGCCACCGTTGGTTTTCCCTCGCTCTGTCTCTCCTTACGTTTCTCGCCGCAAATCGGACGAGGCCACGTGGCAGCAACGGCAGCACCAGAATAGTTATCAGGATCGTCGGTTCTATAGTACTCCTCAGGTCGGGCCTGCCACGTCATCAACCGCCCCCGCCAGCGCCCCGACCAGCTTCACCGGCGGTAGGTCGTATGGGAAGAAGAACGGTAGGTTCTCGTTGCTTACGAATCTGTTCAGGTCCAGATCCGAGAAATTGGAATCGGATCCTAGGGTTTCGACTCGCGAGCCCTCGGCTGCTACTACTACTACTACTGCGACTACTGCTGCTTCTACGAGTTCGTCTTCTCCGTCTTGGTTCACCGCGATCTTCGCCGGCCGCATGAAGAAGAAATCGCGGCTTTTCGTTTACGACGAGTCCACCGTGGAGAGAAAGCCTCGTCCGCGGGCTGATCGGGGAATGTCGCCGGCGAGAACTGGAGATTCCGACGAGGACTGCGAGCGTTCGCCGCCGGTGAGCGGTTACTCCACGGAGACGTGGAGGTCGCCGGCGTTTCAGGTGCGTCGGACACGGCACGGGCACAGCCACAACGTGTCCGGGATTGCATTTTGCCTGAGCCCGCTCGTGAGGGCGAGCCCGAACCGGCACTGGAGCCAGAAAGGTATGCCGCCGGACATCGCCATCTCCGGCGAGGTCAGAGCTACGGGGAAGTTTTGCAAGAACCGGTCGCGGAAGCTTGTGGATTTCGGAAGAGTCAATCACAACCGTTGATTTGTTTGACCGCTGACATTAAGCTCGGTAACCGTTGATGAATGTCTCTGTGAAAGTACGGTTTTGCCCCTATCCCATTACATTTTCTTTATGTAATTTTTTTTTTTTTTTTTTTTTGTGGGTATGGTAAAAATAGTTTAAATTATATAGAGAGAGAAACATGGGGTGGGTATTTTGTGTGTTATCTTTTATACCAGAGTGTTGATTACTACAGAAAAATTATTTTTTTAATGTGAATATGGATTCTGATTTTTGACTATTCAATTTGAGTGGAGCTTTTGACAGATAACTAATTCCCTTTATCATATTAGAATATTGTTGTTTTTTTATTATTCTAGAGCAGTTCAAATGTTTGATTATGTATTGATCGTTTGTCCATTTTTTAAAACTTTATTTAAATTGTTTGATTTATATATATAAATTTATTCTCGCTTTCTTTTTTACAAAATATATTTTGATACAAGTTTTTTGATCTAATAAAATATAATAAAGTATATTAAAATTCCTTATATTTTGTCTTCTCTAAATATTAATTAATTGAATTTAGTTATCTTTAGAAATATAACATTATAAATAACGTTAGACCTTTTTTTTTTAGTATATTATATCTTTTTAATGAAAATTTCTATTATTATGTTAACATGCCAATTTACTTTTTTTTTCACAAGCATGATTCATCCCAAACTCAAATTCAACGATAATGAATTTTATTATAGAGTGGACGCTATAGATTGATATACTATCTCATTTATATAATATAAAAAAAATTAGTTTAATTTTATCAATTAAACTAACTAAACCCATTATTTATGTTGTATTACCGTATAAAATAATGTGTTTAAATTTAATTAACAACCCTAAATGTTTTGTGCATAAAAAATAAGCCATTATAGGTCTTTGAGAACGACATTGAGTAATTCTTCAGTTATCTAAATTCACATATTTTGACTCAGTTGACACGTTAGTTAATGTATGATTGAATTATATTTACTTATACATGGATTGTTCCGAAAATTACCATGTGACTAATGTGTGATTAAATTACATCACTTATACGCAAATTGTTTCGACAATTACTGCGTGTTTAAGTTATGTCAAAATGTGTAGACGCGTGTGGTCGTGGTCCTAAAATTTTTGACAATTCATAGGAGGAAAATGGGCAATGCTCATGCTCTTGCCCACTTTGAATAGTTGCAATAAATAATAACTGGTATAAGCAATATGGGTGGGGCACTAGGCCAGGTGGTTGAAAACTTGATGGGTTCTGGTAGAGGTGGGTGGGGGCCACGAGTACAATTAAGAATGACGTGTCGTCCTTTCCGTCCATCCATATTGTTTGAAATATTTTGGGTAAAAAAAAATTGAATAAATTTGTGGGGTCCTCACTTTTAACCCCACAAAATTCAAGCGTGTCCTTCAATAGATGCAAATTTAATGCTGTATCTACCTTCACTCTTTTCTTTCTTTCTTTAATGCGATGATATAAGCAACACTTACACAGAATTTAATGAATTTTTTTTAAAATTTTTTTTTTCTATTTTTTTGAGAAAGAATTTAATGAGTTTGAATCTGATAGATCAGACGGCTATTTATGCATGTCAGAAATCAATCAACCCGACCTGTTTTATTTTTTTATTTTTGAGAAGGAACCCGACCTGATTTTTGTTTGGCCTTTGTTGGACCACACTCGACAATTTCTGTGTTCTGAGTTATGAGTATGACCAAAATCTTGTTTATTAGTAGTACTAATATTAATCGGCCTAGAAAGAGTGGGGTCATAAATATATGGTGATTAAGAAAAAAAAAAGGTTTGGTTTGGTCTGCAATTTAAAGGGGGGTTTTACGATTTCCTAGGGAATAATATGATTTTAGATTTTTAGTACGGTCAATGTCCTTTTAACCGTTAGCTTCCAAGACTTTCCTTTTCTTTTACTTTTCAATTTATTCTTCCTCTTTTTTTTTTTTGTGTGTGTGTGTGTGTGTGTGTGTGTGTGTGATGATTTTGGCTTTAAATCAAATTTAAAGTATTTGATTTAAAGGCTTGGTTTTTAAATTTGTTTGTTTCCCGGGGTTTTCCTCTCCTATTGATATAAAATTTTCATAAAACTTTTAATAATTATTGAGGGAATATAATTCAAAATAAAAGTGATTTTTTAGTAATTGATTATATAAAAGTAATGTTTTATCACCCTTAATTTGACACTTTAATAGTCTTATAACTTAGCAGTATTGTTTAATCTCTTTTGTAAGAAGAATCAAAATTTAAATCCACCTCTTCATTGGCGTAAGTGTAACTATGAAATTATTATATTTTTTTTTAAATTTAACACTTCAAATAAATTATGAAAAAGAAGAAGATATTTTTAATGTGATTTTTATCTTTTTGAAAATAGGCAAATTTATGATGTTTCTTCTTTTATTTGAAATGGATGGAGAATTTATGATCCAACTTGAGCTTTAAAATTTGTAGATGAATTTAAATGTGATAGCTAGTATATGGTGTGACTTAACCATTTGCATTCAAATTCAATATTGCCCTAGTTTTTAATTTTTATCGCAATTAATTAGATAATTTACCTTTATATTTTTCCACTACTTGACATTTTGCAGTTAATTTAGTATTTGCTTTTATTCCTTTTAAGGGATGCTTATATTTACTAGGGATGTTAGAGATACTACAAATTATACCAAAATAACCTTTACAAACCGATATAGTAATGATTAATCAATGTGACTAGTGGATATCAGCAACATAATAAATTAATGTTAGGATTATTTTTATGATTTGTGACACCTCAGTTTGTAAAAGGTTATGTAGTAAAATTTATATTATCTAAACCATTTCACTAAATTCTTTGATGTCAATTGCAATTTCATTCGGACTTATTGAATTTCACAGTTAGGCTTTGAATTTTTAAAATCAAGGATTAACAACACAATTAGTTAGAGTGATTACTAAATGTACAATTTAAGCCTAACTAGATATGGAAAACAAATTGGTCAATTTTAATTAGGTTATATCTAATCCACTAGTAAATGCTTCTTCTTCTTTTTTTTTTTTTTGATAAGCACTAGTAAATGCTTGAATCATAGCTCATTGACATTATTCTCCAAATGAACCTAGTACTAATCTCATAGAAAGGCTCATAATTGTGGCTTATTGTAAGGGCTTTGATCTGGAGTAGACCGTGAGTTTGAATTTTTTGGGATGATGGTGTGATGTTGTTTCAACTTAAAGCATTATTACTTTCTCCACAAAAAAAAAAAAAAAAAAAAAAACCCTTAAAGCATTATTGCACTCTATTTTTAACACCTGAAATAATTGATGCCCTAGGTGGAGGTAAGGTCAAGCAATGAATGACACAACCACTTGAGGGATTGCCTGCGACCATTTAATCAGTATTAGTCCCTTAAACATTTACCTGTCTAGGCCCCTTAAATATTGGTTCTTTAATTCTTAGAGGATAATCACCCTCTTGCTCTTTTTTTCTTTTTTTTTTCCCTACAATATAAATAAATAAATATATATATATATATTTATATATATGTATATCAAATAAATGCTTATTAATAACTAATATAATCATCAAATTTTTTTATATTTAGAAAAAAAAGTATTATATCTCTTTTGTTAAACTTATTCATGCATTTCACGAACGGACTACTAACTATAATTACGAATGGACTACTAACTAGAATTACGGAAAAAAAAATAATAATATCTGTATCAATAAATCTCTTCCCTGGATAACAAACTTTGAACTTACTCACCTTTTTTTTTTTTTTTTTTTTTTTTTTTGGGGAAACCAACTTACTCACCTAATTAAAGAAACATAATACCTGTCTTTCCTTTTAAAAACTTAATGGCTTGAACCCAACCTTTGAAAGATATCTCATATAATGAATTGTCTTTCAATAAATAATGTAGATAAGTTTTTAAAACCTCTCTCTCTCTCTCCAACATTTGGAAATTTGGGATTTGACCTTGATTCTCTTTCTAAAGTAGAGTGGATAATACCATAAGTTACAAGACTCTTAGTACCATTCTTTTAATATTCTCTCTATATGATTGAAGTAGAAGATGTTGGTGTCCTTTTTTAACTTCCAAAACTGTTCAATAAATTGTTAATAGAAAAATTAAAAACTATGGCTCTATGAGCTTATCATTCGTTTGGTTGTTTAGAAAGGGGGAGAATGGAAAAGGGGTGGGTGGAGATTTTCCACTTACTAAGGCCCACCAAAAACCAGCCTCCCAAATTGAGAGGAAATCTTGGAGAGATTTTTTTTCCCATTTTTTAAAACATGAAATTCACCATTTTACTCCTTTTGATTATAATATTTTCTATCATCTCTTTTATGTTATAGGAGTATAGTAGTAAATTTAAGGAAATCACCTATCTATCCCCCATTTTCTTCCTAATCTAACAAATCGTGTGTGTGTATATATACATATAAAATAATTAATAGTCAAAACGTTTAATTTTTTGTTGACCGTGTCTCATTGCGCCTCATTGCGCCAAGTGACTACATAAATTTATGTCATATATACATTTAAAAATACTAAATAGTTGTGCCTTTTGAACGAAATGAGCCTATTGACCGAAAATGTGCATGTCAAACAAAAATGTGCATATTGAATGAAAATATGCATATTGAAGAGTCATTATCATTTGGGTATAAATAGTAGTATATATTCATTTGGTAACTTCTTAATTTCTTCCATTTCTCTAAAATTGCTATTTGTAAGTCAGTTTTTTTTTTTTAATAGTGAAAAAGTTTAGGAATCAAGCCATACCAATGGTAGCAACAAAAATACTTAATGATTTCTTCATTTGGTAATTTCTTCTCTTTCATCTTTCTTACAAACATAAATTACTGCATGACTACAATTAAAAACACATAAAACTATAACTTTTCACTTGGCAAGCCGTTCCAGACTTCCAGTCCTATTTTTCCTACCGTTGGTGTACAATTGCACCATTCCTTGGGATAGTTATTATTTTTTGCAACCCTCCTCGACTAACCACACAAGAAATTAGTATATACTATAATGAAGGGTTGAAAACTCTAGGGTTTTGGAACAATATGAGAAGATTAAGTTTTTTTGTTTAAATATATATATGGGATCCACTAATTGAATTGATTATAAATAAAAGATTATCTTGAATTTAGCTTCATCCTATCTGATTCTAAAAAAGAAAAAGTTTCATCCTATCTAAAAGACTAAACAATTAAAATGGCATTTCACTATTCATTTAACTACTATTATGATATATATTCATTTATGAGATAAGCAAGAAACTTATAAAATTTTAGCTAATTCTACTTTACTTTACCCCCTTTCACTCTCCTTCCTTTCTTCTTTTATCTAAACAGGCCATTAAAATACTTCAATAGTGAAATGGGTAAAAAACGTTAAATGTGGGACAAGAAAAAAAAAATTCTGAAAAAATGATTAGGTTGGATTGGTGCGTCAGGGAAGTTCTTTTCCCATATTTTTCGGCGTTTGTGTGTCTATACGCCTATGGTATATATAAAATGAAAAGAAATATTTGATTAGTGGGACAAGACCACGAGGAATGGAAAACATAAATTATAAAAAGAGGAGTGCGTACCTATTCTTAGACTTTTTCACTATTTAATAAAAAAAAAACAAAAATTACAAATAGCAATTTTAGAGAATGTTCATAGGTTTTTGTGTGTCTATACGCCTATGGTATATATAAAATGAAAAGAAATATTTGATTAGTGGGACAAGACCACGACGAATGGAAAACATAAATTATAAAAAGAGGAGTGCGTACCTATTCTTAGACTTTTTCACTATTTAATAAAAAAAAAACAAAAATTACAAATAGCAATTTTAGAGAATGTCCATAGTTTTTTTTTTTTTTTTTTTTTTTTTTTTTTTTTTTTTTTGTTTCTAAGAAAGATGAATAAGAAGAAGTTATCAAATAAATATGACAACTATTTATACCCAAATGATTATGATCATTCAATAGGCACATTTTCATTCGATAGGTACATTTTTCGTTTAATAGACACATTTTCATTTAATAAGCACCTTTTGGTATATCTAATTTGAATGGTTATAACTTTTCAATATACATCTTTTGGTATATATATTACAACCTATCTTGTATATACCTACATATACAACTCTTTTTTTTTTTTTTTTTTTGGAGAGAGACCTACATATACAACTCAAATTAAACTAGAGACACAATATTATGTCTCTTATTCCTTCCCATAAAAAAAAAAAAAATAAAACAACATTTTTTATTTATTCTAAAACTCATCCAATAGCTATTCTCGTGCATCATACGGATTAACGATTAGTGTGTGTATATATATATATTTCTAACTCTTCACTTTTCCATACTTTTTACTTACCTCACATTTGGAAAAATTGAGGCATTTTCTGTTATTTCACATTTCAGTATTTCTTACATTTTTCTATTCTTCCCCTTACTTTTTTTTTTTTTTTTTTGGGATAGTTGAGGTAGTGGGATTTAAACCAACATTTTTGTTGGAAATACCAATATGTGTCAATTGATTTATAAGACTTCTGGTCCCTAATTAATTTATAAAAAATCTAAATAAAGTGAAAGGTAAGCATTCCTCTCCTCCTCTCATTCTCCCTGAATCCTTTACTTTCCTATCCCTTCAATGCATGTAATATCATTCTCCAGGGTATTTCATGACTTATCAAATTTGTTCATACAATAATCATGGGTGGACCCACTTAGAAGGGTGGGGAGCCATGGCCCCCTCCCCCCCCCCCAAAAAAAAAAAAAAAAAAAAAAAAAAAACTTTTCCAATATTATAAAATTGCCTTTAAAAATTTCCTAAAGTTTTCAAAATGTATATGGTTGGTCCTGTCAAATTTCTCAAATATTAGATTTTTACTCCTAAATTTACCTAAAATTTTCAACAAAAAAAAAAAAAAAAAATGGTTACCCCCCCCCCAAAGGCTCTTCATATTTCTTGTATAATGTTATTAAATTGGTTCAATTTTTATATTCATTATTATTTTAGCTACCCATTCATAAAATTCTGGTTTTGCGCCTGGCCATAATCTTTTAAAAAATATTTCCTAGTATTAGTTGCATTAACAATCAACGGTAACATGATTCTAAAAAATAATAATAATAATAAAGCGAGTAGCCGTAACTGTATTTCTAATGAGTTGCATCATTTTGACCTACTCAAAACCTACTAATTTGGAACCCAAAAAAATTGATAATAGACTTAACAAGTTACAAGACTTGAAGTGATAGGCTCAATACTTTGCTTGTACTCTTGCTTTAGATCTATAACTTACTCTTTTCCAAAACAAGAAAAGAATCTATCGAGATCACAAGATATACTAGTATAAGTAATAGGACTTTACACTAACCTAATGCAGCAAATGGTACGATTTTTTTATCTTCCTTCAAAATAGGATGGGTACAAAATGTTAAAACCCGACCTGTTTTTTGTTTGGCCTGTGTTGGACCACACTAGACAATTTCTGTGTTCTGAGTTATGAGTATGACCAAAATCTTGTTTATTAGTAGTACTAATATTTATCGGCCTAGAAAAAGTGGGGTCATAAATATACGATGATCTAGGAAAAAAATGGGTTTGGTTTGGTCTGCAATTTAAAGGGGGGTTTACGATTTCCTAGGGAATAATATGATTTTACATTTTAGTACGGTCTATCTCCTTTTAACCGTTAGCTTCCAAGGCTTTCCTTTTCTTTTACTTTTCAGTTTATTCTTCCTTTTTTTTTTTTTTTTTTTTTTTTTTTTTTGGTGATGATTTTGGCTTTAAATCAAATTTAAAGTATTTGATTTAAAGGCTTGGTTTTTAAATTTGTTTGTTTCCCGGGGTTTTCCTCTCCTATTGATATAAACTTTTCATAAAATTTTTAATAATTATTGAGGGAATATATTGTTATTGGTGTGAATTGCGAAATAAAAGTAATTTTTTAGTAATTGATTATGTGAGAGTAATGTTTTATGAACTTTGGTAGTTTTGTAACTTATAAGTATTGTTTAATTTCTTTTGTAAGAAAAATCAAAGTCTAAATCCACCTCTTTATTGGTGTTAGTGTAACTATGAAATTATTATTATTATTATTATTTTTTAAATTTAACCCTTCAAATAAAGTATGAAAAAGAAGAAGAAATTTTTAACGTGATTTTTATCTTTTTGAAAATAGGCAAATTTATGATGTTTCTTCTTTGGATGGAGAATATATGATCCAACTTGAACTTTAAAATTTGTAGATGAATTTGGATGGAGAATATATGATCCAACTTGAACTTTAAAATTTGTAGATGAATTTAAATGTGATAGGCTGATAGCTAAATTTGTAGATGAATTTAAATGTGATAGATAGTATATGGTGTGACTTAGTTTTTAATTTTGCCCTAGTTTGCATTCAAATTCAATGTTGCCCTAGTTTTTAATTTTTATTGCAATTAATTAGACAACTTACCTTTATATTTTTCCGCTACTTGACATTTTGCGGCTAATTTGGTATTTGCTTTTATTCTTTTTAAGGGTGCTTATATTTACAAGATCAGATGTTAGAGATACTACAAATTATAACAAAATAACCTTTATAAACTGATATAGTAATGATTAATGAATATGGCTGGTGGATATCAACAACATAATAAATTAATGTTAGGATTATTTTTATGATTTGTGACATCTCAGTTTGAAAAAGGTTATGTAGTAAAATTTATATTATCTAAACCATTTCATTGAATTCTCTTGTGTCAGCTACAATTTCTTTTGGACTTATTGAATTTTGTGGTTAGGCTTTGAATTTTTAAAATTGAGGATTAACAACACAATTGGTTAGGGTGATTACTAAATGTACAATTTAAGCCTAACTAGATATGGAAAACAAATTGGTCAATTTTAATTAGGTTAGATTGAATCCACTAGTAAATGCTTGAATCATAGCTCATTGACATTACTCTCCAAATTAACCTTGTACTAATCTCATAGAAAGGCTCATAATTTTGGCTTATTGTAAGGGCTTTGATATGGAGTAGACCGTGAATTTGAATTTTTTGAGATGACGGTGTGATGTTGTTTCAACTTAAAGCATTATTGCTTTCTCCAAAAAAAAAAAAAAAAAAAAAAAAAAAAAAAAAAAAAAAAATCCCTTAAAGCATTATTGCACTCTATTTTTAACACCTGAAATAATTGATGCTCTAGGTGGAGTTAAGGTCAAGCAATGAATGACACAACCACTTAAGGGATTGCCTGCGACCATTTAATCAGTATTGGTCCCTTTAACATTTACCTGTCTAGGCCCCTTAAATATTGGTTCTTTAATTCTTAGAGGATAATCACCCTCTTGCTCTCTTTTTTTTCCCCTACAATATAAATAAATATATCTCAAATAAATGCTTATTAATAACTAATATAATCAACAAATTTTATATTTAGGCAAAGGGAAATGCTAACGAGTGTCCTTAGATTACTAGTTAAAAATCCAGTTAAAAAAAGTTTTGACATCACTTTTATGGGAAATGAAAAAAACTGTCAAAATATTAATTGTTTTTTTTTTCTTTTCCTATTAAAATTTTCTTTAACTGGATTCTTAACCAGTGCCCTAAGAGCATTCGTTAGCATGACCCTTAGACAAAAATATATATTATATCTGTATTAATAAATCTCTTCCTTGGATAACAAATTTTGAACTTACTTACCTATTGTTTTCTTTTTGAAAACCAACTTACTCACCTAATTAAAGAAACATAATACCTATCTTCCCTTTTAAAGCCTTAATTAATGGCTTGAACCCAACCTTTGAAAGATATCTCATATAATGAATTGTCTTTCAGTAAATAATGTATATAATGAATTCTCTCTCTCATATATGGTGTCCTTTTTTTAACTTCCAAAAATGTTCAATAAATTGTTAATAGAAAAATTAAAAACGATGGCTCTATGGCCTTATCATCCGTTTGGTTGTTTAGAAAGGGGTAGAATGGAAAAGGGGGTGGGTGGAGATTTTCCACTTACTGAAGCCAACCAAAAACCATCCTCCCAAATTGAGAGGAAATCTTGAAGAGATTTTTTTCCCATTTTTTACAACATGAAAATCACTATTTTACTCCTTTTGATTATAATCTTTTCTATCATCTCTTTATGTTATAGGAGTATAATAGTAAATTTAAGCAAATCACCTATCTATCCCCCATTTTCTTCCCAACCTAACAAATCACATATATATATATATATATATATATATATATATAGCTTTTCACTTTTCCATACTTTTTACTGACCTCACATTTGGAAAATTTGAGACATTTTCTGTTATTTCACATTTCTATCTTTCTTACATTTTTCTATTTTTCCCCTAACTATTTTTTTTTTTTTTTTTTTTTGGGAATAGTTGAGGTAGTGGAATTTAACCCAACATTTTTGTTGGAAACACCAATATATGTCAATTGATTTATAAAACTCTTGGTCCCTAATTAATTTATAAAAAATCTAAATAAGGTGAAAGGGTAAGCATTCCTCTCCTCCTCTCATTCTCCTTGAATCATTTACTTTCCTATCCCTTTAAACTTCCAAACACACTATTAGGGATAAACTCTTCAATGCATGTAATATCACTCTCCAGGGTATTTCATGACTTATCAAATTTGTTCATACCATAATCATGGGTGGACCCACTTAGAAGGGTGGGGAGCCATCCCCCTCTCCCCCCCAAAACTTTTTTAATATTATAAAATTACCTCCAAAAATTTCCTTAAGTTTTCATAGAGTATATGGTTGGCCCCGTCAAACTTCTCAAATATTAGATTTTTACCCTTAAATTTATCTAAAATTTTCAAAAAAAATGGTTAACACCCCCAAACTCTTCATATTTCTTGTATAATGTTATTAAATTGGTTCAATTTTTATATTCATTATTATTTTGGCTAACCATTCATAAAATTAAAAAAATATTTCCTAGTATTAGTTGCATTACCGATCAACGGTTGCATGATTCTCAAATAATAATAATAATAATAACAAAGAAGCAAGTAGCCGTAACCGTATTACTAATGAGTTGCATCATTTTGACCTACTCAAAACCCACTAATTTGGAACCCAAAAAAAATTGATAATAGACTTACAAGACTTGAAGTGATAGGCTCAATACTTTGCTTGTGCTCTTGCTTTAGATCTATAACTTATTCATTTCCAAAACAGAAAAGAATCTATCGAGATCACAAGATATACTAGTATAAGTAATAGGACTTGACACTAACCTAATGCAGCTACTGCTACGAATATTTTTTTCTTCAAAATAGGATGGGTACTAAATGTTAAAACCATGGACTGAGTCCAAAAATGAAATTCCCACTTAGAAGTTTTGTTATAATTAAAAAAAAATATTGGTTTTTCTCTCAATCAAAATAGACCATTAATTATTAAGTGCCTATTGTGTCATAGCTAGCACGGTAACGATCCTTATGGAGGTGACATCTATGTATAGCACTGCATATTCTTGAAGGCAATGTATTCTCACAAGATTGCAATAACAAAGTTCAGGATATTTTTAATATGAATAACATAAAGAATGTATCAAAGTGGTACCAAAGTATCCAAAAGGAAATGATTTGATATTCATGGAACACTTTGTGTTTCTATATGTTGGTGGGTAAGTAGGGAGAGATTGGTTGTGGGACAAGCAAAATCTTCAACCTATTATAAAAAATGGTTGTATATTAATGTAAAGGAAAAATTAAGGAAGATAATTGTAATTAATAAACAAGTTGTAGAAATCTATAGGCTAATTCGAGATTCTGCTAGCCTTTATTGGGTAGGGAGTTAGGTTTTTGTTCTGTCGGTGGCTTGCTAATTCTGCTGAGATTAGGCATTGTTTAGTGCACTTTTTATTCAATTAGTGGCAAAATATTTTGTAACATATATAGGTGAAGGGTTGGATACGTAGGTAGGAATATCTTTTGTCACATACGTAGGTTAAAATAAGAAAAAAAAGCACTATTTCAAGCCCTTCATTAAATTAATATGGTAGAGGCAGACACACTAAGAGAGCATTCCCATCTAATCTTGTTTTATTTTCTTAGTTTCTTAGTGTTTTTTTGGGCCCCCATGTTATCCATCAAGTTGACACTCAAAAATATATAATTTGAACTTCCTTGATTTAAGACGATGGGGTCCTCAAATTGTAAGAAAATATTCAGTACTTCAAGAGTTATATTCTCGTCTCTCGCATGAATGGTAGATCACAACTTGAATGTATTTATGCGACTCCTTATTACGTGAAAAATAAAGCATTAATACTCCTATAGTAGTAAATAAATGATGATCTTACAATGAAGCTCTTGCTGTTTGATTCTCAAAGTCAAGATCTAGCTGGCTTTTAGAGAGAAAATATAATCCCATTTCCATCTAACATTAAATAAAGGGGGACAAAAACTCTACTATTGTAGAATTATACCAACTAACATTGGCTTATTTGACAGTGAATTGTCTGGTTTTTCTCTACAGCTCTCTTTTCCTTGGTGTTTGGGTATAATAACTCACAGTGAAAGGCATTCTACATTTCTACCCAACAAGCTCATTGTCTTAATTCTAGGAAATTATACTCTTCATCTCTCTCTCTCTCTCTCTCTCTCTCTCTCTCTCTATATATATATATATATATATTCTACCATTCCTTTATTCTACATTTCTACCCAACAAGCTCATTGTCTTTCCTCTTTTTTTGAGCAAATAATATTGTGTCTTTCCTAGGACAATCACATTGGATAACTTAAGTCAATGTAGGTTTGTATTGTTAAACAATCTGATCAAACAAGGAGTTGAATCGGTGCCAAGTTGAGCAGTATCAACATTGAATTCAAAACAATGGTTGACGTAATAACACTTGGCAATATTTTAACTTTTGTATTGTCTGGAACAAACATTAATTTAAGATGGAAAACTTGCTTTCTCATTTCAGATTTTGTATTTTTTTTAGTATGGTTTATTCATTAAATCATTCATTATGCTATTATCCAAGTTTCAATATTTACGTAATGAGCATTTTATTGAATATTAAAAGATGTATGCATCAACTGCTACTTTTAGGTCTTGTTTAAGGAAGGCTAGCTTAGCTGCACATTCACATATTGTTAACTTAAAGAAATGTGAGACCGCAATCACTGCATAATTAATAGAATCCATTTCATTGACTTCTAATTTTGTTTTTATTTTTGCCTCCCTTTCCTTCTGATGCTCTATGCTCTCAATTACGTATATGATAATGATATTGACAAGTTTCCAACTTGGATAGGAGTACATTATTGTGACTATGTACATTTGTCACTGAGCCTTCCATGGAAGGAAATGATTCTCTCTCTCTCTCTTACCAGGTCAACAGTGAAAATCAAATTTAAATCCTCATCCTTCCCCCACATTTTGTTTTTTAATTTTCCAGAATCCTTTTCCACATTGAAGGATGAGTTTATTGCAATTTGCAAATTAATAAAATAATTCAATGATAATCACAAGTATATACTTTAATGGTATATTTGCAATAGAATAAAATTTAGCTACAAAATTGGTTGTACTTTAAGGCTACAACCTTACACAATAAAATAAATATTATCACATATTTTAAAAACCTAACTGTTGAATTGCATTTTCTTTACCCTTTTAATGCACATATCAAATTTTGTGTAAATCAGATATTATTTATTATATGATCTATAAGTTTATGTTTTATGTATAATTGTAAACTACAAAAACTTGCAATTTAAATAACTTATTGATAACATTGTTATTGATCTTTAATTTTCTAGAAATTTTGCGAGCATGGAGGATATAAGAAGAAGATGTAATCTAATGGTGGATTTGTCAAAATTTACCTTCAATAAAAAGATATTGAGTAAGGTTGTAGTCTAAAGTTACAACTAATTTTGTAGCTAAACTTTGTCCTTTGCAATATACACTTTTTTTTTTTTTTTTTTTTTTTTTTGGACAATTCATTAAGTTTTGTTTAAACACCGATGATTGGTCAAATTCTAGTGACTCATTTTACAATTTATCAATGGGATTTTAGGAATTTCATAGGTTTTTTTGTTTGTTTGTTTGTGTGTGTGTGTGGAGAAAAAAGCTGTAAACTTTATTAAGAAATATAAGCCAAATCGGATTGGTTGGACATAAGGAAAGCTAAAAGCCTAAAACTTTGGAAAGATGGTTAATATTTTTGCATCTCGTATCAGTAGATCAAAGGAGGCAAATGAAGGGGATTCATCTTTGAGAGAATAATCGCTAACTCCAAATCACCTTCAATTACTATAGAAGAAATCCTAATTTCCAAAGAAAATTCCAATGCTCTCATAGCTGCTACCACTTCAACTTCAACAACTGAGAGAGGCAGAGCAATAATTTGGGACATTGAGGCTATAACCATACCCTAGTCATCTCTTTCTTCCTTTGTAAACACGACTCCATCAAAGTTGATTTCATAGTTGAGTTTCCTTAATAACTTTAAATGAGCCTAATCCATACATCATATACTTCAAAATTTTACCTACACACTCTAAATATGATATTAATTTATAATGTTTATCCTACCATCCAAATTAGTGTTTTAAAACATATCAGTGGATAGATTCCACATCCAAATTTAAAATTAATCTACCTTCCAATTTGATAATTTGGACACTTCTTCGAATAGTGGATTAACATTGGATATTCATCTAAAATTAGGATTTTAGTAATTGTTTTAGTGCACATTGCAAATATCCTACAATTTATATTCTCAATACTTTTAAAAGAAAAAAAAAACTGAGTCCAACACAGAAACTGGTTTGCTATTATTTTCGAAAGTACTATTTTACTCTCACCGGCTTAGATGAAGACTATATATAGTCAATAAATTGCCGAAGTTTTCATAGATTTAGCATGGCCAAGTGTTATATTAGTGTGTTTGTGCCCGTATTAGACGCACTTAATTTAGTTTGTATTATATGTAATATAATCTACATGAAATTATTTTTGTGAGCACGATCTAATGGCGTTTCTGAGTTCACTATTAAAACATTTAAAATTAATGTTTACAACGTTGACAAGACTTTTGTGACATTGTGGTAGATATCATATTGTGTCAAAGAAGAAAGGCGGTGGTTGGAGGTTACAATCTAATCAGTGGATCAATAAAAAAAGAAAAATTATAATTATATATATATATATATATATATATATATACACGCACACATGTGAGACTGAGCTTCCAATTTATAGAAACTGGAGAAGCATTAGATTCTCTGAAAACTGTTCAAATTCCGAAAGTGCATTGCTTTTATTGGAGTGAACGTAGTAAAAGCGAATATGTTTTTATTGTTAGTGTTGAAAGCTAATCTGCAGAGTGCGATAAGATTGTTATATATATATATATATATATATATATATATATATATATATATATATATCTATGGGTCATGCTAATGAGTAACCTAAGGACACTAGTTAATAATCCATTTTAGGAAAGTTTTGACATCACTTTTATAGAAAATAAAAAAAACTGTAAAAATATTAATTGTTTTTTTTTTCCCCATAAAAACTTTATTTAATTGGATTCTTAACTAATACCCTAAGGGTATTCGTTAGCATTTCCCTACACATATATATATATATATATATATATATATATATTTATATACACTCCATTTGCACAACCACTCACTTAGATATCATCATTTAAATTGAGTATTTTGGCTAATTAGAGTTGTGACATGAATGCATAGTAGAGGACATCTCTTGCTTTAATTTTATATGTCCAATGTTTTATTGAAGTTACGTAGAACAATTCCTTGCCTATATTCCCTCTATTCGAACCTTGGATGTGATAAAAGAAAAGAAAATTATTATATTGCTTTAGTAATCAGCTTCATTTCTCAAGCATTTCAACAATTCTTTATTTCTTTATCTTCTTATTCCAAGAATCAAATGGAGAAAGTGAATTATTTCCCCCATAAAAAAAGAGAAAAGTGAAAGTCCACATAAACCATCAAAACTTTCTTTCAGGCTCTCCATTTTGCCAATTAAACACATTTGGAACCAAATCAAGCAATCTATTTTTCTTTTAAAAAAAATTAAGGATATGTTTGGATACCGCTTATTGCTAAAAACTGAAAATTATTGCTGAAAACATTATAATAAAATAATTTTTAAAATATAAATAGTACCCATGAGACCCAGTTTTAAAGTTACAGACACATTTTTCTGTACAAGTTGGTCCGTAAACAATGCACGAGACCAAGAAGAAAACGCAATCGCATGGACAAAAACACTATGCAAACGCACACTAAGTGTGTGTTTGTATTCAACTTCTACGTCCACGTTTAGCGTTTCATGCGTTTCGTTTGTTTTTTTTTTTTTTTTTAGCCGCACTTGTTGACTTTTTGTCCGTGAACAGTGCATTTGTGCACTGTTCATGGACCCACAAATTACACTTTTCAGCAACTTTTTTATTAAAAATGGGTCCCACGATACTATTCACACATTTAAAAATTATTTTGCTACTGGTGTTTTCGAGTTTTCAATTTTCGAGTTCAAAGCAAAATAAATTCTATCCAAATACACCCTAAGTCAACTTATCCAATTGGCCTAACTACTTGCAATTGCGTAAGTCTCCAATCTTTGAATCTTCTAACATAGGCCCATCATCCAATGATGGATATTCCAATTTGATTGGTAAGGACTAATATTTATTAGCATCCCATTATTATTATTATTATATACTAGTTTCTAAACCATTATCCCTGGCAGTGGGCAATAGAGACACTTATGATAGAATAGTGAACAACGCTTGTTTGATTTGATTTTTTTTTTTTTTTTATTATTATTAATTTTTGGGCTTATTTAACTTAATATAAAATTTATTGGCTTTTTAGAGAATTTTCTTTGTGAGAGAGAGACGTTAGCACCTATATGCTAACACGCGCATGAGTCCAAAAATTACCATCATATTTGTCAAAAGCTATTAGCAACGACTTGAGGGAAATGCCATCATATTTGTTCTGAATTACCTTCCAAAGAATTATAGTGTTATGTGATCAATTTTCATTTGGACGCACTGATCTCAAAAACTGCCAGAACTACCAGTTCATGCTCTAAATAGTAAATATGCAATGCTACTTGTACTCATGAGAAATTACAGTGACTTCGGATCTGGTTGGCAAGGTTCACTGTGAAGCCAATAAGCTCTAAGCCTGTGACTCAATTGGCATTCTCTCTTCCCATAAGAATGTGCGGAGAGTAAAATTGTGGGTTCAAAACCGATTGGTGCAGGTGTTGTTTGCCAATCAAAAGAAGGTTCATTGTGGAAGTTTAATACAAGAATATAAATTCATACCAACTTCCTTGACACAGAAGGAAAGCTGAAGGGAAGATAGATACATATATGAGAGAGAGAGAGAGAGAGAGAGACCATCAAAGTTTCTTCAAATTTTAGCCAATCCTCTATAATTTCACTTTCATTCTAGCATAGCTCTTGCTCTTTCATCCAAATATAATTCGATGAAAACAGTCTAAAAACCTTGATGCCATTCTTGAAAGTTGTTCAAAACCACCATAGAGCAACAAAACACAGATAACATAAATAAATCAAACTGCACAAGGACCATGGATAGGGAAAAAAAGGTAAAAAGCCAAAAAGAGGTCACACAGATCATTGAAACATCCTCATCCATGTTCACATCTATGAATTTTTAGAACCATTTCTTGCAGAACTAATTAATTTCTACATTTAAACATCTCAACAGTGTTGCAATTTTATTTTTTAATAAAAAAATTTAGTCACATATGCCCTATACCTATTCCAATACCTACAAAACAAGGAAATGAAGTCATCCCCATAGATCTTCCGAACACCATTATATAGAATATGACAGGTTCTATCAAATAACCATCAACTGGATAACTGACCCCAAAAAAGAGATACAAAGCAATAAACCTGTAAACAATATGCTTTATTCTGAGGCTGGTAGTGTTCACAGTGGGGGAGGACAAATAATTAAAGATCATCCATGAGAGTCAGTTTCTAGGAAATTTCCAAAGTCCAAACCCATCAACATAGAGGGCCAGTTTGAGATTCACTATCATTGTTCCGGGTTCTCCTTGCCTTACAATCATCAAGATAATTCTGGTAAATATAAGATACAAAACCCCAAATAGCCAAAAGCAAAGCAATTACCTTGATGCCATTCATCTTATCATGGAACACTATCACGGAAGCAACAGGAGTAATAGCCAAAGAGGCAGTACTGATTACATTGGAGAAAAGAGATGACACCACAAAAATCAATCCCACAACACCTACAGAACAAACCTGCCAAGCCACCGCTGTCCAAACCAAGGTCATAACATAAGAAACTCTCCCCGCAGAAAAAGCAACCATTTCCCCATGCAAAGTCTTCCATTCCCCACTTGCAAAAAGACCAACAACAGAAACACAAGTGGCAACAAGTGCTGTATAGATTTGCATTTCCAGAACCACTGAAAATGTTTCCTTTTTTAGAACCTTTTGGAAGGAAAGCTGCATCAGGGAAAGCAAAAGAGAGTAAAGTGCAGAAGCTCCAAGGGTACAGAGGAAGCCAATTACTTTTTGCCACTTGGAAACTCGGGATGGTCCATCAGAGTCATCATTAATTCCAACCAGGGTAGCAGAAAATGAAAGGATAACCACAGAGTTAAAAATTAAAGCAGTAAACTTCTGAGAATTGATGAAGTAAGAGAAAATCGCATTAAAAGCTAATTGGGTTGCACATATGAGGGAGTAAGTAGAGGCAGAGAGGTACAAGAGTCCAACAGAATACAACATGTTGTCACCAGCTATGAGCACTCCAAGAGAGAAGTAGATCGAGGCAAGAATTTTAAAAGAGGGTGGGGCTGAAGAATTTGAAGGCTCCTTGGAGGAAGGAATAAAAAGAATGGGATCAAAAGGATTGGAAAGGCAGCAGTTTGGACAAGAGTAGCCATCCATTTACTATTGCCACCCTGATCATAATAAAACCTCCCAAGAAGAACAGCAGCAGCTTGGCCCACAATGAGGAAGAAAATGTTTAGCCCCACCAAAATCCACCATTGCCACTGGTTGAGTTTTCCAATTAGTGACTGGTTACTCAAAGTCCCATTTTTTATCATTGGCTCCTGATGATCTGTAATTGGACATAAAACACTTGTAAATAAGTTTAGCATCCCTATAGAAAGATGTGTTTTATCAATCCACTGCAAAAATTTTAGAACTTAGAAAATATTTGAACTGAACCCACAATCTCACCCATCACCTTGCTCTTACAAGGCAAGGAGGTCTGGAGGTTCCATTTGAGCTAGAGATCATAGGTGTAAAAGCATTTAAGGTTAAAGGATCAATTATGAAACAAAAAATCAAGTATGGCAATGTTTATACAGATAAATCTTTCTCTATGGCTTGAGGTTTCTGAAACATCAGGTACATCAGTAGAGCTACCATACATGGAAAATATCAATATGGTTTTATATGTATAAAACTGCATAAAGGTCCTAGTAAGAGCTATGTGGCAATTGAGGTAAAAAGAAATGGTTCTGTGGTGAAGAAAGGATCTAATGTATAGGGTGCTCCTTTACTAAAAATAGCGGTGAGTAAATTCTTCTAATAATCTTTTCTTTTTTTAGGTTGGGGGGGGTTGGGGGAGAATCTAATGGAAAACTTTGTCAGATTTTATTATCAGGTTTACTACCCAAAATAATTAGAGTAATGATAACAATAAATTGCTAAAAAAACAGCCTAGAGTAAAATGATGGCTTAGCCAAAACTAAAGAATTCCTAAAGGCAAGCAGTGAAGCTTTCTTAATCCTTATAATCTGAAAAAACTAGATAAGTACTTGGTTGATATACACAAATTTAGTCTCCAAAAGGCACGGGCAAGAGGTGAAAGATAAATAATGGTTCTAAATAACCTAGTAAGAACTAGCATTCTCACTTTGTAGCCATTTATGTCCTCATTCTTGCATCATTGAAAAGATGTAAAGTTAGGATTGGTCAGGGAATAATCAAAAGAGAATGGGGATAACTAAAAAACATGCAAAAGTTACAGGTATAGAATTATTGGCAGGGCTGTAAATGAATCAAAGCGTTCGTAAACAGTTTAGGCTTGGCTCGATAAAAAACTTGTTCATGTTTTTGTCTGTAAACAAGCCAAGCTTGAGTTTTAGTTTAAGCTTGTTTAGTAAATGAGCCAAGTTCAAGCAAAAAAAATTATTCATAAATAGGCTCGTGAACATTAGGGTTTGATACAAAACAAGTTGAGCCTAGGCTCGTTTATAAGCTGAGTAATATGCTTGCTATCTTACTAAGGTTTTAATTAATTGGGAGTTAAGACCACTCGTCCGAACCAAATAAACTCGATATGGGTTTGATAATGTAGCTATGTTGGATCTCAAGCTCAAAAGGTTGATATTTAGTTTGAGTTTGAGCTTGGTTTTAGCTCGAGCTCAACTTGACTAATGAATCAGCTGAGCAAAGTGGGCTCAAGCTTTTAGACTTTTTAACGGGCTCAAGCTCAAATGTTATTTATAAGCTTGGTTCTAGCTCAAGCCAAGCTTGAATATTCTACTTTTGCTGTTGAGCTGTGCCCGAACATTCACTACTTTACAAAGCTTGGATCATTTACGGACCTAAAATTTATTGGAACAAGCAATAAGATAAGTAGTATGAGATTAACAGATAAACAAATGAAGAAACCATTTGAAAAGTAAATAAAAGGACAGAGAAGCCAGTTGTGCAGCTTCACTTAAAAATTGAAACCGACCTTCGTTTGATTGCTAAGAAAACAGAGAAAACAAATATATTTCACAACATAAATAAGTCAACATCTATAAGTGGAGGTTCCGATTTTCTTGGGCACAAAAGATTCAAAATTTCATTTTCTTTGTTTCACACGGTTTCTCAGCAAATCTAACAGTAAATTGAATATTGGTTCCATACATAAAAACCCAGAAACATATGATTGAAACAAATGAAACCCATCTCTAAATTCTATTCCAATAGACGAAATTCAATACTTTGACTAAATAAATCAAACATAATAAATATGAGAGAGAGAGAAAGACAGACCTGGCATGGTGTTCTGAGTCACTGGGATTGAATGAAGATTTTGGCCCTCCAAAGATTAAGATTAAAAGTAAGAATGAGAGGTTTTAAGAGGGTATTGGGTGCATAAATTTTACGCTTTTTTTTTTGAGTGGGGGTTTTGGAATTTTTTTTTTTCCTTTTTCAAGAATTGCGTGAGCTTCACGGGCTCAAACTCAACGAATGAAAGCTGAGAATTTGGTGTGGAAAACAATTGTGCACCAATGATTGTGGCAGCTGTAAATATACGACTTAGAAATGAGTCAGAACTCAGAACTCAGCTGGTGGAAACAGAATATAGTAAAAGATTTGTTCGGTTTTGAAAGTATAAAGTAAGTACATCAAAGTTCAAGAGAAAAACAAGTACTATCTTTTATTATTATTTTAAAAATTTTAATTATTTATTTTAGAATGGGGCCAAAAAGATCCCGATCTTGCACCCGTGTACAATAGTGAATATAAAGCCAAGATTGAAAGGTTAAAAAAAAAAAAAAAAAAAATCGTTTTTTATCTCAAGCCCTAAAATCAGAAACTTTATTTATTTTATTTTTTTTGACTTTTTCACATTTCTAACTTTTAGATCTAAATCCGCAAATTTAGGTTTTGTAAACTCTAAAATTAAAAAATAAAAACTTTGAGTTGGTTAATTATTCTGTCATATCAAAATTTAATATTTTTCAATAGATAAAAGCTTACCATAAATTAACGATTATATTGACACTTACCATAAGTCAAAATGAGCTTGTTGTAAAAGTATTGTAAAGATATGTTGTGCATATAGACTTTCTCAAGAATTTCAACTAGAATATCTTTTATTCCATGATAATATACCCTACCAATTAAACTAACTATAATCCAAAAAAAAAGGAAAAAGTGTACTTTGTCATTATGCTTTATGAGAATGTACAAGGTCAAATATTTACTGGGTAACTGGAGTCGTTCTGCTTGAGATAATTTATTTTCTTGGTATTTATAATTTTTAAAAATAAGCTAGAAAAAAAGAATAAGGTTAAAATGCAAAACTGACCCTTTAAGTTTCACCACTTTTTATTTCATTCATTTGAATTTGAGTTTTGTCATTTCAGTCCTCTAAGTTTCATTTACTTTTAAGTAAGTCCTCCATTAACAATTTGGTAGTTGCTGCCATTATTTATAACAAAACTACGCCGTTTTGTCATTTTTTTTAATCTTAATTTATTATTAAATCAGTAATTTTAAGAAAATGTTAAAAAAACCCAGATATTATATTAAGAAATGGCATCATATGTGGAGAACAATATTGAAGAACAAAATTGAATCCCCACCTGATACCCTAGCCTGATACTGAGAGACTGAGAGGGACAAAGAGGGGGAAAGAGAGATCGAAAGGGGGAAAGAGAGAGAAGAGAGACCGAGAGGAAACAACCATAATATGAATTTGAAAATTAGAATGGGATAGATTTGCAGCAATGGCTGACTTAGTACTTATGAGACCTAGTGTTGCTCCAAGGGCTATCTTAATACTTAGAGGAACGTTGCTCAAAAGCCCAACAATGCGAAGGGATTTTGAAGATGACCTTCGCTTTCTGGCTTGGGAGAGTTTGAAGGGCTTCGTCAGGTTCAAAGTAGCTTTGGAGGCATTGAAATTGGTTGCTAATAAGTATGGAAGCAACAATGTATGTATTGCAGGTCATTCCTTAGGAGCTGGGTTTGCTTTCCAAGTGGGAAAAGCATTAGCCAAAGAAGGGATATATGTGGAAACTGGAAACCCATTTATTCAATGCTCCTTCTATTTCATTAGCAACGAGCTTAAGGAATATGGGAGAAGAGGCTGGGTTTGCTTGGAAGAGATTTAAATCAATGCTTCTTAATTTGTGGGTTTTTTTTTTTTTTTTTTTTTAATTAGCATTTTCTTAATTAATAAATATAAATAAATATTTTTTTATTTAAAAAAAGATAAAACAAGTTTTGCTATAGATAATGGCAGTGGCTAACAAATTGTTAACGGAAGACTTAATTGAGAATAAATAAAACTCAGAGACCTGAAATGACAAAACTCAAATTTATAGGATTGAAATGAAAAGAAGTGAAACTTAGAGGGTTGATTTTGCATTTTAGCCAAAGAACAATATATTTCAAAAAAGGGTAAAGTTTTCAAAAGGTTGTCTAACAAATTAAATTTAGAAATAAGGGAAATTTTTTTTTCCCTTTTTAGAAACAAAATAAGGGATTTAAAATTTTAAATGAACATACAACTAATATTTTAAGTTGAATTATTCTCAAATGAATTTTAAAATCTATGGGTTTTTTTTTAGAGGATGAAATGCATGGTTTTAAAAACCGAACCGGACAAAGAACCGTTTTTTTTAAATTTCCGGTTCAACCCCGGTTTTTGACTGATTTTTGGCCGGTTTTCCGGTTATTGACCGGTTTTGAGACTTTTAACCGGACCGGATTAGCTCCCGGTTCCCGATTGAACCGGTCGGATCATCCGGTCCGGTCCGGTTTTTAAAACAGTGATGAAATGTGTTTTGTGTGTTGAATATGTAAAGTAAGAGATGAGTTCAGGTAATTTGGTGTAACTTTACATAAGTTACACTTTTTTTAAGCCATTGATTTCTATTAAATTTAACTGTAAAAAAATACCAATAGCCTAAGTCATAAATTTATAGAAATTAATGAATTAGAGCAATATCTCTCATCATGGTCATGCACCGTGCATATATAATCGTGCACCATGCATAATAGATACTGAACATTCATAAATTCATTCAATAAATTAATGAATTAGATTCTCTCTACAGGTTTAGGGGCTATGGTCATGCACCATGCATATAGAGTGATGCTCTACTAGTATAATGCATTTTAAAAATAGGTTTACATGGTCAAATAAAATTTGGGGTAAACATAACATTAAAGAATGAATCGATAGAGAGCTCTAGCAAATAGTGAATGGAGGATAATGTTCAATAGAGCCCAATTTAAACACCTTCTAGCAATAGCTTCTAATCAAAAGCTTACAGTTTTAGACACAAATGGGAGATGATAGGAGCTCTCTAGTTATTAACAAATGCTAGGGAAAAAGGAGATTTACGGATCACTACAATTCATTTTAGCGAACAAAATTAAAGAAGCCAAACAAGATCTAATTAAGGTGGTGGAATAAGAATGTCTTTGGGTAAATATAACAAAGGTTAAAGAAGTTGAGAGGATCGATAGAAAAAAAGTACAAAAAAGAGGATAGTGCCAGTATGAGAGAAAATGAGGAATAGTTCCAAAGAGAAACACTATGAAATGCAGAAAAGGGAAGAAACCCTTTTGAGACAAAAATATAGGATAAATGGCTAATCCCCTAATCATAAAGAGATAGAGGAGTTGGGTTTCAAAGTAGAAGAGAGATAGGGGATTGCTTGGTAAATTTTTTAAGAATTAATTTATTGAGCAATCCCCCAATCTCTGAGAAGATTCACAACTTAATCCAACCGATGATACTTTTTTTTTTTTTTTTGAGAAGATCCAATCTCAATGAGAAAATTTTTGTATGAGACGGTTTCATGATACCTATGTTTCAATGACATGTCGGTCCCACACACATGGGACCTACATGTTATTGAGACAGATCTCATGAGATACTTTCTCTCAACCAGTGGTACCTAATATTGAAAATGAAGACCTAACTAGGATCCCTACATAAGAGGAAATGAAGGAAATCATCATCTTTAAATATGAGATCTCTAAAAGCCATAGAGGCTGTCAAAGCAGTTCAAAGTTTCTTTATCAATAAAAGAATGCAAAGACAACTAAACCATACTTTCTTGACTTTGATTCCGAAGGTAAAAGGTGCTGCTAAATGGATCTGCTTAGAGCCCATCAGTCTATGCAATAAAGTGTACAAACTAAAAAGTAATTTCTAAAATTATGGCTAATAACTGAAACAGTTACTCCCAAAGTTAGTTTCTCCTAGGTTGGAGCCCTAGTTCCTGGAAGTATAATTCAAGACAATACTATTATTGTCCACTAGTTGCAAACCCATGTGACATGTGGAAAAATGTAATACAATAATTTTATAATAGAGTGTGATGTATAATTGACTAAAGTACTTTTTCGGCTCTTAAAGGTCGGATTTTTTTTTTTGGTTCTTTAAGTTTCAAAATTTTCATTTTACCTCATGAAAATGGAGATTTTGAACCAAATGAAAAACTAAAAAAATAATGAATGACCAAAATGAAAATTAACCCACGTGTTGAGGACCAAAAGTGTATTTTAGTCTAGGTGCATGTGTTATTTAAAAGGTAATCTTAATGTTAAGTTCAAATTTGAACTAAAAACAACAAATCACTTTGAATTTGTTGTGAAAATATTGTAAAAATGTTGTAGACGTAACATCTCTCAATTTTCTCAAAAAAGAAAAAAAATAAGAAAAATAAGAAACGTGGTGCGAATAAAAATACCGAGTGCCAAACGGACTAGGAAGTAAAGGTAGACATGGCAATACGGGTCAGAATTTTCTGACTCGACCCGACCCGAAAAATACATGATTCGAATCCGATTTTTTTGACCCGAAGCAAAAACAGGTTGACCCGTGACCCGACCCAATTTTTTTGCGGTTCAACCCGACCCAACCCAAATAACCCGTGACCCGACCCGTTAAAAAAAAATTCGCTAATTTTTTTTTTTAATTACGTCCCGATACTATGTGCATAAAGCACAAAGTACCAAAACTAGTAATAATATATTATGTTTAGCATAACCAATAAGAAGAGCATTGTCCTTGACAGTAGACAAGACATCACAACACTCTTGTCACTACACAAGGGCCAACTTGGCCGACTCACAACCATTAAAAAAAAAAAAAAAAATTTCATTCAATGGTCAATGCTTGCTAGCTATAGTCCATGTCCATCACTCACTAGTCACTCGGTTCACTCCATTGTCCAAAGCCAAAGCACAAAATGCACAATACAATCAATTATACAAACAAACTCGAAAAATGAAACCTGAAAGTTTAGTTGAGTTCCTCTACTTCTCTAAGTTCTCTTGCACCTCCATGTTCACAGTCTCTGCTCTTCTTGAGTCTTCACACATTCGACATACCACACTTTTTTATGTTTATTTTTAAATCTTTTTTTTTTGTTTAGTTTATCTTTCTAAGTAATCTAACTTTACTATTATTTTAAATGCAATAGGAACATGTGCACTTAAGAAAACCAATAACTTGCTACTTTCTTTGGCTCACTTGTTTTGTTTGTTTTAAGATCTATCTCTTTTTGAAGTTGTAAACTTGTAATTATATGCATTTTAACAGTGAACTATTAACATTGAAGACTTTTTCCATCATGAATTTATGACTATAAATAATTTTTGTCATGCTCAAAAGTCAAAACTGTTAGAATTGGAAGGATATTAACAAGTGGCATTAAGTGCAATTCATTTGCTTAATCGATTTTATTCATTCTCTCTAAACAAGTTGTCATTGATTTGTTTTTGTAATTGAGAGGAAAAAAAAAAAAAAACTTTGAAAAATACGAGTTAACCCGAACCGACCCGACCCAAAACCCGATTGACCCGTTTAAAAATGACTCGTTTTGACCCGTGACCCGTTTGACCCGCCAACCCAATTGACCCAACCCGAACCCAACCCGCCCGTTTTGCCACGTCTAAGTAAAGGAGTATATGTTAGGAATAGGGATTTCAATCAAACACTAGTAGTAGTCAATTGAAAATAGGTGAAAAGCACATTTTCGTCCCTACATTTTCACACGATTTTCACTTTGGTCCCTATATTTTATTTTCACCGCTTTTAGTCCCTCTTTAGAAAAACGTCTTCTGTTTTAGTCCTTTCCATCGGTGCCGTTAGAGCATCGACCTACGTGGCAAATGAAATTATTAAAATAATAATAAAAAATTTTATTTTGTCATTAAAAAATGCCTAGTCGACATTTAAATTTAAAAAAATAATTTATTAATTTTAACTAAATAAAAAAAATAAAAAACAGAAATAAAAATAAAAAATCACATTAATTAATATTGAAGTGTGTCTTGAGCAAGAACAACAAGAACTAAAACTCAGATCTAAGAACACAAAATTAAAATCCAAAAATCACAAACCCAAAAAATAAGAACATCAAATTAAACTCGAACAAGGAATTAAACATAAAACAAACACAAAACTAACCCAAAAAATTAAAATAAAACCAGCACAACACTCCCACTCTCATTTTATACTTCTTTTTCTTCGTTCTTTCCAGATCCATTACTTGCTCTATTTGTGTTTGTATCTTTGTTTTTCTTCTTTCTTTCGAGATCCATGACTCTCTCTTTCTCTCTCAAATACCAACACCTTAGTGTTTAGCATATGGTCACGACGACGCAACAAGACGCGCGCGACGCCGTGGTGGCGTGCCTCGTCGAGACGCTCTCCAAGCAGTCCATTCTCTCCAAGTGCTACGGCACCTTGCCGAGCAATCTATTTCTCACTCTAAATCTCACACTCTTGGAACCGGCGCCTGATCGGACCTCAATGGTCCTTATCCACCTGAAAACCATCGGCCCATCGTGAACCCATCGGTCCGACCAGATCAGGTCCAAGGCGGCGAGATGACGGCGGTAGTTCTCTTTCTCTCCCTCTTTTGCATTTGGCTTTTGTTGCTGGTCTTGGATTTTGGGGGGTTTGTTGATTGTGTTTGTTAGGAGTGGGCCACGGTGTTTGTTCTAGATTCGTGGGTTTCATGGGTTAATTTTTGTTGGGTTGTGGTTCCAATTTAGGTCGGGGTGGTGGTGGTTGGTGGTTCCGATCTGGGTTTGGTTTGTGGCTTGCTTCATGGTTTGGTTCTTCATTTGTGGTTTGGTTTGTGATTTATTGGTTGGTTTGGTCACTGTGATTGTCCCCGGGTTCGTGGCTTGCTTCGGATGTGGTGGTTGATGGGTTTTTCCGAGTTTGAGATTTTTTTGTTTGGATTGGTTGTGATGTATTTTTGGATTGATTTGGTAGTTTGGAGTTTTAGGATTTGATGATTTTGTTTGGGTTGAGAAAATGGTGATTTTGAAAATTTTAATTTTTGAATTTTAATTTACGGGATTGTGTACTTAAATACGAGTTTGTGTTCTTGTTCAAGACACACTTAGATCTCAATTCATATGATTTTTAGTTTTTAATTTCTGTTTTTAATTTTTTTATTTAGTTAAAATTAATAAATTATTTTTTTAAATTTAAATGCTGACTTGGCATTTTTTAATAACAAAATAAAAATTTTTATTATTATTTTAATAATTCCGTTTGCCACGTAGGTCGGTGCCCTAACGGCACCGACGGAAAGGACTAAAACAGAAGACGTTTTTCTAAACAGGGATTAAAAGCGGTGAAAATAAAATATAGGGACCAAAGTGGGAATCGTGTGAAAATGTAGGGATGAAAATGTGCTTTTCGCCTTGAAAATAATGTCGAGTTCGATGAGTTCGAAGTGGAGGTGGGGGCGAAGGTATTCAACGTGGGGGTGGAGGTGGGGGCGAAGGTCGAGAAGGTCCAGATTAAGGTTAAGCTCCAATAATAATAATAATTTATATTTACCGGAGGAGTTGTTGGAAGAGATCCTGTCATGGCTTCCAGTTAAATCATTATTTCGTTTAAGGTGCGTTCAAAAGTCATGGTCTACTCTTTTCCGAAACCCAACTCTCATTGCCAAACACCTTCTTCACCATCAAACAAAAACAGAAAATCCAAGTATTTTGGTCATGAGATCTGATTCAACAGGATATGGCTTCTCCATGCACCCTTATCCTGATGATGATAGTGCTGTACGCATTGTGGACTTTTCAAAGGACTTGTGCTTGACCATACTTCGACCTACAGATATCAACCTGTTTAGTTGCATCAATGGTATTATTTGCATTGGTAGTCCCTTGGCTCCCTACCTTGCCTACGGCGGTGGCTTCTCCGGTTTATTTGTCTTATGGAATCCAGCAATCAGAGAACGTAAGCTCATTCTTTGTCCCCCACTTCCTCAGTGTCCTTTTCTTCCTCCATATAACGTTACAAAACTTTTTGCATTTGGTTATGATCAATATTCTAATGACTACAAGGTGGTTAGAATTGTCACTTACAACAAGAATTCTCCACCTACCCAAAATTCACTCTTCACAGATGTTTACTCCCTAAATGCTGATTCCTGGACCCAAGTAATTGACACCACTATTCATCGTTCAAACGTTAGGTTGCTTTCTTATCATGCAATGTACTTCAATGGTGTTAATCATTGGCTCGGTTTCTTTGACAATGGCCACATAAACGAACTCCGGCAGAATTGTGATTGTGAGATAATTCTATCCTTCGACATGAGTCGTGAGGTGTTTCGAATAATGAGGTTGCCAGATGAGGTGTTTCGAAAACTAGGGTACCCTGTGGACAATGTTTCAAGTATGCAGAGGAACAAAGTTTTTTCTGTGTTCAATGATTGCCTTGCTTTTGTTGTTTATAAGGAGTATACTATGACTATTACAGAGAAATACTTTGATATATGGGTGATGCGTGAATACGGAGTTGAGGATTCTTGGACCAAACAACTTATAGTAGGACCCTTGTTAGGAATTCACAGGCCCCTACAATTTTCCAAGAATGGAATGCTTCTTCTTGTTGGTGACGATGGCGCAATAGTCTTGTATAACATTGGTTCTAAAGAAATTAGGAAACTTCAAATTCCAGAGTTTCTGAAACCATTCATCCCAAGAGAAGCTATGGTATATGTTGAGAGCCTAGTTTCACCCAAGGGTGCCTTCGCTCCTAATTATTTATATCAAAAGTAATTTTTCAATAAGTTATGTGTGTTAGAGATGATATCATATGGATGATGTATTTTTTAAATTTTAATTCTATATTCCTCTTCAATCTCTGTCATTTGTTGATGGATGAGTAAATTGTTGATTTTTTATGCATTGGAATTGTGATAGAATTTTGGGGGAGGTCTGGTTATTAATCTATGAGTAGTTTTTTCTGCAATAACATCTCAGCTATTGTTTGCTTTGGTGTCTATTTGTTTTAGGGAAATTCACACAGACTTGGTCACTTGAGGGTCCGTACCACATGCTAATTTGATAAATTAAGTTTCCTTTACTTTGGTGGAAACCATATTTGCTGTAGGTAGATGACTTTATTATAGTTTTTGTGGTCTCTTAGCATTTTTCAATGTTGTAGAAGTTCCTAGATGGGTTGGTTTAACCTCAGTGATTGCTAGCTAGTTTTTGTGAAATTGTTCATGTTGTTGAGCCTTTTACTCACACATTTAGAAAGATAGTTTTTTCATGTTCTGGTATTCATCATGATGTGCTTCTTTTAGCCAAGCCACAGGTTTGTGTTCTGTTCAACCTTTATATTTAGACTGGGGATTCACCTAATGAATTGTGTGGTTAATTAGTACACTGTACCAAGAGCATTCTATCACTTTCTTGACATAATTTATTTTTTCTTCTCAATCCCCTTAGCATGATGTTCCTTATTATCTTTGTTCATTGCATGCCCAAAATTCCAAATAAGAATAATCCACCTCTTTCATTTCATTCCATTCTTTTCTTTCTCCTAGGAATCGTATCCCAAATTTTAGGGTTTTAGGCCCGGTTGTGATTAAGTTAATCAATTCTTTTTTTGATGGGAAGTTAATCAATTATTTGGCAAGTGATTAATTAGATTTATTAATGGTGGGCAGGTTACGGGTTAATGCAATGTGGAGGTTTTTTTACTGATTGTTTTCTGTACTCATAAGTTAGGCTATTTAGTTATTCCACTCATGTTTTGTTACCCATCTTCCTCATCCTATAGGTTACGCCTTGCTTAGGAAGAATAATGCGGAGACAACAAATTAAAATTGAGTCCAAATCTTTTGTCCCACTTTTCCTGCTCCACTCTATACTCCACCAATAAAAGCTTGCCACGTATTCACCTAATTAATTAAATACTACCATTAATTAATAATGATAATATTAATAAGTCAATAATGATAGTGTTTAATTAATTATGTTAACACATGACAAGTTTTTATTGGTGGAGTATAGAGTGGAGCAGGGAAAGTGGGATAGAAGATTTGGATTCATTAAAATTGATGTTTTCTGTCATTGTAGTTGTTTTTTGACTTCACGTTTCAAATTCTTCCGTAATATTATCCGGCATAATGGTTGTCCTACATCTTAAAATTGTTTTATTAATTAAAAAAGAAGAAGAAGAAGAAGTTTTTAGTATACTACTATATCGTGAGAGAGAAAAAAATAGTTTGAAACTATCTAAAATTTGAGGTGATCCTAAATAGTAATATAAAAAAAAAAAAAAAAAAAGAACTGTTTTAGTTCTTAAATAAATTGTTTTATTTTTAAATTTGAATTTGAAAAAAAAAAAACATGGAAAATGGAGAAATCTGCTTTTTAAAATTTAGGAATTTTTAAAATAGTAATTTTACATGTCTAACCCTATTATTTAAACTTCTTAAACTAGTGAATTTGAGGGTATTTTGGGCATCCAAAAGTAGGAATCTAAACCGGAAAAGCCCCTTAAATAGTACTCACGAGCCACGTCCAAATTGTCATGATCCAACTTTTTAAGAGAATATCATTTAATGCATTGTTTGTCAAGTAAAAAGATAAAAATTAAAAAAAAAAAAAACTATCCTCATTAATTTAAACAAATAATAACATTGACTTTTTAAATAAAGTAAATGGTAAGATAATACTTTTATTTATAAATTTTGTGTAAAGAACTTTATTTTGGGACATTTCCAAATGGAATAGATAGATATAGAAGTATAGATAGAAATAGATATAAATTAGATATTTTTATTTATTTATTTATTTTTGGTTTAGTATTATAATTTTCCATTCCTTCATTTCTTTTAACAAAAGGCAAAATCCATATTAACCATTGATTGCTCTTGAAAAAGAAAGAAGTGAATACACCAAACCAAATCAACAAGGAAAATTACACTTTATCACCCTAAACTATACCTTAGTTTACACTTTGCACTCTTAACTTTTCGAATGCACATTTTGTATCTTAAATTATGTCCCTTGTTACACTTTGCACCTTGATGTTAAGTTTTCTCTTATGTTAGACAGAAATTTCAAGCATGTGACTCCACTTAGTCTTGCCTAAGTGACACAGAATAAAAAGACCAAATGCCCCTCTTCCCAATCATAAATCAAAGAAAAAAAAATTTATTTCTTCATTTCTTACCCATCTCTCCTCTCTTGCGTTGTAGCTTCTCCTCTGTCTTGGCCAACCGGGGGAGAGAGGGTCGAGGGGGGGCAGCTGCCCCCCCTGACCTTCTCAAAAATTTTCTATGTATTAGTAGTATATTATTAATAAACATAGTAAAAGGTTATTTGCCCCTCTCTGTGAAGCAACTTTTTAGTCAACAAGAAGACAATTTTACATCCACAAAGCATCAAGCAAAGACTTTTATTAAATAATAGGTCCTGCGTACAAGTACATTGGTTTTGCACACAACTTCATTGAATAGGACTAGGAAAAAAATATAGTGATACCAAAATCGTAGAACCTCACCGGTCGACCTCTTATTTACAATTTTTTTCTCTTGTAAACAACCATTTTCGAGTCTCAACCCGAGGTTTTTCTTTGAAAAAAAAAAAAAAAAAAAAAACTTGAGTTTTTGCTATAAACTCAAATGTCTACATAAGATTTTAAAAGCATTTATGGCATTGAGGAACATATATATACTTCATAGTAATATGTCCAGGTCAAATTCTAAACGAGCTTGTGTCGAAGTAGATTTTGCAATTGAGTAAATTTAACTAGAAATGAAAAAAAAAATGAATTAAAGTAAAATTTTATATTAGATTATGTATGACAATGACTTTGGCATATAGTTGTTTATTTATTTTGTTATTAGTATCGATTAATATTTCTTAGATTAATTTTACCTTCAATCTTGTCTTTAAATCTTGCCCCTCCCGACTTGAAATCCTGGCTCCGCCACTGTGGCCAACAACTCTTCTCGCTCTCACAAAAATATAATAAAATGAAATAATAGAACCCTAAATAGTAAGTACCCAAAACAAAAGCATCCAGGGCACCACCTCTCTTCTCCGACAGGTTGATAAGTTTCAACCTATTTTACATGTGGGTTTAGTTTCTCTTCTCTTCTACACAAGATTGGCTCTTTTTGGATTATGTGTCGTTAGATCCCACAGCTTAATGGATTGAATTAGCATTAGGCTCACCAATTTTGCAAACCACCTCCTTCATTCATATTTTTAAACGCTAGTTTTCCATGTATTTTTTTGCTTTCTCTGTGCAAGTTCCAAGATTCTATGTGAAAGTTTTTGCTTCAAAAGATTTGAAGAAAAAAAATATCAATATAAAATTTAATAACATTTGATAATATGAATGTTGGAAATTTTGGGATTGGGATGAAGAAATGAGTTGGGAATGGGGGCATTTGGTCTTTTTATTTTGTACCATTTAAGGAAGACTCACAAGTCACATGCTTGATTGCTTGAGATTTCCGTCCAACATAATGACAAACTTAATGTCGAGGTGCAGAATGTAACAGGGTCATAGTTTAAAGTGCAAAATATGCATTTGAAAAGTTTAGAGTGCAAAGTGTAATATGGGATATAGTTTAGAGTGGTAAAGTTTAATTTTCCCAAATCAACATGTACCTAAATATAAACACAATCACATTGGTGGTAATGATTCCTCTTCTACATTTGAATTTAGAAATGTAAACTTTTAAACCAAATCAAGTAATAAAATAAAATATAACCCAAAAAAAAAAAAAAAAACCTACCCAAGCGTACCCCAAACTCTCACAATCTCATCTTTACTCCCTGATTAGCGTATTGGACTCCAATGACAACAATAATTGACTTTTTTAATTTTTAACTTTTTTGACTTTTTTCACATTTCTAACTTTTAGATCATACAATAATTGCAAGGGATCTAATCATCTAAATCCAAGCAAATTTAGGTTTTGTAAACTCTAAAATTAAAAAAAAAAAATGTAAAAAAAGACTTTGAGTTGGTTCATTATTCTGTCATATCAAAATTTCACAATATTTTCAATAGATAAAAGCTTACCATAGATTAAAGATTATATTGACACTCACCATAACTCAAAAGAGCTTGTGAAAATATTGTAATCTAACTATATTCCCCCACAAAAAAAAAAAAAAAGCTTACTTTGTCATTATGAGAATGATTTAAGTCAAATATTTACTGGGGATGTTCTGTTTGAGATAATTTATTTTATTGGTTTATATAATTTTGAAAATAAGCTAGATAAAAAGAAAAATTATATTTTTTAAAAAAGGGTAAAATTTCCAAAAGGTTGTCTAACAAATTAAATTTAAAAATAAGGGAATAGTTTTTCCTTTTTAGAAACAAAATAAGGGATTTAAATGAAAATACAACTTAAATTTTAAGTTGAATTATTCTCAAATAAAATTTGAAATGTATGGTTAAAAAAAAAAGATGAAATGGTTTTTGTATGATGAATATGTAGAGTAAAAGATGAGTTCAAGTCACATCTAGTGTAACTTTATATAAGTTACACATTTCTTCTAGCCATTGATTTTTATTAAATTTAATTGTAAAAAATACCAATAGCCAAAGTCATAAATTTATAGAAATTAATGAATAAAAGCAATATCTCTCTACAGTTTTAGGGGCTATGATCATACAACATGCATAAATAGAGATGCTCTACTAGTACAATGCATTTTAAAAAATAGGTTTACGTGGTCAAATAAAATATAGGGTAAACATAACATTAAAGAATAAATCGATAGAGACCAACGGGCACGTAAACATATTTAGTTTGACCACGTAAACCTATTTTTAATGTGATGACATTAAAGAATGTCATTTGGGCCTTTGAGATCAATTATTTGGGCCATGGGCTAAACTAGGCCCAATACGTACTCCTTCAGGGTGAAAACCTCCCCAAAGGACCCATACCTCGGACCATAGACCAAAGGGCGCGTCATCATGGGTCCAATGGTAAATTACCGTGGACCCCATCCGAAGTAAATATCTACACCGAGCAAGCAAAGTCAACGTGTTTCCCGACCTTCTGTGGAAGAATTTCGAAACTTACGAGATTATTCGAGGATGCCTTCTAAAGCTTCCCGATAGATCTATAATAATTTGTCTGATACATTTGCATTTAATGTTGGATAACTGATTAGAATAAGACAAAGAGCCCCAAAAGTTTCCATTCATCATAATGTTGAGGAAGGAAGAGCCCGATGAGACAGCCCAATTGTATAAGGATAGCTCATGCTAGAGCTTATGCTGAAGAAGAAAACAGGTCAAATGAAGGAAATGATAAAAATGAAGGAAATGCTAAGAATGAAGGAGTAGGGGGAATATAAAAGGGAGGAAACTAATATAAAGAGGGGATTTCTTGGAAAAACAAGAGGGAGAAACTCTATAAAAAAACCGTTCCAACAAACCTTATGAATAAATATTTCTATGTTATTTTATTCTCAAAGATGCATAGTTCTTGTTCAAATTTTTCAATATAGATTATTGTTAACCCATAATACAAATTAATTGTGATCCTAAGCCCAGGTTGAACCAAATTTGTGCTGCCACCGTTCCTAAAAGGACTTTTAAAAAAAAAAAAAAATTTACCATAATCAATTCTCAGTAATTTGAATATTTTAAATATTACCCAATATACATATATATAGACACACATGGAACACATATTACATGTTTTATTAAGTTTAAATATTATATAAGTTTTGAATTGTAGCAAGTTTTTCTTCTCTTTAAAAATATAAACATAATGACTAGAATTTTAAGGTATTGTTTTGAATATTTCTCATAATTTTTATTACTTTCTAGCACCATGTCTCTAATTTCTGATGTCTATCTTATTTATATGTTTTAGCCCAAAACTAAAGAGTCAATTAATTTTATTTTATTTATTTATTTATTTATTTATTTTTGTTGTTGAGAAACAGAAACTAAAGAGTCTAAGTGAATGTTTGGATTCCCACGTCCAAAAATTTTTCTTGAATAAATTTTACTTTTTGATCCAAAAATTGAATTTTTGAGCCAAAAAAAAAAAAAAAAAAAACTTAAAAAAAGAACCCAATAATTCCAACTCAAAAATCCAACCAAAGTTAACACCACCACACTGCCAAATCAACATGAAAAAATATTCTCAAAAAAAAAAAAAAAAAGAAACGTGTGCGAATAAATATACCGAGTACCAAACGGACTAGGGAGTAATAAAGGAGTATATTTTAGGAATAGGGATTTTAATCAAACACTAGTCAATCGACAATAATGTCGAGTTCGATGAGTTCGAAGTGGAGGTGGGGGCGAAGGTATTCGACGTGGGGGTGGAGGTGGGGGCGAAAGTCGAGAAGGTCCAGATTAAGGTTAAGCTCCAATAATAATAATAATTTATATTTACCGGAGGAGTTGTTGGAAGAGATCTTGTCATGGCTTCCAGTTAAATCAGCATTTCGTTTCAGGTGCGTTCAAAAGTCATGGTCCACTCTTTTCCGAAACCCAACTTTCATTGCCAAACACCTTCTTCACCATCAAACAAAAACAGAAAATCCAAGTATTTTGGTCATGAGCTCTGATTCAATAAGATATGGCTTCTCCCTGCACCCTTATCCTGATGATGATAATGCTGTACGCATTGTGGACTGTTCAAAGGACTTGGGCTTGGCCGCACTTCGTCGACCTATAGATGTCAACCTGTTTGGTTGCATCAATGGTATTATATATTTGCATTGGTGGTCCCTTGGCTTCCTACCTTACCTTCGGCGGTGGCACTCAGAGAACGTAAGATCATTCGTTGTCCCCCACTTCCTCAGCGTCCTTTTCTTCCACCATGTAACGTTACAAAGCTTTTTGCATTTGGTTATGATCAATATTCTAATGACTACAAGGTGGTTAGAATTGTCACTTACAACAAGAATTCTCCACCTACCCAAAATTCACTCTTCACAGATGTTTACTCCCTAAATGCTGATTCCTGGACCCAAGTAATTGACACCACTATTCATCGTTCAAACGTTAGGTTGCTTCCTTACCGTGCAATGTACTTCAATGGTGTTACTCATTGGCTCGGTTTCTTTGACAACGGCCACATAAACGAACTCGGGCAGAATTGTGATTGTGAGATAATTCTATCCTTCGAGATGAGTCGTGAGGTGTTTCGAATAATGAGGTTGCCAGATGAGGTGTTTCGAAAACTAAAGTACCCTGTGGACAGTGTTTCAAGTATGCAGAGGAACAAAGTTTTTTCTGTGTTCAATGATTGCCTTTCTTTTGTTGTTTATGAGGAGGATACTATGACAGAGAAATACTTTGATATATGGGTGATGCGTGAATACGGGGTTGAGGATTCTTGGACCAAACAACTTGTTGTAGGACCCTTGTTAGGAATTCACAGGCCCCTACAATTTTCCAAGAATGGAATGCTTCTTCTTGTTGGTGACGATGGCGCAATAGTCTTGTATAACATTGGTTCTAAAGAAATTAGGAATCTTCAAATTCCAGAGTTTCTGAAATCATTCATCGGAAAAGAAGCTACGGTGTATGTTAAGAGCCTAGTTTCACTCAAGGGTGCCTGAGCTCCTAATTATTTATATCAAAAATAATTTTTCAGTAAGTTATGTGTAATTTAGAGATGATATCATATGGATGATGTATTTGTTAAATTTTAATTCTATATTCCTCTTCAATCTCTGTAATTTGTTTATGGATCAGTAAATTGTTGATTTGTTATGCATTGGAATTGTGATAGAATTTTGGGGGAGGTCTGATTATTAATCTATGTAGAGTGAGAGCTGGTTAAGGGTTTGAGCAGATTTTTCTGCAATAACATCTCAGCTATGGTTTGCTTTGGTGTCTATTTGTTTTAGGGAAATTCACAGACTTGGTCACTTTAGGATAGGGAGGGTCCGTACCACTGGGTAATGTGACAAACTAAGTTTCATATAATTTGATGGAAACTATGGTTATTGTAAGTAGATGAATGTTCATAGAGAAAATTTCGAGAGGGTATTTCACCTTATTCTAGGATTTGTGGTATGATTTCTTCCAAGCTTCATAAAATCTTTATTTGGTCTTTATTTCTTGTACTAGTAGCAGTGATTTTTTTTTTTTTGAGAATGAATGCTACGAACTTTTATTAAGAAAACCCGGCCAAATCAGGCTGATATGAATGAACAACTTCCGATGGAACATCTTCCATCCATACTACACAATTTGGGATAGTAACTAACTTCGCCAAATCATGCGCTACTAGGTTGCCCTCTCTCTTTGTATGAGAGTAAGACAATAAAGAAAAAGCTGGAATAAAGCTGTAAGCATCCCGAATCAAAAGACCAAATGGAGCAAGTCCAACATCCTTGGTTTCTAATGCCTTAATCACCATCAAAGAATCTCCCTCAAGGGACATTTGTTGAGATGCCCACCTCCCTAGCAAACTCAAGAGCCCTAGTGGGCGCCCGGCCTCAATTTCAATCGTTTGTAGGAGCTGGTGGATTTTTTCTGTCATGGCTGCTAGCACCAAGCCTTCTTTGTTACGGATAATAGCTCCTACCCCTAAACAATTTTCTTCGGCAAAAACGGCTCCATCAAAATTAATTTTGTAGACGTCCAAAGGAGGTGGCTTCCAACGTGTCCTCATGCGAGGTCTACTAGGTGAAGATGGCGGTAAGATAGCTTGGTATTCGAATATCTCTCGGTAGCTGCAAATTGAGAAAGAAGGTTCGAGGGGAGCAACATGGTTGTTGAGAACGCATCTGGTTCCTTTGAGTCCGGATGGACCACACCGTGAAAGCAAAGAGAGCTGGCTTCCGTTGATGCTCAAATACCCAAGCCATCAATTCACTGAAGCTAGAAAAAGAAGTCTGGTTTCGAAAACTCCATGCGGTATCCTTATCCCACACACAATCCAGGTTTTTGCAAGTCCATACCGCATGAATCATGTCTTCCGCTTCACCTCGACAACGGTCACAGGTCTGATCCGTGATAATAGTTCTACGCAGAAGATTGCTCTTTGATGGAAGTGAGTCACGGCAAGCTCTCCAAACTAGATTCTTCACCTTATTCGGACATGCGAGAGCCCAGATTTGCTTCCATAGGCCTTTTTCATGATCAGGCCGAGCCTCCCTGTGAGAACCATTCTCTACTTCCTTTAAGAATCGGTACCCCTGCTTGCAATTGAACTTACCATCCTGTGCTAGTGGCCAAAACAGTGAGTCTTCGTAGCTACCGGGCCAATGGAATGTTCTTAATTTCTTCGCTTCTTCCAGTGCAAACAATCCATCCAACATATCAGCATTCCATGTGCGTGTCCCTTCATCTATCAAACAATCCACAGTAGCTTCCTCCATAGATTCCACCATCGGAGATGCCACCAAAGTTGGGTGTTTTCGCGGCAGCCAATAATGTTGCCAAATTTTGATAGATTTCCCATTGCCTACCCTCCAACAAGCTCCTTCTAGGACCACGTCACGACCCCTCAAGATGCTTTTCCAAGCATACGATCCGGAAGAGGATTCTTTAGCATCAATTAGAGAGCCATGAGGAAAAAACTTCGCCTTAAACACCTTGTAAAAGAGAGAGTCCTTATTGTGGATAAGACGCCACGATGTTATCAAAAAAATAAAAACAAAAAAGGAATACATCATGTTATCAATTGCTATGAGCACTCTAAGAGAGAAGTAGATCAAGGCAAGAATTTTAAAAGAGTGTGGGGCTGAAGAAGTTGAAGGCTTCTTGAAGGAAGGAATAAGAAAGAATGGGATCAAAAGTATTGGGAAGGCAGCAGTTTGGACAAGAGTAGCCATCCATTACTATTTCCACCTTGGTCATAATTAAACCTCTGAAGAAGAACAACAACAACTTGACCCATAATGAGAAAGAAAATTTTTCAACTAAAGTGGCAAATTGCACAACATGGGACTGAGTTTCGGACTTAGATTTAAGCAAGTATACCCAAGTACATCCGGAATAATCATCCACAATTGTAAGAAAGAATTTTAAAACATCGGTGGTAGGAATGGAGAAGAGTCCCCACAAATTAGTGTATGAGTTCAAAACAAGCATGAGAAACACTAGTCTTTGGAACGAAAAGGAAGCCTTTTTGCTTAGCAATTGGACCAATCATACGAGAGATCATCTTTATTGCTATTTAAAACAGGAAGCACCTTATTAAGAAGGGCTAATTTCTCATTAGAGGGACGACCTAAACAATAGTGCCAAGCATTAAATGGACATGTATGTATAGAAGAAACAACCGATTTGAACATATCGATTTGAAGTCTTGTCAGCAGAAGTAGAGACCACCATGTTCTTTACCCGGACCAATCATGCTCCAATGAGTAAGGTCCTGGATAAAGCACAAAGTTAGAAATGAAGACGAAGCAGTGAGAATAAAGATTTTAAAAGGTGACTAATGGAAATCAAGTTGAAAACTAAAACAAGGTACACAAAGTACACCAGTCAAGATAAGAGTTTCACTGAGTTTAATCGTGCCTATATGAGTTACTAATGCTGTTTCCAAAATAGGTAAGTGAGCAAAAGTATTGATGACAAAAGTAATGGTGGTAAGATGAGGGATTGAATGGACTATATGATCAGTTGCCCGTGTCCAAGATCCAATCTTTAGATGCAAAAGCTTGTCTATCAACAATACTGGCTGAAAAAATGGAATGTTTGGAATCTATGCTAGAAGGAGTAGAAGGGGAAATGGTATTACCTGTGAAATTGTTAATGAAATGGGAAGTTGCACCACCAGACTGAAATTGAGCACCAGAATTCATCATAGTAGATTCATAAGCAGAAGAAGTTTAATATGCAGAATTGGTTCAATTAGTGATTGACTAAGACTTCATAAAGCTCAGAAGTTGCTCACATTGAGCTTGTGTAATAGGACATTGAGAAAGATGAAGCCCTATCATTCACCACTGGAACTAGAGGAGCAGATGGTGTGCTTGAAGAACCACCATTGGAGGAAGAATTGAAAGGAGGAGGTGAAGTGTAAACATTGTTAGCTGCAAGTACAAGCACACTTACAAGCTTGAAAATTGATTAACTGTTCTGAAAGAGACTTGAACCTGTAAGTCTCAATTGAGAGCTGGCCTTCTGTCAAAGATGATAATTCCCTTTGAAGCACAAAAATCCTTAGAGCATTGCCTTGAGAAAACCTATCTCACAAATTAAGCCACACTTCTTTGACATTGTTAGTGTACATTAGACTTGAAGCAATTTCTCTTGAGATGGAATTGATGATCAATGAGAGAATTGTCATATTGCATTTCGTCCAAGAGATGTACTCTATTGAAGAAGCATCAGGAATGGCTATAGTTCCATTCAGAAAACCAATCTTGTTCTTCGCTGTTAGAGATAAAATCATAGCTCTTGACCAAATTTGATAATTTTCAGCACCAGTTTTTGGTTAAGAAACCAATTGACTACCTAGAACATCGCTACTGCACAGAAAGAATGGATTAAGAGATGGATCTTCCATTCTTGCAAAAGCTTGACCAATAGAAGAAGAAGAATTTGTAGTGATTGGATTGGTGGAATTTTCAGTGGAAGCCATTGATCAGCTTAGAGCTCTGATACCATGTTAAGAATTTCACTCACTCACTCAGAAGCAACAAGCTAAATAAAATGGAAGTCTTATTGATGAAAAATGAGAAAAATGAAATCAGTCCCCAAATAATTAGAGAGGCACTAGCTAACGAACTATACGTATTTACAGGAACAAATGAATTAATTACACGTGGATTATCTTAACAGCTAGTTAACAAACTGTAACTAACAGCACGTGATTCATTAAGTACATTATCATTAACTAATTGAAATGGATTCACTTCTTGTCTGGACTTCTTATAAGTCTTAGCACCAGTTTTAACAAATACATACTAAATTGTGAATACACAGACATGCACACAAATGAAATCTAGAACAATAAAAGATGACATGACAGAAACAGAAACAGAAACAAAGGCGCGGTAAGAATTGATGGTCAAGAGATACCAAAGAGCAACAACTTTTAATATCTTGGATCATTAATTCATAAAGATTGAGAGACTGTAGAGGATGTGAATCATCAGATAAGAGAGAGAGAGAGAGAGAGGAAAAAAGAAAAAAGGAAAAAAGATTAGTTACCATAATTAAAAAGAGTATAAGGACATTCAAACCCCTTCCCCAAGAAAAAAGGGGAAAAAGAAATCCTAATTTTGCTTCTTTTTATTTATTATTATTTTTTTATAGTAATGGAAATAATTAAGATGACGACAAAGACTCTCTCTCTCTCTCTCTCTCTCTCTCTCTCTCTCAATAACGTACTTTATGATGGAATTAAATCAAAGAAGCATACAAGTAGTAGACTTAAAAATTACAAATGAAAATTTATGCGATATAAAAATTCTGAAAATAGAAATTACAATAAGAAGAAGAAGAGATACAAACGTCACAATAAGCTGACATCCAGTCATACAAAGTTCTCAAAAAGAGATTCTTAAGCTCAAGAGTAGAAAGATCAACAGTGTTGAAAGTCCAGTTATTCCTTACTTTCCAAATAATTGACATGAGACAAAAAGGAGTTGCAATCCACACCAGCCTACTCTTATGTCACTCAAACAATAATTTCCAATCAAAATACATGAATTTGCCTTCTTATTGTTACTGCATCATGTAAAGAACTCCAAATCATGCCAAGAAAAGAAACCACAACTTGTGAGAAATGAAGTAGAACTATAGAAGGTGATCAACTATTTACTCACAGGAATCACACATACAACACAGTTCAGTAGATTAACATTTCTTTGACAATTATCCAAAGTTCAAATTTTGTCCAGTGCAACCATCCAGACCCCCATAAAAAAAGGATTTCTTAGGCACTTTATTACACCACTCCACAGGAAATTACATATCACCTAAACTCTCAAAACCTTGTAAAAAGATTAGACATCAAATGTACTATTTCGTTATGCTTCCAAAACATTTTTTTTTTTTATTTTTTATAAATATTTCTTTAAAAAAGTGATACTTGGGGAAGGGGAGATTTGAACCCTAAATGTACAAGAGATGCCAATTGAGCTACAACTTACAAGGCTCCAAAACAGTCTATCAACAACCTCACCCACTGTAATGTTAGAATATAATAGGCCCATCAAATAATTGAATGACTTTAATTCCTGGTCTTGAAAATCTCTAACAAACCTAAGATTTCAAGAACAAAAGCCCGTCTTCTGAGTACTCCACATAAGAATTAACGGGAACATCCTTTCTCCTTATCCATGGCTATTAGGAGCAAATCAGGAAATGATTCTCTTCACGCTATTTCACATCACATAATATGCCAAAATTAAATGCCCCTACCATATTTACTACAAACGTCACAAACCCAGAAAACCTCTCTAACCAGTCCTAATAACACGCCTTTGACCAAGTTTGTTGTCTACTAGTCCTAAGAAACTCCATATTTCACTTGAATAACATGCCCCTAAAAGTGGTCCCTTATGTTTATTTATTTATAATAAAGTGACTAATTTTTTTTTTTTTTCATTTTTTTCTTTCCACAATCTTGTTGAAAGGGACTTTGTTGCTTGACATAACAAGTGACTAGATAAATGATTCACTTGTCCTCAAAGTTCACAGATTAAAGGATAAGACTATTTATGGATACTTTATACAAGAAGAAAATATCTACAATATTAAGAACAGGAAAAATGGTTTGTTTAGACCCCTTAAAACACAATAGATTTAACTTAGGTAATTAGCCAAGTTGTTACTTAGTCCAATTTAACAAATCTAGGTTATCACAATCACAAAGATCATATCATGCAAAGCGGCGGAAAGATAAATAACACAAGATATGATCACCCAGGAAACCAAACCGATAAAAACTTGGGGAAGATTTGACCTAACTATTCTCAAGGTAAACTTGAATCCACTATCTTGATAGAATCGAAGTTCATACAATAAGACTTACAAGCTCCCACGCTCGACTTCTTATTGCTACCAACTTGATGAGAACTTACTGACACGACCACATGCAAGTTTCGAATCCACGAACTCCTTCTTTCTTGGATTCACCACCGGATACAAGCACACTCGCTTGTGTTTTCTTTAAGCTTTAATGGCAGCAACCGAGTTGATCATCAAGGTGTAGATAAAATCTTCTCTTTGAAAACCCTAAGTTTGTGTAAAGGAAAACTCCTCTAGATCTCACAAGAGATTTACACAAACAACAATATGAGCAACACTAAAACGTGGCTAGGGTTTGCCTTTTATACTTAGGACAAATTAGAAAACCCTAAAACGTTTTAAACAACTAGGGCTGAGTTGGAAATCTGGAGAAAAAAACATTTTGCCCGAGATTCGATCGATCAAGCCTAAGTTTCGATCGATCGAGCCAGGGCGAAATGCATAATTCTTTTCGCATTAGCTCGATTCCAACTTTACATAAAATACACAACTTTGAGCAAAACTAAAACACTTCTAAACACATTGTTTTGATCATGGTTTGCCAACAATACACATTAGAATTCTAAATACATAAATACCTAAGTCTTTAGAATCTAACAATTTGCAATGTGTAATTAATGGAGTTCATGTATATGAGATTATAACAATATTGGTAATGGCAAGGAAAAAACAGGACAGTAGTGATAAACAAGATCAAATGTCGTGTTTTTTACTTTGGGGGTTTGAAAGACTCCCACTTGCTAACACAACTTACAAGAGGTCACCTAACCATAAAGAGAAGACAAAAATGTACCATTGATAGCAACTACCTAAAGAATCAGGAAAACCGCAATAATGGCTCATAAGTCATAATTCAATAGCAGTGTGGAACATTAACTCGTAGCACATAATTCTATAGGCATCAGAACATACCAAGAAACAAACCCTAACTTAAATTTGTTTCCTTGGACCTTTTTTTAGTGAACTTTACTTGCATTGAATTTTTACACTAATAATGGATAATTGGAAATAATGCATCCACCTTTCTTGAATATTTTCTTAGTTTTAACCTTTTTATTTGATAATATATAGCTCGTTTCTTTCTTTTTTGGGCAAGTAATGTAATATAAAGTTCGCCATAAGGGTGTGCAACACAATTACTCATGGAGTATGTGAAAGGGCACACCTAAAATGGAAAGAATGTGAAGAAAAAGTAAAAATCAAATTCTGAAGTTCAATGATTGATTGATAGATATTTGGAAGCACCCTACACAGACACACACATAAAATGGTACCTACAGGTTGAAAAAGGTATATAGTTAATTACTTAGAAAACAACTAAAATAAAAACATATTGTCATGATTGTACTATTTTAGAGCATCAGTTCACTTATTTCTGTAAATGTCCTCTTCATTATGATATTATATGTAAACCATTATACTATTTTTAGTTACAAAGAATGGGACGTGACAATACCTCTGCTACATGTTGGCCAAGTAATCAGGAATAAAAAAGTATGTAAAGCATGTTAAATGTTAAAAGATGCATATAGCAAGGAGGGTCAAAGAAGTTTTCCAACATAGGTCCTGTGACAAATGGCACCCAGAAGATATCATCACCTGAGTGTACTTAACACATTTGAATTGCTTTCATTGCCAATGCTATGACTTCTTGAAATCAAAAGAACTACTAATGCATCCAATAATCCGAGCTACTCTTTGACGACAAAAGTTGAAGAAAAAGCCATTTCCAAAATTACTAGTAGGTTGGCATTTTTTTAATAAGTTACTATAATTGGCATTGACAATTGCTCTGGTGTGATTAGCTTCACCAAACAAAAAAAAAAAATGGTAATTCAAATTAAGGCACTGGATTAATAATGCATTTGAACTAAAAATGTGTTCCAACACATATACTAATTATGAAGAAAATAATATGAATGTAATTGATCAAAAAAACTTACTTGAGGCAATTCAAACCATCCACATAAAACTTAGGAGGTTGTAATTCCATGCTTCTCTCTAAATAAATTCGCAAGCTCCTTCATCAAAAGCCGATTGCTTTTCTTCTGTTCTGGATTCAGTACCTTGGGACATATGGTCATCGTCCAAAAGGCACGAAGGCTTTGAGTTTGAGTTTCCATTTTTTACAGGTGTAGTAACATATTTTTAATTCACCTTAACATCAGATTCTCTCTCATTGAGAATTTGAGATTTTACATCAGAAGGTTGAGCACACGGTGTAGCAGGTTCATTATGAGTTGTAGTTGTAGGTAGGGTGTCAGAATCAAAAGCAGTTTTGGCATCTGGCATCAGGCACTACTTGACAACATTTAGTTTTGGAAACTGCAAAATCTGGTTCAGTGGTCTCAAGATGACATGTGGAAGATATTCTTGTTGTCATTGCTGCAATCACTGCCTGTATTACTCTTCTGAGACAAGTCATCGAATCGGAGTACCTTCCACTGGCACAGAATGACAAGGAGACTCAGCCTTTTTTAATTGGTAAGTTACTCATGCATCCAGTGGATCTTGAACCGATGACCTCACCCTCCACCTTACAAGGGGAGGAGGTTCCAGTTGAGCTACAGTTCATTGGCAGCCTTGTGGGATTCATGTTCATCAATTTGTACATTGGGATTGGGCAGAAGCTTCCCCTCATCTGAAGCAATGCCGCTACCACGGCTTCATTTCCACTCTCCTCATTCTGCTTCACCTTCTCCTTGGTATCACTCACCTCTGCTTTTAAGCACACCACTAGCAATAAAATCACATGTATTTCTATTCTATCTAAAATTATACTCTTTGTTACTTCCTCAACTGAAGTGCACTTTAAGCAAAAATACACTTTGCTCTTTATAACTTTGATTAATTGTCATTTTTGTCCATTAACTTTGAAAATTTGTCATTTAAGTCCATTAAGTTAAAAAAAAGTATTTTTAAGAGATTTAGAGTCCGTTTGGGAAGTGACGAAAACTTTTAGCTTATTTGATTTTGTAGCTACTTTTTGGTACTATTTATGGATTTCATTGTACTATTTAGCTGGTTTTTAACTTTTTTTTTTTCTACACTTTCAGCTAAATAAACTGTTTCCAAACGGACCCTAATAGAAACTTTTTAATCACAATGCACGAAAGGACTAAAATGACTGTATTATCAAAGTTAATGGACTAAAATGGTAATTTTAGAACTTAATGGAATAAAATGACAATTGATCAAAGTTATTGGGAGTAAAGTGGATTTTTTTTTCTTTTTGCCTATTTTTACTACTTTCTATTATTTTGTAAAATAAAATAAACAGGAAAACAGAACAAGAAAAGTAAGGGTATGTTATTTACATTTTTCACATAGCAGTTTGTTGAATTTTGACCAAACTACACAACAGTCTACTACGACGGTGAAGTAGATTGCAAATGCACAATAAATCTTAACCTATCAATTTGCATAATTACATCAATTTTCTGAATTTTTATCTTTCAAATAAAACCCTACAATTTTTTTCATATATTTAAAAATAAAAATAAAACGTTATACATAGCAATTGAAGAAGGATACTTCCAGTTCTGAGTTGTATATCCTAAGTTCAACAAATTGTCAATTGTGAAAGGGCGTTTACTTGTCTCTTTTTTTTTTCAGTTCCAAAAAAATAACAACAACAACAACAACATTGTAAATACAAAAAATAACAGAACAAATTCAGAGTTTACCTATGAGCAACAACACGCACTCCTCGTAGACCCCTTTTTTTTGTTCATCAAAACAAATCAACACGAACTCCGTGAAAGTCTCGAAGACGAAGACCCCTTTTTTATTTATCAATATATATCTAAAAGTTGAACTGTGCATTTATTGTTGCTACGCGCTCCGATTGAGCCACCTCAATGATGACGTCATTATCTTTTATTTATTTCTAATTTTTCCTATATATTTTTTAAAACAATTTTTCATTTAATAAGGTGACTTAAAAAATCCAATATTTAAAAATTAAAATATTTTTAATCATTATTTTTATTATTAATTTTCCAAAACTCTCCCTCCCTTTTATCTCTTCATCTCCCCACTACTTTCTACCTTAATATCATTCATTCTCTACCCTTTTATCTTCCTTTATTTTGACTCTTTTTATTCTTAACGTATTGTTATAAATTTGACGTTATCTTTTTCATTCTATATATAGTTTTCTCACACAAAAAAAGTTACTTCTCTCTCTCTCTCTCTCTCTCTCTCTCTCTCTCTCTCTCTCTCTCTCAATTTGTTTTTCATTTTTTTTATTGCATTCATACTTAAGTTGATGAATTTTTGTGTTAATTAGAATTCTACTTTAGGTTGATGCAATTTAGTTTTATGTTTTAAGTTGTTATCTTTTCTATTCTCTTTGATTATTAAATATTATCCTACTGCATTATACATATAGTCTATAATAATATAATGTTATTATATTACATAAAATGACTTGGATAATTTAATGTTTATTGTTATATATATATATATATATATATATTATTTTTACTCTTTTTTCTTCTTATCTTATTTTATTCAACATTTAAATTCAGTCACATCCTCCATACTTATGCAACACAAATCAAGAAAATGGCTAGACATACACTTTCCTTCCTTTACTATACATTAGGAGAATCAAAATAATTGTGTGATAAAAGGTCATATAATTTATAATTTAGATAGCACTCTTCGAATGTGTCTAGGCCTATAGATTGAGCAATTTGTAGTCTTATAAGGCTATTGAGAATGGGATTTTTGAATCAAGACTAAAAAAATATGGACTACTAGATATCATTTAGATAAAAACCTTTATCATGACTATATTAATTTTTTTTGCCACAAATTTAAATCACGCAAACTTAATAATTTTATATTATGTGTTATCATCACCTCTGCTTCTTCTTCTTCTTCTCAAAAATATTATGTATTATTTTTAAAGGATGCCAACAATATTGATCTTATGAGAAAAGTTATATAAAGTATTGAGGAAAAAAAATGTTTTATATTACAATCTACTAAAAATGCTTTTTTTTTTTTAAAATTTAAACCTTTCTATTTTTCATATCACTAACATGTTTTTATAGTTACCACATGTGATAACTTAAGTTTAAATATTCTTATGCTGTTTCGGCAAAAAGAAAGAAAAAAAAAAGTTGTCACAAAACATGAGTTCATGTAAGGCCACCAAACTTGATAATTTGCAAATGATGGAACCATTTACAACAATATTTGCATAGTTATATAGTTCCAGGTAAAGCAATCAAGCAAATTTTTAGTCTTCAAAAAACACATATCTACCAATGGTTAAACGTTCACTTTGAGTAGTTTTAACTTTTCATATAGTTTTATCTCTACATATTCATCTATTTTAATTTATATTTTTTTAACAAAACTTTAATTTAGATATTTATAAGTAAACAATGAAATAATGATTCATGAATAATAAATAAAAAAATAAAAAAATCATCTATACATGTTTATTTTGTGTGGTCTACTATAATTTAGATGATTATAACTTAATAATGAAGTCTATAAACAAGGTAATTAAAAAAAATCATATTTCTACAATTCAAAAAGTTCCCATTTCTTTCTTTCAAAAAAAGACCTTTTACATTTCCTTGGAAATTTTTTAATATTTTTTAAATTTTGACATACCAGTAACCTAATTGCTTCATACATAAAAAAAAAAAAAAATTTAATGCTCATTATTACTTCCGTTAAGATATTATAGATGTCTTAATTGATTGAGACCAAACTAGATAAATGCCTTTCATATTTCCTTAAAATAAAAAAAATAAAAAAAAACCTTTGATATACCATTAACGTAACTACATCTATAACTATTTAACTTATCAATAACCATAAAAATACAACTAGAGAGGGAACATACAAAGTAATCAAGAATAAATGACAGAAGAAAAAATGAAATGAAATCAAACGTCAATAGTAACCATTATTTGGAAAATAAAAAAGTGGCCAAAAGGAGTAAGAAATAAAATAAAAATGACTATATAGAGGACATTAAAAACTTTATAGTGCAATAAAATCAACCACTGCATTCACTTAATTAAATCAATAATCAATAATTAAATATAATAATACTAAATTTAAACTTAAAAGTAATCAAACTCTAACTAGGGAAATTATATTTCCCTTCATAACTAAAAATGAGATGTTCTTCGGTAACTTAGAAATTATATTAGAAATAAAATTGAAAATTTTTATAATCTAATGAACAAATTTCCCTCCTATTTAATGTCTATGTTGTGCAAATTATTAACCAATAAATATATAATAATGGTAATAAACAATATAAACAAGATTATAAAAAATATAATAAAATTATTTTTTAAAATTATTTACAAAGTATAGGAACTAAAAATTTTTAGTTCCTAAAAATTATCACGCGCAACACGCGGGTCTACGACTAGTATATATTAATAGCCAAAGTTAAGAGAAAATCCAATTAAATTCTAAATTGGAGTCTAATTTTGCGCCATGTGTCTCTTCTAATTTTTAAATTTGTGTGTCAAGTGAATTATTAGGTGCAAAAATTAAAGAGTCTAAGTTCAATTAGATTCTAAATTGAATTTTAATTGGTGTTCAATTTTACGTATGTGTTCCGTCTAATTTTTTAATTTTTGTAGCAAGTAAATTATTGAATGCAAAAATAGAAGAGTCTAGATCTAATTAGATTCTAAATTATATATATGTAATTGTGATTGTTTTTAAATGTATCCATGCATATGCACGGGGTTACACACTAAAAGTAGAGACCTCATGTTGGAGAGCATGGAGTTGTGCCAAATGGCGCATTCCTTGAAGTTTTATTATTATTTAGGCTTCTACTTCAAAGAGTTTGCATTTATATCAAATTATTACTTCATTGAATCAACTAATAGAGTCAATGTATATACTAAATATCTATAGTTGTGCATTAATTATTTATATTAAATGAATTTATAAGATTATTTTTATAAACTTTATTTAAGAAATAATTTTTAGTTGGAATAATAATATTAGATTTACAACATTGACATTATTCCTCATGTTTAGTTGTTTTGACAAAAATTAACACAAAAACTAAAAAAATTAAAATTAAAATTTGTGAATTCACTAAAAATTAATCTTAACCCTTTAAATTTCTTGATTCCTTTCAGTGACATGTGATATATATATATATATAGACACACACACACATACATATATGTATGTATGTATGTGGAACTAACATTGTAGTATTTATTCTATGTAAATAGAAAGATAATTAATAGAATGAATATGTTTATTTTGTTATATTAATTATTTTAAGCATAATGAAATTTTAATATCATTTTTCTAAGATTTGTATGAGAAAAAATTGATTTGTTTTTATGTGATGAACAATTGATTTGAAATATGGTATTCTTACTAAAATTTTAGTTGTCTTTGCAACTATTGAAACAATGTCCAACAAAAAGGGAAAAAAATAAATAACTTTACTAACACAAAATCCAAAATGTAAAAGAAATAATTTGAAGGATATTTGCATTTTTTGTAAGCATGAAACATGCCTATTTATATGACCCAATATATCATGCAATTTTCAATTAAAAAACGCATATATATACTATGATCAAATCACTACACTATTCTTAGTGTCTTTCTATATTGTCTATAAAATAACTAAAGATTACCTTTTTTTACAAAGAAAGTTATTGAAATTTTTTTATATACATCGATAGTTGAGTGTGAGGGATCTGAATTTGAATGTTTCTATTAGAAATTGAGATGTCAACCAGTTAAACTAAATCTTATTGAAATATTGGCGAAAACTAATAATGAGTTGCACCACACATTGTGCGGGAACTCATGAGCTAGTTTATTCATAATAACAGAACACATACAGAAATAGCATTAAAGTAGATACTATTTAATTGGGCCAACCAAATAGGGAGGCCCAATCACAAATTGTTTTTCTTTTGAAAGCCCAATAACAAGCCCATGTCATTGCTAATCACCGTTGTTCTTAAAGTCCAACATTATTTGCGCGACCACCAAGACTTCATCGATTTCCCTCCACAACTTTTCTAACTTCGGCTTCACCTCTGTTTCCACCCACTCCATTCCTAAGAAAATATCACAAATAACTAAGAAAGTGGGAAAACAAAAGCGATCCAGTTTGTGAGTGAAATCCCACATTGGCTAATGATGATAAAAACAAGGTTAATATAATGTTGGAGAAGAGTTGAAAGACTTTGAAATGTGAGAAGAGTCTACACTACCACCGTGAGAACCACCAAAGGGAAAAATATGAGAGGAATATGTAAGAAAGGGAAAAATATGAGAATATGAAGATTAGGACTGAAATGAAGAAAGGGAAAAATATGAGAATATGGACTTTGGAACCTCATACAAGATATGGACTTCGGAACATACATAATCTTGAGAGGAATATGTATGAAAGGGAAAAATATGAGAATATGGACTTTGGAACCTCATACAAAACTTTTTAAATAGGAGGTTGGCAAAATCTAACACTACCCACAAACCCAATATGACTAGTGGAAAAAATTCTACGAAACAACAATTATCTTTGCATAAATTGATTAACTATCCAGTGCATTAACTATCAAGTGCATTCTCACATAAAAAATGAAGGAGTTTGATCAAGTTTGACTTTGGTACATATAGAAAATTCATGCCACAAAACTCTTTAAATAGGAGATTATTTTTTAAATGTGAGAAAGAGTACACATATAATCAAATAGTTTGTTCAAGTGATTTCTCACTATTTCGGAGAAAGAGTACACATTGACTAGGAGTTTACATGTATAATCAAATAGTTTGTTCACAGGAGAAAGTTTAGTGAGTGAAGGAGGTAAGATTCCCATTTCAAGTGATTTCTAGGAGAAAGAGTACACTTTGACTGGGAGTTTACAAATATAATCAAATAGTTAGGTAAGATTCTCATATTTAAATATGAGAAAACTCATTCTACACATGTAGAAAACTCATGCCTGTAATCGACGACATAAAAAATCTGACATGACCCACAAACTCGATCGACTAACTTTGTTTATAAATAGGTCATGAGAGAGTTCAAGTCATATTCGGGTCAACACGACTGACCCATTTAATAAACGGGTCGTGTTCGAGTTCAACATGCGAACCCTGTCTCGACCTATTTTGCTTATAAAGATATTAGCTTTTGTTATTACTATTGCTTAGTTTTTTGTTGTAATTATATGTTTATTACTATATTTATAGTTGTAATTGTATTTTTAATTTTAGATATATAAGAATTGATAACATGTTATTCAAGTGCGGTATGACCTATTAATCAAACTGGATTTATTAAACGAGTAATTTGTATTGACCTTTACATGACTTGTGAATTAAACGGGTTAACCATGTCGTGTCGGGTCAACTTGTTTAATAATCAGGTTGTTTTAGGGTTGAGGTTCTTGACACGCTTACTAAACAAGTCGGATTCAGGTCAACCCATATAGCCGAATACTTATAGCTCAACAGGACACAAACCCAACTCGCAAACACGAATTGCGAACCCTAATAGTACCCATAGGAGAAGAGTGAATATCCACAAGAGTGTGAAGAGTATAGGAGAATAAATAGGAGAAAACTCATTGAAAAAGAGTGAAGAGTTTAGAAGAAAATTAGGAGAAAATTGAGAAGTGAGTCATCAATTAGTGTCACTTTTCTCATCAGTTAATGTGATATACATTTAAAAGTTGTTTAAATTTCTCAAGATATTATTTTTTTAGTCAACATTTCTAATTTTATAATTTTAATTAATTTATTTGTAACTCAAATAATTATCAAATTAATTATAATATTATTATAGACTGAACTTAAAAATCTTGAACCACTCATTTTTCTATTTTATTGAACAATTTTGTTTTTAAAACCATGCTCAAAAAGTTTTTTTTTTTTTTTTTTGGTATAAGCCTAATGATAGATTGAATTTTAGACCTCTAACTTTGTGGCACGTCTTTTAAGTCAATTGAACTCATCACTATCTTTGAATGAATTTATTTATAACAATTTCAAGCACTTTTATTATTGAAGTCTGTGTCTAACTTTTATCTTCTGGTCATCATTAGAGGGATGAGTATCCACCATCCTAAAGCCTTGGTAAAAATTGTAAAAGCTATTACAACCTTACAGGAACCTCACAATTTTATTTTAACTTCTTATCATGCCAGTGGAGGGCATAAGGTATTTTATGAGCTCATCATGAATTTTTTGGCTTTGCATATCTCTCTTAATCTCTCCAAAAATCAATTTTAAGAATGAACTTAACCAAAAGAAACCATTTCATGCATCTAATTTATACATCCTCCTCCTCACAACATGTGCATCTCATATAGCTTTGGAATCTGTACATTAAACATTATGAGAGTGAGAATACATACATATTGTGCATAGGACAATCGGTGCAACTAGAGGGATGACAATAGCTAAAACTTTAAGCCTTGGAAGGGTGAATGGGTAATCAACAATGTTACAAGCTCCTCAAGTGAAGTAGTCACATGCACTTAACGGTTGTGACTTTTGGGCGAGGAAGGGCTACGCTCAAGAACTAGGTGAGAGAATTGTATATTGGAGTAGGAAAAGTCACCTTTTTAACACATGCCTAAAATAACATAAAGATTCTTTCAGAATAAAGGATAGACCCAAACATTTATATTGCATATAATTACTTTTAGAATAAGAGTTTGTAGTTTAGTTCTTTGAAAATGCGTATTTTCAAAAAATTTTCCAAATGGCAACTAAATCCTTTAGCAACCAAAAAAAGGGACAAAGCTACAAAAAGAGGACAACGAGGACTTTAGATATAATTCATAAGACATTATGGACGGGGCAAAGAAATTGGATCATAGGGCCATAGCATGTATCAACATGCACATCCTCCCGATTGTGGTTGGGGCTGCGTTGTTGCATTGCTAGACTTAAGATTGACATCAACCATGTCTTCTTGCTTGGTCAAAGAAAGTGTTTCCATTCAGGTAAGGCTGCTACAATCTTCGAAGCGATTTTTCGAGAACAAGAAAGAAGCTTACATAAGAGGGTTTTTTTTAATTTTTTTATGGGAAGAATAGCACAATGGCTAGTCTTGCTCTCTCAATATGACATAGGCATCCGAACTCCCAAAGCTGTCAAAAGCCAGGCTATAGCAGATCTGCTGGCTCGGTTCCTAGGAAAGGAGGAAGGCCCGCTGAGTGAAGAAATCCTTGGTGAGGTGGCGAGATGAGAGATCCCGGAAAGAAATGGACCATGAGGTTTGACGGGGGTCGACTACGACAACTTCAAATGGGGTAGGAATCGTACTAAGTTGTGAAAATGGGGACACCATACCCTTGTCTTTCAAGCTTGGTTTCTCATGCTCTAATAACGCAGCTGAATATGAGGCATACTTAACCGGGCTGACTATAGCACTCAGTATAAGAGTAAAGTATATGAGAGTGTTGGGAGATTCCAATCTTGTAGTTTCCCAAGTGAAAGGTGACTTGGCGTTACGGGAACAAAGCTTAGCGACCCTACTGAGCTTGGGCACAAAGGTTGGAGCTGGAATTCTAGACCTTTAGCATAGAATACACTCAAAGAAGTGAAAACAGGTTTGCTAATGCTCTCGCCACTCTGGGATCCCAAATACCATTCAAAGGGAGAGACACGCTGATAAAAATAGGAAGGCAAAAACATTTTATTGTAAGGATCCTCCAAGGGATGTACCCCGGAGAGTCCAAACAGTGGGATTGGAGGAGCGAAGTCAAAGAAAAGATGAAAAAGGCGGGACTCGGAGGGAACATCAAAGAACTAAAGAATTACACTCAGACAGAAGGGGAATTGTATAGAAGGCTGTTAGGTGGAATCTTGTCTAGGTGTATCATCGAGAAGGAAGGAAAGCTGAAGCTAGAAGAATTAAATACCCAAGCTTGTGGAGTTGCAGAAAAAATCAGCCTATATAGAAGGATGCAACGCATGGGGTATTGCTGGCCAAATATGAACAGGGAGGCAGCAATTATACAGGAAAAATTAGGAATGGCAACGGGTCGGGTTCAGGCCGGGTTTTTCAATACCCGAACCCGATCCACGGGCCAAGACCCGCAGACCGGACCTGGCCCGTTTACTAAACGGGTTTTTTTCCGGGGCCCAGACCCGCCCCAGACGGGCCCCACAGGCCCGGGGCCCCATTAAACCCTGCCAAATTTGGGCCCATCCGTGGCCTAAATATTGGCCCAACCAAAAAAAAAAAAAAAAAAAAAAATTTCCTCGACTTTTCTTGAATGTTCTAGGCAGCCAAACACTACAATCCGGAAGAACAATACAAACTCAGAAACACTACAATCCAGAATAATACAAACTTAGAATTCTTCTACCGATTTTAGTTAATTTTTTTTTTTCAAAACTCTTCCTCTCTCTCAACCTCAAAATCGAACTCCATGGCCGGACTTTCATGCTTCGCAACTCGCCGTTCACCACCGTTCCCCACTTTTCTTTCTCTTCGCAACTCGCCGTTCCCCATCGTTCAAAATCGGAACTCCATGGCCAGACTTTTCTTTCTCTTCACTTCATGGCTAGCTTTTCTTTCTCTTCTCTTTCAAGCTCTCTGTCGGTTAACACCCATTAATTGTGACCGCCGCTTGCCACTACCATCTACCGCTATCTAGATTCAATCTTCATCAACGATTCACTCTCTCTCTCACAAACGGTTCGACCAATCTGACCGAAACCCATTTTTTGCTTTGAGTGGTGGGTTTAATTGACTCAGTGGGAGTTCATTTGGATTTGTTGTTAAGTTGATTTCAATGGTGGTGGGGAGGCAAGGCGTGAGGCGGTGATTGAGAGTAAGTGAGCTCAAATGAGGTGGTAAGGGTGAGGAGGGACCGAGGGAGGTGTGAGTTGCTGCGGAAGAAATGAGGGATTTAGGGTTAGGTAATAGCTATATATATATATATATATATATAGGTGGTATTTTTGTAATTACAGGAAAACCGGGTTTTATCCGGGTCGGGTTTTGGATTTTTTTATAAAACCGGACCCGACCGGATCCGTTCGGTTTTTTTTTTAAAAACCTATACCCGACCCTATTCCTAATCGGACCGGGTAAAACCCGGCCCATTAGGGTCGGGACCGACTGGTACCAGCGGGTTGGGCAAAAATTGCCATCCCTAGGAAAAATGTCAGGAGTGTCGGTTGGCAATAGATAAGGAAGAAAGCTATGCTGTGTTTGTCGCAGAAGATTGGCGAGTTCTATTCATAGAATACCAGCTCGGGGATCCCGCCAACCGACAGGACACTAGCCCACAAGCTCAAGAAACTAACAGATAGGTATTTCCTGCAGAACGGCATCTTATTCAAAAAAGGTTACGGTGGGGATCCCCTAAGGTGCCTAGGGCCAAAAGAAGCTAGGGAAGTAGTCAGGGAAGTTCATTCCGGTGATTGTGGGAGTCACCCGGGGAAAAGAAGGCTGTACAAGCAATTATTGTTGTTGGGATACTACTGGCCAACAATGAAAAGGGACTACGAGGAGCTAGTCAAAACATGCCACGCTTGCCAAGTCCTAGGAGATGCAATTCACACTCACCCAAATGTTCTACAGGATATGACGACACCATGGCCTTTTCACACTTGGGGGCTTAATCTCATAGGGCCTATAAACCCTCCATCCAATGGTTACATATGGATCTTGGCAGCCACTAAGTACTTTACAAAATGGGTAGAGGCCATCTCTTTGAAAAAAGGCCACTGGAGCAGCCGTAACAAATTTTATTCAAGACCACATCATTACAAGGTTCGGGATCCCCGGAAGATTGATCGGTGACAATGGGACCCCATTCATAAACAAAGACATGAAAGGGTTAACTCAAGCATATCACATCAAACATGGGAGGTCTACCCCATACTACCCACAAGGAAACGGCCAAGCCGAGGCTACCAATAGAGTGATGTTGAAGATCCTTAAGAAGATGAAGCATGAGTACGGAGGGAAATGGAGTGATCATTTGGCGGATGTACTCTGGGTATGTAGGAGCTCTGTAAAGACGACCACAGGATTCTTGCCATTTTTCCTAGTCTATGGAACAGAAGCTATTAGCCTCGTGGAATTAGTTATTCCTACACCAAGGGTAGTCCTTGAAGAAAGCCAAGAAGAAAATGAGAACGCAAACAATGAAAGAAGGCTGGTAGATCTGGAAGGGGTAGAAGAAGAAAGAGAGCTAGCCAAGAAAAGAAGCCAGAGGTACCAGCAAAGAATGACTAGAGCATATGCACAAGTAGTACGCCCGGGGATGTTCTTTGAAGGGCAATTGGTACTAAGGATGACGGAGCACGTAAGGAGGAACCTATCAGGACCTTCCAAGTTCACCCCAAAATGGGAAGGACCCTACATCATCGGTGCAGCCCATGAAAGTGGGTATTACTACCTTACCAAGGAAGATGGGACAGGTCTAACAGAACCCATAAATGGGAAATGGCTGAAACAATACTATACATAAGGATAAAGGGATCTCAGCATGTCGGGATCCTTTTGCCGACTTCACAACCCGCTAAGTGTTTTTGTTTTTCTCTTATTATTTCTTTTAGCTTTTGTCATGAATTCTCGTCTAAATGATTTTGTTCAGGAACCTATGATAGATTGACACTCTATGGTCAGTACTATATTAAATGATTTTCTCTATGTTCCTTAAAAGATGACCATATTTTAATGAAGTTCCTTTTCTTCAATATTTGAGTTTTTTTTTTTTTTTTAAATTGCGCAAAGTCCAAGTTTGGACAGATTTAAGGAAGGATACCCGAGTCCAAAAAAAAAAAAAGGGGTATGTAATATCCTTTTACACATGGCCCAGGATTCACCTCACAAATGATTTCAAATACCCCACAGACAGTTCCAAGCGCATAGGTCTAGGATCACAGGCAAAAGTAAAATGCCCAAGATACCTAGCCTAGCACTTGGCAAAAAAGGGGAACTGTCAAAGTTCACGAATTGGGACCGTATCTCAAAAATATACATAAAAAAAAAAAAAGGAAAAGATACGCAGTGTACCCAATTGAGACACTGCACAACAAAGTAACCACAGGGTACCTGGTCCAGAACCTACGGTGAAGCCTGTAGGAACCATGGTCCAGGACTCAGGAAAGAAAAGAGAAAAGTCATGTATCAAAAAAAAGAGAGAACATGTATCAAAAAAGAGGGCAATGTATCAAAGAGAAAAGCAAATCCACATACTAAGAAATTAGAAGCAATCTTGAAACACAAACACAGAGCTAAAAAAAAGAGCAAAGTGTTCAAAAAAAAAAAAATAGAAACTTATACAACCCCAAATTGTTTATACGGGTCTAAAAAAAAAAAAAAAAGAAGAAAGCTAAGGAATGAGGCCGGCCAACAAGGAGCCATCTGGAGGAATGAAGGGCACGATCGAAGAAGAAAGAATCCTCTGCCGCTTGACCTTCAAATCTTGCAAATCCTTGTAAGCACGAGCCAAAGTTTCCTCGGCAGCAGCAATCTCAACATCTATGCTCCCGGAGGTTTGCCTCTGAAACAACATGCGGGCCAACAGGTGCAAGTGATCCAACAAAAAAGACAAATTGAACTTGGCCTCTAGAAGGTTTTGGACCACCCCTCTCCACTCCAAAAGCCTTTCTTCGGATAAAGAGTCCACAGAAGAATCCCTCAACGAAACCAAAGACAACACATAGCAACTCCATCAAAATATTACCTTAAAAACGCCTCCCCTAAAACCACCGATGAAATCTCCGTGACTCTTAAGCAAACTTTCTAACAGTGGCAGGCCTTCAACGGCACAGAGAAATGCAGGAAGCTTCCATAAGAAGACCCAAAAGAGTAGAAGTGGCTGGCGGGAAGCCTGTTGAACTCCATAAGGTCAAAACGAGCTAGGAAGGAGGAAAGCCTTGAATCAAGATGCGGGGCAGCCACTCCCGGAGCATCCCCATCGTTTGTGTCCCCGCCTGCAGAGATCGGAAAACTTGTAACCTTTTATTTTGACTGAAGATCAGCAATTTGAACAGATCTCACAATTCCCTCGGGAATAGTAGGCTCAGAATCTCTAAGGCCTGTATCAACATTCGTAAAAGAAAAGAGAAAGGAAGAACAGATTTAGTCTTAAAAAAAAAAAAAAAATGAGAGGAGTGACAAAAAAAAAAAAAGAAAAGAAAAAAAGAAAAAGAAAAGAAGAGCGAACCAATACCGACTTCTTGAGGCATGACCTCTTCCTCTTGATCCTCTGATTTCCTCGAAGATTCTGGGAAAGGACATAAAGCAAGTTGAAGAAAGGATGAAGAACCTGTGGCGAAATGGCTAAAGGAGGGAAGAGATGCAGGGGGCTTCGCCATGAAGAAGAAGAAAAAAAGAAAAGAGGGTAGGGAAAGAAAGAAAGAAAAGGGGAACACAGTGGAAACAATTCGCACTCGCCTTCCGAGTTTTTCGATTCCAAGGAAGAGGCAACACTAGGAGCAGACCTCACACTAGCTTGACCTAAAAGGAGAAAGGAAAGAAGAAACTCAAAAGAACGAGGAACAAAGAGAAATAGAGATGAAACACTATTTTAAAGGGAAATACGGCTCACCTGTTTGTTTGGATAAAGGTGTGTCTCCCAAAGTCTCTTTAATCGACAATGTTTGAGGAAACACAGATTCGATGGGACTAGGAGTACGCTCAAGCCGATCCCTAGTTTGTTTTCCATTTTCCTATAACGTTGATTTTAGATTAAATCATGCTAGTTGATCATTTAAATTCCTTGAATATGCTTAAATGGTCTTGATATTCTTGAATGTTGTTCATATGTGTTCTTCGCATGTTCTTGGTTATTTATCACATTTTCATGTATAGTACTACCTTTGATCTTAAGTTCATATGCAAAATATGAAAAAAAAAAAAAAAAAATCTTAATTTCATAATTCCCTTAAATCCTTGAATCTGGAATATCACCATTCACACACATTCACTAAAATTTATTTTTTAATCCAAATGTGATGATTAATAAATGGAATTAGGGTTTATCACATGCACACACATTTAAATTCAAGCAAGTAACATGTCAATTAATTAAATTAAAGCAATAAATATGCAATTGATTGATTGGATGATATAACATGAACATTGGCTACCATAGTCTAGAAGACCAGTTTCACCGAGCAAGGTGGTGCCTAACACCTTCCCATCTTATAACATAGCCTTTGAATTTAGATCAATGGTTAGTAGATTAGATGCTTCATGTAATTTTCGATCTCTAGATTGTAACTAGGAAATAAAGTTATGTACTTTGTCTTAGAATTTATTTGGGATTAAAGTCATGTAATTTCCTATGAATAATGGACATTGAGTCTTAAATCAATAAAATGATGAGTTTTTCAATTGTGGTTTTTTTTTTTTTTTTTTTTTTCAATAATTATATATGGAGACTCCATTGTAAAACCCTTAATCTAAAGGGAAAATGTAGTCAGTCAAACCTCGATATTGAGAAGCATCAACATGAACCTATTCATTCACATGGGTTTGGCCCAAACTAAATAATTCAAAATGGACTGGGGGCACAACCTCTCAAATATTGACACATTTAACATACCAATTTATTCGTGTCAACTCGAAATGACCCCTTTATCACAACTCATTTAATTTGTATAACAAATAAATATTCTTTTTTATATTAAATTTGTCAAATACCTTTTATATCCAACCTATATTTTAAACTTAAAAAGAAAATAAGAAAGACATAAACTATGTTGTATTTTTTTATATTTATTATTTGGTGAGTTTTATAGAAAATCCATAGTCATGAGCAAAGAGGATAGTTTAGCTGCCGCCAAAGCTTTGACAACATCTGTGGAGGGTGGTAATCTGACTTTCTTGGTTAAGGAAGCTAAGATCTGCCCTTGGTAGTTGCGAACCACCGCCCCCAACCTGGCTTCATTAGTATCTCTGAAAACAGCACCTAGGTTGATTGGTCCAATTTCCTCTATATTTTTGCTTTTCCAAAAATTGATATCAAAAGAAGTAATGTTGATCTTTCCGAACACTAAGCTTGTAATACTTCTAAAAGAGATACTTTCTCATTGGGACCACCTCTAAGCCTAGGCAGAAGGCTTCCACTAAAAAAGACCAATATCCCAATAAAAAGAAAAAGTCCCAAAATAGTCCCTTATCAATAGAAATAGGCTTCATCCAAATAATTGTTTTGGCATAAATTACTTTTCAAAAAAATTATAATGGATAAAATACTAATTTAAATTATTTTATTTAACAATATTACTCAATGAAAATAGCAAGTTAGTAATATTTAAATAGAAAAACTTAATTAATTTTGTATATTTAGAAAAAAAAAAAAACAAGTATTTAAATAATGTATTGAGACGAAATATTATTAATTAAATATTTTTTAATTAATTAATCCTTTTTTAACATTATTTCTTTAAACTTCAATGAATTTATAGAATCTTATTGAATTAATTAACCTACATCTATGTAGTGCATTCAATAGCATATTGAATTAATTACTCATTAATTTTACCAACCCAATTTACGAAAATATTGAAAATTTTTACACATGTTGACTTCGGTACACATTTTGAGGGCAGGAGAAAAGTGAGATTCTCATATTTAAATATGAGAAAACTCATTATGTGTGATTTAGAAATGATATCATATGGATAATGTATTTGTTAAATTTTAACTCTATATTTCTCTTCGATCTCTGTCATTTGTTGATGGATCAGTAAATTGTAAATTGTTGATTTGTTATGTATTGGAATTGTGATAGAATTTTTGGGGAGGTCTGGTTATTAATCTGAGTAGTTTTTCCTGCAATAACATCTCAGCTATTGTTTGCTTTGGTGTCTATTTGTTTTAGGGAAATTCACACAGACTTGGTCACTTGAGGGTCCGTACCACTTGCTAATTTGATAAATTAAGTTTCCTTTACTATGGTGGAAACCATATTTACTGTAGCTAGATGACTGTATTATAGTTTTTGTGGTCTCTTAGCATTTCAATGTTGTAAAAGTTCCTAGATGGGTTGGTTTAACCTCAGTGATTGCTAGTTTTTGTGAAATTGTTCATGTTGTTGAGCTTTTTACTTACAGATTTAGAAAGATAGTTTTCATGTTCTGATATTCATCATATGTGCTTCTTTTAGCCAAGCCACAGGTTTGTGTTCTGTTCAACCTTTATATTTAGGCTGGGGATTCACCTAATGAATTGTGTGGTTAGTACACTGTACCAAGAGCATTCTATCACTTTCTTGACATAATTTATTTTTTCTTCTCAATCCCCTTAGCATGATGTTCCTTATTATCCTTGTCCATTGCATGCCCAAAATTCCAAATAAGAATAATCCACCTCTTTCATTCCATTCTTTTCTTTCTCCTAGGAATCATATCCCAAATTTTAGGGTTTTAGGCCCGGTTGTGATTAAGTTAATCAATTCTTTTTTTGATGGGAAGTTAATCAATTATTTGGCAAGTGATTAATTAGATTTATTAATGGTGGGCAGGTTACGGGTTAATGCAATGTGGAGGTTTTTTTACTGATTGTTTTCTGTACTCATAAGTTAGGCTATTTAGTTATTCCACTCATGTTTTGTTATACCCATCTTCCTCATCCTATAGGTTATGCCTTGCTTAGGAAGAATAATGCGGAGATAACATATTAAAATTGATGTTCGCTGTCATTGTAGTTGTTTTTTGACTTCACGTTTCAAATTCTTCTGTAATATTATCTGGCATAATGGTTGTCCTACATCATAAAATTGCTTTATTTATTAAAGAAGAAGAAGAAGAAGAAGATTTTTAGTATACTGCTATATCGTGAGAGAAAAAAATAGTTTGAAATTATCTAAAATTTGAGGTGATTCTAATAATAATAATAATAAAAAATCTAAAAAAGAACTGTTTTAGTGTTTTAGTTCTTAAAATTTTTTTTTGATTTTTAAATTTGAATTTGACAAAAACACATGGAAAATGGAGAAATCTGCTTTTTAAAATTTAGGAATTTTTAAAATAATAATTTTACATGTCTATCCATATTATTTAAACTTCTTAAACCAGTGAATTTGAGGGTATTTTGGACATTCAAAAGCAGGAATCTAAACCTGGAAAGCCCCTTAAATAGTACTCATGAGCCACGTCCAAATTGTCATGATCCAACTTTTTAAGGGAATATCATTTAATGCATTGTTTGTCAAGTAAAAAGATAAATTAAAAAAAAAAAAAAACTATCCTCATTAATTTAAACAAATAATAACATTGGCTTTTTAAATAAAGCAAATGGTAAGATAATACTTTTATTTATAAATTTTGTGTAAAGAACTTTATTTTGGGACATTTCCAAATGGAATAGATAGATATAGAAGTATAGATAGAAATAGATATATATTAGATCTTTTTATTCATTTATTTATTTATTTTGGGTTTAGTATTATAATTTTCCATTCCTTCATTTCTTTTAACACAATGCAAAATCCATATTAACTGTTGATAGTTCTTGAAAAGGAAAGAAGTGAATACACCAAACCAAATCAACAAGGAAAATTACACTTTATCACCCTAAACTATATCTTAAATTACACTTTGCACTCTTAACTTTTCGAATGCACATTTTGTACCTTAAACTATGTCCTTTGTTACACTTTGCACCTTGATGTTAAGTTTTCTTTTATGTTAGACTGAAATTTCAAGCATGTGACTCCACTTAGTCTTGCCTAAGTGGCATAGAATAAAAAGACCAAATGCCCCTCTTCCCAATCATGAATCAAAGAAAAAAAGAATTAATTCTTCACTTCTTACCCATCTCTCCTCTCTTGCGTTGCAGCTTCTCCTCTGTCTTGGCCAACAACTCTTCTCGCTCTCACAAAAATAAAATAAAATAAAATAGTAGAACCCTAAATAGTAAGTACCCAAAACAAAAGTATCCAGGGCACCACCTCTCTTCTCCGACAGGTTGATAAGTTTCAACCTATTTTACATGTGGGTTTAGTTTCTCTTCTCTACTACACAAGCTTGGCTCTTTTTGGATTATGTGTCGTTAGATCCCACAGCTTAATGGATTGAATTAGCATTAGGCCCACCAATTTTGCAAACCACCTCCTTCATTCATATTTTTAAACACTAGTTTTCCATGTATTTTTTGCTTTCTCTGTGCAAGTTCCAAGATTCTATGTGCAAGTTTTTGCTTCAAAAGATTTGAAGAAAAAAAAAATCAATATAAAATTTAATAACATTTGACAATATGAATGTTGGAAATTTTGGGATTGGGATGAAGAAATGAGTTGGGAATGGGGGCATTTGGTCTTTTTCTTTTGTACCATTTAAGGAAGACTCACAAGTCACGTGCTTGATTGCTTGAGATTTCCATCTAACATAACGACAAACTTAATGTCGAGGTGCAGAATGTAACAAGGGTCATAGTTGAAAGTGTAAAATGTGCATTTGAAAAGTTTAGAGTGCAAAGTGTAATTTGGGGTATAGTTTAGGGTGGTAAAGTTTAATTTTCCCAAATCAACATGTATCTAAATATAAATACAATCACATTGGTGGTAATGATTCCTCTTCTACATTTGAATTTAGAATCATCAATGTAGAAGAGAAATGTAAACTTTTAAACAAAATCAAGTAATAAAATAAAATATAACCCAAAAAAAAAAAAAAAAAAAAAACCCTACCCAAGCATACCCCAAACCCTCACATTCTCATCTTTACTCCTTGATTAGCGTATTGGACTCCAATGACAGCAATAGTTGACTTTTTAATTTTTAACTTTTTTGACTTTTTTCACATTTCTAACTTTTAGATCATACAATAATTGCAAGGGATCTAATCATCTAAATCCAAGCAAATTTAGGTTTTGTAAACTCTAAAATTTAAAAAAAAAAAAAAAAAGTAAAAAAAGACTTTGAGTTGGTTCATTATTCTGTCATATCAAAATTTCACAATATTTTTCAATAGATAAAAACTTACCATAGATTAACGATTATATTGACACTCACCATAACTCAAAAGAACTTGTGAAAATATTGTAAAACTTTGTTGTGCATATAGACTTTCTCAACTAGAATATCTTTGATTCCATAATAATATTTCCTTCAAATTAATCTAACTATATTCCCCCAAAAAAAAAAAAGCTTACTTTGTCATTATGAGAATGATTTAAGTCAAATATTTACTGGGGATGTTCTGCTTGAGATAATTTATTTTATTGGTTTATATAATTTTGAAAATAAGCTAGATAAAAAGAACAATTATATTTTTTTTAAAAGGGTAAAATTTCAAAAAGGTTGTCTAACAAATTAAATTTAAAAATAAGGGAATAGTTTTTCCTTTTTAGAAACAAAATAAGGGATTTAAATGAAAATACAACTAAAATTTTAAGTTGAATTATTCTCAAATAAATTTTGAAATGTATGGTTAAAAAAAAAAAGATGAAATGGTTTTTGTGTGATGAATATGTAGAGTAAAAGATGAGTTCAAGTCACATCTAGTGTAACTTTATATAAGTTACACATTTTTTCTAGCCATTGATTTTTATTAAATTTAATTGTAAAAAAGATAGAGACCAAAGGGTGCGTAAACATATTTAGTTTGACCATGTAAACCTATTTTTAATGTGATGACATTAAAGAATGTCATTTGGGCCTTAGAGATCAATTATTTGGGCCATGGGCTAAACTAGGCCCAATACGTACTCCTTCTAGGTGAAAACCTACCCAAAAGACCCATACCTCGGACCACAAACCAAAGGGCGTGTCATCATGGGTCCAATGGTAAATTACCATGGACCCATCCAAAGTAAATATCTACACCAGGCAAGCAAAGTCAATGTGTTTCCTGACCTTCCAAGAAAGAATAGGGATACATTAAGCAAAGTAAATTATCCGAGGACGCCTTCTAAAGCTTCTTGATAGATCTATAATAATTTGTCCGATACATTTGCATTTAATGTTGGATAATTGATTAGAATAAGACAAAGAGCCCCAAAAGTTTCCATTCATCATAGTGTTGAGGAAGGAAGAGCCCGATGAGATAGCCCAACAGTATAAGGACGACTCATCTTTGGAGCTTATCTTTCAAGAAGAAAACAGGTCAAATGAAGGAAATGATAAGAATGAAGGAGGAGTAGGGGGAATATAAAAGGGAGGAAGCTAATATAAACAGGGGATTTCTTGGAAAAACAAGAGGGAGAAACTCTGTAAAAAAACCGTTCCGACAAACCTTATGAATAAATATTTCTATGTTATTTTATTCTCAAAGATGCATAGTTCTTGTTCAAATTTTTCAATGTGGATTATTGTTTACCCATAATACAAATTAATTGTGATCCTAAGCCCAGGTTGAACCAAATTTGTGCTGCCATAGTTCCTAAAAGGACTTAAATATATATATATATATATATATATATATATTACCATAATCAATTCTCACTAATTTGAATATTTTAAATATTACCCAATATACATATATATAGACACACACATGGAACACATATTACATGTTTTATTAAGTTTAAATATTATATAAGTTTTGAATTGTAGCAAGTTTTTCTTCTCTTTAAAAATATAAACATAATGACTAGAATTCTAAGGTATTTTTTTGAATATTTTTTATCATTTTTATTACTTTCTAGCACCATGTCTCTAATTTCTGATGTCTATCTTATTTATATGTTTTAGCCCAAAACTAAAGAGTCAATTAATTTTATTTATTTATTTTTGTTGTTGAGAAGAAACTAAGGAGTCTAAGTGAATGTTTGGATTCCCACGTCCAAAATTTTTTCTTAAATAAATTTTACTTTTTGACCCAAAAATTGAATTTTTGAGCCCAAAAAAAAAAAAAAAAAAAAAAAACCTTTAAAAAAGAACCCAATTATTCCAACTCAAAAATCCAACCAAAGTTAACACCACCACACTGCCAAATCAACATGAAAAAAATTTCTCAAAAAAAAGAAAAAAAAAAAAAAAAAAAGAAATGTGTGCGAATAAAAATACCGAATACCAAACGGACTAGGGAGTAATAAAGGAGTATATATTAGGAATAGGGATTTCAATCAAACACTAGTGGTAGTAGTAGTCAATCGACAATAATGTCGAGTTCGATGAGTTCGAAGTGGAGGTGGGGGCGAAGGTATTCGACGTGGGGGTGGAGGTGGGGGCGAAGGTCGAGAAGGTCCAAATTAAGGTTAAGCTCCAATAATAATAATTTATATTTACCGGAGGAGTTGTTGGAAGAGATCCTGTCATGGCTTCCAGTTAAATCATTATTTCGTTTCATGTGCGTTCAAAAGTCATGGTCCACTCTTTTCCGAAACCCAACTTTCATTGCCAAACACCTTCTTCACCATCAAACAAAAACAGAAAATCCAAGTATTTTGGTCAAGAGCTCTGATTCAACAGGATATGGCTTCTCCCAGCACCCTTATCCTGATGATGATGCTGTACGCATTGTGGACTTTTCAAAGGACTTGTGCTTGACCGTACTTCGTCGACATACAGGTATCAACCTGTTTAGTTGCATCAATGGTATTATTTGCATTGGTGGTCCCTTGACTCCCTACCTTACCTTCGGCGGTGGCTGCTCCGATGTATTTGCCTTATGGAATCCAGCAATCAGAGAACGTAAGATCATTCGTTGTCCCCCACTTCCTCAGCGTCCTTTTTTTCCTCCATATAACTTTACAACACTTTTTGCATTTGGTTATGATCAATATTCTAGTGATTACAAGGTGGTTAGAATTGTCACTTACAAAAAGAATTCTCCACCTACCCAGAATTCACTCTTCACAGACGACTACAATTTTTTCATGTTTACTCCCTAAATGCTGATTCCTGGACCCAAGTAATTGACACCACTATTCATCGTTCAAACCTTTGGTTGCTTTCTGATTATGCAATTTACTTCAATGGTGTTAATCATTGGCTCGGTTTCTTTGACAACGGCCACATAAATGAACTTGGGCGGAATTGTGATTTTGAGATAATTCTATCCTTCGACATGAGTCGTGAGGTGTTTCGAATAATGAAGTTGCCAGATGAGGTGTTTTGAAAACTAAGGTACCCTGTGGACAGTGTTTCAAGTATGCAGAGACACAAAGTTTTTTCTGTGTTCAATGATTGCCTTGCTTTTATTGTTTATAAGATGGGTACCATGACAGAGAAATACTTTGATATATGGGTGATGCGTGAATATGGGGTTGAGGATTCTTGGACCAAACAACTTGTTGTAGGACCCTTGTTAGGAATTCACAGGCCCCTAAAATTTTCCAAGAATGGAATGCTTTTTCTTCTTGGTGACGATGGCGCAATAGTCTTGTATAACATTGGTTCTAAAGAAATTAGGAATCTTCAAATTCCAGAGTTTCCGAAATCATTCATCCCAAGAGAAGCTATGTTTTATGTTGAGAGCCTAGTTTCACTCAAGGGTGCATGAGCTCCTAATTATTTATATCAAAAATAATTTTTCAATAAGTTTATGTGTGATTTAGAGATGATATCATATGGATGATGTATTTGTTAAATTTTAATTCTATATTCCTCTTCAATCTCTGTCATTTGTTGATGGATCAGTAAATTGTCGATTTGTTATGCATTGGAATTGTGATAGAATTTTGGGAGAGGTTGGTTATTAATCTATGTAGAGTGAGAGCTAGTTAAGGGTTTGAGCTGATTTTTCTGCAATAACATCTCAGCTATTGTTTGCTTTGGTGTCTATTTGTTTTAGGGAAATTCACACAAACTTGGTCACTTTCGGAGAGGGAGGGTCCGTACCACTGGATAATGTGACAAACTAAGTTTCATGTAATTTGATGGAAACTATGGTTAGTGTAAGTAGATGAATAATTATAGAGAAAATTTCAAGAGGGTATCTCACCTTATTATAGGTTTTGTGGTATGATTTCTCCTAAGCTTTGAAAACTCTTTATCTGGTCTTTATTTCTTATACTAGTAGTAGTAATTTTGATTTGCCTGATTCTTATTATTATTATTATTATTATTTTCTTCCCATACATGATGATTATGCTCTCTGTTTTGCCAATATTATTCATGGATATGAATTCCTTGGTAATTTTTCTTTTAGATCCTAATCTTATCTTTTCCCATGTACTTATCTAATTGCATTTGAATTCTTAGAAGGTCAGCTGTAATAACTCAAGCTGAAGTAACTCCATAACCAAGAGAAATAGAGAAATATTATTGTTTTTCCTTCGTCTTTGCAACTTAATGATTGAAAATCATTGGTGGTAAAATTGTAAAAGCAATTATAGCTTTACAGGAAGCTCACAATTTCATTTTAATTTCTTGTCATGTTAGTGGAGAGCATAAGATGTCTCTCTTAGTCTCTCCAATAGTCAATTTTAAGATTTTACTTAACTCAAAGAAAATATATTATGCATTCAATATATCCACTCAAAGAAAATATATTATGCATTCAATATATCCATCCTCTTTCTCACAATGTGCATACCCCATATAACTTTGGGATATGTACATTAAATATTTTAAGAATGAGAATACATACATCCTCTTTCTCACAATGTGCATACCCATATAAATTTTTGAATCTGTGTATTAAACAATGTAAGAAACATCCCATGCATAGGAAAATCAGTGCAACTAGAGGGATGATAATGTCTAAAACTTTAAGCCTTGGAAGGGTGAAAAGGTAATTGACAATGTTACAAGCTCCTTAAGTGAAGTAGTCACATGCAATTAGCAATTGCGACTTTTGGGCAAGGAAGGGGTATGCTTTAGAACTAGAAGGCGGATCATGTGAATTGTTTTCCCCTTCAACTCCATTTATTTTTAAGAATTAGGAAAATAGGGGAAAAAGGCTATTTTTTTCTTGTCCTAACTAATTCCCGGATGTGTGCAATTCCCTTATCTTTTATACATATAGGGAAGAATTTAATTTATGGGGTTACCAAAAAAAGGGGAGAGGAGATCTGTCTGACAACATTGTAAATTGGAGCAGAAAAGTCACCTTTTTAACGCATACATAATATAAAGACTCATTTCAAAATAAAGAATACATCCAAATATTTATATTGCATAGAATCACTTTTAGAATAAGAGTTTGTAGGGGTGTGACTTGGTGACAGGAGTCCTCGTATTGTTTCACATAATGTTTGGCAAGAGTTGAATTTTATAGTTTAGTTCACTAAAAATACTAATTTTCAAAAAATTTACCAAATGTTTCCTAAATCCTTTAGCAACCAACCGGACAAAAAGGACCAGAGCTACAAAAATAGGACAACGAGCACTTTACAAACACATGATATGATTCATAAGAAATTTAGGATGGGACAAAGAAGTTGGATCTTCCCAACATGCACATCCTCCTGACTGTGGTTGTGACACAGTTTTTCAGCTGAATTAATAGACTTAAGGTTGACATCAAGCATGTCTTCTTGCTTCGTCAAAAAAATTGTTTTCATTCTAGGTAAGGGTGCTGCAATTTTTCGAAGAAAAAGTGCCTGACATGGGATTGATAATGAAAACTCAGTTGCATGACAATGAGGTTTTTAGAAATACAAAAACAACAAGAAGCTTACATAAGACGGTCTTTTTTTTTTTTTTTTTTTGGGAAAGAAATAATAATATGCTGTCATTGTGTTAATCAGATTATGACAATTGACAACATAAATGATTGATCGGACATGAAATATTTTAGGAGACCAGAAATTGAGCTAAGCATGAAACAGTTGTTGTAACCATCTAGTATGTATGAACTCTTGTCATCTAGAATATTCTCTTTTATTCAAAAGAGACCAATAAACGAATTTTACCCTTTGAAAGAGAAAAATAGCAGAATCATTGATGGTCGGACTATTAGCATAATTCACTAAAACCTTTTTCTTTCCAAAAACAAGGTCTGTCAAAATGAAATCTGTAGTGTTTGGAGTGAGCCCAATCAAATTCATGTGCATTTACATTTTATCAACAAACATTTGTATAATTACCTATCCAAGTAGAGAAAACTAATTGCTTACTTTAATATTAAAGCTGGCCTTGTCACTAGCTTCAATAAACAAAACATTCAGGTCATGAGCTTTGGCTTATCCTTCCTCTACTGAAGCTTGCCTGCTCAAACCATACACATGATGCCAAGGTCATAAGCACAAAATATTGAACCAGAGATCAACATGGTGAGTCATTATGAGACTCACTAACAATGTTCTGCAATCACCTTGCCTTAGAATCATCAAGATAATTCTACTAAATATGAGATGCAAAACCCCAAATAGCCAAAAGCATAGCAATTTCCTTGATGTCATTCATATTATCAAGGAAGACTATCACGGAAGCAATAGTAGTAATAGCCAAAGAAGCACTACTGATTACATTGGAGAGGAGAGATGACACAACATTCATAAATTTAAAAAAAAAAAAAAAAAAAAAAAAAAAAAAAAAAAAAAAAAAAAGAGAGAGAGAGATGACAACAAAAATTAAGCCCACAACAGTACAACACCAACAGAACAAACCTGCCAAGCCACAGCTGTCCAAACCAAGGTCATAACATAAGAAACTCTTCCTCCATAACATAAGAAACCTTCCATTTCCCACAATAGAAACACAAGTGGCAACAAGTGCTGTACAGATTTGAATTTCCAGAACCACTGAATATGTTTCCCTTTTTAGAACCTTTTGGAAGTGAAGATGCATCAGGGACAGAAAGAGAGTGAATAGCTCTAAGGGTATAAAGGAAACCAATTATATATTGCCACTTAGAAACTCCTGATGGTTCATCAGAGTCATCATTGACCACAATCAGGGAAGATGAAAATGAGAGGACAACCAGAGTTAAGAATTAAAGCAGTGAACTTCTTAGAATTGATGAAGTATGAGAAAACCGCATTAAAAGCTGTTTGCGTTGCACATATGAGGGAGAAAGTAGAGGCAGAGAGGTGGAAGAGTCCCACAGAATACATCATGTTGTTTTATCAAAAAAACAAAAAAGGAATACATCATGTTGTCACCAGCTATGATCGCTCCAAGAGAGAAGTAGATCAAAGCAAGAATTTTAAAAGAGGGTGGGGCTGAAGAAGTCAAGGCTCCTTGAAGGAAGGATTAAGAAAGAATGGGATCAAAAGAATTGGGAAGGCAGCAGTAGTTTGGGCAAGAGTAGCCAACCATTTACTATTTCCACCCTGATCATAATTAAACCTCCGAAGAAGAACAGCAGCAGCTTGACCCACAATGAGGAAAAAAAATGTTCAGTGCCACCAAAAACCACCATTGCCACCAGTTGAGTTTTCCAATTAGTAACAGGTTAGTCAAAGTCCTGTTTTTATCACTGGCTTCTGAGTCCTGATTATCTGTAATTGAACACAAAACATGCGTAAACAAGTTTAGCATCCCTATTAAAAGATGAATTTTATCAATCCACTGAAATTTTGGTCAGCAAATAGGGCATGGGATAACTAAAAGACATGCAAAATTTATTGGTATAAAACATAGACGCATGCCCACACACTCTCTATGAACTAAAAAACTCACAAAAATTATATGTGATAATGTAATTTACAATTAATTACCATATCAAGTTTGACAATTTCATTTTGCGCCCTTCGAGTAAAAGCATCTATCAAGTTTTTACTTTTATTTATGTTTCAAAAGCATCAGCCAAATTGACACCTCTGAATCGATTTAAGCAAAATCAAAGGTAAAGGTCTATTATGATCGACATAAACATTGGTTGCATCCAATGTTATTATGAGCATAAATGTGCAGGAAAACGATTGTCTGCGGGTAATTATGGAAGCAACCCAGTAATTCCTTTGAAATTCTTCACCTTTTCCATTATACTTTTCTGGAGTTTGGCCAAGTGTTTCAAAAGGACAAACCAAAGTCATCGACCACGACTTTGGTATATTGCATTTGTTTCATATGGTTCCTGAGCAACATAACAGTACCTTGAATGTTGGTTGCATAAGAACCCAGAAACATATAGATTATAATAAATGAAGCCCATCTCTAAAGACTCTAATTTCTCTCCCAATAGACGAAATTCAATAATTTGATTACTTGAATTAAACATCACAAATAACATATAAAAATGTGTGTGCATGTGTGTGTAAGTGAGAGAGAGACCTATCATGGTGTTTTGAGTTAGTGGAATTGCATGAAGAATTGGCCCTCCAAAGATTAAGAATAAGGAGAGAATGAGAGATTTTAAGATGGTATTGGGATTTGGGTGCATAAATTTGAAGTTTTTTTTTTTTTTTTTTTTTTTGGGCTGAAACTCAATAATGAATCTGGAAATTATTGCTTACTAGGTTTAGAAATTGAAAAGTTAATTTAGGGTAAGTTTTAGGCTCCTAGAAACAGGAATGTAGTTTACAGGATTTTCCAGATAGCAGGTAATTTTTCGTTTAGCTTCTCCTGAGTCAAAAATACTCCAAAAGTTTGGTATTAAGACCCTGTTATTGTTGTTCTCGTGAGTCAGAAGAATTCAATTTGGCTACGACTTTTTTTTTTTTTTTTTTTTTTTTTTTTTTTCTTGATGAGACAATTTTGCTACGACTAGTCTATGTGGAAAGTGGTCCACCTGGGAACTTACTGAAGCCACGAAATTCTCCCGAATTTAGTCCATAGTATAATAAAGTGCATGTTATTTTATAAAGGTGGTCCACCTGGGAACTTTTTTTTTTTTTTTTTTTGAGAATCAACATCAAGAACTTTTATTAACTAGTTGCAGAATCTAAAACAACAAGCTGTTCAACATCGGATGGAACATGCTCCATCCACACTAATAAAGGAAAAGAAATAATAGCTCTCTTAGCTAAAGCATGGGTAACACAGTTTCCCTTGCCGCCTAGTATGAGAGAAAGAAAAGGTTTCGAGTGAACCCACACAATAGACAGAGTGTCTTTTATAATCTAACCAATGCACGGGTGGCTCCAATCCATTGTCCGCAATGCCTTGAACACAACCTCCGAATCCCCTTCAAATTCGATCTGAGATATGCCCAATTCCATAACAAATTTTGCTGCCCGTCTTGCGACTAAGGCTTCTAGCATTAACACCGACCACTGGGTATGTAATTTTTCGATGAAGGGCCGCTATGATCATCCCCTTTGCATCTCGCACTACAACTCTCCGACCGCCTCGCTCGACTCACCGAAAACAGCCCCGTCATAATTTGTTTTGAATAATTCACCCAGCAGAGGTCTCCACCTTATTCTCGCCTTTGACTGATTTGTTACGGTCTGCGGAAATTTCACCTGAAAGTCTGACAGATACTCCTTGGCTGCGTTGAGAATTCTCTCCATCGCTATTCCCTTCTCCTTGAGTCTCGGCCGGTTTTCGTGGTTCCAAATAAACCATGCCACTATCGCAAATAGCTCCGGATCAACGATCTGTTGCCCCACAAGGTGAATAAGCTCCCCGCATATCTTGAACTCGAGGATGCTCTGTTCGGACCACCAAACAGGGGGCTCCATATTTGCTATAACAACCGCAACTCCGGATGGCGTGAAATGTGGACTCTTGTTCCGTGAGGCAAGCACAACATTTAGCATCATCCAAGATCTTCCTCCTTTTCAAATTTTCCTTTGTGGGCAAAGTGTTAGAACATGCTCGCCACGGGAACAATTTTATCTTATTGGGTACCCGTAGTCTCCAAATGCGTTTCCGGAAGAGAGCCTGCTCCGACCTGTCCGAGCTAGATGCGGCACCCAAGTCTTCATCCTCACACAAGAGCTTATACCCCGATTTGACCGAGTATTCTCCATTACCACAAAACGGCCATAGTAGACGATCACTCTGTACTGTCCAACACAGTGGGATGGTTTTTATCCTGTCCGCCTCAAAGCTTAAAAAATTCTGTTGTAACAGATTCTGATTCCATGTCATTGAGTCCGGGTTGATGAGAGCAAAGAACTTGTGCACCTTCCAGTGGCAGGCACATGAGGAGATACCACTTTGGCCGAGCCGTCCCAGGCTGACCAATTATCATTATAAATATTTATGTCTTTTCCATCCCCTATCCTCCATCTCATACCCTTTGAAATCACCTTCCTTGCTTTAAGAATACCGCCAGGCATATGACCCCCGACACATGAGCTTCAAAAATCGACCCCCTTGGAAAATATTTTGCTTTAAAAACCCGGAAAAATAGGGAGTTGTTGTCCTTTAGTAATCTCCAAATCTGTTTCGCCAACATAGCATCATTAAATTTTCCCAAGTCCTTGAATCCCATCCCCCCTTCGGATTTAGGCTTACATAGAACCTCCCATTTCTTCCAATGAATTTTTCTTTGCTCCCCCTTTTGTCCCCAAAAAAATTTTCAGATTAACGCTTCAATTTCATCACAAAGACCCCCTGGTAGTTTGAAACAACTCATCGCAAAAGTGGGTATTGCTTGCACCACCGCTTTGAGTAGAATCTCTCTACCCGCTTGGGACAAAAGCTTCTCTTTCCACCCTTGGAGTTTGGTCCATACTCTTTCTTTTATATAGCTAAGGCTTTCTTTCTTCTTCCTCCCCACCACGGCCGGTAAACCAAGATACTTTTCATATTCTTTTACCTCAGGTACCTCCAAATAATTGGAAATTAGGAACTTGGTATCTTCACTAATCGCATCAAGAAAATGGTTGTCTTTTTCCGGTTCAGACTTTTGGCCCGATGCAGTCTCATACAGTGATAAAATATTTTGAATGACCTGTAAATCTGACAAAGTGGCTCGCAAAACAACAAGGCTATCATCTGCAAAAAATAAATGTGAGATTTTTGGCCCCCTCTTACATAAAGAGAAGCCCCTTATACTATCATCATTTCTTTGCCTTTTGTAGCATTCTATTCAACCCTTTCGAGCATAATGAGAAAAAGATATGGAGACAGAGGGTCCCCCTGCCTTAGACCCCTTGAAGGTCTAATATCTCCCCTCGGCTCTCCATTCACCAATATTGAATAAGACACCGTGCTAATACACTCCCTAACAATGGACACCCACTTCTCACAAAAACCCAAATTCTCCATAATTTTCACCAAATAACTCCACTCCACCCGATCGTACGCCTTACTCATGTCCAACTTCAAAGCCATAAACCCCCCTTTCTTGGATTTTTGGTTCTTCATATGGTGCAAAGTCTCAAAAGCAACTAGTATATTATCAGTAATTGCTTTACTAGATTGAAAAGCACTTTGAGATTCAAAAATAATATACGGTAAAATTTTTTTGAGTCTATTTGCTAGCACCTTAATATAAGCTAATAAAGAATGTTGCATAGAGCAATAGGGCGGTATTCAGAAACTCTTACCGGACTTTTGACCTTTGGAATGAGAGTGACAAATGTCCGGTTTATTGATGGAGGTATAGAGCTTGTGTTGAGACAAATGAGAACAGCCTTCGCCACTTCATCTCCAATTGTCGACCTGAATTGCTGAAAAAATAATGGAGGCATCCCGTCTGGTCCAGGTGCTTTTAAGGGGTCCATCTGTTTTAAGGCCATATCCACTTGAGCTTTCTCAAAAGGTGCCATAAGTTCAAGGTTCATCTCCTCCATTACCACCAAAAGGGTGGCTTCTAGGGCTTCCTCAATCTGGCTTGGTGAGGAAGAAGCAAAAAGATTTTGGTAAAAATCCACCAAAATATTTGCTATGCCATTTTCATCCACACAACGTTCTCCCCTATCATCTTCCAAAACCTCAATCCTGTTTCTCCTAAACTTGTGAGTAGCACAACTATGGAAATATCGAGTGTTATTATCACCCTCATGTAACCACAAAGCACGGGATCTCTGTTTCCACATTTTTTCTTCTTTGGACAGAAGATCATTTATTTCTTTTTTCAACCCGAGAACCTTATTCATAGACCCACCCGCTATGGCAACCTCCTCCGCCTTCCTTAATAATTCTTTTTTTCCACGGGGAACTTACTCAAGCCACGAAATTCTCCCGAATTTAGTCCATAGTATAATAAAGTGCATGTTATTTTATAAAGGCGTGTCCACTCAAAAACTAGACCCCAAAGATGTATTACAATTCAAATCTTTTTTTTTTTTTTTTTGGTAAAAACAATTCAACTCTTAAGCATAAAGTAACAAGTGAAATCCAACCACAAAGTCCAAAAAGCAAAACGTTGCTTTCTACTTTATTTTCGATATATACAACTCCACACCACGTGCTTTTATGCCTTTCAAAATCAAGGAGGCAGAGGTGTGCAGAAAACCCGCAATACTTGATTTGACCCAACCCAACTCGTCGGGTTGGGTCGGTTTTTAGGGCTTGGTGAGTTGGGTTGGATTGGGTTACAATTTTTTTTTTTTTTTTTATAGTGGGATGGATTGGGTTTAGGTCATAAAATTACAAACCCGCCAAACTCGACTTGACCCACCTATATTTTAATATATGTTTAAAATATGTTATATATTTAATAAATTTTTTAAAAAAACTAGTAGAGCGAGTAATTCTTAGGTACTTAGAGATACGGAAAATGGTGCTCTCTCCTCTCACATTCATGGTGGGGTCCACCATGAATGTGAGAGGAGGGAACACCATTTCACTATACTCCGAGACTGCCTAAGAATTTTCCCTATAGAGCACTTTCTCGGTTCCTACTATCATTTATAATATAAAACCCTATTAGTTCTTTTAATATATATTTAAATATATTATATAATTAATAAAAAAATTTAAAAATTTTAGATATATTTTGTTTATAAATGAGTTAGGAACTCATGTATATTTTGTTTATAAGTGAATTAGGATACTAGTTCATTTATATTTTGTTTATCAACTCAGTTGAATATTTAAACATATTTTGTTTACAACTAAGTTAGAATATTAGTTTATATATTAATGTATATTGTGTTTATCAACTCGGGTAGCAAGTGTGATATTTTTTTCTGCTCAATTTAATAATAATTAATAAAAAAAATTGTCCAACCCATGAGTTCAACCTAACTCAACCCAACCAATGTGGGTTGGGTTGGACTTATGTGATGGGTTGGGTTAGGTTGAATTTTTTTTATCCACTATGATGGGTTGGGTAAAAAAATCCCCTCAACCCGACCCATGCACACCCCTACAAGGAGGGCCTGATTAACACAAAATAGCAATGACCAAATTATTTAATGATAAAAAAAAAAGATCATAAATAATAATAAATACATTCAAAAATGAAGCAAAAACTGGCAAAACCCACAAAGAAAGAAAGAGCTATGAGGTATTAAACCAATGCACAATAGAGCTATAAAAGTACTTCTCCAAACAGATGGGCATATATTCTAATTAACCATGAATTTTGAGAAAATTGGGAAGACATTGGTCGAGCCTTCATGAAGATAATGGTCAAATTCATAGGAGATAATTTGGTCAAGTTATCAAATTAGCACAATCTGTTTTCTTTTTCTTTTTTCACAACTAAAGTCAGTTGCTTGAGCCTTCAAGAAGATAATGGTCCTTTTTTTTTTCAATCCAATAAGAAAAATAATAGGACATATTTCAGAACCAATGAAGTAAGGTCCTTTGTTATACATATAGCCCATGTCACATCCATATACATAACACTGACAATTTTCATTTGGGTATATCGATTAGACAGACTTATATGAAAGACTGTCTAACAAAGATGGAGACACTACAATTTAAGCCCAAGAATGGAGAGCAATCCACCACCACCACAGACAGCAGTGCAAAGCTAAAGATACAAGACCAGGATATCATGGGTCATAGGAGATACTTCCTTTACAAAGAACAGCTTTAACCTCAACAATGTGAAATAGAAGTTGGAAGTCTGTTTATGAGATAAACATTTGTAAGAACATTCTCCCCAACGAATCAAAGGCAAATTGGATTGAAATCTTAATACTCTAGCCACATTGAGAATATATGTTGATGCTTTCTCTCAACAATGGCGTTCTATTGAGGAGTTTCAACACAAGACAATTGATGAATTATTCATTTGGTTTAAAAGAAAAATCTTGAAGAATAGTTCAGTCCCATTATCTGTCCTTATGCACTTGACCTTTGAATTAAATTGTGTTTCAAGTTTCAACTGAAGTGGCAAATTGCACAAAATGGGACTGAGTTTCAGACTTAGATTTAAGCAAGTATACCCAAGTACATCCGGAATAATCACCTGGAATAATCACCTACAATTGTAAGAAAGAATTTAAAACCATCAGTGGTAGGAATGGAGAAGAGTCCTTACAAATCAGTGTATGAGTTCAAGACAAGCATGAGAAACATGAGTATTGGAATGAAAAGGAAGCCCTTTTTGCTTAGCAATTGGACAAATCATACAAAGATCATCTTTATTGTTGCTATTTACATTAGGAAGAACCTTGTGAAGAAGGGCTAATTTCTCATTAGAGGGATGACCTAAGCAATAGTGCCAAGCATTTAAGGAAGATGTATGTACAGAAAAAACAACTGATTTGAACATATCCGACTTGAAGTCTTGCTGCAGGAAGTAGAGACTACCATGTTCCTTACCCAAACAAATCATGATCCAATGAGCAAGGTCTTGGATAAAGCAGGAGTTAGAAATGAAGAAAAAGCAGCAAAATAAAGATTTTGAAGATAGCTAATGGAAATTGAGTTGAAACTAAAAAAAAGGTACACAAAGTACTCCAGTCAAGATAAGAGTTTCACCGAGTTTAACTGTGCCTATTTGAGTTACAAATGTTGTTTTTCCAATAGGTAAATGAACAACAGTATTGATGACTGAAGTAATGATGGTAAGATGAGTGATTGAATGGACTATATGATCAGTTACCCATGTCCAAAATCCAATCTTTAGGTGCAAAAGCTTGTCTATCGACAATACTGGCTCAAAAAATGGAATGTTTGGAATCTATGCTAGCAGTAGAAAGGGAAATGATATGGTATACTTTCTCCTTATTAAGAATGGCTAATTTCTCATTAAAGGGATGACCTAAACAATAGTGTCAAGCATTTAAGGGACATGTATGTATAGAAGAAACAACTGATTTGAACATATCTGACTTGAAGTCTTGCTGGAGGAAGTAGAGACTTCCATGTTCTTTACCTAGACCAATCATGATCCAATGAGCAAGGTCCTGAATAAAGCACAAGTTAGAAATGAAGAAAAAGCAGCAAAATAAAGATTTTGTAAAATAACTAATGGAAATTGAATTGAAACTAAAGAAGGTACATAAAGTACACCAGTCAAGATAAGAGTTTTACTAAGTTTAACTGTACCTATTTGAGTTACAAATGTTGTTTTTCAAATAGATAAATGAACAACAGTATTGATGACAAGAGTAATGATGGTAAGATGAGTTATTGAATGGACATATGATAGTTACCCATGTCCAAGATCCAATCTTTAGATGCAAAAGCTTGTCTATCAACAATACTGGCCCAAAAAATGGAATGTTTGGAATCTATGCTAGGAGTAGAAGGGGAAATGCACCTGTGAAATTGTTAATGAAGAATCGCGGCGCAGATCGAAATTGAGCACCGTAATTCAATTCACCATAGAAGATTCATAAGTAGAAGAAATTTGAGATGTTGAATTGGTTCAATCAGTGATTGACTGAAACTTCAGAAAGCTTAGAAGTTACTCACATTGAGCTTGTGTAATAGGACATTGAAAATAATAATAATTGTAGTAAGGGACTGTTAATATATGCTCTAATAATCTATTTTAGGAAACTTTGTACAAGAAATTGAAAAAGCTTTAAAAAAATCAATTACTTTTTCATTTTTGTATAAATATTTCTTAAAAAGTTTATTAATATATGTTAGAATTCAAGCACATACACCTTCAACAAGGGTGGAACTCACGGAGACCAGAAAGAGTGAGAGAAAGAGAGAAAAATTTGTATGTGAATGAATCTGTGTATTAAATAAAATGAACTCTGTTCCTTACATACAATGAGAATAGGCGTGAGAAACTAACTGACTATTAACAACCTAACTAATTAACAATCTACCAATACAAAGCTAACACGTGTAAAGAACACAAATTTGACAAATGCACATGACAGAACAATTTCACAAACTTAAATAGCATTAAAGCAGAAACTATCAAACTGGGCCGACCAAACCAGGTGGCCTAATTACAAATGATTTTTCTTCCGAAAGCCCAATAACAAGCCCATGTAACTACTGAACTCGCAATTTCATCTTTGACAATATTTGCGCAGCCCAATGTACTTCAGGCAGGGCTTTGCGTGTCTCGCATGGCAATGTCTGGGAACCTTCTTTATTGACGCAGCCATACCACCCTTCTATAACCCGTTCCTTGATTTCATCAGTAGGGATAATCATTAGTCAAAAATTCTCTCATCAATTTGAGTATGCAATGGTCTCTGATTTTCCGTAACGTCTCTTTATTTTGATCTCCAAAATATTTTTTGAAAGGACAATCGATTACGCATTTCTTTTTTATGTGTTAACATTAATTAGGGTATGTGGGCTTTAGGCCCACCTTGTTTACTTGTATAGCACACTTACTTGTACTGCACACTCTGCCTCCTATATAAAGGCACTTATGTATATTTTATTACTTGAGAAATACAATACAATCATTCAGTATTTCTAACATGGTATCAGAGCCATTGCTCTAATTTTCTTGTGTCTTGCAGTCCTGTCTTCGTTGGTATTTTCCGCTGCCTCAACTTCATCGGTTAGTAAACCTTTTCCGTGCCCTCTCCCGACTGTTCCATTGTCGTCCGAGGTGCAAAGGTTGAATCTTCACCGCCAGAAGTTCGATCACCGCCACCAAGATCACCGCTTTCGTCGGATCTTCCACACCGGATCTCCGATTAAGACATAAGACCTATCATCGGGTAGATCTTCAACCGATCTACACAAAGCCGCCGGAATCACCACCAGTTGACCATTCACGCACTTCCACGCGCCGATCAAAAATTTCGCAGCTTGTCCGCGCGCCTCACGCGCCACTAGTGTTGCTCCGATCAACTCACCGCCGCCTTCATCAGAATTGTCTTTCTCCGATCTACATAACCGGAGAAAAATCGGCCTGATCGGAATCCCCACGCGCTCTCACGCGCCGACCAAATTTCCGGCGAGATTGACTCACGCGCTTCACGCGCCGCTGTGCACCTGCCGACGTCATCGTTGTCGTCATCATCCACGTCAGCCTTAGCCGAGGTCTTGACTTACGTCATCCTGCCGACGTCATCATAGTGGTTGATCGTTGACCGTTGACTTTGACCGTTGACCGTTGACTTTTCTCAGGGTTGACTTTTTGCAGTCCAGGTGCTCCTTACCCAGTTTTTCGCGTAGATTTCATTTTTGCAGTCCATTTCTTCATATTTTGCTTTTAAATGAAAAATAAGGACATGTCTTCTTCTTGTTGCAATAATCGCCCCCAACAATCCAGCAAACGTTTTTACAATTTTTGCAAACGTTTTGGCCACAATATTAAGACTTGCTATCATCGCAACAAATCAGCCGTGTCAATTTCCACTGCTACTGTTGCTAACACCGAGAGTTTCCAACCAATGGCTCCCATCTCTGCACAGTCTAAGTCTTCTGGACGCACTTTCACCATGTCCACAGATGACCTTAAAAATATCATCACCAATGTCATTCGTATGATTGGTAATGCATCTTATTCCTCTTCTCTCTCGCCTTTATCTCGGTATGTCTCCTTCCTCTTGGCTTATGGATTCTCGCTTGTTGCAATCACATGACTCCTCACTCGTCCTTATTTTTCGAACTTAAACCCGCACCACACCCTCTTAATATTCACACAGCAAATGGTTCCACTATGTCTAGTCATAATATAGGTTCCGTTTCGACCTCCAATCTCTCGGTTCCTGGTGTCTTTAATGTTCCTAGCCTTTCTTACAATTTATTTTCTATGGGACAATTAGCTGAGTTAGGTTATCGTATTATCTTTGATTATTCTGGGTGTATTATGCAGGATCCAAGGACGGGACAGGAGCTTGGGACCGGTCCTAGAGTTGGGCGTATGTTTCCCGTGGACAACCTTCGTCTTCCACTTGTTGCTCTTGTTTCGTTGTTGTTGCGACTCATCGTAGTTTCTTCTACTCCTTCCCTTGCACTTTGGCATGCTCGACTTGGTCATGCATATTCCTCTCGAGTACAACAATTGGCTTCTAGAGGTTTGTTAGGTTCGGTGTCTACAAAAAATTTTGATTGTGTTTCATGCCGCTTAGGAAAACAACCAGCTTTACCTTTCAATACTAGTGAATCAATATCCACTGATATCTTTGACCTTATTCATTTCGATGTTTGGGGGCCTTCCTCTGTCTCTAGTATTGGTGGATCTCGATATTTTGTTGTCTTTGTTAATGATTACTCTCGCTATAGCTAGATTTTTAATATGAAATATCGTTCTGAGTTATTGCAAGTATATTCTAATTTTGCAAAAATGGTTGAAACTCAATTTTCCAAACGTATCAAAATTTTTCGATCCGATAATGCTCTTGAGTACACTCAATATGCTTTCCAAAGTGTTTTGCATTCCTATGGCATTGTTCATCAACTAACTTGTCCAGGTACCTCTCAGCAAAATGGTATAGTCAAACGAAAACTTCGTCATATTCTTGACACTATTCGTGCTTTTCTTCTTTTGCCAAAGTTCCCGCTCCTTTTTGGGGTGAAGTGCCCTTCATCTTTGTTCATGCTATTAATCGCATTTCAAGTCCTGTTATTCAAAATCAAACTCCATATGAGCGCCTTTTTGGGTCACCTCCGGACTATCACCACCTTCGCTCCTTCGGTTCTGCTTGTTTCGTTCTTCTTCAGCCACATGAGCATAACAAACTTGAGCCTCGGTCAAGGCTTTGTTGTTTTCTTGGTTACGATGAAACTCAAAAGGGGTATCGGTGTTATGATCCTATCTCTCATCGTCTTCGTATCTCCCGCAATGTTGTCTTTTGGGAACATCACTCCTTTGTCGAGCTCTCTCACTTCCGTGCCTCCCTATCTTCCTCCTTTGTTTTAGATCTTTTTCCAAATGAGGCACATATTCCTTCAGAATCGCTCCCGATCCTCCCGTAGTTGCTCCCGATCCTCTTATAGACTTTTCTGTCCAACCACCAGATACCTTTGATCCCTTTCCTAGTTCACCTTTTAATGAACAGGTGGAAGATGCATAGGTTGAAGACGAGCTACCCAACCCCGAGCTTGGGTCCCCGCGCTCCCGATCCGCCTAAAGATCTTACACAAGACATTCCACCTCGTCACTCAACTCGGGTAAGATCCATTCCTACACATTTACTTGATTATCATTATTACACTACTCTTGCTACACCGCATGAGCCTCACACCTATCGTGAGGCTTCCACCGACCCTTTGTGGCAGATTGCAATGAAAGAGGAACTTGATGCATTATCCAAAAATCATACTTGGGATTTGGTGACTCTCCCCCCTGGGAAATCTGTGGTTGGTTGTAAGTGGATCTACAAGATTAAGACTCGCTACGATGGGTCCATTGAGCGCTACAAAGCTCGTCTTGTTGTAAAAGGTTTTACACAGGAGTATGGGATTGATTATGAAGAGACCTTTGCTCCGATTGCTCGTATCTCATCTGTTCGAGCTCTCTTAGCTATTCTTCTTTGTTAGAAAATGGGACCTTTTTTAGATGGATGTCAAAAATGCATTCCTTAATAGGGATTTAAGTGAAGAAGTTTATATGCAACCTCCTCCTGGTCTCTCTGTTGAATCAAATAAGGTTTGTTACCTTCGGCGTGCTCTTTATGGCCTTAAACAAGCTCCACGAGCTTGGTTTGCCAAATTCAACTCTACCATCTCTTGCTTAGGTTACATGGCCAGTCATTATGATTCTGCCTTATTTCTTCGTCAGATCGACAAAGGCACTATTTTACTTCTCCTGTATGTGGATGATATGATCATAATCGGTGATGACCTTAGTGGCATTCAAGAACTCAAGTGTTTTCTCGGTCAGCAGTTTGAGATGAAAGATCTTGGACATCTCGGCTACTTCTTGGGTCTTGAAATCACTCATTCTACAGATGGACTTTATATTACTCAAGCCAAGTATGCCTCTGAACTCGTCTCGAGCTGGACTCACCGATAGCAAGACTGTTGCACTTCGGTTGAGCTTAATGCGCATCCGACTCCGTCGTGGGGGAAACCGTTGTCTAATCCCTCTCTTTATAGACGCTTGGTTGGCAGCCTAGTTTATCTCATTGTCACTCGTCTAGACATTTCCTATGCTGTTCACCAGGTGAGTCAATATCTGTCCGCTCCACGATCGACTCACTATGTTTGCTGTTTTTTGCGCATACTTCGATACCTAAAAGGCACTCTCTTCCATGATCTTTTCTACTCGCTCAGTCTCCTCTTGTTCTCCGTGCATTTTTTCGATCTTTGATTGGGCAAGGGAGATCCCACCGATCGCAGTCCACCATCGGCTATTGCTTTCTTCTTGGTTCTTCTCTCGATTTCTTGGCGAAGTAAGAAAACAAACTCATGTGGCCCGCTCCAAGATCAAGTAGAATATCGTGCCCTTACCGATACCACATCCGAGCTCCTTTGGCTACGGTGGCTTCTCAAAGACTTAGGTGTATCCACATCCTCTGCTACTCCTCTTTATTGTAACAACCAGAGTGCCATTCATATTGCTCACAATGATGTCTTCCATGAACGGACTAAACACATCGAGATCGATTGTCATTTTTTCCGTTATCATCTTGTCCATGGTGCTCTCAAGTCGATCTCGTTTCTTCTAAAGATCAACTTGCGATATCTTCACCAAGTCACATCCAAAGGGACGTCTTCGCACTTTGGTTGACAACCTCAAGTTGGTCTCACATCCACCTTGAGTTTGAGGGGGTCGTTAACGTGTATTAGGGTATGTGGGCTTTAGGCCCACCTTGTTTACTTGTATAGCACACTTACTTGTACCGCACACTCTGCCTCCTATATAAAGGTACTTATGTATATTCTATTACTTGAGAAATACAATACAATCATTCAGTATTTCTAACATTATGATTTGGCTGCACATAGTACACCTCATAATATCATTTTGAAGCACGGGAAGACAAACATAAAGTCATAAGTGTCAATTTCCGATCAAAATGGAGCTTTTCAAGAATTTTCATTAGTTCCACTTTGAATGATGATAAGAAGAACAAGGGTTAATATAACATAGTTGAGCTACAAAGAGAAACACATCAAGAAGAAGAGGAACAAGAGAGACAGCATCTTCTACAAATCAAAATTAAAATAAAATACAAAAAGGTGTGGTGAAGAAGAGGTAGGAGATGAACAGTAATTTTTGGAGACGTTGCGTTGGGGACCAAATGAACAGAGTCAAATGGTTAGAGCCCTGTATTTCAAAAAATAAATGGAAGGTCATGTTGCTACCGAGGTGAAGAAGAGGTTTTGAGATTTTAGGAGTCAAGAAACGAAGAAGAAACCTCACTGTTTGAGGATCAAAGGTAGGAGATGAATAGTATTTGTGGACTTTGAGGCCAAATGAACAGAGTCAAATGGTTAGAGCCCTGTATTTCAAAAAATAAATGGAAGGTCATGTTGCTACTGAGGTGAAGAAGAGGTTTTGAGATTTTTGGAGTAAAGAAACAAAGAAGAAACCTCACTGTTTGAGGATCAAAGGTAGGAGATGAACAGTATTTGTGTGTACCAAATGAACAGTGTCAAATGGTTAGAGCCCCGTATTTCAAAAAAATAAATGGAAGGTCATGTTGCTACCGAGGTGAAGAAGAGGTTTTGAGATTTTAGGAGTCAAGAAACGAAGAAGAAACCTCTTTGTTTGAGGATCAAAGGTAGGAGATGAATAGTATTTGTGTGTACCAAATGAACAGTGCCAAATGGTTAGAGCCCTGTATTTCAAAAAATAAATGGAAGGTCATGTTGCTACCGAGGTGAAGAAGAGGTTTTGAGATTTTAGGAGTCAAGAAACGAAGAAGAAACCTCACTGTTTGAGGATCAAAGGTAGGAGATGAACAAGATATTTGTGTGTACCAAATGAACAAAGTGCCAAATGGTTAGAGCCCCTGTATTTCAAAAAAATAAATGGAAGGTCATGTTGCTACCGAGGTGAAGAAGAGGTTTTGAGATTTTAGGAGTCAAGAAACGAAGAAGAAACCTCACTGTTTGAGGATCAAAGGTAGGAGATGAACAGTATTTGTGTGTACCAAATGAACAGTGTCAAATGGTTAGAGCCCTGTATTTCAAAAAATAAATGGAAGGTCATGTTGCTACGCAGGTGAAGAAGAGGTTTTGAGATTTTAGGAGTCAAGAAACGAAGAAGAAACCTCACTGTTTGAGGATCAAAGGTAGGAGATGAACAAGATTTGTGGACACTGCGTTGATGCAATTGCATTGCTTGTTCTTCTTCGATTAGATAAAAAAACTAAAAAAACAGCAATTACAAGAAAATTAAAACCTAAAGCAAAAAGAAGCTTACCAAAATAGTATTTGCAACAATTTCTTGTTCTTCCTATGGGCAATTGGTTGTCTTTCTTCTGGTCTCAAAAAAGTGTGAAGGAGCTCTGTTTAAATATATATATATATATATATATATATATATATATATAAAATAATAATAATCGTTCATTTAAAAGAGAGTGGGAGTTGGCGCTAAAGGCGCATACCGAAACAGTTGGGCTAACAAACGGCATCGTTTTGAGAATTTGGTTTGTCCTCCAGAGTCCAAACTATACTCCACCGTACGGTACCCTTTTTATTTAAATCCATCAAGCTATACCATGCAACCAACCCGATCCAGCCCAACCAACCGGGTTGGGTTGTTTTTTAGGAGTTGATGGGTTGGATTGGGTTGTGATTTATTTATTTATTTTTCTGTGGGTCAGGTTGAGTTTAGGTCATTAGAATCACAAATTCGCTTAATCCAACCTGACCCACTTATATTTAATACATATTTAAAAATATATTATATAGTTTTGTTATTTTTTTTTTGTGCCCATTTTCCTAAATAAAACCCAAACCCTAAGCTTTCCTCATATAGTTTGTGTTGGTTTGATGTTGTGCTTAGGATTATTTGATTATAATTTTCTCTTATTTGTCGTGGTGTTATTCTAATGCTCAATTTAATAATAATAATTGTAATTAAAAAAAACTGTCAATCCCATGGGTCAAACCTGACCCAACTTGATCCTGTGTGGGTTGGTTTGGATTGGGTTGGATCTTTTTAACCCACACCATGGTTGGTTGAGTTGAAAAAACCCTTCAACCCAACTCATGCACACCCCTATTGAGCACCGTTTTGAAAATTTGTTTCATCCTCTAAAATCCAAACTATGCACCATCATATATGTGTATCTATATATATATATATATAGACACACAGACACACATTTGTGATTATTTATTTATGTTTTATTATTTTTATTTGTCCAAAAAAATGTGAAATACATTTAAAAATTGTTTAAGTTTCTCAAGATATTAAGTATTTGTTTAGTCAGTTGTTCTAATTTTACACTTTTAATCCATTTATTTGTACTTCAAAAAATATAAAATTAATAGTGAAATTATCATAGTTTGTCTTCAATATCTTAAACCTCTCATTTTTTTAGTTCATTGAACAGCTCCATTTTTAAAACCATACTAAAAAAGTATGGGTGTCAATGTTCGACCCAACCCGCGAATACGACATGAACCCAACACGGGTTTTTTCGGGTTAGGGTTAGGCCTTAATGGGTTTGGGTCATAAAGGGGTCAACTCGAAAGCAACATAATAAGAAACATGTCATAAGCGGGTCAACCCGCATAACCCGTAATAGACACGTTTGACACGTCAATTTAATTATGTCAACCCGAAATGACCCACTTAACACAACCCATTTAACTCACATAAAATAAATATTTATTTTATTTTAGATTTGTCAAATACCTTTCATATCCAACATATATTTTAAATTTAAAAGAAAAGTGAGTAATTACAACAATTTACAAGGGATATAAATTGGAAATTGAAACTTTACTTACCCTAGAACTACTAATACTTTTTTTTTTTTTTTTTTTGGCATAGAACTTTGCATTTGGCGAGTTCCAAGGATATTATATTTTTGTTGAACTATGTTATTTTATTTTTGTTAAACTTTGTTATTTTGAATTTGGGTTGGAGTGTATGCACTTCTTTCGGAGTGTAAAGAACTTATTTCTAGATGAAAGTTATATTTTTGTTGAACTATATTATTTTGAATGTGGGTTGAAGACTTGAAGTATATGCACTGTTTTTTGGGATGTAAAAAAAATTATTTATAGATGGATGTTATATTTATTATTATGCAGATTGAAATGAGTTGTGTTACATTTGTGTCAACCCAACACGATTCTTTTATTAAACGTGTCAAATGGGTTGGGTCAGGTCAACCCGCTTTATTAATAGGTCGAGTTAGGGTTGAAAGATCATGACACGATTATTAAATGGATCAAGTTAGGGTTAAGCCATTTAGTCGAATACCCCTACCTCAACACGACACGAACCCGACACGCTAACCTAAATTGACACCCCTATCAAAAAGTAAGGTTTTTTTTTTTTTTGGTATAAACCTAGTGGTAAATGGAACTTGAGACCTTATGGCACGTCCTACAAGTCAATTCAATTTGTGTGGGTCACTTTTCCTTTGAGTTAATAAGGTAGTAACTGTCACAATTAATTTATAAGTATGGGTCAAGAACTTGTACAAATATAGAATTCAAAAAGAAAAAAAATTATGCAAATGGAAAATGAGAACTTAAGAAGAATAAGATGCTAGATATGCTATTCATTACTTGTCCTTGGGCATGCTGATGATGGACTTTTTAATACAACTATTCCTCACTTGATCTTTTTTAAATTTCACACTTTTCTGTGAGGGTTTCTAGATCCCATGCTCTTGGGGTTCAACTCTTATTTATATAAAAAAGGATCTCCTCCTTATTGTCCACCTGTAGGGTAGATGGTGAGAGGGGGAGATACTTATCTCATTCTACTATTCTCCATCTTTTGAGGTAAGGGTGGATGGAAGTATGGGTGTTAGAAAATTTTCAGATAGGTCATTTGCTAATAAATGTGGCTCGACGAGTAGATAGAGGTTATTTAATGTGGAGGTGATGGTTGCTGAGTTCATATGCTATTTCTTCTAGATCCTCGAGCGCATTTGACCTTTTAGTCTGAATGGATTCCTGCTCCTCTTCTCTACCTTTGGAAGGCCTTTGGCAAATGGCCGCGGACAAAATAGTCCTCAACAAGTAGCCGAGGATGAAATGGTCCTCATCTGATTACTTCAACTAGACCTTATTTTGCCATGGTCTCCCCTTTCCAACTAGCTCCTCGGCTTGTCTCCCTAGGTCTGTTAGGGTGGGTCCGCACTACTCTTGCCTCATTTCCCCTTTTTATCGTTAGGTCCATGGCCTTATTGCTATTAACCAACCCATTCCCCCATTTTCCCTGACATTCTTTCAACATCAATTTAGAATTTATATATTCTCTTTTTCTTTTCTTTTTTTGAAAATTTTTTAATATAAGATTGTTGTAAAGTTTGTAGTCTCCAACCAATATATATAAATTCAAACCATGCCCAATATGCATTAGTTACATATGATTTGAGTTCTTCATATGTATAATAATCAATATATATGTAAAAGTAGAGACCTCATGCAGGAGAGCATGGGGTTTCGCCATGTGGCACACTCTATAAAGAGAATTGAAATACTCTAATGCCACATCAAAGATAAGAACAAATTTAAAAATAGAAACTCTTTATTTTTTTGGTTCAATGTTTCTATTTTGTTACATTTTTTATTCAATATTTTAAGACTACTATTTGATTCAAAGTTTATTTTGGATGTGATAAAAAGTTTAGCTTATTTGAGTTTTTAGCTTCTTTTTGGTATTATTAATGGGTCTTATTGTATTTTTTGGTATTATTCATAGGTCTTATTGTACTATTAAGCTAGCTTTTAACTTTTTTTTTCCTACACTTTTAGTAAAAAGATTTTAGTTTTAACTAAACAAGCTGTTCCCAAACGGACTCTCAATATTTCAAGACTTTTCATTTCTTTCATACACAAAAAGCTCTATGCATTTCCATTCACCATTTTCACTTCTACTCCTTTATATACACATGCCCATAACCCTTCATGCCATCCCATCTCAAATACACTCGGACAAAAAACGATGACATTTACCTTCAACCTTTCAACAACATCTACATAACTCCAACATTATGGTACCATTTGATCCTAACTCATATGAGTAGGTTATGACCAAGAAAGGGGGGCTTACATTTTTTATTCAGTGACAATAGCTTACGGTTTTGATGTTGAAGTCGGACTTTGTGGATTTTGTGAAACTTATGATTCACTTTGAGTCTTTGGTTGTTTAGGATTTTGGTTTGATAAAGTCATAAATGAATTTTGTTTTAGAACTAAAGAAAAGGAAGCATTCTAATTGATTATTTATTAAGTTAGTTGTTGTTATTATTATTATTAGAACTCATATATGTAGGTTTTTTTACTGCTAATTTGTGCAGTATGAGCCATAGTAATAAAAATAAAAATCGATGATGATTTCAAAGTATTTTCCATTTTTTTAAAGGAGATATTGTGGGGGGGGGTGTGGGGGAGGGACCTTGGGTACGCCAAACCATGTCACGAGGTTTCTCCACACGAATCTTTTAATGTCAGTATCTCGAATATTGGCTAGGGACTCAACTTCGACCCATTTGGTAAAGTAGTTTGTCCTAACTAGGAGCCATCTTCTATTGCCAATTGCTTTAGAAAACGGTCCCCTATATCTAGTCCCCACCGGGCAAATGGCCTTGAACTGGAAATTGGATTAAGGAGGCCCCTGGGTTGATGGATTCTAGGAGTGAACCTTTGGCATTGATCACATTTCTTAGAGAAGTCTTACGCTTGCTTTTGCATGTTTGTCCACCAATACCTTTGAGTAAGGGCTCTGTGGGTCAGAGACCTTACTCTCGTGCGACTTCCATATATTCCCTCGTGTAATTCTTCCGTATACTTGACTGCCTCGAGATGCATGCATAGCAAAGAGGGTCCTGAATACGACCTTTTGTAAAGCTTCCCTTCCTCGGATACCCAATACCTAGGTGATCTTTGTTTGACTTGCTCGACTTCTTTTCTAGCCTTGGGAAGAATTCGTCCTTGAAGGTATGCCATAAATGGATCCATCCAACTAAGAGACGAGTGTATACTTGAGATTAAAGCTTTCTCAAGAGGAAATACACTGGGAGATGGCAGGATCTCGATGGATACAATCCTCGAGAGTGGATCTGCAACGGAGGAGGCCAAAGTGGCTAGAGGGTCGGCATGACTATTATTACCCCTAGAGATTTGTGAAATCTATACCCTCTCATATTGACACTTTAAGACTCCAACTTCTTTCAAGTAGCTCATCATCCTTTGATCCTTGGCCTCAAATTCACTGTTGACTGTTGTCAACCAATCGAGAATCACAATGCAACTACAACCTTTTTGCTCCAACTTGCTTAGACATTCGAAGCCCCACTAGGAAAGCTTCATATTTTGCTTCACTGTTTGATACTTGGAAGTCCAATCTGAACGACTTCTCCATTCTAATTCCTTCTAGAGAGATTAGGATGATACCAACTCCTACTCCTCGACAATTCGAGGCTCCATCCACATACACTTGCCATGTCATCTCCTTCCAAGATTCTTTTGGCCTACTTCCTTTCACCCATAGGACCTTGAGGTGTTTTGGAGCGAACTCCACGACGAAATCTACTAAAACATGGCCCTTAATAGAGGTTCGGGTAAAGACGCTCCCCACTTTGCTATCCTTCTCAAGAAGTCGGCCCTTCTAAGCAATGCTTGCAAGGGATGCTCGATTAGTACTACCACTATATAAGCTTGGAAATAGTGAGGCAATTTTCGAGTAGCATGGATTATTGCTAACGCAACTTTCTCTAAAGGGAGATAGTGTGTCTTAGCCTCCACAAGAGTTTTACTAACATAAAAGATCGGCTTCTGAACATCCCGATCCAATTTGAAAAAAACACGCTTACCGCGTGGTTTGTCACTGCCAAATACATTACAGCATCTCTCTAGCCATCGGCCTGGATAAGATTGGAGCTCGAGATAAATACAACTTTAACTCATCGAACGTTACTTGGCATTTGTTGGAAATCCTTCCATTTCTTCAATAACTAGAAAAATGGTCTACACTTATCTGTGGACCTTGAGATGATTCGATTGAGTGCTGCAGTCATACCTATGAAGTGCTGGACTTCTTTGGGATTTTTCGGGGGTGTAAACATTGTATTTTGTACCCATTACAACTTGGGCCCTCATTCCCCAATAATGCCCAAACTCTAAGGCCCAATGCCAGTTTAGACCCCAATCAAATATCAAATTGACTCGAGGAGTGTTAAAATGAAAAATATAACTTCTTAAATGAGTAAAAATCTATTTTTGGAAATAAAAAACCAAAGTGGCCCTCGGCCCACGTATGTGGGCGTGGCTTTGTGTACATGGGCCAAAGCATGCGTATGCAGGCACACTCTTGCATATGCAGCTAGGGTTTCAGAAAGTATGAAAAAGACAAGTTTTCTACAATAATAATTGAGGTCTGGAATGAATCCCACATCGTATGGGAGTCGTTCCAAACCCCATTTTTTTCACTATAAAAAGTCTTACATGGTATATATTCAAACACATATCCCACTGGAGAAATCTAAGATTCACTAGAAAATAGTGAATCAAAAGGGAGTTTTTCACAAAACACCCTCAAAACATATTTTATTTGATTATGACCTTTTCTGGCCCCAATCCTTTGAGTTTAAGATTACTAATCATTTATTTAATGACTTGTGATAAATTTGACCGAAGGGAACAGTAAAAAATCAAGCTTGGGAACTCCTTTTTAGGTATCAAGCTTTAACTTTTTTTTTCTCTCTTTTTTAATCTTTCTTTTACTGTTTAATCTGTTCTTCTTGCTTTATTTGTATTGTAACCTGTTTGTTTAGTGTAGGTTATGTTTTCTTGTATATTCTAAGCATGTTTGGCTGCTAGAATTAGGGTTTTCATTTTTGCTTGTTTGTTTTTGGGTTAGGGTTTAGGCGTGTCTGCGTACGCATACTTTTGTATGTGCACACAGGAAGTATGCGTATGAATACAACTGGTATGCGCACGCATTCTCATGCCCAGAAATCCTAATTTTGATTTTTCTGTTTCTTTTGCTTTGTTTTACCTAATATGCCTCTATTTTAACCTTCTTATATGCTTTTGAGTTGCCTTTTCTTTGTTCACATGTTTGTTTGTTATTGTATGCTAGATTAGGGTTTATCTTCTTGTTTTTTCAATCTTAATACCATGTCATTCATTCACATGCCCATGCATTAATGCCATAGATCTTTGAGTTCTTTGCAAGTTAAGTAAAGGTAGGTCATGCATTGAACATGCATATTATGTGATGAATTTGCTTGTATGATGTTTGGTTTTGAGTTTGGATGTTTACATGATCTTGTGATTGCCATGTTTAAGTTGCTACCTTGCTTTAGATATATGATAGGGTTTTCATATGCTAGATGAGTGTTAAGGTTTGTATATATGTGTGGTTTGGCTCTTTATTACTTTATCGATAGATATGATATGTTGTTTTGGGATGATGATGCCATGTTGTATGTTAGATGCATGCTAGTGTGTGTGTGAGTTTAGAATACAAGTATTGAAATTGTTTTTAATAAAGTTAAGATATAAGACACAATGATGGGAGGCAAACTTAGAGTTGAGCGGTCTTGGATGCTTAACACCTTCCCAAGAATGTACCTAAACTCTAAACTCATATCCTTGGTAGTAAGGGTAATGGTCATTCCTTGAAAAGAACACTATATATATGGTTTCTAAATCATTGCAAAAACTAGGTGGCAACTCCAAAAAATCGCTTGCACCCATAGGGGTACTTCAAGTTTTGTAATGCTACAATTTGGTCCGGGTTCACCTCAACGCCTCGATGTGTAACCAAGTATCCTATAAATTTTCCCAAGCTAACTCCAAAGGCACATTTAGAGGCATTCAACTTCAATCGATGTTTCTGGAGAGTCTCGAAAGTTTCAAGGAGATCGGAAAGGTGATCCTCAACGACCTTACTCCTTACCACCATATCATCTATATAGGCCTCCATATTTCTCCCCAGTTGTTTCTTGAACATTTTAGTAACCATCCTTTGATATGTTGACCATGCTTTTTTTAACCTGAACGGCATGACCTTGCAATGAAAATTTCCCGTAAGGCTAATAAAATAAGTATTCTCTTGGCCCTTAGGAGCTAAAGCTATCTGATAATATCCTTGGAAGGCATCAAGGAAGCTCATTCTTGGGTGTCCAAAAGTTGCATCAATAAGTTGGTCAATCTTTGGTACTAGGAAGGGGTCCTTTAGACAAGCTTTATTTAGGTCTGTGAAGTCAACGCATACTCGCCATTTTCCATTCTTCTTTCTCACTATTACCGTGTTGTCTAGCCACTCTGGATAGTAAACCTCTTTGATAGCCCTAGCTTCCTTAAGCTTATCCACTTCTTCTTTTGCTACTTCTATGTGGACGTCCGAAGGCCTGTGTGGTTTTTGCTTCTTTGGAAGACATTTGGGGTCAACATTAAGTCGATGGCATATGAATTCTGGATCTACCCCAGGTGCATCATACAGGCTCCACGCAAACACATCCAAATTGTTTATCAGAAATAGTATCAGCTCTACTTTTTCCAAGATTAAGAGGCTTTCCCCTTCTTGGAAATATTTGTCTCTGAGGTCTATGGGTATCTTTTCGAGTCGTTCACATATGTACTTTGGTGGAGACTATAACTGCTATAACAAATCAACTGGTTTGACTTCTTCCACTTACTTGCGCCCAATAGCGGCTACTTGGCATCTCCGAGCCTTACTTTGATCTCCGCGGAGTTCAACAATGCCCTGTTCGGTTGGGAATTTGACTTTCTAGTGTAAGGAAGAGGGCACTGCACCCATGGAATGAATCCATGGGCGTCCAAGGATAGCTATGTAAAGGGAATAAGAATGAACCACTATAAAATCTACTAGTTTTTTCCTTCCTCCAACCTCTACAGTAGTCTCACTTGACTAGCTGGCGTGACTATAGTTCCATCAAAGGCTACCAAAGGAGTATCATACTGGGTTAAGTCACCAGGATGAGGCCTAAACCCTCATACAAATTAGGGTACATTACTTCAACCCCATTTCCTTGATCTATCATAACTCTCCTCACATCAAAGCCCCAAATTTGCGGTGTCACCATCAGCACATCATCATAGGATTGAATAGTACCTTCCTTGTAGGGGAGGGTGAATCTATTTCCGAATCTGAAATTAGGGCCACAACCATGACCCAGAATGTCGCTTGTCCTATTTTAACTGATTGCTTGACCGCATGTATCACCCCTATGAGCACCTAAGAGGGAGCCGAGGTCCGTGAAGTGCTTGCCCCTTAATTTCTTGAGGCCGAGGATCTTCCCATACTATAAACTCCTTTAAATACCTTGGCTTCTCTAGGTGGCTCATATGATCTTTCAGAGTCCAGCATTCTTCAATCTTGTGCCCTCTGTCCCGATGATATAAACATAAAAGACTTTGGTTCCTTCTTGATACATCTCCACTCATCTTATTCGGCCAACGAAAGTAAGGCTCATTTTTTTTATCTTCTCTACAATATGATAGACTGGCTCCTTGTAAAATGAACCCACTATCTCGGAGCTTGGTTTATGAACTTGGGGGAAAAAGTCTCGTCTTGGTTAGGGAGCATGATCTACTTTAACCTCTTTCTTCTCCCTAGCATTTACCTTGGCTTTAGCCTTGTCATGCAACTAATTGTCTTCTAACTTTTTATACTCCTCTACCCACTCCATTAATTTATTCATATCCGTGACCGGTTTCAGAGCTAACGAAGCCCTTAGATCAGAATCGATGGGAAACCCCACTTTGAATGCATTGGTTGCAATCCCCCCATTAGCTCTTCCAATCTCATTATATAACTCCCCGATGAACGATTAGAGTAGGCCCCGAGAGTTTCTCCCTCCTTCATAGACATGGTGAGGAGAGAATCAAACGACTTCGGGGTTCTACTACATGTTACAAATCGTGCCTTAAGCGCTTTGATTAATTCATCATACCTTCTAATGGATCCTTTTTCCAACCATTCATATCATCTCATTGTAATGGGACCTAAGCTAGAGGCGAATATCTTACACATCAGAGCTTCATTTTTAGAGTAGATTGCCATGCTTTGATTATAATGGTTGACGTGTTACATAGGGCTTGTCTTACTATTATATATCGTGAAGGTCAACCTAATGGATCCTTTTTCCAACCATTCATATCATCTCATTGCAATGGGACCTAAGCTAAAGGGGAATATCTTACACATCAAAGCTTCATTTTTAGAGTAGATTGTCATGCTTTGATTGTAATGGTTGACGTGTTACATAGGGTCTATCTTACTACACATCATAGCTTCATTTTTAGAGTAGATTGCCATGCTTTGATTGTAATGGTTGACGTGTTACATAGGGTCTGTCTTACTATTATATATCGTGAAGGTCAACCTAGTGAATCTGTGCGGCAAATCTGTCTTTTCAATTTCTTCTGAAAATGGGGATTGAGATATATGCTGCAAGGCTTTACTCATGGCATCGATACCGGAGGCTCGAGGTGTAACAAGGTCTCTGAGATTGTGAAACGTTAAACGTTGAGGGATTTGCCCCTTCGACTTCTCCCTATTTGTTATTCCCTTTTAATATTCCTTCACGTAAGGGGGGGAGGTAACTGTCCTCTTCCTATGGGGAGGAGATTGTCTCCTATCCCTGTAAGGAGGGGATTGCCTTCTATCCTCGTGATGCAGAGATGGGCCCCTATTCCTATGAGGAGGGGATTGCCTTTTATCTCATTTCTTGAGCCGCTCTTTTAATTTGTGTTCATCCCCTAGGGAATGACTTTGCACGAGACTCGGACCCCTTTGATGAAGAAGCTCTTCATCATTCCTTCAAAGGTGCTCCTCGTTTTTCATAGCTTGCTGCTACAATACCAGCACTTGCTCCCTTAGCCTATCTATCTCCCTATCTCTGCTAGAGATGGACCTGCAATATTGGTAGTCGACCTTTCTTCCTACGGGTGGGGGGCAAGTTTCCAGTTGTTAATCTGTGAAGGTTGTCCTTGAGTCTCTTTATGAACTTCAAATTGTAAGTGCCTATCTTCATGAACGGACTCTTCAGAAATATTCGGACAAGAAAGTCAGGCGGGTCCACTTCAGGATCGATTCGCCATGCCTTTCTCAAAAACCAACTCTTGAGCCTCTTGCTTGGTGGAGATTCCCACAGACGGCACCAATTATGGGGGTCAAAAGCCACCCTAGATACGTATACGCAAACTATCTAAGGGATGGTGTTGGAATGCCAATCACAATTTATTTATCTAAAACATGTAAGGGAAAAAACTCCAAAGTGGGAAACTCAAAAAATTGATTTTTTACTAACATAACTTGTGTTCCAATTGAAACTTGCATAATACAATTGAGAAAATTGTCTTTCCCATGGTATTCCACTATTACAGATTGGAGTTTCTTTCGATTTCTCTATTTCTGTCTATTCTCCTTTTCTCCGATCATCCCTCTTCTATTTGTCAATTCCTTTCCTTATATAGGCACATTTTTTGCCCTTATCCTCCTATTTGCCTTGTCTCATTTGAATTCTTAGGGATATTTTTCATCTTCTTTATTAGGTTCCCCCCTTCCTTATCTTAGAATATGACTTTTGTGGGTATTTCTACTGTTCAGGTTGTCTTATATACATTCAATGCGGCAGAGGTTATGTGGATGACCCCTCATTAATGCAGAGGTAAAGATCTCTACTATTCTTATATGTTTAGAGGGTTTCCCAGGGTTACATATGTCCATTGTGGGCACATTGTGGATTATCTATGTTCATTTCTTGAGATAAGACTTTGCTCAATGTAGTTTTTTGTCAACTTCGTGGGGAACGATTCGCAAGGATTCCCTTCACCTCCTAGATGTTCGGGCCGATCTTATTCCAATTCCACTTCATAGGGTCTTCTAAGCTATTGGGCCTTACCTTAATCGGATGAGTCTAGTCCATTCCACTCCACGGGGTCTGGTAGGTATTTGGGCTTTAGGTCTAGGTGAAAACTCTTCCACTCCCCACACCTTTTATTATTAATTTATTTTTTACTATTTTTTATTATTAAAATGCTAAACTATTATAGAAAAGTATTTTGAAAAATATACGTGATAAAGTAATAACATTATGAAGGAAAATTATTGAATATTTTGAAAGTACCATAAATGTATACTCCCTCTCTCACATGAATTATGGGTCCTACCATAAATTTAATTAGTGAGACCCACAATTATGTGAGAGGAAGAGTACACATTTATAGTACTTCAGGAGTACCCAATAATTATCCCATCATGAAACTAAACAATATCACTCATAAATTAAATCATACTATACGGTTATCGGAATAGTTACAATTAGTCCCTAAAATATATGATTTTTTAATTTTTAGTCCCTAAAATATCACGTATAATATCATGGGTCCTTTTTGTGTTAATCTGATTGTTACAATTAGTATTTTATTTTTTTACATAAAAATTAAATAACGTGGGATTGTTATTGTGTAATTCTCTTACTTTTGATTTATTTAATTAGCAACTGGACTTTAAGACATTCTACCCTCTCTCCATATGTGTTAAAAATACTTAGTGTTCTCAAAAAAAAAAAAAAATAGCAACCATAAATCTACTTCATTTATGAGTTATGAGTTCTAGCCTTCTAGGGGATTAGAATTGTAATTTCATACTAATTTTTCATATCAATGTTAATTAAAAAAAAAAAAAAAAAACACATAGTACACATATACAATTACTAATAGTCTAATATCAACATTTATTTTTATTATTTATTTTTTTTAAATGCCATCTCTATCGATTTATTATTTATTCCCACATGCCTCTCTCATGAGTTTCTTGTTAGTTTTTAGGGTAAATTACACTAACCTATATGAGGTTTGAGGTAATATCAAGCACATCTAAACATTTTATGAGAGATGCTACGCCTACAATATTTTTACAACAAATCACAGATGGCTAATTATTATTTGTTTAAATTTCAAACTAACGCTAAGATTACTTTTTGCCCCAACAATAACAACTAATAACAACTTGTCATTTAAGCTCTGCTTGGGAGAAGGGAATGGAAAAGAATAAAAAGAATAATTTTATAATATTCTTCCCTTCTCTTGTTTGGGAGTTTTAATGGGGGAAATGGAGAGTTAATTCCCCTTATTTGGGAGTTTAAGTGAGAGGGAATGGAATGGGTAGGAGGGAACACTTATTCCTCTCTATTCCCTTAAAACCTCAAATTTTCATTCTCCTAAGAGTTTAAGTGAGAGGGAATGAAATGGGTAAGAGAGAACACTTATTCCTCTCAATTCTCTTAAAACCTCAAATTTTCATTCTCCCCGAAATTGGGAGGAATAGGAGAGAATGAAATTAGATTTAATGATTTTTTTATTAAAACTCTCAAAATACCCCTATATATTCAACCATTTATTTTAAAATAGAGGTCTAATAGTAATATTGTCATAAAATGATTCCATTCTATACACTCCATGTTGCTCCCAAATAGGATTACTTACATTCCATTCATTTTCATTCATTTATTTTAAAACATTCAATTAAGGTTACTTAATTCCATTCCATTTTATTCCATTCATTTCTCTTACTTAAATTCATTCCATTCCATTCTCTTATGAACTCCCAAGCAGAGCTTTAAGATTTATTGTAAAAATATTGTAGATATAATCACTTCTCTTTATAAAATGACCAATTTGGTCCTTAAATACTAACACCGTGTAATGCCGTTTGTTGACTCTCATGACTTATCCAACAATTTTCTAGTTCATCTTGTTCTCTATTTCTTCATTTTCTCTCTTCTTTGCCCAGACCATAAACACCACCTCATTCACTCACTCTCAAGCTCAAACCAGTATCAAAGGATATACATGACCATGTATTTAAGAAACATACAGAAAAATGAAATCAAATCTGTATTCATTTTCCAAAACCAAACCTAGTCTCATTGGGGGGAAAAAATTTACAGAGCATTCAAAAATAATAACAAAAAATCTACTATTTTGTTCCGATAAATTTCTTTAACTCTTTCTCTCTATCATTTTCGCAACGAAGCTCCTTCAATCCCAATAAGCCGCAAACTTCTTTTCCCCAGAAAGACCCAAAAAACTGAAAACAAAAGGCACCCTTTGTATCTATTTTGCTAGAACTAAGATCGAAAATGCTGACTTTATTTTTATTTTATTTTTTTTTTCCAGAAGGAAATATAGATCAATTCAACCAACCAACCATCCAACATCACTCCTCAAACAGACCCAAATCAAAAAAATTTCAAAATAAAAACCCATACCCACAATGGCAAGAATCGTGAGACCCACAATCGCCGTCCACCACGGCACCACCCATCACTACCTATCCATCCTCTTCAATCCCAAACAATTTCAACCATCCAACATCACATGATTTACTGTTCAAACCCAAATCAAATCTTAAAAATAAAAACTCATACCGATGACGGCAAGCTCCAAATTGTGACCTTGCCACTGCCGCCCACCACCTGTCTCAACCCAGCAACCACCGCCACCATCCTCGTAGATCCCGACCTAATTGCCGTCCACCATCCTCATATGGCGTGAGATTTGTGGGTGAATCGGCTCTGAAATAGTTCCGGTGGCAGAGTTGTTGGTCATTTACTTGAGTATGAAACCCTTGTGGCTTGGGCTTGAGAGAGGGAGAAATTTTCTGGCGTGAAGAGAGAAATTTTCTGGCTTTGGCGTGAAGAGAGGAATTTTCTTTTTTTTCTTTTTTTTTTGGGAGAAGAGAGGAATTTTCTGGTGTGAAGATTGAAGAGAAAAGCAAAGAAAAGGAAAACTAAAAACTAAATTTAATAAACGGTGCACAAACGGCGTTAATGTTTAAGGACGAAATTGGTCATTTTCTAAAATCTTTAGATGTGTTTGGTATTACCCCAAATCTCAAGATAAATTAGTGTAATTTACCCTAATTTTTAACAGTAAATTAACAAATGTATTGATTTGGTTGTTGTCCAAAGTTTAGAGAGTGCTAAAATAAAAGTTTAAGGGTATCTTGTTTTGGCATTTTTTCTAAATTATGATGACTGCGGAATCTAGGATACCCGCAAAAGAGCAGCTCAAGCATTAAAGAGGTTGGGCTTTGCTCGTTCTCACTACCTGGACCTGAAGGGATATTCAAAAGGAATTTGGCTGCTATGAAACTTGAATAATATATCTATAGAAGAGAAAATCTAAGACCATAACATTTTGTAACATTTTGTACCATAACTTTGTCACAACTCTGATGTAGCATGCATAAACATTTTAAACTACTATTATATTTTACAAGCCTTTCCTTTGTTATATATGTGTCGAAATCTACCCAGCTGGCTCTACTAGTGGTGGGAAGAAGGCATTTAGAGGGATGTGAAAGTGTTTGATTGTTATAGAGAAGGCTGGAGATATGGGCTTCGATTAAATTTTGTAGGAATAGTATATAAAAGATTGAGTGATGAGTCAGATGAACTCAGAACTCAGTGTTGTGGGTCGAGCTTACCTGACAAGCTCTAGTGGGCTTGCTGTCCAAGCCCAAGATTTGAAGGCTCCTATGTATTTCAACTTGGAAATAGGAGAACGTGACTTATTGCTTCTCTAGAGTCTGTGTGCCGAGGAGTCAGAGAAGTAATTAAAAAGGTTTTTGTGTTTCAAATACTACTCAATCGAATCGAAGATGGAGGAGAGGTCGAAGTGGAGGTGGAGCCTGAGGTCGAGCAGGTTCACTTTTAGGTATAAATACGTCCTGCAATCCTATCCTAATGATGATGATGGTTCTGTTTCCGAAGGAGGAGTACGCATTGTGGACTTCCGTGAGGAGAACATGGCTGGCTTGACCACACATGAAGTAATCACCAACATGTTTGCTTGCGCTTGCATCAACGGTTGCGACTGCGGGTTGTATGGTTTTTGTCTTATGGAATCCGGCGACTAGAGAAGGTAAGACTGTTGCCTATCCCCAACGTCCTGATTGTCCTGCCCATCTTGTTCCATTAAAATCATTTCCTATTTTGCATTTGGTTATGATCAAAAATCTTGTGGTTAGAATTGTCGAATATAAAAAGAGGTACAACTCTTTTTATGTTTACTCCGCTGATTCCTGGACCCACATATTTGGCACCCCTATTCATCATTCAAACATTAGGGTGCATTCTTGTTTTCATGAAATATCCTTTGATGGAGTTCATTGGATCGGTTTTCTCAACAGCGAACTCGGGGAGAGTTATGATCATCACATAATTATATCCTTTGAAATGAGCCATGAGGTTTTTCAAATAATAAGGTTTCCAGATAAGTTTCTTCCAAATAAAGTTCTTGCCGTATTCAATGATTGCCTTGCTTTTCTTGTTTATGGTATCACAGAATACATCGAGATATGGGAGATGCGTGAATATGAGATTGGGGATTCTTGGACCAAACAACTTGTTGTGAATACCCAATTACCAATTGGATGGCCACTACGATTTCTTGTGAATGGAGAGTACCTTATGATTGATAAAAATGAGGCATTGGTCTTGTATAACATTGCTTCTCAAGAAATTAAGATTCTTCAACGCACAGGGTATCCAAACTCATTCACCCCAGTACAAGCTATCATTTACGTGGAGAGTAGTTTCATTCACGAGTTGAAATGTGTTTTAGAGTTATTGTGCCTCAGCTCCTGGTTATTTGTATCTTTTTCTCAAAAGTTATGTGATTTAGAGAAGATGATATTGCATCTCATATGGATGTTGTGTTTGTTAATTTATGTAGAGTGGGAGCTAGTTAAAGGTTTGACTTTAAGCAGGATTTTCTGCAATAACATCTAAGCTATTGCTAGGTTTGTTGCCTATTTGTTCTAGGGAGATTTACAAAGACTTTGTCACTTGAGGGTCCGTATCACTGTGTGATGTGACAAATTAAAGTTTCATATATTTTGATGGAAACCACAGTTATTGGAGGTAGATAACTCTATAGCTAGTTTTTGTGAAATTGTTCATGTTGTTGAGCTTTTTACTTACAAATTTAGATGGATAGCTTTTCATGTTATGTTATTCATCATGATGTGCTTCTTTCAGCCAAGCCACAGGTTTGTGTTCTGTTCAACCTTGTTTCCATGTGTTGTTGTTATATTAAAATTAAAATAAATTAATGGGGTCGGGGAGAATTCCCCTAATGATTTGTGTGGTTAGTTCACTGTAGCAAGAGCATTCTATGACTGTCATGACATAATTTGTTTCTTCTTCTCAATCCCCTTAACATGAGAGGCATTGAAACATTATTACAGGCATGATGTTCCTTATTATCCTTGTCCAATGCACGCCCAAAACTCCAAATAAGAAATAACCCACCGCTTTCCCTCCTTTCCATTCTTTTCTTTCTCCTAGGAATCATATTCCAAACACAAACAAACTTTTAGACGACGTCATATTCTGGAATTTATATTTTATATTGGTCATCCTACTCTTAGTGTGACCAAGTCAATTTCCCGATGCTTTGAGTCTGACCTCTGTAAGTTCAACAACCATTCCTAAAGCTTTTTTGCAAGGTTCGTAAAATGTTTCTCTGGCCTTTTTTTCATATACGAGTACTATATTTGATTTTTGTGATGCTTATTTTTTTAGATTTCCAATATATGATATGTGCTCTCCGTTTTGCCAATGTTATTCATCGACATGAAACTCCCTGGTGATTTTCTGTTAGATCCTAATATTATATGAGTACTATATTTGTTTTTGTGATGCTTAATTTTTTAGATTTCCCATAAATGATATATGCTATCCGTTTTGCCAGTGTTATTCATCGATATGAAATTCCCTGGTGATTTTCTGTTAGATCCTAATCTTATCTTTTTCCATACACTAGTCTGATTGCACTTGCTGTTTTCTTCTTCTTCTTCTTCTTTTATTTATTTATTTATTTTTATTAAATAATCTGCAGTGTCATTAAGCAAGAAAGGAAGAACAAGTGGCGGTAATCCACCTTACAAACAAAGTCGATGAAGATTACCATTATTGGAAAAAAGGACTGGCCAGAATTTAAAGCAAATCTAGCAACCACATGAGCTGCAGAATTGCATTGTCTCATAACCCAACAAAACTTAACAGAAGGAAAACCTACAGAAAGACAATGAATATTGCTGATAATGGTACTAATAGACCAATCTAGGGGAGGAGTGGATGATGATAACACATCAAAACAAGCCTTAGCTTCTCCTTCAAAAATCAATTGCTGTCAATGCTCACAACTTGCCCGCTCAACTGCCCATTGAAGGGCTGCTACTTCAGCTTGGAGGGGAGAACATAAGGGGCGGCATCTTCCCCAAGCTCTGATTACATGGCCCATGTGGTTCCTGGTAATGACCCCAAGAACTGAATTAGTACTTGATACTAGATACTACTAAGCCGCGTCAACATTGATCTTTACCCAGCCTAAAGTTAGAGGAGACCAAGTTGGTGCACAGGTAGAGGGATTGAGAAGGTTACCACCTAGCAGCTTGGAGCACTCTTAAGAATTTGACTTGCACCGAATGGACTGATTTAGGAATATCAATCTGAGCCTCTTGGCAATGATGTGGTTCCTCAAGCACCAGATTTCATTTAAAACGAGGGCCATATTGAGAGTAGGGGTGTCAATTCGGGTTAGCGTGTCGGGTTCGTGTCGTGTCAAGGTAGGGGTATTCGACTAAATGACTCAACCCTAACCCGACCCATTTAATAATCGTGTCATGATCCTTCAACCCTAACCCGACCTGTTAATAAGGCGGGTTGACCTGACCCAACCCATTTGACACGCTTAATAAACGAGTCGTGTTGGGTTAATACGAATGTAACACAACCCATTTCAACCTGCATAATATTAAATATAACATCCATCTAGAAATAATTTTTTTTACATCCCAAAAAGCAGTGCATACACTTCTAGTCTTCAACTCACATTCAAAATAATATAGTTCAACAAAAATATAACATTCATCTAGAAAATAAGTTCTTTACACTCCAAAAGAAGTGCATACACTTCAACACAAATTCAAAATAACTAAGTTTAACAAAAATAAAATAACATAGTTCAAAAAAAAATATAATATCCTTAAAACTCGTCAAATGCTAAATATCAATATTGAAAGAATTTGAGTAAACACTAAACAAGAGACTAATCCTGACTATGACCACGATTATCATCCATAGATTCTTTGTTGATGTCCAAATTCATAACATCTTTCACAAGCTCATCCAATTTTATTTGTACAAGTTCTATGCCAAAAAAGAAAAAAAGAAAAAAAAAGTATTAGTAGTTTTAGGGTCTGTAAAGTTTCAATTTCCAATTATATCCCTTATAAATTTTTGTAATTACTCACTTTTATTTTTAAATTTAAAATATATGTTGGATATAAAAGGTATTTGACAAATCTAAATAAAATAAATATTTATTTGTTAAATGAGTTAGTCGGGTTGTGTTAAGTGGGTTATTTCGGATTAACACAAATAAATTGGCGTGTCAAACGTGTCTATTGCGGGTTATGCGAGTTGACCCGCTTATGACACGTTTCTTATCGTGTCGCTTTCGAGTCGACCCGTTTATGACCCAAACCCATTAAGGTCCAACCCTAACCCGAAAAAACCCGTGTCGGGTTCGTGGTCGTGTTCGCGGGTTGGGTCAAACATTGACACCCCTAATTGAGAGTGATCAGCCAATGGTCATGAGCAGAGAAGGTTGAGCTTGGAGGCTCCAGGATCAGATTGCACTTGCTGTTTGTTGTCTACTATGATTATCCCCATTTGTCCTATATATGCCTTTGGCATGAGCCAGAATTAATTAGGATCACAGTATAAAAAGAAGAATTATATATTTTTTAATCATAAATTATACAAGTACTACTCGACAACATAGGTTAGGAAGCTATAGTTGACATAAATTCCTGGCTTAACTCACTCACAAATTCTATTACTTTTTAAACACCCATTATGAAACTTAGTCTTAGAAAAAAAAAAAAAAAAAAAAAAAAAAGCCCTTTTTGACACCAGTTAAGACTCCAACAACAGATATATGAGATGTGATTACGTGAGACTTTTTAAACCACCATTATAAGATCTAAACTTGTTTGATTTTGTGAAAGTTGTTGTGTGATTGTGTGTGATAATTGAATGATGAATGGAAACATAAAAGAGAGCATACACAAAAGTTTACATGGTACGGTTTAATGGTTACATATTACATTAAGCACTTGTGTTACAATAAATTAAACCCAATGTAGGGATTATATACTAAAAAATATATGACTTTCTAGCCTAGTCATAGACAAACTTAAGGTTAAGAGCAAAACTTAGGTATAGTACTTAAGTATTGTTCCTTAGGTTCTTCTTTTAAGATTCTGCCATGTGGTTTTTTTCTCATAAATGGAAGTGTATTTTTTAAGTTAAGTAGCTACTTGGACAGAATCTTAAGAGAGAAACCTAAGGAATAATATTTAAGATACTATACATAAATTTTGTTCTGAGGTTAATATGTTTATTCTACAAGTACATGTGCCTACAATTAGTAGGTTACTTGGGCCATAATATATCTAACAGATTGCTTAATTTTGCATTGCACAAAAGCAATCTGCTTCAATTCCTCATTCAATAAATTTCCGAAGTTCTAGATTTGTAGTAATCACAATTAATTTTATAAATTGCCAAGTGATATGTTTTCAGCCAAATCTAAAATGTGATAATTGGAGCTATGGGGCATCTTTCTCTCCATTGCTACAAGGAGGTCCAAACTTGATATGAAGTAAACAGAACAGTCAACACATGGTAGGATAGGTATCATTGTTGCTTGTTGGATATAAATTTAGTTCTTCGGAATTTATAGAAGGTCAAAATTGGTTGGTAGCAATCACTTGGATCCTAAAAACCAAGCCTATAATTATTTGTACTCATCAATGGGAAGATGTAGATTTCAAGCAGTGGTTAGGCACATAATTGTTGCCAGCCTCATCACGTTGCACAAACTGTGTTGGAAAACTTGCAGAATAGTTAAGATTTAAACAATATTCATGATTGGAGGTCCAAATTTTATATTAAGAAACACAATTCAATTAAATAGAACAAACATCCGCCAAGCAGGACCCTCTGGTTTAAAAACACGTACTTGTAATAACTGGCACCTGAGCCATCTTGGGACAGTTTTCTCACCGTTTGCCTCTGGCACAACTCTCTTAACATAGGACAATTAGAATTTCTGATACCAAGGACAGTTGGACAGCCCTTACTAGTGAGGATGGCAAGGATAACAAGATTAGTGACGTAATTAGCCTTTTGAGCTCTCTGGAGCAAGGAAGAAAGATGCAAAATTCTGAAGAGGACCAATTTCCAAATCTCAGAGAGGTAGTTTTCTCATCTAATGATGTAAACTAAATTTTTTTTAGGCGGATATGGAATATGGAAAAGACCCTTGCCATTGTGGGCAATAGTAAAAGATTCTAGAAATAGTAGAATTGATGAAGAAATATTTTAGTAACATAGGATGTGACCAAAAATGCTTCTCTAATTAATCTGAAAATAATGACAAATCGGTTGGAATGAGATGAGCTTACCTCCTTCGATTGCATGAACCATCCGGCATGGATTTCTTTTTAGTGGTATTCCAAGACTTGCAAGCCAACATATATAGTTTTCACTTTTCATTAGAGTCAACAAAAGAGGCAAGAATTTCAAGCAGCCCCACCTCCACCAGAAAAGACTCCCTTATAGTCGATATCTTCATGATTATATACTCCAACAGGAGGACGTCATTAAAAGGCCATTCCACCCACATTTTGATGTGTTTGTCACATATGGAGTTTGGCATTTACATAATAAAATGGATTAAGGTTTGATTTAAATGAATGTGTATTAAACTTTGATCACTTTTAACTAGGGGCGTCAAATTCAACCTAACCCCTATTTGTCTACCCAAACCCACCCAATTTAATAATTCTAACTTTTTTTTTTTTTTTTTTTTTTTTTTTGGTTTCTCATAATGTATCTTGAAAGCTTTCAACCAAAAAACTAATCACTTTATTCGCGTCGGGTGGGCCCACGAAGGGGTACAGCACTAGCCTAGAAAATTCTTTTCAAAATGCGGGTAGCAGGATTTAAACCGGGGAGCACACCCAATCAAGTCCAATACAAACACCTTGAGACCGAGAGCCCAATCAACTTGGCCAACCTTGGGTTAATAATTCTAAAGTTTATACTTTACAGCAAGCTACTCCAATAATACAGATGGCTCAACAGATCAGATCCATCATGTCAGGATAAGATTGAAGTTTGAAACGCAACCCATGTCCATGTGGGTGCATTATAAAATGAATGTGCATGGTCAAAAGTTAACCCAAATAAAATATGGCCTTGTCTTGTATAGCTAGAAAATCTCTCTCACCCAATTTGAATTGTGGCCGCTCTATTTGACTATTGAATTATGGCCTTGTCATGTTTCTTACTTTCGGGGTTTGAAAGATCACACAACTTACAAGAAGTCACTAGCCATAAAGAGAAACAATAATGTACCATTGTCATCAACTACCTAAAGAATGAGGAAAACTGCAATAATGGCTCATAAGTTATAATTCAATAGCAGTGTGGAAAATTAACTCATAGCACATAATTCTATTGGCATCAGAACATACCAAGAAACATACCCTAACTTAAATTTTTTCTCTATCTTTTCTTTTCTTTTTCGTTTAATTTAAAAACCTATAAATGTTTACTTTTTTTTTTTTTTAATTTATTTATTAGAAGTCAATAACTTGTTAGGCACTTCTTTCATTTTCTTTTATTTTTGAAGGAAAACGACAGTAAAATGGTTAGGTTGTTCAAAAGTGTAGCTCCACGGTACCACTAATTGCGCTGTATTTGTTATTTACTTTCTAGGCATGCATTATGTAAAAGGGAATGTGAATTGTGTGAGATTTGTGGAGGCTAGCTATAACCCCATGGTTATTTATTCTTTACACATGGCATATATGTTGTCAACAAAAAAATTGATATGCACAGCGTGATGTCATCTATCCAAATAATTTGAAATTTTGATATGAGTAATTCTTAAATACTCTTGAAGATGAGAGAATGGTATTTCTCCTCTTACATTCATAGTGAGGTCTACTCATTAAATTTATGGTGAGATCTACTATGAATGTGAGAGGAGAGAATACCATTTCTTTATACTTTGAAAGTACCTAAAATTTTCCCTTTTGACACATGTCAAGTCATACAAGCTTCAAAGTTCAAGCTTAACAAATAGCAGAACTTCAGTAGAAGCTTTGTAATAATATAAATATACGTATATTTAAAAAAAATAAAAATAAAAATAAAAATAAAACTCTTTTAAAAGAAATAGCAAAATATTAATTTTATTTGTTTGAATCCGGTAAGAGATTAAAAAAAAATTCTTTCTCCTTTTTACTTGGAATTAAAGGGCCTGTTTGGTTAGAGAACTCAAATAACTATTTTCAATTTTCACTTTAAACATGTATTTTCACAAGTCTAGGGCCTAATAATTTAATTGACACATTTTCATACACAAAATGCTTGAGGTGTAAGGGGAAAAAGGTTTAAGCTGTGAAATTAGCACAATAAAAAATGAAAAATCTGAAAAGGTTTCGGGTTTTGAAAGAAAGAAAAATTAGGAAAGCTGGGAGAGAGAACTGAATTAAAATGCAGCCAAATCAAATGGCAACAATGAGCGAAAAAGATAAAGAAGCAATCAAATTGTTTATTGATGCCACTCTTTGGAATTTATAGTAAAATAGAAAACGTCCCGACCGTTTTCTATTTTACCAAAAACGACACCGTTTTAATAAGTGCATTTTGTCTTAGGCTACGTAGATTTTGGTTATCAATTTTTTTCATCTATTAATCTATTTTCTTGGGCTATGTAGATTTGATTATCAATTTCTTGCGGTCTCCTAACAATGTCGTTTCCCATCAATTTCTGCACCAAAAGGATCTTGCCGACAGTTGCATTCTTCTTAACTTCACTAGTGACTATTTTCTTATTTAGATTTGTATATTTCTCAATTTCTCTGCAAGTTTTTAGTTTTCCATCATTAAAAGATAAGTGAAGTTTATATTGCTTAATCTAGAAGATTAATTAATAAGAATAGTCCAAAAAATTTTAGAAGAGAGAGAGAGTGAGAGACTGAAGCTAATTAAAATGAGAAACATAAACCTATAAAAGAAAAAAGAATAAGAAACTCTTTGTAACGGTACAGGTTTGTGGGTTTCTCCTTTCGACAGTCATAAACTTATGTAGACACAGATTCTTGTACTTTGAATCGTTTTTTTTTCCCCACAGCATGCCAAGAAAGCATGACTCAGCTGGCAACGTACCAAATCTGTGTAATAGTCCAAATATATGGAACAAATAAACACGTACAAATTTAAATGACCAAATTCTTTTTAAAAATGCTATATTAACAACCGTTTGACAATAAATTTTAAGCGGTGATAAATTGTATTATTTGCTATTATATGTAAATAAGAAAGTAAATTTTAGTTATAAATTAAATTAAAATCAATAAAAACGTGTTATTTAAACTTTGTTATCAAAGTATTGTGACTTAGAGCAATTACATCGGTCTGTGCAATAAATTCCGTCTATTTTACACAAAAATCTATTTTTTCTATTTTACACTATCACTTTTACAAAACACCCACATCAATTTATCTATTATATAAACTTTTTTATTAAAATAATATTTTCTCTCACTTTTTTTATTATCTCCCACCTACCCCACCTAACCCTTCTTTTTTCTCTGAATAACCCCTTCTTCACACCATTCTTATCTCTATCTCTGCCTCTCTTTCTTCTCCTTCTTCTTCTTTTTTTTATTTAATTTTTATTTTATTTTTTGAGAATCTTTTTCTTTCCTCTTCTCCATCAACCCATTACAAGTACTCCATCAACATCGATCTCCGTCAACCCATCATCGATCTCCATCAACACCGATCCAACGATTTTGTTCCACTGGTTGATTTTTTTTGTTGATTTTGTGGTTGATTTTTTTTTTTTGTTGATTTTGTGGTTGATTTTTTATTTTTGTAGTTGATTTTTGATTTTGAGTCTGTGGGAGTGTGTGGTATCAGAGGAAGAAAGAACATGGGAGGGAGGGTTAGTTTTGCAGATGAAGAAGAGAGAGAAAAAAAAAAGGAGCGAATCAGAAATTAATAAAATATTAAATGCATATGCTATAGTAGTCATGCATATATGCATGGTTACTATAGTAATTATGCATTCATGCACAATTTTATACAATTTTACACCTATTAATGTAGGTGTTTTTTTGCTTAGAACGTATAAAATCAATTAGTTTTTTCATTTTGCACAATTTTGCATAGACTGATGTAATTGCTCTTACACTTCTATCTTTTTCCTCTCTTTTTTTAAGAATGACTAGATTTTAAGACTCTTACAACATCACCCTTTGAAATTAATACTACTCATTATGGTTTAAAAGGTTAAAAAGAGAAAAAGACAGCCCTTCTGTAATATAGGAGCACTTTAGCGTTAGTTTGTCAATTTAGTTATTTGGTCAAACTGTTTACCAGTTTTTAGTTTTTTTTTTTTTTTTTTTTTTTTTTTTTTTTTTTTTTCACAAGTCACATGGAGTAAATTGACTAACTAAAGGAAACAAAAGGAAACAACGGCTCAAAGGGCGGTGCTGAAATTGGGACCAACATCACCAACTATGATCTTTGCCATTCAAAAATTCAATGAGCCCCACACAAAAAATAAAATAAAATTGCTAGCGTGGCCATCTTTCCCTTCGTTCATTCACCCCCCGGGTATTTACGCCTAGCTATTGGGAACTGCCCTTTCTAAAAGATGGGGAAATAGGGCCCCACTAGTTTATGCTTTCTAATTAGGGCTCTCGTCACTTTGGGACCCACTTCACAGCCGTCTGATCTTGCCACGCCAGCTCGTATTCATCGTAAAATATAGTCAATTTCTTCATGATCACATACTCCAATCCAACAGGAAGACGTCATTAAAAGGCCATTACACCCACATTTTGACGTGTGTGTGTGTATGTTTTTTTTTTTTTTTTTTCCCACCATGTTTCTTCAAGACTTTCAATCAGAAACTAATCACTATTTATACTAGGTGAACCCACGAAGGGATAAAGCACTGGCTCAAGAAATTCTTTTTAAAGTGCAAGTAGCGGGACTCGAACTAGGGAGCACACCTAGTCGAGTCCAAGACAAGCATTTTGAAATCAAGAGCCCAACCAACTTGGCCAATCCCCTGGGTTCATTTGGACTTGTGTTTGTTACATCTGGAATTTGGAATTTACATAATTAAATGGATAAAGGTTTGATTTCAATGAATGCGTAATCAACTATTCCACCAGTATTTATCAATGGTGGATTATGGATGGTCGACTTCGAGCCTTTTAGAGTTAGAGTTTGTAGTTTAGTTTGTTGAAAATACGTATTTTCCCAAAAAAAATTAGCCAAATGGCACCAAAATCCCTTTTAGCAACCAACCAAAAAAGGGGGCAAAGCTACAAAAAGAGGACATAGAGAACTTTACAAACACATGATATAATTCACAAGACATTTAGGATGGGACAAAGAAGTTAGAGCATTAGCATTGGGGGTGTAAAACTCCCTAAGTTACCATTTTACACCCCACATGCCAATAACATGCTCCATCTGGGGTGGAAACTTGAAATTTTTTACAAACCCGCCACAGTGGGTTCTTATTTATAGAACCTACTGTAGCAAGTTGTAAGAAATTTTTAATCTATACTATTATTTAAAGGGTTTTCTCTGTTTGAATTCCTCAGTTTTAATTCCCAAAATATCATCATCATCTATACTACTATTTAAAGGGCTTTCCCTATTTGGATTTCTTAATTTTGATCCCTAAAATACCCTCATCATACCTAATTACAAGTTTTCAACTTACGAGGATAAATATGTAAATTAAAATTCCTACACTTTAAAATCTACAAACTCACGTATGTTTTGCAAGTTTTTATCTCATTTTCTATCTTTCATTCTTCTTTGATTGAAGATATTCAGTTTAACTCTACATCTTCCTTTCTTCTTGTTCTACTTTCGGATTTGGTTTCTAAACAATTTAAACAGGGTTCCAACAACTTTTCAAGTTCTATTTTTGCAAGTTCCTCTTTCTTTTCTTTTTTTCTTTTCTTTATCATTAACTTTCTTTGAGTTCTTACCTACCATGGCTGCCAAGTGTTCATAATTTGAGGAGTACTTACCTGTGAGTAAATGTGATTAGGGATGTGTTCATATTTTGAGAAGTACTTACCTGTGAGTGAATGTGATTAGGGATTCAAAGGTGTTTGACGTGGCTTATCACCCGCGGCTGACTTTGAAATTTCAAAAGGATTCTTTCTTTTTGTTTTGGCCTAGAATTAAACATAAACTCTTTTTTGGTTTATTTATTTATTATTTTTTTTAATTTACGCTTCTTCTTTTTTTATATAGTAGGAATTTATGCTGACAAACTAAAACTCACCTGTGCATAGCAGCTTGCGTGATGAGGAAAGCACTAATTTTTTGCCAAAGCATCAGTTTTACTAGTCCAGGTGGCAAAATTGAATTCGGCAAAATTACATTCCAAATTACAATCTTGCTACAATAAGTTTTTTTTTTTTTTAAACTAGTCGCTAACCCGTGCGATGCACGGGATAGTTAAACAAAATTTATATACATTCACTTTTATTGGTACAATAATTTGAAAATAATTCTAACTAATACACTTAAAAAGGTTAGTAATTTATAGTACTTACCCACCACTATTAGTATACGGACATCAAGTGCGGTCGTCGTAGCCCTTTGAAAGAACCTTCCCCAATTGGACCTTATCAAAAAAAAAAAAAAAAAAAAAAAACACCCAATTAACAAAATTGATCCAAAAGGGTCTAAAAAGCACACAAAATCAATTCAAAAAACAAAAATATGAGACAAAGTAATTACTTTCCACGCCAATGAAATCGTCTTTTGTATTGCTTTTCCAAACTGCAAAGACTTATCTCTCTAAGGCCTTCAATTAACAAAAACACAAACTTCTTTTGGAATACCGGAGTATTATGACCATCTATACACACATACACAAAAAACAAAATCAGCATAACTCACTATAACTCTATAGAAGCCTAAAAAATATAAAGAGAAATTAAAGGGGTTGAATTTGATATTTACGTTTGGAGAGAGAGAGAGTTTGCAGAAACTATGGCTTTATATTTCTTAACTTGAGAGAGGGGTAAGGTTGCTAGGGTTTTATTTCTTAACTTGAGAGAGGGGTAAGGTTGTTAGGGTTTTGAGGTGTTATAATGTTTTTATTTTTATTTTTTAAATATTGTGCTGACGTGGAAAATTATGGTATCAGGAGAGGCTTCGGTTTTATATATATATATATATATATATAGATGAATAATAAGTTCTTTTATATATATATATATATATATATATATATATATATATGCAACTTAAACCCAAATAAAATATAGCTTTGTCTTGTACGGCTAGAAAACCTATCTCATTTCCTAAAAAAGGAAGAAGGAAAACCTCTCTCATTTTGGCACACTTCATTTGACTATGAAATTGCTGATTGGAAAAGTACCATAAAGCCAAATAGTGCTTACATGTGATCACTTCTCTCTTTTGGGATTTTGGTGCATTGTCAAGATTTGGTATCACATTTACATTAAATGCAAGCATGACTTTCATGCGTGGATGTACAATAGTGCTCGCCAATCCTTCGGTTATTTTGCTATATATATATGGACTTGATATTCAGAAGTGGTGTTATTTTGCTCCATGTGAGCCAATTTTGTGGCAAAATGTAAGAATGAAAGATCTCTTTGAGGGGGGTTTTGTGGAGGGTTGTGCAGAGAAGAGAAAACTTCTCTTTGTATTAGGTGCAACCCCAAACTTGGTATTGAGTCTCAACTTTTGTTTTGAGAGAGAACTTTGTATTTATATGAGAGAATAATTTGGGAGTATTGGAGTTTGGGCATTGTGCGAGTGTTCTTATACCATATTTTGTATTCTTCATGTTTGTTAGTGAAAATTTGTTTTGTCATTGCTTGTGGTCGTAGGCTAAAAGTCGAATCACATAAATTTTTGGCGTTCTTTCTTGTGGGTGACTGTGTCTATTTTCCTGTCAAGTTTCTTCATTCATATCATATAGTATTTTCACAATCAATTTTGTGTGGGACTACTATCTAGAGGCATTTCCTATTACAATTTGGTAATAGAGCTTTCTCTATTTACAACACCACCAACTTTATTCCACCACTTTTTATCAATAGTGGATTATAGATGGTTAGCCTCAAGTCTTTTAGAATAAGAGTTTGTAGTTTAGTTCATTGAAAATATGTATTTTCAAAAAATTAGCCAAATGGCACCAAAATCTTTTAGCAACCAACCAAAAAAAGGGACAAAGCTACAAAAAGAATACATAGAGGACTTTTGATATAATTCATAAGACATTTAGGTTGGGACAAAGAAGTTGGAGCTTTGGTGGACAACATGTATCAACATGCACATCATCCCGACTCACGGTTGTGACTGCGTTGTAGCTGCATTGCTAGAATTAAGATTGACATCAACCATGTCTTCTTAATTTGTCAAAAAAATTGATAATGAAAATTGAGTTGGTTTTTTAGAAATACAAAAACAATAAGAAGCTTACATAGAGAGATTTTTTTTTGGCTGGAAAAGAAATGATCATATACTGTCATTGTGTTAATCAGATTATGATGACATAAATAAATGACTGGTTAGACATGAAACTCCTGATGGTCCATTAGAGTCATCGTTGACTGGCAAACAAAAGTTTTTAATCACGACTTTGGGATATTGCATTTGTTTCACAGTTTCTGAGCAACTTAACAGTACATTAAAAATGTTAGTTGCATAAGAACCCAGAAACATAGAGATTATAACAAATGAAACCCATCTCTAATTTCTCTTCCAATAGACGAAATTTAATCATTTGATTACTTGAATTACACATCATAAATAAAATATAAAAATGTGTGTGCGTGTGTAAGAGAGAGAAAGAGAGACCTATCACGGTGTTTTGAGTTAGTGAAATTGAATGAAAAATTGGCCCTCCAAAGTTTAAGAATAAAAAAGAGATTGAGAGATTTTAGAGGGTATTGGGATTTAGGTGCATAAATTTGAACTTTTTTTTTTTGTTTTGGGGGGGGTGGGGGGGGCTGAAACTCAAAAATGAAGCTTGGAATGATTACTTATTAGGTTTAGAAATTTAAAAGTTAATTTTGGTTAAGTTTAGGGCTGCTAGAAACAGGGACTAAGTTTGCAAGCTGCTAGAGGGATGACCTAAGCAATAGTGCCACCCATTAAAGGGACATGTATGTACAAAAGAAACAACTGATTTGAACATATCTGAGTCTTGTTGCAGGAAGTAGAGACCACCATGTTCTTTACCTAAACCAATCATGCTCCAATGAGCAAGGTTTTGGATAAAGCACAGGTTAGAAATGAAGACAATGCAACAAAATAAAGATTTTGTAAGATGACTAATGGAAATCAAGTTGAAACTAAAGCAGGTACACAAAGTACACTAGTCAAGATAAGAGTTTCACTGAGTTTTTAACTGTGCCTTTATGAGTTATTAATGTTGTTTCCCCACTAGCAATAGGTAAATGAACAACAGTATTGATGACAAAAATAATGGTGGTAAGATGAGTGATTGAATGGACTATATGATCAGTTGCCCGTGTCCAAGATCCAATCTTTAGATGCAGAAGCTTGTCTATCAACAATACTGGCTGAAAAAATGGAATATTTGGAATCCATGCTATGGGAGTAGAAGGGGAAATGATATTAACCATGAAATTGTTAATGAAATGGGAAGAGCTAGCACCACCAGATTGAAATTGAGCACTAGAATTCACCATAGAAGATTCATAAGCAGAAGAAATTTGAGATGCAGAATTGGTTCAATCGGTGATTGATTGAGACTTCGAAAGCTCGAGAAGTTGCTCACATCGAGCTTGTGTAACAGGGACATTGAAAAATAATAATAATAGTAAGGTCTAGATAATATATGAATTAATCATTTATTTTAGAAATTTTTTATTAAAATTTGAAAAAACTGTAAAAAAAAAAATAAAAAATAAAAAGTCAATTATTTTTTCATTTTTTACTAAAATATTTCTTAAATTTTTTTATTAATATATGCCGTTAGTTAAACCCTAATAGTAATAATTAATATTTCGTAAAAACAAAGTATAACAGAACAATTTCTCTATCAAAAAAAAAACAGAACAATTTCATTACAAATTCAGAGTTTACTTTCAAGCAACAACATGCACTCAAAAAAAATAAATAAGGACTCCGTGAAAGTCTGTTCCGAAAGACAAGACCGGAACAAAAATTTGACAAATGTGCAAGACAGAACAAGTCCACCTGCAGACATAGCATTAAAGCAGAAACTAAAGCAGCTGGCCCAATCACAAATTATTTTGCTGCTGAAAGCCCAATAACAAGCCCATGAAAACTATCCATTTTTCAAATCTACTAATATTTTAGCGGCCTCCTCTAGTGCAACGGCCTCCTCATACCACTCTTGTAAACGACGTTCCTTGTCTTCCCTAGTAGTATTGGGATCACGCAACAAATTTCTCACCGCTTGGACACTGTAAAGGCGTATGATTGTCCGAAACCTCTCTGTATCTTGAGGTTTAAAAAAATCTGCGAAAGGACAATCAGCTCTGCATCCTTTTTTCCTGATTCTGCATGCACCACACGCCATAATGTCTGTTCTGTTTCAGAAAGACAGGAAGATGAATACAAAGTCATTAGTGTCAAGATCCTAATCAAAATTGAGCTTTTCAAAAAATTTCTTAAGTCCTACATTGAATAATGATGAGAAAAACAAGGTTAATATAACATAATTGAGCTAACCTGTCTTCTGCAAATCAAAATTAAAATAAAAAACAGAGAGAAGGGAAGAATGTGCAATCAAAAATAGAGAAGGGAAGAAATATAAAAAAAATGTAAAATTTTTCAATCTTTGGTGGTGGGTTGTTGTGTCAGGTTGCTCTGAATAGCAGAGAGAACGCCAAGAGGATTGGGAGGGATTGGAAGCACCACCAGAGAGATACCAAGGTACACAAGTGATTACCAAGGAGTGGAAGAAAAAAATCTGAAAAAATGTAAATTATTTCTATCTTTAACAAGACCAGCTATTGTGGTCAAGTGAGCAACACTATCTTCTTCAAATCAACATTCAAATAAAAAACAGAGAGAAGGGAAGAATATGCAATCAAAAACAGAAAAGGGAAGAAATATAATGAATCAAGAGCGACACTATCTTCAGCAAATCGAAATTCAAATTAAAAACAGAAATTAACCATGGCAAGCTAGCGAAGAAAATCATATCAAAATCATTAAAATAAAAAACAGAATCCACGGCAACAAAATTGGATCAGGTTACTTGGAGGGAGGAAGAAAACCATGGCAGACATCCCTTGATAGGGCGAAAGAAAACCATGGGAGGAAGGACTTGGACATTATTGGACACTGGGAGGAAGAAAGTGGCAGACATGGCTTGATAGCTTGGGGGAAGAAAGCCATGGCAGACATCCCTTGATAGGGAGAAAGAAAACCATGGGAGGAAGGACTTGGACATCATTGGACACTGGGAGGAAGAAAGTGGCAGACATGGCTTGATAGCTTGGAGGAAGAAAACCATGGCAGACATAGGTTGGAGGAAGAAAACCATGGAGGACTTTGCTTGGTAGCTTGGAGTACTTGGGCACCATTGGACATCAACTTGGATCAGGTTACGCTTAAACCACACCATAGAACTTGGACACCATGGCTTGAGAAAATTGGAGGACTTGGACACCAACTTGGATCAGGTTACGCTTACACCATTTGGACGCCATGACTTACACCATGGCTTGGGAAAATTGAAAGACTAGGAAACCATGGCTTGAGAAAATTGGAGGACTTTGGAAGGAGCAACTTTGGAGGGTTGCTTGAGAAAATTGGAGGAATCGAAGACAACCTAACAAAATATCACAAACAACTAAGAAAATAGGGGTAATTCAATTTGTAAATGAAATCCCACATCGGCTAATGATGATAAAAACAAGATTAATATAACGTTGGAGAAGACAGAGTAATAACACACGGAATAATACAAACTCACCGGAGGCTTTATTTGCAGACAAGTGAAGGAAGGAGAGGAAGGAGGAGCTTGTGACTGAGGAAGGAAGGAGCTTGTGACTGCCAAGAGGATGGAGAAAAAATAACTACAAATAACTACATGAAAAAACATGAGAGAACCTAGAACCAGAGAATCCACTATAAATACTACACTACATGAAAACAAAGAGTGGGACCTAGAAAATCAAACACTAGCATGTGGATACTAACCCTTTCCTGGAAACACTAGTAGAAAAGTACCTCAGACACTACATGAAAACAAAGAGTGGGACCTAGAAAATCAAACACTAGCATGTTATTTAAACTACATGAAAACAAAGAGTGGGGACCTAGAAAATCAAACACTAGCAAAGGAGTTTATTTTCTAGTTGACCCATTTAGCTTATAAAGGTATTAGCTTTTGTTATTACTATTGCTCAAATTTTTGTTGTAATTATATATTTATTACTATATTTATAGTTATAATTTTATTTTTAATTTTAGATATATAAGAATTGATAACATGTTATTCAAGTCAAGTATGACCTATTAATCAAACTGGTTATTAAACGAGTCATTTGTATTGACCTTTTATATAACTTGTGAATTAAACGGGTTAAACGTGTCATGTCGAGTCAACCTCTTTAATAATCAGTTTGTGTTAGAATTGAGGTTCTTGACACATTTACTAAACAAGTCAGATTCCGGGTGAACTCATATAGCCAAATACTCAAGGCTCAACATGATACGAACCCGACCTGCGAACATGAATTGCGACCCCTAATAGTTCCCATGGGAGAAGAGCAAAAATCTCACATACTTTCACATTCAGTGTAATATCCAAAAGAGTGTGAAGAGTATAGGAGAATAAATAGGAGAAAACTTATTGAAAAAGAGTGAAGAGTTTGGAAGAAAATTAGGAGAAAACTAAGATGTGAATCGTTAGTTAGTGTCACTTTTCTCATTAGTTAATGTGATATACATTTAAAAGTTGTTTAAATTTCGCAAGGTATTTTTTTTTTAGTCAACTATTCTAATTTTATAATTTTTATTCATTTATTTGTATCTTAAATAATTATCAAATTAATTATGATATCATTACAGTTTGACTTCAAAAATCTTGAACCTCTCATTTTTCCATTCCATTGAACAATTTCGTTTTTAAAACCATGCTCAACAAGGTTTTTTTTTTTTTTTTTTTTTTTTGGTTGTTATAAGCCTAATGATAGATTGAATTTTAGATCTCTAAATTTGTGACACGTCTTTTAAGTCAATTGAAACCATCACTACTCTAAATGAATTTATTTATAACAATGTCAAACACTTTTATTGTTGAAGTCTATGTCTAACTCTTATCTTGCGGTCATCATTAGAGGGATGAGTAACCACTATCCCAAAGCCTTTGGTAAAAATTGTAAAAGCTATTATAACCGGAACCTCACAATTATTATTATTATTATTTTTTTTTTAACTTCCTATCATGCCAGTGAAGGGCATAAGGTATTTTATGAGCTCATCATGAATTTTTTTGGCACAACATATGTCTCTTATTCTCTCCAATAGTCAATTTTAAGATAGAACTTAACTAAAAGAAACCTTTTGATGCATCTAATGTATACATTCTCTTCCTCACCACGTGTGTATCTCATATAGCTTTGGAATCAAGTACATTAAACATTATGAGAGTGAGAATGCATACATCCTGTGCATAGGACAATTAGTGCAACTAGAGGGATGACAATAGCTAAAACTTTAAGCCTTGGAAGGGTGAATGGGTAATCAACAATGTTACAAGCTCCTCAAGTGAAATAGTCTCATGCACTTAATGATTTGTGACTTTTGGGCGAGGAAGGGCTATGCTCAAGAACTAGAAGGCGAATCATGTAAACAAGGAAAAAATGGACTTTTTTTATTGTCTCAAGTCCTAACTAATTTTCGGATGTGTGCAATTCCCTCATCTTTTATACATGCATAGGGAAGAATTCAATTTATGTGGTGACCGAATAAAGGGAATGGGAAATCGAGTCTCACAGTGTGTGTGAATTGTAAATTGGAGCGAGAAAAGTCACATTTTTAACACATACCAAACATAACATAAAGATTCTTTCAAAATATAGGGTAGACCCAAACATTATATTGCATATAATCACTTTTAGAATAAGAGTTTGTAGTTTAGTTCACTAAAAATGCGTATTTTCAAAAATTTGCCATTGTAAATCCTTTAGCAACCAAAAATAGGTACAAAGCTACAAAAAGAGGACAACGGGGACTTTACTGGACGGATGATATGATTCATAAGACATTATGGATGGGGCAAAGAAGTTGGATCATAGGTCCATAGCATGTATCAACATGCACATCCTCCTAATCTGCGTCACATTTGCATTGCTAGACTTAAGATTGACATCAACCATGTCTTCTTGCTCGGTTGAGGAAAGTATCTCCATTCCAGGTAAGGCTGCTGCAATCTTCCGAAAGCAAAGGTGCGACAACAAGAAAGAAGCTTACATAAGAGGGTTTTATTTTTTATTTTTATTTTTTTCTTTGGGAAAGAAATAATCATGTGCTATCATTGTGTTAATTAGATTATAACATAGATGATTGGTCAAACATGAAATATTTTAGGAGACTTGAATTTTGGCTAAAGCATGAAACAAATGCTATAACCATCAAGTATGTATGAACTCTTTCTAGAATATTTTCCTTATTGAAAAGAGACCAACAAATGAATTTCACAATTTGAAAGAGCAAAATAGCAGAACCTTTGACAATCGGATCATCAGCATAATTCACTAAAACCCATTTCTTTCCAAACATGAAGTCTACAATGTTTGAAGTGCACCAAACCAAAATCATGTGTATTTGATTTCTTGCATCATGCCATTAACATTTATATAAAGTAGCTATCCAAAGTAGAGGAAATTAATTGCTTACCTTAATATTAAAGCCGGCCTTGGCACTAGTTTCAATAAAAATAACATTCAGGTCACGAGCTTTGGCTTCTCCTTCCTCTATAGAAACTTGCCTATCCAACCCTTCACAAGATGCCCAGGTCATAAACACAAAATAATGCACCGGACACTAACCACAATAAGCATAAGTAACATTGAAAAAATATTCATTGGGAACTTTGAATTGTAAGTGATCTCCTAAGCATCCATGTAAATAAACAAGATATTCTCAATTACCAACTTTGTAAATTGTGTATGTATGTCGTTTGCCAATAGTAGTTAAGAGTTAACAATGTAGGAATTAAGGTAGACCTCAATTTGGTCAAGCAAGGATATAAAAAATGTAAGAACAAAAATTAAACAAGCATACATATCAAGACATTCTAGAGCATAATTGCGGTAAATGTAGAGCTCAAAGTTAGCATAAAACCGTCATTTTTTCCCCTCACTTTTTGCCAGTGGAAAACTTTTATATTTTTGTCTTTCTTGCTGGCTTCACTTCTAACTCAAGCGATTCTGCTACCGTTCACAATGAATAATGTAAGAGGTAACCATTAATCTAGCAAAGGAATTGAAGTGTCATTTCTATAGTCAGCATTTGATCAGGGAACAGTCTGACCAACTAAAAACGAAAATAACACTAGGAATCAACTTTATCCAAAACAAAGCGCAACCAAGGCAATAATCAATACCTTTTCTCCACTAGATCTGTTTTGTTGTCAACAAGTACAATGATAACATCATCGCCGCGCTCTGTGCGAACCTCTTCAATCCATTTGGAAGTATTTAAGAAGGATTGTCTACCTAAAGAAAAAATGTGCCTAAAGTCATTAGGAAATTTACTAAACATATAAAACTCGACTAATCGATTTAAAAACATTAGGCACCAAACTATTAAGCTTCTGAATGAGTAGCCTTATAAGTTTGGTATGAGCTATTATACTTGTCAAGAAAAAAAAAAAAAAAAAAAAAAAAAAAAAAGGAGTTTGATATGAACCATTGCATTTGTGCAAGACGCTACAATTTACTTCAATCATTTTTTAGGATGCATGAACAGAACAAGGATATGCAAATGGAAATTGAGACCCCAAAATACAACAAAGTTTCCATAGCATAAAAAGAAATGAGTCAAAGAACATACTTGCAACATCATACACAATGAGCGCAAAGAGGAATCCCTAATATAGCTCGGAATGAGACTCTGAACCTTTCTGTGTCATTGTATATCCCTATCAAACATTTCAAAATTTGATGTTTAATATGTGGAAATGAATTAAATTAAAAAAAAATTTGAAAATGCAATTTAAATATGTTCAACAAAGTGAAAAAATTAATGTAATAAAGAACACCTCATGAGCCCTTTAAATTAAGAATCTTACCAAAGCCGCAATCGAACAGTTCGATCTTCAAGGTACATAGTCTTTGACAAGAAATCGATACCAATGGTAGCCATTTTATCAACTAATAACACATATAAGATTACAAAGAATAAACAAGTCCAAATGATCACAAATCTTACATTAATTTCAACATCATTATATGGTTCAAGCTATTGAGATGGCCCCCTCACTTTGTACTACATCGTCCTCTCACATACGAATGGACCCCAATTATAAATCCCGCATTTTTGGCAGAGAAAATTATTCGATGCTCTATGAGCAATGTTCCGTCCTCTCACATGAATTAAATTAGTCGAACCCTCTTTTACGCTAGACAAGGACGCATCAAAATTCTCAGTTCTAGTTAAGTATTTAGCATCATTTAAATTCTAATTTGAATTTTGAACAAGCCAAGTAAAAATCTCAATGCCGCTCAATGAATTTGATTTGTAGCATTGCCCTTACAACACTACCAAGATCATAGTATCATACATAACACACACAAAATTGTAACATCCTGAAAAATCTAAAAATTCAATTCAACCACTATTACATCACATTCATTCAAACGCAAAAAAAGCCAATCGGATCAAAAAAAAAAAACCAAAAAAAAAAAAAAAAAAAAGCAAAATGGACACGATAGGTGTTGTCGAACTTGTCGTACATGAAGCGAGTGATGATCTTGGTTTTGCCAACGGACTAGTCTCCCAAAAACACCAGCTTGTATTTTGTTAAAGCCGATACCGGAGCCATCTCTTTCGTTCCGATTTCCGATCTATCTATATTATTGTTATTCTACTCTCCGAGATTTTTCGAATTTCGGGCTTCAAAATCGGGGATCTCATATCGTATTGCTATTTGGCTGAACTGAATTTTTGTATCAGAAATTCGAGTGTGTTGTTTTGCACATGAAATGGTTATGTATGGTCTCTTCTCTTGGTTGCGAATTTGCGATCGCAACGATGCTCTCTTTGCTCAGGACTTTCCTTTTTAGTTTTTATAATTTTATCGGAGGGACCCCGCTTTTGGCATTAGTGATTTTGTTTGGGTTTAGTTGAATGCGCAGTTTGATCAATGCATGAATCTAGTGATTATTTGATTTGATTTTACTAATTTAGTTTTGGAGATTCGTTAAAAAAAAAATCGGTGGGATTTATTATTTTATAAACTTTTTATTGGAAAATAAAAAAATAATTGACTTTTTGTTTTTTTTTTTTACGTATTTTTATATTTTGTATGAAATTGATATTAAAATTTTCTTAAAATAGTTAATTGCAAAAAGCTCTAAGGATATCCATTAATAGAAGTTTTTCTAGTAACTAAATAGATAAAAGTTACAAAATATATATGCGTGTGTGTGAGTATCAATATTTGGCAACATGAAACAAATACGATATAGGTTTTTACGGATTAGGGTTGAGCCATAGCGGGTTTGGATTATAAACAAATCAACCCGAACCATCGAATTGAAAGTTGTTGTCATATCAAGTTTTAAAAGCCAAGATGCCCTCACAAATTATGTAAGACTATGGGTCTACTTAAAATTTGCTTATTTTACTAAAATTGAAAACTTTTTGCTGAAAGTCCTGTAGATAAAGATAAAAGTTAGTTGAAATAGTACAGTGAGACTTATAAATAGTATCAAAAAATACAATAGGGCCCCTAAATTAGGGCTGATAGTGGGTCGGGTCGGGTTTCTTGTGACCGGAAACTCGACCCGATCCGAAAAATCGGGTCTCAAATTGGGTCGATTTTTCGGGTCTCGGGTTTTTTTTTTTTTTTTTTTCTTCTGCTGCTTGTTTTCCATGAGCCAGTTTTACGGGTCTCGGGGTTGGTTCTTTTTTTTCCTCTGATGCTTGTTTTCCATGAGCCTTTATACTAAATGTTACTATATTCTTTTTTGCAATAATAATCTCTCATTAAAAATAAAAAATCCAATATCAAATCATTTTTTAAAAAAAAAGTTATACTATTTAACTATTTGAATCTGCTATTAACAGAGAGAAAATAAAAGCTAAAATCTCCTTAGCAAGCCACATTTATGACTATTAAACTTTCATATACACAATAACAACTATATGAAAGTTTAGGGCCTTTAGGCTCCAATTACCGTATCTGTTCTCCAGAATATCAATAGATCTTCGATATAGAAGCAATGATTTCTCAAACTTCCTCAAACTTTAATACATACTTCCCATATGCACGAGCACAGAATCCAGAAATGGTTCATTATCCTTTGGACTTTCAACAACCTTAGTCAATTGGCCATCAACAAAAATGCACCCAAAAAATCCCACCAAAGAAAGAACTAATCAGCCTTGTTTTCACGTTTATAAGATCCAATACCCAACAAATCCCGGATAAAGCATTGAAAAACTCTATGTACAACTTCATTAACTCAACTTTTGACCAAACAATTAATGTGCAAATCGCATCACCTAAATTAAAGAATGAAAAACTTGCTAAGATATCTCCAAATCATTGAACATCAGAATTACAAGCTAAAGTAATTACAAAAGAGCTTCCATTTCCAATCTCCAAATGAAAGTTGCTCCAATATTTTCCACCTACTGCACCAAAAGGGAAAAATCAATAATAAACAAGTCATTTAACATAAGTCAAATTTCTAAGATATACTAATATCCCATTCAACATAACTAAGATCAAAACAACCAACCGGATCGAGAAAAACGATACTCACAAAATCAGTCAAGATTTGTAACATTGCTTGATGGTGAAGGTGAAGCTAACTTCGCTTCCAAAAAAGCTTCATAACATTTTAGAACAAAAATATATATTAAATTCCAATTAATGCACTAACAAGATATATTAAATTTCAGTTAAAGCACAAGTTAATAAATTTTAAGAACATTACATTTTCCATAATCTTCAAATAGCTCAACATCATCCATGGTTTGTCGAAGCGAAATTTGCAATGAAGATTGAAGCCAATTTTGAGTACATATGAGAGATTGTACCATCTCAAGGGCAAGTGAACTACGGAATGGGTCTAGTATACATCCTCTCGTACTAAATGCGGACTTAGAAGCCATAGTAGAAACAGGTACAGCCAACATATCTCGTGCCAGTTGAAATAGTATACTATACTTATTAGTATTATACTTCCACCAAGCCAGTATATTAAAGGTTTTGTCATTTTCCCCTTAAATATTCTCCATCAAGTATTTTGCAACCTCATCTACACACCCAACAGGTTGTTTTCCTTGCCTAAAAGCCTTATATTGAGAGGCAATAAATGCATGCGGATCATCATTATCATCATCATTATCAACATCAACACCAACACCTTCCATCCTTGATATCTCACTCGCACTTTGTATAGACACATATGATGAATGAGTTGAATTATAATGCTCATACAAGCGTTTCAATACAATTTCCACAAGTTTAGTGATAACCTTAGCAACATTCTCCCCATACAAATTTGATAAACAATAATTCAAATAATCCAACTTCTTTCGAGGATCATGCACCACAGCAACATACAAAAGCACATTTCCCTTCTTTGATGAATCCTCCCCGCTCCCCTAATACTTGTCAAACTTCTCTTTCATTGTTTTTGCCTTTGAGTACAAAAAATGGTCCTCACTTCTAGAAAAGAGATCTATCTTTCTTTTAATCATATATATCTCATCAAAGAAAGCATTTGATGTCACATACAAGGAACCCGAAAACCTCTTTGTGGCATTATAAAAAAGTTTCAAAAACTTAACAAATTTTCTACAAGTCTCCCAATCATCCTCATTTGGAGGTCTCCTATCATAGTCCCCACCCCGAAAGTGTAGAATATAATCAAGATCTTCATATTCCATCCACTTGAATGCATGTTCAAACTTTTTAGCATTTTCCAACATTTTATTAGTGGAGTTCCATCTAGTGGCCACATCCAAACATAGAATAGCCTTTGACTCTATTTTCATTTTCTCCACACATCTCTTAAAGGTTTGTAACCTATTTGGAGAAACTTTCACATATTTAACCGCATGACACACCCTATCAATTGACTTATTATGATGTTTTAAGCCATCGGTCACAATAAGATTCAAGATGTGAGCACAACACCTCACATGAACAAATTCATTCCCTAAAACAGTACCTTTCCACCTATTAGTAGCTTCTTTCAAGTAACTAATGGCTACGCCATTTAAGGAAGCATTATCCATCGTCAAGGTGACAATCCCCTCAATATTCCACTCTTCTAAACAAGATTCAACCATTTTGCCAATGGTTTTTCCCTTATGGTTATCGACAATACAAAAATTCAAAATTCTTTTATGTAGCTTCCAATCATCATCTATAAAATGACAAGACACATGTAATTAAAATTTTGTATTGAAGTCCATGTGTCAGTGGTAAGGCAAAGCCTACGGCCTCTCAAGGCATTTCTCAACTTATCCTTCTCTTCAAAATAAATCCAACTCACATCTTTAGCTACCATGAAGCGAGATGAGATATTAAAATTAGGTTGGAAGATATTACAAAACCTTCTAATCCTTGATTTTCTACAAACCTAAATGGAAGCTCATCCAATATGATCATTTCAGCAAGAACTTTTCTACCCACAACATTTGTAAAAGTCCTAGGCACTAGATTTCCCTCCTCTACATCCTTGGACAATGGGTCTTGTCCATCATGCAATTCATTATAAAGATATTCAAGACAAATGGGTGTATGGTTTTTAAATTAGATGTCCCATAAATTTTGCTATCAGCCATGTACTCCTTGCTACAATATATACATCTTGCCTTAGTTCTACCTTCCTCATCTATAAACTTCTCAAAGTGGTCCCAAGCCGTTGATGGTGATTTTCTCTTATTAGGATTAGAAGAAGATATCACCTGTGGTGGACGAGGAGGTCTCATAGTTGGTCTTGCAGTGGTAACATCAAGTTGTGTAGGCTCCATTGAATCCATGACCTATTAACACAAAAAACAAATCAATCATTAAAAATTATTATTGTTCAAGAATTCAAGATTCTCCATTTCTTGAAATGTAATTCACATAACTTGAGAAACAATTACTATTAGATATACAGACAGGACAAGTAATGAGATCCATTGTAGCTACAACACAAACTAAGAAAGAGAGCAACAAAGACATTGTAATCTATTAGTCCTTGCAACTTAATATTGAAACCACAAGAAAATATTCAAACTATTGTTACATTTGTTACATTATTAAGTGTATCATCATCTATACTAAAAGAACCAAAACCACTAGTATAGAAAGGCAATCTTATGTTGCCCATAAAATTTTTAATAGAAAAAAAAGGGTCTTTTAGCGAGGCTTTTGAAGTCGACTGAAAAGTTTAATTTCCAATATTTAAACCAACACACATACACTTACAGTAGGCTTGGGTGTTGAGATGTTTCTCTTTTCTTTTGAATAAAACAAAAATACAGTAGGATTTTAAGAAAACAAACCAATCAAAGACGATGGCCTATTGTTTCCTAACCATAATTGGTACTGACACCTTTAATCAAAGAAATTGATTAGAGAGGCCAACTAACCTTAATTCTCTTCAATTTGTCATTTGTAGCTCTCGTGAGACGCAAAGCTACCAGTTCCTGCTCAATGAATTAGTAAATTATAAAAATTTCAGTATTTAGGTATCTCCAATAAGACATATTTAGATTAAGGAAACAACATAGGAGAAACAAGAAGATATCCCAAGAAAAGAAGTCAAAGAAACATACATTTTTCAAATTTATCCTTTCCGTCAATAGCAAACTTTCCTCCTCTCTAAGTTCAGCTAGAGACTGCCCAAAAAGAAGAAAAATACAAGGGATACGACACTATACACGATTAGGTCCACAACATAAAATCTTAATTATGAAATAAACTCTATTTCCGAGAATGAGATGGAGAATGATTTTGTGGTGTTGAGATTTGAGGTTCGACTAAAAGAAAAGGGAGTGAAAGTTTATGCACTAGTTTTCCTCGAAGCAAACTTTACTCTTCTTATATCTCTTAACCAAAATTAATCCCCACTTGTAAACCAATCCAACATACTCAATCTATGCAAGCTCGTAACAACAACCCACTTAGACTTAATACTTATTATCCCACTTAATACAACCTCAATAACATCTAATTACCTTAACACTAGCTAGAGGAGCCAATTAGATTAATAAACTTAAAGAAATGAAAACAAAATCCTAAAAAACAAAAACCGAAATCAGAACAACATAATTAAGAGTGCGTTTGGGAAGCGCGTTTTGCGCTTCCCAGCACGCGCATGCTTTCTTTGCTTTCTTTTTTTTTTTTTTTTTTTTTGCCGAAAAGTTTGACTTTTCAACGTATTTTCAGTCATATGTGGGTCCCGTATACTGTTCACGGACCCACAAATTTCACTTTTTAACAACTTTTTCATTAAAAATGGTCCCACAATACTATTTACACATTTAAAAATTATTTTGCTACGGTGTTTTTCAGTTTTCAGTTTTCGAGTTTTTTTGTATCCAAACGGACCCTAAGTTTAAAAACCTAACACTCAGACACATATAACTAGACCGTTAAAACAACAAAACTCCACATGTAGACCCCATAAAATAAGTCTTGAATTGGTGAATTTATCAAAAAGTAATAAATTAAACTTCTACGGTTGCATCACAACTAGACTATATTTTATATCCATATTAAGGCTGAAATGTATTGCTGAAAATAAAATGCACTATACTTAAGAAAGAGTTCCAGGTGCATACTTCCAGTCCTGCATAAACCGCTACAAATAAGCATATCCAGCTGGGCCATAACCTGTTCAATGTAAGAAGTTTATAAGATTAAGCTGAGAGTGCATTCTTTTATTATGATGAGCTAAACGCTATATTGCTGTCTAGATATACTCTGAAAATGCTGCTAGCATGGGCTAGGAAGAAACACAATTTAGGAGTTCAATGGCATCATAAATCAAGAAAGCAGTTACTCCAATTCATAAAGGAGGTCCTATCATCAAGATAAAGCAAGCACTTTCATTTTAAAAATAACTCCAACCAAATTCATACATGCAAAATTATATCCAATTCACACAAGATAAAACTACAACTTCAAAAATTAGATTGCATGACTTAAAATCTTAATTGTTTAAGAAGCTAAAGCAAATAGAATACTTAAAAAGTACACGAATCCAACAGAGAAACAGAGTAAAGCTTTCAAAGATTTTGTGGCAGAGAGGTCTTTTACCCAAAAAAAAAAAAAATAGTAATAAGCAAATAGTATGTAACTACTGAACAAAAATCCTTCCAAAACTTGTAACTACTCAACTGAACCCGAAAATTCCCCCCAACTAATTTGATATGGCAGTAGCTGACCTTTACAATAAAGGGTTCCTCATAATTTTCAAAGGTAAAAATTTTGATAAATATACAAATAAACAGTAAAAATTCCAGCCCTTGGCAAGTGAGATTTGAAAGGTTTGGGTCGCCAAATCCACTCTTCATTGGACCTAAATCTAAACAATGTTAATAATTCCACTTCTTAGATCCCTTCTAGAGGCTGAATCCACAATTAATAATAAAATTCACAGTTGTAATTGCAGCTACATTCGCTACGCTCAACTTCAACAAAAAGTTTCCTTGTATTGCATTTCTAAACATCCCACATTCATCTCTACAATTAGCAAATACCCATTAATAGGAACATCCCATAACAAGCGATTGTTGCCACAAAATGAATAAGGAGCATAGTAGAATCATACTTGCCAACCTCCTCTGTTTCTAAAACCTTTAGCTACATTAATTTTTCTATATCTAACTGCTATATATTCTTGTTTTCTTGGCTCATAATTCACACACCATTCCTTTTGTTTTTTCTGGGTTCAATAGCTTTTATCTCGGTGATCGGATAAATCAGAATCAACATTATTCAGAACTTGTAAAGAACATTGGCAGAGAGGTCTTTTACCTTTGCGAAAATGCAAAATAGTGAAACCCCAGAGAGAGGCGGAAGAGCTCTTTAGTTAAAAACAAAAAAAAAAAAAAAAAAATCGAAATGGGTCCTTAAAAAAATTGATTGAAGCCAAACCCACATCACAAAATGCAAGAAAATCAAACCCAAACAGGCTATTCACATAGAAAAAAACCCCAAAATCCAAAAGTTTTAAAAACCTAACTATATTAACAAGAAACAGAGATAACAAGAAATAGGTTTGGCTATTTGTTCTATGACTTACATGGAGACAAATGGAGCAAATAGCTTGAAAGCGGCTTGTAAGGATGAGGTTTAAGCTTTTGAGGAATAAAGAGAGAGATGAGGGAGGCGGAGAGGCGAGGGAGGCAAAGATTGAAGAGAGACCAACTTAGGGTTTTTTTTTTTCAAAATCACAGAAATCGATTCGGACTTAGGGTATTTTATATGTCCCAAACAGACTCGACACCGACCCAAACCCTATAATAACCCGAAAATGAGACCCGAAACCCGACCCGAATATTCTTAGACCCGCCCAAAACCTATCGGGTCGGTTCAGGTCGGGCCGGGTTTTGGGTGGGGCGGTCAAGTGCTCAGTCCTACCCTAAATAGTAGCAAAAATAAGCTGAATAGTAAAATAAATTGGCAAAATTAATCATGTCAAACCGACACCATATGTAATTATGAACAATTAATTCTAATTTGGTTTTAATTATAATCAATTTGAAATTAATGACGTGTCATAATTCGATTAGCTAAGACTACAAATTATAATAAGGTTGCGCACATTTAATTAATTAGATGGTTATATATTAATTATTCAATGAGTAATTTATATAATTATCTTTTTAATTCAAATAATTAGATAATAATTTGGGGTTGATTAATTTTGAAATGGAAGTAATTGGGGCCTATTAATGCTAATTAGAAGCTAATTTGGTGTCTATTAATGTTAATTGTGTTGAAACTATTTTACAACAAATGACCACTACTCACTCTTTCATTGATATCTCTCAAAACATTTTGAATTTGTGAATGAAGTTAATTTTGCTAGAAACAAGACATCTAGGGGTTTAATTTGGGCATAAGAACAAGACAATTTCAATTAAAAATGAGTAAGATATGATTTTTCTAAGTTGGCTTTAAGGGCTATTATAGGTTTTTAAAAATTTTAATCAGTTTGCTTGCTCACTACTCCCATCAACCTTCGAAATTAATACACCAGTCTTCCCTAAACTATAAATTGGGTCTAGGTTCATGATTTTCTCTCATCCTTTGTCAACCCTCATTGAATGACCGCTCATTCATATTTTCTCCACCACTACTACATAACCCCCTCCCTCTCCCACATTCCAAAGCACACAGAAATATTTTCTCTTCTTACTCTCTAGAGTTATAGTGAAGTAGAGCTAGTCTTGTCATATCTTGATCTTCTTAAGACTCGAGATATTGAGTGAGCCTCACTTTCCCTTTCCTAGTTCTTCTCTACTCCACCTTTAGTACCTCCACCAAAAGCCCTGCTCCTTTAGTGTGTGGATCTTGCATGCATGTGTAATCCTTTTCCCTAGTTTGTATTTCATTTTCCTATAATGTTGATTTAAGATTAAATCATGCTAGTTGATCATTTAAATTCCTTGAATATGCTTAAATGTTCTTGATATCCTTGAATGTTGTCATATGTGTTCTTCACATGTTCTTGGTTATTTGTCACATGTTCAAGTGTAATACTAGCTTTTATCTTAAGTTTATATCCAAAATATGAAAGAAAAGAAATCTTAATTTCATAATTCCCTCAAATTCTTGAATCTAGGATATCAATTTCAATCCAAATGTGATGATTAAAAAATGGAATTAGGGTTTATCACATGCACACACATTTAAATTCAAGCAAGTAACATGTTAATTTAAATTAAAGTAATAAATATGCAATTGATTGATAATATATTGATTAATTGAATGATATGATATAAGCATTGGCAACCATAGTCTAGAAGACCTGTTTCACCGGGCAAGGTAGTGCCTAACACCTTCCCACCTTATAACATAACCTCCGAGCTTAGATTAAGAATTAGTAAATTAATTGCTTATCCATGTAATTTTCAATTTCTAGATTGTAAGTAGGAAATAAAGTCATGTACTTTATCTTAGAATGTATTTGGGAATAAAGCCATGTAATTTCCTATGAACAATGGATATTCACTCTCAAATCAATAAAATGATGAATTTTTCAATTGTGATTTTTTTTTCCAATAATAATTGAATAAATGGTAACTCCATTATAAAAACCTTAATGTAAAGGGAAAATGTAATCAATTGAACTTCCTTGACCGATGGCGTGATCTCTCACAAATTGATACATTTGACATACCAATTTATTCATGTCAACTTGAAATGACCCTTTACCACAACTTGTTTAACTCGTACAACAAATAAATATTTATTTTTATTTTAAATTTGTCAAATATCTTTTATATCCAACCTATATTTTTTAAGCTTAAAAAGAAAATAAGAAAGACATAAACTATGTTATATTTTTTATATTTATTATTTGGTGAGTTTTATAGATGTTATATTTTTATTGAACTATATTGTTTTGAATTTGGATTGAAGAGTATGCACTTCTTTTGGGATGTAAAGTACATATTTTGTTGATATATATATATATATATATATATATATATAGAGAGAGAGAGAGAGAGAGAGAGAGAGAGAGAGAGAGAGAGAGAGAGAGAGAGAGAGAGAGGTTTCTTCTCAAAGTATACCATTAGCTTCTATTTAACAAGAAGAGTGAAATTTGGGCTTGACTTCCTTCTACTTTTTGAACCTAGGTTTTTTTTTTTAATAGAAGAAATACCTCGAACTTTCATTAAAAAATTAGCCATAATAAATAAGAAATACATTACAGGGTGTAAAAGAATATCCTCCATCCACTTTGAAAAATCACTAACATGTCTCACATGTGTTAGCTAGATTATGAGCCATATCATTGCATGTTCTACAACTACGAGAAAAAAGAGATAACACAAAAGGAATCTTTAGTAGGTTTAATGGAAGAAAGTAAATGACCAAAGGTAGCAAAAGATTCATCTTCACTTCTTAGAGCCTTGATAACAACTTCAGGATCCCCCCTCAAGGATAATAGAAGAAAAACTATAGTCATGTGGAAGGTGGTAACCTGACTTTCTTGGATAAGGAAGCTAAGATCTGTCCTTGATAGTTGTGAACCATCACTCCCAACCTGGCTTCAATAGTATCTCTAAAAACAGTATCTAGGTTGATTTGGCCAATTTCAAAAGTAATGTTGATCTTTTTCAACCCTAAGGGCCCGTTTGGTAATGTTATTCTAATAACATTGTTTGTATTTTTTAGAAAGCAGGTGAAAAACTGTGTGAAAATAGGTGTATTATTGTTTAAACACTGAAAATTGTTGTTTAAACAACGGTAACAAACGAGCCCTAAACTTGTAATACTTCTAAAAGAGATACTTCCTCATCGGGGCAGCCTCTTAGCCTAGGCCGAAGGCTTCCTTTGAAAAGGCCAATATCCCAATAAAAAGAAAAAGTCCTAAAATAGTCCCTTATCAATAGAAAAAGGCTTCATCCCAACAATTGTTTTGGCATAAATAACTTTTCCAAAAAATTATCATGGATAAAATACTATTTTAAATTATTTGATTTAACAATATTACTCATAGAAAATAACAAGTTAGTAATATTTAAATAGAAAAAACTTAATTAGTAATTTTGTATATCTAGAAAAAAAGTATTTAAATACTGTATTGAAATGTAGTATTATTAATTAAATATTTTTAAATTAATTAATCCCTTTTTAAAATTATTGCTTTAAGCTTCAAATTGTATTGAGTCAGTCCTTTTTCTTTTTTTTTTTTTTTTTTTTTTTTTTTTTTTACAAAAAAAAGACATGCACAACAACAAGGAATTTATAGATGCAAACCCATGAATTATTGCAAAAATATTACTACTTTTTTATAATAAAAAAAAATATGCATTATTGGTTTATAATTGACTGGTACCAAGGTTGGCTCAACGTATTTTGGAGCCTAAAGCAATAATTTTAAGTGGGGACTTTCTTTATATTTAAATATTAATTAAATAATAGTTCTTTAACTCTTGATTTTATAATTAATTTCATTTTAAATATACATTTCATACTTTTTATGATGCAAAACTACTAATTAATTTTGTATTCAAGTTTTGGTAACATAAATTTAACTAGAATAAAATAAATTTTAACGTAAATAGCAATAGAACCTAATTAATCAAAGCACACTTATAGCTTTACAACCTTTATTAAACATTAGGATCACTACTTTATGCTCTAAACCTACACAAATATAAATATATTAAATCGATGAATTAATACTAATTTACTAATATTAAATAAAATTGTTCTATATTGATTTTTTTTTTTTTTGAAACCTTAATATTGATTGTAAGGACTCGATTTGTAATGACCCCAAATTGGAATATTAGGTTCGAACGTTAAAGGCCCAAACAATAAAACTTGTAGAGAATGGACTAAAAGGCTAGACCTTGGTGAGCAGACAGTCGTTAGTCATAGTGTTCGTGATGATCGTACAGAGGTGAATTGTGGTTGCCCAAGAAGACTTTCTCCTTGGCGCGGCTTGGGAGGCTCTAATTCTTGGCCCTGGTCCCAACCCCCTATTCTGGATTGCTTCCTTCTCCTTTTATAATTGCCTTTACCCTCCCTCCAACGTCCACATGTAGGTTCAACTTTCTAGGACTGATACTTGTCTTATCGGCCCATACCTAAAATGGTTGGGGGTAGTTGTAAAAGCTGAAAAGCATTGCTCTGTCAAGCGCAGAGTACTTAATTGCGATAATGGCAGCCTTTCCCTTATCCTTTGTCACCACATTGTTCAGGGGTCCTTTCCTCATCAATGCGGAAGTGTTTAGCTTTTCCTTGAACCGCTCCTACACCATACTTGCCCTTTCTTCTAGGAGCGTTTTAGGATTTCGAGGACATAATCGTCCTCGGCTATATCTCTAGGCCATTTGGACTTCCGTTGCATGTTTTCGGCAACGCCTCTCCTCAGCGTAAGCCTTGGGCCCTAATGTAAAGTGGGTCTAGATCACAAATTTTTTGGCCCCACAATAACCCCTCAAAATCCTCTTTGTCGACTCCTCGAACGGAGAGGAGGGTTTTGATGACGTCGGGCCTATGTCATGGTTTGTTAAGACTTGTCCTTCATCAATGCTAGAGCCTCGTCGTTTGTTTGGGACACGCCCCTAGTTGTGAGACATTCTTTTGGTTTACCCATGTCGTGCTCCTGTCGTTTCGGTACACGAGGCACACCTTTAATAAGGTCTCTTTACGAGGAGTACAAATCCAACGACTGAAGACTACTTTGGGAATTGAGCGGGACTTATCTCGTTTGTAGTTTTTCTTAGAGATTTGTATAGATTAAATGCCACCAAGCTTGCCTTCCATATAAGAAGCACTGTGGTAGGTCATTTCCTTTATGTACAGACCCTTTAAGCTTTTCAAATCCCTAACCCTCCGGTTGTGCTCAAAGTCCCCATTACCGGTGTGACTAAGCCCTAGGAAGTGATATGGTCAAGTCCAGGATGAGGGTAAAGGGACCACACCCTCTCCAGAAGTATTGGGTTTCTCCGAGACTCAAGATGGCCTAGTCAGGGTAATGGAGACAAAGACTCAAGACATTTCTTCCCCTTGATAAGGCAAGAAAGGAGCCTCTTCTTCCTTGAGCCAAAATCCGAAGCGGTGGAGGTTGCATCAGATTTTTGGTGCGATAGCACCGAGGTTTCTCATCGTCGGTACCATCCGCTCTCACTCGATTGCTGCTAATATGATACTTGCTCGATTGCGGTCAGAGCTGGCACGGGATTAGGCATCCCCGCTTCTTCCTCTCTTCCATCACTGGTGCCACCTAGGTGCCTCCGCTTCTTCCTCTCTTCCATCACTGGTGCCACCTAGGTGCCTCCGCTTCTTCTTCTTTTCCATCACTGGGGCCACCCAAGTGCCCTCGCTTCTTCTTCTCTTCCATCACTGGTGCCATCCTGACATGCTTAGTCACTGCTAGAGCAAAATTGAAGGATTTATCGTTCCCTTATATCTTCCTTTTTGTTTTTCTTTTTTGCTTCTGTAGTTAGCTTCTGGTATAGGCTTGTTTAAGCCCTTTATTATTCTGTTGTACTACTTCTTTGTCTAATAAAAGATGACTTTATCTCATTTTGTGTGTTCTTTCTTTTCTACAATAATTATTTTGTGAATGGATGTGCTGGTGTCCTTTTCTTTTGAACAATACTTATAGCTAAAACCCTTGTTAACAAAGAGATATCACTTTGAACTTATTAAAACCGATGGGCATAATAATGCCGACTTGAAGTAGGTTAACCATATGAGACTAACCGAGATAATAGTTGAATGCTTTGTATTGCATATGGGGTGATCACCCGAGGATGGGTAACCTAAAATGAACTATCCGAGAAGGTCGCTTGGCACTAGGGTGCTTTACCACGTTCCTAACAACATTCATAGCCTTAACTTGTTTTTGGCATCCGGTCCGAGGACCGAGGTATGACTGTAGCAGGTCTACACACTCGGTTTTGTTAGTTTCCTTAGAGCCGAGGATCCGAGGATCGTGCAAGATTTCGATTCTATCTAGGACTTAAGCCATTTTCTAGTGACTAGTTTCCCCATAGGTTTGAGTCCGAGGACAATGCAAGACCTTGGTTCTGTCTAGCACTTTCTTTTTATCATAGTTAGTTTCCCTATAGGTTTGAGTTTGAGGACCATGTAAAACCTTGGTTCTGTCCAAAACTTGTATTTTTTTCTTAAAGTAGTTGGTTTCCCCATAGGTTTGAGTCCGAGGACCATGCAAGACCTTGGTTTTGTCCAAAACTTGTATTTTTTCTTAAAGTAGTTGGTTTCCTCATAGGTTTGAGTCCGAAGACCATGCAAGACCTTGATTCTGTCCAAAACTTGTATTTTTTCTTAAAGTAGTTAGTTTCCCCATAAGTTTGAGTCCGAGGACCATGCAAGACCTTGGTTTTGTCCAAAACTTGTATTTTTTTCTTAAAGTAGTTGGTTTCTCCATAGGTTTGAGTCTGAGGACCATGCAAGACCTTGGTCCTGTCCAAAACTTATAGGAATTCGGTGAATCAGGCTACTGGACCCGCTAGGATTAGCCCCTTGACAAAGGTGTGTGGGGCATAAACTTGATGTTGGACGCCCTAGAAGCGCCGCGCCACTAGCACTTCGAAGTGCAACCTTAAGTGGGAGCCGAGTTAGGACGACAACCCCGTGCTACTGGAAATGATGAAAGAGCTTTCGCAGACCCTTGTTTGACAAGAGCTTGATCCTACCATGACTAACCGTTGCCTGTGCCAACGCACAAGCCTTCCCACAGACGACGCCAATTGTAAGGACTTGATTTATAACGATTCCAAATAAGTTTGAGTCCGAGGACCATGCAAGACCTTGGTTTTGTCCAAAACTTGTATTTTTTCTTAAAGTAGTTGGTTTCTCCATAGGTTTGAGTCCGAGGATCATGCAAGACCTTGGTTCTGTCCAAAACTTATAGGAATTCGGTGAATTGGGCTACTAGACCCGCGAGGATTAGCCCCTTGACAAAGGTGTGTGGGGCATAAACTTGATGTTGGACGCCCCTAGAACTGCCCGCGCCACTAGCACTTCGAAGTGCAACCTTAAGTGGGAGCCGAGTTAGGACGACAACCCCGTGCTCTTTGGAAATGATGAAAGAGCTTTTGAGACCCTTATTTGACAAGAGCTTGATCCTACCATGACTAACCGTTGCCTGTGCCAACGCACAAGCCTTCCCACAGACGGCGCCAATTGTAAGGACTTGATTTGTAACGATCCCAAATTAGTGTATTCGATTCGAACGTTAAAGGCCCAAACAATAAAATTTGTAGAGAATGGGCTAAAAGGCTAGGCCTTGGTGAACAGACAGCCATTAGTCATGGTGTTTGTGATGATCATACAGAGGTGTGGTTGCCCAAGAAGACTTTCTCCTCGGTGCGGCTTGGAAGGCTCTAGTTCTTGGCCTTAGCCCCACCCCCTTTTCTAGATTGCTTCCTTCTCCTTTTATACTAGCCTTTACCCTCCCTCCAACGTCCACGTGTAGGTTTAGCTTTCTAGGGCTGATACTTGTCCTATCGGCCCATACCTAAAGTAGTTGGGGGTGGTTGTAAAAACTGAAAAGCATTACTCGTCGGGCACTGAGTACTTAATTGTAGTAATGGCAGCCTTTCCCTTGTCCTTTGTCGCCACACTGTTCAAGGGTCCTTTCCCCATCATTGCGGAAGTGTTTAGCTTTTCCTTGAACCGCTCCTACACCATACTCGCCCTTTCTTCTAGGAGCGCTTTAGGATTTCGAGGACAGAATCGTCCTCGGCTATATCTCTAGGCCATTTGGACTTACATTTGCATGTCCTCGGCAATGCCTCTTCTCGGCATGGGCCTTGGGCCCTAATGTAAAGTAGGCCTGGATCACAAATTCTCCGGCCCCACATTGATATTTTGAAAATATAAAAACTTGTACAAATATATTTAGATATAATTAAAATATATGTTATTGCAAAAAAAAAAAAAAAAAAAACTGGTAAATACAAGCAAATATTAATCACTTGGCAAATAAAGAGATATTTTCAATAATGAAGTCAATATTTAAGGTTTGAAGATAATAGGAAACAATATAGTTTAAGGCACCTATTCACCTTTTATTTGATCCCTTTTTAATGAGATCATTTATTCCAATGCTAATATCGCCCAATGTCAAATACGCACGTAATTAAGGATGAGTTTGGTTCAGCTTTTTGAAAAAGTGCATAATGAAAAAGTGGAGTTTCAAAAGTTTGAGTGTTTGGTAAAAGTTGTTAAAAAGTGCATAATGAAAAAGTTGAGTGTTTGGCTAGCACTTATAAAAGTGGCTTTTTGAGGAGTAAATGACCAAAAAGGACAATGTATATATAAGGGAATTTATTTCATACTTTTTTTTTTATGTGAGTTTGTTTCATACTTAAATCAATTACTTCATCATACTTAAATCAATTTTTCTCTTTCTAAAAAAATTATTTTTTTCTTACCAATATTAGCTAATAATAACCTACCACTTAAGATTTATTGTGAAAGTATTGTAAAAATATTGTAATAAAAATTGATAGTAATTTTAATTTTAACATACTATTAAAATTATTTTTTCTCTTTCTAAAAAAATTATTTTTTCTCACCAATATTAGCTAATAATAGCCTACCTTAAAATTTATTGTAAAAATATTGTGAAAATATTATGATATAATTTCTTTTTTCTCCTTTTTTTTCTCTCCACACACGTGGCTCTACTTTTTTTTTTTTTTTTTTTCTCCTCTTTTTTTCTCATCCACCCACGTAACCACACTCTTTTCACACTCTTTTCTTTTCCTTTTTCCTTCTTTTCTCTATCAGTCCAGAACATTCCCATCTCTCTTTCTTTCCCATCTCTCTCTTTTCTTTTTTTTCTTTTGCCTCTTAGCACTTCGGTCCAGAGCTGCTCTGCTTCTTCTTCTTTTTTTCATTTTTTTTTTTCCTCTTAGCAGTTCGGTCGAACACACCGCTTTCTTCTTCTTCTTCTTTTTTTTTTTTTTCCTCTTAGCACTTCAAATCGGAACACATCGGAACCATCGCCAGAACTCATCCTTTATTCTTTTTTTTTTCACACTTGAGAGAAGAAGATGATGATGATGATGATGAAGATGAAGATGATTGAAACATAAGGATTTTGGGATTTTGGGTTTTTTTTTTCTATGGATTTTGGGTTGATTTTGAGTTGGGTTTGGGATGGGTTTTCCGGATTTGAGTTGATTTTCAGTTGTTTTTGTGTTGATTTTGAGTTATTTTTGGTTTGGTTTTGTTCATTACGTGTTCGGAATATCAAAGGTTGAAATGGGTTTTGTTGATTGTGGGGGTAGACCGGTGAAGAAGCAGAGGAAGACGAAGATGGGTATTTCGGTCTTTTTGGTTATTACAACGGTAATATACAAAACGCGCATAGCACGTTTTGATTTATGGACCCCCGAGGGTCCATATTCCTTCCGCGTTTTGCACTCAGTTTTTATAAAAGTTCAAAACACAACTTTTATAAAAAAGCTGCGTTTTTGAGCTTACCAAACGCAAGTCTTGGTTGAGCTTTTTTGAAAACGCCCTTTTTGGGCTCAAAAAGTGGAACCAAACGGGCACTAAATGTCAATCAACGCTTTTACAGTTTTACACCACCATCTCCTATAAATTTTGTTCCGTTTGACTTCAGACGTACGTGTCACCCTCGCAATACTCAATTGTTGGATTTCAATCACAGGGCAATGAATAATGAGGATTCTACGCATTATTCCAATCTTCTTCTTTAAGAAAGTGGTCCCCTTAAGCTTGGATTCAACCTTATTTCATTTTAGACGGAAGAGGATTCAAGTATCATTGAGTCGGTTATGGCTCAAAATATATTAAATTTATTTTCATCTTAATAAAGTTATTTATCTTTTTATTAAAAAAAAATTTATTTCATTTTGGTTCTCCTATATTCTGATAGGAAGGATAGAGTGTATATGACATGGTGGATGTCTAGAGTGGTTTTAGTTGGCAACCCCATTTTCTATTTACACATTTAAGAAAGAAAAAAAAAATCCCATCGTTTAGTTTCTTGACTTTCGTGTGTAAGAAACTTTTTGACTTCAAATTCTTCAATGTTTTTTCCACCCTCTTAGGTGGCAATATCTTCTGTGTGCTTTTGATGTATACTGTTGTTTCTTCACATTTGATTTTACAGCGGCACAACTAATCTAATTGTATTTTATCCCCAAAAAAAAAAATTTCTAATTGTAGACAAGGAATTGTGATAACACTCTAGGCCAGCCTATCAACAATTTTTTGAAGATCTTATACCTTAGCAATATTAGTAAATAAAAAATTAACACAAATTTATATAGTTCGGCAAAGTACCTATATCCAAGGGCGCAAGCAACAGAAAATTCACCATTAGAAGATAAAGAGTTTTACAATAACTTTATAGTACCTATAACCTATAAAGAAATCTTAATCCCATTCATTGAAATTTCTCAAATGGGAAATTACAATGACATTTTGTGGCTATGCTACTCTCCGTACACTTCGTCCATAAAGCGTCTAAACTTGAAACCAGTGGTACTTTTCATTCAGAATATAAGCCACTATCTCTAACACACCAAGGCAGGGAAAAACTCATGATTCAATTGCTATTCTTATCATGTAAGAATGAAAAAGATGAAAATTAGTTTGTGCATAAGAACAAACAATGAATCTGAGGGCATACAAGTCATGTTTTACTCGTATCGTATGGAAGGTTTTTTTACTTGGAAAATAATCCTCTATATTTGCTACGAAGTATGGAGTCTTTTTCATGGTAAGGTTAACAAATATAAGATTATTTGTCATTCAAGTCATGGCTCAATTCTTAAAAGTGTGGTCCTGTATTCCCTTTACCTAAATTCAAGTAGTAGTTGCATTGCCAATTTGCCATCATGAGATGAATCCATGAGGAATGGCTTAGAGAAGAACGTAAAGCAAGTACACAAAAGACAATGTTGGAGGCAGAATAAGGATTCCAGTAGTTATGAACCCAAATCCAAGGTGACAGGAAAAGATTGATCATTGGTTCTTACATATTCTTCTTTGTGCCACTCAGCTCCCTGACCTATTTGAGACAAAAAAATGACCTATTTATATGCAAGTGTTCAAGCCAGGTGGATAGTTTATTAATAAAACATTACAACGTGTATTACAAGGCTAAGTTATTACCAAAAAAACTTTCTTACCCCAGACCAAGTTAAAGCACGTATCAATGCGTCAGTTCATCATTGAATGTCTGTCTTACTAGAGTAACCTTTGTCTCAATCCCTTCAAGTCATTGTTTTCATGGCATTCAGTAAGTATTAGAGTGTGGAATCAAGAAGGCAATAACTTCAGGCTGCCTTGGTCCAATATGTTACTAAAGTCCTAGACTTTTGGTCAACAACATACGGTACTTTCGTATTGCTGGTATTTCCAAGAAGCCAAAAGGCATATAAAGTGCGCATTTAGATTGAATTAGTTGCTAATTTTCTTATTTTGCTAAAAATGGTTAAAATTACTGGGTAAACTAGGTATTTGGTCTATGTCATTTACACTATATATCAATTTGTTCTTTAACCCTTCAATTGTGTCAATTTGGTCTCTAACCTTTTAATCTTTGTGTCAATTTAGTCCTTATAATTATCTTTTAAATGGAAATTGCTAATGTGACAAACGACCAAAATAAAAAAAATTAGTTTATTGCCACATTAATGGAAACTTTTTTTCTTTTTTTTTGCCACTAGTCATGTTAGCAATTTCTATCCAATAAATAACGACATGGACTAAATTGACACAACACTGAAAGCTTAGGGATCCAATCGACATAATTGAAAGGTTCGAGACCAAATTAAAATATATATTGCAAAGGATAAAGACCAAATACTTAGTTTACCCAAATATATTTGTACGGAAAAAAGGGTAATGTTTAAAAGATTAAACTCAACAAAAAACCTAAATAAGTTTTAGAAAAAAGGAAAAACCAAATTCACATATATAGTTATCATATGAAAAGCCATTACTTGGAAATTCGAAAAATGTTGTCTTTTTAAAGAACGGTAAGTTACAAAGCCAGCTAAACCAACAGCCTTGATGGGTTTCAAATATTGATTTGAACTAGGGGTGGCAAAATCAACCCAAACCCATTTGTCCACCCAAACCCACCCACTTAAATTAGACCCAAACCCACCCAATTATTAATTGGGTTAAATGGGCATTAACCCAATTAACATTAATGTTTATTGGGTTTTAATTGAGTACCCAATTGACCCAATTATGATCCAACTATCATTTCTACAAATCACCAACTCTAAAATGCCCCAAAACCACTAAAATTACCAAAATACCCCCTCAACCTAAAAAATGACCAAAGTAACACCTAAACCTAAAAATGACCAAAATACCCCTAAAACCTAATAAAAAGACCAAAATAGCCCTTAAACTTAAAAAATGACCAAAATACCCCAAAAACCTAAAAATTACCAAAATAACCCCAAAACCTACAAAATGACCAAAATACTCCCAAAACCTAAAAATTACCAAAATACCCCCCAAAACCCAAAAAAAGACCAAAATACTCTCAAAACCTAAAAATGACCAAAATACCCCCCAAACTTGAAAATTACCAAAATACCTCCAAAACCTAAAAATTACCAAAATACCCCCCAAAACCCAAAAAATGACCAAAATACCTTCAAAACCTAAAAATTACCAAAATACCCCCAAAACCCAAAAAAATGACCAAAATACCCCCAAAACCTAAAAATTACCAAAATAACTCCAAAACCTACAAAATGACCAAAATGCCCCCTCAACCAAAAAATGACCAAAATACCCCCCTAAACTCAAAAAATTACCAAAATACCCCTGAAACCTAAAAATTATCAAAATACCCCTGAAACCCAAAAAATGACCAAAATAACCCCGACACCCAAAAAGTTACCAAAATACCCTCGAAACCTAAAAATTACTAAAATACCCCTAAAATCCAAAAAATGACCAAAATACCCCTAAAACCTAAAAATGATCGAAGTACCCCCAAAACCTAAAAATTACCAAAATCCCTCTAAAACCTAAAAATGGGAAAAATATCCCCAAAGCCTAAAAAATGACCAAAATAACCCCAAAACCTAAAAAATAACCAAAATATCCCTGAAACCTAAAAAATGACAAAAATACCCTCGAAACCTAAAAAATGGCCAAAATAACCTCGAAACCTAAAAATTGATCAAAATAATCTAGAAACCTAAAAATAACCAAAATACCCCCCTAAAACTATAAAATGACCAAAATACCCCCTAAACCTAAAAAATTACTAAAATACCCATGAAACTTAAAAAATGACCAAAATACCCTCAAACCTATAAAGTGACAAAAATACCCCTAAACCTTTGAAATGACCCAAATAAACCCAAAACCTCTAAAATGGCCACAAACAACTTGAAACCTCTAAAATTACCAAAAATACCATGAAACCCCTAAAACGACCAAAATACATCTAAACCTATAAAACGACCAAAATACCCCTCAAAATATCTAAAATGACCAACATACCACTAATCCTATAAGATGAACAAAATACACCCGAAGCCTCTAAAATTACCAAAATAGGGGTTTGGGGTATTTTGGATGTTTTGAGGGTATTTTCGTTAAATTAAAGGTTCTAAGAGTATTTTACTCATTTTGTTGGTTTTGAGGTAATGTCACTAATTTTTTAGGTTTTAGGGGTGTTTCGTTAACTTTTAGATTTTGGGGTCATTTTTTGTAATTTTCTAGGTTTTTGAGGTCGTTTAATAACTTTTTAGGTTTTGGGGATATTTCAATCATTCTTTAGGTTTCTAAGCTATCTTAGTCATTTTTAGGTTTAGGGGGTATTTTGGTCATTTTTTTATGTTTAGGGAGCATTTTGGTCACTTTTTAGTTTTAGGAGGGATTTGGGTATTTTTTTTAGATTTAGGGTGTATTTTTATCGACTTATAGGTTTAAGGGGCATTTTTTTCATTTTATAGGTTTTGGGGTATTTTGGTCATTTTAAGGTTTAGGGGTTATTTTGGTCATATTTAGGTTTTAGGGGTACTTTGGTCATTTTTTAGGTTTCAAGTGGTATTTCGGTTAATTTTTTGGGTTTCGAGGGTATTTCAATCATTTTTTAGGTTTTGAGGGTATTTTGATCATTTTTTGGTTTCTAGGTTATTTTGGTCAATTTTTTGGCTTTGTGGTTATTTTGGCCATTTTTAAGGTTTTGGGGGTATTTTGGTCATTTTTAGGTTTTGGCGTTATTTTGGTTAATTTTTAGACTTCGAGATTATTTTGGTAATTTTTTAGGTTTCTGGGGTATTTTGGACATTTTTTGGGTTTTGGGGGTATTTTGGTCATTTTTAGGTTTTAGGAGTATTTTGGTCTTTTTTTTTTTTGAGGGGTATTTTGGTCATTTTCTATGTTTCGGGGGGTATTTTGGTAATTCTTTTGGTTTGGACGATATTTTGGTCATTTTATGGGTTTTGGGAGTATTTTGGTAATTTTTAGGTTTTAGGGGTATTTTGGTCATTTTTTGGATTCTTGGGGGTATTTGGTCATTTTGTAGGTTTTGTGATTATTTTGGTAATTTTTAGGTTTTAGGGGTATTTTGGTCATTTTTTGGATTCCTGAGGGGTATTTGGTCATTTTGTAGGTTTTGTGATTATTTTGGTAATTTTTAGGTTTTAGGGGTATTTTGGTCATTTTAAGGTTTTGTAGGGTATTTTGGTTTCTGGGGTATTTTAGTCATTTTTTGGGTTTCGGGGGTATTTTGGTAATTTTTCGGGTTTTGGGTGTATTTTGGTCTTTTTTTAAGTTTTGGGGGTATTTTGGTAATTTTTAGGTTTCATGGGTACGTTGGTCTTTTTTGGGTTTTTGGGTATTTTGGTAATTTTTTGGGTTTCGGGAGTATTTTGGTAATTTTTTGGGTTTCGGGGGTATTTTGGTAATTTTTTGGATTTCGGGGATATTTTGGTCATTTTTTTTGGTTTTGGGAGTATTTTGGTCATTTTTTGTATTTTGGGGGTATTTTTAGGTTTTGGGGGTATTTTGGTCATTTTTTGGGTTTTAGGGGGTATTTTGGTCATTTTTGAAGATTTTAGAGTACTTTGGTCATTTTCATTTTAGTGGCATTTTAGTAATTTTGATTATTGGGTAATTGGGTGGGTTGGGGTTTACCCATAATAATTGGGTTGGGTTGGACTTGGGTTAGAAGCAATTAGTTAAATGGGATTTAAATGGATAAATGGGTTTTATATGCCCAACCCAATTATGCCTAGCCCAAACCCACCCATTTGCTACCCCTAATTTGAACGAGTCAATGGCCCAGTTAGGTTTTCACTTGGGCTAATATGAAATTCGGGCTGAAATTTACAAATACAACCTCCATAATTTTTCCTATAAAATGTACCGAAGGCCCAAAGGCATCTTTTAAGTTGATGGGCATTACTCTTGCAGTACCCGTCCTCTTTCTTTTTCTTTTTCTTTTTTTTTTTTTTTTTTAAATAGAAAAAGGAATCTGTGAGTGTGGATATTGTCTCATCCCACTTAAACTCAAATCTGACATGGCGTGGGACCACTTAAGTAATAGTGGAGCTTGCCACTACTTGAACTCAATAATGAAGCTTGTCATTACCCAAACTCACAACTTCAAACTTGCAAAGTAATGAGATATTAGAACTTCCTACCACTAAGCTATCTCTTTAATTAGGCGATCTTGTAATGCCTATCTACCCTACACATTCTATACCATTAAAAGTTGAATTAAAACAAAAACATGTAAAAAAAAAAAAAAAAAGGCAAAATGAAAGTAAAAGTCTAATTATTAGATGTGATAAAATGGTACACATAGTCATCCAAGCACGTTTTGGTTGACCAATTTAATAGATTTTTTTTTTTTTAACTACCAATTTAATAGATTTGATAACTCATAGTTGATAACAGATGATGTGGTAGAAGATGGATTATGGTAAATTGTCTTGTGTACATAGTGTCTACTGTGTAAAGGACCTGATAGGATCATAGGATAGGAGTATAGGACTAAAAAAGAGTAAAATAACTAGTAAAAACTGCTCAGTTTGGAGATTAAAAGGAAAAAAAAATTAAAAACTAAATAAATGGATGATATTAAAGGACCAGATAGAATAAAATTCTTTTGACTTTCATTCATTACTTTAGCAGAGAATAAAAAATAAACGGAGAAAGTTTTTCGTTGAGCAACAAGAACAAAGAGAAACTGAGAGGCAATAAAAGTTAACCGGAGATTAAGATGAAAGGAGAGCAATCCACACCGTACCAATTGATGAGCAACTACAAAGAAAGTATGAAATCTGAATTGGGAAAAACTGAATGATTCAATTCATTATTTTCATCTTTCTTCTTCTAATCCTCTGTTTCTACAATAGCAGCAGTTGTTTCTGCAGTAGTAGCAGACTAGCCGGGAAAAATTAGGGTATGGTTTTTTCAAGAATCTAGTTGGAAAGTGTTCATGTTTTTGTTTTTGTTTTTTTGCCTTTAGTTTTAGAGATAATGGAAGAGTATTTTCATCTTCTTAGGAGATGGAGTAAATTAATAGAGTGTACATTTTTTTTTTTTTTTTGCTAGGTAATTACGGGGGCTAGAACCCCCGAGCTCACGGTATCCTATACATGCGGGTGCCAATGGGCCTTAAGAGATTATAATTTTTTATATAATATAATATAATATATTATATTAGTTTTTTTTTTCAAGGATATGGGATTGCTTTTATATGTGGGCCTTAGGCCATTGTCTTAGTTGCCTATATGGTAGAACCGGCCCTATTGTTTACTACCCGTTAAGGGACCCCACAATAAAGTTCTAGTGAATATTTGTATACTTGTATATGTAAGAGATTTTATAGGAAATTTGTATAGAATTTACTAACTTAAATTTTAGCAATTCCATAACTTGGAGTAATCTTCTACCATCTCTGTTTCAAACTCAGTTAAAAAAAAAATTCAAATGCGTTCATAGCCCCTAATTTTTTATTTTAACTTTTCTGCAGTCCCAAAAAAAAAAAAAAAAAACCAGTTTAAAAGTGATGGATGAATGTGTTAGAATAGCAAGCATTAACCACATGATGTATTTTGATTTAAAAACCAAAAAACAAGATGAGAAATAACCTAGAAATGGGAAGAAAATGACAAACAAAAAATAAATTGTGGGTTCTAAACAAGTGACCAAATTAGGTTGCAGTTGTGGACCATGCTTAAGCGATGCCATGGTTGTTGAAATCACGATTTGAATCATATGCTTTTTCGATTTTATGATCTTACTTGCCAAAAACGATTTGGATCTTTTAAAGATCTTTGGTAGGATCGTTACAATCATTCAGGATCATACAATTCTAACAATCCCAAACGATCCTAATTTTTTGTAATTTTCTTCAAGTTGACTGAAGGCTTAGTTGAACTAAAATGAAAAATAACATCCCAATAGACTCAATTTTGCTATTCTAAAGTAAAGAGATATATAGAGTGTCGGTTTAAATTAAAAATAACATTCCAATAATGTCATGTTTTCACGTTTTTTGCATCTTTAAATGATGCTTACAAATAGATGTAGTGATGTATGGTAATTACATCAAATAGATGCAAATTTTGAAACATAGAAAATACTTTTGAGAAAATAATTCATTTTCGGAAAATTATTAAAATAAGTACTTACGTCCACAACATTTTCATAACAAATCATAGATGGTTAGTTGTTATTGGTTCTAATTTAAATCTACTACTAAAATTACTTTTCTACCCCACTAATAATAATTTGTAATGACCTGTCATTTAAGATTTGTTGTGAAAGTGTTGTGTATGTAGCATTTTTCAAACATCAATGTTGAATTTCAGTGGGTAATTTACCAAAGTTTTCTAATAGATGTATTTTTTTAATAAAAAAATAGGAATTTAGAAACAAAGTTATTTATTTATTGGATAAATTGCAAATCGCACTTATAAAGTTTGGAAATGTTTGGATTTTACACTTTAAAATTTCAAAATTTGGATTTTACCTCTTAAAGTTTGGGATTATATGGAATTTACAAACTAATGTCACAGAGTTTGGATTTTACCCCTTAAATTTTAGGGGTTTTTGAATTTTACTCCCTATAGTTTGGGATATTTGGATTTTACACTTTAAAGTTTCAAAATTTAGGGGAAACTTTAAGGGGGTAAAATTTAAGTTTTGAAACGTCAAGGTGTAAAATTCATACATTACCAAACTTTAGGGGTAAAACTTAAATTGTGAATCTCCAAAGTGTAAAATCCAAAAACTCTTAAATTTTAGGGGGTAGTTTGTAATTTATGAACAAAGGTGTCATGTGCGTATCACGTTCTCCTAAGTTAATCATTTTAACTACTCTGGTTCAGACTTCAGAGTTCTCATCCAAGTGAGTGAGTTCACTACTACCGAGAGAGAGAAAGATGGCATTGAGAGCAGCCATACTTCGCCACGTACGAGTACCAGTCAAAACCCTAACCCTAGCCGGACGGAAATCGCAGCCATGGGGTTCGTACGGTGCTTCCCTCCGGTTCCTCTCATCGCACGGTGACGATCATCTCTCCAAAGACGAGGTCATCGAAAGAGTCCTCTCCGTCATCAAGAGCTTCCCCAAAGTCGATCCCTCACAGGTCAGCCCCTCATTTTCCCTCTTCCATTTTCTCGAGAAAATTCCTGTTTGGTTCGCGACCAAGCAATTTTTTGTGTGTCTCATTTTGCTCCTCAAATCAATAAACTTTTTTTTTTTTTTTTTGTATAACAAGCTGAAAAACATGTATCGATTAGCTTAATTCCTTTGCTAATTTATCACTTTGTGTGTGCGCGTGTGTGGAGAAAAAGTGTCTGTTTGGTTGCTGAGAAAATATGAGGAAGTGAAATTGGCTGCTTGACTGAGTGTAATAGTACTGTTATGGTTTAGCTGAGCTGGATTTACAGATGTTAGATCAACAATTTAGACATATTTATTTTCTTATTAACCAAACATAAGTAGCATTGTTTGAAGGCTTTTATATGTTTGTAATTGCTTTGAGGATATTGATCTATCTAAGATCTGCTTACAAATGTTAAAAAAAAAAAGGATCTTTTTTTTTTTGGGTGATTGTTCAGCTTGTGTTTTCTTTGCCAAAATCAGTTTCTAGATGTGTTTGGTATGAGACCAAGGTTTTTAGAGCCAGTGGGAGTGTCCTTTGTTCTTTTGTTTGAACTAACCAATTCGTGTTGTGTGACTAATTACAAACGGAACGAAGAAAAAACAGAGAAAAGCGTTTGGTTCAGGTTTTAATTTCAATGTATTTTTCTAAACAAATGTAGAAGTAAATTTTGCTTAACTGATGATATTTGTATAATGGTTCGTGTTTTATTGTTTGGAATGACGTGTCATAACTGTTTAACATCCCATACAATGTAGAAATGCTAGGTCAGTATTTGACCAGACCAACATGTTAGTAAAGTTATGGGTTTCATTTTGGAGGAGTTGCTTCATATGGTTTTGCATTCTAAAAAGCCCAATTTTGGAGAGAGTTTACAACTTTTCTTTTTGGAGTCTGCATAAGGTTTGTATCCTGTATGGCACTGTCAAATGCGTAAGCAAAAAGTATACTACTGTACGATTTTCTGGTTTCTTGTTATTTTTGGGGTCCAATTGATTGAGATTTTATGGGAAGATATAAAATTCATTGGTATATGCCACTGTTCTCTTTGCTTTTTTTTTTTTTTTTTTTTTTTTTGATAAGTAAAAAACTTCATTGAGTTATATAAGAAGAGATACAATGGAGAAAAAAAAAAGGCACACAGGTAGTGTGCTAAAGAATCAGTAGAAAATCTAAACTAACTAGCAATGAAACTACAAAAATCATGTTAAGAATCAAAAGTAGAAACTCCCGAAGCATTTGCCCACTCAAACTGAGTCTAAAAGAAAGAAAGCTTCAAATCGTTAATCGATCTTCCATTCCCTTCGAAGGTAGCATTCCTTTCCCTCCAAATGCCCCATATGAGGCAATGATGGATCATACTCCAAATCACGGAACTTTTGTGTCTGTTGAAATCATCGGACCAGCTAGCTAGGAGCTCCACCTCCACAACACCATGCAGCATGACCCAATGTACCTCAAATTGTGAACACACTATATTCCATAGCTCCCGAGCTATAGGGCAGTGTAGGAGTAAGTGATTAATAACCTCCCCATTCCACTTACGCATACAGCATCAATCTACCACAACCACTTGCTGCCTCCTCAAATTATCAACAGTAAAATTTTCCCCCAACGACACAGTCCAAATGAAGAACTAACCTTGGTAGGAACTTTTGGTGTCCACAATTGCTTCCATGGAAAAGATAGTGGATTAGTGGGTTGTAATGCCCTATAATAATTTAGCCACCCTATTCCATTTCAAAAGAGCTGGAATTGTCAGGTCCATAAAAGAGGAAACCGGCTCTAACTGTTAATCTTGAACCAGTCAAGAAACTGATGTTCCAAATGTAACTATACTCTGAATAATATAAAAGGTTAACCGCTGAAGCATCCTTGTTACGAGCAATACTGTGCAATTCTGGGAGACTATTTTTCAGAGGAAGTCCCTCACACCAAGAATCATGCCCAAATTTAATGTAGGAGCCATCCCCAACCTTAAAAGTAACAAAACGATGAAAATCATCTCACCCTTACTCTTTGCATCTTTTAAATCTTGGAGACTATGAATATGTGTGATCTAGATCATTCTAGCCTTTCAAGGCATTTGGAAAGACAAACGAGCATAAATCTTGAACAGCATGAAGCCATGAGTGGCCAGGTTGAAATCATAGTTGTGTGCATCACATGCTAGCATTTGGGTGGTTTGGTCTCATTGCCCCTTGCATTGTATTGCATGAATGTTGGATGCAGGGGTTGCTCTTTTTTCTCCTCTGTTTCTTTCTTTTGGCATGCTATGCCAAGTTTTGTCTCCCGTTTTGCTCATCTTATTGAAAAATCTTTACCGTTGCTTATTTATTTATTTATTTATTTTTAAGTCTCTTTACCACTGCTTATAGAAGGGCATTCCATTGTTAATTGAAAGAATCCCAAACAGCACTTCATTCTTCGTGGCTTCATGGCTCTCATTAAGCCTACTGCTACTTTGCCCCCTCAATTAATTTGACAAGAACTCTTTACAGATGGCCTTTCTTCCCCCTCTTTTTTTGGGTTGCTTTATTTCATAATTAAAGCCTTATCTCATCTCATTATGCAAGATGTTTTTCATCTAATCATTGTTGACACACTTGTTAGAGGCAGAGTTATTGTTATTTCCTAGAAAAATACATGTATTTCCCAAATATTAGTTGTATATTGGTTATGGGTTCTTCTGGTTTTATTTTTAATTTTTTTAATCTTATTCTCTTAGAAATTCTTTCCTTTACAAAGTTTAAAACAATAAGAGAGGGAGCAAAATAACTAAATAAAACTGCTTGGTAGAATAATTGTCAATTCTTCAGCACCTGATCCTTTGTACTGCCTTCTATGCCCATATAATTTGTAAAGTAAGCCACAATATTTTGGCTTGCCGACATCATCAATTGTGAAAAATTATTTATTAAATCTTGTGAAGCCAGATTTTCACACTAACATGGTTTTGAACTTGAAGGTTGTGTTGCTTTAAGCATAGACTTCATTGTATTCTGTCCCAGAAAGCATGATGCATCACTGTTGAAGCTACAGCTAAGTGGGATTAAATTTAGAGGATATTTTAGCCAGCATTGTCCTGTCCCACACCTTAGCTACCTCCAACCCCCCTGCCCCCCTCCCTTTTTGTCTTTTATTTTTTTATTTCATGTTTTCCTTTTTTTCTACTGGATTTTGTTTGTCACTTAATTTTGCATGGCTTAAAACAAAAGCTTCTACTTATCTAAAAAAAAATCTAAGGGACTGAGATTTGCCCATCTATCTATCTAAAATTGTTATTATTTTGTTTCTTGATTTTGATTCCTTTCCTTTTTTTTTTTTTTTTTTTTAATTTAAAAATTTTAATAATTGCACATTAGTTAGAAAAAATGGGGGAGGGGGATTCAAACCTTGGTTATCCTTATAAAGGAGATTAAACAATGTATACTGAACCACAAGGCTATTGGCTACCTTTTCTTCCTTAATTCTCTCTGTGCAATATTTTTCATCCCCTGTTTAGCATCTTGTTTGCTTGATCTGCAACAGTTATGTTCTTTCTGAGAACAGCATTGTCATGTCTCCTAATTACAGTCACCGTATCTTAGCAAATGTATTACTGGGGGGTTACAGTTTATCCTGCATCTGCAGGTGACTCCTGATGTACATTTCCAGAAGGATTTGGGCTTGGATAGCTTGGACAATGTGGAGATTGTAATGGCTCTTGAAGAGGAGTTCAAGCTGGAGATTCCAGACAAAGAAGCCGATAAGATTGATTCCTGTAATCTTGCGATTGAATACATCTATAACCATCCCATGGCTGGTTAACTTAACATTGGCAGTCTTTTCTCTTTTTTCTCATTGAATTACATGTTGAACAGTAATCTGATCAGCCTTTGTTTTGTCTACTCAGTTGGGTATTTGTAGAAGTGATCCCCAAATTTTGGTGGAAAATAATTTGAATCTGTTTGAAAAAGAGTGGCCTTTTCAGAACATGGCTTTGTGATGCTTCTACTTTAAAACATTAACAGTTTATTTTTTATTGTCAACGAATATCTGAATGGCTATGTCCAGTGCAATTAATGTGTTTAAAATGTTTGTGTCACAGAACAGAAACTTCGGTGAATGAAGGATCCGAGGAGAACTGGTGGTAGCCCCACTGTTCTCCTTGCGGCATTTGAGATGTTATGACTGTAGTGTAGGAACTTTGACATCTTGGTGTATTTTACTATTTTGTGATTTTTATTTTTATTATTATTATTTTTTTTATGGCTTGGGGCCAAAGTAAATAAATAGGGATCATCCAATGGAGCATCAATGTGCATATGAAGTTTTGTGTGAATATAGATGTATTTACGAATGTACGTATGAATTGTACATTTGCTTGTGTAAGGCTGTGAGCATGTGTCATCGGCAAATTTCAAATGGTGGCACTGGCAACTGAAATTGTGGAGATCATGAAGGAAAGAAAATGATATAGGGACCATTTGGTTAAGCAATCTGAATTTGCATATGAAATTTGGTGTGTTTATGTATGTATGAATGGATGTACATTTGCTCATTCTTTGTGTGTATGGGTGCGAGCATGTATCATTGAATTTGTGGAGAGTTTACTTTTCTGTTGCTTGAATTTTGTTGTACTTCTTGTAGGCTCCCACTAATTTAAATTCACAACAATTAGCTGGATTATTTGTTAATTTTAGGAGAAATTTTGAATGATTGGTAGAACTTTTGAATAAATCTTAACTTAGAATGTTAATAGCAAAAGTTTATTGTTTATCATAGATATTGCAAATGATTTATAGTTTGATGATTATTGCTTAAGGCTGCCAAGTAATTATCTAATAAACATTTATTAAAAAACTTCATTATAAGTTGTTTACAAATCTCATATCGGTAATCAAAGGTAATCAAAGGACATTATTTTGAGAAATGAAAATTGATAATTTATAATCTTTATCCATCAAAATTCATAAATTTTAAATAACTCATGGCTAAAATAAAAACTTTGTTTAGGGTAATGTTAATACCATATAGTTTCTTGCTTTAAGCATTTATTCAATTAATTGTTAGTTCAATTAGTAAAGTTTCTAATAGATGAATAAGAGATTTGAGATTTAATCCCTCGTCTACACAAAAAATCGATTGGTGTCTTGATTTAATGATAAAGAGTTACCATTTGAAGTCATATATGATATATCTTAACAAAATCATTTTGTATGTTCTACTAGTTTCAAATTAAATGTCACATCATAATTTGTAAAAAGCCATTTCTTTTCCAATATGATTACTTCTCCAAAGCAAATGTCTTTGAATAATAATTTTAGCATATTTAAATAATCATATACGTTGTCTTCTAACTAATGAATAGTTTAAAATTTTGAATTCCATGTACACAAATATGACTTATTTATTATGATCTTTGAACTAATAAGCTCTTTTAAAACCTTTTAATGAGTGTTTTGCTCAAATATATCGTGACTATTGAAGCATGTCTTCCCACATGTTCATTTGAAAGTAGTCTTATGAGTATATTTAAGTTTTGTGAAATTATTTTTACTTTAACATAAAAGCTATTATGGAACCTTTTGACCTAACCAAAAGGCAATACTTAAACAATAAGCTAACCAAAATTTTTAAATGACCAAAAAAAACCTCAATATGGTGAAAATAAAATTCTTAAACAATGCTATTTTAGACAATTATTTTTAAAACAACGCCAATCAAATTTGGTTGGTTTTTCTAATCATCCTGCATATAAGTATAGTTATATATGTTGCCTTTTTATTTACAAGTAGTAAGACTATTTGAATTTTATATACAATAATATAACTTGTTTATAATTTTTTTTGAACCGATATATTCTTTAAAACCTCTCAAATGAGTGCCTTGATTAAATATATAGTAACTATTGGATCATAGCTCCTTACGTGATCATTTGAGAGTAATTATAGTCTTAATATATATATATATATATATATATATATATAGAATGTGATTAATTTTTAGAAAAAGTAAAATAAAAAACATATTAAAAATATTCTGAATCCTAATGACCTAACTAAAACACAATATTTAAACTAGAATCCAACCAATGTAAAAATCCCCTGAAGTCTAAAATTCCTAGTTCTTAAATAATACTTATTTGAACAAAAATATTTTAAGATTCAGTTAATTTATAGATTAAGTTCATTATTTCAAATATTTTTAGTCACTGAATTGTGTACAAGGCACAAAGGTTTCTGTCCTAGTTGAAGAAACCCAATGGCTAAGAATTTCATGACTAAACTTATGCTGGTGATATTAGATTTAGCTATTCTTAATCTTATTCTAATTGAATTGCAAGGTAATGATCCAATCTCTATATCTTTGAGTCACTCTTCCATTCCAATCACGCTTCATGGGCCTTAAAAACTTGACAATGTGGATGGAAGCTATTCTACTTGCCTTGAAGAAAGGGTTAAAAAATGTAAGAGAGCTTTAAGTTTTAGAAGTAAACTATCAACATGCCCGAACTTGACCTTGGACATTGTGTTTATAAGGCTTTTAAATTTTGCAAGAAAGTAGGGCATCAAGATTATCCAATGTTTCTGGAAGCTATAAAGGCCGAAGAATTATGCCTAAAAAAATTTGTGAAGCGTCATCAAATGACTAATCTGGGAAGGTGTTTATTGGAATGGTTTGAAGAGAATTTCAAAAAGAACTGAGATGCCACATTAAGAAGATTGGTAATGGTTTTGACAACAATAAAATTGATGCTAAAAAGGATTTTATGAGAGGCACATGGATTATGAAAATGTAATTTTAATTATCCTTGTAATTTTTCATGCTTTTACTCTTGAATCTGCCTTATGTCTTTGTGGTTTTATTCTCTTTCATTGTGATTTCAGTTGCTAGCAAATTTTAAGTATTTATGTGTGCAATATGATTGTTCTTATTTCTATATCTTTCGGATTGTATAGACTTGGTTGTTTAAGCTTTTGGGGTAATTAGCCCACACATAAAAGAGATATTAGAATTATATGATTAAATGATTAAATTTATCATATTCTAATAATTTAAACTTTTTGGAGAATTAGTAATTTAACATTAGTAATACTCTTTGTCCATCAATTAGGTTTGGTAGATATTAATAGAGGAGTGTCAATAGGTTAGCTAGCTAGCCTAGAAAGTGTAAATACATATATATGGAAATTAGATTAAAGAGCTGTTGTTAGTTTTCCTATCAACATTGGCAGAAAAATCATACCAATTGAAAATGTAAAAAATTATTTACACTATTTTTCAAATTGAATGTGGCAACCTTTGAGTACAAGTGCATGAATTACCCTTTGGCCTAAGCCTGAGTGTGGCGAAAGATATTGTCTCGGTGGGGTGTCATAGACAAGAGTGGGTCAGAGATGGAAGGGTGGAGATTGATATCTCTAAGCCGATGTGTAGAGAAAGGAAAATAACGTTGTGCAATGGACAGGAATGGTGGATTAGTTTCAAGTATGAAAGGCTACCCAATATATGTTATTGGTGTGGGAAGCTTACACACTCTGATAGGGAGTGTCCTACTTGGTTGAAAAGTAGGACTCTTAAAGAAGGTGATAAGCAGTTTGGCCCATGGTTGCGGGCTTTCGTTCCGAATCTATCTTGAAAAATGGTGACATAGGTCCCTGGCTCCGATGAGGACGATAATGGGGATGAGGTGCAACATAGGTGATGATGATGTTCGGACCAATGGGGAAGCCACTTAGGAGACTAAAATAGGTTTGGAGGTACCCATAAATGCCCGACCTATTGTTGCCGGAGAAAGATGACGGAAAGAAATCGGTGATGGAGATGGGGTAGTAGACCGGGTGAACCAAGTTATGGGAAGACATATTAAACCGCACTCTGAGGATGCTTTATCCGATATTCAGGGATTTGAATTGCCTATGATGGGGGATACATTGCTACCTACAGAAAATCACATCCCCACCATTAAGGAGCAATTAGCGGACATTGATGTTGAGATTACTAGATTTGAGGGTACGAGAGGTAGGAATGCGGGGCTTGGGCCTGAACTCTCTCATTACCAACAAGATGAAGTAGGCTCGGAGGGAAGTTCCCGGCTCAAATTCAGTACCTCTATCTAAACTAATGGGGTTGGTTTTGAATAAAAAAGGAAGAGCTAGAGTAGTAAGTAATCAATCCAAACAATTGGGTAGTACAAGTGAGGTGGACAATGGTGGATTGTCTAAAGAAGCAAAGGTGACAATGCTGGCAAAAAGGATTCAATGAGAAGTTGATGAGGAGTTCGATGACACAGTAGGGGGAAAGAAGAGAAGAGGGGCTAATGAGAAGGTTCTAATAGTGAAGGCTAGAGTTTAGCCTGCCGATATCAATGAGTCTCTCAACATAGAACTACCAGGGGATTGGGAACTGCGGTGCGGTTGATGAGCTTGGTGATATTATTCAAGCACAAGATCTCGAGATTGTGTTCTTATTAGAAACTTGGTTGATAAAGGTTCAAATGCAACACATATGTGATAATTTAGATTTTGATGGGTGCTTTCTTGTCTCAAGCGATGGAAGAGGCAATGGATTGGCACTTTTGTGGAAAGCTAGTGAGAATGTTTAGGTGGACAGTTTTTTGAAATACCATATAGATGTGATTGTTCATGGAGGTTTGGAAAATGCTTAGAGATTGACAGGGTTTTATAGTGAGCCCGAAACAGGCTGCAGAAGTGAAGGTTGGAATATGCTTCGATTGTTGAGATCAAAATTGAAATTACCTTGGTGTTGCTTATGTGATTTTAACGAATTGTTGTAGGTACAAGATAAACAGGGAGGACCACCTTGAGCTCATAACCACATGCAAGCTTTCCGAGACACTTTAAACACTTGTGGGTTTGTAGATCTAGGTTACTCGGGGCTAGATTTCACTTGGCATGGGTGTAGAGATGGTGAATTGATTTGGGAGAGATTGGATCAAGGAGTGGCAAATTATGAATGGCTAGCAAAGTTTCCAATAGGGTGGGTAAGGCATTTGAATTGCTTCCCTTCCGATCACCGCCCCATATTGGTGTCAATTGCATTGAATGTTAAGAGGCAAAGGTGGAGAAGAAAACTGTTTCGATTCGAGGCAAAGTGGTTGATAGAGTGGGCCTGTAATGGTGTTGTTTCAAAAGCTTGAGAGTGTAGTTCGGAGGGAACACCGATGTATGTGACAACCAAAAAATTAAAGAAGTGTAAGAAAATGCTGAAACCTTGGAGCAAAGATCACTTTGGGAATGTTGTGCGAAGGATTAAGAGAACAAAAGAATTGTTATGGAAAGCAAAAGAGTTTTTACCTAGAACTGGGTGTTGGGATAAGATGGAGCAATTAAAATCAGAGCTTAGCAGTTTGTGTGATAAAGAAGAAAAAAATGTGGCAGCAGAGGTCACACATTCAATGGTTAAAAAATGGGGACCAGAATACAAAATTCTTCCATGGTTTTGCTACACAAAGAAAATGTAGGAATTTTTTAATGGGTTTAAGGGATGAGAATGGGGGTGTGGTAGGAGGATGAGGAGGTGTTTTCGGAGGTCCTGAATAAATTCTATGCTGAGTTGTTCACTTCTTCTCAACCACATGATTTTGACCGAATCTTGGAGGGGATTTAATAAGTTGTCACCAAAGAGATAAAGGTAGACTTAGCTAGACCATACATGGTGGAAGAAGTTGATTATGCAATCAAAGAGATGGAACCTCTAAAAGCACTGGGGCCGGATGGTATGCCTCCTTTGATTTGTCGGACTTTTTGTCTTGATGTAGGTATGGATGTCTCTCAAACTGTTTATCAAGCTTAAATTCTAGCTCACTCTTGAAATATGTCAATCATACGTTTATTACATTGATTTCCAAAGTTAAAAATCCTGAAAGGGTAACTGAGATTAGGCCTATTAGTCTTTGTAATGTGATTTATAAGATAATTAGTAAGGTTATTGCTAATCGTCTTAAGCCTTTGTTAAATTCTATTATCTCAGAAACTCAAGGTGCTTTCATTGCAAATAGATTGATAACAAATAATATACTTATTGCCTTTGAATCTTTGCACAACATGAAGAACAATTGTACGGGAAAGAAAGGCTTTATGGCACTTAAGTTGGACATGAACAAAGCATATGATAGGATGGAGGAGATTTTCCTTAAAAAAATTCTTACGAGGATGGGTTTTCAGGAGTCTTGGGTGGCTCTAATTATGGAGTGTATTAGCACAGTCTCATACTCTATTCTAGTTAATGGCGAATCGAAAGGTTTGATTCAACCAACTAGGGGATTGAGATAAGGGGACCCTCTTTTGCCATACTTGTTCCTGTTTTGTGCAAAAGGACTTAATGCTATTATTAAGAGTGTAGCATCACATGGAGAAATTCATAGTTACTCTATCTGCGGGAATGGTTAAAAACTCACTCATCTCTTTTTTGCAAATTGTAAGGACTCAATTACTGATTCCAAATTCGTATTGGGTTCAAACGCTAAAGGCCCAAACAATAAATTTGTAGAACGTGGATATAAAAGAACTAGATTAATTTCAAAAGAAAAATGATTAAACTTAACGTTTTTAGATGGACTAACGCAACTATTACGATCAATTTCTCCTTGAAACAAGCTAAGTTCTTTATTTCATGAGGTTTTCCTCTAGGTGTCACTTGTTTAGAAGTTCCGATCCTTTCTCTCAATGCATTCTTCCATCTTATATACTGCCCTCTTGATGTCATCTTCACCACACACGTGTAGGTTGGATTTAGAGCTGCTTCATCACTGTTCGGGCATCACCTCCACATTAATGTGGTCAAAGAGTTGGTTGAGAGACAATTAATGTGGAGACAGCAGTTGTTAAAAATATTTGTTTATCTTTTCTTTCTTACCCTTGGTCCCATGTCCCACCTTTAGTGGTAATGTAGCTCTGAAGTGTGTTTGTAACAATATGGCGTTCAGGTCATTCTCGGACACATATTGCCGAGAAGGATTTTGTCCTTAGACGAATACTGGACCCATCTCATGTGATATCTACTCCTCTTTTCATTTGGTTCCCCTTGTAACCTTATATGGGCCTCTTCAGATGGTTTAACTTCCTCGGATGGGCCACAAGCCCAATTAATACGGTTTTAATAATTATTGATTAACCGGCCCCCACACAAATGATTGTCTGTTATTTTGCAGATCTACCCTAGAGGAATGTGTGAAAATTCAAGAGCTTTTGGCCTGTAATAAAACAATTTCAGGTCAAGTTATTAATAAAGATAAAATAACTTTATTCTTTAGTAGGAATATTGATGTGCAGGTGCGGGAAGTAATCAAAGTTTCTCTAAATGTTCTAGCTATTCAACATTATGAGAAATATTTGAGGTTCCTTTCCTTTATTGGTAGAGAAAAGAAAGCTTGCTTTACACAGATTAAAGAAAGAATTTGAGTTAGAATGCAAGGTTAGAAAGAGAAGCTTCTCTCACGGGTAGGTAAGGAGGTTATGGTCAAAGAAGTGGTCCAATCCATACCCACTTACTCCATGAGTGTTTCCAAATTGTCAGTTAGCTTGTGTAAAGATATTGAGGCAATGATCCGTAAGTTTTGGTGGGGGCAAGGGGCTTCTAAGAAGATTCATTGGATTAACTGGAACTTCTTGTGCTCTTCAAAATTGTTTGAGGTATGAGCTTTAGGGATATTCAGAAATTTAATGATGCTTTGCTTGCAAAATATGTATGGTGGTTTTTTCATAATAAGGAGACTTTGCTTTATAGGGTCTTCGGTGCCAAATATTTTCCTACAGTAAATCTTTTATGATGCTCCGGTCCATCTAAAATGCTCCTTTGCTTGGAGAAGCATTTTACAATCCCGTGATGCCATTAATAGAGGGGCTATATGGAGAGTGGCGAACGGGTTCTCTATTGATGTATGGAATCATAGATGGCTGCTTGAGTCGGGACATAGCAAGATTATTTCTCCGAGACGAGATCTTTGAAGTTAGTAGAGTTCATGGACTTATCTATCCCGATACAAGAGTATGGGACCTGGGTTTGTTGGAAAGGTGGTTCTTACCGTGGGAAGCGAGAGATGATCAAGCATATCCATGTGTCTGAAGTGGTAAGGATGATATTTGGTTTGGCCGCTTACCGGATGGTAACTATAGTGTGAGGAGTGCCTATCGCATGCTAGCAACCAAGTCTAATAGTCACAACCCAAGCTCATCCTCTCCCAATGATTCATAGAAGGCATGGAGGAGTATATGGAAGATCAAGTCCTTGAACAAGATTCGCCATTTTATTTGGAGAGTTGCCAAGGACTTGCTGCCAACCAAGCAAAATTTAAAGGCTCGGCATATCCCATTGGATGAAACCTGTGCTATATGTGATGACCAACCTGAGGCGTTACAGCACTACCTTTGGCTGTGTGAGCATGCTTAATCGGAGTGGAGGTCGGATCTTTGAGTTTGTTCGACTATATCACAAAAAACATAGAACTTTCTTCGCGTTGTTGGAGGAAGTAATGGAGATTGGCTCGAGATATCGTGTGGCTCTCTTCTTCACTATTGCATGGAGTCCGTGGCGGCGACAAAACCAAATACGGGAGAATCAAGTATCTTAGCCATTGCATGAGGTGGGGGATAAGGCCAAAGCTCTGGTCGTAGAGTTTCTAGAGGCAAATAAGCGGGCGCTAGATCAGTCCGGCGAAGTTTAGTCCGATGGTCGCCTCCACCGGAAAACTTCCATATGGCAAACTTTGATGCAGCAATGTTCGAAAGTATGGGTTATCTGGTATCGAGGTGGTGGTTCGGAATCGAGAGGGGAGGTAATGGCTGCGTTGAGTCGAAAATTGAGCTTCGTCGGACTGAATTGGCGAAGCTCGGGCTACTTATAAGGCGGTCAAATTAGCTTAGGAGATGAGTTTCTTTGGGGTACAAGTAGAAGGGGATTGTCTTGTGGTTATCTAGGCTTTGAAGGCTCAAGCACGGTGTAATACTCTATATGGGCATGTGATTGAAGATACTCGGCGACTAGGGCTGCACTACGATTTTGTCACTTCAAGCATGTTCCACAGAAGGGTAATAAGCTAGCTCATGTATTAACTAAAAAAAGTAGTTTTATCTACTAATACTGATATAAAGGTAAAAGGTCTACTTAGTAATTTAGATGATTTATTCCAAAATGATTTATATTAATGAAATTTCATATCGTTTTCTCAAAAAAAAAAAAATACTCAATAACAAAATGTTATTAATTTTATTCTTTAGACATTTTCGTTGAACACTGAAAGAAAAAGAGTATTCAACGAAGAGGAATAATATTAATGTATTACTGTATATTATATTATATTATAATATTCATACTATAGACAATAGTCTAAAATAATATTATAAATACAATTCATTATACATTTAAGCACTTAATAACACCTTCTAAAAAAAAAGTACTGTGTTATTAATTTTGTTTTGTAGACATATATTTTTTATTTTTGAAAACACCAAAAGTGTTGGTTGAGACGCAAAACTCTTGATAGTATAGAATAAATTACTATCATGACCTTATTATTAAAAGAAAAGAATGGAAAAAATGTGAATAATTTTGTCCTTAATTTTACCCTCAATGCCTTCTTTTTTTTTTTTTTTTTTTATATACAAATTTTCAAGGGAAAAAAATTTTAGTTGCTGAGGTGGAAGACTCCATCCACCTCCATTTTTTTTCATCTCACATTTCACTCCGATTAAATAGTAGAAAATCACATTTTTCCTCTATCCCTCTCCCCCAACCAAATATAGCAAAAATGACACTACAAAAAAACAGGGCTATCCCAACGTTTTCAAAACCGCTGGGATAGCCTCAGAAAGCTTTTCTTGGGATAGGGTCAAAATTCCTATCCCAGCGTTTTTCTTCCCAGCGCTTCAAACCGCCGCGCAGTGAATGTGGGTATAGGGTCGACGGACCTGTCCCGGCACTTTTCAAAAGCGCTGGGAAAGGCATATGCCCTATACTAGCGCTTTTGAAAGCGGCCGGTATAGGCCTTTTAAATCATATTGATTCAAGACCTATACCAGCGCTTTTGAAAACGCTGGAATAGGTATAGTCTATGCCAGCGCTTTTGAAAGCGCTGGCATAGACTATACCTATTCCAACGCTCACAAAAGCGCTGGTATAGGTCGTGAATCAGTATAATTTAAAAGGACCTATGCAGCGCTTTCAAAAGCGCTGGTATAGGTCCTTTTTTAAAAAAATTTTAGCACCTGTAATGTACCTAAAATACATATTTTTCAATACTTATTTTATAACACCTGTAATGAATCATAATTCATATTTTCCAATAGCAAATACAATACCACATTAAACCAACAAATTAAATATATCTACTTATAATTATTTACAATAGCAAATACAATACTTATTAATGATGAAAAATCTTCAAATGTTGAAAAATCTGAACTTAATCATGGGTAATAATCAAGAATATCTTCAAATGTTGGCTATAATGAAGAGCCATAATTTTGTTCAAACTCGGACCACATATCCTTGGATTTCATTTTTTGGAGCAAATATATATCCATGTCCTCACTTTCTAACTCATCCAACTCAATCTTCCCCTCATCAAACCCACCTCTAGCCCTCAATCTCTCATCAAGGGCATTAAGTAATTGTCCTTGTACCATAAATTGTCATGCCCATTCTTCCAAAGGAGCCATACATATACTTATCGATGATGAAAAATCTGAACTTAATCATGGGTAATAATCAAGAATGCCTTGAATTTGACTCCATAGCTTATGTTGAAAAAGCTTTAAGATGCTAGACCACTCCAATCACCTAGGAACCTAGTGTTCACGAAACTAAAAATATAAGTCTAAGTCAAGTTAGATCCATACTTGGTCCGCCTAGGGCTAATCTTTGAACACACCAATGCATGAGTATTACTCAAGTAGCAATAGATAAAAAGTAAACTTAGATGATCACATAAAAGGTAGAATTATTAAGGAAATTCCAGCAAGAATGACTAAGTTCATTATCAATAATTATAGCACAATAGGAACAACACAATCAACACTCCCAAAATAAAATACACTATCTTATATCTTCGTGCAAACAACCCGCTTGCTCCAAATCAACAACCTACCACAGTAGAATATTTGAATTTACTAAGAGGAGATAAAATAAATTCATACATAGTTGAACAATAATATCACAATATTCACAAGACAATCAACACTCCCAATAATGAAAAGTAAACCACCTTATATCACCGTGCAAGATACCCACTTGCTCCAAATCAACAACTCACCACAACAAAAAAATTGACATATAATTATATACTAATAGGGTATTTTGAAGTAGATTTTACTCTCCCTAGAGCAATTCATTGGTTTGCTCCCAGAAAGAGGAACTCAAACTTACAATGAGCTGCTAATCATACAAAATCTAAGTCTAAATTATAGACTACTAAGATCACTTAAAAGACGTAAATTAGGTGACTTCACGTCCAAAATCATGTAAAAGAGAAGAAACTACTAGACTAAGTACATTGAGAGAACAAACTATAAACTAAAATAGGAGAGGTGTACAAAGATATACAAACCAGGAAGATAAGCTCCAATATTTTGCTAGTTTGCATTTGTTCCACTGATAAACATGAGCTATTTAATAATTTAATCATACGTAGTCGAGAGAATGAGAGGTTAACTTACTAGTTGCTACCTTGCTTGCTGCTCCACAGGGGATGCTAAAGATATTGTAGTAGCCACCAAATATTTAATCTAGCAATTTAACAAATCCAACGATCAGAATTGAGTTGTTTTTTTATTTTAATAAAAAATACAATGACAAAGTAAAATAAAATTATCAACTAAATTGAGTGGAAAGATTAATGCATAGAAGCATTGTTAAAGGCACTTGCTTGATTCATGTTTGAAATATTGATAAATTAGACGTGCCATTACGGACTTGTAGTTCTAGTTGTAGTTGTAGCTCTCTCTCTCTTTCTCTCTTGGGATATATATTGATAGATGATGTATCTAAAATCTTGCACTCTCTTACACTATGCAAGTATTTTTAGTATTAAAAAAAAAAAAAAAAAAAGATTGCAAGAAGTCAAGAGCAAAACTCACTCATCAATTCAAAAGGAATAAAAATGGTAGAAATTATTTAATTGTCAAATTGCAAAGGCATGTTACATATTAAATAATAGTATTTATACATTATTGTCATTCAGGTCAATTTAGATTGTTATTTGGAACTAGCTGTTTGCAAATGTTAGCTATATTTTTAGTACTAGTATACTTGGTCAATGCTACATTAAGCACTCAAAAAATAAAATTCAATGAGTTGGGTCCACCGGACGAAATGGTTGGCTAAGAAACCAGACATGAATTGACATAGATGAATGAAAGCCTTGAGTTTGACAGAAATGCCTTGCAAAGTACCATGTTGGCAAAAAAGAGGAGGGGGGGAATATATATATATATATATAACGTAGTCAAGTCTGGATACTCAATAAGGATGGTGAGACAAGGACATTTGCCCCATAACCTAAAAATCTACTAATAAAAGAAACGGCCACATTTTAGGCCATGAAATGAAAGGACCAAAATCAGAAAACCGTTCGATTATTAGTACTGAATGCATTATCCTTTTCACATCTCAATTACATCAAGATGTAACTAAAAATCATTGAAAGAACTCTTATAAGAAGACCATACCACAATCGAATGCAATAACAGGCTTCAATTTTACCTCTTCTTTCTGAAAAACAATCAACAAATAAAAACTAAATAATTGGTAAAATTAAATGACTAAAACAAGATTGTAGTTAAGGGTTAAAAAAAACTTCACACTAAACTTACAAAAGAAATACAACAGTAGCAATAATACAAATGAACTTAATAATATCATAAATAAGGGTGAAAAGTACCAACTCATCACTCATACCTTCACCCTCGGTTTCTTGGCTAGCTTAGATACATGACATTGAGAAAGCTCCCTACTTTGTTGATCCTAAACACAAGTAAAACTATAGAGGTAAAGAAACAAAATTTGTAGGCATAACTAAAGTGGACATCACTTAGAAATTTTTCATGTGATTAAGAAATTCTCACAATTAAATCAAGGTATAAAAGTGTCAAAGACATTTGCATGAATAGACAAGCTCTTAAAGCAAGCACTAAAACAAAAAATAGTTTGTTTCTCAAATGTATTTAATGTAAGACCCAATGAAGACATCCCTCATATTTAGCATTGCAAAAAAAAAAAAAAAAAATTAAACTTGTATATGATAATTAAAAAAAATTAATAAAGCATATATATATACACACAAACCTAGTAAATTTCGATCCCCTACCAATAGGTTTTCCCATAATGAAAATAGTATGAACCGTGACCCTAGTCCAAACTCAGCTTCCTCCACATACTTCCAGAACTTCCATTCTCCACCATCAATTACCTCAAACCCCACTTGTTCCAATACCTATAAATATCCCAAATTCACTACTGTAAAATTCAAAGTAACTCACATTTTCTCGCATTGTTAAAAAATCAAATACAACTAAATTTTACACACTTAAGGTTTAACTTCTCACTAAATACTAACCCAAATTCATTATTAGGAAAAAAAAAATACAAATGCCTTTAAATGGCTTTATTAGAATCGTAAACTCAAAATAAAAAAATTACATGGTTACAATCTGATTCGCATATGGTGAAAATATAACATTTCGAACATAGTTTCCAAATAAAATTTAAAAAAAAAAAAAAAATAGAAAAGGAAAAAGGGTATACCTTTGTGAGAGCAAAATGGAGATCGAAGTTGGTCAAATTGATTCCATTTCTATTAAAAATCAAAATTCCTTCTCACTTAATAAGATTGTCAAGCTCTTCTTAAGCATCAAGCTAATAGCCTTAAGTGACAAGCATCTATAGCTAAGCCAAACATATGATTATAGTCAAACCCAAAAAGACAATTCAATTTTCATTCCCAAGAAATTTGAAAGCAAGCACCAGAAGGTTTGTTGCACCATAACTTATACCCATTCTTTTGCAGTTTTAAGAAAAATTCCATTGGAAGTGTAATAATTCTATGAAGATAAAAAAGCGAGCAAGAGCTAGGATGCAAGAGAGAAGAAGAAAGCTCTAGTTAATAATTCTATGTACACCCTTGCTAAATCTTGTGTCCAAAGTTCTAGTTACTTAAATTTTAAGATTTTAAAATATATCAATTTTGACGAAATTATTGCTCAAAAGTCTTGCCTCCATGTAACAGACCAAAAAGATTTGCAAGCAGTTCCCACTCCCTAGATACAACCAACTCAGCTATCTAACTATATATTTAGGAAATAAGAAAGTTTTGCAAGCCGTCCCCACTCTTTTTATTGCTTTGATTAATGAAATCAATAGTAAATAGCTTGATAACATTAATATGATTGTTGATCTTGGTAATATATAATCAATACAAATATCAATTCCCATATTAAGGATTTAAAAATGTGCTTTGACTAATCAAATCAACAAGAAATGGCCTAGTAAAGTTAGTAAGATTTGTTAATCTTGGCAATATATAATCAATACAAATATCAATTCCTATTAATGATTTAAAAACATTTAACAATGAATCGTTTAATAAGGAAATATATACAGGCAATTGATAGTTTTAGAATCTCACTAACATTTGAAAAAGTTTTCTAATTACTAAAAAACCAGAAATTTAACATCAAATATATATACAAATATTGCTACAAAATAGAAATGAGAGCTAGAGAGACTTACCTTGCTTTGGGTAAACTTTAGTCAAAACCAAATCCAAAACTGAAACCTACACAATCAACCAATAGTTACACAAAAATATACACATAACCCAAACCAAACTTCAACCAAAATCAAAACCCACACAATCAACCAATAGTTACACAAAAAATACACATAACCCAAACCAAACTTCAACCAAAATCAAAACTAAAAAACCAGAAATTTAACAACAAATATATATACAAATATTGCTACAAAATAGAAATGAGAGCTAGAGAGACTTACCTTGCTCTGGGTAAACTTTAACCAAAACCAAATCCAAAACTAAAACACACACAATCAACCAATAGTTACACAAAAATATACACATAACCCAAACCAAACTTCAACCAAAATCAAAACTAAAAAACTAGAAATTTAACAACAAATATATATACAAATATTGCTACGAAATATAAATGAGAGCTAGAGAGACTTACCTTGCTTTGGATAGGGTCTGTGGTTTTGGGTAGTATTTTTGTGCTTAAAATTTTGGAAAAGAAATGGTGGGTTTTGAGTAAAGAAGAAGAGAGGAGGAGGGGAAGTGGGTTAAGGAAGAGGGAGAGGGAGAAAAAATGTGGGTGAGAGGAAAACATTTGAACTAAAGAAGTGGGAGACCAAAAATGAGAGACCAAAGTGGTGGGAAGGTGAAAAAAATAAGTGGGAAGTCTGAAAATTTTTAAGTGGTACGAGGGACCTATCCCAGCGTTTTTGGAGACCTATCCCAGCACTTTTGGAAGCGCTGGAATAGGTGGACCCTATTCCAGCGCTTTCGAAAGCGTTGGGACAGGTCTATCTCCATAAAGGAATAAATGATCCTATCCCAGCGCTTTTGAAAGCGTTGGAATAAGGTCCACCTATTCCAGCGCTTCCAAAAGCGCTGGGACAGGTCCCTCCATTCCCTCATGGAGAGAGGCCTATCCCAACACTTTTTGAAGCGCTGGAATAAGGTCCACCTATTCCAGCGCTTTCAAAAGCGCTGGGACAGGTCTCTCCATTAGCATTTTCTTGATTAACAAAAATTATATTAATTAATAAAAATATTTTTTAATAAATTAATAAAATAAATTATATTAATCAATAAAAATATTTTTTAATAATTCAAACTAATTTAATATATTTTAATTTAATACTTCAAATTAATAAAATATAATTCCTCACTAAAACTTACTAAAATATAATGTGATAGCTAAAAAAAATTTGTAAGATGTGACTCGAGGACCAACAATATTAAAATATAACCATGAAACCTATGAAATGACCAAAATACCCCAAAAACCAAAGAAAATTACCAAAATATCCCCAAAATCAAAAAATGACCAACATATCCCCAAAACCCAAAAAAAGACCAAAATACCTCCCAAAAACCAAAATTTGACAAAAATACCCCCAAAACCTTAAAATGACCAAAATACTGCAAAAACCAAAAAAAGACCAAAAATACCCTTAAAACCTTAAAAATGACTAAAATACCCCGAAACCAAAAAATTACCAAAATAATCATGAAGCCTACAAAATGACAAAAATACCCCTAAAACTTAAAAATGACCAAAATATCCCCAAAACCCAAAAAACGACCAGGGGTATTTTGGTCATTTTATGGACTTCAGGGGTATTTCGATCATTTTTTAGGTTTTGGGGGTGTTCTGGTAATTTTTAGGTTTTGAGGGTATTTTGGTCATTTTTTGGACTTTAGGGATATTTTGGTCATTTTTTGGACTTTAGGGGTATTTTGGTCATTTTTTGAGTTTTGGAAGTATTTTGTTCATTTTTTTGGTTTGAGGGAGTATTTTAGTCATTTTTTTATGTTTCGGGGGTATTTTATTTTTAGGTTTTGGAGGTATTTTGGTAATTTTTTGGGTTTCGTGGTTATTTTGTTTTTTTTTTTTTTAGGGTATCTTGGTCATTTTTTATGTTTAAGGGGTATTTTGCTCATTTTAGTGGTTTTGGGGTATTTTAAAGTTGGTTGATTTGTAGAAATGATACTTGGATCATAATTAGGTACCCATTTAAAACGCAATAAACATTAATATTAATTGGGTTTAATTGGGTTAATACTCATTTCACCCAATTAATAATTGAGTAGGTTTGAGTCTCATTTAAGTAGGCGGGTTTCGGTGGGCAAATGGATTTGGGTTGATTTTGCCACCCTAGTGTTATTCAAATAATCAAGGGGTTTTCCACCTTTTATATGCATGGGGGGTGCTTTTGTCATTTTCTAGTTTTTAGGATTCATTTCAATGTTTTGGGGATATTTCGGTCATTTTTTATATTTCGGGGGTGTATCAATCCTTTTCTGGGTGTCAAGTGTGTTTTGGACATTTTTGTCTTTCTAGGGGCATTTTGGTCATTTATTTGACTTATAGGGGTATTTTGTTCTTATTTAAGTAATCGAGGGTATTTTGGCTAGTTTTAGACACAAGGGGTACTCTAGTCATTTTCAATGCCTTAGGGGGTGCTTAGGTCATTTTTGATGTTTTGGGGTTATTTTAGTCATTTATTAGGTTTCGGGGGTATATTATTCTTTTTCTAGGTATCGGGGTGTGTTTGCTCTTTTTCAATGTTTTGGGGGGTACTTTGGTCTTTTTTTAGGTTTAGGAGAGTATTGGTCATTTGATAATTAACAAATCCCTCCACAAGTATAAGTGTTTGTGAGATGTGAGGGGTAAGTGTCGGGGTTCAAGTCTCCAGGAGGAAGTTCCATACACATATACACTTAAATTAGGCTATAGTAGAAATTCTATCTTGTGTTAAAAAAAATTAAAAAAAAAACGCTTTTTGAATGGAAGGACCTGTCCCAACGCTTTTTGAAGCGCTGGAATAGGTTGACCCTATTCCAATGCTTCCAAAAGCGCTGGTATAGGTCTTTCTCCATAAGGGAATGAAGGACCTGTTCCTGCGCTTTTGAAAGCGCCGGGATAGGTCCCTCCGTTCCCTTATGGAGAAAGACCTATCCCAGCCGCTTTTGAAGCTGAATAGGTTGACCCTATTCCAGCGTTTCCAAAAGCGCTGGGATAGGTCTTTCTCCATAAGGGAACGTAGGGACTTGTATCAACGCTTTTGAAAGCACTAGAATAGGGTCCACCTATCCCAGCGCTTTCAAAAGTGCGAGGATAGGTCCCTCATTTCCTATGGGGAAAGACCTATCCCAGCGCCTTTTGAATTACTGGAATAGGGTCGACCTTATTCGAGTGCTTTTAAAAGCGCTGGGATAGGTCTTTCCTCCTAAGGGAAATCGGTAACCTTATCCCAGCGTTTTTGGGCTTCCTATAACAGCGTTTTTGAAAAATGCCGCTATAGGCCTCCTATTGTAGCGTTTTATAAAGCGCTGGTTTTGAGCCGCCGTAATAGGATTTCCTATACCGGGGTTTTCAAAAAGCACTGGTACAGACTTATCTATTACGGCGGTTTGTAAAAATTTGGGAAAAAAAACGCTAGGACGGGACGATTTTTTTGTAGTGTGATTTCAATCATGTAGTCTTCATAGCGGGGCTCCAAACTTACCTCCATCTATATTGTTATGTTTTCTTCTGATCACAGTAGATATGTAAAACAATTTGAGTTTTGGTCTTCTTTCAATCATAATACTATGAATATCTGCTTTCTGCCTAAATTATTTCATTTTTTAGCAAACAATCCTATTTTCTTGAAACTCAACCTGAACCCCACAGAAAGTGATAGGTGTCACTGAATTGTAGACCCCTAACACCTATCTATTATTATTAGGGTGGAAGATTTGAATATAATTTGATCATTCTCTCTCTCTCTCTCTCATTTGTAATAAATCATAATAAATATTCCCGAGTCGCTAGTCCTTAAAGTAACTTCAAACTACACCAACTTCCGTAATAATTTTGTCCTAGCACGTACAATTTTATTTTTGGCTTCGAAAATTATTTGAACCAAGGAGTTTTGTTAGAGAATCATGTTTACCAATATGGTTTATTGATATGTAGTATAGTTGTTATCTTTATATATAAATAAATAAAGATAACAAGTAACAACCCAGTGTGAGCCAGGAATCTTGAGTTGGGGGGGCCGAATTATATATTCTGTCAAGATAAACTCAAATAAAAAATAGACACTCCCCTACAAAATCCACATAATATATGTGTATGTGTGTAAATATAAAATATATAAATTGTTTGCAAAACTTTATCTATGTTTGACAAATCAATATCATAATGTTATAATTGAAGTATCATATGAGCTTTTTTATTTCTTGATAAAATCTTGAGAATAGGAAATTTCAACCAAATTGCATATATTATCAATGTTGAATGATTTGAACGTATTAATTGAAATTAAGCTAAAAATTAGGGGTTTCACACTTCCACTATTTACTCACAAAACTTACTACCTAACTATTTCATTCTATTGCAATTGTATATCAACTCTAAACTCTCTTTTTTAGAAAAAATTACTAAATTATTTGATCAATGCTTTCTTTTGGGGGGCAACTCCTATGTTTTTTCATATAACCTTTAAATATTTATAAAATATACATAAGTTGTAAAAAAAATTAAAAATTTTGGAGGGGCCAAGGCCCCCCCAAGGGTACATGTGGCTCCGCCACTGGTAACAACTATACTATATATAGATAAACCATATTGGTAAACATAATTCTCTAATATATCGTTATTCTTTTTTCTTGTTGTAGAGCTTGACAAATACTTGACGGACAGTTAGAGAGTAGACATAACATCCAAATCAATCATTTAGAGATTCAAAGACAACCCTTATAAATGGTTCCCTTTCTTCCTCTACGTTTAAATTAAGTTTCTCTGGATGAGATTCAGTTAGTTCAATTGATAAAGTCTTTGATAGTTAAATAAGAGATTTAGAGTTTAATTTCTGCTTACACCAAAAAACTAATTAGTGTCTGAGTTTAATAATAAATAACACAATCAAGAAACAGACGCCATCTGTTTAAAACTCTATAAATAAATATATAATTATAATAATAATAATAAGACTCTCTCTCTTTGTTTGTTTTTTTTTTTTTTTTTTTCCCATTTTTTTTTCTCTTTAGTGTGTTCAATATATTGTGTGTTGCATGAAGACATGGTGAATAGCCTTTTGGTGATTAGTTCAAACTCAGTTGATGTGGGAAGACATATATGGTGAACAATTGAATGCTTTCATAATGCGTCTAGGACTTAAATTGCTACCATCGACACTTTTAGTCAAAATTGATCTTGAACTTGAAGTGAAAGCATGGTGACTATTGAAGGCTTTCATAATGCGTCTAAGACTTAAATTACTCCCTTTCAAGATTTCTATTTAATACAAATTGATTAAAAGTAAAGTTTCCATTTGCAATTGACTAAAAATGGAATCGTACCTTATAGATATAGTGAAGTAGAATGTTAGGTTATTTACTTCAAGATCAACTAAGTTAGCCACACATTTTTTTCATCAACTCATTGGTTCTGGATAGTTAATAGGGCACTTTCTACAAAATATATGTGGGATTTGTACTTTTTTTTTTTCCCTTAAACAAAAAGGAAGGTGATTGACTTTTTCCTTTTTCCTTTTTTAAAGCTAATGTTGACAATTCCTTCGCATGCATGATTGTTTTTAACAAAGTCCTGAAATGTCCTTAAAATTTTTGTTAATGGTTAATAAATTATTTAAAAAAAAAATTGATACCATGCATTTTAAAAAAAAAAAAAAAAGTTAAAAAAATCAATTGCTTTTGTATTTTCCCATAAAAAATTTATAGAAATATTTCCTAAACCAATATGCTTAGTACGTCCATTAAAATTTTACTTTTTAATACACTCACCTTATGTTACTCGTTTCTATAAAATAAAAAAAAAATAAAAACCTTATGTTATTCTGTGATTCAATTTCTGTAGACTTCTGCTGGTGCTTGGAAAAAGCCTGAATATAGCAAAATGGATCAACTAATATTGCATGTATACGATCTACTGACAACAACTTTGCACCCTTATCCTCTTATATGTTGATATGAAGACAAGAAAAACTTGTGTTTCTAAAAACGATTTTAATATCTTTTTATTATTATATTAGGAACCCTATTATTATTTAATCACTTTTTGAATATCATTTCCAAGAAGAATGGAATACCATTAAAAGGAAAAAAAAAAAAAAAAAAAAAAATCCTGGAAACTATGGAATAGTTAAGCAATTTTTTTTTTTTTTTTTTTTTTTTTTTTTTTGCGAATAATAGTTAAGCACTTGTGCAAAGGTTAACGTATCAACGTTTATAACCTAGCTAAAGGCCTTGTACCTGAATTGGCACCTCCATATACACAAAGTACTTGGGATATAAGGAGGAAAAAGTTTAAATTGCGGAGTTAGCAGTATGTTGTAATTATTTCTTAAAAAAAAATTTATATCCTAAAAAAAATAAATATAATCAAGTTGTAATTAAGAATTTTGGTAATCACTTATATAACCCGAATTTATCTAAGAATCATCAAATTTGGAACTCAACATACATACACATACATAATCCAAGATATCACATAAATAATAATTGAAGAAAAAGGAATGAAACTATATAAATTAATGTTTTTTTTTTCCTGTTTTTTGAGAGAAAGAAACTAATTAATGTTAATGATCTCACTTTTCATGAGGTATCATGGATATGGTTCTAACTTATTGTAATAAATTCTAGAGCATTCGTTCACTGTCACATCTTGAATCTAATAATTAATTACATGGTGCTGTTCTTACTTCTTAGGCAATCCCTTGCCTTAACGATTAGACTTTCCACCCAATTTCATGGCATGTGTTAGCGTACACGTCCTTTTGCATTTTACTTCAATTTAGGAGCATAAAAATCATTATGTTGGCGGAATTGTCTCTTCCAAATATTGCTTGTTTATTATTGTGTCTTTTTTTAAAGAAAAATAAAATAAAAGTTATTTCACCGGTATATACTAGCATCTGAGGCTCTGAGCATACCATGCGCGTGAGTTCAATTTTTTTGAATTTTTTTTTTTTCATAGGAAGATAAACGTTTTTTTGTTTAATTTGTTTTGTTTTGTTTGTTTATATATATATATATATATATATATATATATATATATATATATATATATAAAGTAAATGTATAGTTGCTTTGAAAAAGTGGATTAGTAGAAGAGTGATATTATTTTGTAAGATATGTTTTAGATGAGAGTTAGAGATATATTTTTACAATATTATCCTCTAGTTTTTCCCCTACTTAAACGTAGACTGTAGGGGTTTTTTGGAATAAAAAAAATGTCCAGTTCAAATTGAAGAAGCCTCTTAAATAGTAGTGTGTATATATATATATAGTGCTATTTTAATTTGTTCTGTAAGTGCTTAGCTTATGGTTCACCATAAAAGTCTTGGGAAATATTGCAATTATGATTTTATCCAAAAAACCATTTTCGTGGGTTTTTGTTTTTTAATTGAAAATTTTTTTGTGATTAAATAAGTGACATGCAATAAAATTCAGTATTCAATAAAAAGAAAACTCTATTAATATCTTGATCAGATGGAAAGAATAATCATCATAAGCCATACTTAATTGTTATAGGTTCAAATAATTTACTTCAATAATAATCACAAACAATTATGAAAAATGCTATTAAAAAAGTGTAACAAATTTTAGTGTAGCAATGAATGTAGTTAGTGTACTTTAACTATCTCATAAATGAATAGTAAACTTGTAATACCATAGCACTACTCAACAAATATATATATATATATATATATATATATATATATATATATAATTCTTTTGACAAAACAAACCAAGAATATTTAAATCTTTACGTCAAGTCCCATAATTTTGTCCTAAATTATTGTAAAACACTGATAAGTCTGGTCCTACTAATTGGATAATAACAAAATCACAGTGCAAATGTCAATCTCTTAGTCTGAATCAAAGCTGTTAATCCTACTAATTGGATTTGAAGTTTAAACAAAAGCACAGTGCAACCATCAATTGTGTCAGGAGTGATGGAGATATATAGAATATGCCATGTTCAAAATGAAAGTCGTTTCCAAACCCTGCTTCCAGTACAGAAAATTCTTACAGTTATTAACTTATTATGACATATGGTTCAGTAGAGATGTTTCAAAAAGCATCATAATCAATAGATGTGCAAAGATTTTGTCTTTCTAATGAGATTGAATGTGTTCTCGTCAAGTCGTCTTTATCGTGTTTGGTAAAGAAATTTATTTAGCGTCGCCTTAGCTAAAGTCCAACTTTCATATGTGCTTCGGTCATCGGTCATGAAAATGAAACATGAAAAAGTAAAGGGAAAATCTTCTTTCACACTCGTTAAGTGTATACTCCATATATATATAATGTCAACAATTTTTTTAAGCATGTCCATATTTAATACATAAAATTGATACGGATGATTTACACTAACATGTACAAAACAAACTATACCCGTAACAGTAACGGGAAAAGTAAAATATTCTTTGCTACCTTTATAAAGCTTCCACTCTTAAACAACATCACATCTACAATAATATCGGCAATGCTTAGTTGTAATTAGAAGATGCAGTAATGACAGTAATGTAAAGCTTGATTAGTTGTAACAAAAAGATGCAATAAAATAAACCATATCACGATTACTAGTAAAGAAAATATAAGACTTATAGAACTAGAAGATCCACTATGATAATGAGCAATCTTTTTTTTTTTTTTTTTTCTTTTTTTAAGAAATAGTAATACTTATTAGAACACACAAATAAAAATATAATATATAGAGTTTTTTAAACAAACTTATAATACATTATATAACCAGAATACCACTGCAAAAGGGTCTAACCTTCTTCATATTTTTTTGATAATGAGCAATCGTTAGGTATGAATAGCATCTTATTCATATTTTTTTGATAAAAAGATAGCAACTTTCACTAAAAATAAGACAAAAACATTACATCTTGAGTCAAAGCATCTTCTTCATTTTAAATGAACTCACTTTATGCTTTAAAATAAAATTTATATTAAATTTTAAAATTAAATCATTAAATAAATATTATATATTTATATCAAATTAATCAAAAATAATATTATTAGGTCCCGAGTCCCGACGTCCCGTTACAGAAAAAAAAAAAAAAAAAAAAAAAAAACGAAATCTAGAAGCTTATATAATAATCTAAGGTTTAGTATTGAAAAAAAAAGTATATAATAATTTACGGTTAAGATTAATTAGAAGCTACTCTTTCTTGAAGTTAGCTTCAAAACACAACATTATATATATATACACACACATATTAAACTGATTAATCATTTTTGTTCGACTCCATCTGTTTGTCTCTAATGAAAGCAATAAGTTAAAATACAAATAAGAAACCAAACTGGTACAAAACATTGAATAAAGACAAGCACCAACGTGCTTGAATCAATTTAACATATTAACTATGGAAAGCGCTATAGCAGACAACTGAAACGTGTCGTTGTTTCTCTTTGTCAATGGCGAAACCACACCTTTCTTTTCCTCGAATCCATCTTCACATGTTGTAGAGGCATCTAAGACTGAACTCACTTCAATGTTAGCATCGTCATAGCGCTGAGCCTTGTAGTCTTTCAGGGCTTGACTAAGAGTGGGTACAGCATCGGAATAAAGATCAAAGCAGTCACTCAAGCAGGACTCAATGAAAGAGTCTGAGTTTTTGTTCCCTAGGAGCTTCTTGATGTGGTTCCTTGTGTTTGTAACGTTCTGTTTGATTAACTTGATGGATATCTTACCAAGTTCACGAAGATCATCAACACTCTGGCTTTTGGGGCTGCTTGGAGAGAGTTTACACAGAAGTTGTAGCTTAGGTTTGGATCTTTCTGCGAGCATTTCTTGCAAGTTTCATGGATGAGGTTGTTGGCGTTTATGGTATGGAAGGTGGAGATAAACAAGAGTAAAAGAGGGAGGGAATAGGAAGAGAAGAGAGGCCTCATTTTGTAGTTATAGGATATCTTCTAGCTGTTCACAGGAGAATGATTTATAATGGTGAGATAGATGGGTAGTTGTAGGCAGTTTGGATAATCGATCCTTAATTTCTAAAGATATGAAAAGAAGAAAAAATAGGGGTAAGCTTTGAGTTAAAAGCAAGGTAGCAGAATAATTAATGACAGACTAAGAATATTTAACTTTAAACTCAATCAATTATAATGTACATGTGTCAATTCCAAGGGATTGATTTAATAATTTTTGAAACCTCATGATATCTAAGAAATTCCTCCATATAATAAATAATAACTATGCATGTGTGAAATAGGACAATTACATATACCCGATAAAATAGTCAGGTGCTTGAAAAACTATTGATATCCTCGTTTTTCAATATATATATATATATATATATATATATATATATTCGTAGCCTTTACTTTTTTTTTTAATTTCCTTAAGACGAACCCTCTATAACATAACTAAAAATGACTAAAAAAAAAAAGAAATTTATTAATATAAATTTCTTATTATATTATTCTATTAATTTTTAATTGATCTAACTATTTAGAATTAGAATTATTTCAAATTAGAATCTATCTAGAATTAGAATAAATAAGTAACATTAAAATGTGTAGAATAAAATTCTAATCTAATTAGATTCCATTTCGAATATTAATTGTTATGTTCGAGAATATATTCATTCAACTATTTAATACTTATTTGAAATTCTATTCTATATATATATAATGTACATGTGCTAATTGATTGTTTTTTCCTTTAAAATATTTTGTTTATTTTATAAGGAAGAGAAACAATGAAGTTAGGGTGACAACTTAAAACAATTTCACATCCTCAATTTGTTGCCTACCACCCTCATACCTAGTTCAAACCTCAATCTGCAATTTAAAATGTTTTTTAATAGCCCATGTGTAAGGTGGTATGGGAAAATTAGGTGGTGTTAAAAGAATTATTCTGAATTTTTATAATGATCCTGACTTTACCGTATAAGAAATAAAAAGGGGGGACGGTAGATTGTGATTGATAAAATTCCTTAGGTGTTGTACAACGGGAAGGAAGAATTTGAACCTTGAATGTCATGTCATAAACACATAATAAATTTCAATCAATTAAACTATAAGACTCTTGAAACCACATGGTTGAATTTAATTGAGAAATTTTACAGCACATAAACAACTGTACTTAAATTTTACCCTTTTAAACAAATATATTAGGAACATAAATTTACAATTTATTAAGGTGACAAGTTATGTCTATGGAATAACACAACTTTAAGATAAATCCATCATTGATACTACTTATATTGTACACCAACATAATAGGTTACCATAGTCAACAATTGTGTCCCTACTCATTAACGGATTTTTGTCCACTTATGAGAGAGAGAGAGAGAGAGATTCATGAAGTGAGTGTTTGGATTGCGTTTATCTACCCCACGTTTGCGTCTACGTTTACATTTACATCATGGCTACAGTGCACGCTTCTGATACTAGTTGCGGCTGCGTTTGGCTATTTTTTGGGTCCCATGGCATTGTTTATAGGACCACCAAATTCAGCAAAATGAGCATACCCATGCATTTTTGGGTCCCACGGCACTATTTACACCTTTAAAAATTATTTTGCTAACGTGTTTTCAGTTTTTAGTAATAAAAAGTATCCAAACAGACCCAAATGCTTGTAAAGTTGAGCTTCTAAATACACGTCATCATTCTTCCCCAATTGATTCAACAATGTATGAGTTATGACACATAAAACATGTAAGTATGGGACCTTGTGTGTTGTCCAAGTATAAAAAATGACGCTAGCTTATATTATTAGAATATAATTGGGATGATGCTTGACATAACATAAATTTGGAGCGCATTGAAAATCTAAAGTCATTTCACATTAAATTATTATTTGGGGAGCATCTTCTTGCATGCACGGCTCATTTCATCAAAATGTTGAAGTGTGCCTCATTTAATTTACCAAGAACTTAAAACAATACCTCATTTCCTTCAAAAGGCCAAGATGAAATATAATATTTTGAATTGTTTGCTCTCCTCCATTCTCCCTAATTTTCCGTACTAAGACTCAGTTATTTTGGATTCTTGGATATAATATAATTTTCCTGTATGTTCTATAGCTCATACTCTTCGTTTAGATCACCGTAAATGAGCACCTTTGCGTCCACAGCCCATTTCATCAAAACCTTGCAAGTTACGAGTGAACTTCAATACTTCATGGAGGCCATATTCATAAACAATGACACCAATTTCAGGTTCATATAAAACACCTAGGAGAATCAAATAACAAACTAAAATTTGTCCATTAGTCCTCGACTTCCAGACCATTGGCCAGGCCGACATTCAAGTGATACTCCATGAGAGGCTCTCCCTCTCTCTCTCTCTCTCTCTCTCTCTCAAACATGCAATCACACACGGAATAGACTTGATTCCAATATGAAACGGATGGAAGAAAAGCTTCTTGTGAATTTTGCAGCCAATGTTTTCTAGATGAGAATGTTAGTGCCTCAGGCAAAACAGTGTGAGCCAAATAAGAAAAAAAAAAAAAATGTTAAAACTCAAATACGCGCAACTCAATCATCCCCTCTTTTCTTTTTGGAGAATACCAAGCAACAACTTTCCCAGATTGTAGAAGCCTTAAGGAGTAACTTAAGCTATATATGAAATCCTCTACATGCGGGCCACGTCTCCCAGATGAAGAATCCAGCGAAACCCTAGAATCGACTCGAAAGACAATGGGCCCTGCAATCTGCAAGAACAAGTTCACAAGGTAGATCATTAGAGTTTTCTTATTGACTTCAATATATTCAGCCAAAATTTAATAAACTGAGCTACTTATAGAGAATTAGTAGATTCAGCTTCAACATTTTTTTATGAATTATGCATTGGTAGTAATCTGCTAAAGTAGCACCACCACTTTTACCTCCTTTCATTTTTAAAAACTATGCGAGAAAAAAAAATTAATAAATAAAAGAAGAAGAATTTTTATAAGTTCATATAACATATTTTCCTGGCAGTCCACGTCATCCAATAGGGGTACAAGCCTAATTAGCTGCATTTTTTGCATCTCAAATTGGTCCTATTAAAACACAAAAGATTGAGGTCCGTTTCAGCATAATGATGCTTCTACCCTTTCAAAAGGTAGATGAGGTCTTGTGTCTGACCCATTAGGGTGGGAAAATGTGGGTTTTGGGATTATTCTATCATTTTTTTTTTTTTTTTGATTGAGAGAGAGGGCTACAATGTATGGTATACCTGCTGTTGAAAGATCAAATTAAGCCTTGGAGAAGACACTGGACTTTCTGCACTATTAACAGAAGACCTCTTCAAACCATTGAGCACCCTTCTGGCAAAAGCTGAAGCTGAACAAATATCCAAGCGAGCATCTATCCTGGTCAGGTCTCCGTACGGCTTTCTGAAATTGCCATGCTGGAAAGTATAGCATACTGAACCAAATAAGTCAGCACTCAATGGACTTCTCTTCTTAGCATTCAAAGAAATTTCCTCATCTTTCCTTGATGCAGCAGCCACCAAGCTCTCACTGCCCCCAAACCAGGCCGCACATGTGCCACCTAAGTTGTATGGTTAATAATAAGATAGAAAACAAGTAAAAGATTACATCTAAATGTTCTCCAATAACAGGATAAGAGAAAAGAAAACAGTGATCTATGCACCACAAGTAAATATCACAAGCAATTGTGTTGCACTTTATCAAGTAATTTATACTGTCATCTCCTGCACCATGCTTAGTATCATATGTTTCATTACAATTTTTAGCTATATTGTGGGGCCATGATTGTTCCAATCACTAAGTATTTACTAAGTCCCTGTTTGAGGATATTGACTACAGTTAGGGGCAAGAATTAATGGATAATGGTGCAATTTGAGGAAATTTACAAAGGTGCAATTTTTTTAATCAATTGCTTAATGCTATACATTTTCAGCAATGGTGCAATAGTTTCTGTGATTTGAGCTATCGGGGATTAAGCTAGACCAACGCATAAAATCCAAGATAGTACAATTACAGGATCTAATCCTCCAACAAAAGCATGAAACTCCACATTTTTTGTACCAAATCAGGGTGAAAAAGAGGGTGTACTTGGCTAGGCTGGGAAATGGTTAAGCCAAAAGATATTTATTAAGATGAATTATATGGATTGCTCTCCAGTATGGCAGTATTTAGAAATTGATTGATTGGTAGAGAAGTTGTTACTTGTGTTTGTTTTCTAAGAGAGTGTTCCTGATCCATGAATGGACAGTAGCTTATCATGTCAAGAAACACTTCAAAACCATTGAAAGGTGCTCTCTGCAGGTGGAGGGGATTGAGGCCACTTGATAATGGTTATGATATAATTCTAATGGGAAAACTAAAGCAGCCAATTGAATTACACACACACACACAACACAAACATACATATATTGAAAATACGTTCAGAATGTTTTCTTTGGTTTCTTATTTTTTGGTTGGGAGGGGGGGTCAGAAAAGAGGTCACTTTATAGTCCAGAGATTCTATTTTAGTAGGAAGTAATATAGATATAAGCTACTAAGGTAAACCTTCCTTAATAGCTAAGAATGACAAGTATGTATTTTCATTTACATGAAGTAAATACATTGTATGTTGAGCAAAACATACACACACTTATCTACATGGTTAAAATGGGAATAAAAGTTCCTAAAGTTTTTACCGTGTCATAGAATGGGGCAGTCTATCCCCTGTTCTTGACAATTCTATTAGCAATCACACTTGGAGTGCATTTGGATTTTGCTTATTTCCGGTAGCTTATTTGCACTGTGTTTATATCAAAGATATAGTTTTTGGTAAATTTTATGTTAAATGTGTTACAAAAAGCTAAAAGCTAGTTCATTTCCAAAAGGCTAAAAGTTAGATTATTTGTAAAAAACTGAGACAAAAAGCAAAAAGCAAAAAGCAAAAAAAAAAAAAAAAAAGCAAAACCCAGACGCACACTTGGTTTTTCTTTCTCATTTGTAATATTTATCAACAATCTGAGTAAAATTCTTTAGGGAGGAAAAAAGAGAATTTATAAAAGAATTACTAAAAAAAATAGACGAAGAAAAAGAAACATATTTGAGCAGAAAATTACCAATAATTCCAGATATAGCTGAATGTGGTTCATTGAGACGCACATCATATGAAGGTCTCCAAAACAAGCCCCTTTCTGTCTTCACCATGACATCTTCTTCTTTCTCCTTTTGTCTCCAAAAGTCCTGGCCCTTCTCATAAGAAAATGCAGCCTTTGCACATAAGCCAGGCAATAGACCAAGCGGTGCCTCACCATTGTTGGCACTAAGCGCCTGAGGATGTCCACTATTTTTGTGTAAACCAAAGCGGTATCGCAATCCAGATTCAGAAACAAGTGATGAAAGATCTAATGATATGGACTCCGGCACATCCCAATATTGCCCTTTATGGTCAATGAACAACTCAGGCCATGCAGCCTCCAAAGTAATATCATGATTAGGAAGCTGCAAATGTACATTAAAGATTGAGAAATATTGGTCATTTACTCATCCACCATATCTAGAACTACAGAAGAATTAAAAATAAATAAATAAATAAAATTAAAAAAAAAAAAAAAAAAAAAAAAAAAAAAAAAAAAGAAGAAGAAGAAGGAAGAAAGAAAGAAAGAAAGAAAAAAGATTGACATATTGGTCATTGTTTCTCTTTCTTATAAAATAACAAAATATTGGTAAAGTTCTACAATTTAGCTTCATCAGCAGAACATTTCATGTACTTGTGATGCAGTTCAATAGTTTGTTTAGCAAAACATTGACATATTTGTTTAGGTAATTGAAGAAAACTTGTATGTTGAGATATTTAATGTATGTTACTGTACAGATTATCAGTTTTTAAGCATATATAAAGCATATGTATGTACAAAGACCAAAGCATGTCCAGATACTCGACCACTCCTATAGTCTATATATCTATCCCTTATCAGGGAAACCCATTTTAGAAGGAAGAAGCTTCAGTTACAAGGTAGAGGTACGTAGAATCTAGCCAAGAGCAAGGAAAAAAATGCAGCCAACCCAACAATCTGCAAAACAGAAAATACAGCTACCTAGAAAAATTATTTTGAAGGAGAAAACTTGGTGTTCTGTATGATTGTTTATAGAATATAAGGAATATATATAAAAATATGGCTGCTATGCGTGCCTTCTGGAAGAGCATCATTTTGTGCCGGCGTCCCTTTCTCTCACCATGTCCTTCTGTGCTTAACATTATGGATGAGGAGGAACTCAGAGCAAGCTGTGAGCTTAATCCCAATGAATAGAGGGATTTGTCCATGAAATGTTTTGCCACATCCTTGAATCCAGGAAGTTCCCACTCACCACCATTAGAAAATTCAGCTTTAATAGAAGAAATTAATTTCTTTGGACGGAACTGCCCAATTAATCCAAGCCACCTGTACTCACAAATATTATTTAAGATACCGATTAGTACATCAGAGATTTAGAAATTTTAGGTACAATGAGATACTATTAACAAAAATGTTATAAGGATTTTTTTTTTTTTTTTTTTGGCTGTCAAGTTCCAACAATAACAAAGCGTTAGTCCCAAATTTTTTGGAATCAACTATAAATCCTCAACAAATTAGACAAGTTCCGATTCTCAATTTCTAACCCATGAAGTATCCCTACTTCTATAAGGAGAAATACTCAAGGAACAAGGACATCAAAATTCAAATTTTCAAACATCAACATTTGTGTGGCTAACAAACATGCCCAAGCATCATGAAGTGGAGGTCACTTGTTGAAAAGTTTCTAATCTGGTGCAAATAAACATGCCCAAGCAAGCATAAGTAATTATGAGGGAATTAAAATGAATTTTGGAAGTGGAATAGGTTGAGAAGAGATTGTGAAATAACTCAGTTGTTTTAATTTTTAAATACAATTCAAACATCAACATTTGTTTGGCTAACAAAATTTATTATGTTGAAATTAACTCAAATCAGTGAAATTTTTTCAAGCTTTAGTAAGAACACAAGTAATATTGATAGGGTTAGATATTTCAAGTTAAGCTAAGCATCGTTTTTTTCAACCTTAAGCTAAGCAGCATTTTCTTAAGCAATATCCAAAGGACAAAGAATGCCAAACCTTAACTTTTTAGATTGATCACAGACTGCAGTACCTAAAGAACTAAAAGTTAAAACATGTTATTACGGGGTGGGGGTGAGGATTATCAAAAGTTGCACAAAGTGACATCTTTATATTACCAACTCAATCAACCATAAGTCTTGTTCAAAAAAAATTATGGATATTATGTTCTATGCTGTTCTTTAATTTTCCTTAAAAGATTAATTCAATAAAGCCAACAACGACAACAACCAAGCCTTAATCCTAAAACTGTGGTCAGCTATTAGTCCTCCATAGAATAATTGGGATTGGCCACATGTATTCTTTTTGCCATTCTATCACATCCAAAGCCATATTCTCTATCGCCTACTTAATTGACATGTCCTTTTTTTTACTACTTTCACCGAATTTTTAGGTTTTTCTTTACCTTTTTCATTTCCTCAACTTGAATCAACCCACTCTTCCTTATTTATGCATTAACCATTTTCCTCTGCACATTACCAAACTATCTCAAGCGTCTCTCTCTCTCTCTCTCTCTCTCTCTCTCAATATGGACCACATCTACCTTTAAAAAAATTTCCTCATTTTTTTCAAATCTCATCTTATTTCCACTTATTCATCTTAATATTCTCATTTCAACTAAAGTCATTTCAATTTATGAATTCAACTAAGCCAAGTTAACCCAAAATTTCAGAACCTTAATCCCTCTTCTTTGCCTGCATTTTCTCAGCCACTAAACACAAACTCCAAGTAAGGCAGAGTGAGAAAGAGAGTTTGGCTATATATTTTTTAAATCCGTTTGGTTACTGAAGACAGTCAAAACACAGCAGCAAATAACAGTACAAGCTTTCTACTTCCATGTCTATTGACTAAATTCTTTCTTCAATTTAACCCCAAAAAAAAAAACCCACTAAAATTTTAAAACTCAAGACTTGAATTACAGTTTCCATTCCCCAGATATTCCCAGCTACCAAACAAAGCACAAGGCAAGAAAATAAAACAAGACGTTTCAACAATCACCACCCATATACATACCAGTTAGCAGTTTCTGGTCTAAGCAAGACAGTCTGAAGAGCAAAAGAGCCCAACTCCTTGTGAGCAGTGGGTGCAAAAGAGGGAATAATTCCCAGAGGGAACCCATTTCCCAGAAGTGAGACTTGCTGAATCCTCAGAGCTCGGCTGGCTCGAGCCCCATCAAGTGGAAATGGCTCACCAGGGATGGCTCGGGCTGAGCCCTCCAGGTTCCTTGGTGATGACACGTTCAGGTCCCAGAAAGTGGAGTCCATTGCTGTCCTTAGTTTCGCCATTTTTTTTTCTTCTGAAATGTGTGTGTTGGTTTGGTTTGGTTTGGGTGAGAGACTTGTTGAGGGTTAGTGAGGGTTTTGGACACTTTTGGTGGTGTTGTGTTTTACTTTCCTTATCTCTGTCTCATTTATTTTTTGTCATTACATGATGGGTTTTAGTTTCTTTTTGTTTTTTGTTTTGTGGGTTTCTGCTTCAATAGCTGACATTGGTTTTTGCTAATTTTAAGGTTTTTTTATTTTTTATTACTCCTAAAGTAAATAGAGATTCTTTCGGAAAAAAAAAAAAAAAAAAAAAAAAAAAAAAAGTGAATAGAGATTGCTTTTGCCAAACACCTTGTTGGATTCCTCCTACTAAAATCTATCTTTGCTTATTTTTATTATTCTTTTTATGGGAAAAAAAAGGGTAGGGAGTGATTTTTGTTGGCATCTTCTATATAGACTTAACTATAATGGCACCTTACTCGCTGAATTTGAATGAGTCATAGTTTGGAATTCATCCCCATCAAAAACACTAATGAGCATGAACCGAAAGCACAAATCTTTTTTTTCCTTATTTTTATTATTAGGTCCGGTTAACATTAATCTTTTAAGAGGTCTGGTTTTTCCTTGAACTAAAACCAATACGATCCACTTTGCTAAGAAAGTTATGTCAATGAGATGGTTTAAACCCTGCCTTATCAATGAGATGGTTTTGGAAAATTCAAACTAAAAAGTAAATAGTACAATTACTTTGATTAATATCTCGACGTGAATTAGCCACAAACACAGAAGAAATTTTTTTCTTTCTTGATCTTTTCCAAACAACAATGATCAAATAAAAGAATCATTAGAGAGAAAAAAAAATATATATATATATATATAATTAAACACCAACATAAGCAAAAGAATAGAAGTTAAAATGCAAAACCTATCCTTTAAGTTTCACCAAAATTCATTTCATTTCTCTAATTTTGCTTTTGTTCATTTTAGTCCTCTAAATTTTAAGTTTATTTAATTAAGGCTTCTCAATCAACTTTTGTTAATGTTGCGTTAATTGTATAAATTGTTAATTTTTTTCCTTCAATTTTTATTAAATTAAAAAAAACTAATTAATAATTGAAAAATATTTTCCAAATTTTTTAAAAAAATTAATTTAATTGAATATAAACTTAAATCTTGGAGGTCTGAAATGAATGAAAGCAAAATTAGAGATAGTATTACTAATATAGTCATGAAGAACCTATCACTAATACAGAGTTAACTTATCTCACAAACCAAAAAAATTAGAACATTCCATAATTGATAATAGTTATAGGCTTATAGCAATAAGGCATTATTACATAAATTTACAATCAGATTACTCAAAAGGAATTCTTAAGCCATGCCATTCAGCTAACACTTCCATTTAAGTTCTCATCTCCAAACACCATTCGGAATTCAATGATTGCCTCAGCTTCTCGCCCAACCCAATTGAACAGAATTCTCTTCTTATCACATATTAAAGCATACAGTAAACATGAATCTAAATACAACCTCCAAAGGCAATAGTACATGTTAAACTTTTTATTCATTTACCAACACCACCAGGGATAGTCTATGAAACTACTGTCCAATGGAGCTTCACTAGTTTTCCATAAACTTTTACATGTTGCTTACTACCTCCAAACTCGATAAATTTCTATTTGGCCTTTTTTATGCCAAGATTTTGTTGAAGTCTCTAAAATAAAAGAAAAATGAGATTTATTGAAGTTCCAATTTATCAAAAGAAAAATACAATGTAATACAAAATAAAAGAATGACTTTCTAAATTTCCCTAGAACAAATAGACAACAAAGCAAGAAATAGCTGAGATGTTATTGCAAAAAAAACCTACTCAAACCCTAAACTAGCTCTCACTTTACATAAATTAATAACCAAACCTCCCCTGAATTTCTATCACAGTTCAAATGCATAAAAAATCAACAATTTACTGATCCATCAACAAATTATAGAGATTGAAGAGGAATATAGAATTGAAATTTAACAAAGACATCATCCATATGAGATGCAATTTCAATTTCTCCAAATCATGCATAACTTTTTGAAAAATTATTTTTTATGCAAAAAAATTAGGAGCTCGGGCACAATAACTCTAATACACATTTCCACCCATGAATGAAACTAGACTCTCCCCATATACCATAGCTTGTATTTGGGTGAATTTGGATTCCCTATGAATTGAAGATTCTAATTGAAGATTCTTAGGGCCCATTTGATACGTGTGTTTAAATAATAGTTTTCAATTTTTTTGGAAATATGTGTAAGTGAAAAAGTGTTTAAAAATACGTGTAATGTTGTTTAAAAACTGAAAATATATGTTCAAACACATGTACCAATGTTATACAAGACCATTGCAGCATTGCCTCATTGTCATCTACCAGAAGAAACTAAAGCTGTCCAGTTTCAAGTATAGTACTTCATCTTGTTTTAATTTCTTGGTTTCAACCTAATCATCTGATGTGTCAGCAACGACCTTTGGTCAGTTAAATGCAAAACCAACTTTAAGTTGGCAAAGACGAAGAAAAAAACAAAAACATGTGTACATGGAGTTACTTTAGCCTGAGTTATTACAACTGACCTTCTAAGAATTCAAATGCAACTAGATGAGTATATGGAAAAAGATAAGATTAGGATATGCATATATGGAGTTACTTCAGCTTGAGTTTTTACAGCTGACCTTCTAAGATTAGGATCTAACAAAAATTACCAAGGAATTCATATCCATGAATAGCATTAGTAAAACATAGAGCATATGTCATATATGTGAAGTCTAAAAAACCAAGAATCAAGCAAATGGGTGGGTTTGGGTTGAATTTGACACCCCTGGTTAGAAGTGATAAGAGTTGAATACACATTCATTTAAATCAAACCTTTATCCATTTAATTATGTAAATGCCACATTCCAGATGTAACAAACACATCAAAACGTGGGTGGAATGGCCTTTGGAGTATGTAAGCATGAAGAAATCGACTATAATGGAGTCTTTTCTGGTGGAGATGGGGCTGCTTGAAATTCTTACCTCTTTTGTTGTCTCTAATGAAAACTATGTTGGCTTGCAAGTCTTGGAATACAAAAAAAGAAATCCATGCCGGATGGATCATGCAATCGAAGGAGGTAAGCTCATCTCATTCCAACCGATTTGTTATTATTTTCAGATTAGAGAAATATTTTTGGTCACATCCTATGTTACTAAAAAATTTCTTCATCAATTTTATTATTTCCGGAATCTTTTACAATTACCACAATGGCTAGGATCTTCTCCATATTCCATATGCACCTAAAAAAAAATTAATTTACATAATTTTTTGCTTTGGAAATTGGTCCTTTTCAGAATTTTGCTTCTTTCTTCTCTTCCTCACTCCAGAGAGCTCTAAAGGCTAATTACATCACTAATCTTTGTTATCCTTGACATCCTCACCATTAGAGAGTACAGCACCCAATTCTCTACTGTTCATGCTCCAACAACCTCACTAAAACTCAATTTTTTTTTTGCTAATGAACAGTTGCTCATCAAGTCTTGATGATGAGCTACTGTTCATTCTTCAAATATTTTTTTCTATTATAATAATCAAGGTGTTCAATAAAAAAATGTTGAAAGATATGTAATTGTTAAAAAAATAATAAATAATGAATGAAGAAATAATATTTAAATGAGATAGAGATTCTGTTGGAAAGTGTATTTGAAAAAGTGGATAGGCAAAAGGTAAAATATACTATTCACTCTCCAAACAGGCAAAAATTTGTCTAGACTGTTGAAGATACTTAGTATCAAGAATTCTAATTGTCCTGTGTTATGATAGTGGTGCCATAGGCAAACGGTGAGAAAACTTCCCCAAGATGGCTCAGGTGTTTGTTCCATGAAACATCAAGGCCATTCTTGAGGCTCTGTCACATCACAACCAGTAATTACAAGTACGTGTTTTCAAACCAGAGGGTCCCTGCTTGGCAGATGTTTGTTCATTTAATTGAGTTGTGTTTCTTGGTATAAAAATTGGACCTCCAATCATGAATATTTTTTAAATCTTAACTATTCTGCAGGTTTTCCGACACAATTTGTGCAACATGATGAGGCTGCCAAAAAATAATGTGCCTAACCACTGCTTGACATCTTCCTATTGTTGTTCCTAAGAACAATAATAAAACGATAGAAAAATTCAAAAGGGTTAATTTTTCCATCGTTTTGACTGGGCTTTGCCTAGCCTTCTTTTATTTTGTTTTGTTTTTTCCCCTATCAATAATATTCATATCTTCTATCTCAAAAACTTCAGGAAATCAAAGCTAACGTTTAAAATCCATACCCCTCTAACGTTCACAAAATCAACACTACTTATTCGGCCAACTCATAGAATAAGATAAAATTTGACATTATGAATTAAAACTGAAATGTATTTCAACTTATTAGCATTAGATTTGAAATCAATTGTATAACAAAGAAACTGATACAGCCATCAACAGATAGAAAATTATTTTTATCAATTCTCTTAGAAGTGCATTTAAAACATTTAATATTTTTATCAAAACAATCCAATTATAGGTTTGGTTTTTAAGATCCAAGGTGGTTGCTATATATCAAACAAATTTGACCTTCTATAAATTCTGAAGAGCTAAATTTATATCCAACAAGCAACAATAATATATATCCTACTATGTGTTGACTGTTCTGTTTCCTTCATATCAAGTTTGGACCTCCATGTAGCAATGGAGAGAATGATGCCCCATAGCTCCAATTATCAGATTTTAGATTTGGCTGAAAACATATCACTTGTGCAATTTATAAGATTAATTGTTATTATTACAAATCTAGAACTTAGGAAATTTATTGAATGAGGAATTGAAGCAGATTGCTTTTGTGCAATGCGAAATGAAGCAATCAAACAAGTTTAGGTCTTATAATGGTGGTTTAAAAAGTCCCACACAAACACATCTCATATTTCCGCTTTTGGAGTTCTTAACTGTTGTCGAAAAGGTCTTTTTTTTTTTTTTTTAGACTAAATTTTCAAAATGGGGGTTTAAAAAGTAATACTATAAGTTCCTAATAGTCACAATTCAAAACAACAGTAATAGAATTTGTAAGCGAGTTTCCCATCAAAAAAAAAAAAAAAAGAATTTGTAAGCGAGTTAAGCCAGGAATTTATTTCAGCTATAGCTTCCTAACCTAAATTGTAGAGTAGTACTTGTATATACAGTGATCCTAATTAATTCTGGCTCATGCCAGAGGCATATATAGGAAAAATGGGGATAAGCATGGTAGACAACAAACATCAAGTGCAATCAGATGATAGTATGGAAAAAGATAAGTTTAGGATCTAACAGAAAATCACCAGGGAATTTCATATTGATTAATAAAATTGGCAAAACGGAGAACATATATCATATGGGAAATCTAAAAAAATAAGCATCATGAAAATCAAATATACTATTAGTATAAGAAAAAAGGCCACAGAAGCATTTTACGAGCCTTGCAATAAAGCTTTAGGAATGGTTGTTGAACTTGGAGAGCTCAGACTCAAAGCATTGGGCAATTGACATATAAGGACTCTCAGCTTAGGTTAAGAGTAACTGAAATAACTATAAGTACATCATACAGATAACATAATAATTCAATGTCAAAGCTATGGAGACGACTTCTGAAGATGTGGTCACACTAAGAGTAGGATAGCCGGTATAAAATATAAATTCCAAAATACGACATTGTCTAAAAGGTTAATTGTGTTTGCAATAGGATTCCTAGGAGAAAGAAAAGAATGGAAAGGAAGGAAAGCAGTGGGTTGTTTCTTTTTTGGAGTTTTGGGCGTGCAGCAGACAAAAATAATAAGGAGATCATGTAAAGAGGATTAACAGAACAACAACACATGGAAACATGGTAGAACAGAACACAAACCTGTGGCTTAGCTAAAAGAAGCACATCATGGTGAATAACAGAACATGAAAAACTATCCATCTAAATTTGTAAGTAAAAAGATCAACAACGTGAACAATTTCACAAAAACTTGCATAGAGTCATCTGCCTCCAATAAATATGGTTTCCATCAAAATATATAAAACTTAATTTGTCACATTACCCAGTGATACAGATCCTCAAGTAACCAAGTATTTGTAAATTTTACTAGAACAAATAGACAACAAAGCTAGCAATAGCTGAGATGTTATTTAGCTCTCACTCTAAATAAATTAACAAAGACACCATCCATATGAGATGCAATATCATCTTCTCTAAGCCACACATAAGTTATTGAAACAATATTTTTTTATATAAATAACTAGGAGCTCAGGCAAAATAACTCTAAAACACATTTCCACCTGTGAATGAAACAAGACTCTCCACGTAATCGATAAGTTCCAATGGCAGGGATGTGTTTGGATAGCCTGTGCATTGAAGAATCCTAATTTCTTGAGAACCAATGTTATACAAAACCATTGCCCAATTTTTATCAAACAGAAGGAATTCTCCATTCCCGAAAAATCGTACTGGACATGTAATTGGTACAGGGGATTTACAACAAGCTGTTTGGTCCAAGAATCCTCGACCCCATATTCACGCATCACCCATATATCAATATCAATGCATTCAGTGATACCATAAAGAATACAAGCAAGGCAATCATTGAATACAGCAAGCCTTTCGCTTTTGCTTGTTGAAAACTCTGGAAACCTTATTATTTGAAAAACCTCATGGCTCATGTCAAAGGATATAATTATGCGATTATTATATATCTCCCCGGGTTCTTCGTTGGGGAAACCAAGCCAATGATGAAATCCATTAAAGTATATTTCTTCATGACGAGTATCCACACTAACGTTTGAATGAAGAAAAGGGGTGCTAAATATTTGGGTCCAGGAATCAGCCCTTAGGGAGTAAACATAAAAAGAATTGTAGTAGCTTGTGATTGCAGATTTCAAAGTATATCTCTCAACTCTAACCACCTTGTAGTCATTAGAAATTTGATCATAACCAAATGCAAAAAAGGAAAACGATTTTTTTGCTTGAACAAAATCAGGAGTTTTGGTTATGGGATAGGCAACGGTTTTACCTTCTCTGATCGCCGGATTCCATAAAACAAAGCCATGAAAGGAGGGGTAGCAATTGAATAGACCGCCAATACAAATAATGCCGTTGATGCAAGCAAACATGTTGGTGCGTAGTAGTCCATCTGTGAACAAGCCACTCATCATATTCTCCCCCTGAAAGTAGTCCACAAAAGGTAGTCGTCGTTCTTCTACAAGAACAAGCCACTCATCAGAAACAAAACCAACATCATGATGATATTGCGGGAGGTGATCATGATAAACACTTCGGTGATCATTGGCCTCGTCGTGATGATGAGATTGCAGGAGGTATTTTGAAACAAGACTTCTTTCGCCAAGGATCTCGAGAAGAAGAGTTGGATTTGGATGGTTTTTAGTTTTAGACTGACTGTAACGAAGGTGTTTGGCAATGAAAGTTGGGGTTTGGAAAAGAGCTGTCCATGACTTTTTAACGCACGTGAAACGAACTAATGATTTTACTGGAAGCCATGCCAAGATCTCTTCCACCAACTCTTCTGGTAAACTTTTTAACCTGCACCTTCTCGAATCAGAATCATCGGAGCTTAAACTTAAGCTGCACCTTCTCGACCTCCGCCCCCACCTCCACTTCGAATCGTCGGACCTTAAACCTAAGCTGCACCTTCTCGACCTCGACATCTTCGAAATCCCTAAAATTTGAGATCCCTAATACCTAAGATATACTCCTTTACTCTACTCCCTAGTCGGCTAGTCCGTTAGGTCGGCCCTCGATATATTTTTATTTGTACATGCTTAGAGTGGACCGGGTCCGGGTAATGGATACAGCCGAGTCCAACTATTGTGGAAGCAAGCGGGGGCCCACTATGTATTCATGGCTTAATTTGCCTTAATTATAATTTAGGATTACAACATTTTCTAATCAAAAAAAAAACTTTGAAATGTTTTTTTAAAATAATAATAAAATATTAGAAACGTAGGTTTTTCTTATAGGAAAAAAAAAACAACAGCAATGTTAGTTGTTTAACTTATTTTTCTCTTTTTAAAAAATAAATAAATAAATAAGCATATAGTTGCTTTGAAGAAGTGGGTTAGTTGGAGAGTGTTTTTATTTTATAGGCAATGTTTTAGTACAAGTTAGACAAGTATTTTTACCAGACTATCATTTAATTTTATCTTTACTTTTTTTTTTTTTTTTTGAGAATCAATTTTTTTTTTTTTTTTTTTTTTTTTTTTATCTTTACTTAAAGGTAGGGATATAGGAGTATTTTGAAACAAAAAAAATGTTCAGTCCAAACAGAGAAAGCCCCTTAAATAGTAGTATAGATAACACACACACACACACACACACATGTTGGGTTCAAGATACACGGTCTTTTTTTTTTTTTTTTTTTTGAGATAGTTACAACATCTTTGCTTAGCCTCGTAGCTCGAACCTTTTCTCCCTAAAAAATATTGAAATGTTAATCAAAAAATTTTAGTGGGGTTTGAGAAGTGAGAAAAGGAATATTCATAGGAAAATTTGGGAGTCCATGTGTTTACCAAAATCGGCTGGAGATTTGGGTTTTAGAGATCGTGCTAAATTTAATGAAGCTATGAGTGTGGCATCTGGTTCAAGATACGAGTTATATCTTCTATTGGGTCTTCAAGGCAAAACACTTCCCAAACTACTCTATTTTTTAAGCTAAATCCTCCTCGAGTTCTTTTGCTTGGAAAGGTATCCTATTAATTGTTGAAGGATGGTGATGGAAGAGTGTTATCTCCTCCTACTTTCTCTCTTCAAATTCAATAGTGGATGCTCTTTTTGACCCACATTCATGTTGGTGGAATACCCATCTCATTGATCTATGTTTCTATCCCCCCAAAGCTCAAAAAATTAAGTCCATCCCTATCTGCTCCACCCCACAATCTGATGTGCTAATTTGGCTGAAGGAAAGGATTGGAATTTATTTAGTAAAGATGGGTTACCAAGCTCTCTGTGAAGGCTCCACACAAACTCATGCCCCAACTCAAAATGTAGAAGCTAAGAAATCTTTTTGGAAAGGAATTTGGAAGCTTAAAGTACCGAGTAAGATCAAACATTTTATGTGGAAACCTTGTTCTAATGCTTTGCCAACAAAAACTAATTTATAGTAAAGAAAAATTCAAAGTGATCCAACCTATCATCTATACTTTAAAGTTCCAAAAATTATTTTGCATGCTTTGTGGGGTTGAGAAAAAGTTCAGCCTGTCTGGGAAACTGAATTTGGTTGGTTGGACAAAGATAAAGCATCATCGAGCTCTTTTGTAGTTTTGGTGGAACTAGTTTGTGAAAACCCTCTCTCCTAGCCCTATGTTCTATCACGGCTTAGGCTACATAGAATCACAGAAAAAAAAGTCGTTTACTGGAAAATTCTGTGCCTCTGGATTAAATTGTGGGCATTGCAAAGGATTACCTTCACAACTTCAAGAGTTTCGAAGTGCAGCAACCAAGAAAGAAAAGTACAATTAGAAAGAAATGGTCTCCTCTAGCGGTGGGATCCATAAAAACAAACTTTGATGGTGCAATGTTTGATGAGTCAAGCTCGACTAGTATTGGACTTGTTACTCGAAATTCCAATGGTGAAGTCATAGTTGCACTCTCATAGAAAACTCAAAAAGCCTTCATCTGTGGTGACATTAGATATGTTAGTAACAAGGAGAGCGGTTTAATTAATCAATGAAACCAGGTTCATCACTCATCCTTCAAAGGAGACTTAGAGATTGTTATAAACACTCTTAAGCTTGGGGATATGTCCCTTCTTCTGTTGGTCACCTTATCGAAGACATTGTGTCTTTTGCCAGCTCTTTACAGAGCTTCTCTTTCTCTCATGTTGGAAGCCAAGGTAATGAAGTGACACATGCCTTAGCCAAAAGAGCAAGACTTTCTTTTCTCTTTCAATTTGGATAAAGTCTGTTCCTCTAGATATTGTTTCGTTTGTTATGATTGATTTACCAGTCCATGAATAAATGGATTAGGATTCAAAAAAACAATTTCTTTAATTAGACTGCAACATTAGAGAGACCCACATTAGGATTCCAAAAAGAGGACCTAAGTTAGGTTATATATATATATATATATATATATATATATATATATATATAAAGGAAAGAGACTCATGTTAGGACTCCTCTTTTGCCACCTCAAAACCCTAAACATAACCTCTTCTTCTTTTTTGACAAACAAGGGTGTCCAGACCTTTTTGAGTATTTGAGTATTCCCTTAAGTATATGCAGTGCCCGCGCCCCACATGCACCAGGTTATTACAAAAAGGAATCCCATGGGAGTAGCCCGAAGATGCTGGCAAGAGGTTTTGAGCCCGTAATCTCATGGATATCATGAGACCTTAAGAACTTGGTAAGGCGACATTGTAGCTAGGCTTCTCCTCTCTCTCTAGTCCACATCTAGAACGATTTCAAACTTCCAGCCTAGAGAATGATGGGTTTTTATTTGGTATGTTATATATAAAATAGATAAATTCTCGCGCGATGCGAAGATACTTTAAAAATTAATTTGAAACAATTTTTATATTTTTTTAAGACCTATTTATAATACTTATTTTGCTGTATAATATTATTTATGTTTTACCAAAAAAAAATTTAAGTGCTTTGAAACTCAATTTTCTTAATTCATATTTTATATAATAAAAAAAAATTCATAGAATTGGTTTCTAAATATTGAATGTAATTGCTCTACTAATCTAAATTTTTAAGGATGGAATAGTCAAATTTTTCAACATTTGTAGGAGACTAACATATTATTTTGTAGACCTTATTTTTTAAATTGATTAAATGATTTTGAAATTTGAAATTTATAAATTTAAATTCAAAATATAAAATAATTTTGTGGGGGGTCCGAGGACCAAGGAGGATTGGACCAGGGAATAATTTGCTTAATCCAAGCCCGAAGAGATAAATGTGCTCCGAGGATTTCATCCACCCGAGGATGGAAACAAAATCAAAAAAATTGGCATCTTGTGATGTTCCAAGGTAAGGAAAAGGGATAGCGATGGAGGCAAGAGGATAGGAGGAAGTTTCCTAGAAGGAACACTTTCCTCTTCCGCATTGAATGCCTTACACCAATCTTATCATTTGCATTAATAAGGAAATGATCCCTAAAAAGTAACTTCACAACTATGACCATTTCCACCATTTTCAGCAGAGTTTTGATGGGACAAATATCCTTAGGAATGCCTAGAGGCATACATGTGGAGGGTTAGGATGCAAGGAAGGGGGATATAAAAGGAAGGGAGTCTCCTAGAAATGGGGGATGGGCACTGTCTAAGAAATGGAATAACAAGAAAGTGAACAGTGCATTATCTGGTGTAGAACTTGAACAAAGTATATATATAAGAAACCGATCCTTGAACCTGTTTGAAGAGAGCATTTTTTCTCATTTGCTACTTGTGTTACACCTCTTTGTTACTATGGGCTCTTCGGCCTTAGACTTGAGCTTAGCTTAGAATTGCACTTGAATTATTTTCCCACTCTCTAGAGAAAATTCTATTGTTTAGGCTTGATTTGAAAGACAAGATACCACTTCTAAGTGGGCTTAGGCTTTTTTTTTTCGAACACTTACAACTTTCATATCCTAAAACTACAAAAATTCAAGCAACATCACAAATACTTCCTCAACTACTCAATTTTCACAACCAAATACCGAGCCCCATATCTCAAACACTCATTTATTATCTCAACAAAAGGAAACCATTTGTAATTACTCGGCATATAGAGAATGTGATAAAATAAAGAAAAATGGTTAAAAACATTTCCATTTATCAAGATTAAATTGCCTTTAGTAAGACTTCTACATTAAAAAAATAAATAAAAATAAAGAACGAAAAAAACTCTAAAATCATCATTGACTTTTACTTTTATCATCGTACCTCATATAATTTAATATTGCACAAAATATAAACAGTAAAAACTACAAAGGAATCTATAAATTATGAGTTCTAAAACATAATAAAAATATAACTAATCTCATCAACAATCAATTAGAAAGTTTCCTTCTATTTCTCTTTAGGTTTAAAACAAAATATATTTAAGTTTTTCTCACGCCAAACACCTAAAGACCCAGAGCAATTACATGCTTTACAGACCCACAATTTTGTAGCAAAGAAATCATGAGATATGTTCTAGAGAGAGAGAGTGAGAGAGAAGTTTATTAGTAAAAAGTGAAATTTTTCTTGTGAGAGAGAGGAATTTATTAGCAAGGAAAACTGATTTTCTATAACTTTTTAGAGAGAGAGAGAGTTTAGGAGTCACGAGTGATTTTCTGGAGAGAGAATATGAGTTTTGCTAGAGAGCGAAGATAGCTTCATTAGAAAAATTGAAAGTTTTCATTTGAGAGAGAGAGATTGAAAGTTTATTAGTAAGGAAAAATAAAAATTTTGAGCTGAATTTTTGGTTTGATTGGTTTATGGTTCGAAATGAGTGCAAAGTTCGAGAAAATCATTGATGTTGGAGAGTATTGTAGAGCGTGACTTTCTTCCAAGAGGATCAAGTTAGTTCCATGGTTCTAAAAACCGAATCGGACTGGCCGGTTCAACCAATTCAACCAAGAACCGACCACTAATCCGGTCCGGTTATGATTAAAAACCGAAAAATAGTAAAAACTAGGATTAACAAAAAACCGGTCGAGTTAACTATGAAAACCGAAAACCAAAACGGCTTAACCGTTTTTTGAATAGTTCTTTTAAAATGCCAAAATGATCCCAAAGTCACAATTCTTAAAACAATCAGAGGCACTTTTGATCTTAGTTTTTGTTTTTTAATCTCTTGAAATAATTATAAATAGAAAGAAAAAGAACATTTAGTCGAAACACTCGCAGTGAGTTCTCTGATTTTGACTTGCAAATCTTTATCATAGTTTCAACTTTCAATTCCCTTTTGGAGGCACACCATAGATTTCATAGTGTGCCATAGCGCTAGTGCCAATGCATCATCAACGCCATGGGGAGAGAGAGAGAAATTTCGAATTGAAATCTATAACGGAGGTTTGAAATCTAGAAATTAAAATTAATGAGAGAGCAAGTGGGCGACTATGAAATCGAGAAATTTATTAGATTAGTATTATGCCCGTGCGATGCACGGGTTAATAAAAAAATTATATAGAAATTTTTGAAATATATATTTTTTGATAATATAATCAAATCTAATAACAAATAAAATAGTAAAAATATTTTTAAAAATTAAGTTACATAGATAATCTATATTATGCATAAAAAATAAGTTTATGGATCAAATTGTAAATAACATTTGATTGACACGAAATTTGACATGCCTGTTTAGGACATAATAAACATGCAATCCAACGGTTAAATTTTCAAAATACATAACTATATTGATCTTTGTCTGTAGGGACCAAGTTTGCTCTTAGGCCATTGCCTAAGGCCCTTAAATTTTAGGTCAATAATTAGTTTGATTAAAAAAAAAAAAAAGTGTGCTCTCACCCAATTGTTATGAGTATAGCAAATCATTATCGGTGATCAATTTCTTTTCACAATCGGAGGTTTCAATTTTTGTAAGTCAATCTATCTTATGGTAGATTATCAACATTAGCCACCCAATCTCCCACATAGCCATGCTCTAAACAACCTCTCTCTCTCTCTCTCTCTCTCTCTCTCTCCACCAAATTCAAATTAGAAATTAGATTAAGCTTTTTTTCACCATTTGCATCACCTTGCTTAAGTTAACTTAAAATTCCCTTTTTTTTTTAAATTAAAAAAAAAAAATCATCTATTTTTCTTAAATGTTTCATCTGACACATGATAATTATTTCTTTATATAAAATTAATATTAGTTTGGCTAGTGTTAATTTATCGAATTATGTGTTAAATTTGTCTTTATTTGGGCAGGTTAATTGTTAATTTAGACTGTTTTGTGATTATATTATTAAGTGATTTTTTTTTTTTGATAAATTAGATTCTATTATTCTATGCTTTAAAATTTATTTTTATTCTTGTCATTTCATAATTTATTATTATATATTATGAAAAATCTATAAGAAAAATGTGAAAAGTATCGAAAAATAAATCGAATCTCCAATAGGAATATCTCTTAATAAATCTATTATTGGAAATATAAAATATATAACAAGAAACTTATATGAAATTTCACAAATCAATGGGAATTCATCAAAAAGAGTTAGAAAATAATGAAAAATTATATATATATATATATATATATATATATATATATATATATATATATATATATATATATATAGGGATAGGGGGCCCAAAATTATATATTGGGCCTTGAGCCTAGGCCGAGGACGTTGGGTGGTCCGAGGACAAGTAAACAATAATAAGGATGTAAGACTCAAAGCCTCATGAGTAGGTTACAAATGAGAAGGTTAGGAAGGCAGGCCAAGGAAAAATATCTCCTCAAATAGACAAAGCACAAATCAAATGTATAGCCTACCATTCAAGGTGACCTTCCGGGAAGTTTCAGCGATAAGGACGTGCATTATGAACGTATAAAAGGGATGGGAGCTCAAAAAGACTTGAGAGAACGCTGCTACTACCGCATTGAATGCTCTGTAGCTAACTCTCTAGCCTTATTAATGAGGAAGTGATCTCGAACAATATTTTTCAGCCTTTGCTACCCCAAAGACTTCAAGAGGGTGCTAATGGGACAAAGATCAACTTAAGCGAGTCTACCGTCCACGCGTAGGGTAAAGATGAGAAGAAAGAGATAGTATCAAGTAGAGGGAAGACCCCGAGAGGAAGGGTCGGGAATTGAGAGAGAAAGCTTTGTAGCAATTAAAACTGTGTTTGTAATCATTTTTAACTAATATATACAAGAACTGGCTTCCTCAGATTATGCCGAAGACAAATTTACTTAGATGAATCCAATCTGTTTTTATTTAATTGTCTTCTAATTCCATTCTACCTATTATCCAACTCATTAAAGTCTAATTTTTCAACCCACTCTCTACAAATTCATTGTCTTGGGCTCAAATGGGCCTAGATCCATTTACAATTTGGGTTTGGGCTCCAAATCGAGTTCTTACAATTAGCGTCGTCTATGGGAAATTACTTGTGTGATAATGAATATAACGATTGATCATGGTAGGATCAGGTCCACACCAGGAAGAATCTATAGGGTCCCAATGTCAAAATGATTTCCTCAATCTTGAACGCGGGAGGGACCGGGAGGTTAGTGTGCATACCATGCATATTAGTAGAAGCCACTCTCAAGGTGGGAGTCATGTCTCTCAAGAGTAGAATGCTAGGGCCATGCAGCTGGAGATTGACCATTTAAAGAAGAAGTTGTGCCATGCACGGCAAAAACGAACTCCCTCCAATTTTGATGTTTCATCTGATAATGAAGAGGATGTTAGCTATAAACGAAGGTCAAGAACCCCACCCGGTGAGTCTTTCTCCTACAAGGAGGAGCACCATCATGAACGAAGGTATAAGAGCCCTCCTTGCAAAGGCTTGGAGAACGACACTATAAGTAGGGCGTTGAACCAAATTTCCAATTCGCCTTTCACGCGCAAGATCGGAGGGGCAAGACTTCCTCAACACTTCAATCAGCCAACGTTCACCATTTACAATGGTCAAATGGACCTTGTAGAGCATGTAAGCCACTTCAACCAAAGAATGGCTGTCCATTCCAAGAACGAGGCCTTGATATGCAAGATGTTTCCATCTAGCCTGGGGCCCGTGGCGATGAAATGGTTCGATGGCTTGAGGGCGGGTTCCATAGATTCCTTTAAGGAGTTCACCCAGGCATTTGGCTCTCGTTTTATTAGTTGTAGTAGGATTCCTCGGCCCTTGGATTCCTTCTTGTCCTTAACCATACGAAAACGTACTCGAATAGATACCGAGAGATATTCAATGAGATAAATGGTGACTTTGACGATGTAGCCATCAGGACTTTCAAGGTCGGCCTACCCGCCGAGCACGGATTAAGGAAGTCTTTGACTAGGAAACCCACCACCAGTGTACGCCAACTCATGGACCGAATTAATAAGCATAAGAGGGTTGAGGAAGACCAGCACCAAGGGAAGGGGAAGGCCAAGGTTATCCCTCAAGAGATGAAGGATTTCAGGTCGGACCGATACAACAACAACCAACCTCGGAGAGATTTTCTTTGGCGCGTCGGGGCTAGCCAATGCTCAAGCGATTAACACAATGTTCCGAGAACCAGTGCACCAAGTTCAGGAGAAGATTAAGAATAAGCCATTCTTTAAACCCTAGCCTTTCATGTTATGTTATATTTTGGCGATAAAAGTTATTTTTTAACGGAAAAGTCAGAGGTGGGTAACAAAGACCAAACGGAGCTAAACACGGGTAGGCAAAGTGTTAATTTTTAAATCAAAGGTAAACAAGGTGAAAACAGACCAAACCATAGGTGAGTTTTCTGTAATTTGCCCATAATCTTTTATTTGGAATTTTGGATACCATATTCAATTTGATTTTACATTATATTAGAAACAATTTTTTTTTAATAATAATTTTTGTTCTGAAAGTTTATTATACCAAGAAGTAATACTTGGTCAATCTCAAAAAAATAAAAAATAAAAAAGTAATGCTTTGTATAGTGTTTTTTTTTTAAATGCAATTCCCAAAAAATTAATCTCTAAGTTGAAGTTGTGTTTGGTTGTAATAATTGCAACTCATAATATGTTATGAATTGTTTAAAAATAATATAGCATCAGCCTGCATACATTGTCCAAGTAATTTTTTTTTAAAATAAAATAAAATCTTACATGTTTAAATAATGAGTAGTTCTTACATCTTGAAAAACTCTGTAATGAACTTATAATGAGTATTTCAAAGCATATAATCTCATATTACATATGTTTGTACACCATTTTGTTACTAACCTTTATCAATAAATTTGTTCGTAATTTAGGAGTGTACATTTAAGCCATCAAAGAGAGGAACCCAATCTGACATCTCATGTTGGTTTTCTTATGGGTTGATAGTATTGGGTTGGATTAAGAATTTTTATTTTGGATTGACAGAATTTTCAATGAAACTAACCCTACCCATGCTATTAATAGTTTAGAAAATATATATTTCTTAAATTTGTTAGTTTAATTTATTTTGGTATTTTAAAGCTTAATTTTGGCTAAATTGGAATATCATCCAAACTAGATAATTCAACTCGATTCCTATGAGTTGAGTTGGGTTGTATTAAAAAAAATTTCAACCTAAAAAAAAAAATTGGGTTGAATTAGAAAATATTCCAAATTTAAGCCGACTTGACCCAAGGAGTTTCCTAATTTATTCCCCATATTCCTTGAGGGATGACTTAGTAGAATTTTTTTCATTAATTATTACATTAAAGTCGTGGAATTTTTGCCTGTCATGTGTTTGAGCAAACGTTAGGTTCTAGTCTTCTAGACTTCTGGTTATCTTTGGGGTCCTCACAAACTATTTTGTAAAGAAGTAAAAGTTGCACAAATAAGCACAAGTTGCCTAATTAAGAGAGCAAGGAAGGCCACTCTCACGGTCTCACCAAGACAATTGATAAGTCTTCTAACTCACGCAGAGAATAATCAGGGTATAGAATAAATAATAATCTTTTATTTGGAAATTTGGATACCTTACTCAATTTAATTTTATGTTATACTAAAAATAAATTTTTCCTGAAAATTTATTATACCAAAAAGTAATGTTTGGTATAATGTTAATAAAAAATTAAAAAAAAAAAAAAAGGTAATTCTCTTAAGCCAAATTTTTTTGTAAAATTAGTTGGACATGGTATGCAGGTTGATGTTATATTATTTTTATACAATTCATAAAATATTATGAATTGCAATTATATTATAACCAAACACAATTTCAATTTAGAGATTAAAAAATCCTTGCATGTCTAAATAATTAGTAGTTCTTATGTCTTGAAAAAAAAAAAAAAAAGCAATTATGATGATTATTCCAAAGTATATAATCCATTTTTTCATATGTTTATATTAGAAGTGTGCATTCAAACCACCAACATAAGGAACCCAACATGACAGGTTGAGTTAGTTTCCTTCTTTTTTCCTTTTTTCTTTTTTTTTTTTTTTTTCCTCTAAAGTTTGGATTGCCCATTGGGTTTGAATTGACAAAATTTTCAGTCAAAGTAACCAAACCCAACCCATGCTATTAATGGTTTAGAAAATATATATTACTTAAATTTGTTAGTTTGATTAAATTTTGGTATTCTAATACTTAATTTTGATAAAATTAGAACATTATGTTCAATTATCTAAGTTGTACTAATTAATTGTATAATGGCTTAAATATTCGAATTATACCTGAACTTCTATTAAGTATGATAAAATAATCCCAACCTGATGATCCAACTGGATTCTCAAAAAAAAAAAAAAAAAAAAAAAAAAAAAAAAAGAACATGATGATTTAACCTGATCCCTATGAGTTGAGGTGGGTTGGTTTTTGGAGCTACTATTAATTGGTTTGGGTTGAAAAATTTTCAACCTAAAAAGGCTGTGTTGGATTATAAAATATTTCGAAGTGGTGGGATTGTTGATGGTTGCCTGTCATGATAGAAAGGCTCTAGAGGTACTCAATGTGACCCTAAGAAGTAAGAACTAAAAAGTTTACCTAAGGTTTTTGATCCCAAAACTATATATCCTTTAATTATTGATTTAGAAGGTAATGATGAGTGTTACTGTTATCTAGTAGTACTATATATATAAAAAAAAATAAAAAAAAATGATAATATTCACTGAATCCATTTGGAGCTGCAATTTTGATCACGCCCTCTTGGTCTTGGATCTACTATGCCTACCAATATTGTTGGAGACGTCATTGGCTGAGCTGACTCAATAACATTCCTAGTAACTTCAATGATGAAAGTCCTATGCCTAGTAATATGCATTTTATAGAAATTAGAGAGGATGATAACCTTGAATGAATAATATTATGATCACTACAAATGTGTCAAACTTTAAAAAAAAAAATATATATATATATATATATATATATATGTATATATATATATATATAATTAAAAGGGTATTCTTAACTAGTGCACTTAGAGCATTTGTTAATAACTTAATACATCATTTTAGGGAAAAAAAACCTCTGTTGAGATAATTATAATATGAAACTAACCATTTCTCGTCTAGACTCTAAACACTTTGTGCATGGAAAGATATCAATTCAACTACAAGGTCCTTTTTAGGAAAGTTATAATATTACTTTCCTAGGATATATAAAAAGTTGGGACAAAAAGTTTTTTTTTCCTTTTTCAAAAAAAAAAAAAAAAAAAAAAAAAAAAAAAAAACTATTTACTAAACCAATACTTTCAGAACATCTGTTAACTTTTCCTTAATTAAAAAGTAATCAAAATAAATTATTTACCTAACTATTGATGTATCATGGATCACATTTATTATCTTGCAATTTTGTAAGTCTTTTATAATAAAATTGATAATAATTTTAGTTTTTCTTTATATGAATACTATTAGTATCTCCAATGCCATGTCGAAAGCTTTGTATCTCTTGGTGTTTTTTAGTAGAGATATAGAGAGTTCTAATCCTGCAAGGCTCCAACTATAAAATTATTCTAACAAAAAATAAAAAAAAACAAAAACCAATGCCATGATTAGATGCATTGCTTTGAGAGAGAGAGAGAGAGATTAATTTTATCAGGTGAGCTGCCCCCTATAGGCAAACAAAACATTAAAACTTTGGAGTAGAAACCTGCAACATACTTCATTTAGTATAGGTTTGGATTCAGCGTTTCCACTGAATCCCGCATTACGTTTTCCTTTTTTTTTTTGGCTTACATGCGTTTAAGAGAGCAAAATTTACAGTTCATGAAACAAATTTTACTATTCACGTATCTTGTCCGTCCTTTGTTTACGCACTTTTTTATCACTATAACTGCACAGTTCATATATTAAAAAATATTAAAAATGAGTCTCACGGTATTATTTACACATTTAAAAATTAATTTAGTACAGTATTTTCAGTTTTCAATTTCAGCAACAATAAGTTCAATCCAAACGGACCCTTAAGGTGAAGAATGGGCCACCCGATGATGATAACATAGTTATTAGAAAAAAAGAGTATTGACTATTGAGCATTCTTTCTTTCCAAAGTGAGTTTGGAATTTTATATTAAAAGGGATTCTCATCTATTCTTATATATTTCTTGAAATTAGTACTTTAAAAAGGCTTGATTAGTAAAATGATAGTAGTAAGAAACTGAACCCAATAGAATATATAAACAACACCTAGTAATTTAAAAATCAGCTGCATATCTGTCCCTCTGTGTTGCTTCCTTTGGACTCTTGGCATTCCTTCCAAAACTGTAACGTTGGTATTGTTTATTCTGAACCAAATGCTCTCATGCTACTCCCGTCCCTAAAGGCATTTACTCAAGTAGGACAAATCTCCCAATAAACTAGTGGTGACACCATCACTCTTTTTTATGCCATTTGTTTCTCTTCCCTACAATCATGGTTACTATCTAATTTTATTTTATTTTTTAAAGAATTATAATAATACATTTTGCACGAATATTAAAAGGGCATAACAAATGCATCCATAATATTACTCTTTTTTTTTTTTTTTTTAAATAGAAAAGTACTTAAAAGTGCTTGTATGACTTTCTAAGTGTAAATTTTGGCCAAAGAGAAGGATGCAGGTTAGTCACATCTGCTTCATGAGACTTTTTCCAGGTGAGTGTACTGTCCTTCAAGTTCATAAACTCTCGTTTTTTTTTTTTTTCCTTAATGTTTTGGGAGAGAAAAAAAGGGACGCTGCATATATATATCTATATATATCTAAACGCAAGAATACATCATCAACAAATGCATATTGCAAACTTCATCATATATACAGGTGCTTTAAAGAAAGACCAACTCAATGGTACACTCATCTCGTCGTCAAAAGCTTTGTAACTCAACTAACACCCCATGGTGTTTCTAATAACATTCTACCCTCTTGTAATTGATTTTTTTTTTCATCTTCAAAGGAAAATTGTCCTTTCTATTTTTGCTTCAAAATAGAGTTTCTTTCCTAACGAAAATCTAATTTTCAAAAAACAAAAGTGTAAATAGGTTCATGTCATTTAATTTCATTGAACAAAGAATGATAACTACTTCAAAATGATGCGGTGTCCACAATAATAACTTTTGGATCCGTGAAATACCAAATCTTCCCAATGAAGTATATAAGATCTTGGCCGACTAGAACTCAGTTGAAAGTGGTCTTAAAACTTAAATAATGCCACTGCAGTCCTCCATGCCGTAGGATTTTCACTCCAAGACAAAAGGACAATGCTCCTCAGTCACTGGAACTAGAAAACTTTATCCAGAAGTCCTAGATAAATAACATAGATTTCCTTTTTTTTTACCTCCTTTTTTTCTTGGTAAATCTTAAAAGTTTTAAACTAATAATACTTACCCTGGCCTAGCTTATGTTCCCTAGTTGCTTTCAATGGGTAGTTTCAAGGATTACTTTTTCAGTACTTGCTATAGGTAGGTATCTGATAGTCATAACATGGTCAAGGCTGTAAGTTAAATAGGATCTGCTATATACGAGTGCATCTTATTGTTTTATATAATGGTTGTTTTATATAGGATCTGCTAATTCGATATCCATATAATGGTATATTATAATAATTTAATTATTGTTTTATATATCTCTTTATTCATCTATATAATTCTTGATTGCAATGCAATGGTTGTTTTATAGATCTGCATATGGTTGATTTAAATAAAAATTTATTTTTGTATTTGTAGAAAATTAAATAAAAATTTGTTATTCATATAATGGTTGATTGTAATCATTTAATTATTGTTTTATAGATCTCTTTATTCATCTATATAATTCTTGATTGTAATGCCATGGTTGTTTTATAGAACTGCATAATGGTTGATTGAAATTGAAACAAAAATTTATTTTTGAATTTGTAGAAAACTAAATAAAATTTTGTTATTTCATATAATGGTTGATTGTAATCATTTAATTATTGTATTATGGATCTATGTAATGGTTGATTGAAATTTAAATTCAAATCTTTTTTTATATATATAAAATTTAAAAAAAAATCTTAGTTATTACTTTATTTACATTTTTCAGCCCATTACAACCCCTCAAAAAAGGCCCACGAAGAAACCCAAATTTGATCACTTCACTCTCTCTCACACGTCTCTCTCAGCAAGTGACTCTTCGTCTCACACAAACCCTAATTTCGCAAGCCTTAATATACTTTCTAATATAATTTGCACTTTCAATAGCTAGGGATTTAGTAAATATTAGTTATAAATTTTTTCAATCAATGTTTGTTGTATTGTATGTGTTTGAATTTGGGTATTAGTTATGGATTTTTTCAATCAATTTTGCCATATTGTATGTGTATAATTTAGCCTTGATTTATTTCCTACAACCCTAATTTCGTAAGCCTTGATTTATTTCCTAATATAATTTGCACATTCAATAGCTAGGGATTTAGTAAATATTAGTTATACATTTTTTCAATCAATGTTTGGTATATTGTATGTGTTTGAATTTGGGTATTAGTTATGGATTTTTTCAATAATTTGTCATATTGTATGTGTATAATGTTAAACTGCTTTGGCTTTCTGCTCTGCTATAGTGAAACCATTTGTCGTCACAGCATTCAATGGAGGTCAGCTTCGGGCCAGAGATTTATGAAACGCTTATTGAATGTTTTAGTTCTAAGTATTTGGATTTTGAAGTGAGGAAGGCTTCCGACGGAAAAGGAAGTGAAGTATTTAATTTTTTAAAGGAGAGAGCTGTTGCTTATCATAAGGATGCTTTGGAAAAGTCATTGAAGAAAATCCTAGAAGGGATTGAATATGAAATAAGATTAGACTTTCGGAATGTGAAATCTGCCAAAAGTCTAATCTTATTTCATCTTCAATCCCTTCTAGGATTCTCTTCAATGACTTTTCCAAAGCATCCTTGTGATAAGCAACAGCTCTCTCCATTAAGAAATTAAATACTTCACTTCCTTCTTCGCCGGAAGCCTTTCTCAGTTCAAAATCCAAATACTTTGAACTCAAACATCCAGTAAGCGTTTCATAAATCTCTGGCCTGAAGCTGACCTCCATTGAACACTATAACAACAAATGGTTTCACTACAGCAGAGCAAAAAGCCAAAGCAGTTCAACATTACACACATACAATATGACAAAATTATTGAAAAAATACATAACTAATACCCAAATTCACACACATACAATACACCAAACATTGATTGAAAAAATGTATAACTAGAATTTTAGGAAATAAATCAAGGCTAAGCCAAAGCAGTTCAACATTATACACATACAATGTGGCAAAATTGATTGAAAAAATCCATAACTAATACCCAAATTCAAACACATACAACACAGCAAACATTGATTGCAAACATTGATTGAAAAAATGTGTAACTAATATTTACTAAATCCCTAGCTATTGAAAGTGCAAATTATATTAGAAAGTATATAAAGGCTTACGAAATTAGGGTTTGTGAGAGACAAAGAGTCACTTGCCGAGAGAGACGTGTGAGAGAGTGAGAGAGAGTGAAGTGATCAAATTAGGGTTTCTTCGTGGGCCTTTTTCAAGGGGATGTAATGGGCTAAAAAATGTAAATAAAGTAATAACTAAGAATTTTTTTAATTTTATATATATATAAAAAAAGATTTGAATTTAAATTTCAATCAACCATTACATAGATCCATAATACAATAATTAAATGATTACAATCAACCATTATATGAAATAACAAAGTTTTATTTAGTTTTCTATAAATACAAAAATAAATTTTTGTTTAAATTTCAATCAACCATTATGCAGTTCTATAAAACAACCATTGCATTACAATCAAGAATTATATAGATGAATAAAGAGATATATAAAACAATAATTAAATTATTATAATCAACCATTATATGGATATCGAATTATATAGATTCATAAAACAACCATTAAATAATAGTCAACCATTATATAGATCTATAGAACAATAATTAGATAAAAATCAACCCTTATGCAGAACTATAAAACAATAATTAAATTATTATTACAATCTACCATTATATGAATCAACAATTACATAGATCTATAAAACCATAATTAGATTATTTCAAAGAATCAACAATTATGTAGATCTATAAAGATCAACCCATAATATAGATATGCCATAGACATGAACAAATTGAAAAAAGAAGAAAGAATAAAACGAAATAGCTAATGAGTTAGATCAATTGTAATCAAAATAAATATTATATATGCATACAAAAACAAAAAATCTAGAATTAGATGTCAATTTCAACAAAAGAAAAGGAAGAAAAAAAAAAAAAAAAACAGATCCATGTAAGATGTTAAAAGTACAGCTCACCCAGCCTGTGGAATTGATATATGGGCTGAGTTCGAAGCTATGGGCTGAGAGAGAGGAGTGGCTGCACTACTCTCATCTCATCTCAGATATGTAAAAGTAAAACGAAAGTTTAGTGGTACTTCCACATATCTAAGATGAGAGGAGTAAAACAAACCCTAAAATCTGGAACTGAATCTGAAAGTGAAACGGGTACAACCGCCCTTTACATCGGCAATACAATAAAATACTCATTCATGTAATGTAGTAAATCCATTCTATTTTATAGAACAACTAAAATTCTGTATCTCAATTATAGTTATACTATCTAAAGAACAATAATTCTTACAACATTTATTTATTTATTTACAATATCACCAAGGATAGTATAACGGAAAAAACTAAGTTTAAAAGTAAATAAATTTAAAAATTTAAAATTAAAAAGAATCTTCTAAAACAACATAAACAATGTTCAAACTTGTGAAAAAGGGGTATTTAATCCAAACTTAATCCACAGTGTATACTGTTTGTTCTTAGATAGGCAATATTGGCATGTAAATCAACAAAATCACCTCCACAAAAACAGAAAATTAGAGTATTTAGAATGAATGATGATGTACTAATCATAATTATTCAGTTTAGATGGAGAAGAATTTTAAATGCAGTTAACCTCCTACTTTAAGTCTATAAAAACAACAAAATCACAAGACTCACCAAGAAGTGGAGAATAACGGTAAACCCATTGGAAACCACTATAGTAATTACCATATACTATAATAACATCAGAATTTCTTTTTTCTCAAATTTTAAAGGGCTTGCTTGAGTTGATCATTTTGATTTATTGAGAAATTAATCAATCCCTTCAGGCAATAGAAATTTTTCATAAGTAGCAGATTTGGTCTAGAATACTGCAAGATATATTGATAAACAGCCTATTGGGCAGATTCTAGGGACAACCACTCGGGTAGCACCATAACTAATGACCCTATGGAACAATAATAGAGAATTAGGAATCAATAATCATAGAAAGTCATTTTGCAAGGAAAAAAAAATTTATTTTTCTTACTTAAAAAAAAAAAAAAAAAAAAAAAACTTACTGTAACAACATCCTGTGTTGCTTGGACAATTCCTAGAACCATGTGTCTAACCTCCTCAATTGTTTTGCCTTGAAACAATGCATAGTTATAATCATTCTCTCCAATTTCTCCAACTATTAGCATGGTTGTTTTAAGCTTATCAGCACAATTTATCAAACATTAAAAGAAACACACCCCCAAAAACCAATGCGGCTTGATCCAAGTAGGGGGGAAAAGGAACTCTTGTGTTAAAGCTGTGAAATTATAGAACATAACAAAAAACTTTCATTATAATATAACTTTGTCAATAATATTGGTTAATAAGGTGGGTCTGAGGATCTGAATTATCACACATGAAATAAAGTCAAACAAAGAAATTAAATTAACTTGCATTGTGTACATAACTAATAAAAATTCGTCTCTTCCCTCAAAAAAAAAAAAAAAAAAAAAAAAAAAAAACTAATAGAAAATTCAAACAGAACAACAAATCATGCATAGTCCTAAAACACAGAACAGAGGATAAGGATTTTCCTAGACTCAAACATGCATGTGGTATAAACTTATAGTAAGCAATTAGCAAAGAAGAAGCAGCACAATTTAACCCCCCACCCCACTCATATTTTATATGATAATGATATAAATCATATAATAGGTACATTCAAAACAGGATTGGCAGGGTAAAAATTCATCAGTTATAGATGTCTCATTCAAACATGGTTTCTTCATGTGGGTTTGGCAGCAACAAAAGAAGGAAACCATTTAGGCAATAAACATAAAGATAAAAGAAATAAAATAAAAAAGTAGGAAAACTATGAACATTAATGTCATGAGATATTCCTTTCTGTAGATACCAAGGTACTATAACCTAATATACACTATACAAATCACATGCATGAACTAATTAAAATATCGCTTGTCAATCCCTAGCAAATATAGGAAAAACCATGGGACTGCAGTATCATTCTTAATGAACAAAACATGCAACCCACATGATTTTTTTAAAACTGTGATGAGAATTTGTAAAGAATAAAACATGTTAGCCACATGAGTTCTTCAACACCACATTATCTTATATGTGAAGTTTAAATTTGAGTCAATTGATGTTTTATAAAAACAAATACCCTAAACAAAATTAAATCTAACACAAATACCCAAAATAAAATAAATCTCTTAAAGCAATTATTTGATTCTAACCAAAAGACTTTAGCTCAAACGGATTCCAACCCAAATTCTAGACTTTAAAGCCGAATTTGTTTTTTTTTTATTTAAAAGCTTTACCTGCTGATGGGTGGAAATACTCTGTTTCCTCTTTCTTGTTGTCCATCTCTTCGTCTTTGTGCGTGACTTACAGTTACCAACTTTCTCTTAATGTTGATTCTAAATGTTTCGGTTTCTTTATATGTAAAGAGCAAAAGGTTGTCAGTCATAAGGTTTAAGCAAAAACAATCAAACCAAAATAATCAAAAACCTAAAATCAAAATTAAAAGTAGGATTGGATTCTAACCCAAAATATAAATCCAACAAAAGGAAATTTGGGCAATCCTTCTTGACCTTTCAGTTTCAGTCGAATCTCCACTATGCCGCAAACTTTTTTTGTCTCCTTCCCTTTCTCTGTATCTCTACGAGCTCTGCTTGGTTCCTCTATCTTCGTATCCCTTAATCAAAACCAAATCTGACCCAAAATACCAATCTAAATCATAATTAACACCCAATTGATTCTCCAAATAAAAACCAAAACCCAAAATTTTTAAATTTAAAACAGAACTTACCAGTAGCGATTCCGATGGTCGGGTAGCGAGTGGAGGCTTACGGTGATGGCAGAAAATCTGACAGGAAATGAGAGACATGCAAACTCTAGTTTTGATCTCTCGATCTCTCTCTCCTTCTCCGTGCTCTGCCTCTCTATTTCTCTGCCTCTCTATTTCTCGGTCTCTCTTTTCTCTCGGTCTCTCTTTCTCCTTTCTCCGTGTAGCGATCTTTTTTTTATTTTTTTGGTCTTAAGCGGTTAGTTTTCTTTTATACCAACACTGCTCCAAACAGTGTTTAACGTAATGGAAAATTATAATTATTGGCTCTTAAATAGGAATGGTAACGGGTCGGATTCGGGCCGGGTTTTTCCATATCCGAACCCGACTCGCGAGTCTGCTCCAAAACCCGAACCCGGCCCGTTTAATAAAGGGTTTTTTATGCAAAACCCGAACCCGGCCCGTTTAATAAAGGGGTTTTTTATGCGGGCCCAGACCCGCCCGCCGGGTCCCACGGGCCCTGCCCAGCCCATGCCACTTCAGGGCCCAATCCGTGGCCCAATGAAAAAAAAAAAAATTGCCTGAAGCCCTAAACCTCCACAAACGGACCTAGATCAGAAACCCAAAAAAAACCCCAAGATGCCAAGATCATGTTCATCAATCTAGATCAGAAACCCAAAAACAAAAACCCCAAAATCATGTTCATCAACCTAGATCAGAAACCCAAAAACAAAAACCCTAAGATCATGTTCTTCAATCGGACCAGAGCAGCCACCAAAACCCCAAACACAAACACAAAAATTTCAGATTTTTTATTTTCCCTTTCAAAATCACAAACACAAACACAAATCCTAACATAAACTCAAACACAAAAATTTTAGATTTATACTTTCCCTTTTCAAAATCACAAACACAGAAATCACAAAAAAAAAAGAGTGAAGAACATATCATTGAGAAACAGGAATGGCAACGAACCCAAACCCTAATAGGAACCCAAACCAGATTCTCAAAAAAAAAAAAATTGGAACCCAAACCCTAACGATCCCAAAGGTCCCAAATCCTAACGAACCCAAACAAGAATGGCAAAAAAAAAAAGAGAGAGAAGAACATATTAGGCGCAAGGAGGAGGGAAAATGGGAGAGATTAAGGGGGGAGGCGGTGAAGCAGTGAGGCCGTGAGTGTGGCTGTGCCGGTCGGTGAGAGTGACGGCTTGAGGAGTTGAGGGCGGCGGCGACAAGGCTGTGGCCGTGTGGCTGTGGCTGTGGACTCGCCTGAAGATTTGAGAGAGAGTGGGTTCACTGGGTGACGGCGGTGTTGATGAGAAGGAGAGAATGAGATAGGAATAGGGTGTTAAATAAGTTTATCCATATATATATATATATATATATATAAGGGTGTTTTAGTAATTAGGATATTAATCGGGTCGGGTCCGGATTCGGGCCGGGTTTTGGTTTTTTAACCCAAATCCGACCCTATTCTTTATCGGACCGGATAAAACCCAACCCATTAGGATCAGATCAGCCCATGTATCTGCGGGTCGGGCAAAAATGGTCATCCCTACTCTTAAATGGTGTTATAGTATTACTAAACAATGTAATATATCGCTTTTTAAAGTGAAATGTATTTGAATTTTAGATAGGCAATTATCTTATTTGTCAGCACCTCCTTAATTATAGGAATCCACTTTCTCTCAGCTTCTACTATTATATATATAAATTTTACTAATATGTGTCTTAAGGGTACACATTAATTTCCATTTTTAGAAAAAAAAATTTTCGAGAATTGAAAAAATAATGACAATTTTTTCAATTCTCTAGAAAATGTTTCTAAAAATAAAAAGTTTAATATATGCTCTAAGGACACACATTAACCAAACCATATATATATATATAGATTATTTTTATCTCACACATACGTGTAAACGCAGTAATTAATCGCGGTTTTTGTGCGTGTGGGTTTTTATTACTCTTCAATTTACAAGAAACAATCCCACCTCAGGATGTACGCCAACGCCGAGTAATAAATATGATAGGATAAGCTGATGAGACTTTTATCTTCTTCTCCTTCTTTTTTTTTTTTGAATTTAAACAGCTGTCTCACGCGTGACTTTTACAATTAATACAATCTAAATACGAAAATACTATGACCTAGGAGTAGGACTTCTACAGAGTTCCTGGCCCTGGCCACACGACCACATGTTCTCCTCTTACTTTGTATTTCCCCTTAGGTTTTTAACTTTTTTTTTTTTTTTTTAGATTTTGTAAGGAAAAAAAAAAAAACAAGTATTTTATTGTAACTTGGGTAAGACCAAGGTTATTAAAGAATCAATCAAAGACAAACAATCAGTGGTAATTGAGTTGTACATTTCAAATAAGTCTAACTTGCCTAATTAGGGGAGTATTTGTATTTAATCATTATCTTGTTAGTGGTTTAATTTTCACTTGTACTGATCCAATACATAAAAATTTTCATTCTTGTTCGTATATTTTAATCTTTCTTTTCAATATAGTTGTAATATTTCCGTTCATTTTGTAAAGAAATTGTTTGTTGTACAGTTAAATTGTGCGATCACACGACAAAAAAATTTTTAACAAACTTATATGTACATCTCAATTGGCACTTTGTGGGATATTCTAACTGTTCAAATCATTCATTATATTCATAATACTAAATTCATCATTTTTCACGTTAGATTGAAGTGACCCAAGAGCCTAAAAAATGTTGCCATATTACTATATTATATACTCCTTAATCTCACAATGAGTGATTTATCTCTCAAAACTACTGAGAGTTAGAGACCACCAACTAGAGACACCTTATCATCTTTAGGGCTAAGCATGGAACCCACCCAACCCGAAAAACCCACGGACCCAACCCGACTCGAAGGGCTTTGGGTGGGTCGGTTGGAATTTCAAGTCAGGTTCAGGTCTTGCTCTCATATATTTTTGGTTTTCAGGTTGGACTCGGGTTTAACCCAACCCGCCTAATCTTTTCTTTTTCTTTTAAACACCCCTGAAACTCTACTTTTGAAAATTATATATTTTTATTTCCTATTATAAATAAAAATAATAAAAAATCAATTCCTATTTTAAATTTCCCTCCTATTTCCTTTTTCAATTTAAAACCCAACCTAATCTCCTCATTTAAAACTCTATCATCTTTTATACTTTCCATATTTTATTTTCAGTTCAAATTTTAAATAAACCTTAAAAGGAAATTTCTTGACAGTAATGACCCAACTTATTTGAGAATAAATGTTAACTTAAATTTGAATTTAAAAGCTTAATCCTAATGGAAAGGTTTTATCTATAATCACCTCATTAAAGCTTCTGCAATTTCCAAATTGAATTTTAAGATTCAAATTTAAAATTCAGCATTGACTAACCGAATTATATTTGGAAATGCAATATGAATATTCCAATTGAATTGAAAATAACTAATTAATTCCCAACAAAAATCATAGCAAACCTCATATAAAATGTACACACAAAAAATATTGTATTGATTAATTAAGAAAATCGCAGAGACATAGAGAATGAAAACTTACAGGAGCCTAATTTCATAGTGTATTTTTTCAATTAAGGGATTCCACCGCACGTGAATTTGCAAATTCAAAAAGGCAAAATCTAAATGAAATGTGCTAGATTAGGAAGTTGACAAAATGATCTAATTAGCATGCTTCCTACTGGGTGTCTTTGAATTTTAAATTTGACTATTCATTTGAAAGAAATTAAATTAAGGAGATGGTAAATTTTCCTAATGCAAATTTAATATCATTTTTCAGACAACTCATTAAAACCCTATATTTATTTTCCATATTGGTTTTTAATATTCAAATTCCTAAAATGGATGTATAAGGGAAGAAACATGCTTTGTCAATTATGGTCAAGGAGGAAAGAAAACATAATGAATTATACCCTAAAAAATTATTTTTAAGAGAGAATGAGAGAGAGCAGCCCGACAAGAACAATCCCATGACCCTAATCATCTTTTAGGCTGACTAAATGCTAAAATATCCAATGGTAAGCAAGTGCCTCCAATAGTGAGTGCATTATTCCTAGGGTACGTTTGGTACATTAAATGTGGATTACAACAGGAATGGTAATCTTTATTACCAGGAATAAAAGGTGCTGTAATGGAATAACTAAATCTATTCATTAGTTTGGTTGTAAGTTGTAACATTAGAATAAAACTTTTGATCTATTTTAGGAAATATCTCATTCATACAAATATATTTCCTAGAAAATAATATATTTTAAATTTTAAAGAGATGAGTTATTTTTTGATGATTTTTTATTTCCATAATTGTTAGGTGGATATGGAAAGTTTATTTATTTGGAAATATATTAATGTAATAAATTATTACATTTACTAAGGAATAGCTATTACAACCCTTTTAGAGAGGAATAGTTATTCTTCATTTTAAAGAATAGCTATTCATAAGGAATAACTATTCCCCGTAATACAAATATAACCAAACTATTGAATAGTTAAACCATAAGAATAACTATTACATTACATTGTCTATTACAATATACCAAACATGCCCCTAGTGTTTTTCCAAGGGCTCTGCAAAGGTTCCAAGTGATTTTTTTTTTATAAAAAAAATTGATCTTAAAAAGATTTCAAGTGGTTCCAAGTGCATCATGCATGTGAGTGAATGTACATAACACATTGTACCAAACTGGTGTGCAATTGGCTATAAAAGGCCCTCCAAGTGGCAGTTTTTGCAGAAAACTAAAAACTAGAGAGCTAGAAAACACCATTAACCATTTAACCTTCAAAACTTCTCCCCATAAAATTTGCTCTCATTTGTTATATGCAATACATTCTCAATTTTCTATCTTTGTATGATAGTTTAATTTGGTTCAATTGTTACTGGCTCGTTGTGACTTGTGACTAATCTTGAGAAGCAAGCATTTATGTGAGATATTGCCTCCATATCCATATCCATGTGATGTGAGGAGGATATAGAAAGAGAACAGAATACTATTCTATTGGTCTAGTTTAGGAGAAATTATAAAGTCCTCCGGTGGACGATATCATTTGTCCATCATTCCACTAAAAGACTTCCATTTGTTTAAAATTGTTGAGTCGATGAATCAGTTTTTGTTTAAAAAAAAAATTTAACTCAACAATTTTAAATAAATGAGAGTCTTTTAGTGGAAAATTGGTCCACATCACTTATCCAGTATGAAAACCTTATAATTTCTCCTAGTTTAGATTAAAGAAGACAAAAGTAAAGTAATTTTAAGAGTGAAGTGTGTGATACAGCCGAACAGTGTTACAAAAAAGGATAAGGTAGGAAATCGAACACATAGCCTTCTAATATAGAATCAAACGCACTACCAATACGCCACGTATTCTCCTATATTTATTCCCCTTTTTTTTTCTTTTTCTTTTTTTTTTTTTTTCTTATCAAAAAAAAAAAAAAAAAGTAAAAAATAATATTACGGCATTTATCAGTATTAGTTATAAGTGATTGGCACCCTACTTTAGATACACCCGTCATGATTTTTATTCGTCTCCTCTACTTTATGCCTAACTAATCTTTTTTCTTTAATTTAAAAATAGCCATCCTTCTCATTATGACCCTTTTTGGCTTTTTCTAATCCTTTATCTGTTTAGAAATAAAAAATTTTACAAGTACAAAATTTTACATATAAAATATTTTTAGATATTTGATATGATAAATAAAATTTTTCAAGCAAATTACCAAAATTGATTGCTCAACTACCAAAGTCGTTAGTGTTAAAGTTCGGAAGATTGGACCTGTCGAAACCAATAGCGAGAACGGTGGCTTCGTGACCGTTCTTAGGGAGCGTGTCACCAATGATTGAAATAGCAGGAATGGTGTCTCCGATAACTAGGCTGCTGGACCTAGTTGCCAAAGCGATGACTCCATTCACAAGACCACCAACATCGATCATTGGTCCACTAGAATCAGTCCTTAGAGTGGTGGCTACGACCACTAAACCCTAGAACTTGCCATTGGAGTGGCGACTCCATCCACCAAACTCCCAACACCAGTCATCGTAATGGCGGCTCCGTCCACCGGACTAGTGACCTAGTCACTAGATGGGGTAAAGGAAGCCTTTGTGTGTTTTTGTGAAATATTTTACCAAATTTTTAGATGTAAAACATTTTACAAATTTTTATGAAGAGTTTTGTGGTCAACGAATTTTTTTTTTTAAAATAAATTTGACCACATTTTACCTACAACTAACACTTGAAAATTAAAAAAATCTAGAAAATTAGTTAACTCTTTTTTTCTTTTCGTTTATGGTTTTATTTTTCAAACTCTCTTATAAAATTTATAAGAAAAATTTTATGGATTAAACATTTCAGTGGTGTGTTCAATTTAGAAGTTTTGTTGTAAAAATGCTGTAAATGTAACCCTTTTCTAAATTTTTTTTTTTTTTTTTTTTGGGTTAAACCAAAGATATCACTCAACTAAGAAAAATAAGCAGATACATCAAAGTCAGGGCAGAGTCTGACATGATAAACACCATACAAATCAAAGAGAAAAAAATCCAACAGACAAGGGGGGGGAGGAATTATAATACAAAACATCAGAAGCTTGTTGGATTCCTAATCCGGTAAGGGCATCCACACAGCGGTTGGTTTCCCAAAAGTAGTGCGGCACTTTAACTTGAGGAACTTGGGAAATTAGGAGCCTGCAATTAGCCACAATAGCATAATTTACAGCATTAGTATTTCTAGAATTGTTCATCAAATCAGCAACAACTTTGGCATCCTACTCAATTTCATATTTGTGAATATGTACAGTAAGATTTTGTCATCCAACGTTTAGACAATAATTATTAACTTTTTACTAGAAGTTTTTATATTACACAAAGGCATCCGATCCCCTCTTTCCGTGTGGGTCTATTTCTTAAAAAAGAGTTCTTATATTAGTTCTATATAACCTTCGTCCCTTGGGAAATTTTTTTAGCTGCATTAGCCATACTACTACATAGCAAACACCGAATTAGGAAAGCAATAAAGGTCTTTACCAAGAAACCCCTTTCAATATGAATAAAGATTCTCTCCATTTGTTTATAAAATGAAGAAAGTCTATTTCATAATAAACATTTTACAGTTCACAAAATATTTAAACATTTGCAAATATAAAAAATCAATATAACGTTACACCATAGTTATTGTATACAATAATGCTCACATTTCCTTTTCTGTCTTTATTAAATTTTGGTTTCACTCAATGGTCATAGATCATCACACTCAAATTGACTGTACATATAACGTGATTCAAGGGTAACAACAAACATGTAAAAGTGTCTTTGAGTCCGATGCAACCTAATGTGAAAAGCATGTACCTCAATATAAAAAGAGTGTTAGAGGTATTTTGGAATTCTTGGCTATCATTGCTATAGATGCAATTTACAACATATTTTAAGCAATTCTGAACATGAGGGTTTTATGATTCAAATTTTTTTTTTTTTTTTTTTTTTTTTTTTTTTTTTAATGATGAATTCGTTCACTGCTTTCTGTTTCAGATACAAAAATTCAATTATTGTATGATTTCTCAATCTAAAATATATGGTTAAAACAAACCCCCCAACTGCACATCTACATCAAATTAGTATTTGATAAAATATTTTGTTATCAAGTAAACGTGACATGAATTTGAATCCTACAATATAAAAAATTAATTAGTTTCTCGGCCAAATAATAAAAAACAATCATTATGAAGTAATGTAATAGATTCAAAATAATGAAGAAGGAATTAAATTGTATAAAAGAGTTCTAGTAGCTTGCTCGACTGTGCGTAATCCTGTTGAAGCAAAGTCACAATCTGGGAATAGAACTCCCGAAATTGCAAACAAACTTAAAATAACATTTCAAGGAACCTCACTCCAAAAAAAAAAAAGGAAGCTCACTCCAGTGAATATGTCCTATCTCCCAACATTGCTTTGAGTTTAATTTTTTTTTTTTATTGATTAGCTAATACAACTTAATCAAATTCTGATGACCAAATTTCTACTAACTAAAATAAAGTTTAAAAAATAAGTATTTTTAAAAAGTGCAGTAAAAACTATTTTAGTAAATAAATATATAGCTTAATGCCTCTCCTTTTTTTAGGCACAACTAATTGCAAACTCAAGTCATACATGAGAATATGATTCTAATATATATATATATATATATATATATATATAGGAATATGTAATTATTTTAAGATGTAGTATAATGTGAAATTTACTCTTTCTAAATTTTATTGGAGATGATTTTTTTCTCTAAAAATTAAACAATTTTTAAAAGTAAATTTTAATTTTTGGGTAAAATACTATTTTGGTCCCTAAACTTTAAAAAATTCTTTTTTCATTCTTAAACTTTGTGAATAGTTTTTTGAATAGTATAGAGACAAAAGTAAGGATGAAAAAAGAACTTTTTAAATAGTTTAAGGATAAAAAAAAAAAAAAAACTTTTAGTAAAGTTTAAGAACATAAACAAAACATTTTCAATAATTTAGAGACAAAATATGAACTTTTCAATAGTTTAGAAATGAAAAATGAACTTCTTGAAGTTTTGGGTTAAAAAACAATTTTTTGGTAAAGTTTAGGGATCAAAATAATATTTTTCCCTTAATTTTTTATCTCTTTATTTTTGCAAATATATAATTTTATTATTTTTTGAAATGGTCCATATTCTTTTAAATATTTTTATTATGTATTATATTTTCGTAATTTCTTTTTGATACAACTAAAATTTTTAAGTTTCAAATTTCTCATTCTCTTAAGAAGATTATCATGATAATCAAGACTTTTCATATAATTACAATTAATAGCACTCAAATAATTGATAGACACATTCAAATATATAACTTTGTAGATTGTGTTTCGATATTAACTCAAATTCATCAAAACTATGAGAGGGAGAGAGAGAACTTGTGATAAGGAACTCGAAAAACATTAAACCAAAACAACCCAAAGTGGAGATATAAAAACTCATCAACCTAAGTAGTAGAGTTGCAAGAAATAATGAGAGAGAGAGAGAGAGAGAGAGAGAGAGAGAGAGAGAGAGAGAGAGAGAGAGGAGAGAGAGAGAGAGAGAGAGAGAGAGAGGACCGAATTGGATTGAAGTGGATCAAATAGATTGAAATAAACAAAAATTGACTAAAATGGACCTAAGTAGATTAAAATAGACTAAAGTGGTACGAAATGAATCAAATTGGATAGAATGGACTGAAATGCTTCAAGAATGTGGTTTAATTAGAGTATAGTAACAATAAATACTACACCTTAATTTTAAAATATTATATAGATTGTAATTTTAAAATATTACCAAGTGAAGTGCTTTTTTTTTTCTTTATTTATGAAAATAGATATTTAAATTGAATAGAAATTAAGTACAAAATAATAGGATAGTTAACACCTCCATACATTTGCCAAAATTTGCTTACAATAAGAATAGTAGGGTATGAATACAAAATATATGTATATATATATATATATATATATATGTAAGGGCAGGTTTTGGTTCTTGAGCCCAAAAGATAGAAGGAATCAGGCCCAAGGGGCCAACACAATAAATTTTTAGAGAATGGGCTGAAAACTAGGATTCAATGGATTAGACAACGATCACAATGAACCAAGGATGGTAAGAAAGCAAGGAAAACAGGGAAAAACAAATCTTTTGCAAAGAAATTCCTCCTTGGCGAAGTCCGGAGAGAGTAATTATTGAATATATCACTCTAGGACTTTATTACGGTTTCAGTTCTTTATGCTACAGTGCTTTTTTTCTACAGGTTCTCCGACCCCCTCTCCCTAGAGGATCTCTCACATTATATATCTCCATTTAGATGATCTTGACCCTCCATTTATTGATCGTGAAGGTTACTACTTGAGTGTTTGTCCTATCAAACACCCTCTCAAACCCCTTATGAGTTGCGACAATCAAGGCAAAGACTTTGTTCAAGGATGGTAAGAACGCAAGGAAAATAGGGAAAAACAAATCTTTTGCAAAGAAGTTCCTCTTGGGCAAAGTTCGAGAAGAGTAATTATTGAATATATCACTCTAGGACTTGATTACAGTTTTAGTTCTTTATGCTACAATGCCTTTTTTCTACAAGTTCTCCGATCCCCTCTCCTTGGAAGATCTCTCACATTATATAACTCCATTTAGATGATCTTGGCCCTCTATTTATTGATCGTGCAGGTCATTACTTGAGTGCTTGTCCCATCAAACACCCTCTCAAACCCCTTATGAGTTGCGACAATCAAGACAGTACTATTCAAGGGTCTTCTCCACATAAATGCAAGCGGGAGATTTGGTAGGGTGCATTAAATGTGATGACAGCCACCATCCCTTCGGTCATGTTAGAGCTAACCTTTTTTTTGAAACTCTTTTTCTACAGTATGACCTCCTCTGATAACGTGCGGTGGACGTGGCCTTACTGTCTGAGGGGTGTGATCTCCTCGGCATGGTAATGTCCCCTCGGCCATGGGTATGACACGTGGCACTATTACCTTACTTAAATTTATGTACCCCACAATATATATATATATATATATATATATATATATATATATATATATGGTAAATTGCAAAACACACCCTTGAAGTTTAGGGTGTGTGGATTTTACACCCTGAAATTTCAAAATTTTATTTTATATATATATATATATATATATATATATATATATTTTCTATTTATGAGTTTTTAATATTTTAGAGCATTTCATTAATTTTTTTCATACATTTTAAAATCTATTAAATTTATATGCAATAATGAAAATGGCGTGTTATTTTTTCATTGGACAAATGAAACACACGTGACTAGCTAATATTTCACTTAATGAACATATTAGCAACAAATGAACGGAGGCTAACAATCCAAATACTATCAAACTTTAGAGTATAAAATCCAAACACTCTCACACTCTTATTTATTTATTTTTTTTTTAATTTTCTATTTTTTCCTAGTTACTTTTTTGAACTATTTCCCATTTCCTCACAAACTCACGTCTCATGTATGACAGTTTTAGAGGGCCTGCAGCTGTAAGTCGATGACACTGGCCCTACCTTATCAATTATTTTTATTTTTGTTAGGAGGCCTTATCAATTATCATTCACCGATGCTGTCAAGCTCGGATTTTTTTAAAAAATAACTAAAAAACCCAAACTATATTATTAGTTAAACAACATTTGAAACTAATTTCATTTCTAGCAATTCGAGTCCGGAGGACAAATTTGAAATGTCCACGTAGGCCTGGAAATCGAGTTCACTGGACTCGGTTTTAGACATGGAAATCGAGTCTATTGGACTCGGTTTCAGTACATGGAAATCGAGTCTATTGGACTCGATTTTCATTCATGGTGATCAAGCTCAGAGTACTCGGTTTTTCTTAAAGACATGGACAATCACCAAGGAAGAGAACGAGACATGCTGTTTTACTCTCCACAAAACAGAGCATGTGAGGTTGTTAAGTCATCTTTGCTCGAAAGACTTCACCCGGTGTATTACTCCTTTGATGACATCGTCCGACTTGCTAATATAACCCCTTGCTTTCGTCTTTAAGACTGCACGCTTTTTTTTTTTTTTTTTTTTTGCTTTCTTTTTTGGATTTGGTTTTTATGTTGTTGCAAGTTCTGTGTTTTTTGTTTGTTAAGAAAATGAAGTTGTTTTTGTTAATGGGTGTACGATGTAATAGTTGTAGGAAGGTTGTGTAAGGTAGATTTAGAGACAAAGTCTGATCTAATGTTTTATTTAGGATTGTGCTCTTGGGGAATTGCAAGGTCTTCCTCTACTCACATGCTCTGTTTTGTGGAGAGTAAAATAGAGCATGTGTGTTCTCTTCCTTGATGAGTTTATGGCCGGCTGAAGGAAGATTTCCATGAACGAAAATCAAGTCTATTAGACTCGTTTTCTATGTACTGAAACCGAGTCCATTAGACTCGATTTCCATGTACAGTAACCGAGTCCAGTGAACTCGATTTCCAAGCCTACGTGGACATTTCATTTGCCCAAAATTGAGTCCTCTGGACTCGAATTGCTAGAAATGAAATTAGTTTCAAATGTAGTTTAACTAATAATGTAGTTTGGGTTTTTTAGTTATTTTTTAAAAAAATCCGTCAAGCTCTACTTGCACAGTGCACTCCCAAATTTATGTCAAAGCAGGATTTTCACTACCATGATTTTTCCATTCCCACAAAGAACCAACGCCTTTTCTTAAAACAAGCTTTCCTTTTACTTTCCCTTTCGTTTTCTCTCAGACTACTCTTTCTAAAGCAAAATCCACATTAGTTCACATTTGGTGATAATGGTGATGACGAAGCTCTGTTACTGTGAGTGGCTTGTTCTCTGTCATCTACTGCTAGCAGCTGTTGTGGCCTCCAAGAACCATTGTACTGTAACCAAGCGTTCTTCTTTATTTTGTTTTTTTGTTTTGGAACTATGATGTCAAAGCATCGATCTGCCTTTGAATCTTGTTTTGGCATTGTGTTTTTGTTTTTCTCAATTTAACTATTCATTTCATTATGTACATTTTCTATTGCTGTGTTTTATGAAACTAGGAAGTGTAACATCTCCACTTTGTCTTTGTGCTTGTGTATTGTACAACTGGAGCTCCTGTTCTGATAGGTTAAGTTAATTTTCCAGTGCCATTATGGTACTTGAAGAATGACCTGAAATGGTGATGGCTAAGAGGAACAGAATTTATTCCTGACTATTCTTACTTTTATACATAACTGGGTTTTCATTCACTGTTTCTTCCATTATTCCATCTTTCTTTGGCAGATGAAATGAACCCCTCAACATAATTCATTAACCATAGCTCTGAAAATGGGTTTTCATTCACTAATTTTAAGAGCCAGCCAGCCAATGAAGCTATGTTTAAGAATGGCTTTAGGAAACCATAATAGTTTCTTGAAAAGTGAACACAGTATCTGCTTATTTTCAGCTTATATATGGGGCATCCTCCATCGCAGGTAATTAACTATTTTTATGTAATAGTGTGAGCTTCTCTGGGTAATTTCGAATGATTATGTGGATTCTGGGGACTGCAAATGTTAGGGAGAGAGGGAAAAGGATGATAGGGTACTTGAACCAGTTCACATGTTCTAACTACATAGAAAGTAAATTCATGCAAATGATTTACCATTGATTTGCCAAATGCTAATCTATATAGAGGAAGATTGTTATCTTTTAAGTATTATTACACTCAAAATTGGGATAGAGAATTTATATTCAATTAACATGATGGATAACATTAACAAACCATGTCGACAATGATTTAATTTCATATCATTTTCCAAAATCTTATGCCATTGTGCATGAACAGTAGTGCATAAAATTCAACATGGATACGATATTTCTCCAGGCAGTGAAGAAAGCATCTTTCTAATTTATTAAGTACACAAGAAAGGCCAAAAATCATAGTAAATTGTTGGCCACTACTCAACCATAAATCTTAGTTAATTGCTGACCACTACTCAACCACAGCCAACAAGTCACCTGATTTACAGAAGCAGTGCTTAGCATCTGTTCCCAAATCCACCTGAAATACCACCAAAAAAAAATTGTTAATTAATAACATCAACAACAAGAAGAAGATTTCTGTGTGGTAAATAAACACATCTGAGAGGAGTTCAAACAGTGACAACCACCAACACATGCTCATTGGTGGTGAACATGCCATTTAGCCCAAAGAACATAAGCTGATAACAATAATAATATCAAATAATGGTAACAACAAGGACAATTTAAAGTTAATTAATATTTATGTAGGTGCTTGCCTGTGCCTAAGAATGACATTATTAGCAGATAAGCTGCAGATATTGAATGAATGAGTGCAATTATGTAACATCATCATTTCAGTGCAACAATATTCATGGCATACCTTATTACACTACTATTAATGAAATAACATAGAGCAGGTTTCATCAGACCAAAAAAACACTAATGTGAATATGATCATGAGCAATCAAAATTAGACATATCATCTAATTTCAAAATGAAGGCATCAATATACAGTCAAATATAACAGATGTGATCTACAAACTCAAATTTACTCCAGATTATGGAGAAAAGGATAAAGCAGATAACTTCACCAAAAGCCAGCAAAAAGACTTCCTGGATCACGAATAAAAATATCTACTGTCTAAAAAAGGATGATCTAAAAAATCTAATAATCACTTCTTTCCACTCATACAACAATGGCCGTATGGCCTAGTGGCATCTGTATCTTTCTGTGAGTTTAGATCCAGGGGTCAAATACAGTTAATTAAACTTGGCCAAATTTTATATATATATATATATATATATATAAATATATATCTGTTTCCCCTCACTCCCAAAATCCGTACATTATTAGTCTGAGTCTTTGATCTTCAAGCCATGTGTAGAAGGAATAAAGTGCTTAATATTTTATCAGGAAATGTCATGACAAATTCAATGCAAGCAACATTTTCTAAAGCAGATTCAGCACAATATAACCCATTTAGAAAACACTGATTCTGCAGCAGCACAAAAAACTTCAATTGATAATTTATGGTGAATATAAGGACCCCAATTTTTTGTCACAGCACATTCATGAGAAATAACATATTTGATGAGGGTCATTTCACAAGAATATCATTTGTGAAGGCACTAAATGGTACCAAGGGCTATATGATAAGCGATAATTTTACAGTAAAATAATACTCACCTCATAGGCATTTATGTCTGAGAAAAGAACCTGCAACAAAATAAGCATTTAATAAATTTAGATGAAACATCAAGCTACAGAACATTTCTTGGAAATAATACCATAAAGAATAGGAAAAAGTTCATTCATCAGGAAGTTTATAGTGCCAGCAGCATCAAAATTGTTTCAGGCTTCAGCCACTGACTGAGAAAGCTTAACCAAAGCTGAATACAATTTGGTTACTTACCTTCTTTCCAGCCTCCACTTCCCCAACATCAGCACCAACAGAGAGAATCTGAAGCATATTCAGATATTAAAACTGCTGGTTAAATTATCCAGAGAGATTTTTTAATAAAAAATAAAAAATAAAACGTTTTCACAAGACACAAAGGGTTAGCACTTCGCATACCTCTCCCATAAGATACCTCTCAAATTTAACAGCTGCTTTGGGCAACAATACTCCACCAGCTGATTTCTGTGGCATAAGACATTTCATCCATCAGCGTGCCAACTAACAACAGATCATACATGAAATGTGTATTTATACAATGCAGAATTCTTGGCAACCACTACGTAGAAAGCACAAAATGATAACCAGTCAACGTGCAACCCTACCCAGGTACCCTGGTCACAATGTGAATTCAAGTCATGTGTAGAATGATTAACACCCAAAATCTCTTGTTTGTCCATTCTTCCTTTCCCCTAAAGAAATAATGTCAGCTCATACTGGGCTAATTCCCAAGAGATCATCAGGTCAAGATCTTCTTTTCAAGAGATGCTCGTATCTTGGAATTCTTCTGTATATGCATGGGTAGCACAGGTCTTTATAGAGAATTCGGTTATTCTTTTTTTTTAATTTTTATTTTTTTATTTTTTAAGTTATACACCCAGTAAGTCTTGATTCTCTTCAACCCAATTTCTCAGGGGAATGCACACTACTTTTTAGTTATATCAATGAATTCAAATATAAATAACTAGAGCCCATTTAGAGCAGCTTCTGGCTGCATTGGAATCAGATCTTTTCTGTTGACTTGATCTGTCCAATAATAAATGCGAAACTAAAGAAGGATCCTCCTGCTGGAAATAAGATCCTACTGTCTCCCCTTGCATTTGGCAACAAAGAGAGAAGTTTTTCAAGGCACAATCAGACTGTCTCAATCACTATCCTTATCATTGACACAACATGACACCAATATGGTTATGGGATTTTGTCCGGACTTGCCTTAAATTATGGACACTTTTCTTGTGTGATCCCCAGTCCCCACCCACAGAGTACAAAGAGATGATTTTCTTATGCCGGTTTTGAGTGGATGAAAGAGAGAGAGAGAGGTTTTGCCCAAAAGCTTTGCTACATATTAAATTCACAAGGGTCTTCTTTACTAGACACTTTAGAGGTTGGACATTAAACAAAGGTGGGTTGCACATCTCCTTTTCTACATATATATACTCTATGTATCAATACCGAAGGTTTTGGCTGAATCCCTGCATTCAAAGTTTCAGCCTTTCAGGCAATAAATGAGTTAGACTCAAAGACGAATACCCCAAATTGGCACCCTAAACCGAGTTGAACAACACATTGATACAAACCCATGGGTAGAACTTACCCTTAAAAACCGGCTCAGAAGGGGAGGGTGCCCAAGAGCTTATAATGCACATGGTTAAACTTACACTTAATCTATGTGGGACACTAGGATCATAACACACGGCTTACATTTTAACATAAATAAAGGCAGGATGACTTCATATTGTTGCCATCTCTGTGCTCTAAAATTCCAAGACCAATACACAAGGTCTCAAGTGTTTCACAATCAAGATTAAACTATATAGACATAGCTGCAAAGGATTAATATATATATAGTTACAACATGGTACCCAGTACCCACAAATATTACTGAGCAAGATTGGTATGACCACCCAAAGCATGGCTTCATTGGGAAATAAATTCAATTCAATCAAACAATCAACTCAGCCCAACTTGGTTCTTACTTCAAGAATCTTTCATTCTAATGCAATAATAAGAAGAAGAAGAAGTCATACTACATAACATAAGCAGAGAAGGCAGGCATACCTCAGGCAACTCCTCAAGACGAACAAGTACTCTATCAGCTTGTGGAACCACCTGCAGCACAAAATTACCACCACTAAGCATAAAATTCAAAACCCATTTAATATTTGACAGCAATTAACAATACTTAGATTATTAAAGACCAAAAAAAAAAAAAAAAATACTAACCATGAATTTTACATACAAAGTGGTAACCTATCTATGTAAAAAAATTCAGCAAAACAATTAACTAAAAAAAAAAAAGAAAAACAGAAAACCTTGGTGGGTTCCCATTTCTTTGAAATTGCGTTGACTCTGAGAGAGTTTCTCCGTAGACCTGTTCAAGACCCAGATACAAAAAACCATTCAAAAAGAATTCCAGAAAGAAAATGTTTGTTTAAGTAAAAACAAAAACAAAAACAAAAGGGGTTGAAAGTTAATTTGTATAAGCTATAGAATTTAGTACCTAGTAGCGGTCTCTGGTTGGAGTTGGGGAGAGAGGGAGCATTGGTTTTGAATAGAATGGGTTTTGGTGCTGTGAGGAAACTTGACGCCATGGATAAGAGAGAGAGGCAGCTCAACTGTTTGTAGTTTGTACTATGTTGGTGGTGTTGTTGTGTTCGGAGAGCAAAACCCTTTTAAAAGCCTTGGAACCGCACGTGTGGGCTCCATGTACGCGTGTTTGTTTAGTTGAACCGTTAATTATCTATAACAATACCTAGGCAATCTAGAGAGTTCGTGAGCACACCATGTTCACTTCTTACTTTTACTTTGAAAGGAAAAAATAAAAAATAAAAAAATTATTTTATTTGGAAGTGTTTTTTTTTTTTGGTAAAAATTTGGAAGTGTTATAGTAACTTATAAGAGCATTAATATTGGTGAAGACAAATTACTAAAATGCTAAATTTACTAACCAAATATAATAAAAGTAAACTGCATTAGTGAAGGCAAAGTTAAGTTTTTTGGCTGTTGAGCTACCGTGCACGCCCTAAGATGGTATATATATATATATATATATATATATATATATATATATATATATATATATATTATTAAAAGATAATTATCTTATTGTGTTGGTGGTGGTAGTGGTGATTGTTTATTATAATAGATATATTATATTTTATTGTATTGTTTATATTATTTTATTATGTTAAATATTAAAATAAAACCACTTATATTGAGTGTTTTGTAAAATGAGGTAGTAAAATAGATTGTGGGGCCAAAGAGTTTGTGACCTGACCCATTTCTTGTTAAGGCCCAAGGCCTGCGCCGAGGAGATACAGGGCCGAGGACGCGCTATGAAAGTCGTGGACGGCCTAAGGAGGTGGCCGAGGATGAGCTCATGCTCGGCATGCCATAAATGCCCCTAAAAGGAAGAGCGACCACAATGCGGAAACAAGACAATTAAAAGGTCGCCAAAAGCGCAATAAAGCATTCTGCACTTTTTGTGAGCCATGCTCTTAAACTTTTACAACCACCCCCAACCACTCTGAGTATGGGCTGATGGGACAAGTATCAGTCTTGGAAAAGTCGATCCTACACGTGGACAAAGGATAATGAATACAGGCTAATATAAAAAGAGGAACAAGCAATCCGGGAGAAGATCTGGGAAAAATGGCCAAAACCAGAGCCTCCCGGCCCGCCTCCAGGAGAAAGACTCCTAGAGCGAACACGATTTAATTATGTATGAACACCACGGAAAACCACCGTCTTGTGACCAAGGCCTAGCCTTTCAAATCCACACTCTACAAATGATATTGTTTGGGCCTTTTCACTTGCGAACCCAATATCATTTTGGGTCGTTACAAATTGTGTCCTTACATAGATAAAATAGCATTTTGTGGTGCCAAATTGCTAAATTTTTTGCACCACCAATGGTGATACTCTAAGATAAAATATATTTAGCTTGCTTATTTTAACTAAACAAAAGTGTCTAATCAAGAACTTTGTAACTTGACTTGTTGGCATTTTTCAATATTTTTTAATAAGACATCTAAAGTTCAAATATCATGTTCTTCGTTATAATAACTATCAAATTATTGAAAACAAAAACACAAAATTATTCAAATGTGAAAAATAAAAATTTTGGTCTTCCTTATATGTTTTCTCTATCTAAAATATATAATTAAAACAAACTCTCACAATTGTACATCTATATCAAATTAGTAATTGATAAAATTTTTTGTTATCGAGTAAGTGGCATGAAATTGAATCCTAATTATACAAAAAAAAAAAACTGTCTAATATCTATCATAGAGTAGACACAATAAATTTAAATTTTATTGTATTAAAAAAAAAAGAAAAAAAAAAAAAACAAACACGAGGGATTACAAAAATATAACAGTACTACACAATAAATAACTCTTAATTTTTTTCATTGTTATTAAAGTTGTATATATAGATATAAGTGATTTTACTTTGATAAGTAAAATAACGAAGAGAAAATTAAATTAAACATTAGAGTTTTAGTAGCTTGCCCTAGTGAGCTTAATCTCGTTAGAGCAAAGTCATAGTGCCGATCAATGAACAAAATTCCAAAATTGCAAACATGCTTAAAATAACATTTCAAGTAACCCCACTCCAGCAAGTACATAATATCTTTCAACCTTGGTTTAAAAATGGATTTATTGGTTAGCTAAATAGTAAATACAACTTAATAAAATTTTGATGATCCAAATTTTTATTAGGGTAAACTACATGTTTGGTCCCTATCCTTTACTCAATATTTTAATTTGATCCCTAACCTTTCAATCGTGTCAATTTAGTTTTTAATCTTTAAGTGTCAGGTCAATTTAATCTCTACCGTTATACCTTAGATGAAAATTAGTGACATGGCAAACAGCGAAAATATAATTTTAGTTTGTTCTCACATCAATGGAAGCTAATTTTTTATTTTGACCATTAGACATGTTATTAATTTTCATCCAAAAGATAACGGTAGAAACTAAATTGACACGATACTGAAAGGTTAAAGACCAAGTTAACACAATTGAAATGTTAGAGATCAAACTGAAATATGATATATAGAATAGGGACAAAAAACGTAATTCACTCTTTTTATTGACTACAATTTGTTTATATTAGTTTTACCACAAAAGGTAATCTTCTGATTACAATTGCAATTTTTCTTTTGAGGGAAAAATTACAACTGCTAATTAACAAAGCATTCTATATTTGGTTTTATTTTTTTACTGAAAAATGTTGGTGTATTTGGATTGGCTTAATTTTTTTATTACTTATTTGAGCTTTTAAAAACAATATTTTAGCTTATTAATGTGCCCATTTTTTTTTAGAAATAATGTGCACATTTAGTATAACTAATTTTTCAACTTTTGAAATTGTGGTTGTTTGAAAAAAAAAATGTACTTAAAAAAAAGTTTTAAAAAGTTGTATTTTTAAAAGTGTGATATAGCTTAATCTTTTTTTTTTTTTTTTTGGTGTACAATTATACTTTTGTTTTGTCAACTTTCACCAAGTGAAGTGCTTTTTAGTTTTTACCACATTATAGGGTAGTTAACACCTCCATAAATTTGCAAATAGTTGCTTACAAATTACAATAAGAATAGGAGGGCCTGAATACAATTTAAAAAAAAAAAAACAAAAAACAAAAAAGAGAAATCCCTACAACTATACTATGGCCTTTGCCAAAGGGTTTGTGCAATAATTACCTACAACAAATGAAGTTTTTATTTGCTTAAAACCATTTTCTTCCCCCAGTTATCTATATATATATAAAATCGAAACTTTTGAAACTTCTACATTTTTCCACATCAGCATTATTTAAAATAAAATAAAATAATTTCCACATCAACATTATTTAAAAAAATAAAACATTAAAAAAAAAAAATAAAACCCTAAACATGGTAACTATTTCTAACCCATCCAATAACTATTACTCCCCAAAACACACCCGATAAAACCTATATTTCAGTCCCTGTCTCTCCTTCAAACGCAAACTCAGCCAACAAATCTTTGCAAGACCCATACGCAGGAACCAAAAAACGAAAAAGCTAGACCCGGATCTTTCTCTCTTCCCCTATGACGGTAAGCGAATTCAACTAAGCCACAAACGCTTCGCCTCACAACCAACCTAACATCGATTGTTGGAATGGCTACAAGTAAAATCTTTTATATTAATTTTGGGTGTTTAATAGGATTTAGGTTTGGCTATTTTGTTTGGTTTTGATTTAAGAAATTGGTTCAGATTTTGTTTTGATTTAGAATTGGTTTTTATCAATACATGAAACCCTAATATAGGTCAGGTAAAATCTTTTATATTAATTTTGGGTGTTTAATAGGATTTAGGTTCGGCTATTTTGTTTGGTTTTGCTTTTAGAAATTGGTTCAGATTTTGTTTTGATTTAGAATTGGTTTTTATCAATACTCGAAACCCTAATATAGATCGGGTAAAATCTTTTATATTAATTTTGGGTGTTTAATAGGATTAGGTTCCGCTATTTTGTTTGGTTTTGCTTTAAGAAATTGGTTCAGATTTTGTTTTGATTTAGAATTGGTTTTTATCAATACTCGAAACCCTAATATAGGCCAGGTAAAATATTTTATATTAATTTTGGGTGTTTAATAGGATTTAGGTTCGGCTATTTTGTTTGGTTTTGCTTTAAGAAATTGGTTCAGATTTTGTTTTGATTTAGAATTGGTTTTTATCAATACTCGAAACCCTAATATAGGTTCTCCCTCGATTTTGGTTCCTTTCAATATTTCAAATTTTACTATAGGATTGAAATAGTAAAAGGGGGAAGGGCAAGCTGCTTATGTGGCTTGGGGATATGGGTTTTGGCATTAGAATCAATCTAGGTTGGATTATAAACTGTAACATAGCGATTATTTACTTTTTTGTTGATGGGTTGGTTTGATTTTCTTTAAACTTTGTATTACATGTTGATATTGGTAACATAAATATGCATACATATGTTTTGTTTGAAACATAATTTCCAATTAGCTTTTGTATAGTAAATAGTTTAGCCTCACTATAAAAATTGCTGGTGTGTTTTAAACTGAGTAGAATTTATTTAATTCAACAACCTACTTATTTTAAGATAAGTGTTAATGTAATTTAAAAGTTTCAGTTTTTAAGCCAAGAGTAGCAACTTTTGTATTTAAATCTTTTTGAGATTAGTGTGGAGCATTTTAGTTAAAAAGAAGCTTGGATCTGCCATAAGCCAAAAAAATATATTAATACATAAATAAAAAGACAAAAATTATGATTTTATATCGGTTAAGAGGTAAATCAATGATGGTAGAATTACAACTAATATCTCTCTCTGTTGCTCCCCCCACTCCTCTTCTGCCTGTGGCTCTGCTACCCCAACCAGTAAGTTTTTCTCTTTCTCTTGGCAAACATCGTAGATCCACCCTCTCCAACACACCATAATCTCCAATTCTCACCATATGACCTCCTTAGAAAATCACCCAAATCTTCAATTGTCAACTAACCCATATAATCGGGATGAGATTTTGATTGGTTTATCATGTCAGGTAATTCTCCCAATTCTTTTCAAATTTGTTTTCCCAAATTATATCAGTTTGTCTCTCTATTTGTTTGTAAACTCCACCATTGAATCTCTGTACATCCCTATTTTTTCCTCTCTTTTTTCCATATGGATTTTTCTTTTATTTCGTTTGGACATCTAAAACTGAAAAAGAAAGTTTAAACTCCTAGAGTTTAATATATAGATTGCTTAAGTTGAATTCTATGCCCTAAGACTTTGGGGTTACACATCAATTTTTTCATCTTTGTTGAAAATCTAAGCTGGATCATATTTTGTTTCTGAACCTATTACTGTTTTAGAATCCAAATTTTGGCTTGGAAATTGGAATCATGCTTTTCTATATTACTTGCAATTAATTTTTTAACTCAAATTTGTAGTTGGATTGTCATATCTTTTGCCTCACAGAATGTTAAATGTTGCAGGTGGTTTCTTTTACCCAGATTTGTGTTGTGGACTTTTATTATTGCCCATAATCCATTCTATGATCCTTGCTTGACACTTTTGAGGTTGGAAGAAAAGGAGAGAGCCCCCCTTTTAATTTTTTTTTTTTATTCCGTAGCTATTTTCAACTAGACAAGACTTGGTTTATTGGGCATTAATTGCAAGGCCATAAAAGTTCTTAAATTGAAGGATTTACATTGGCAACTGCTTATTCTTAACTTAAATTTGTTAAGATTCTCATCCCTTTTTTAGTCAATTTGTATTCTCTTTATATTTTCCCCCATTTTGCTCTTGGTTTAACATTCTGTACTATTATGGGTTAAAAAAAATTATACTATGCTTTGAGCCAAATTATAAAAATTATCCCGTGCATCGCACAGGTTAGCGACTAGTTTTCTTATATTTTTGTTCTATATTCTTTTTAATTCTTTTCCATTTATTACTTCTTTAAAATTTTTTTTTTTGGGAACTGTTCTTCCCCATTTCTTCACAAACTCTCACCACATGTATTAAAGGGCCTGCAACAAAGTCTATTAAAATAGGGCCCATCACTCATCAAAAAAAAAAAAAAAAAAAACAAAATTAGGGCCCATCAGAGTTTTAGTACATAGGCCTTATGATACATGGTTCACAGAAACATGTCCACAAGTTCTACTTGCACTCCCAAATTTCTGTCAAAGCGGGGCCCATCAGAATTCTATATATATTTTGAGATCCGCTCCATTTTAAACGGGGTTATTGTTGCTTATATGTTCAAGTAATTTTAATAGGTCAAAATTTATTCAAAAATTTTTTTATAGGAAAACTTATATTTTACTTAAAAAATTGTCCCTAAATTTTATTCTAGATAATTGTGATATATCTCCATCTCTTTATTTTTGCTAGTTCCATGATCTCGAGTCTCAATACTTAGCCAAAAAAAAAAAAAAAAATTCGGTCAAATGAATTTTTTCATTTGTATTATATTGTTGTATTAATTGATAAGATTTATTTCTAATCTTTATAAATAAATTTTTTTAGAAAAAGGTGATAAGCTTTAGCCATATGAAAGAGTGGCAGCAACAATTTCCTAATAGTAGTTTTTTTTTTTTTTTTTTTGGGTGCTAATCCTAATAGTAGTATAACTATATACTTTAAAAGACAACTTTCCTTCAAATTGAGTTATGTTTGACTCTCAAAAAAAAAAAAAATTTTGAGTTATGTTTGGTTTAAATGATTGTTTAAACTATTCATATTTATTTAAACAAGTGGCATGAATATTCAATCAAATTGTCAAATTATTGGTCCAATGAAGAAAAAGTTTGGATAACTTTTGCACTACAAATTTTTGTCACAATTTTGAAATGGTTAACTTTTTGAGTGGTGAAATTAAAGTAATGGATTTATATGACGGAGTTGTCCATCACTCAATCTCAAGCACTTGATGAAACGTGACAAATGTTGTGTTCATCAAGTTTTCCAAATATCCATTAATTTGCAAGATAATCAAAACCTAAGCACCGAGTATTCAGAGACGCATTAAAATTCCAACATAATCCCAACTGATATGCATGGTACAAGTCTTTCGGGTTTGTAACTCTTAAAATCGAAGATGCATGGCTTATTTTATTCTCTTTGTCCTCTCGATATAAATACCAATCACTTGGCAAACCATCTCTATCTATCACAATCCCAAATAAAGTTTGCAACTTGGCTCTTTTAAGCTTTAGAGAGCTTCTCGATGTGGTAGCCATGGCTTTTGGCTCTGGTTTATGGTTGTGGGAATGATGGTTGTGTCTTTATTAAAGAAGCTTCATTTGCTTAATGGTAGTGCCTCACTCTTCCCCTTTTATTTTTTCCTTTTTCATCATATTGTCTTTCTCTCACAATTACTTTTCATTTTCTTTCAACCATTTACTCTCATATTCTCACACTGGCTTTTGCATCTGGATGCAGCTTTTGACTCTGGAGTTTCAGGGAAGTTGATTTGAGTCATGGTGGGCTTTTTTTGCTCAATAATACAGTTTTCAATTTATTTTGGCAAAATATTATTGTTTGATGAGGGGAGATTTTTCCCTCCAACTCCATTGGAGTGCTTTGTAACTCCTCCACTAAGCTCTTCCATAACTGTCTAATTATGGATGCATAACCTGTTTGTTCACAAACTTATTTTGTATGACATCTCGAGAAAAAAAAAAAAAATTATTTATCGAATAAGTTTCAAATAGTGCTATTTTGCCAAATAATTTTAAAAATTTGTATTATTACGCAAAAAAAAAAAGCCAGTCAGAGAGCTTTAGTTTTTGATTATTCAGGGGCCCTCCCTACCCTTCTCTCTCGTTCTTAGTCATGTTCATAGTTCTTGCAGATTTTAACATGGAGGTTAGCTGATGTTGTATAATGAAGATTGAAGTCTTTTCTTGATACTTGCCAATCTATTATTTAGTTGAGTGATATTCCTAACACTCTATGACTCTATGGCTGTGATCTAGTTAATTATCTTTGTACAGACCAAGAGTACCGGCCCATTACTTTTTTTTTTTTTTTTGATAGCCAACATATCACTGAATTCATTGATAAGGACTAAAGTCCATTGCAATTACATCATTTTGAATTTGGAGTTCAATAACAGGGGGAGTATCTTCCACCCAAACATTACAATCATCCACAAACAAAGCATTCCTAGCAAGAGAGTGTGCAGCCCCATTGATGTTTCTCTTCACGTGCTCAGCCCTCCACGCCTTAAAATGACTTAGGCACCACCTAGAGCCTTCCACAATCTTTTGGATAGCTAAGGCAGGAACAATATTCCCTTTAAGAGCTTCCATCACTAGTAGAGAGTCCCCCTCCACCACTACCTCCTTCAAACCCAAGTCCCACGCGAAAAGAATACCGATTTGGGCAGCTTTTGCTTGAGCTTCTAAGGCACCCCAAGGCAGATTTATCTTCTTACACAGTGCACCCATCATCGGCCTTTATCATTCCCGATGACCACACCAATTCCACAGTACCTCTGCTCCTTAAACACAAAGAAACATCCACATTTGCCTTATACATACCTTGTGGGGGAGGGGTCCAATGATGAACCCGAGTGGTCGGACGGGTCTTTTGTCCCTCAGTCACCCATGCTACCCGGTATTCTTTCACAAACATCCTTGCTTCCCTTTCAATGGTTTTGCCACTCTTACAAGTGCCCCCAAACCTTACAGAATTCCTATTGTTCCACAAGAGCAAGCCGTGACAACAAACTTCTCCCAATCCAGTTCCCCAGCAGAAGTAACAAGCGGCCAAACCACATCAATAAAATCCATTGGGGGGCGGTCTAGGATGCCACACCTGAACTTAGACTCACTCCAAGCTTCTTTCGCTACTTTACATCCCCATAGGATATGCCCCGACGACTCACATTCCCCACAAAAATCACAATTGTCCTCCAAGATAACCTTTCGGTGCTTAAGGCAATGTTTTGTAGGTAGGACATTTTTGCACGCCCGCCAAAAGAAGTGCTTAACTTTGTTTGGGCACTTTAAACTCCAAACCAACTTCCAAATCATCTCCATATGGGATGTATTCGAGCAACAGTGTCTGCCTCCACAACCCTTAGAGGCCTCAAGGTACCTGGGATGACCACTTTGTAAGCACTCTTGACGGAAAAGGTGCCATTGGGGGTGAAAGCCCACACTTGGGAGTCAACCGGAAACATGGAGCTTAAGGGAATGCTTAGAATGGCCTCTGCTTCTATAGGAAGGAAGATGCTTCTAACTACCTCACTTTTCCATTCTGCTTTATCTTGATCAATCAAGTTGGCCACGCATTCCCCAACATCTCTTGTAGGCCTTGGGGAGATGATTCTGCCTGATCCCGAAGAAGTAAGCCAAGCATCCTCCCAGATTTTGATGCTCTTTCCATCACCCACACTCCATCTAATACCATCCCTAATCACCGGTTTGGCTGCCATTAAGCTTCTCCAAATGTAGGAGAGATTTTTCCCCACACGAGCATCTAAAAGGAGGTTCTAGCGAAATATTTCGCTTTGAGAACTCTGTGGATTAGAGACTCAGGTCGTTGCTGAATCCTCCACCCATGTTTGGCCAGAAGCGCAAGATTAAACGCTCTCAAGTCGCGAAAGCCCATGCCCCCATCCTTCTTCGGTTTGCACAAGTTTTCCCACGAAACCCAAGCTATCTTCCGAGCACCATCCTTCTTCCCCCACCAGAAACCCCTAACCAAAGAATTAATCTCCGAGCATAAAGAATCCGGGAGCTTGAAGCAGTTCATGGTGTAAGTAGGGGTGGATTGTGCAACGGCCTTTATCAGAACTTCTCTACCGGCATTGGACAAGAACTTCCCCTTCCAGCCCGCTATTTTCCCGCTTACTTGGTCTTTGATGCGGTTGAAGGCCTTCTTCTTTCCCCGACCCACCATCGGAGGCAATCCCAAATATTTCTCATGTTGTTGAACAATCTGCGCACCAAACATATTCTTTACCCCATCTTGGATATCCCCCCTCGTGTTCTTCTTGAAAAACAAGGATGTTTTATCCTTGTTGATTTTCTGCCCCGACACCTTCTCATAGGTATCCGTAACCTCCGCCACCTGCTTGCATTCCTCCAAAGTAGCTCTACAAAATATTATACTATCGTCCGCAAAGAAGAGATGCGAGACCGATGGAGCTTGTTTACTTACCCCCACACCCCTAAGCAGCCCCATAGTCTCCTTCTTTCTAATCAACGCCGACAACCCTTCCGCACACAAAAGGAACAAGTAAGGGGAGATGGGATCGCCTTGGCGAAGTCCCCTAGAGGGTGTGATTTTCCCTCTTGGTTCACCATTGATAAGAATCTCATAGGACACCGTAGTAACACACATCATGATAAGGGATATCCATCTCTCACAAAATCCCAATTTCCTCATAATGGCCTCAAGATAGCCCCACTCTACCCGGTCGTAGGCTTTGCTCATGTCCAATTTAATGGCCATTAAGCCTTCTTTCCCTTTCTTCCTTTTACCAATTGTGTGCATAGTTTTGAACGCCACCACTACATTATCCGAAATAAGACGCCCCGGCACAAAGGCACTCTGAGCATCGGTAATAACCATATCAAGAATCTTTTTCAATCTATTCGCTAAGACCTTCGAAATCAACTTATAAATCACATTACATAGGCTGATTGGTCGATAATCCGTAATTTTTGTGGATTTTTGATTTTGAATCGAGACAAATATATGTATTATTAAGGTCCTTAGGCATTACCCCTGTATTCAAAGCTTGCAAAGACACAATTTGAAACACAAACACCAACAATATTTCAATATTTTTGGTAAAAGATGGGAGACATACCATCCGGTCCGGGGGATTTCGTGGGGTGCATTTGTTGGAGCGCATGCAGGACCTCGTCCGCTTTAAAATTTCCCAGTAGTGCATCATTCATCTCGGGTGTCACCCTTTCGCCCCTGACCTCCAAACTTGCTTCGAAACAAACAGGGTGGTCGGAACTAAAAATCGAAGAGAAATAATTCAGGATGATCTTCTCCGTTGCTCCCCGATTCTCTTGCCAGCTGCCATCCTCATCCAACAATCCTCCAATCCTATTTCTCCATTTGTCTCTGGTGGCGGAGGCGTGGAAAAATTTTGTGTTCCTGTCTCCGTTCTGGAGCCAGAGTACCCGAGATCGCTGGTTCCACATGATTTCTTCCTTGATATGAAGCTCATTTAATTCTCTACGGACTACACTAATCTCCCCTTTCGTATCATGAAGCAAGTTAAGGGATTCAAGCCGCTGGAGGCGCTCTTGTTTCTGTTTTAACTTCTTGATCACATTCCCAAATTTATTTTGATTCCACCCTATAAGATTACTTTGGCACCTTTTGAGCCTATCTTGGACGGACATATTTGCCTCCCCGTATTCAAGTTCCAGGCCATATCCACAACTTCTTTGCACTCTGCCTCTCTCACCCACATTGCTTCAAACATGAATCTCTTTTTCCTTTTCTTCTGCTGCTGATTCTTATACGGGGATAAGGCCAACAAACAATGGTCCGAGGCCGACATCGAAACGTGAAACATCGTGGCCGGGGGAAGAGCTGGAGCCAAGCTTCATTGGCCACCATTCATCAAGCCAAGAAGAAGCGTACGTTGCTCCCCATGTCGCCCGTTGCACCATGTAAACTTCGCCCCACAAATCCTAAATCAACCAGGACCCTTTTTGCTAAGAACCTCGCGAAAGTCCCCCATCTGATTTGCATCCCTTTCCCTCCAGCCTAACTTCTCATTTGGATGCAGAATTTCGTTAAAATCTCCACACACCACCCACGGCATACAACATTGAGCAAAGAGGGCTTCAATCAATTGCCACGAACTCCGCCTCTTACTTGTATCCGGATGCCCGTAGAAACCAGAAATTCTCCACGGGCCATTCTTACTCTCCCCGTGAACTACGACGTCAATGTGTGAGTGCGAACAACTCTTAAACCGAATGTCGGTCCCTTCTCTCCAGAGCATCGCCAACCCACCACTTAAACCGTCACTCGGAACTATGATCCCCTGCGTAAAGCCTAACTTCTCGTTGAAAACCCTTCATCCTATTGGTGTTCGCCTTTGTTTCGCCGGAAACACCACCACGGGGTTTGCTTTCCTCACTTCCTCGGTGAGTGTACGGATTGCCGGAGGAGTCCCCAACCCCCGGCAATTCCAAGCTAACACACTCATGTGGCTCGGCGGTCTTTGCACCGCAGCCACCGCCTCTCCGCCATCCATAACCTCATGCTCGTTCGTAATCTCAATTTCCTGAACTTTCCCCTTTCTGCGTTTTGAACTTAACACATTTGGGTCTAACTCTTGTAAAGGGACCCGACCTTTACGCTTGGTTTTGCTTGGGCCGGATACTTTTTTTGGGCTTGGAGTGGTCACTTTCCGGCCGACGCTTCCGATGGCCACTCGTTGGGCCCAAAGTCTCTGTAACCTTGACCCCTCTCTCCCGGTTATAAGTCATGGCAAGTGGGCTTGAGTTATTATTGGCCCATTCCTCCTCCGCCCTTGACTCTAAGCCCAGCTCGTTACTCACCCCCTTACGTGTATCCTGCATTACCGATTCTTCTTCAGACTTCTTATCCCCATCCTCTTTCTTCGATGTTTCCCATGACATCTCACCCACTCGGATCGCCTTGCAGACATAAGGGACGCACGCCATCTTTCCCTTTTTGAGTAAGGTTACACTTCACCTTTTTCTCTGTCAGGTTGACCATACCTCCATCGTGCAAGCTCCTTTCGCTCGACGACCCGCTTTCAGAACTTCCCCGAATTCACGCTAGGGGCATCCCCACGACAATGGTTCGGACCGTCACGTGATTATCACCCATTTCCTCTACTCCCTGTTTTCGAACCGTGTCTCCGCCGTGCTTCTTCCCTATCGGAGCTCCATTATACGGTCTACCCTCCCCGGCATTCTCTTCTCCCATGTTTCCTTGATCCCCTTCCCCCTTTCTTCCTGGCTCCCCTCTAAGCCACGCTCCATATTGCAGCTCCTCTCCACCTGCTCTGTTTTCCGTCCCCGCAATTTCTTTGCATTCTTTCACGCCATGATCCAGTCGCCCACACTGGTAGCAGAAATTAGGTAACCGTTCGTACTTGAAAAAAACCCATCTAGCTTCTCCTCCTTCAATGGTTACCCTCTTTCCCCTAACCAACTTTTTTGTAGCATCAAACCGGACTCTTACCCTCAAATACTTACCCCATTGCACTCTCTTCTCCAGCACATCCACATCGAGCACCCTTCCAATTTTTCCACCTATCTCCACACCAGATTCTCGGGTCATGCTCATCAAAGGAAGGTTATATATCTCCGCACCTTAACGGAGTCCATTTTATGGTAATGTCCTTTGGGACTCTTTCACCCTCAAACTCCCGTAGAAGTACTAGTTGTTTTTCATAACTCCAGGGACACATCTCCAGAATTCGTTTTTTGTCCCTGCTATCTCCAAACTCTACCAAGTACAGCTCCTCATCAATCTCAGATATCCATATACCCCTATTTGGTTTCCATAACATTTTCGTGTGTTTGCGTTAGTGCATCCAGGACAATAATCCTCTGCGTGAGGATCTTCATCACCAAACAATTTTTCCCAATCTCTTTCGCTGCCCTTGTGCTCTCACTTCCCAATTCTATATCCTCTCCCTCTTCTTCTGTAAAAGTTAACTTACTCCACAGTGCTTCCAACTCGTCACCATCCTTCGGTCAAAACACCCACCCTCGTAAAAACAATTGAGAGAGGGGTTACCTAAATTGGTCTCACCGTACTCGGGAGACCACTAAAACTCTTGCAACAGGGGAGAGCGCAAGACTGCTACTGCCCCTACTTGCCAACGCAAGAGAGAGCACTCAAAAAATTATATGAAAGCCATCTCTTCTGTATCTAGGCCCATTACTAATCCGGTGGCCCACTCACCAGGTATCCTTGGTCTATTTCGATACTAAGTCGAGCTCGGTTATGCACCCCCCCCCCTCACACGCATGAACATGGAATAATGCCTTGGGGGAATCCATCTGCCGAGTGTCTAGTGCAAGTTTCGGGAGAGTCATGTCAGCAATATGTAGAGAATCCCATCCGATCGGGAATATACCACAAGACCCCCTTTCATCATGACAACCCAACTAAAGAGAGGCTATAAATAAGAGAAGACAAACACGAATCAGGGGTTGGAAAAAAATTGGGAGAGTGAGACACAAGAGGAGTAAGAAAATGTAGATCTCAGGGACTTAGGAATCTTGCTCAGATTCCAGGGGAGAGTGGGAGAGTTGGGGCCTTGAGCAATATCCAAAACTCCATCTATAGCGAATAAGGCTATCTTTTGGACCTTCCATTGTGAGATACCCCAATTCAACATATAAGTAAATTTGAGGCCTAAGCGTAAAAAGCTCAATTCAATTGGGTTTGGCCACCACAATCTTAATGACTTTCTTTACTAGAGTAATAAATCTCTTTGGGGTAATTCCATTGCTCTTGTACAGTTTTTTGGTTAATTAGTTGTACTTCCATGATAGTAGTTTTTTGGTGCACTCATTCACTAGAGCCTGCTTATGACATAATAGTATCCTCAATCTCTTTCTTTTTTCTAAAGGTCAACATATAAATTCAAGCGCATTAGCAACTTTAACCAAAAGGTTTGAGTTTGGTTAATCCATAAATGAGTTGCATGAAAACATCTCTGCGACTTTAATCATGTTATGTATGCTCTTGTTTTGCAGATGGTATGGTATATCTCCCACCAGAAGCAAATTCTGGTGTATTTGAAACTCTTGTTAACAGTCTTACCCATTCCCCTCCACATATCCGCCGCGTCGCGCCAATCCTTCCTACCTAGTAGATAGTCTTCCTAATCCTTCCTAGTAGATAGTCTTCCTACTTGAACACAACGACCTTAGCATGATGAGGTGGATCGAGTCCAATCAAGAACTTTATAACTCAAATCATTGGCATCTTTTAGTTTATTCAGATGAGACATCTAGAGTTTAAATATTCTCTTCCTATTTGTAATTATCAAAAGCAAAAACACAAAATTATTCAAATGTGAAAAATAAAAATTTTGGTCTTTCACATATGTTTTCTCAATCTAAAATATATAATTAAAACAAACTCTCACAATTGTACATCTATACCAAATTGGTAATTGATGAAATTTTTAGTTATCAAGTAAGTGGCGTGAATTTGAATCCTAATTGTACCAAAAAAACAACTAATGTCTTAATTTAATGATAAAAAACTATTATCATAAATTTTATTTAATATAAAAAAAAAACCACACGAGGGATTAGACAAATAACATTACTATACAATAAATAATTCTTAATCCTTTCATTGTTATTAAAGTTGTTGTACATATAGATATAAGTGATTTTACTTTGATAAATAAAATAATGAAGAGGAAATTAAATTAAACAATAGAGTTTTAGTAGCTTTCCCAAGTGAGCTTAATCTCGTTAGAGCAAAGTCAGTGCAGATCAGGGAACAAAATCCCAAAATTGCAAACACGCTTAAAATAACATTTCAAGTAAGCCCACTCTACAAGTAGATCCTATCTTTCAACCCTGGTTTTAGTTTAAAAATGGATTTATTGGTTAGCTAAACTAAATACAACTTAATAAAATTTTGATGATCCAAATTTTTATTAACTACAATCAGCCTTACCACAAAAGGCAATCTTCTAATTACAATTGCTAATTAACAAAGCATTCTATATTTGGTTTTATGTTTTACTAAAAAATGTTGTTGTATTTGGATTGGTTTAATTTTTGATTATTTATCTGAGCTTTTAAAAACAATCTTTTAGCTTATTAATGTGCCCAATTTTTTTTAGAAATAATGTGCACATTTAGTTTAACTAATTTTTCAACTTTATGAAAATATGGTTGTTTGAAAAAAAATTTACTTAAAAAAATAAAGTTTAAAAAAGTTGTATTTTAAAAAGTGTGGTTTGAAACTAATTTACTAAAAAATATATCTATAGCGTAATCTCACTTTTTTTATAGGTACAATTATACTTTGTTTTGTCAACTTTCACCAAGTGAAATGCTTTTTAGTTTTTACCACAGAGCATTCACATCAAAGGTTCTAAATTTTAAGTTTTTAACAACTCAAAAAACTACTTTATCTATTTTAATACCTTACCCCACATTACACCTAGCATCAAAGGTTTTTTTTTTTTAATTTTATTTTACCGCTTCATTACAATATTCTTTTTCATTTTTTTTTAATTCTTTTATTCTCTCCTCCAGAACCCAAAACGGCGGGTTGGTTGGCGGGTTTTCTCTCCAAAATCCGAAGAAACCCAACCGAATCAAGATATGGAGCATTTCCCGACAAAGTTTTTTAGATTTGGCGAGATCTTAGCCATTTCCGGTGAGATCTCAGCTAGATCCATGGAATCTTCATTGAATTTGGCGAGATCTCGCCAAATCTTGTGAGATTTTGACAAATCTAGCAAAAAATTCGGCGAAATATCACTAAAATTTCGCCGATTTATTTGTTAACTCACCAGATTTTGGTTGATTTTCAAATCTCCGGCTCCAACCAAACCGACCGCCATCTGTTGAAGTTCGAATCCGCCCAATCCGGTCAACCACTTCGATCGGCAACGAGTTGAAATTCTGACCATCCGATCTGGTCCGGTTGGACCGACTCGTGGACAAGCCTACTTTCTCCCAAGCAAATACAAAAGCAAAAACAACCAACAAAACCACCACTCACCAGTCAAGGCCAACGCCAACCACCACCACCATACTACCACTACTACCCATAAGCCACAACTCCTACATCACAACCACCTATCCAACTTAGCCACCACACACGGCACAAACCAAAACCCACCCATTGCACAAGCCACCACACATAGCACAAACTGAAACCCACCCATAGCACAAACCGAGAGAGAGAGAGAGAGAGAGAGTGCACGAACAAAGAAGAAAGAGAGAGAAAAGAAAAATATGTTTTTAAGGAAAACAAGAGAGAGAAAAAATAAAATATTAGTTTTTATTATAAGTTTGTAGCTACGATAAGTTGTCATGATGACAACTTATTGTAGCTCCATTGCCCTTTTTTTTTAAAGTATAGCACTTTTGTTGTAGCTTGTATTTTAGTGTTTTAGTTGTTAAAATAGCATTATAGCAATTATACCTCATTTATTGCGAATGCTCTAGAGTAGTTAACACCTCTGTCAATTTGCAAATAGTTGCTTACAATAAGAATATGAGGGTCTGAATAAAATTAAAAAAAAAAAAAAAACATAAAAGAAAAATCCATACAACTATATTATGGCCTTTGCCAAAGGGTTTGTGCAATAATTACCTACAACAAATGAAGTTTTTATTTGCTTTGATGAGGAACATTTTAGCTAACTCCACATTCAGTCTTTCAAAATGAGCTAGTCTTCCAAAATGTGCTAGTCTTCCGAAAATATCTACTTATCAGAAATGGAAGAGTCAATGTAACATATGCAAATTATCACGACTACTCCAACAAGACGCTTGTCACACACACAAAAGCAAACGAGTAAGCATTTGTGAACTCGACCTTGACACCCGTCCACTACTTTTATGGGCGGATGGGTAAAGATGGGCGATCGAGCCTACTTACAATGCTCGCATCACCTTAGACTCTCCTACATTCACACAACCACCGGCAAAGGGATAACTCCCATCTCTTACAAATCAACTATGGGATAGTTCCCAACTCTTGCAAGTTAACTAAGGGATAACCCCATGTCCCTACAATTTAGCTAAGCTAGTCATCCACAGACCCCTTATATAAACACCAAGATACCCCAATTTCGAGGTACGCAAAAATACTATTCCCTCCATATCCATGCGAGGATATAAAAAGAGAATAGACTATTGTTGGTCTAGTTTAAATGAAAGAAGATAAAAGGTAATTTTAAGAATAAAGTGTGTGATATAAAAAGACGACACCAAAACAACCCAAAGTGAAGATATAAAACTTCATCAACCTAAAGTAGAGTTGCAAGAAATAATGAGAGAAAGAGAGAGAGAAGACCGAGTGGAATGAATTGGATTGAAGTGGACCAAATGAACCAAAATAGACTGAAGTTGACTGAAATGGACTCAAGTACGAAATGGATCGAATTGGACAAAATGGACCGAAATACTATGCGGGTGTGGCTTAATAAAAGTGTATTAATAACAAAAATTATGTTTCAACTTTAGAATATTATATAGATTTGTACTTTATTTTGTCAACTCTCACCAAGTGAAGTGCCTTTAAAAAAAAAAGAAATATATATCTAAATTGAATAGAAATTAAGTACAGCAAAATAGGATAGTGAACACCTCCATACATTTGCCAAAATTCACTAACAATAAGAATAGTAGGGTATGAATATATATATATATATATATATATATATAGAGAGAGAGAGAGAGAGAGAGAGAGAGAGAGAGAGAGAGAGAGAGAGAGAGAGAGAGAGATGGGTTCAAGTTACACCTGGTGTAACTTTACAAGAGTTACACATTTTGTGAACCATTGTTTACTATTAGATCTAAGGATAAAAAAACATTCATAGTAATCAATGGTTTACAAAAGATATATAACTCTTGTGAAACCAATCTCATATATATATATATATATATATATATATATATATATAATTGCAAATCACATCCTTGAAGTTTTGGAGTGTTTGGATTTTACACCTTGAAATTTCAAATTTTTATTATATATTTTTTTTGTTTGAGTTTTTAAAATTTTAGAGCATTTATTTAATTTTTTTTATATATTTTAAAATCTATTAAATTTACATACAATAATGAAAATGATGTGTTATTTTTTCATTTGACCATCAAAACACAAGTGGCTAGTTAATGTTTCACTTAACGAACACACCAGCAACAAACAGACAGGAGGCTAACAATCTAAACACTATCAAACTTTAAAGTGTAAAATCCAAATATTTCCAAATTTCAAAGGTATGGTTTGCAATATACATAGGAAAAGAAAGATTAAACTTAAACCTCTTTTCCATTCATCCCTTCTTTTAATTTTCTATTCTTTCCTATTTCTTCACGGACTCTCATCTCATGTATTAGAGGGCCTGCAACTGTAATATGTAGATAACTCCGGCCTTGCCTTATCAATTATTATTATCTTTTAGGAGGCCTTATCAAATTTCATTCACCGAAACATGCTGTCAAGCTCTACTTGCGCATTGCACTCCCCAATTTATGTCAAAGCAGGGCCCATCAAAATTCTATATTTTGAAATCCGCTACATTTTCTTAGTAAAAAGAAATCCAACAAACGGCTACTTGGGACCACCACTTGACAATCTTTTGTCGTTTACCCTCTGCCATATTCTTCACTCATCGCTTTCCTGCTTACACTTTTCAAGGAAAAATGATTTTCACTCCCATGATTTTTTCCATTCCCACAAAGAACCAACCCCTTTTCTTAAAACAAGGTTTCCTTTTACTTTCCCTTCCGTTTTCTCTCAGATCACTCTTTCTAAAGCAAAACCCACATTAGCTCTCACATTTGGTGATAACGGTGGTGATGAAGCTCTGTCACTGTGAGTGGCTTGTTCTCTGTCATCTGCTACTAGCTGCTGTTGTGGCCTCCAAGAATCATGGTACTGTAACCAAGCATTCTTCTTTATTTTGGTTTTTTTTTTTGTTTTGGAACTATGATGTCAAAGCATCGATCTGCTTTGAATCTTGTTTTGGCTTTCTGATTTTGTTTTTCTCAATTTAACTATTCATTTCATTATGTGCATTTTCTCTTGCTATGTTTTTTGGAGCTAGGAAGTGTAGCATCTTCCAGTTATCTCTTTGTGCTTGTGTATTATACAACTGGAGCTTCTGTTCTGATAGGTTAAGTTAATTTTCCAGTGCCATTATGGTACTTGAAAACTGACTTGACATGGTGATGGCTATTAGGAACAGAATTTATCCCTGTTTGTGGTTCTTTTGTGGGGTCTGTTTAGTTTTCAAGAAAGTATAAGGAAAGGTCGGATATTTTTCTACATCTGTCACTTAATTTTCAGGTTTAAAAAAAAAAAAAATAGTTTTAAGTTATTTGAGACCTCGTAGAAGGAAAGGCCTACAGCTATTTGACACAAATGCAGCTATTTGGCTTTTCCTAGAACTATAAAAAGATAAGATTAATATTCTATTTAGAGAAAATGGTTAGGATCTCTAGTGTGTTCTAACAATTAGTGAGCTGTAAGGCCTCAGTAAGATGTTAAAATGATATGGCTGGCTCATATTAACACTCATCATGAAAGTTACTAGAGGCAAGATAAGCAAAAGAGGTCAATTTAATGGGAGGCTTGGACTATTATAGAGAGACCACATGACCTTGGATGCCTTGTCTCTCATCTCACATATCTCCAAATTAACATTGGATACCTTCTACCTCATTACAGTGCCTGACACTATAAATAATGGAAATTTGATACTCATAATCTTCACCTACAACTTTAAATTTGGAGCAGCTACACAGATGTGATAGTCCAACTATCAGTCAAATACAACTTCTCATATCCAGCTTATTTTAAACCATGCTCAACAAACTGTTTCAGGGTGTGTTCCTTATAGTCTTACATCTCTCTTATTTGGGAAACACTATTTGATGTCAACCCATCTGCTTGCACTAATCCTCAATGACTCTTTTCCATGCAATGTGCAACAAATACGTTGATTGTTAAGTTCTTAACTAAAAGTCGGGATTCATTCTTATGTTTAATGCGGCATACCTGATAATTTTTCAACTATGTAAGATAGTGAGTGTTGAGTAAAAGAAGAGATATAAGCCAAGTGTTGGAGGTCAAGATGTTTTGTAGCTTGCTTAGATAGAGAAACCCTCAAAACTTTTGTGCTTATTTCCATATTCAGCCTTCTTCATAACCCATAGATTTTGTGGAGCCATTTGTTTAAAAGTACTATGATCCTCTATAGAAACTAGGAAAGTGTTCAAAATTCTACTGTCTTACTCTTGTCTCTATTAATTACTTGTAGTAATTCTCCAAACATACTTGAGTCATATTGTACTTGTTAGATGAGAATTTGCATATGGTGTCAAGATATAAAAATCGAAAGAAGGGAATTTGTCATTTGTGGCAACAACTGATTTCTGTGAGGCTAAAAAAAATGAAAAAAAGAAAAGGATTATGGCTCATTAAGGTTTGAAACATGTGTAGGGTTACTCTACTTTTCTTTGAAAGTGTAAAAAGCATACATCAACCAAGTTATGTAACTAAAATCACAGGTCTCTTCCATTATTGTGAGTGCAGCTTTGAACTGTGTATCTTGCCTTGAAATGGATTAAGTTAAGGGCCTTTGTCTTCAACTGTAAGGGATGCTCGCTTGGTTCCAACAGGCAGCAAAGAAAGTAACCAATGGAATCATTATCTAGGTTGCATCTTTTTTAAAGCTCTTTATGGACTTTATAATTTGTTCCACCAAATTTAACTGCATGTTTATCTGGCTGTGCTACATGGCTAAGCAGCATGTCTCACAGATGATCGAAGTAATTGAAAGTAACAAGGCCGTACTCAAAAGATTCGAGTGTCCTACTAAGTCCTGGTTCTGAAGGACATCTTTGTCCTAGTAACAAATTGACAACATGGGGAATGTATACGCAGTTGTCTTTAGCAAAGTGCTATTTTCTGACCAGTATAAAGTAAATGACAAGGGTTCAGTTTGTACTTCATGGTAAAAAAAAAAAAAAAAAAATTGATTATTCAGCATCTAGGATGAAGTTGGAATAAATGATTTACTAACGCAATTGATATAGATTACTGAGTAACTTGAATTATTATGAACTTCTAAAAGCTAATAGCAAATATTTTTGTGCATGCCCACATGCGATGAATTTCTAATAAGAAATTGGTACTTGCTGTTTGTCCCACAGGAAATCCTGCAGATGATCTTGTGGAAATCATCAACAAGAATCGAACTGCACAGAAGCTTTCGACACTAAGTGACACCCCTGGTCTTGGGTGCATGGCCTTGCAATATGTTGAGTTATGCAAGAAGAACTGCACTAGCAACAACACTGTAGAGTGTAAACCTTCCGAAGACGACTTCACTGAAATTTTTGCGCCTAATTGCGGAGTAGAGCTACCTACTATTGACACCATAACTGGCCACATTGTGGGATGTCAATCAAAGTATCTTGAGCCATCATTAGCCTTTTCCCAAGTTCTTGTTAAGAACAAGAAATCTTTATCTCTTCTGAAAAATAAATCACATACTGAAGTGGGAGTGGGCATGGTTGGGGTCCATAAAGGGCCTTTCCTTTGGTGTGTTTTATTCAGCAGTGGGAAGAAGAATTCTACATTTGTTCTTGAAGATCATGGTATAGGAATCAAGCAAAAGAATGGGTGCTATAGTGGAAGCAGTATACCATGCAATGGGGGACAGAAGAAGAGTGCTATGTGGATTAACATCATGTTCTTGGGATTTCTATTTGTTTTTCATTTACAACTGCTGTAATGATATTGGTGAGAGCGAGTGTGGAGATCTTCATGAGACAGTGCTCGAAAATTTTGTTACATATTGATTTCATTTATGTGAAGTAATTGCAAAAATTTCATCATCCAAGCAACAATTTTCAGTCCACTTTCAGACCATATAAATTTTTCAGACAGCTCATTCTGCCCCAGCTGGTGTTAGGTTTGAAGTCAGTATATTTTGCTAAGCATTATTATCTTCTGTAACGGTTGCATACAATGTCCTTCTACATGGGTGCTCCTTACAAAATATCAGCTCGTATGCAACTGTTCCACACCCATGTTAGAGGGGCGTTGTATGCCATTGTTACACAAGATACCAACTTGTGTTGCTGTGTATTAGCAAAACTATGAAAATAGAATGTTTAATCCAATTATTTCATTCCCACACCCAACAATCACCTATGAGCCAAAGTGAACAACCCAAACATATTTGTAGTTCATATGGAGTATTTAACAGAAAAAAGTTGGTGGAATAATAGGGAAATGTAACATAGTCGTGTGAAACCAATGGTTTAAATTTAATCAGTTCACATCATCTTTCCTCATTTCCATTTCTATTTTTTAAAGAAAGGAATGTTCTGAAGAAGAAAAAGTTTTGGAGTGGAATGTGAGGGGCTAATTGAAAGGGGAAGAAGTTATTAAATAAATGCCAACAACTATCTTTAAGAAGGTCTAGCAAGTCAATGGAACTAAAAGTTCGATTTTGCCCAATTTTTATATTTTTGTCCTGGAGAGTTTATGACTGGGATTTTCAGTTGTCTTGGTCCCTCAGCAAACCAGATAGGCTTGAGCATGGAAAATGACTAATGACTTTGGGCAGCTCTACCCAATACAAGCCTAATTTACTCTCTGGATATTTAAATCCCGGTCTTTATTCCCCCTAATTTACTCTCTGGATATTTAAATCCCGGTCTTTATTCCCTACCTCGCCAGAACTTATACGTCACTTTAAACCCCGGTCTTTATTTCCTATCTTATCAGAACTTATACTTCACTTTAAACCCCGGTCTTTATTTCCTATCTCACCAGAACTTATACGTCAAGGTGCGCAGCAATAAACCCAAAATTACTTTTTTTTTTTACCTCTAATATTACTGTCAAGGTAATGAGACCAATTTTGATTTGGCAATAGAATCTGACCTCATTAAACTCCCTTTATTCATGGGACTAAACCCAAAATTAAGCACAATTAGTATGAATAATTAACACATAGATGAGTCAAATTTTTTATTTAAAGCATTGCCACTTATTGAGGTAGTAATTAAGAAGACTCTGTAACATCTGAAAACTTGCATTAGACGTTGAAAATTGATTCGGAATATATTTTTTAAGTAACAAACATTAGGAAATAAAAAAGGGAAAAAGAAGGAAAAACAAAAGGAAAAAGTTTTAAAATGTACCTCTAAACCCCAATACTTAGAATCTTTGACAGCTTTAAATTCCATCCAGGAATTTGCTTTTCCCTTTCTAGTTAACAACTTCAACAAGCTAGGGATCCCAAAAGAAAGTAATACCCAGTAGGAAAAGAAAATATATTCCTACAATCCTACCCCCCCTAAATTTCTTTTGTGTCTATGATATGAAAAAGTAAGGCAAAGTCAACATTACCAATTCAGCCAATCTTCAGTTCATTTTTCCTTGATAACTACTCAAGCAATTTAAGTTTTTGCGAACTCCTTACTAGGGCCCCAAATCAAATACTCCCTCCGTCCCACTTTGTTTGTCCTCTATTCCATTTTGGGATGTCCCAAAATATTGTCCTGTTTCTAAAAATAAAAATTATTAGTTTACTAATGTTTCTATTATACCCCTATGCCTCATTAAGAATAACTCTTTTTAAAAAAAGTTGATAAATTTATTTAAGGGTAGTTTTGTAAACTTATACATTTTTATAAGGCAGACAAGATAATAAATGATGTTCCCTTAAAATATTTGACTTTTCAAACAAGTGCAAAACAAAGTGGGACGGAGGGAGTAAACTGATTAGAGTTTGCAACGTCAAACAATAACTTCACCACTACAATGGTTGGTGTGTATCATAAATAAGTGCTCGAAACAACGTACGGCCTCACTTCTCACCCACTGGATCATAAAGACCCACGTCAAACGTGTAAAGTTTGGGTACAATGCTCTAGTGTAACGGACACGAGTCGCAATCCCTAACAATTCCGACAACTTTAGTGTATTGAAGTATTGGACCTAAATCAATTCACTAGCATTAATTCATTATTTATCTCTCGAGCACTAATAATAAATCACTCATAAATATGTGTTTTGTCTAAATAAACTATACAATACCATCACTAATCTTAAAATTTTTTTTTTCTAGAAACTGTTATATCCAATCTCAACCATTAAACTCAAGGAAAAAGAAATCTCCACCGTCAATTTTTCTAACATTCCTTATTTCCAATCAAAATTTTGCTAAATCGACTCTAAATTTTGAATGAAGACAAAATGTGTGAATCTATGTGGAGCCGATATAGCAAAAAACAGATTGTGAATTTTTGTTTTTGTTTTTTTTTTTTTTAAGAAAAAAAAAATTCAAAAATTAAAAATCAAAATCTTCTAAAGAAGAAAATATCCTATTTACCATTTTACCTATCGGATAGCCATCGGAACATCTCCGTTATCTCTTCGCCGACTCTATTGCTTTCGAGGTCCCATTCTCCGGCGCCGGATACCTCGCTCCGGCGACTACTTCCGGAGAAAAATCTACCGGAACTCCGAAAAGACATCGCGCGCGATGAAATTGAGGCGGAGAATCTGTCTATATAGTCTTTCAGCCAGCTTCGTCCAGCTGCCATGTCAGGACCTAGAGTTGAGTCCAACTCCGGCGGCGCCGATGGCGGCGGCTGACGAGTCCACAAGAGTCCGCTGTCGTCTTTATCCGATACGCTTCTCCGGTGAGCGTGATTCACGCTGATCTCCGAGTCGTCGTCGACGAGGTACTCGAAGGAGCCAATCGAATACGATCTCCGGCCTGCTTCGCCGGCATCAGAAGCGGCTCTACGGCGACTCACATTGCCGATCTCTAACCGGAAGCTGTCACTTGCTCCGGCACCGGTGGATTTCATGATATCCGATTCCGAAGCGACGATCGCCGACCGGCAAAGTGGACAGGTCTGGTTCGACCCGAGCCACGTGTCGATACACTCGGCGTGAAAAGCATGGCAACAGAGAGGTAAGAGACGGAGCTGGTCGTTCGGCTCGAACTTCGACAAGCAAACCGCGCAGTCGGCGGAGGTCGAATTGCTGCGGCGAGTGATGGAGGAGAAGGCGAAGAGCGGAAGAGAATCGATGATCGTGCTCTTAGGAATCTCCGGCGAGACTCTTCGGTTGGAGAGAACGTGAGACTGAGACTCGGAAGCACTGGAGGTGAGAGTAGTAGTAGTAGCGGAGGAGTTGCTGAGGTGGCGGAGGCAGCGGCGGTTGAGGTGGCGGAGGAGGAGGCAGAGAGAGACGGAGGCGACGACCGTGACGACGAGGATGAGAACGATGATGAGAATGCTAGGGTTCATGGATGAAGACGAATGTGGTGGCGGCGGTGGTGGAGGTGGTGGTGGTGAGGTAAACGACGTGCCGTATGGGTATGAGCTAGTTCCGAAGTCGTTTGGCAATGGAGGCGGTGGAAGATAGGGAAAAGAAGAGGAAGGAAGCGACATGGTTTTGAGAGAGAGAGAGAGAGAGAGAAATGGCGCCGAGGAAGAGTGCGTGTAGTATATATATAAATGTTGGTTTAGTTAGGAATGGTGCAGTAGTAAAAGAGAGAGACGCGTGTCTTGTTTTTGTAAGAGTTTCCTTTCTTTGGAGAATGTATTGTAGATCATGATCATGCATGACATATATGGATTTTTAGCCCCTATAACATTGTGGGGTCTATACTAAAATTTTATTATAATTGATTGTAAATGAAAACATGACTTTGACAATATGTATAAGATTTTGAAGTTTCTTAATGAAAGGTTTTATTTAGTCAAAGGTTTTTGTTTATGTGTGAGTTTCAGTTGGATTCGTTTATAAAATTTTTTATTGTCAGATAAGAGGTTAAGGGATTTTCATTTATACTAAAAATTAATTGATTTTTTAGTTTGATGATAAAAAATAATTATCATGAGTATGGACACCACAAGTTAAAACTATAATAAATAAATAAAAAGGCTTTTGTTTATATATATTTTTATTATAAATTATTGATATATATATTGGTAAAACTTAGTTAGAATTTCATAGCTTTTTTTTCTTATGATATTTAAAATTTTCTTACTCTACATTAGATTTCCTTATAAAAATTTCAATCCAATTTGAATTTAATTAATGAACCTAATATTCTATAAATTAATAAGGAACTATACCTAATTTTCACCCTAATACTTTGATATAATTATTGGACTTGGATGAGATTGCTCATAATCACGTGGGATCCACGTTAAAAATGCTAGAGACACAAAAAAAAAAAAAAAAAAAAATCATAACTTTTGTTATAATTTACCGCCTAACAAGTTGTAAATGGTAGAGGTAAAATGGTAGAGGTAAAATGGTAGGTCCACACCTCTACCACTAATAACTTACAGAGCAACGCGCAACGAACTGTGACAAAAATTATGGATTTTTTTTTTTTTTTATTTCTTTTGTATTCTTAGCATTGATCAGTCCACGTGCTGTGAAGAAGAGAAGAGATGCCTAATAAATGAGACATATATTGTGTCGTGAGACAGGTATCCGATGAGCGTACGGGTGTGGTGTATTATATAGGGTAAAATTGGTGAAGGTGGTGTTGGTGAGAGGAGGTGTGGCCTAGGCTGGGTGGGGTGGGTGAACCAAAAGAACTCATTCAATGTGGGTTACACTTAATTCGTGTAGACTAACATTGACTACATGGAGTACAGAGTAAGGACCTATGAATTGAATGAGTGAATGAATGAGAGAGTTAATGCTCTGCATTTGCTGCTACTACCGCTGCACATGTTTTGAGAGAGAGAGGCAGTACTGCAGAGAGTAGTGATATATGTGGGTGAATTTGGATAATGAGGAAGAAAGAGTGAGTTGCAAAATGTACAACAGGTTGGGACCCATATATTATTGGTTTTTTTTTAACAGAGCCAGGTGGGACTCGGGGTTCGTATGGTGGTTGGAGAAGGATGACATAATGATAAAGGATTTTGGGTTTGGGTTTCCTTATGTAGTTTTAACTCTGCAACTGTTTGGTTTTGTTTTCTTTCCTCACAAGGAAAAACTGAACATAAACAAAGAAAGCCTTGAAATTAGGTTTGGTGCACATAGTTTACAAGCTAGAATAATTGTCTTTCTTTATCTTCTTGTATGTGTCATTGTCACTTGAACTATTTACCCATTTGTTTCACAAAACCCCTGGTAAAACTTGTTCTCAGTAAACCACAAAAATAGGACAAAAGTTCCATCTGAGTCTCTGACCCACCCCCCATTTTCAGGGTCTACATAAAAAGCTTGGTAATGTAGATAAATGTTTAATGGACCGACTTACCAATAGGACAAAAATTGATAAGACAAAGGTTGGTTGGGTTCACCCCTCTGCGAGATGGTAGGAGTATATTAAGGGCCGGAACTTAGCCCCTCCTAAATTTTTTTAAAAAAATATTATTATATATATGTGTGTATTAATTTTAGTAATTTTGTTATATAAAATTACATTTTATTTCCCTTTAGCAATATCATTGGTTTTTTTAAGAGTAATGCTATACTCACAAACTTTTTTATAACATTTTTACAAACTTTTTTGGTAGCAAATTTTTATTGGTTCGCATATGGACACATCATTTACATCATTTTTTTACTTACTAGTAACCACTTATTAATAAATAATTTATAAAAAAACTTACAGCTCTAGTATTTTCCCCATTTTAGTGACCATAAAAAAATTTATAGATGTAAAATCTAAAACAAAATATTCAAGCAAAAAAAAAACAAAAAAAAAAATTAGCTCAACAACAAAAATTACCGATAAAACTAAAAACAAAATTAAGCTTAATTAACTAATTTTATCCAAAATAAATAATCCTGCCCTTTAAAAAAATTCTAAACAAAAATAATTTTGTTCTTAACTACCAAAAAAAAAAAAAAAAAATCTCAAGAACTAAGTAGCAGAATTAGAGGTTGAAATCATCGCACACATGACCAACAAGAAACCGCCTCCCTAACTCAAAGTTCTGGCTTCGTCCCCGAGTATATTACAGACTATCATGAATGGAGTTTACCTTTATGGGAGAAGGGAGTATACACAATAATTATTGATAAGATAGCTTTTTTATCATTATTTTTTTCACAATTTTGTTGCAGCTAATTCTGAATAGTAAAGTAAAAATTTTGGATCGATGTGAAAAGAATAGGGAATCAATTATAGTTTGTTAAGTCAAAGTTATGACACAAAAATTGTGATTTTAAAAGACCTCGTGTTAAAAAGACACATGTTCAATGGTTTACAATCACAACTTTGGTTATAATGAGTGCCTGATTTGAGATTAATCATTGACCATTATTATATCCTCGGTTTGCTCTTTAGAAATTGCGACTGAAAGACAACAAGGTTTTTCTTTTGGGGAGAATGATGATTAGTGACAACATAATTAGATAGCCTTTCACTAAGGGTCATACTGATGAGTGTCCTTAGGGCACTCGTTAACAATCTATTATACACGAGAATGTGGTTTATCTAATGAATTTCTCGTTAGATTAAATACATGAATACATTCAATGGTTCAATGCAAAATTTTTTACTCAAACATTCACCTCAAAAGTCACTAATAAAAATGCAATTTTTGACTGGTGTGCCAGACATTGTTTTCACTAAAAAAATTTACTCAAACATTTGACTCAAAATAACACTAATAAAATCAAATGGAACCAGTTTTAAATGACTAAGTTTATAATAAACGTTTCTCAAAAGAAAAAAGTTTATAATAAGCTAATTATGTGGTCAGCATAAAGTATATAGGCTAATTTTAGAAGATGTAATTAAAACTAGGGCTATTCACATGCTCTTAATCTTTTTTTGAAGCTCACACGCACTTAATCAATTGCACTAATTCTCATCACAATTGGTTTTACACTTTCAAGATGAACACATTAGGATTGATGGACCTATAAAAACCCGCCATATATAACTACCAACTGTGCTAATTACTATTTTAAAAAAAAGCCACTTGATTTTTATACCTATAAATAGAAAATTATTCTGTACATATGGGACCTATATATAAGATTTATTTTTATATAAGAGAAGTGTGTAATCCATTGAATGTATTGAATGACTTCACCTAAGAAATATAGTTCTTGTTTCAAAGAAAAGAAAAAGAAATATAGTTTTTTTTTTTCTCCTTTTTATAAATAAGTTCACATTTTGGTGTTTAGAAAAAAAAGTTATATTAAGTTAAAATAATGATAGATATAATATACTTCATGATTTATTAAGGATTATTTTTAGAGTTGCATCTCTTAATTTATATAAAGTTACTATGAAGTATGAAGATCATTATAAAAATTATAATGTAAATTATTTTCATTTAAAATTTTGAATTATTTTTTATAATATTTTTCATTAAATGAATTATGTATACTTCTAGTTATGTTGACCTTCTTAATATATGTTATATTGCATTTGTAAGGGCTGGATTTGTAAGCCCAAGCCCCCTTAGATTAGTAATGCCTTGCACTTCAACCCAAGTCTAGACAATAAAATTATTTTAGTGTAGAGATGGGAAGGCAATTACAATAGAATGGTTACATAAGCTTAGAGCTAATAATGTGGTTCACAGACAAGGAAGAGTATGACTCAAGCAATTGATGAAAAAAGTGATCCTTGGTCACTCCCAAGGATAAGTTCTTATATATGTTTTACTTTAATTTTGTTAAGTAGTACACTATTTACTTTTCTGTTTCTCTTTCTCTCTCTCTCCAAAAAAGTCCCCTCATTGTAAAACTTCTTTCTTCCTATATATCCTCTTTCTTTGCATCCTAGCCTTCCATGTGTATGTCCCAAAAACTCTTCATTTGATACTTATCCCATCAAGGCTCTGTTGAAGGTGGTAGAAGGGATTGCTAGTTGTGAAGACAATGTTCAAGGGTTACTTCTTCATTAATGCAAATTGATAAATTTGTTACAGAGCATTCAATGCGGGAGTGGTAGGTATACCCTTTCAGAGAGCTTCCTAGCACCACACTGTTCTTCCCCTAGAGTGTTACCTCTCATCCTTGGGTGCTCATAAGATATCATGCATCTTTCCCAACCTCTTCTTGGGTAATCGAGGTGCTTTACATATGGCACTTCTTCATTAATGCAACTAATAAATTTGTTACAGAGCATTCAATGCGAGGGTGGTAGGTATACCCTTTCAGAGAGCTTCCTAGCACCACATTGTTCCTCCCCTAGAGTGTTACCTCTCATCCTTGAGCTCTCATTTCGGGCAACCGAGGCGCTTTATATATGGCTTGGTGAAGGACGTCCCACTCCTTGTTCTTCTCGGTCCTCGGACACCCCACAACACTAATTGTATGTTTTTATATTTTATTGTGAACAATTTACACAGCTTTTATTTTAGACAAAGTTTGATTGTAGTCATTGCCTACAACTCTATTCAATATCTTTTTATTAGATATAAATTTTGACAAATTCACAATTGGATTATATTTTCTTTTTATATATTCTATGCTTGTAAAATTTAGGACAAATAAAAAATCAATAGTTATGTCATTAATCAAATGTTTAAATTTCAAGCTTTTGTAATATGAAATTATGCATAAAAAATCAGTTTATGGATCATATAGTAAATAATATATGATTGGCATAAAATTTGACATGCATGTTAACGACATAATGAACATGCAATCTGACGGTTAGATTCTCCAAATATGCTGTCATATTAATTTAATTAGTGGAAATTATAGCCAATGACTACAACTAAGTTATAGCCAATTGCTATAGCTAAGTTTGTCCTTTTTTATATATATATATATATTTTTTTAAAAAATTGATCTAACTTTTAACTGAACATGCTATTTGTGTAATGAATCACTGGTTGAATCAATGATCCAGTAATCCAAAGTCTATTCTAAATGAAGTCTTAGTCTAATCTAAATTTAATGACAATGCTATGTAACCAAAACGATTAAAAAAATGCTACAAAACCAAAACAAAAACCAATGATCTCTAGCATATGCTATAAACTCACCACAAGCATTTGGATCCCTTGCAATACCAATTAGTTTTTTTTTTTTTGCTAAGTAATTAAGGATAATGAGATGAGTCACTCTTCAATCTTCATGATGAACAGATGTATGAAATTCATCTCGAACACAAACTCTATTTCCCTATAACTATAAGCATTAAAAATTAAAAATTCTCATCTTAATGCATCGAAACTGTATTTGAGTTAAATTTTCAATGCCCAGATATATCATATATGAGTCCACAAGCTTATTAAGGCAAGGCTAGCAAGTGGGTGAAAATATAGGTGGAAATCAAGGATTTTGCAGAAATTGATGGTCACATTAATGTTATTAAATTTTCTCTATATATAAAAACAAAATGTTATTATATAGATTTGCTCCTAGTCAACCATCATTACTATAGGAATTAATAATGCTCATTGCTCAATATCTTCCAAACAATTATTCCCATAAATCAAAATTTAATCCTATTCAACCACTATTATTATTAGAACCCTCTAAAGAAGCTATCACATAAATATTCTCCAAAAATTTAAAATTGTGGGTTTCTTAACAAAAAAAAACTAGTAAAGTTTTCGATGGTTGAATAAGAGATCTAGGATTTAATCTCTGCCTACATCAAAAACCGATTGGTGTCTTAGTTTGATGATTATCATCAAGACTCAGGAGTTACGAGCGGGCGCCATAGGTTGAAACACTTAAAAAAAAAAAATTTTAAAATTCTTAATTACTATGTTACAATATAAAGCAGTTACAACTCTCCCATAAAAAAATTATAAAAAATAAAACAGATATAATCTTAATGAAATATACAAATTTTCTTCCACTATTTTGTTTTCTTTCTAAAATTAAAAAATAGACAGTGAGCTTAGAAGTTAGAACTCCGGAAATTGAAATCCTAATTGGGGGGGAGATAATTTTATTATAAATAAAATAAAATAAAAACTAGATAGAGTGAGAATACTCACTATAATTCAAAATTCCACGACCAAAAACAAAAAATCTTATGGTAAATGTGGCAAGATTCATAATGTTCAATTTTTTATTGTAGTATTCACTTAGTTGGGTTAAAATAAAAAGAAAAAAAATTATTTAAAAAAAAAAAACCGAGCAGTTTATATCTAGTTGTTTTATTAGTTGACCTACTCAGGTTTCCTAAATATCCTACCCAATCAAACATAAAGTTGAAACAATAAATTATATAATGTATTCATTTGACCAATAATATTATATAATATTATGTATAATTAATTAATACAAAGTACAAGAATAGGAGAAGCAGAGGCTTCAAAAAAAAAAAAAAAAAGAATAGGAGAAGCAGCTCCTATACTATGGAATTTTGAAAAATAATATAATACAACCATTTCTCTGTCATTATCCCCTTTAAGCAGCATGACTGTATCATTATCCTCTTCCATTTAGAAAATATTATTACTATTATTATAATTAATTATTGTTGATGTTGTTAATTTTCTTATTATTATATTCATGTCACATGATCTCTGTGTCTTTGTGTGTGTTTGTGTGTTGGCATTTGAGCTTGAGATTGCTTTCTTAACAATCTTGGTATGTTTCAGAATGCAAAGAATTCTTTTGTCCGTGAAAATAGCATTGTTTTTTGGTTTGCAGGTGCTGTTCTTGTTGCCATTGGGCAGAAAGTTAGCAAGTATAATAAGATTTTTTGCAATAGAATAACATTGAAGACCAATTAATTAATTTTTTAAGTAATCCAATCAATTCCTTTTTCCTTTGATATATGTATGTTTTATGTTGGCCCTTTCGATCTTGTCTTTTGAATTTATGTTATGTATCCTGCTTCCTAGGCTCTCATCTCCTCATGATGAAAAGCATGATTAAAAATGCTATAAAAAAAATGGGATTTTTTTTTGGGGGTTGGGGGATTAATCAAGTTTTGAAGTTTCTATGAGTTCTTGAGACAACTAAAGAACTTGTTAATGATGATTATAGCAATAATCAGTACATGATTGAAGATTCAAATTCAAGGATTTCACTTTCTCATAAAAAAAATAATAAAAAAAAATCTAAGATTTCAATTACGTTTTTAATAGAAAAAAAAAAAAAAAAAAAAAAGGAGGATGCCATAGCATTAGTTTAGAAACTATTTTTTAGAAATTTTTTATGAAAAAAAAAAAAAAAAAAAAACCTAACTTTTTTTTTTTTTTTTTTTTTTTTTTACAGTTTTTTATATTTTTCATGAAAATGAAGTTAAAATATTCCTACAATTGTTTACTTGTAAATGTCTTAAAAGCACTCGTTAACAGGATTCATATATTTGTAACACGTTAATTTGTTCTTGAAGCAATATGATTATAGATTTATAGAGCCCTACAAATGTTGATAAAGGTTTGAAAGTCAAGCTCAAACTTGCTTGAGAGGTAAATCAAAGATACATTTTGTACCCATTTAGGAGGGTAGTTTGTGGGTTTTGATTAATTTAACTATTAAAGTTTTTTATAGTTGAATAAGAGATTTGAGATTTAATTCTTGCTTACACCAAAAACTTATTAGTGTTTTGGTTTAATGATAAAGAACTATCACGAGTGGACGTCATAAGTTGAAATTCTCTCTAAAAGAATGATGGTAGTTTAAAATTGCTTTTGTCCCACTTTTTAAACATTCTTTTTATGGGCTAAATTTAGATACAATACTAAGGTGTTATTTCTTAATTTTCTCTCTTAAAATTCAACCATGTGATTACTTAACTAAAAATATACTACCATTCCATAAAAATTAAAAAAAATTTAAAAACCATATAATTGAGTTTTAAGAGGAGAATCTAAGAATCAATACCCACTTAAGTTTTTTTTTTTTTTTTTTTTTTTAAATGTTGATACGTTCATAAGGATTAAACTATCATAATAGCTGGGGTCAGATATCGATTACGTAAAAAGACAAATGGATTCAATTTTTATCAAGAGTTGAGACATGTGATCACAGCTCATCTTGGCTTTGAACACGAGTTTGTAAAGTCCAAGTTGGAATGTATCTTGGCAAAAGCACTTTATGTGGATCAATTTTTGTACTTTGAAACGGTCCTTATTGAAGTAATTATTTGGTATGAGTATGACTCACATGCTCATTAGAGCAATTGAGCTTGGCAGCCAAAAACATCTTCCAAGAAATGCTCCTTATTATTGCATAAGCCAAAAACATCTTCCAAGAAATACTCCTTGTTATTGCATACGCTAAATTACATACTACCATACATATTTTAGTTGAAATGGTGTATCCTGTATACACAACAATGACAGAGTCAAAATTTCAATTCAAGAGGGGTAAGATTAAAAGACAAAAATAAAAGCAAATTAACCTTGAAATTAATTATTAATCTATAATAAAATAAATAAATAAAATAATTAATCAAAGTAATAAACTATTATTTTATATTATTAAAATAAATAAAGAACAATAATCAATTATAATTAATAATAATCAAAGTAAGAGGTTAATTTAAATATATAAATTTCAAACATCATATTCATATATGATTTTATAAAATAAAAATAAATAAATAAATCAATGTAAAAGTGTTAAGAGTATAGTAAAATGCAAAACTTTCTTTCTCTATTCTTCTAAATGTTTACATTTTTGAGTTATAACATAAATCCAAAATTTGAAACAACGAAAAAGATAAGAGATGAAGAAAACAGGTAGAGAAGGTTTTAGGGTTTTTGTGTTGAATAGGACACAAGTAATTTTATTATTATTATTATTATTATGGAACCCACTAATTTAAGCCTTGATCAAGAGCCTTCTTCTTCTTCTTCTTCTTTTTTTTTTTTTTTTTTCTTTTTTTTTTTTTCTTCTATGCCTTGAAATTGAAGTGCCATGAGAAAGTTAAAATAAAAATGTCGCTCATGTATTGGCTAAACATGCTAGACTAGTAGAGAATGATCTTGTATGGATGGAGGAAGACCCTCCACCAGCTGCTGAAGCTTTGTACCTGGATTCTAATTTACGTTGATAAATGATATTGAGACCCCTTCAAAAAAAAAAAAAAATGTGATGTGTGAATTGGGATAAGGAACACGTGGGATAGAATTGGTGGTTAAGTAGGGTGAAATTGAAGTAAGGTAGAAAACGTGGAATAATATTGGAGTGCCACGTTAGGACTTAGGAGAGTAACTTTCTGCCTCTCTTTTGGTGTTTGGAATTTTTTTTTTTTAAGCGAGAGTGTTGCTTTGTTTTCATTCTCAGAGCCAGAGGGGGTAAAGTATTTCACAGTCAACATATATGTAAGTACAGATTAAAACTTTTTGGACGAGGGGTAAATGACCCCTCTTGCCCTTTTTTGGCTCCGCCTAATACACAGTGTGTAAATATCATCCTTCCTTAAAAAACATCAAATACCTTCAGGGTTAAGACTTAAGAGTCAAGAGGAATAAAGCAATCACAACTTTATGAGGACCTAATATTATGGGCCAATGCCTAAAAAGACTTTAACTCATAGTCATGAGTGATGACCTCCTATGTACTTAGTATAAACGATATCAGCATATTCCCACTTTGGTACGACATATGAACAACTATATGAGAATGCCAGATTGTGACATATTTGTCTGCTAATCTCTTGTCACTAAGAAATGTCACAACCATTGAAACTTTACCCTACTCACAGGATAAGTTCCAACTTCCAATGAACTTAATAGAAATATTCTTGTATTTCTCAACACTTGCCTCTGTCTAATACTCATATTTTTATGGTTTTCCTCCCACTTATACTATTGTACTCTTGAAAAAATGCAAGGGACTACAAATTATGCTACAAATTTTTTTGAATCTAACCTGACAATAAATATGAATTGTGTTACTGCATCAACTAATAAATAAATATTTAAATTATCTTTATATAATTGATGATACATCAATTTGTAATCGTTCATAAATGTAGGGACCAAGTTTGCTCTTAGGCTGTTGCCTAAGGCCCAAAAATTTTAGCTCAATAATTAGTTTGATTGAGGGAAGGAAAAAAAATGTGTACTCTCACCCTACCACAAGAAGGCCCCCAAAATTGTGGGTCAATAGAAATCCAACCCAATTGTTGTGAGTATAGCAAATCATTATTAGTGATCAATTTCTTTTAACAATTGAAGGTTTCAATTTTTGTAAGTCAATCTATCTTATAGTAGATTATCAACATTAGCCGCCCAATCTCCGACATACCCACACACTAAACAACCCTCTCTCTCTCTCTCTCTCTCTCTCTCTCTCGTTGTGAAATTTTAAAGTACTCGCAAGTGTACGAACAAGATCGAAGTATAATTTGACAAGAATGAGGTCGAACCCACAGGGACTTAAATGAACGCAGGAAAATTAATCAAATCTTAATCAAATTAATCCTAATCTAGTTTAATAAAAATTGGTTGTTTGAAATTAAATATACTAAGCAAATAATTATACTAAGCAAAGATATAATGTAAAGAAGTAAAGAGATGTAAACAATCTAGAGAAAGGAATTAAGGTTTTAGAATCTGCCTTATTAATTCATATCAACATATATTTACGATCATTAATTTTTCCCAACTACTACATGATAATCTAAAAATCAATTTTGCTACCATAGAGAATATTATCATTAAAACTTCGATTTAGATATCTAAATCATGTTTTTTTTTTGCTTCTTAAGTATAAAATCAAATCATCAATTGTATCCATTGACAAACAAATCACAAGAGATATCCAATTTTATAATCAAGAAATAATAAACCAAGCATTCAATTAATTAAGATAAGCTCTAAATCATGAGAAAAACATGATTGAACTCATATCTAGAATCCCATTTTAGTCAATTGATATGAAGCAAGAACAATTTGAATCATTAAAGAACAACTATTGTGGGAAAAATTAAATCACATAAATATTACTGATAATCCTTAACAAAATTTCATCCTCAACCCTAATTATAAATTTAGCTACTCATTGTAATTGAAATAAAACACAAAAATAAAATGCTAAACATTAAACTAAACAAATAAAATAGAGAAAGAAATAGTTACAATGTTATCATGGAGAAAAGCTACAGAGAAGCCACATGCAAGATCGCCTCTTGCTCCAATTTTTTGTTTTGCATCCCAGCGCTAGCACTAGCCTTAGCCTCCTTTGAATTTTGCCCTAAAGAGCCTTTAAATAGGTCAAGGAATTCTATTATAAGTTGAATTTCTGTTTGGAGAAAATCTCAAATTTTTAGGCTTCATCTAACCGACAATTATGGCCTATTTAACGTCAGAATTCGGACTTTGGGTAAACTACAAAATTGTATCCCTTTAAGTTAACTTTCCAGCCCAACTTGAATCATCTCGATTAGACATCTAAGTCGAAAGTTATGCCAAAAATACTAATTGATGTACAGGCTGGAATCCTAATCCGAATTAGACTTGGATTTGGTGCAAATTTCCTTTGATTCCTTACTCCAATTGGACTTAAATTTAATTGGGTTGGCCTTCTTTAACTTCATCATGGCCTTTTTAAAAGTCTATTAGTTTTCTTCTTTACATAAATTCACTTATTTAATTCCAGATTCCTTACTCCAATTGGACTTAAATTTAATTGGATTGGCCTTCTTTAACTTCATCATGACCCTTGTAAAAGTCTATTAGTTTTCTTCTTTACATGAATTCACTTATTTAATTCCATTCTCCTACAAAAGATAAATTCACGTAATAAAATTCAATTAAGTACAAAATTAATTATTCAGCATTATTCTAAAACCAAATATAAAATACATGAATTAGCTCAAAACAAGTATGATAATATTTTCTAACAATAATATAAATATGCAAAATTAAGCTATTATCAATGCACATCCTCTCTCTCTCTCTACCAAAATCAAATTAGAAATTAAATTTAAGCTTTTTTTCACCACATGCATAACCTTGCTCACGTTAACTTAAAATTCCTTTTTTTAATTAAATAAAAAATCATCTCTTTTTCTTAAATATTTCTCCTAAAACATGATATTTATTTCTCTATATAAAATTAATATTAGTTTGGCTAGTGTTAATTTATTGAATTGTGTGTTAAATTTGTCTTTATTTGGGCAGGTTAATTGTTAATTTAGACTGTTTTGTGATTATATTATTAAGTGAATTTTTTTGGATAGGTTCGATTCTATTATTCTATGCTTTAAAATTTATTTTTATTCTTGTCATTTCATAATTTATTATTATATATTATGAAAAATCTATAAGAAAAAATGTGAAAAGAATAGAAAAATAAATTGACTCTCAAATTGGATCTCTTGATAAATCTGTTATTGGAAATATAAAATATATAACAAGAAACTTAAATCAGATTGAAAAAGTAATTACTAACGAACCTAAATTCAAAATTTTAATTAGTTATTTTCGAATTTAAACAAAAAAATTAAATATAAAAAGTTAAACAAATATTAACAAAATTTTAAATTTTAAAAAAAAATATTATTTAAAATTATATTAATTTTTTTTTAATCAAACCGGCCTTGGTAGGGACCTGACCAATTACACAAGTATCATTGTCATCAATTAACTCCACATTTGTACGATGCCCCACCTAGGACTCTACAATTGTCCCTTGGCAAAAGTATCATTGTCATCAATTAACTCTATTTTGTATATATATGACATATACTTTGAATAATAAACTAGCTATATTATTAAAATAATCTGTGAGTGCATCACTAAGAACTTTGAAGTTTCCGTGAAAGGACTAAGATATAGTATACGTCTATTTCAAAATGTGGAAAGAATGCTCAAACAAGAAAAAGTCATAAATAATTATCCTCTTTTACAACATAAATAGACATAGAGATAGGCATGTTGTAACATCATAGAAAAAAATTAATTTAATAGAAGTGTGGAATGGTCTTATAAAATTTCGTTTTCACGTTATGTGTAACTCACGGAAAATCTATCTAGTAGAAGTGTGAAATGATTTTTATGAAATTTTGTTCTCACTGCATGGGGGACTCACAGAGACCGCATATATATGATAAAAAAAATTGATTTTTAAGACCGTCTTATTAGATAACCACTCATAACATCATCGACAATATTTTCCTCTCTATTTCTCTCTCAATCATGATGTGACACATACATGGATCGTTTATGCTCACATGTATTGACCCCAAGTCAGAATCAAGAAACATAATATTCAGCTTGAGCATCGGTCCCATTCAAGTGTGCGTTAAACCAAATGATAGGTTAATTATCTTGATAAGTCTCATACTATTCCCACCGGCCTTCTTTTTTGCTGAATATTCACACCGGCCTTCTACATATATCACATGCACTTGCTTATCTATATTGACTGACCATAATTAAGTGATAGGTAAATTTGGAGAAAGATAGATGACAATACATTGATATTTGTCTCATTGTGTGTTTAACCAAAAGTTAGGTTCTAGTCTTCTAGACTTCTAGTTATCTTTGAGGTCCTCACAAAAACCATTTTGTAAACAACAGAGAAATTGGCCTTCCAGAATCCAAATCAAGGAGGGGCATACATGATCCGTGAAGCACAAGTAGAACAAATAAGGACAAGTTGTCTAATTAAGAGAGAAATTAAGGACACAAATATAAGTCACTTGATGTCTAAATAATTAGTAGTTCTTACATCTTGAAAAAACCAGTTATGAACTTATGATGAGTGTTCCAAAACATATAATCTAACTATTATATATGTTTGTACACAATTTTGTAACTAATCTTTATTAACAAATTTGTTCGTATTAGGGGTGTGCATTCAACCCATTAAAGAGAAGAACCCAATCTAACATCTCATGTTGGTTTTCTTAAGAGTTGATAGGTTGGATTGGATTCGGAATTTTTTATTTTGGATTGACAAAATTTTCAATCAAAGTAACCCAACCCATGCTATTAATGGTTTAGAAAATATATCATCAATTTGTTAGTTTAATTTATTTTGGTATTTTAAAACTCAATTTTAACGAAATTGGAATATTATCCAAACTTGATGATTCAACTCGACCACTATGAGTTGAGTTGGGTTGGTTTTTAGAGTTACTATTAGTCTAGAGTTGGATTAAAAAAAAAAAAAAAAAATTCAACCTAAAAAAATTGGGTTGGATTAGAAAATATTCCAAATTTAAGCTGACTTGACCCAAGGATTTGCCTAATTTATTCCCCATATTCCATGAGGGATGACTTAGTAGAAATCTTTTTATTAATTATTAAATTAAAGTGGTGGAAATGTGGAATTTTTTTCTGTCACGTGTTTGAGCAAACGTTAGGTTCTAGTCATCTAAACTTCTAGTTATCTTTGGGGTCCTCACAAACCATTTTGTAAAGAGCATTGAAATTGGCCTTCCAAATCAAGGAGGTGCATGTATACAAGAAGCAAAAGTAGGACAAATAAGGACAAGTTGCCTAATTAAAGAGCAAGGGAGGCCAATCTCATCACGGTCTCACCAAGTCAATTGATAAGTCTTCTAACTTACCCAGAGAATAATCAGGGTATAGAATAAATAATAATCTTTTATTTGGAAATTTGGATACCTTATTCAATTTAATTTTATGTTATACTAAAAATAATTTTTTCTGAAAATTTATTATACCAAGAAGTAATGTTTGGTATAATGTTAAAAAAAAAAAAAGGGTTATTCTCTAAAGCCTTTTTTTTTTTTTTTTTTTTTGTAAAATTATTTGGACAATGTATGCAGGTTGATGTTATATTATTTTTATACAATTCATAAATTATTATGAATTGCAATTATATTATAACCAAACACAATTTCAATTTAAAGATTAAAAATCCTTACATATCTAAATAATTAGTAGTTCTTATGTCTTTAAAAAAGTCAGTTATGATGATAATTCCAAAGTATATAATCTATTTTTTCATATGTTCATATTAGGGGTGTGCATTCAAGTTTTTTTTTTTTTTTTTTTTTTTTTTTTTTTTTTTTTTTTTTTTTTTAAGTTTGGATTGCCCGTTGGGTTTGAATTGACAAAATTTTCAGTCAAAGTAACCCAACCCAACTCATGCTATTAATGGTTTAGAAAATATATATTTCTTAAATTTGTTTGATTTATTTTGGTATTCTAAACTTAATTTTGATAAAATTAGAATATTATGTTTGATTATCTAAATTGTAATAATTAATTGTATAATGGCTTAAATATTTGAATTATACCCTAATTTTTATTAAGCATGATAAAATAATCCCAACGTGATGATCCAACTCGAACTCTATGAGTTGAGTTGAGTTGGTTTTTGGAGTTAGTATTAATTGGGTTGGGTTGAAAAATTTTCAACCTCAAAAAGGCTGGCTTGGATTAGAAAATATTCCGAAGTGGTGGGATTGTTGATTGTTGCCTGTCATTAGAAAGGCACTAGAGGTTCTCAATGTGACGCTAAGAAGTAAGAACTAAAAAGTTTACCTAAGGTTTTTGAGCCCAAAACTATATATGCTTTAATTATTGATTTAGAAGGTAATGATCAAATGAGTGTTACTGTTATCTAGTAGTACTATAAAAAAGACATGATCATATTCACTGAATCCATTTAGAGCTGCAAATCTAGCTAAATTTTAATCACGCCCTCTTGGTCTTGGATCTGCTATACCTACCAATATTGAATGGAGACGTCATTGGCTGAGTTGACTCAATAACTTTCCTAGTAACTTCAATGATGAGAGTCCTATGCCTAGTAATATGCATTTTATAAAAAATGGAGAGGATGATAACCTTGAATGAATAATATTATGGTCACTACAAATGTGTAAAATTTTAAAACATATATATAATTAAAAAGGTATTCTTAACAAGTGCACTTAGAGAATTTGTTAATGGACAATTTTATGTTTTTTTTTTTTTTTTTGGTTGAGATAGTTTCAATATGATGCAAACCCTTACCCTTCTAGACCCCAAGTACTTTGTGCATGGAAATGTGTTAATTCAAATATAAGGTCCTTAACATTTTGGAAAAGTTTTAATACTACTTTCATAGGATATATAAAAAGTTTGTTTATTTTTTTTTCCTTTTTCATAACAAAAATTCTAGATATATTTTCTAAACCAATGCTTTCAAGGCATCTGTTAACTTTTTCCTAATTTAAGTAATCAAAATAAATTATTGATGTATCATGGATCACATTTATTATCTTGCTAGTTTGTAAGTCTTTTATAATAAAATTGATAATAGTTTTAGTTTTTTTTTTTTTTATGAATATTAATAGTATCTTCAATGCCATGTCAAAAGCTTTTTATCTTTTGATGTTTCTAGGAGAGATATAAAGAGTTCTAATCCTGCAAGGCTCCAACTAAAGAATTATTCACACAAAAAATAAAAATCAATGCCATGATTACATGCATTTTTGAGAGAGAGAGAGAGAGAGAGATTAATTTTATCAGGTGAGCTGCACCCTGTAAGCCAACAAAACATTAAAACTTTGGAGTAGAAACCTGCAACATACTTCATTTAAGGTGGAGAATGAGCCACCTAATGGTGATGATATAGTTATTAGAAAAAAAGAGACTATTGAGTATTCTTTCTTTCTAAAGTGAATTTGGGAATTTTATATTAAAAGGGATTCTCATCTATTCTTATATATTTCTTGAAATTAGTACTAAAAAAGAGGCATGATTAGTAAAATGATAGTAGTAAAAAACTGAACCCAATAGAATATATAAACAACACCTAGTAATTTAAAAAACAGCTGCATATCTGTCCCTCTGTGTTGCTTCCTTTGGACTCTTGGCATGCCTTCCAAAACTATAATGTTGGTATTGTTTACTCTGAACCAAAAGCTCTCATGCTACTCCTGTCTCTAAAAGCATTTACTCAAGTAGGACAAATATCCCAATAAACTAGTGGTAACACCAGCACTCTTTTTATGCCTTTAGTTTCTCTTCCCTACAATCATGGTTACTATCTAATATTTTATTTTATTTTAAAAAAATTATAATAATACATTTTGCACGAATATTAAAAGGGCATGCCAAATGCAACCATAGTATTATTATTTTTTTTTTTTTTGCTTAATAAAAAAGTACTTGCCAAATACATTTTTTTTTTTTTTTACTATTTTAGTCACATCTGCTTCGTGAGACATTTTCCAGTTGAGTGTACTATCCTTCAAGTTCATAAACTCTCTTTTTTTTCCTTAATGTTTTGGGAGAGTAAAATAGGGATGCTGCATATATATATATATATATATATATATTAGCAAGACTGCATCATCAGCAAATGCAAATTCCAAACTTCATTATATCTTCAGGTGCTTTGATAGAGACCAACTCAATGGTACACCCATTTCATTAAGAGCTTTGTAACTCAACTAACACTTCTTGGTATTTCTAACGAAGATGTCTAGAAATCAAATCCCACTTCCCTATTGTAATTGATTTTGAAAAGAAAAAAATATTTCCAGCTTCAAAGGGAAACTGTCCTTTCTATTTGCTTCAAAATGGAGAGTTTCTTTCATAATGAAAACCTAATTTTCATAAATTTAGAAGTGTAAATAAGTTCATGTCATTTAATTTCCATCCCATTGAACAAAGAATGATAACTACTTTAAAATGATGTGGTGTCAATCATAATAATTTTTGGATCCGTGAAACACCAAATCTTCCCAATGAAGTAGTTAAGATCTTGGCCCAATAGAACTCAGTTGCAAGTGGTCTCTAAAACTTAAATAATGCCACTGCAGTCCTCCATGCCAAAGAATTTTCACTCCAAGACAAAAGGACAACGTTCCTCAGTCACTGGAACTAGAAAACTTTATCCGGAAGTGCTGGATAAATAGCATAGATTTCCTGCCTTTTTTTTACCTCCCTTTTCTTGGTAAATGTTAAAAGTTTTGAACTGATATTACTTACACTGGCCTAGCTTATGTTCCCTAGTTGCTTTCAATGGGTAGTTTCAGGGATTACTTTTTCAGTACTTGCTATAGCTAGGTATCTGATGGTCATCACATGGTTAAGGCTGTCTGTTAAATAGGATCTGCTACATACAAGTGCATCTTTAAATTGGTCACTATAATGACAATGCTATGCCTTTAATCACAATGTGATGGAATGGTTCCAATGAACAGGAGAACCTAAAAGCTATGTCAAACTGTTACAAACCCAGCTAAAAATCCTGCTTCCAAGCTTTTGAGAATCCGAAAAAATTTGCTCCTGAGTAGATCAAATCACTTTTAAGTAATCAAGTTTGGAATCAACAATCAAATCACTTTCATAAACTACATCATAACTAGCATATTCCATCCAAATGATGGACAGCAATTACCAAATTTCAGTACCTCGCTCATCATGACAATGCCATTTTGCATATTGATGTTGTGGCAATGATTTTGATGATAATCCTTTCTAGTTTTTATTACAAAATCTGATGTGCTGGAATTTCAACAGGGAAACTACAAGATGCATATGCCCCTCTTCTTAATTCTCTGGAGCCAACTTATAGCATATCATATTACTGAAGCATAAAACTTTTACTGTTTTACAACTATGTAGGCATAAAATATTTCAAGAAAAACCTTTACCTATTTATATATGTATTTACATATCCATCAAAAAGATGAAATTTCTGGATTTTAGGTGGAAGCCTCGGCAATGCCCTCACAAACATCTCCTCTGCAAATTGGGCATACACTACAGCAACAGCATATGAACAGAAGGGACAACGTTATATTAGAAAATAATTGAACTTAATTTATAAAGTAGACTCCAGTAAAATGATAAAATAAAAGCATGAAAGCATTGAAGATACCCGTGAATTTCTTTGAGCCATTTATCAATGCATGGCATATGATATTCATGACAACATGGGAGAACTCTTATTGTTTCCCCTTCCTCGTACTCAGCCAGGCAAATGTAACACCTGTTATTGATGACAACATATATAAGGACCTTGAATAAGTTCTGAAGATGAACAAAGATTATGCAATTTTCACTGTAAACTGTTAAAGAAATAGTGGGAATCATTCAAATGTATACTTCAAGAATAACCACAAGTAGAGGAACAGCAACATGTTCCAAACTTCCAAAGAAAAATTGTACATGTAGTCAATCTATAACTATTGGATCACTCAACTTTGGAAAATGCATAGATATCCGTTAACAATGCACATAATAAATTATCTATGTGAAGCTAATTTCAGTTAAATATATTCTAAAATTCATGTACAATTAGGCTCTTTAAGATCTAAGCTTGTTTGGTTTCAGAGAAAAAATAAGAAAAAAGAAACTACTGAATTTCCCTCATATACCCTCATGTAAGCAACACTTTCATATAAACAAACCAAACCTTATATGATGCATACTTCCTTTCTTTTTCTTTTTCTTTTTCTTTTTCCACATGTTTTTTTTTTTTTTTTTTGGCCAAATAGACATATACCAAATAAACTTACTGGGCTCCATTTTCAGTTGCCTCGGCCTTCTTGTGATTCTTGAGAGGAAATGAGTCTACAACATCCACTGGAGCTGGCAGTGAAAGCACAGACGGCGAATCAGACACCGGGTGGTGATGGATTTCATCCAAGACCTGCATTTTTGAAATTATGATAATACTAAAGTGTTTAAATAAAAGTATGAACTAAAAAAGATAGGGGGAGAGAGACAGAGAGAGAGAGCCTGCCCAGCCATCCTCTTATAATTCAGTTTTTTGCAAATTGCATGTGACAGTTCTACAATTCTATATAAGCAAAGAATGACAGCGCACTAAATAGTAATCATTTTATTAGACTAATGTTCACCTCCCTCCTCCTCTTGCCAGTCATGTAAACTAAGAATTATGGGCATTAGATAGTCTAACCCCCTTCACATTATTACCAAATGCCTATGCTCTCTTAGATTTTGTTTTACACATGGTTAAGTCATGATCATGGGAGGAGGAGGGGATAACGGGAACTGACTTAAAAAACTATTATTCAGTGAAATTGAAATTTTAAGGTTTACTTCATGGCTTAGTTAACATGCTTTCCTTAGTTTTCAGGGGAACTCATGTACATTGCTATTCTCTCACTTGATTCTGTTAAGTTTTCTTTTTTCTTTTTAAAGCTAAAATAAACCTTTCATCCCAACTTGGTCCAAGTTCAAAATCCATCCATCAATTTTTTATTTTTTTTTAAAGCATATTTCAACCTTTTTTTTTTTTTTTTTTTTTTTTTTTTTTTTAAGGGGCAGACTATTCCACTCTTCAACAACTTCCTGGGAAAATACAAGATACAAGTCCCCAATTACACATGTTTATGGACGTACATGCAAGGAGACAGCCCAACCAGTGATCTTAAGGATGGAGCCTGCTAACAGAATATAAGCCAGAAAAAATAAAACAATATGTGACTTGGGAAATCTACCTCAAATAGTGCATCAGCAAGCATGAGTATTTGAAAGATGCTTGCATGAATACTAGGCTCTTCAGCTGAAAAGAATGTCCCACAAGTGCATCTACCATTAGGGTGGAGTCCTGATGCACAGAAAGACATATGCCTGTCTTCATCATCCAGATCACTATGAACTCTTTCTGAACTCTGCAAGAATAGAAAATGCACATGAATGAAGGACAAAAATAAAGCAGACTGCAGGTGAAAGCAGAAAAAATCCATACACCGAACTGAAGACGAAAAACAGGGGATATAAAAGCGGGGGAAAAGGAAATATTTATGCAAAAACAAGGACATCACGCACTCATTGCATCTCTCTTCCAAAAGAACTGGAAAATAACTTCATATAAAATAGATCTTTGTTCCAATTTGTTACAATTGACATGGTACAAGGGTACAAAACCAAAACAATGCAATGCAAAAATTAAAGAACGGAAAAATAAAGGATAGGAAACCTAAAAGTCAACACCCATTATTGCTTGGAGACAGCACCAAGCATGAGACAAAACCTCTAGAAGTCAACATCTAGGGTTGGCTGGAATCAGCACCAATAGGAGTCAACATTTTGTGGGAAATTCTATTAATCAATCAAACTGTGATATGTGATCAGCCTCCATAGGAGTACAATACAATACTAGGATTAAACCTAATTCTAATTGACAGAGGAAACCCTAATTCTAGTTGATTTGGGAGTTCCCAAACATTGAATTACAAAACATAAATTTGACTCTAAATAAGACTGAATTATTATTATTTTTTTTTAAGACTAAATTAAAATAAATATTTAGCTTTGCTTACCAAAACGATGCAATCATGCAACTTAAAAATTAAAGACTAGAAAATAAAGGATAGGAAACCTAGGAGTTACCACATAGGCTTGGTTCGAGTCAACAAGCAAGACAGAAAACTCTAGGAGTAAGGACCTAGGGTTGGTTGGAGTCAGCATCAAACCATTGGAAATCCAAGAGAAATTTTATTAACCAATCAACTTGTAATTTGTTTCCATAGAAGTATAATACTGTGGTTATATAGATTACTAAGACTAATCCTAATTCTAATTGACATAGGAAACACTAATTCTCATTGATAATTTAGGAGATCCTATTATTGAATTACAAAAATAGCATTGACTCTGATAAATTAATGCCTAAAATAAAATGCAAATTAATCCAATTAAATAAGACTAAATCAAAATATATATTTCTTTGCGCTTCCCCGTCATGCTTACTACAAACAATTTGCTTACAAGCAAACCTTAGGAAGAAAGTAACATAAGAGCATGGGAAACGCACTTTTGCAAAGGAAACAAAAGAAGATCACCATCAATTTAACACCATGCAGTATTATAGAGACTAGACCTACTAGGCTACTAATCCTTTAAATAATATAAAGCACTAGACAAATTCCTCACATTTACATAAGACGACATATTGAATAATGTAATAATTCCAGAACTGCAGCTTTAAAGCCAGCCCTGAATAAATAATAAACGAAAAAAGGTTGGACCAGATTGACATCTAGTCAGAAACTTCATGTTACTCCATTAATAATGGGCTAGAAAGAAAAGGTAGAATTCATGCTAGCAACCCCATATGGTGGTTGCAGTAATGTTGAGAGTAAAGAAAATGTAAACTTCACTACATAAATGAGTCATTCACAATGCTAAAATAATATATTACAAGTTTTAATTTTCTTGCATGGATTACAAGAGGAACAAATTAGGGTTGGAGCTTGCCCATGAACCCCATAAAGTGGCAAGATTTGGTTGGCAAACTCAAGGGGAATTTCTTACTCTAATTCTAACACATCCATTGAATTTTTTTCAAAAAGATATCCCTCTGCTGTCCAGTCCATTCCTACTACATCATGAGGTTGGACAGGAAGGCTCCAACCAACCTTGTCCTTTTAGGCGGAAATGTGGAAGATATTCCCCCCCAAAAAAAAAAAAAAAATCAACAAAAAATTCTGCAAGTTGCCATTATAATTTTCATCATGGACATGTGTTCAGAAGTTAGTAACAAAATAATATCTAAACACCCCCCCCAAATTACACTTCCATCAACTTCTATCAAGCAAACTTCAATCAAATTGCCCTGCCTAGACGAATTGGTTTTCTAAAAACTAAAAATAGAATCACACTAGAAAACTTTCCTTTAGTTCAAAAGTTTGCGATGCCTAATCATTTAAGCCAATTCACCCTTATCCAAAAATTAAATAAATGTCTGACCCAATGGGTCATACTTTGCAAAAAAAATGGACTTTTCAGAAGGTATTTATACTTTAAGAGCAAATACAAATAAGTTTTTTTTTTTTTTTTTTTTAATTGAGATCCTTTTGACATGACTTTTTGAAAATTCCCAAAATAATGCATCACATGATAAGAAAAAGGGCATAAAGTATTACCTCATATCTTGACCACCGTCGTCTTTCACGTCTATGATGACCACCATAGCGAGGGTGTCTAGAATCATGACCAACCCCGTCATAATGGAGATCACTGAAATCAAGGAGCCATCTGTCATGAGATCTAAGACCATCAGCATGACTGGTTGCGAAAACAATCGTTGGGGAATCACTATGCTGTCTAAAACTGCGTCTTGAAAAAGTATCCCAAAACATTCCTCTACTACTTCTTGCCTCACGGTTACTTACATCTGAAATGCCTCTAAACAAAGTGTCAGAGGAGATACTCACCATATCAACATGAAGCCGACTTCTATTTCTCGAATCTTGTTCTGTAGCAGAAACAATGGATCCTAGACCTGAAGACGTGACCCTTTCAGCAGAATCATCTTGAAGCAATTGACAATTTTCTGGAGAATCAGGAACAACAGAAGCAGATCCAGAATCAGAATCAGAAGAATGGAGGCCCTTAGCTGCATCCGGAATAGATTCCTCAACTAAACATAAATTTGCGGGCTCCTGAACCACACTGCTTGAAGATCTATCCTCTGACTCTAGAGATGATTGTTCTTTAAAGGTAATACCAGATGTTTCACTGCTCTCCCTATGAAATTCCACAGGAGTACCATGAGCACTTGCCTGATGAGGCAGTAATCCGTCATTCCCAGAAAGGCATTTCCCACTGCTACATGTTTCAAGATTTATCAGACCAAATTCAGCAGAACTTTTAACAACAGTACCATGAATGACTTCAGATGAGGCTCCACTATCAGGGCTGGAGCTACTGAACCCAGTTTCTGAAGTACAATTTGAGGATGGCTGCTCCATGGGCTTTAGGGATACACTATTAAGGGGAGGCTTCTTTTCTAGGGGTCTTGCTGTTGATTTAGTGAGATGATTTTCCACCTATAGTTAAAGAATTTACGAATTTAACATCACTGTTAAAACTGACATTGTGATGGTTCAATTTAACTTATAAAATGACAAAGTTCTGTGATAACAAAAATGACATGAACAAAACCACCAGCTACTAAGATAGATCTTCCCAATTCATCATACAAAAATAGAAATACTAACAATTTTTTATTGGTAAGTTACGCACACATGCCTAGTGAGTTTTGAACCCAAAACCTTACCTCCACCTTTCTCTTACAAGAGGAGGAGGCGCCATTTGAGCTGGAGTATTCTTATACTTCAATTATAAATAAGTCACACTTTTTTCTTCTTTTTAAGGTAAGAACATGTTTTATCAACACCTTACCATAGAGAACTAACTGTAGCAAATTTTGTTCAACTTCATATTCAAAATGGAATAATGAGTCATTATACAAATACCATTAGCAAGTAATAACACTGTTGGTGACATTAACCTTACAGCCATAGTTCATAACAATAGGATGGCAACCATCAAACTAAATCTTAACATCAAATTTAGTAAGGTTTGAATTTCTCTCTCTTTATTGGGTCGGATTTAGTCTTATTTTTAGAACTACATTGATTAAAAGCTTCTACGTATCCTCCACGAATTTGTTCCCTAGTTTTCATAGAAAATTAGCAAATATTTAACAGACCCACAAATTAATAATGATAAAATCAGTACTAAAGTGCAATAGATGCTCTGAAATTTCAATCCTAAATTCAGAATAAGTAAAAACTAAGTGACTGGATGATAGAAAGCAATTTGTTAATTTCATACTTTTCATTGATTGGTATAGGATATACAAAACCCCCCTCGGCTCGACCAAGAATAATTTCAACTATTCAGCTTATAAGAGGATGAGGCTTTCATTTTTCTGAACCCAACAACCACATGCAAAACACATGATTCAACACTTTGGTTTATAATTCTTTCCTTATTATCTCGGAACCAAAACAAAGGGTAATGAAAGGCTTACAAAATAAAATTAAAACAATATCATCCAGTTAACAAAAATAAAGACCTTTACTACCAATTAATTAAAAAAAGTACAAAAGGGGTATATATAATAGAATTCTTAAAGCTATTTTCATGTGAATTTAACAACAAATGATGGAGTTTTGAGTTTTGAGGATTTTGCTCCAATTAAAACCTTTACTTGCCATGTTATGTATTTGACATAACAGCTTACACCTAATTATTTCTAAATCCACATATTATTAAGCCTATTAAGCTTTAAAAAAGGCTGACCCAAGTCATAAAAATGAAATCTTTATCTTTACCCTTTCATAATTCATTCTAAATCCTTTAGTTCAAACACTTGCATAGATGTAGATGAAATTCAAAAGTGAGAATTGAAACTATGAGAGGTTTAGAGTAGTACCTGAAAGGGAGTGTGAGAACCAGAGGAAGCACCACAGATGAGAAAGGAAAGCTTAGACCTTTTTGACATTGCTGTGCCTGAGCGGCTCAGCTGTGACCTTGACCCAGATGGGTGTGACCCCATGCAACTGTTGCCTGAACCCATGTTTGCGTTTTCACACTACTGCTTTTGCTTTTGGTTTTGCTTTTACTTTACCCCAACAACAAGAAGAACCAGACACAGAACACAGAGAAATGAAATAAATTTTTGGTCATGCAAAGAAGGAAAGAACAAGGAAGATAGAGTCAACCCACTAATCTAATCCAACCAGAATGGTTGTGTATCGGCATCAGCATCTGTATCAGGTGGACCCCCAGATTGTAGAAAGTTGAAACACTAAGCGAGACTAGACTCTTTTGGTCTTTGTCTTCTTCTTTTTTTTTTTTTTTTTTTTTTTTTTTTTTTTTTTCTGAAATTCAAATTACAACCTTAAAAGTTAGCAAATATATATATATATATATATATATATTTGGTCTCCAAAATTTATTATTTTAATTTATAAATTTTAATATTCATTTTTCACGTAAGTGTATTATTAGATTTAACAACAATTTTATAAATAAACATGGATAGATTAGCTAAAGTTATATAAATTTTAAATGTTAAAGACTAAAATAACAAAAAGAAATAGACTTTAAAGATGTAAATGACTTGTTGTATCTTTCAAAAACCAAAAAAAAAAAAAAAAAAAAAAAAAAGAGACAAGACAAGACCAAAATGACAATTCATCCCAACTTTGGGTCATTCAAATACTTTTTTTTTTTTTTTTTTTTTCTAGCACCTTTAATTATTTCAATAAGTTTAGATAAAACTGATCAATCGAGGGCCACAATATTGCAAAGGGTGATTTCATTTAGATTTTTTTCAAAGCTAGATGATTGGTTTTATTGTAGACTTTTGTGGAACAGCACAAAAAGTGTTTAAATTTTGAGAAGACCATTTTATGTTTTATTTTTCTTAACCATACAATTTATGAAGAAATAGAATAGAAGGAAATTTTAAAAATATACGTGTATAATGAATCAAGATGGAATGAGAAGAAAAAAAATGATAGAATAAAATAGTGAAGAAATGTTTTTTTTTAAGAGAAAAATAGTGAAGAAATCTTAAATTGATTAATTTAGTACTCTAACGTAGAGTTCAATTTGGTTTTTCAGGAGTGTTATTTTTTAATTTATCTAGTCAATTACTAATTATGTCAATTTAGTTTCTTAACTTTCAAAGTATAACCAATTCATGAGTATTTATTCTTGAATTTTTTTTTCTATCTATTTAATCTTTTTTTTAAGTCAATAAAATATGAAGTATACATTGAAAGGTTATTATGAAAAATATAGAAAGAAAACTATAAATAATTTTGCTAAATTTAAAATAGAAGGCTCAAAGAGAACATTGATTTAATTCACCTTTTTTTCGATTCCAAAGGAAACCAGCAAAACCCAGAAAATTGAAGTAAATTCCCAAGTCAGAGACTAATAATTGATTGAGAGAAAATATTTTGGTTTCTCTTCAAAGTAAAGTAAATTTCAGGGAAAGCCACAAGTGGGACTGAATACTTCACAGCTTTTTGCCTCATAATCACTGTCAGTGCTAAATTTATTGGTGGTGCAGGTGCCCACGATGCTAATAATAAAAAATAGAAAGATATAAACTAGCGCATTTTGTTTGGTATACACAAAAAGAAGTATGCTAGATTATGAATTTACAACTTAATTGGCAGGGGCTGACTTAGTAGTTATTAAGATTTCATGATATTTATGAGATCTAGATTCAAAATCAAAGGCCTAATAATAGATCTTTACTACAACCCAGCCAAAATGGGTTTACTCAAAACAGTGCATTACTCCCCAATTTTTTTTTCCTCAATTAGCACTGTTCAAACCTCCATTCACACTATTTATATAGACTAATGGATATGGGGGCACCTTGTTAATCAAGGTAATCCACTAATTATAAAAATATATGTAATTTTTTTTTCTCCTTGATAAGTAAACAAGAAAACATATCTTTGCCTTTAAGAATACCCAAGCAAAAAGTTTCTTGAATATTACGATAAAATAGAAAACAAATCCTGAAGTCTTGCATCCATCAAAAGGGTTAAGAACAAAAACCAAAAAAGAGCAAGCTACTACAAAATTTAATCCAAGCCAATATCTCCAGCCTTCTCTATAACAATCAATCACTTTCACATCCCTGTAAATGCCTTCTTCCCAGCACTAACAGAGCCAGCAGAGAGGACTTTCAACACATTGAACCTCACTGTTTTTGACAAAGGCCTGTAAAATAAATTAATCGTTTAAGATGTGTGTATATATATATATATATTAAGTACAGTCATAGTGAAAAAGAAGCGAAATTGGTATTCTAAAGAGGGAAAGAAAATGATCAGGGAAAAAGAAAGATCAGACCCTGCAGTTTATAATACAAACCTGCATTGGCCAATAGTAACATAATCGCCTTCTTTCACACGGAAGCATGGGGAAATATGGGCTGGAATGTTCGAGTGCCTCTTCTCATATCTGGAAAACAATGTCAGATTGATGGATGAGAGAATTTACATAAAGAAATTGAGAATGTAAAAAGGGGTCACAAACAATAAGTATTTATATTCTTATTCATATAAATGATATCACTGGCTATCACAGAACATATTAAGAAATGAAAAATTAAAAGATGAGAAACTGAAGCATATAAGAAGTTGTGTTCTTGCCTCTGATATTTCTTGACAAAGTGAAGGTAGTCCCTTCGAACAATTATGGTCCTCACCATCTTGGCACTTTGGCAAGTTCCAGAAATAATACGACCTCTGATAGAAACATTGCCAGTGAATGGGCACTTCTTGTCAATATATGTTCCTGCAAACAATGGAGGGCAACGTCATTCTTCAAATGTGATTTTGAAGAAAAAAATGATGATTCATTAATGACTAGTTCAGTATTACAGAGGCATGTACCACTGGCGAAAGGAGACTTAAGGTGCCAAGTCCACTCCTTCATCGTCTAAGGCATGAGACACCTAACTCTATATACAATTATCATACATATAATGAACTCAAATCATATGTAACTAATGCATATTGGGCACAGTTTGGATTTTATATATTGTAGGAGGCTCAATAAGTTAATTCTAAGGACAGACTAAAAATAAAAAGAGAACAACTATTAAAGCTGAAAAATTATTTATTAAAATAAAAATAAACTAAATTGGGGCTGAAAGAAAGTGAGGTGAGAGAGAAGAAAGATACATCCACATCCACTAACATGAATTACTTATAGAACTATCTGTTTTTGCAAAAGTACAAAACTTCCTTTTATTTGCTGAATTTCATTGAGGTTCTCAACTCAAACGTCTTAGAGCCTGTTTACGGTGCTTTGGCAATCGCCTAGGCTCTAAAGGCAAGGCACTCACTAAGGCACCTCACCTCACTCAAGCACCCAGCTCGCTTTTGATTATACTGCACACACGTGATTACACGCCAACAAGTTCAGCTCAAGTTAGAAATTTACAACTCATGATTGAAGTACAGGATGAAGCCAACAAATATGTAACAATCTCGACTCGGGTTGATATTGCAGAAAATGCCTAGACATTCTATAAGTTTATGCTAAGCTCATTAGTAGTTCTCTCAACTTGTACTGTGCTTAAATTGAGCAATAATTTGCTTATGATGCCATGCTTTCATTAGATTGGAACTTGGAAGTCTCAGGCTAGGCGCACCACATCATCAAGGAAGACTTATATATAGTGCACCAATTATAAGTAGTAGCTAATCAACTATTTAGCTTAGTGATACAAAACATGAAGAATGCCCAACAACCTCTAATCAGTCAGATCCTAGTCATTCAACATAAAGCAATGATATTAAACCAAACGCCAAGCATTGGAAATTTTCTACACGCAAGGCCAAGTCCGAAACCAATTAAATTTTACTTTGAATAAAAACATCAAGGACCTTTTTTTTAGAAAAAACGGCAGAAAAACATCATCAAGGACCATAGATATACCAACAAGTGTGGAACTTTTCGTTTAAACATAGGCAGATACCAGATATTATATAGCAAAATGCAACATTAGGAAAAGAAATCTTAATAACTTCAGTTATTTATTAATTCACAGCAGAAATTAGTGCCCAAAAAAAAAAAATTGCAAAACTAAATATGTCAAAACAAGCAAACCTTCAATTGCATCTCTGGGTGTCTTGTAATTCAACCCAATGTTCTTCCAGTAGCGATTGCCACCCTTTCCAGGCCTCTTGGCCTTCCCAGATTTCTTTGAGCTAAAAAAAGAACAAGCACATTCCCAACATAATCAAAAAATCAGATCAAATAAACAAATAATTGCAACAAAAGAAAGCCCATTTAACAGTACCTTAGAAACACCTTGGGCTGCTTCAAAAATGCCTTCTCAGTCTGAAAAACCAGAGCAAAATACCAAAACCCATTAATAAAAATCCAATCTTGAAGTCTGTAAAGAGCTCAAAATACAAACTTTGTAACAGTTTCTAACCCAATCAAACAGAACACAAAAAGTAACACAAACAAATTATATATATATATATATAGAGAGAGAGAGAGAGAGGATCTGAACCTGTTCAGCCATGGTTGAGGAGATTGGGAGAAGTAGGAGGTGGAGAAAGAGGAGGCAGAAAGAAAAGTGTTATAAAACCCTAAACCTGAAGTGAAACACAGTGAAAAGCTTAACGGATTTAGGTGATTTATAAATGGGCTATTTAGAAAAGTGTTATAAAACCCTAAACCTGAAGTGAAACACAGTGAAAAGCTTAACGGATTTAGGTGATTTATAAATGGGCTATTTATGGGCCATGATTTGGGATTTTTGTTATTATATTTATTGGGCCAAATTGGGTGACCCGATACACTACTTCGTGTATTGAAATTTGAATGTAATTTAGTAATTAATAGAATTAGTATTTATATTTTATAGAATAACTATTATTGTTACGTTAAGCTATCAACAAAATCAGAGTGGCGCAGCGGAAGCGTGGTGGGCCCATAACCCACAGGTCCCAGGATCGAAACCTGGCTCTGATATTTCCAGAGAAAAGCTTCCTTGTGGCACCAATCATTTTTTTGTTTATTTTCTTCAGTGGACCCAACTTTTTTTTTGATAATGACAGCGGACCCAACTTGATATGGGCTTTAGCCTTTATTTTCTATTATTTATTTTAGTGGACGCATCTGGATATGGGCTTTATGTTCTCTATTTTTTTTTCCCCTAATTTTTCTTTTTTAAGAGTATTGAATGCTTAACCTCATATCAATAACAAAAATAAATTGTTCAAGCTCGAACCAAGCCTACATACAATATTTAAGTTGGAGCTCATCAAAAAGTCCAAAAAATTAAGCTTGGCTTGGCTCAACTTCTTTTATTAATTAAGTCAAGCTTGAGCTCAAGATCAAACATAAGTAAGGGTGTACTGAATATCCGCTTGATCCGCCAACTCGCTCAACCTCGTAGCCGACTTGCCCGCCCCATGCAAGTTATTAAGCTAGGCAGTTTGGGTTGGGCGAGTTAGCCCCAAAAATAGCGGATTGAGTTGGGTAACAGATTGAAACATTGTCAACCTACTACAACTGACCCACTCGCTTAATTATAAATAAATAGAAAAATATATATTAGTTTGAAATTTTTAACCGTATATTTTCTTTTTTAAATTTAATAAATTTTTACAACTAATCAGTAAAAATTCCTCAAAGTAAATATAAAAAGCCAACATTGAAACCCTAAACTCACTTTAGCCGTATTCTACATACATACTGTATTTAGCCTTCACATTTAGCCAACATTGAAGCCCCTTCAATTCTTCACCTTCCATTAGCTGCGTACTCTCCTAGACAACCACAAATGTAATTGTTTTTTTGTCTTGTATTGCTTAATGTTTGTATCTATATTTTTTTGAGTATGTTGTTTGTCTTTTTGATTTGGGCTCCATATATTCTTGTGAATCTACAAAATATTTTGTCTTTTGATCCATTATATATATTATAAAAAATGTTATGGTATTACATGTAAAGCCAGCTATACCTACAAACTCAAATCAATCCACTGAAGATGCAAACAAATACAAAATGACATGTAGCATTAGATTGAAAAGCTAAAAGGTCATTTAGTTTCTAATAATAGGGTTAGTTTTACTGTTGTGCATGTGTAATACTAATAGTGGTTCTTAACTTCTTATAGTTTGTAATATAGTTAGTTTAGGCACCAATGTTGGTTATCCTTGTATGTAAGTATAATTAATCTATAGTTTATCAAAAGAATAATGTCAACCTACCCAACTCGCAAGTTGAAACCGCCAAAATCAGTAACAAATTCACCGGATTTAGAATTCGCTGGCGGATTGGAATTTTCCCAATCTGCTAGTGACGGATTGGATAAAAATATTGGCCTTTACCCACTCAATCCGATCTGTGCACACCCCTAAACACAAGTACATTATCAAGTCAATTTTAGGCATATTATTAAAGCCATTTGGTTTCGATTTAATACAATATGAGCTTATTTTTCAAATCCATATGAATCTTACTACCAAGTTCATGAAACGAGCCTAGGCTCGACTTTTCTTTCATCGAGCCATATTGCTCATGAGTATGTTCATGAACAATAGTTTTTGCTTCACCTGTAACAAACATGAGCAAAATTTTTATCGAGTTAAGTTCAAATTGTTTATGTACAACTTGTTTCTTTTACAACCCTATGATAAGAAATTTTGGAGCACCTAACTGACGAGGAGAGAACACAAGGGGGTAAAATGGGTTCAACAAAAGAGTGAGGTAATTTAGAGGTAACAACCCAAAAAACCCCCCACAGTATTAAGAGTTTATTACTACTGTGCCTACCGTTGGTTAAGCTTCCCCAACAGCCTTGCATTCGCCCTTCTCTCTTTGTCACCCAAAATTGGGGCTCCAACTCGCGTGACTCTTTACACCCAGAGAGAGAACCACTACAGCTCCCTAAGCTCTGATTTTATCATTTTTGCCAAACACTAACGATCACAGACAATAAACCAATAATCAAGAAGGAGACATAATCAAGACACAATCCTCTGATAATCACAAAAAACTGATAAGAACTACAAAATTCAAAAAAAGAAGGAGATGCACAATCAAGACCCCTTTTTTTAATATATAGATAAGATCCAAGATCTAATCAAGACAAAATTTATCTGGGCTGCATGAGCTTGGTGATCTCAACAACATTGTCAACAAAGATGTTGCTGATGTTCTTGTTCTTGTGATCACAATCAAAATCCTTGAGGGTCTTGATGATGAGCATGGTGGTGGAGGGGACAAGCACGATGTTGCGCGGTGAACATGCCTCATCAAAGGCAGATATTAGGGTATCTTTCTGCATAATGATGCATTCAATGTGGTATTGCACAGCAACAAAAATCATTATGCATTCAATGAGGAAAATGCACTTTGCATGTCATATTTCATGCAACGCAAATGTAACTCAAAAACATTATAAATTAGGAGATCTAATGATCCATCTTAACTGCCAGATCCAAGAGTACATGATCCCCAATCCACAATATATGGAGATCAACATAAGAGGTACAAAAGGAAGCTTATCACCAAAAATTAAAGGATGCAAAAACTGGCTCCATATCTCAACCACCAAAAGGCCTACCAGATAACTCTTCTCAACCCCACCAATAACAAACCCTTCTTTCTTGTCAGCTCTACTGGAATTTCCCTTTAATTTTAATTGTTCATCTTTTTCTTTATACGTGCAGCTGCTTTAGCTTCTTCACCCTTAGTGAATTGTGCAGAGAAAATGCTAACCACATTATAATGGAGTGTAACAGCAGCAAAAGAACTTTTATTGGGTATTCTTGGGCTTCAAACAGAAGTGGAAACAATGAGTAGCAAGACACTGCAAAGCAAACATAAAAGCATTTACCCACATTAGTGTCCAAGTTTGAAGGTAAGAAGTAAGAATGCCAATAAATGGGGGAAAATTCTCAGTTAGGGTTCAGGGTAGCTCTATTATCTTAGTAAATTGTTAACGTTCTAATCTAATTCATTTAAAAAGCTTAATTGCTTATAAATTTGAATTATTTTAGAACTACCAAGTCTACTATACATAAAACTTGCATATTACTAAAAAAGAGTTCGAACTTTATGTACTCAACAAACCTTATCAAAGAACTACACCACTACTTGTTCATGATTCCTGCTCAATCTAGGGTAATATTTTTTAAGGACTAAATATATGAATGAAATTTCAGAGTTCATGTTTGAATAATTTTAAGTAACAGATTCATGTTGGGTGCAAAAACAAGGAAAGTGCCTAGTAACAATGTAGGATTAGCTATGCAATATACAATGACTTCACATAGTAATCATGAGGGCAGAAAATGCCAAGGATAAAATAAATAGCAAGTAAGAAACTAAGCAGCAGAAAACATTTATCCTAGCAGAAACAGTAATGGAGTTGGTAATGGAGTCTATGGCCAAGTCACTTAAAAAGAGTAAAACACAACTTATTAACCTTTTAATCTGACCTAGAAGGTAATCCAGGGATAGGGAGATAAAAAAAACAAAAAACAGAACTCATAATAATGATAGTTCTAACTACTCCAGTAAACACAGGAAATCATGCTATGAGATTATGCTTGTTCAGAGAATTACTTAAACCCCAAGAGCAACAAAAAACCAAACATCAACTAAAGACATTATCTAAGAGGAAGCAAACGCTTAAAAAACACAGCAGCATTTAGCAAATCATAGACCATAACACGTGCATTTTGAAGCATAATAACCTAAATAGAAGCCAAAAGTCCCACAAGTATCCCCTAGTAGTTCATAAAGAGATGACACAAGCAGGAAGAACCATACCTATTGATAGCCAGAAATAATGCCTTGCATTTTCCAAACTTTGCACTGCCACGAAGGCAAGAGGAATGACAAAATGGAGCGATGCCTTCTCATGAACATGCCATCCAAATAAGAAACCACACGTGTAAGCATAGGTTACCCATCTAGTAATCATCCCTGGCTGGGGATTTCTCCAAGCCTTGATGAGACAAGGAGATAAGGCTAGCAAGACCATTGCGAAGGTTGCCAAGGGGGTGATCTGCCATCAGAATCATTCAGATATAGAAATTAAGTCTCTCCAACATTTGGAAATGAATTTAGATAAGTAGCAAAACCAAAAATTTATCAATTAAATAACTCGTTCCTTCATGCGGTAAGTGAAAATTTTCTAATAACCACTCAATAATCACCTCATGACAATTGAAACTTAAGAATTAATTGATGAGCTCTCCCCCAAATACCCCCAAAAAAAAAAGCTAGGTTATATTATATTGTTCACAAACTACAATGAGTAACTCCTAGCTGTGGAACTAAGGCAAATTTTTAAGAGACCAAATATCCAATGCTCACATATTCAACAATCTTTATCAGCTTTGGTAGATTTCTGGCTTTGGATTTCATCTAATAACTGTCCAATATAAGTGCATCTTAGTCAAGTTTGCCATATATAATTACCTGAGGTAGTATAGCAAAAGGCGAGGAATCTCCAACTAGCCCACCAGTAAATGAAGCTTCTGGTGTCTGAATAGCAAACCCCAGCTTTCTAAGAAAAAAAGCGAGTCCTTTATCTAGAATAATATAAAACACCCAAAAATTTGGAGCCCAGTATGCATGGCAAAGTCCTCTACCAAAAGGGAACATACGGTGAAGGACTTGTTGTATCTGCAAGGTAAGAATTGAATTGATACATATTAAAGATCAAGTGAGGAGTAATGGCTCCCAGTTGTTAGTTGTTAAGGAGGAATATGTATCCTCCTTACTTGTTTTTTATTAATTGACTAGATATGTCACGGCCATGATGAGTTCCACACGTAAGATTAAGATGCAGGTAAAACACGAGAAACTGATGCAAGTGACGGAAAGTAGAAGTGCAGCAAGCTCTCTTTTAGTGAAGACAAAAATGTAAAGTAGTGAGCTAGTTTGTTTCATCTTATAGTCCACTTTTATCTAGTCTTTAACTGTCCAAACTAATGAATACTTCAAATCCAGCTCATATTAACATAAATCACAGGTAATTCAAGGAAAAATAAGGGAGAAAAGAGGCATTCAGTCCTATAGAAAACCATTTCATATATAATTAAAAAATTCCACTTAAATACATACATAGGATGTGCATAATTAGAAGAAAGATTTGCATGTAAAATATATAATGATATGTTGCAAGTACTTACTTATTAAAATAAATAAAAAATGATATTTTGTAAGTACACATTATCACCATAAAAGCAATTAAACTAGTAGTAACTAGTTCACTGTAAGATTCTTGAACGCGAAAAAAGAAATCCATGATGAAACCAAACATAATCATTTTGAACAGTTTTCTGACTATAGCATTTTTGCTCTAAAGTTGTGGAATTAGCCATCCCAAACCCAATCAAACAACTGGACTTTTACAACGCATATATCAATGCGTATAACATATCAATATGTGATTATAATCACAATCAATGATTACTTACACATGAAACAATGATTATTTATTAACCTAAAGCTTCATGAGAAGAACTGTTATTTGTATATTTAATACATATTTTTTTATAAGTAATAAGAATTTTATTGGGAAAAAACAATGTGAAGCCTAAAAAAGATAAGCAAAGTTAGAAAATTATTACAGAGAAGTTTCAGTTAAGTGTTTTCCTAATTTGCCAAAAATATGACAATAAAACCATTATCTCAATTCAACCATAGAGATTCAAGATCAACGTTCTCTATTTTGACCAAAATATCTTTAAAATTTTTTAAAAAAAACCCCTAGAAAAGTGGAATATATTGTTCCTCAAATTCTTCATACATTCATGATAATGAATCTTGAACTTCTCCTTCTACCTTCAGGTTTTTAACAGTTTTTATGTGGATTGAGGATTCCATCACATGATTTTAGTAGTCTGGTTCTAAATTTAAACCCAGCATGATAGGACTTCAAAACATAGTTAATGGCCTAACATACAACTTAACATTTAAGCTTTACATAATCAGAGCAGTTTTTGACCTCCAATTGATTTTTGTTCAAAAATCATAAGTTTACCTCTTTCCTAAAAATATTTCTTAATTGATAATTTCCACGCCAACTCTTTAGACTCACATTAACAAAAAGAACTTATTTTATCCAATCTAAACAAGCAATGGTTGCTACATTAACACAATACACTAAATAAACACGACATGCCTAGAAAACATTTTTGCAAAGTTTGAAAAATAATAAACTCAAGTCAAAAGTCCAAAGTTTTGAGTATTTAGCTACAAGCAAATACAAAATGTATGTATTGGCCAATTCCGAAAGAATTAACACTCAATCAATCTCAAGTCTAAAGTTTGATTACCTAGCTACAAGCATAGACTGACCAGGCATAAATTTATTTCTACAATGGCAAAGCACAACACAATGTAGTACAAAACACAATACCAAATGAGAATTCAAGTCAAAATTCAATTCACCTGCCCATGATAGACAAAAGGCCCATACGCCACCGCGAAAACCGCCACAACCATGGCCCCCAAAACCGAAAGACGCCGGAATCCCTTCACCAATCCACACCAACAATAATGCTTAAACAAATACACAAAATAAACCGGCGCAGCCACGGCAAACAAGTGCTTAAAGCACAACAGAACCGCAAAGAAAAACCCACCAGCCAAATCCTTTCCTTGCTCCAAAAACGAAAGCGAGATCAACAAGATCCCCAACAGAAACCCATTGTACTGAAAATGCAAATGGTCCACAATCACAAGCATTGGGGACCAAACAACCAATACCCAGATCAAAATTCGCTTCCTTGAATCCAAATCCTTGGTCAATCTATAAACCCCATATAAAAGACACGAATCAGAGAGGATCACAGTGATTCTTTGGAAGAAAATGACAGAGTTGGAGGTATAGTTGAGACCCTTTTGGAGGTCAACGATTTGGGGTCAATGAGGAAAGCGAAAATGGAGAGGAAGCGTTCGAAGTATGCGAAGAGAGGAGGATAGTCGAGGGTCCAAGGGCTGGTTTCGTCGAGGTACCATTGGGAGAGAGGGAGAGAGTGAGTGAGAGCAAGCCAGTTGCGGTGGACTTCGAAGTCAGTGCTGTGGTAGGAGGGGATGAGGAGGAGCTTTAAGCAGGTGGATATGGCGAAGAACCATAAGAGGTCTGACATTGATGGATTTGGTGGCGGTGGGTTTGGATTTCAGACTTTCAGTTTGTCTGTTATTTCATTTTCATGTAGAAGAACTGAAGAACTGAAAATTGAGAGAAATTATCCTTCATGGCTAATGCTTATTGGCTATATAGGGAAAGGAAGAGGAAAATCCAACAGTCTTTAATTTTTTTTTTTTTGTTTTTGTTTTTGTTTTTGTTTTTTCTTTTGTTATATTTGGCTATCTAGCAAAAGGGGTCTCTATTATATAGTAACTCATCAACCCCACGCTACGTGATGACAAGTAATATAACGTGTACCATCGAAGGTAATTCATCGACTCCACGCTACGTGATGATAGGAAATATAATGTGTACCATCGAAGTCTTGACAGGAATTATCATGTGTACCACTAAGTGAAGTAATATGAATACTCCTCCCATCATGTTGAAACTTGATGACTGTTGTTGTCAGAGTTTCCAAAATCGAGATCTTACATGGAATTGATGAGAGTGTTGAAGGATTGGTTGGAGAATTATAAGATACTACTTTTTGATTAAAAAAAGTTCTAAGTTCTAGCATCTCAAAATTACATGATGTCTCATATAAACAACTCAAAACAAATAATAATACCTAATGTCTCACATAAATAATACAAAACAAATAACAATGTTTCAAACAACACCACAAACACACTCAATCATCAAGACCAAAATTTGGGTTATCTTGTCTGTGTCAAGCAACTTAATAACTAATTAGCACCAGAATTACAAACCAAAAAAATAAAAATAAAACCCTCATCATCGACGTTGATGGTCTCGATCGTAGCAACACCACAGTGCTCGCACTCACTCTCTAGTCTTTAGTCTCTTCTCTTCTCCTCATCTCCTGTATTCCATGAATTTGTTGAGTAGGCTAAGCCGACCACTCACTCTCTACTTTTTAGTCTCTTCTCTTCTCTTCTATCTTCCATGAATTTGTTGAGTAATTAAGGTGGCGCGAGACTTAAGAGGTTTTTTCCCTTTTTTTTTTAATTTATATTTTTTACCAATTTGGTTTGGGGCTGCTAGGATGATTTTTTATTTTTTAATTTTTTATAATCAGTTTGGAGCATTTGGGCTTCATTTGGAGGCCCAAAATAAGCACAAAAAGGTTGATTTTTCTTCATAGAATAGGATATTTTGTATCTCTATGGGATCATGATCCCGCACAAATTCCACTTCAATAAAGATCTTAGTGAAATCTAAGTACTGACCAATCACAATGAATTCGACAATATTAAATTTTCTAGGCCGCTAGTTTTTGCTAACACTAAAATTAGTAAGGCTTAATTTTGGGGGAAAAAAGATTTCATATTTTTTTTTTTAAGCCATTGGTGCTATGTTTTCAAACCTTTATAGTTTTGGACTTTTTGTATAGAATATAGATTTAAACTTTAAAGTTTTAATGCTTCCACACTTAATGCTTCCACACCTACCTCTCATTTCTTGATACTTAATATTGGAATGTCAACATGTACTAAGGGAGCAAGAAGGACAAGGGAAAGACAAGATTTAGTGGTAGCAAGAAGTAAACCGATACCTATTTGATTTGATGTTTTGTTTAGTGATACCCTTCCTCTAAGGATGGTGATGGGCCAGTGTGCTTTTGTTTTTTGATACTATTAGGAAACTGTAATTACGAATTCATTGGGTGTTACGTTTTGTGAAACAATATACTATTTGTAAACACTCATTGATATATATATATATATATATATATATATATATATATATATATATATATATATATATATATATATTAGAAAGCACTTGTTGATATTTTAATTCATGACAGATTGATTAACATTCATGTTTTGGTTGGGATTTTCTTCCGGAGACACAATTTTTAGTGCTTATTATATTTTTAAGCTTAATTTATGAATTAAAGCAATTGAATAAGGTGATATTGTAAGTATTAGTTGAGGAGAATAATTCAATTGCCCAATTTATGAATGGTAGTGACTTAATGCATGCCAATGACTTATGTACATCATACATTGACCTCTTTTTGATAGGATAAATATCCCCTATTTCCTCAATAATTTTCCTTAGAATTTTTCTTATGAATATAACAAAGAATATGCACATCGTGCTCAAGTTAAGTGGATAAATGGGGACATAAGTATAATTTATCAACAAAAAATAAATGGGGACGTAAAGCATTGTAACTAGAGCAATTGGGCATGTGAAATATTGTCTCTATGGATTGTTATATTAGTACTTCAAGTAATAAGCTTTCTCAGAAACTCATACAATAATGGAATGCCATTAATTTCATAAGTTGAACATTACATAGTTGTAAACACTTTTATATTACATTACAATAATGCAATGCCACTTGTTCTCTACGCATCAAACCCCTCTAGAATCTCTATTCATTTTCTAAATCAAGTAAGAGTTTGTTTCAAAGATACTCAGGTGCATTGAATCGACATGATGTAGACACGTGACAAAAATTAGACACATGTCAGTATCATATCGGTTCTAGTGCATTAGAACCGACACAATTAGGACACGTGGTATAAATTGGACACATGCTTCTATTATGTTGGTTTCAGTGCATTGGAGCTAATATGTGTACCTCTAAACCACCCTATAATTTAGGAGGATTTAATCTTATTGATCAATAGCATTAAGATGATCAAAAAAGAAAGAAAGAAAGAAAAAAAGAAAAAAAGAAAAGAAGGACCAATCCAATACCACAGAAAAGGCCGACATGTTCAGTGCCAAACAGCCCAGCCCACTCAACTAAAGCCTAAACATAAAAAAGTTGTGAGTGAACAACAAAACAATCCAACTCCATTTCCACAAAGTACCAACCAAACCAAACACACACACTCACCCACGCACACGCTCTCTCTCTCTCTCTCCGACCCTGCGAGACCCGAGCGATCCCACCTCTCTCCCACCACCATGTTCCGCCGAGCCACCGGCCTTCTGGCCCGACCCATTATCTCCTCAGCCAGAGCCAGGACTCGACCCTTCTCGACCGATCTCCCAGCTACCGAGACCGGCGATTCAAACTTCATTGAAGCCTGGAAGAAAGTGATCCCAAACATTGATCCCCCAAAGACCCCTATCTCCTTTATGAAGCCTCGCCCAGCTACTCCATCTTCCATCCCTAGCAAGCTCACCGTCAACTTTGTTCTTCCCTATGCTTCCGAGCTTGCCTCCAAAGAGGTCAGTCAAATCTCTCACTTTCTTTTTACTATTGGGTTTTGTTTGTTTTGGTGTAATTTATGTGGGTCGAGTTTAGATTTTGATTCTGCGGTCTTGTTCTACGCTTTTTATGTCTGTTTGAGGAATTTTTGACATGGGTTTGCTTTGTTTTTGTGTGATTTCAAATGGGTTTTCGTTAAAGTTTGTATAGTTTCATTGGATTCTATGTGAATCACAGTGGCTTTCTTGCAATAATAGAGTGACCCATGTTGGGAAAAGGGATTAGTGTCTAGTTTTGACACATTTTTTTCGATTCTATTTGGGGTTTGTCCCAAAGAGAAAATAGGAGTAGGTTTGGGACTAATCAAAGATCAAGAAATGAATTAATGAAAAGAAGATAGTAGCTTTGGAGTGAGCTGTGAGCATGGGCATTACTACATCCCATAATGTTTTCTATACCTGTTTGGCATTTGGGTCATTAGGGTTTGAATTATCCAGATATGTTTTTTTTTTGTTGGCCTTCAATCAGGTTAGAATTAATTGTTTCTTCTGATTGGTAATTACTAATAACATGCGCAATGTGTGTGGCTTGAATGCGCGAACTTTTCCTCCAACTTGCTCTTAAAAGTGGAGGAGGTGTCATTCAAGCTAGGGCTCATTGGCAAGAATTAAATTATTTCTTAAGTTTGGGTTTAGGAACCAAAATGTTAATTTTGAAGTCCTTCAATATTGAAGCCAGATGGATACACAATTTGTTGATTCTATTGGCAAGTAATTGTCTTGAAAAATGTTAGTCTATTTGGTGTCTTAACATTTTCTGTCCCCGCAAACTTGGTTGGGATAGAGCTCTTGAATAATTCGGTCCTGCTTGCTATAGTGCTTCTATTTTGTGAAGAGGCATTTAATACCCAATAAGGTTCAAAGGGTGTTGCATCAAAGAGAATATTTTGAAAAATTCAAGAATGTATCAGTTTTTATTTCAAGCAAAATTCGTAGAGCATATTAAAGATTTAAAAAATTTTGTGCACAATAGAGAGTTTTTGCCAACATATTCATGGTAACCTTTCACTACAAAAATTGTATGCAATATTTTCCTTCATAATTCTACCACTTCTTGTTTCCGCAGAAAAGTCATAAATTATCAACAGGGCACTGCATATTTTTAGTAATTTCCTTTCACAACATGTATTGAGAAAGTGGAAGTAGGTTCTTGTATATTCTGTTGAATGTTCTGAGGGTCCTTTGTCTTCAAAGCAAGTCATGATTCTTCTGATTTTGGGACCAAAAAATCACCTTAGTATACAGGATGTATACAAATGGGGACAATACAATCAATCATGCAAATTATAATGATCTATCAAATCACAAATCGACATAAAGATTAACAGCCCACAACTGACTTCCAATCCAACAAAGTTTCAAAGAAAAATAATTTAAGATCAGGCAGAGTTCTTTCATAATCCTCAAAGCTCCGGTCATACCGCTCCCCCAAATATACTACATCAGACAATGGGAAATTGCCTTCCAAATAACAGCGTTTAGATGATGACCTAATCTTCCTTGCCAAGAAACTAGTAAACCACCACTGTCTTTGGCATTACCCAATAAACTCCAAATAAACCAAACACCATAGACCACAGCCCCTTAGCATCAGGGCAATGAAGTAAGAGATGATTCACTAATTCCCTGTTACATTTGCACAAATAACACCAATCCATTACCTACATATTCCTCTTACGCAGGTTGTCACATGATTCTTCAGATTTCCCCCAGGAGACAAAAACTTTCTATGTGTTTCCTGCTTTCCTCTGTAAGAAGATTAAATATTTCACAAGGAGCTTGTTAAATACAATTTTTGTTACAATATTTTCTTCATCACTTCTCATATAAACTAAGTTTGCTCAAATTGTTGCCACTATATACTGTTGTACAAATCCTGGTACATATTATAACTAAAGTAAAAAGAGTGAGCACACACATAAATCTTGGTAGCACTAGTCCTAGCATATTATATGAGCTTACGGTTTCCACATTTATATCTTGTTACCCATAAGAGATTGAGAAGAATTATCTTATATCTGCACCTTATTTATTTCTAGAAAGCTATAGTCTTTCCACTTCTATTTTGCTTATCATGTTCAATATAACAGAAAGTTGATGGTACTTATAGTGCAATAGACTCTATTGTGCCTTAATTTGATAAATAGTTTTTAGCAAACCAAGGAATTGAAGGAAGAAGTTTGCTTGAAAGATGTAGCCAATGATTTGAATCTCAAACCTTCGCTTATAAGAATGGAGTGGAGTAAATATCTGGGTTCTAAACACATCAGGTGCACGTGTAACTTACCAATAAATTGAAAATCAAAAGCAGAAGAGGTTTACTTGAAAGATTTAGGAGTTGATGACTTGTCAAAAAGATGCAGGAGTTGATGAGGGAACGATCATGTTGTAAAGGAGCTATATTGGCATCAACTTTCTTAATTGTCTTTTAAGGCTGTTAAAGTCTATCTTTCATTTTCTTTTCCTTTTTCGGGTTTCTTCTCTGTCCCTCTTTACCCTCGTACTCTTAACTGTAGCTTGGTACCAAGGTAGTGGACATAGCCTTCACCAATCTCTAGTACAGGCTTCTAGGCCATCCCCTAGCGAGTGAAGTGCTTATGCCCCTTTAGAGATAGGGGCGAGCAAAAGAACTCATTCTTTTCCCTTAAAGTATGAGACTATGAGTAATCACAAAATGTATTTTAATTGTTTACAAGGCTGTTGTGTTTCCCATTGTTTGTTTTCTTATATTTCAAAGGAACTCATATTGAACTTGTTTGGATTTGTGTTTCCCATTTTTCCTTTTTAAAGCTCTTCTAGCCAAGTTGCTTACCAATGTAAGCCTATTGATTGTGCTTATCGTTTTTGTTCTCAACTTTTGACTTTTCCTTACCTTGAAGAGGAAAGATTGATTATGCCATTATTGCATACCACACAAACTAGTCAGCCAGCACTTTGGATTTTATGTAGGAGTCAAGTGGCTGCTTAGAAAGTGAAATCAATATGTTGAACTTTAAAGTTTGAATAGTAACATTGATTGGCCAGTTGTATTATGTTCATTATTTTTTAAAGTTTACTTGGATTTACAGTAGTTGTAGAATCGTTTTGAATGGTTTAAACAACAAATGACCCATTATAAATGCTATGCAAATCAAAATACTTGCATTTCTGCATGTGCAAGTGGATGAAGTATGTACTAGTACTAGCTTGTAGAGTATAATACTTGTTTTAGTGCATCTAAAGAGCATCTCCAACAGATGCTGTATCTCTATTTTTGGAGATAAAATGCTACTGTTCACATTCCAACAGCTCCTCTAAACATAAAACTTTTTTTCCAAATTTTTTTTTGAAGTTGCTACAGTAATTCTCTTAATTTAGAGAACACTGTAGCAACTCCAAATCCTTATTTTATCTTAAAAAAATACCCGCCTGAATAAAAAAAATATACTTTCTCTTTCCTCCTCTCTTCTTTGTTCATCTGACTCTCTCAAACGGTAACACAATCAAAACACAAACACAATCTAAAATCAGAATAGAAACAACAGATCAAGAATAGAGAAAAATACAAATTTAATTAGAACAACAAATCTAAAATCAAAACAAAAACAACAGATCAAGAGCATGAAAGCCTATCTAAGCTCCATTGTAACAACAAAGTGAATCAGAACAAGAAAAGAAGGAAGAAAAAAAGAAAAAGAAAAGAAAGATAGATGAAGGCCATGTCGGCTGTCTGTGTGTGAAGCGAGATGAAGAGGAAAGAAAATAGAACTAGAAATAGAAGTCAAAAGATGATGCTAGAGAGTGTTCTAGAGTCAAGTAGAAATAGAAAAAGTAAAAAAAGACACAGCTAGAGAATGAAAGAGAGAGTCCGGAGTGTTCTTGAATGTGAGGGAGAAAAAGAAAATAAAAGAAGGGGTGGGGGATAGAGATAGGCTGGACACGTGTGGAGGCTAAAAACAAGAAAAAAGAAATGAAAACTAATGGATGAGAATGAATGGAAAGAAAGAAAAAATAATATAAAAAATAAAAAATCTTAATTGAGAAATACTATCATAATATTTTCACAATAAATTTTAAGTAATAGATTGTTATTAGTTAATATTGGTGAGTAAAAAATAATTTCAACAATGGGTTCAAATTAGAACTAGTAAAAATTTTCCACATATGATTTTGATGTGATTCTTGTGAAAGTATTGCGAAAAATATTGTAAATATAACACTTTTCATTGAAAAATATAATTGTTGAGAATGAATATAGGAAGTATAAATGATGATAAAAAAAGAATAAAGAATGAATGAGGAAATAATATTTAAATGAAATAGAGAATATGTTGGAAAGTGTATTTGAAAAAATTGGTAGCTAAAAGGTTAAAGTTACTGTTTAGAAAGTACAAAAATATGAAAAATCTGTTAGAGATGCTCTAAGGAAGCTTTCTTGCCCATCGTTATAACTTACTTGTTCTTGATGCTTGTGTATTTACAGGTTGACATGATCATAATACCAGCAACAACTGGGCACATGGGTGTTCTTCCTGGACATGTAGCAACAATTGCAGAGTTGAAACCTGGTGTCATGTCAGTGCATGAAGGAAATGACACAACAAAGTATTTCGTCAGCAGTGGCTTTGCTTTCATCCATGCAAATTCATTTGCAGATGTTATTGCTGTGGAGGCTGTGCCTCTTGATCATATTGACCAAAGCCTTGTCCAGAAAGGGCTTGCAGAGTTCACTCAGAAGCTGAGCTCAGCCTCTACCGACTTGGAGAAAGCCGAAGCTCAAATTGGAGTTGATGTGCACAGTGCTCTTAACGCTGCCCTCACAGGCTAGAGTTTCTTGTGTTTATGCTCCTCTTTTAATCAAAGACTTTTTCTCACTTTTTGTTTCTTTAAGGATGCCCCATTGACACTTTTTCTTTAAGGATGCCCCATTGACACTTTGATTTGTCTCCTGGAGCCAATATTTCTCATAACATTTGGTTCTTGTATGTCTCTGAATGTGGAATTGTTGGAAATAATCTTTGAAACATGTCTTCTGGCATTTAGAAAGTTGGAGCAGAACTTTCAAGGAACATGAAATTTTGCCATTATTCTTTCATTTAATTTTTTTTACCTTTAGACTGTCTCTTTCGTTGTAAAAATATTTTCGACGTAAAATGTTCAGTTGAAGACATTTTAAGGGAAAATGTGTTCTTTTTTGGTGTTTGGTTGTATTTTTTAAAATGCTTCAAAACACATTATATGGTGTTCTGCATGATGAAAAAAAAAAAATCACATCTCACAACCAACTAGATCCACGTTCCAACTGACCAAATCCATCGAAATGGAGAAACAATGAGACCCGCCAGATCTGAGAAACCCAAAGACTCCACAAAAAACCCCAGCAACATCTTAGCAACAACAAAAAAAATCCTCACCTAAACGCACAAAAAAAAACCCAGCCACCACCGCACGCAGCAGAGATAGATCACTACTACAAGTCAGCATAGGTGAAATCAACTATGCTTCAAAAGGCTCTATGCATGCTGGAGATTTCATCAGATACATCTCCACTGCGATGTCAAACATCGTTGAGAAACCTAGATATCCATGCAAGCCGGAGATTTTGTTGTGTAGGTGTTGCATGCCGCTTTATGGTCCGTTTGGATTGAGAGAGGGAGGGGAAATAGAGTAGAGTAGAATAGATTTAGCACAAAATTAGCTTATTTTTAGTCAACTCTACTCTATTCCTTCCACTCTCCCTCTTTCTCCTCTTCATCCAAACAAGTCATAAGAGAGAAAGAGGGGAGAAACTTTGTTGCATGCCACCTATGCAAGAAAGAGAGAAGGGGTGGGGTGGGGTGGGGAGATGTATGTGCTTGCGTGTAAAACGTTTTGCAACTTTTTCTATTGTGTTTTTCTAATCAATCAAAAACATACACAGTCTTAATTATCAATCTAAGACCCAAATCGTTTATTGTTCCTAAGAAGAAGATATTTGGTATCAAAAACTTACTTCATTAGTTTGAGAACAATAGATTAATTACCCCTTGTATATCTCATTTTAATTTTTGTTTAGGAGATATTTTCAACTTATAGTGTCTGTTTGTAATAATTGTTATTTATCATTAAACCAAAACACAAATGGAATAGGAAGATTGGAAAATTTCTTTTGCTTATTAGTAGACAAATGAGCACCATCTTTAAGAAGCTTATCTTGTTTACTCCATCCCACCAAATTAGTGGTGTTTGTAGTTATCACATGAGATACAATCATTAAATACCAAAATCCAATAACTATTTGATTCCCAAAATCTATAACAATAATTAATAATTAACTCTAAGGTGGGTTCTTTTACTTTTTAGTTTTTTTTTCTTCCCCTTCTGTTTGGGATGACGCCAACCTTCCCCATATCTATAATGGCCAAGTTATCTTGTAGCCACAAAACTCATGAATTACAAACATTTTTCTTTGAGAATCCATGAATTACAAACATGGTTGGACAGGACAAAAGAAGACGTGATTACTTTTTGTTATATAAAGCTATAAAATTGGTGGGGGTTGACAGCAGCTAAACACGTCAGAAAATGCTTTTCTTTCAGTGCGCAATTGGCATCTTATCAAGTCATTACACGACATAACTGTATCAGTCTCCTAGTTTGTAAACAAACAGAAAAAGAATGGAAGATATTTGCAAGCACACATAAGCTTGACTCAGCCAAAACAAAATAAAAAGCACATATATTATAAGCTTCAGCTGTTTTTGTTTTTAGCAGTAGATTCGTAGAAGGTGGAGATAGTTAAGCATTACCTAATGAAAGCCAAGAGGATTACAATAATAATACACACTAGTTAAGGATTCAATGATTTTAACTTTTAAATACCTATAAAATGTTATATTTATTTATCTTTCTTTGCATGTTTCATGATCATGAGAGAGTATGGCGCAACATGAAAATTTATTACTTATGATATCATACTACTTAGGTAGGTCGTAATAAGTTGCTGATTAATTCTAATTTGTAAATTTTGCTAACCGTTAAAGACAAAAAAATCATTTGATCTCTAAATATTCTGAAAAATAATTTTTACTACTATATTGTAAAAGCTAAACTAAAATAATGTATTTATTAGTTTAATGGAGTATGAAATTGACTTCTTACTCACAATTTAATTTGGTGGCTTTAACTTTTAAATATTTATAATCTTGTATCTTTATTTAGCTTTGCATGTTTTATGAGGTAGAATGGCAACATTAGAATTTATTATTTATGATACCACCTAAAGTAAGCCATGGCGATTTTAGGAATTTTTTCTAAGGTGATCATTAATAAACTTAAATTATAAAAAAATCTAATAAAAAGAAAACTTCATATATTGAAAAAAAAAATCACGCAAATACATATAATCTTACAATTTCTTTTTACAAATTTTATTATTTTGAAATCGTTACATGATAATCTCATCCTCAATACTGTAAACTACATAAGCTTTACTCAACCAAAACAAAATAAAAAAGCATATAGAATAAGCTTCAGCTATTTTTGTTTTTAGCAGTAGATTCGTAGAAGTGGAGATTGTTGAGCATTAACTGAAAGCCAATAGGACTACAATAATAATACACACTAGTTAATGATTCAATGATTTTAACTCTTAAATATCTATAACATGTCATATTTATTTATCTTTCTTTGCATGTTTCATGATCATGAGATAGTATGGCAACATGAGAATGTATTATTTATGATACCATCTAGGTAGGTCGCAATAAGTTGCTAATCATAAAGTCTTATGATTTTTTTCCACAAATTTTCTTATTTTGAAATTGTTATATGATAGTTTTATTATTAATCCTGCAAGCTACATAAGCTTGATTCAACCTAAACAAAATAAAAAACACATATAATAAGCTTCGGTTGTTTTTGTTTTTAGCATTAGATTCGTATAAGTGGAGATAGGTAAGCATTTATTGAAAGCCAAGAGAACTACAATAATAATACACACGAGTTAAGGATTCAATGATTTTAACTTTTAAATATCTATAATACGTTTGTATGTGCAAATTAAATTTGACCTTATATGAGAGAGTGAATAAGTTATCTAACAGTACATCTCGATGAGTACTCTCATGAGTGACAAAAATGCAAACTTTGACATCATAAAGTCTAGAGAAGCCAAAAGTGATTGCAAGAATGTTAAGTTGACACAAGATGTGCGTGAAAAATCCTAGGAAAGGGATGAAAAACCACGGTTTAGGCAAGAAAGAATCATTCTTGCTTTGTTTAGCTTTGTATTGTATGGAAAAAGAGGTAACTCTTGTACAATAAGGATGTTCTTCGTTAAAGAGAGACCTTGTTTTCTACCTCACTTTCTTATTAACTTTTTACTCTCTTCTCAAAAAATCTACTTGGGTTCTTACCTTAAAAGTCCAGTTGTATGTTCCTCTTATAATCTAAGGAATATGGATGAGTACAAAGACAAGTATCAAGTCATCATTTTCCTATTTTGGACTTTACTACAGTTGGGGTACTATTTGGTGATTGGAGTAGAGAGAGTACACCAACATAAGAATTGTGGCATGCGGGTAGGTGGCTTTGCCATTGCCTGGGGAACAACTCTTGGACAATGAGAGGGACATTAGAAGTACGGTAAGTGATACATGTGTCCTTGAAGTGGTCCAACATGCACTTAGCCAATAAAGGGTGTTTCTATAGTTGCTGACCTTAGGAGGTCACTATCTCCCTTTTATGAGTGCTTGAGTACCAAGTCAGATACATATCTTACTTCCTTCCCAAAATAGTCACGCCCTTGACACGGGCTAAGGATAGAACCTTGTAGCCAACGTTTCCCCTTCATTTGCTCATCACAACCACTCCACATGTAAGATCCAGATCTAGCCACATTGATATTCTCCCATGCCTTGGTTGGTGTACTGTACAATGTTATATTTATTTATTTTTCTTTGCATGTTTCATGATCATGAGATAGTATGACAACATGAGAATTTATTATTTATAATACCACCTAGGTAGGTCACAATAATTTACAAATCATGAGTTTTGACCAGCTACTGTCACTAGCAGTTGAAGACAAAAGATAATTTGATTTCTAAGTATTCTGAAAAATGATTTTTTTAAAACTAATGTGTAAAAGTGAAACTAAAAAAATGTATTTATCAGTTTAATTGAGTATGAAATTGACTTCTTATTCGCAATTTAATTTGGTGGTTTTAACTTTTAAATATATATAATCTTATATTTTTATTTATCTTTGCATGTTTCACGAGGTAGTATGGCAACATTAGAATTTATTATTTATGTTACCACTTAAGTATGTCGCAATAAGCTTTTGATTGAAAGTTTTGACTAGGTACTTCCTTTGGCTATCAAAGACAGGATCATTTGATCTCTAGGTATTTTGACAAATAATTTTTTAAAATTATTGTGTGGAAGCTAAACTAAACTAATGTATTTGTTAGTTTAATTTTGTATGAAATTGAATTCTTATTCGCAATTGCTATTTCTTATACACACCAAATTTAGCTCCAAATAATTTTTGTTTAAAAAAGTGTCTTAATAGCAGTTTCTCTTATAGGCATGTAGCTTTTTGAGTGCTCGGTAGCGGTACACTAAATGATGTTTGCATGAGTTAGCAATCATGCTAAACTAGAGGTAATTAAGATTGATAAATAGTAATGGATTTTCTTATATGAATGAATGATAAAAGGGTGTGTTAGAGGCTTAGAGCTCTACTAGAAAAATGTTTTAAGAACCTTAATTATTTTTTTTTAAAGAAATTGTTAGGTATATTTTTAAATGTATCCATACATGGAGTTATAAGCTAGTTAATATATAAAGCAAAATATTTGACAACAAAATATTGATGTCAAGTGCTAGGAATCCTATAAATAAATAAATAATCATGGTAAAAAAAAAAAAGGAAAAAGAAAGACATAATCTTGATGAAAATTGAAGCTCAAACAGCTAGACTTGAACGATCTTGAATTTCTTGTTGGCTATGTTCTCTCATATCTCCCTTGCCCGTTCTTGTATGATTGGAATAAAACATCTTGGTGTTCACTTTTTGAAAGTTTCCAAAATATATAGTGAACTGTTAAAATTAAAATTAATTAAGAATAAAAAATTATAAGAATTTGAAATAATCAAACCGTTTTACTTTTCCCTTTCTTTAGCTTTTCTTAATTTCATGTATCTCATCCTTAAATTTAGTTGTAACCTGTAAAAAAAATTTATATATAAAAAACTACTATTATATCGAAAATTTAAATTCAAATTCATTTAAAAAGAGTCTAAAGCTCTGAAATCTGAACACATCCATACTATAAAATCAATATGTTCATTAAGAAAAAACAACATTTCACACCCCACAGCAGCTAAACGCGTCAGAAAATGCTTTCTTTTTCAGTGCGTAATTGACATGTTATTAAGTCATTACACGACAGATTTATATCATTCTCCTAGAATGTAAACAAACAGAAAAAGAATGAAAGATATTTGCAAGCACAGATAAGTTTGACTCAGCCAAAACAAAATATAAAAGCACATACAATAAGCTTCAGCTGTTTTTGTTTTTAGCAGTAGATTCGTAGAAATGAAGATAGTTAAGCATTGAAAGCCAAGAAGACTACAATAATAATACCACTAGTTAAGGATTCAATGATTTTAACTTTTAAATATCTATAATATGTTATATTTATTTATCTTTTTATATGTTGGTGCAAACACAATAATAATGAAAATAATACAAAAAGAAACTGACTAATACTTCTGAATATTATTAATTTGAAATTAAAAAATACACAACACTATTTGTAGCTAGGCGTGGCATTCACTTTGGCACTCGCTTTCTTTAAAGAGATTCAAGCTCTTGGTTGGCTAAACTTTGTAACTAGTGCAAACCTCCTCCCTTCACCTCTCCCTTGTGCATGTATCTAGCCCAATATCTGAATCAATTCATATTAGCCTATTAATCACCATAATTAAAAAATAAATAAAATAATCTCTCTCATTTTCAATCTGTGATTAAACATTTTTACTAACTTGTCATCTTCCATATTTACTCTCACATCTTTACATTTATATTGTAATATAAAACCATTTTAATTAATTAATATTAGAATGTTCCAACACTTTGCATGATTCATGATCATGAGATAGCATGACAACACGAGAATTTATTATTTATGATACCATCTAGGTAGGTCGCAATAAGTTGCTCATCAAAAGTTTTGACCAACTATTGTTGCTAGGCTGTTGTAGACAAAAGATCATTTGATTTCTAGGTATTCTAAAAAATGATTTTTTTAATACTAATGTTTAAAAGCTAAACTGAAATAATGTATTAATTAGTTTAATTGAGTATGAATATTATTAATTTGAGATTAGAAAATATACAACACTATTTGGATTGAGATGCAGCATTCGCTTTCTTTAAGGAGATTCAAGCTCTTGGTTGGCTAAACTTTGTAACTGGTGCAGACGTCCTCCCTTCACCCCCCCTTGCATAGGTATCTAGCCCAATATATAAATCAATTCATATTAGCCCATTAATCACCACAATTAAAATGAATAAAATAGTCTCTCTCATTTTCAATGTGGGATTAAACATTTTCACTATCTCTCCATCTTCCATATTAACTCCCACATTTTTACATTTATGTTGTAATATAAAACCATTTTAATTAGTATTAAAATGTTCCAACACTATGCATGTTTCATGGTCATGAGATAGCATGACAACATGAGAATTTATTATTTATGATACCATCTAGGTAGGTCGCAATAAGTTGTTGATCAAAAATTTTGACCAACTATTGTTGCTAGGCCGTTGAAGACAAAAGATCATTTGATTTCTAGGTATTCTGAAAAATAATGTATTAATTAGTTTAATTGAGTATGAAATTGACTTCTTATTGGCAATTTAATTTGGTTGCTTTAATTTTTTAATATATATAGTCTTATATTTTTATCTTTCTTTGCATGTTTCACGAGATAGTAATAAGTTGTTGATGAAAAGTTTTGATGAACTATTGTCGTTGGGCTATTAAAAACAAGATCATTTGATCTCTAGGTTTTTTGACAAATAATTTATTAAAAACTATTGTGTAAAAGCTAAACTAAAATAATATATTTATTGATTCTCAAAAAAAAAAAAAATTTATTAGTTTAATTGAGTTTGAAATTGACTTCTTATTCGTAATTTAATTTGGTGGTTTTAACTTTTAAATATTTATTATAATCTTATATCCTTATTTATCTTTGCATGTTTTATGAGATAGTATGACAACATTAGAATTTATTATTTATGATACCACCTAAAGATCTAACGACTTCAAGAATTTTTTTAGGGTGGTCATTAATAAACTTAAATTATACAAAATCTAATAAAAATAGAACTTCATATATTGACAAAATAAAAACACGCAAATACAATTTACAAATTTTCTTATTTTGAAATCATAGCCTAATTGTCTTATTATCAATACTGCAAGCTATGTACATCTCTTTCAAAATTTTAGTTAAAATATAATTTTTCTTGGGTCTTTTCTTTTTGTTTGTAAAGATCTAATACATTGTTAAGGGGACCAAAGTATAAGGACAAAATTTGGTTACAAACTTAGTTGTAGCCTAAGTCTACAACTCTTAAGAAACAAATTAACATGATTACATATTTTGGAAATCTAATTATTGAATTGCATGTTTTTTATGTTCCTAAAACACATATCAAATTTCATGTTAATCAGATATTATTTACTATACAATTCATAAACTTATTTTTTATCTATAATTTTAGACTACAAAAACTAGAAATTTAAACATTTGATTGATAACGTAGCTATTGATTTTTTTATCTTCTTGAAATTTTGCAAGTATAAAGGATATAAGAAAAAAATGTAATCTAATAGTGAATTTGTCAAAATTCACATCCAATAAAAAAAATATTAAGTGGAGTTGTAATCTAAGTTTCCAAGACTACAATAAAGTTTTATGCCAAACTTTGTTCAAAGTTTAATTATGATGGGCTTAAAAAATTTAGGGTTGTCACAAAATTTTTTTCAAGGATTAAAAAAATCATAAATTTTTAAATAATAATAATTTTTTTTTAAAAATCAGGGTGGTCCTGTGACCAATTTGAATACGATGTGGAGCCACCCCTAAAAATAGATATTTTTTTTGAAGTTTTGACTAGATACTTCCTTTGACTATTGAAGACAAGATCATTTGATTTCTAGGTATTTTGGCAAGTAATTTTTTTTAAAAAATTATTGTGTAAAAGCTAAATTTAGCTCAAGATAATTCTTATACACACCAAATTTAGCTCCAACTATATATATATATATATATATATATATATATATATATATATATTGTAGGGACACGAATCTTTGAGGGTCCAACTCCGATGTTGGACCCACGCGCGCGAAAGATCCCTCACAATAAAATTTGTAGAGAGTGGGCTTGAAAGGCCAGCGTTGGGTCACAGGACGTCATTTCGAGTCTAACTGCTGGGAGCCCAGACAGGGAGGAGCTTTGACTGGACGTTCCGGCCCTTTAACCATGTAGCTCGACGGATTTGGCTCCTCGGATCGTGTCCGAGGGGCAATGGTGTTGTCCCGGTTGCCCACAAGTGAGGTTTTTAGTGGTGGGCGGCGTATATCGTCCAGAATTCTCTTTCCTCAAGTACTTTCTTACGGAGCCAGATGTGGATCCCCTCTCTTTCTTCAGAGCCCCCATGTGTTCGCATTGTATTCTTATTTATACTAAACTACACTCGTTGTCCTCCGTACACGTGTAGGGTCGACCTTTCCGGGACAGATATCCGTCCCATCGCCTAATCCCACAATGGCTGGAGATGATCCATAAAGCCTAAGATCCCGGCTCTCTTGGGGGCAGTGTCATGTCGGGAAGGGTATTAGAGACAAACTCCCTAGATATTTTCGATACTTTAAGTTTACTCATACTTCACTTCAACCCGTAGGGTCCAGGCTCGCCGAGGACGAAACCGTCCCTCATTTGTGTCTTCGGGCCATTTCTTGTGTTTCCTAGTTTTCGAGTTTGGGCCCCGATCTCCTTCAGTTTGGGCTGGCGGACTCCTCACAAGCGATCGGGCCGGGCCCATAAACTAAATGACCCCACAATAGCCCCTCAAAACCCTGCTGTCCAACTCCTCTGTTGGATAGATGGGTTTTGATGATGCCGAGCCTCTATGGCGGCTCATTTAATTTCGGCCCTTGATCTTCGTTGGCGACTTTTCACCTCCCCAAGAAATGCGCCGGTCTATGAGAAGTTTTCCTCAACTTACGCGTAATGCGTTTATTCCGTATGGTTATCCGTGGTGCGCTTTTAATTCCTTTCTTTTACGAGGCCTCATAAATCCAAAGAAGATTACGGATAGCTTGGAGAAACGAAACAGATTCACATTTATGAGCAGTTTCCTTAGAGGATCGGAGCGTGTCACGTACCCTCGTCTTTCTCCCCTATATAAAGAGAAAAGACAAGAAGGTGACTCTCTCATATGCGAATCCCTTAGACCCTTCTCAGAATCCACTTCTTCCATCCGGTTAATCCCTGTTCAGTAATACTTGTCTCATAGTAATCCACCATGAACAAATTCTTCCTTTCCCAAAAACACCATACCTTAACAAAACTTGAGATGGCTCGGTCGGGGCAAGGGTGGTGGAGACTCAAGATCTGTCTCCCCATTCTTTTAGCCAAAACCAGGCAGGGACTCGTCACACCCCATTTACGGTGTGACGGAGTCGAAAAACCTCCCTTGTCATCTCCATCCGCTCTCTCATGAGCATACCTAATATGGCTCCCCTTTTCCCTCTTTTGCTCCTCTTACTTTCTTTTCATTGCCTCACTCTTCTTCTCCTCCTTCCCTTGCTCATGTCCTCCATCTTCTTCATTCATCTCCTCTATCTTCTTCCTTTGCACTCTTCAGCGACAAGAGTTTCTTTCAAGTGCTTCCATGTGTTCCAAATCTTCTTCCTTCTCCTTCATTATTTTTGTATAAGGATCTTCTCTTGAGATGAGCAGCACCGAGGTAGAGATTTCAGAGAGACATTGGAGACTAGTTGAAGACACACGATGATTTACTTATTTGTATTACAAATATCTGTTATTGCTTTTAGCAATTCATTTTTTTTGTACGGGCTTGTTTAAGCCCTTTCTTGTATGTTGTAACCATTTTTCATATTAATAAAAATTATTGTTTCTCCATTTCGTGTCTTATTTACATATTCTAATAAATGCGAAAGTCTTTTTTCGGCATAATAGTACAAAGCGTTTAAATCAATAATGACTAAGGCCAAAGTAATCATTGATAAAAGGATGCCACGATAATTTTAACATAATTATTATTTAACATAACAATCCGACCAGTAAAGAATAAGACTTATCTCAAAATTGGCCGCGATGGGTGCTAAGTATTCGATAAGGCGTAAGAAGCGGTTGTCCGAGGACACGTTGCCCGTCGGATGCACGATCTCCTTAGGTTGATGATCAACAGGTTATTTTGTTCTCTTCCACGGCATGTGAGCCTTGATCTTTTCTAGTATTTAAGCCGAGAAATTTCTTGGTCGAGCAATTGATCTCCCAAGAAACCCGAGTCCGAGGACCTTGCAAAACCTGGGTTTTGTTTAGAACTTATGCGTTTTATCTTATGTACTTGATTTTTCCCTTGGGCTTGAGTCCGATGACCAGGCAAGACTTAGGTTCTGTTCAAGAGTACATGGTTTCCCCTTTAACTTGAGTCCGAGGAACATGCAAGCCTTAGGTTCTGTCCGAGAGTACTTGGTTTCCCCTTTTAGCTTGAGTCCGAGGAACATGCAAGCCTTGGGTTCTGTCCAAGAGTACTTGGTTTCCCCTTTTAGCTTGAGTCCGAGGAACATGCAAGCCTTAGGTTCTGTCCAAGAGTACTTGGTTTCCCCTTTTAGCTTGAGTCCGAGGAACATGCAAGCCTTAGGTTCGTCCAAGAGTACTTGGTTTCCCCTTTTAGCTTGAGTCCGAGGAACATGCAAGCCTTAGGTTCTGTCCAAGAGTACTTGGTTTCCCCTTTAGCTTGAGTCCGAGGAACATGCAAGCCTTTCCCGAAGCGCTCAAATAGGGTATCCCCGGGCCTTCACGCAAAGTGGGCTTGGGCCGCAAGTTCGATTAATCCGCGGATAAGGAGGTATTTTCGCAACCTCCGGGCATGTAGTATTTATCCGACGCCCCAAGGATCGGCGCGCTTTACGAGGCTCCTTGAGACTCGTGACTGCAGCTTGACGTTGGAAGTTGAGCCAAGACTAATTTGTCTGCAGTGCTCCTTGGGACGCCGCGTGTGTTGACTGCCATTGTCTTGTCTTTTCAAATGAGTAGGAGGGAGAGAAAGATACTTTATATATACATCCATCCTTGTAGTTTTGTCTCACATCATCCTTCATATCCGGAGCTCTCCCCTTTTTTTTTATTTTTGGCATAACATGTTGAAGGCGAGGGTTGGGAAGAAAGAACTTCCTCCACCGCAAAAGCGCCGTGTCTCAATGAGGCCTATAACAGTAAGGTATGGGCACAGGAAGCACAAGTTTAGGAGAGTACGCCATCTCGAACGAGGGCAGACGGCGTTTCTCCCTCTTTTAGTCAAAATCCAAGCGGGTTCGCTCACGCCAGAATTTTGGTGTGTCAGAAGGAAGGTTCTCCGCCATCATCGCCTCTACTATGTAGCAGGCGAATATTTAGAGAAAGCCCTCAGTCTCCCACTCCCTACACCTTTTCTTCAACGGTGTTAGGTTCAAGTTGGGCTTCTTTGGCTGCCTGGGTTATGGGCATGTAGGAGCGCGGAGGAAAAATGAGATCTCGGAGTCGTAGCCAACCTCTCCTCCGACATACCTCCTCGGCTTTCTGACTTTCTTGTATTTTTCTTTTTCTTGCTCATGTGGTACTCACGTAGTAAGCTTTGACGCAGGCTGATTCCAACTTTTCATTGTACACTGTACTCTTTCTTCGTTGTAATAATAAAAATAGAAGTTTATATATCTTTTTTGGGTATTGTTCTTTTGGCGCACCACCTCTTGAATGAGTGTATTCCCTGTGTGTGTTTTCTCTCATCGATATTTAGGGCAGGAGCCCCTTGAAACACGATTCAATTCGTTCTAACTCCTTCTAACTTACCTATATTACCGGACACAGTAGTGATTGATAGTAAGTTGAATTCAGGAAACCAACCTGGGTAGCATTTGCACGTTTCGTAGTAAGCACGGGAATATTGCATGAAGACGACAAATCTTTAAATAATTCATCCAAGGGATTGCCTGAGCGTTGCATGACTTGGTCGTGCCTTGGGGGACGCATTTCTCCATCCCATACTAGCCCCTTTAGTGTTGAGGATCCGGGGCAAAACAAGAGAATCCATGCAACCCAGTTTCTCCTTTTAAGCGATAAATTTCCCCAGAGGCTTGGGTCGAAAAACCATGCAAGGCCTTGGTTCTGTCCAACGCTTTTATTTTTTCTTGTTTGTAAGTTGTTGGTTTTCCCAGAGGCTTGAGTCCGAGGACCATGCAAGGCCTTGGTTGTCCAAAACTTAAGCTCTTTGGTTTGAGTAGTTGGTTTCCCAGCAGGCTTGGGTCCGAGGACCAGGCAAGGCCTTGGTTCTCGTCCAAAACTTATATTTTTTTCGTAAGTAGTTGGTTTCCCTGCAGGCTTGGGTCCGAGGACCAGGCAAGGCCTTGGTTCTGTCCAAAACTCGTGTTTTTCGTAAGTAGTTGGTTTCCCCAGGCTTGGGTCCGAGGACCAGGCAAGGCCTTGGTTTCATCCAAAACTTATATTTTTTTCGTAAGTAGTTGGTTTCCTGCAGGCTTGGGTCCGAGGACCAGGCAAGACCTTGGTTCTGTCCAAAACTTATATTTTTTTCTGTAAGTAGTTGGTTTCCCCTGCAGGCTTGGGTCCGAGGACCAGGCAAGGCCTTGGTTCTGTCCCAAAACTTATATTTTTTTTCGTAAGTAGTTGGTTTCCCCGCAGGCTTGGGTCCGAGGACCAGGCAAGGCCTTGGTTCTGTCCAAAACTTATATTTTTTTTCGTAAGTAGTTGGTTTCCCCGCAGGCTTGGGTCCGAGGACCAGGCAAGGCCTTGGTTCTGTCCAAAACTTATATTTTTTTCTGTAAGTAGTTGGTTTCCCCAGAGGCTTGGGTCCGAGGACAGGCAAGGCCTTGGTTCTGTCCAAAACTTATTTTTTTTTCGTAAGTAGTTGGTTTCCCCAGCAGGCTTGGGTCCGAGGACTAGGCAAGGCCTTGGTTCTGTCCAAAACTTATATTTTTTTCTCGTAAGTAGTTGGTTTCCCTGCAGGCTTGGGTCCGAGGACCGAGGCAAGGCCTTGGTTCTGTCCCAAAACTTATATTTTTCTCGTAAGTAGTTGGTTTCCCCAGGCTTGGGTCCGAGGACCGAGGCAAGGCCTTGGTTCATGTCCAAAACTTATATTTTTTCGTAAGTAGTTGGTTTCCCAGGCTTGGGTCCGAGGACCAGGCAAGGCCTTGGTTCATCCCAAAACTCGTATGGCGCTGCTCGTTTATTCGTTCCTTAGAGGTTAGTTCATCGAATAAAGCGGGAGGAAGCGATCTTGATGCTTGGAGCCCCTAGAACGGCCATGCTATCGGCGTCATGAGGCGTAGCCCCTGGTGGGGACCTGTACCAGAGCAAAGACAAGGTGTCGCCGGTCATGAAGGCGTCCTCGTAGACCCCTGGTTCACCAAAAACTTAGCTCCACCACCGCTCGAGCTCACGCGTAAGCCTCCCCACGACGCCGCCAATTGTAGGGACACGAATCTTTGAGGGTCCAACTCCGATGTTGGACCCACGCGCGCGAAAGATCCCTCACAATAAAATTTGTAGAGAGTGGGCTTGAAAGGCCAGCGTTGGGTCACAGGACGTCATTTCGAGTCTAACTGCTGGGAGCCCAGACAGGGAGGAGCTTTGGGCTGGACGTTCCGGCCCTTTAACCATGTAGCTCGACGGATTTGGCTCCTCGGATCGTGTCCGAGGGGCAATGGTGTTGTCCCCGGTTGCCCACAAGTGAGGTTTTTAGTGGTGGGCGGCGTATATCGTCCATGAATTCTCTTTCCTCAGTACTTTCTTACGGAGCCAGATGTGGATCCCCTCTCTTTCTTCAGGAGCCCCCACCTATGTGTTCGCATTGTATTCTTATTTATACTAAACTACACTCGTTGTCCTCCGTACACGTGTAGGGTCGACCTTTCCGGGACAGATATCTGTCCCATCAGCCTAATCCCACAATGGCTGGAGATGATCCATAAAGCCTAAGATCCCGGCTCTGCTTGGGGCAGTGTCATGTCGGGGAAGGGTATTAGAGACAAACTCCCCTAGATATTTTTCGATACTTTAAGTTTACTCATACTTCACTTCAACCCGTAAGGGTCTGGGCTCTCCGAGGACGAAACCGTCCTCGGGTGTGTCTTCGGGCCATTTCTTGTGTTTCCTAGTTTTCGAGTTTGGGCCCCGATCTCCTTCAGTTTGGGCTGGCGGACTCCTCACAAGCGATCGGGCCGGGCCCATAAACTAAATGACCCCACATATATATATATATATAAAGTGTTAATAGTACTAGTTTCTCTTATTGGTATGTAGCTTTTTGAGTGCTTGGTACACCCAAATGATGCTTTCACGAGTTAGCAGTCATGCTAAACTAGAGGTAAAGAAGATTGATAAATTGTTATGGATTTTCTTATATGAACGAATGATAAAAAGGTGTGTTAGAGGCTTAGTGCTAAAGTGTTTTAAGAATCTTCATTTTTTTTATAAAAGAAATCATTAGGTACGTTTTTAATTGCATCTATGCATATACATAGAATTACAAATGTAGGGACACGAATCTTTGAGGGTCCAACTCCGATGTTGGACCCACGCGCGCGAAAGATCCCTCACAATAAAATTTGTAGAGAGTGGGCTTGAAAGGCCAGCGTTGGGTCACGGGACGTCATTTCGAGTCTAAGCTGCTGGGAGCCAGGATGGGGAGGAGCTTTGGGCTGGACGTTCCGGCCCTTTAACCATGTAGCTCGACGGATTTGGCTCCTCGGATCGTGTCCGAGGGGCAATGGTGTTGTCCCGGTTGCCCACAAGTGAGGTTTTTAGTGGTGGGCGGCGTATATCGTCCAGAATTCTCTTTCCTCAAGACTTTCTTACGGAGCCAGATGTGGATCCCCTCTCTTTCTTCAGAGCCCCCATGTGTTCGCATTGTATTCTTATTTATACTAAACTACACTCGTTGTCCTCCGTACACGTGTAGGGTCGACCTTTCCAGGACAGATATCCGTCCCATCGCCTAATCCCACAATGGCTGGAGATGATCCATAAAGCCTAAGATCCCGGCTCTGGGGGAAGTGTCATGTCGGGAAGGGTATTAGAGACAAACTCCCTAGATATTTTTTCGATACTTTAAGTTTACTCATACTTCACTTCAACCCGTAAGGGTCTGGGCTCGCCGAGGACGAAACCGTCCCTCGGTGTGTCTTCGGGCCATTTCTTGTGTTTCCTAGTTTTCGAGTTTGGGCCCCGATCTCCTTCGATTTTGGTGGCGGACTCCTCACAAGCGATCGGGCCGGGCCCATAAACTAAATGACCCCACAACAAACTAGTTAAGATCAAACTAGTTAAGATTCAATGAAATCATGATATCATGTGTTAGGAATCCTATAAATAAAAACACACTATACAAAAAAAGAAATAATAAATAAATAACGGAGAGGACATAATCTTGATGAAAATTGAAGCTCAAAGAGCAAGACTCGAACGATCTTGAACTTCCATTCGATCTTCAATTATACATACACATCTCTCCCTTCTTGTTGGCTATGTTCTCTCATATCTCCTTTGCTCTTTTTTTTTTTTTTTTTTTTGGTGATAATTTTAATTTATGGCGTTTGCTCGTGATGATCAGACAAAGGCATCAATTAGTTTTTGGTGTAGGCAATGATTGAATCCCAAATCTCTTATATAACCATCAGAGAATTTACTAGTTGAGCTAACTGAAACATACTCTCTTGCTAGTTTTTGTATCTCTTGTCTAGCCTATATATTATTGGAATAAAACATCTTGGTGTTCACTTTTTGAAAGTTTTCAAAATATATAGTAAGGAAAATGTTAAAATCATAACTTTTGTCACAACTTACTTACATGACAAGTTATGAGTGGTGAAATTATGAACCCACCATTTTTACTCCATTACTCATGACTTGCCATGTAAGCAAGTTGTGACAAAAATTATGATCCTAGCATTACTCATATAGTAAACTATTAAAATTAAAATTAAGAATAAAAATATGGTAAGTGTTAAAATAATCAAAACGTTTTTTCCCCCCTTTTCTTTAGCTTTTTCTTAATTTCGTGTATCTCATCCTTAAATTTAGTTCTAACCTGTAATTATTTTATATAAAAAACTATTAACTATATTGAAAAATTTTAAATTCAAACTCATGTAAAAAAAGTCAAAGCAATAAATTTTCTTCTATAGACATGTGAATTAAGAAAAAAAACAATATTCACACCCTCACAACAAGAAATTGGTGTTTCCCTGTTCAAAATTTTCTAATCAAAAGGAAAAAAAAATTATTATTCCAATTACTGTTTTGAAAAGTGATCTTGAGTCTTAACCACGTGTCGAAATTGTCTTTATTCGATTAAAGAAAATTAAAAAAAAAGAGAGAAAATAACTCTAACACTACGTCATTGACTTCTTTTTAAGTAAAATAATCGGTGGAGCATCTCATTAAAAACTAAAATAATAACAAGAAGTAAATATAATAGAAATAAAATTTGCTAACAATTTCAAAGCTCACATGAGCCTAGTAATTAAAATAAATTAAATATTCATAGCCACCACCTAATTTTCTTTTTAAAATTTTTTAAGCCCCCACTTGTGTTTCTGCCCACTCTTTCAATGATGAATTAAAAAGATAACGTGGCACAAAATCCACCGTAGATTTCACTAAATCTCGAAAATCGTGCCCAATCTCCAAGAACCTAGAACGAGGAATTAATTATAATAATATTATTTATTATTTTTATATTTATATATTTTTGATTTATAATTGAATGCCACGTTGCACGTGTAATAATTGTGTGCGCTGCGCTGGTGTGCCTGAATGGGACGCACGTGTGACGACAATGCTGAGCGTGTGACGCGGGCATTGGCTGTGGGACCACCAGACAAGGACCTTAGTGGGCCCTACTAGCCAGCAAAACCATGCATCAGTGTGGGCCCTACCTTTTTGTTGGGTTTTTGAGATGTGGGTCCCAGGCCTACTCAGCTCCAAATATTGGATTTGAAATTTTTTATTCCCAATTGGGCCTTGTGGGGCCTACTGTTTGGGCCTGTGGGGCCTACTGAAAGAAACGGCTGAGAGTGGTCCAGTTCGAGAGAGAGATCTTGAAGTTTTTTATGAGTGTGAGCAACACCAAGAGTTGACATATTTGTCCTTGGGTTGGTTTGTGTTTTGTAACTTTTGTTTATGGTAATACTGTGATTTTGATGATTATGTAAGGGCAATGAAGAGAAATAAAAAATGTCGTTGTTTGTGTGACTGTGAGTTTGTGTGTTTATTTCACATGTACCCCAGAGGTTTAGGCAAAACTCAGTTATTGGCCACAATGGTTTTTCTATTTCGATTATCGATGCAAATGTTTTCTTTTTTTATATTTTCAAATACCTTTTTTTTAAAGTTGTCATAAACTCATAATCCCCCACTAATAATCTCTTTATTGGTAATCTAAACACGTGTTACTCCTATGAGTTGGGGCCTCCACAAGTATTATTACCTAGTGATGTGGCCCGCAATTGAAACTTCCATGATGTTTCCTAGTTAATTTAGTTTTTTAATATTTTGGATCCGATTAATATATATTCTTAGAGCATATATTAAACATCTATTATAAGAAAATTTTTATGAGAAATTAAAAAAGTTTTCAAAAAATTTAATCATTTTTTTCTTCATTTTTCTCATAAAAAATTTCATAAAATGGTTTACTAGTGTATGCTTTTAGAGCATATGTTAGTAAAACCCTTATATTTTTATATTTTTCAAGAAAGTAGTATTAAAACTTTCTTAAAATGACCTATTAAAAAATAACTTAAAGGCACCTATTTATCAGATTCTTTTTTATATATATTATCATTTGATAAACAAAGCATTTGAGAGTTCATTAAAAAAAATTGTTGGTATCTTAACTAATGTTCAATATGAATGTTTTTACATAATCTCATAATGTTTTGGTGATAGTGTTGTGATTGTTTAACACGATGCAAATGTCAAGATATATCACACATATTTCCTTTAAAATATTATAAACCCAATAACAAAAACACCACAATTGAAGTGAATTTTGTTAATGTGATATTGAGATTTTTTTTTTTTTTTTTTTGAAAAGATGATATTGAGAATTTGATTACAAGTGAATATGAGAGTATGTTTGACTAACTTATATTTTGATAGTTTATTTGTTTTTTTTTTTTTTTTTTTTCATTTGTTTCAAATCATTTTCTACCTCACATTTAAACATATAAAAGCTATCAAAACCTAAACATACCAAGCAAATACCGACCTTGACATGTACCAAACAAGGTTGGTATTATATAAAAAAAAAACTGGCATCTATCTTTCTTAAAAAGAAGAAAAAGAAACTAGCATCTAGGTTTAGGTTAAACATGCCTAAGATGGAGAAAGATTCCAAGATTCCATAATTTATTTTTCCTTTGCAATTAAAGAAGATTTGAGTCCTTTAATCAAGATCGAATCTTTTTAAAGAAAAAGGTTTCATCATCTTCTACAAACAAAAACCCATTCCTTGAACTAGGAAGTGAATGTACGGAAAGTATTTAATTCCTAGACTAGACTGTTACACATAAATCTATATAGGGGTATCAACTTATAGGGTGAAGTGTCCTACTATTAATTACAAGAGTCTAGGTGAAGAGAACCCAATAAACATTATGACAATAAAATAAAAATGTTAAAGTTAATGGATGTACTAGAAATACCCAACAACAAAGGGGACCAAGTTCTAAAAAAGTAACCCAAAAAAGAGAAAAAGAAGACAAAAACAAATACCTTTTTAAAAGAGATGCATGTACTGCAGCCAATAGATTCAATCCCACGGGATAGCAAAACAGCCAGTGGTCTTATAAATAATCCTAATAATGCCCACAAGGCTTTAGTTTTTAGCAAGAACCTTTTTTCTGCTACATTATGAACCACAAATTGAATCTATTTCCAGCTAATCAAATCATAATATAAGGTTTTAATTGGTGCAGACCACCAATCTAAAGTGATCCTCTGAAGCACTAGATTGTACCAAGTCAAGGCAACAAAGTCTTTATATACATGCTCATTTTTCATATCATTCTCCTTCCCCTTCAAATTCACATACTCATTTCTCTCTCTGCGCAAACCATTTTAACACACTAGCTAAGCCAATTCTAGCAAAGAGTTTCTGCATTCTTCTGTATTGCTTGTTTTCATTATGAGATCGGGCATGTTTCATTATGGTGGGTGTGAGGATTATTACAACGAGCCTCACTTCCTTGAAGCTTGTTTCCTTTGCAGGAAACCACTTGCTTCAAACAGTGACATCTTCATGTACAGGTTAGCTAATTTTTCAGGCAATATTATTAATTGTTAATCTTCAATACCCAGATGTGGATTTTGTTCAATAACACTTTATTGTAGCTTAAAGTTATTGTCTTTACAATACTGTGATGTGTTAGATTCTGATGGGTGTATTGGGTTGTGGTTAAATTTTGCAGAGGGAACACACCATTCTGTAGCAAAGAGTGCAGGCAAGAACAGATAGAGATTGATGAATCAAAAGAGAAAAGCTTGAAACTTTCTTCTTCATCTTCTTCTGCTTCTTCTTCTTCTTCCACTAGGGCTATAAGAAATAAGTCAGACCCCAACAAGAACTCTACACCAAACAAGGCTGTAAGGACGGGTACAGTTGCAGTGGCCTAAGCTAAGACTTTGTCTACAGCAAGCAGAAAGAATAGTTATCTAAATCTTTCTATTTTTAGAAAGAAAAAACTTCCACTTGAAAATTAACGGAGGAAGAAGTTGGATCTAAAAGGGGTTGAGTAATATTGTAAAGAAATATTGATGGGCTTAAAAGTTTGTGACAAAAAAATGAAGACCCATCAGAAAATTTTGTTCTTAAATTTTTTTTGGTATTTACTTTTGTGTTATTCCTTGTTGGATGTTTGTATAAGGAATAACTATTATGGAAGAGTGTCCTATGGGTACAGAGTGGTTTCTGTAATTTTTGTGTAGTGAGATCTTTGTCTACAGTTTTCTCTCTTTTGCAAAAATATGAGGCGGTGAAAATTATCGTAGATAAACTGTCCACAAAGCTTTTTATTAAGATAAAGTTCATGGTTTCCTGCTAATTGCTATGTCCACAAAGTTTTGTTTGTTTGGCAGATTGATCTTCTTTCTATTCATGTTATTTTGATCATGACTAATGAAATGATTTAAACGAATTTTGTGACTAATGAAATGATTATTAATTGGAAAAATATATATATATATATATATATATATATATATATATATATATAAACGATAATTACCATGGAGTAAATCGAAATTTTTGTTTTAAACAAAATAGTTCAGAATTTTATTTTATTTATTTATTTATTTATTTTTTGTGTCCAAATTAAGGTCAAAAGCCTCAAAAGAGCTGGCTTAGCGAGAAAATGTTAAAAAAGTGTCAAAAAGAAATTAGTAAAAGGGTTTGAATAATGTTGTTTGTATTTTTTTGAAATACGTATAAGTGAAAAAATATATAAAAATACGTGTAATATTATTTAAAAATTGAAAACATAAGATGCGAGTCTTAGATTTTAGTTAGGCTATTCCAAACGTGAAGGATTTGCATTAATCAATTGAGCTCCCACTTCACACTACGTTAGTCCTCTTCTTTATTTACTCACGTGCTTGTTTAGCTTCAATTACCGATAAAAGGAATAAGACCTTAAGGAGTGAAAAATCATTAAAGCTCTGTAAAGGGGATTTACTATAATTATTTAGGGTAGCTGGCTTAATAGAAAAATTGGGGTGATGATTCATGTCATGGGGTGATAATTTTGAATCTGAAAAGCCAAATTAGGGTAGGTGTAACTTAGTCCTTAAGGGGACATGATGATCTCAACATTTTTTTTTTTGTTGCCAAATTAGGGTAGGTGTAACTTAGGCCCTAAGGGACATGATGATCTTAACATTTGATCCTGAAACCATGTTCTCGGAAATGGTTTTGGACAATAAATCATACCATCAATAGCCGGTTCATTAATTAAGAGTTTTGTAACTTAATTAGTACTTCCTAATATTTTTAATAAAATGTCTAGGGTTTAAATCTCACATTGCCCTAAAAGTTTATTTATATTTGTTGAGTCAAGTTTAAACTAAGTTTTGAGCTTGAAATCAGCCAAGCTTGAACTTAAAATTACGTTCATGAACAAATTTGAAAGTATGTTAGTCGATTTATATATATATATATATATATATATAATATTATATGCCCTTGTTTGGAGAAAATAACTATAATATTATATGTTTACATGTAATAAAAATGCTCTTATATAGATTAAAGACAATTGTATAAGTTTGAATATAAATTTATAAGATATGAAATTATTATTTGTAGTTAAGTGATAGTAAAAATCATTATAATTGCATATACCTTATAATGATACAGGGTTGAGGAATTAATTTTCTAAGTTCATAAACAAAAATCATCACATCTAATTATTTGCAATATTACAGTTTTAACTATAATATATTTATTAAGTATTAGCATAAATTTGTAAGGGGAAAAAAAAGTCATACTACGGTTACTACCATTTTTTACATATGAATAATAAATAAGTTAATCAAACGAGAACAAGTTAGAGCTTGTACAACACAAAAATAACCCAAAGCTTGAATCTTTAGCATATATAGTTTAGTGACATTGTTTCAGTCAAAAGAAAAAAAGAAAAGAAAGAAAGCATAGTTTGGTGATGAGGTCAAACTCGACACGTATTCAAATAAAAAATAAATGAACCAAATCTTAAACTTTTTAATATTTTTTTTGGTTGGACTCATTTACAATTCTACTATAGCATATAATAGGTTGCCTGTCCTTTAATTCATTGTGATAATCAACCTAGCTTGAGAGATTACGTTGTACCAGGCTTTGTAAAATTACTTATTCAAAAAGGCTATAGGCTTTGTACAAGTCAAAGACAGCAATTGAGTGAACAAATGACTAGCTTCATGAGAAGAAAATTGAGCTTGATAGAAGCCAGCTAATTAAGTTTGTATTCTTTGTGGCATATATTTGTCCATTAAGGGCAAAGTTTGTCCTAAAGTTGCCAAGAAGGACAAAAATTGAATTCTCGAAGGAGAGAACTAAAGAAGATGAAATGGATAACAAGGAAAACAGTAATAGTGGGCATGGTTGACATTGACAATGGTGCTTAGAAGAAAGGAAGAAACTGTATGATAATGTTTTTGATTATAAGCTAAAGTGAAAGTAGATTATGGATGAAAGTGAAGAGCAAAAGGAATTCATAAAGGGTCCATTAGTCTTTGGATTTTCAATGTAGCAAATGATGCAGATTGCAGAGTACTATAGAATTAAAATTTCCCCACGTTTTCTTTTTTTGGTGTGTGTTTGTGTGTGTCAAAAATCTCAAGCTGTTTATAAATTTCTCACTTCTCATGATAACAGTCCTTCCTGTTATAATAGTTTGGTGGCTGACTTTAGGTTGTTGGTGGTGGCTAGACCCTGAAAAAAATCAATATCAAGCCAGCTGCGAACATGGGTGACCAACTTTGGAATCATTTTCGTATATTTTAGCAATGTTCAAACTTTTATGTATCTTGATTTTTAATGAGATACCCAAATCTTATGTGCTCTACTGCACTATGTTTAATATTTACTATGTACTAACTTCTATACAATTAATAATACCTTAAAATGAGTTTTTTGAGTTGAATTTATAGTGTGTTTTTGTGTTAGAATTTTATTTTTTGAGGTGAAAGACATGAACTTTTAATAAGAGAAATCAACTATATTAGCTTGAATTACAAAAAGGAACTACATGTGGTGGAATATCCTTTCTCTACACAAAGAAATATGAGACTTATCGCATGTCAACCAGACTATAACTATTGACTTACTTGTTTAATGAGTTGGATTAAGTTTATGTGAAACTAACAATTCGTTTAATAAAGACATTTATTCTTTTCGATCTTCCAGTTGTTGTCATTCCACCCAAAAAATGTCCATGAAGGTAACATGGTACCCAAAAGTGCTTGATTTGATATAAACCTCTTACATGCTTGTTAGTAAGTATGTCACACTTTTCCATAACTTGAGTCTATTGATCCTCAAATTCTTCACATGAGTCTAACTAGTATAACTTGTAGAACTCTATGCACCAATTTGAATATTGATTACAAAGAATAGATGTAAACCAACCACTAAACTTAGCTGTAATATGCCATATACAAAAGACATGTTTTGTGAGTGGTAATTCTTTTGATATTGCTTCCGTAATCTATGGATCTTGATCTATTAAAATTGCCTTGGGTTTGTTTCTTCATTAAACATGCAAAATTTTGCTAATAATTTTTTTTTAATTAGAATATGTAAACATTTCAAATGATATATATTAATATTATTCCACTAATTAATTAAATAAAATGGAAAAACAGTTGTACAAATTTATAAGATAAATAGAGTACCTTAATTAGCCATAAAAAAACACTAGTTGTTTCATTTCGAAGAAGTTGTTAGAACATATGTGATTCAATGATAGGAACATATGTCACTATTTTATGTAATTGGCTAATCCTTTGACAAAATGCACTTTACTTGTAATTGGATAGATCTATGATGTGTTTAATGCTTCAAGAAATAAGGTTTCAAGTTCAAGTATTAAAGCCATGCAAATCTGTCCAAAAATCAAGTCAGAAAGTGAAGTTCATTAAATCTCGACAGCTAGCTCAACAGCTAGCATTTATCGAGGTTTAAAAGCTGCTGAAACCCGTGGCTTAATAGCTAGCTCGATAGATGGCTATCTATCGAGGTTTATGAAACTCAGTTGTTAAGGATTATTTTTCATCCAATCCGTGAATGTATGTTTGAGCTTTGTTTTCTCACAACCCTAAACATATATAAGGATTATTTTAAAGGCCGTAAAAGGTTACAGAAGTTGCACAAGAGCAAAATTGCACAAGTGTAAAGAAGAGTGTAACAGGAAACCTAGTTTGCCCTAGTTCTTCTTTTTCTTGAAGAAGCTATTGTGTTTGTACACCATAGGATTTTATGACCAAGCAACTTCATGATCTTCATCGCCTGGATGAACTGAAAATTTTTGCAGCCAACATCCTTCTCAAGTTGGTGATCAAGTCACGTATTGGGATCCGTGCAATTGGTTCGTCATGTACTAGGAGCCGTGCATTGAAATGAGAGATAATCATTATAGAACAAGTCTAATTGGGTATTGGGGTAAGGGTTCAATTGTAGGTCGGTATAAGGTACTGGGATTCCTTTCTTGTAACCGTTTGTGTTTGATAATAGTGGATTCTCGGGAGTGGTGACCTTAAAATCATCCGGTGGGGTTTTGCTGGTAGGTTTTTCCCATTTGTAAACAAATCACCGTATCAATTTATTTTCCGCTGCATACTTAGTTTAATTGATGATTTGTTTGTGTTATCATGCGCTTTGCGTGTTAATTTGATTAATTAATAAACTTGGCTAATAAATCAATTAATTCATCACAATGGGTCAATACATATTTGGCCTATCAGAAGTGCACAACCAAAGAGAATCGTATTTCCATGATTATTGACACCAACAAAAATATCAAAAGGCATATCATAAGCATTTACCTTGTAAGTAGTATAAAAAACAACCACATCTCCATATTTTTTGTACCAATCAAAACTATGAGGGTGCGACCAAAAAATATGCTTTAACCTTTTCTCTTCATCGGTTGTGAATCTATATTGAAATTTAGAATTCCTTTTTTTAGCAACTTTTCAAAATTGTAAGCGATCCATAGCATCATTTAGAGCATGCATCTTTCTTATTTTCACATAAAGATTACGAATATCCCGTTGAAAAAAATGGAAGATGTCCATGTTTCACATATTTCTTAAGTTCCATAACACGTATTATTTCTCTAATTAACTGAAAGACCGACTTTTTTGTATAAGAGAATGCAATTTTTATCATCTTGAGTGATAACTCGATTGGCCGGAAGAAATCATATACTCGAAGGGGACAACAATTCATGATTGTGATCTACAACCAAAATAGTGATATGCCATTCTTCTGGAAGAAATCATACACTCAAAGGGGACAACAATTCATAATTGTGATCTACAACAAAAATAATGACATGTCATTCTTTCGGAAAAATGTCTATTGACTTTTACAATACAATAGTTAGATGAGCTTTGCATCCACATTTTAAAGACTTCCTATTTTGTTGCTCCTTAGATGGATCCACCATTTTTAGTGGTTGCCTACCTTCTTGATGACCAAAAAAATTACATCTTCCTATTTCTCCATTTTTTTTTCCCTCTAAACGACCTTTTCGAATTGTAAAACCATTTCGATTTGCTTAATTTTTATAGAAAATGAAAGCTTTTTCTTCACTAAGAAAACATTGACCAACAAAAGGTTCAAACTCATTTTCTCTTGAATTTATATCCTCATATTCTTCAATAACCCCCATCTCATCTGTTAGACATTCATTCCATTCAATTATTTCCCCTCCACATGTGTTATTATTTTTTCCATCATTCGGAAATTCATTTAACTCAACACAATTTCTTGAAACACTTCCATGAATCTCATTTGCAATTAAATTATCATCAATTTGTGCTATATTAAAACAAGAATTAAAAAAAAAAAATCATATTATACGTTAAATGAAATAAGGATTACAAATAAAATAAAAAATAATAGTACCTTCTTGAGGTAGTTCATTAAGTCAAAGTAATTCATTGGAACAAGTTGATGAGTCTCACTTGCAACTAAATTGTCATCCATTTGTGCTACATTAAAACAAGATTAAAACAATCAATATTCAATATCGTATTTTAGGATAAATGAAAAAAAAATATGATACAAATAAATAAAATAATAGTTCATTCTTGAAATAATTCATTTAAGTTAAAACAATTCCTTTTAACAACTTGATGAGTCTCACTTATAACTAAATTCTCATCCATTGGTGCAATATTAAAACAAGATTAAAACAATCCACATCATATTTTAGGATAAATGAAAAAAAAAAAAAACATGATACAAATAAAATAAGATTAACCTCATATTCAAATATATTTAAAAAAAATATGAATTTAATAAAATAAAATTGTTGTACCTTGCAAAATAATTGCTCAATCCTTCATTGAACATTTGAACTTTTCTTCATTTTTCTCTTCTTCTTTTTTTGAAGTGGGTTTGATAATGGTAAAGTGAATGAAAGTGAGTTTGATATTGGTAAAATGAAAGGTGATGAAGGGTAAAATATTGATAAAGTGAAATTGGGAGGAAATAAAAAGTGAAATGGAGGGAAATGTGTTAAAGGTGTGTTAAAGAGGCATTTTTGTCCTATAATTATTGGAGAAACCAAGGTACACGTCTAACACAAACCAAAGCTGAAAAGTAATTTTTTTCCCATTTCTTATGCAAGTAGGACCTAGAGACTGATTCATTAACAGGTGCTGGCTGGCACTTGTTAACAAAACCATACATTAAATGATTAGTCTTAGTTTAATTAATATTAATATACTTATTTATTTAATGTTTACATATAAAAGGTCTCACATAAAATTTTCACTTTAAGCCCCCAAATTATGTTGAGCGGGCCCTGCTACAAGTTAGTTGGTTGAGTTACATTAAATTCATTCTTGGTCATTCACTTCAAAGCTTGGAGATTGATGATTTGAGTAAAAACAAATTGGGGTTATGGATTGTGGGGTTTATCAATAATTTCTTTTGAAGCCGAGGGAATAAATTTCCTGCCATGATCATTGGGCTTTTTAGATTGCATTTTAAAAAAAAGTAATTCCAAATTGTGGTGATCCAAAAATAAAACTTTAGCTACTTCAATAAAAGAAGTTGATCAATGGAGATGTGATTGATTTGTTGTAACTTAATCATGAATGTAAAAATTTAAGAACAATTAATCAAGTATACTTTGAGTTTCCTATTTAAGTTTAATTATGTGGCTACATTGACCAATAAACCTCAAGAGATATTATTTTTCTGTAACAACAAGTAAATTCAACTATATTATTTAGGACAAAATTTAACTATAAATTTGGTTGTAGCCCATAGCTACAATTAGGGGTGTTCACCAAACCGCAAAAACCGTACCAAAACCGCTTGCAAAATGGCATAACCGCACCACACCGCAAGTAACAATGCATCAGTGCGGTCGGTTTGCAATTTTATAATAGAAAACCGCACAAACCGCACCGCACTCTCTCTATATATTAATATATTAATTTTTTAATATCAAATATATTATTAATTAATAGTTTAATACTTCTCAACAAAAAAAAAATTTAATAACCCTTGTAAGTGTCAATAAGGAAAGCTAGCCCAAAATAAAGAAAAACTAGCTCAATATTTTAAGACTTGGCCCAAAACAAAGGGGGAAAATCAGTTTTTTGCTAGGCAGGAAAAGCTCAAAATCTGAAAAATATATTAGTTTCAAATCGCATCTTATACACCGCACTGTACAAGTGACCGCAAAAAGGAGGTGCGGTGCAATTATGGTTTTCGCTAACTCTAAACCACACCACACCGCACATGTGATTGCAAAATAAGGTGTGGTGCAATTATGGTTTTGCCTAAAGCGCATCGCAAAGTGCGGTGCTAAAAATGGCCCAAAACCACACCGCACCGCACCGCGAACATCCCTAGCTACAATCCCTACTAAAAAACTAGCATGACTAGATATTTTGAAAATCTAATTATTAGATTGTATGTTCTTAACAAACATGTCTAATTGTGTGTTAATCAGATATTATTTACTATTTGATTCATAAACTTATTTTCGTGTGCGTTTGGGAAGCGCGTTTTGCGCTTCCTAGATGCACGTTTGCATTTTAGCTAGTTTTTTTTTTTTTTTTGAGCTGAAATATTTGACTATTCTTGTGAACAGTGCATGGTTTGTATTGTTCACAGACCCACAAATTTCACTTTTCAGTAACTTTTTCATTAAAAATGGGTTTCACGGTACTATTCACACATTTAAAAATTATTTTGCTACCGTGTTTTTTAGTTTTTAGTTGTATCTAAACGGACCCTTCATGCCTAATTTTAGACTAAAAAAAACTTGAAATTTAAATATTTGATTGATAACATAATTATTGATCTTTGATTTTTTTAAAATTTTGCAAGCATAAAGAATATAAAAAGAAAATGTAATTCTATGGTAGATTTGTTTAAATTTACATCCAATAAAAATATTTTGAGTGAAGTTGTAGTTATTAACTACAACTAATTTTGTAACTAAATTTTGTTTTATTATTTATGAGCCAATACTTCCTCACAATTAAATTTAATTGGAAAATATGAGAAATGGGCACCAAGGACAATGGAAATATGATCCTCTCCATTTCAAATTTATCTATTATACGAAATTTTATATATATTAGATTTGTAAAACAAAATCTGAATCATTTTTGCACCAAACCACATAACGTTGGCCCAATGCCAAGACCACACTCAACACTGATTTGGGCCCTGGCCGACCGCTTTTGGTCAGCTGTTGTAACATTGGTGCATTCGGTTAAATCAGTTCGTGTTGATCAATTGGGCGGCCTTTTGAACCAAGTCGAGAAACGCATGAATGATATGGTCCTCCAGGAGAATTGAGTAAATTCTCAACAAACACAATCCATGCGAGAAGAAAGGCTCGCTGGCTTGCCGCGCCGCCACAGCCGTCAGCGACGCCGCCACTGACCCACGAACCATGCTCCCCACTTCCGATACCGGCTGCTGCAGCCTCCAACCTCCATCTTGAATCCCAATCTGCCTATTTCAAGTATTTCAAGAGTCTCTGGAGGAAGAGTTTCAAGTTCTTCACAACCCTTTGTCAATCTCCTCAAGCCCCTTACAACTACATAGTTTCTACCAACATTTCTATAACTAAGTACTGCAAAAATGGCCAGCTCGACTTTGCTCGGAACCTGTTTGATGAAATGCCTATACGAACTATTGTCTCATGGAACACCATGATATCAGGTTACTCCAAATGGTGGCAATACTATGAAGCTCTGAAACTAACTTCCATTATGCACGGTAGTAATATAAAGCTCAATGAGACCACTTTTTTGACTACGTTAAGTGTATATGCACATTCCTGGTCAGTCTGCGAGGGAGAAAAGCTACATTGTCTAGTTTTGAAATCTGGGTTTGAGAGATTTGAGCTTGTGGGTAGTAGTGCATTGTTGTACATTTATGCAAGTTGTATTGATATTGAAGGAGCAAAGCGGGTGTTTAATGAGTTGCACGGTGAAAATGAGTTGTTTTGGAGTTTGATGCTGGTGGGGTATGTGCAATGTAACTTGATGAGCGAGGCTTTGGATGTGTTTAATAAGATGCCATCTAGGGATGTTATGGCGTGGACTACGTTGATTTCCGGGTATGCGAGGAGCGAGGATGGGAATGAATGGGCTTTAGAGTTGTTTAGGAGGATGAGTGGGAGTGGTGGGGTGGAGCCTAATGAGTTTACTTTGGATTGTGTTATTAGGGCTTGTGGAAGACTAGGAAGCCTAAGAGAAGGGAGGATTGCTCATGGGCTTTTGATAAAATATGGGTTTGAATTTGATCAGTTGATTGCTAGTGCATTAATTGAATTCTATTGTGATTGTGAAGCTATTGATGAGGTCAAGAGAGTTTATGATTGGATGGGAAACCCAGGTTTAAATGCTTCAAATTCACTTATTGGAGGGCTTATATTTATGGGTAGGATTGTAGATGCTGAGTTTATTTTTGGTAGGCTAGTTGAAAAGAATCCGGTATCATATAATTTGATGATTAAAGGTTATGCAATGAGTGGCCAAACCGAGGAATCTGAGAAACTATTTAATAGAATGATGGAACGAACTATAATTTCTTTGAATACCATGATTTCTGTGTATTCTAGGAATGGAGAAATTGATAAAGCTTTGAAGCTGTTTGAAGAAACAAAAGGGGAAAGAAACCCAGTGACATGGAATTCAATAATGTCAGGTTATATTCAAAATCATTGACATGAAGAGGCTTTCAAACTATACGTGACTATGCACAGATTATCAATAGACCATACTAGATCAACTTTTTCTGCTCTTTTTCATGCCTGTACATGCCTTGGATCTCTTCAGTTAGGAGAATTACTTCATGCCCATGTGATCAAAACGCCATTTGAATCAAATGCTTATGTTGGAACATCTCTTGTAGATATGTTCTCCAAATGTGGGAGCATCTCCAATGCACAAAAATCATTTAGTAGCATCTCTTCACCTAATGTGGCAGCATGGACAGCTCTTATCAATGGATATGCACATCATGGGCTTGGTTCCAAAGCAATTTTACTCTTTGAGGAAATGTTAAAGCAAGGAGCTGTTCCCAATGGAGCTACCTTTGTGGGGATTCTGTCTGCTTGTGGTCGTGCTTGTCTAGTTGATGAAGGGATGAAATTTTTCCACTTAATGCAAAAATGTTATGGAGTTACACCAACTTTGGAACACTATGCATGTGTGGTGTATCTTCTTGGCCATTCAGGCTATCTACAAGAAGCTGAGGAGTTCATAAAAGCAATGCCTATTGAAGCAGATGGGGTTGTCTGGGGAGCTTTAGTTAGTGCCTGTAGGTTTTGGACAAAAATGGAGTTGATTGGGAGTGTGGCTGAGAAGATCTTCAATTTGGATCCTAAGGCAGTATCTGCTCATGTTATTCTGTCTAACATGCATTTGATATTGGGCAGATGAAGAGAGAAGATGAATGTGAGGAAGAGATTAAGGAGCTTAGGCATAAAAAAGGCTCCTGGGTGTAGTTGGATTGAGTTGGAAAGCAACGTTCACGTGTTCTCTGTAGAAGATAGAACCCATCCTCATTGTAATGCCATTTATGCAACTTTGGAGCATTTAACATCAAATATAAATTCCCTTGTTCAATATGATTTTTATTTTGGTTTTACATCAATAGTGGAGGCTGACTTCTTTAAAGCAAAATACCCTTATTGATAAAGGTCATGTTAGTTGTGTGATTCATTTTCAATCTCATAAACAAGAGGAAGTGTGGGCCTTTTTGTGATCTTTTCGTGCTTTCTCATGGAAGCAACGGGTTTAACCATTTCATGGGAGTAGCACTACTTGCAGAATCCAGTCCTAGAAAACTACAGAGGGTAAGGTGGGCCTTTTATAGATTACGGTATATACAGACTAGTGGATTGATTATGTCTCCATTGTTTTTTATCTTTTCATTTTTGCTTCTCTCCTATGCATGTCATTCTCTCTCTATGTGATAGTTTCTCGTCATACATCTCTCCAATAGATACTGCTCTCAAAGAGAGAAGAATTATGCCATTAAAAGAGAAGAGAGAGATTATGTTCTTGTTGAAATCTAAAGAAAAAGAGTAACAAAAAATTTCTGTTTTTGCTGTAATTAAAAAAAAAAAAAAAAAAAAAAAAAAAAGGAGAAGAAACATGATTGAAGAGGGAGAAAAATCTGGATTGGAACTTGCAGGTAGAATTGAAGAACACTCGAGATGATTTTATTCTTGTATTCTTTATGTCCAAAATAAAGGCTTAAGCCTACTAAGAACAGTGGTACCTTATCCCTCGGACCAAACCCAAACAATAGAATTTTATTTAGAGAGTGATAAAATACTTCAAGTGCAATTTTAAACGAAGTTCTGGTGTATGGCCAAAGAGACCAGGGTGACAAAGAAATGACATTCAAGTAATGATTGAGAATAACACTCTTCTCGGGCAAGTCCGAGGTTTAGTTTATTATATATGGTTGATACAAGATTTCACTAGATAATACACTGTTCACTTTTCCCCTTGTTTTTGGGAGATTCCCTTCCTTTTATACCCCATTTCCTTGCATCTTAGCTCTCCACCAGTATGTCTCAAAGCATTTTTCAGGATACTTGTCCTATTAAGGCTTTGTTGAAGGTAGTAGAAGGGACTGCTAGCTGTGAAATTACTATTTAGGTGTCATTTCTACATTAATGCAATTGATATGGTTGGTGTAGGGCATTCAATGGGATGTGAGAGGTATATCTTTCAAGAAACTTCCCTTCACATACTTTGTTCCCAGTTCTTTCCCTTCTCCCTGGGCCTTCATAAGATACTAATTGCCCTGCCTATACTTCCATCCTCGGGTTGGCAGAATTCTTGGAGTGGAGTTTCTTTCATCCCTTCGGACTGGTTTATGAAAGCAACTGCATGGGCCCAATCCTCTTCGGTCTTCAGATCCCCACAGTCTTCATAAGAGGTTTCTTAAAAAAAAAGTCTTCAAAAGATTATTCAAAAGACAAGCCTATGAATGAGAGTAGGCGTGTCCGCTCAAACTCTTGAAGCCCATAATGCATAGCTTGAAAAGGCCCGCTGTTCTCTGAAGAACAAAGGGTTTTTTTTTTTTTTTTTTTTTTTTTTTTTTTTTTTTTATATAGAAAAACAAAATTAACTACAGGTCAAAGCTTTAAAATTAGAATTGTATATGGCATTGAACTTGTAATTTTTCTGGCTTATGATTAGATGCTGAACAAATGCAAGAGCCAACTCCTTTAAAAATAATAATAATTAAAAAAAGGAGGATTATTTATCCCTTCATAATCATACCTCAAGAAACTATTTGAAATTTTGAACAAGGAAAATGCAGATATGATACATAATTTCCTTATCCTATATCTGTTGTTCTTGTATAATAATACAATTTTTTTTTTTTTTAAAGAAGCCAAAACACATAATAGAGTTAAACAAAAACCATTTATTTATTTTTTTAAAGGTATAAATGCACTTTTTGTCTCAACATTTTGGGCCAATTCACATTTTAGTCCCAAAATTGATTTCGTTGCTATTGTCATCCCTATTTTTAAAAAATCATTTCTATTTAAATATTTGTCATTAGCAAGTAATAGAACCCTATTACGTGACTGACGAAGTGCCCTAGTTGCTGACATGATCTTTGATTTAGCGCCTGACATGACATTAAAATATTATTAAAAAAATTATTTAGCATTTTTCAATGCCACGTCAACATTTTAATTTTTTACTTTCATAATATTATTATTATTATTTTTGTCCATAAATCTAATATTATTATTATTATTATTTTTTGCTTTCATTATTTTTCTCCGTAAGAACATAACAACCTATTCTTCATGTTCTTCCCAAATTCAAGAAATAAACCCAACAACCAATCCAATCTTTGACAAACCCAAATCCAAATCCAGCAACCAAATCTTGTAGGAAATTAACCCGAATTTCCAACCAGTGAAAAACAAAAATAGAGAAAACACATGCCAAAGGAAACAGTTACACGCACAAGACAATATTTATGTAGTTCGGCAATTTACCTACGTTCACGGAGTTACAGGGATTTCACTATTATCAAGGAAAAAAATACAAAGTGCGGCTACAGTTTTTCTCTCACACAAGAAAACACGACAACAACAAACCCTAATCACAAAATTGCGTTTTCTACATCCTGGGCACAGGATTCATAATGGGCTACAAAACGGGCAAAAAAATTTTCTTGAGGGCGTTGCCCCCGGACCCCCAGAAGGCTTGTCCATGAGCATTCTAGCTTAGACTTATCACCCCAAGCCTTCGCTACATGGACTAAGAGCAATTACATTAGTTGATGTAAAATTGTGTAAAATTGTGCAAAATGGAAAAAGGTGCTCATTTTACACAATATGAAGAAAAAAAAAACACCCACATCAGTTTGGGTAAACTTGTGCATAAATGCAAGTTGCTACAAAAGATGCAGTGCAAATATGCACGATGCATCGTAGCATGCATATATTTTTTTAACAATTTTTTCTTTCTCTGTGCACGACTCTCGGCTCCCTCTCTCTCCCTCTCGGGCGCACACCGCTCTTTTTCTTCCTCTCATCAATCTATCTTCCTCTCATCAATCTTTCTTCCTCTTCCGTCGATCGCCACCGCCGCCGATCGCTCTTTCTTCCTTTGTTTCTCGTTGTTTTCGGGTTGAATGGGCTTGATCGGTGGGTTTCGGGTTGAATGGGGTTGAATGTCTCTCGCCATCGCCATCGCCATCGCCACCGCCACCGCTTGTCTTTGGAGACGTCGATCTTGTTTCTCGTTCTCACCATCGCCACCGGAGGCGTCGATCTTGATAATTGGGTTTTGATCCATTTTTTTGGGTTTGTTTTTACGGTTTTTCGCCGGTGGGTTGTGTGGATTCTGGTGTGATACCGGTGTGGATTGTGGGTGTGGGTTGGTGGCTGTGTGGGTAAAGAAATTTTTGCCGGTGGGTTGTGTGGATTCCGATGTGATACCGGTGTGGATTGTGGGTGTGGGTCGATGGCTGTGTGGGTAAAGAAATGAATATTTTATTTGAATAAATGTGTATAATAGACCAACTGATGTGAGTGTTTTGTAAAAATGAGTGTGTAAAATAGAAAAAGTAGGTTTTAGATGTGTAAAATGGAAAAATTTATGCACAAGCTGATGTAATTGCTCTAAACCTCAAAAAATCTCCTATTAAAAACCACACAATATTATTCTGGTTAGATTAAGTCATCAAACCAGATCAAACAAAATTAGGCTCCACAGAACCCAACAAATCTAATCTCCATCAAATCCAGAAACAAACAAGAAATAAAACCTAGAATCAAGAGCAAACCCAGAACTGTTCTTCATGTTCTTAAGAAAAGAAGATGAAAACTTGCCCAAAAAATTAAAATAATCGATATTTTCTTTTCTTTTATTGATTTTCTTAGCAAATTATCATACCCATGAACCCAGAAAAACATCAACAACCCAAAACCAGAAAAATAGACGCTCCGATTAAAACAAGGTTATTTTTCCACACGGAACATAAAATAAACGACACAAACCTCTTTTTTTTTTTTTTTTAATTTTATTTTATAATAACGACATAAACCTCTCAATCAAGGTGATGGTATGAACAGTATTCATGCCCATAGAATGTAGCTGGAGCTCGATGGTTCCACCTTAAAAAAATACATTAAAACAATGAAATCCATCACCCCACATAATTTTGAAGTGAAGCCTGGTGTTGAGGTTATTAGGAACTTCCATATTTAAAACCTCCCTCATGTGCCAAAAGGAAAGGGGTTACACAGACTGTGCGCAAAAACATTGAAGAACAAATGCATATCCCCAAGGTACCTTCAACTGTGCCAATAGCCAAAACTAAAATAGAGTACAACCAAAACAAAGTGCATGGTATCCAAGCTAGTTATCTTCAAATGTGCCGATAAGCATAGTATTTATCAGAAGTACAATCCATATTGATCAACTCCAAGTAGTGATGGAACTTGATCTCAGGTTATTACCTTTATAAGCAAGTTGGCAATCATAATTTTTTGAAGAATATCTCCTTCATCAACAAAATATTATCTCCTTCATCTTCTTCCAATATTTATCTGACTTCTTTTTAGGTTTGTCATTTAGTCCAACTTTTATTGGATTAAGAAATTTATAACTTCACATTAGCACATGTCGAAGTTGTTCGTTCCATCAATTTTTTTAATCTCAAGTTTTTACATTAATGACTATACAAGTCCTAATTACCAAAATTTTTATAGAGGACTTACTTATCTTTCTTTATAATGATTATATTCATGAACCACTTAGCAATGAATCTCCAAAGAAAACAAATCCAAATGCCTAAGTAGCAAACTTTGGTTTTGAAATAAGTTTGTTGAGTGAACAACTCTCCAAAGGCACCCCAAACAAGATTGATTATAAAAACTATTATGGATGTGAGAAAGTTCTAACAAACAAGCAGGAGGAATAATAATTAAAAAAAAAAAAACTAAAAAGAACAATAGTCACAATCACACTGAGAAGAGAAGAAAACAAGGCTTACGAGGTCTAATAATAACCTATAAGCATAAGTAGCCGTTGATAAATTCATTATATCACAAATAGATTACAAAGTGTTTATATACTCACTAATAACAAATCTCTCTAATTATCTCTTCAAAGTCTCTCCCTAAGAGCATCTCCAGGAGCATATGCATAGCCAAAATATAGCTAATATTTGCTCAAAATCTCTACTGTTCACTACTCCAGCAGCTTCTCTATTCCTCGATTTTTTTTTTGCTAATGAACAGTAGCCCATCAGGTCTGATGGGCTACTGTTCATTAGCTATTAAATTTCTTGAATAAAATATTAGAACAGTACTTATTATATTAATTCTTTCTCTCTCCCAGATTTCTTTCTCTCTCTCATTCTCTCCGTTCCTTCTTCTTCTTTTTTTTCCTCTCATTCACTCTGTTGCCATTGCTTCTTTTTTTCTCATAAACCAAATGAAATCAGAAAAATAAAAGAAAAAAGAAAAGAAAAAAAGAGAAGAGAGAGACCTGTTCATGAGCAAAATAATTAATCCAAACACAAAACACAAAACAAAATCCAATTCTTAAAATAAAGTTGAATCAGAACAAGCAAATATGAAAAAAAAAAAAAAAAAAAAAAAAAAAAGCCGATCTGACCCAAGCCGATTGGTGGGGAGGACGACGAGCGGCGGTGGAGATGCTGAGCAACGGTGGAGATGCATGCGGTGGAGGCCCAAGTCTCTCTCTCTCTCTCTCTCTCTCTCTCTCTCTGTGATGTGAAGCACTGGAAAGTCTAGAATGTTCTTGAGAGGTGAAAAAGAAAATAAAAAGAAGGGGGCTGTTTGTCTTGTGTGGAGAAGAAAAATAAGAAAAAGAAAAAAAAAAAAAAAAAGAAATGAAACGGTGGATGAAGATGAAAGGAAAGGAAGAAAAATAATATAAAAAATTAAAAATCCTAATTGAAAAATACTTCAATAATATTTTTACAATATTTTTATAATAAATTTTAAGTAACATATTATTATTATTAGTTAATATTGGTGAGTAAAAAAATAATTTTAGTGATGGGTTTAAATTAGAACTAGTAACAACTTTCTACATAAATTTTGTTGTAAAATTATTGCGTAAAATGTTGTGAACATAACACCTCTCATTGAAAAATATAGTTGTTAAAAAAAGAATAAATGATAATAAAAAAAGAATAAACAATGAATGAAAAATAATATTTAAATGAGATAGAGAATGTGATAGAGAATCTGTTGGAAGTGTATTTGAAAAAGTGGATAGGTAAAAGCTAAATGTCACTGTTCATTCTCCAAACAAGACAAAAATTTTTGAAAAGCTGTTGGAGATGCTCTAAGGGAGGACTCTTTGACTAAAACCACAAAACCTTTCTATTTATATGATGCGGGGTGCGGAAGTGTAAAGAAGCGTAACACGTCGCTTCTAGAAAACAAGAAACAAAACACGTTTACTTCTAAAAATAACTTCGAATCCACGAGAGTTCCTTGAATACATAAGGAAAAAGAGTTCTGGTATTATAAGATTTCAATATCTATTTCTTGTCAAACAATAACTAATTAATGACTTACTTATTTGACAACTAATAGACTATCTTTTATACCAAGGAATTAAGCATCAAATAAAAAAATGAGTCAAATCTCCAAACTTGGATTCAAATTCTATCAAATAATCTTATTTATTTTATTATGAGTTTCACCTAATCCCAAACGGAAGAGTTATAAGTTAGACCAAACTCAACAATACATCTGAGATTCTGAATTGAATGAAACTTCCAAGTAACTTAATAAACGGAATTTTAAAAGGACTAATACAACATGACATATTAAATAAAGACTAACGCAGCTACAAAAGCTTCCAACACCATAACTGAAAACACTACATTACACCACACTGCAACTCGATTACTAAATTACTAATCGCTAGAAGACTTTCTTATATAGAATGAATAATACAACACTATAATGAACAGCACAAACCACGAAAGCCGAAAGACTAATTAACCCACTTTCCAATACATAACTTTTGAGATGCATATATGGGCTTAAGAATATTCATCTTCATCATCATCATCATCATCAGGCTGGTCATCATCATCGAGAATCGCCTTGCCCACCTCAGTGACCGCATCCATTAGCCCCGAGCCTAAGCCTTTCCCCAACCCCTCAAAAAATTGACCATCGAGCTGGAGCTCGATGGTTCCACCAAAGAAAACCTCTAAACGATGAAAATCATCACCCCACATTATTTTTGAACTGAAACCTGGTGTTAGGTTTAGGAACTTCCATAATTAAAACCCCCATTCAAGTCCCAAAAAGATTACACAAATTTTGTGCAAAAACATTGAAGAACATATGCATATTATTTTTCATTTTGAAGGAAGCCAAAGCTAAAATAGGGTCAAACCAAAAGAAAAAAGTTCTTAGTTATTCAAGAAGACTTTGATAATATCTTTGTAGATGGCACGGTTGAGATTTGTGAAGGTGTGCTTTGGCAAAGAGGCAGAGATTTTTTTTTTTGATGGAAGGCATAATTATATTTAAAACAAAAAGTTTTGAATTACTAGCATTTTTCACAATATATTGTAAATTGTCAAGTATTATTCTACTTATAAAATAGAGTAAATGGATGAATATTGTTCCATTACTTTTTCATGATGTGATCTTCCGAGAAAATGAAAGAGAAACGCATCAAGTGGGAGGTAAGAGACTTCTATTCTTTTGCCTATGCACTTTTCTTGGCTATATGTTCAATGGTTCAACAACCTCTAGGCTCCTTCTACGCAAATCTCCTCAAGAAAAAAACATCAACCCATTGTTGAGGAGCTAACTATGTGATTTAGAGTTTTATAATGATCCAAGTATAGCTGTAGCTACATCTATACTTACATCCCAAAAGGACCAGTCAAAGTATAATTAGGGTTTAATCTGGTAAACATTCACTATGGGTCTCATCATATGTTTATACAACATAGACTTAAACAATCAAATCTAATCAAATTTATACAATTTGGGGTATTAAAATCTCCCCCATCTTAATTGCCAACGTATTTGTCAGGGTCTATGTTGTGTTGTAGTGCTCCTAAGCCATATGACATAATTAATTTTACTCTAATACCATTTATTGTCATGTCCCCAACTGAACCAATAGGTGAGACATGTGACAACAGTTGCACACTTGCAAAGTTTTTACCTAACAAATGCACAATGACTACATAAAAAGCAAAACTATCCTTAAATAATCAGTAGGTAAAATCAAATCCAATTATCATCAATAATTTAACTGTCAAAGTCTCCAAAACATCAATCAAAATAAATTCCAAATTCCATGTGCATAAAAAACTAAATAATACTCCCTCTGTCCACTTTGTTTGTCCTCTATTCCATTTTGGGATGTCCCAAAATATTGTCCTGTTTCTAAAAATAAAAGTCATTAATTTACTAATATTCCTATTATACCCCTATTTTATTAATAATTCAATTTTTTGATAAATTTATTTAAGGGTAGTTTTGGAAACTTATACATTTTTAAAATGTAGACAAGATAATAAATGATGTTCTCTTAAAAAGTTTGATTTTTCAATCAGGACAAACAAAGTGGGACGGAGAGAGTAAGAAATTACTAAATAAATTCAGTCTTATTTTAAAAGATTCCTGAATACTTACTATTTCCTAGGAAACACTTTAAAAAATGGAACTAACGTCTCTGAAGATTAGTTTAGAGATTATTAATGCAACTGAACCGAATGAAACTACAAAGGGTACATTTCTTAGATTAATAAATGGTGAGCAAAACAACTAAAAGTATCCCCAAAAGGAAACAAACAATAGAAAGACTAATACACGTAGTGTAACATTAAGATAATTGATAGTTCATATAAATAGAGTCACACGCAGCTAGAGACATACTAGTTCATTACATTAGGAACACTCCGCAATGACTTGCTTACTACAAAATGTTTTAAGAAAGGGTAGAGTCTATTACACATTTTAATATACATATATATAGTACATGCAAAATACAATTTACAAAGGAACTTGTGACTTTAAATTACGACTTTGAAAAATGTGACTAATTAATGTTGAGAGTTCCCTTGTAAAATACAACTGTGATTGCTCTTATGTATGCTTAGCTGTGTGCATTAGTCATTCCCTTCTATAAGAATGACTAGCTATCACAACACGAAATTAAATAGCAAATCAACCACCACATAACAAAGGACAATCCACTTTCCAATATATATTCCCTTCAGATCCCAAACATATTGATGCTTCAGTATGCTTCATCATTAGCATCATCATACGAGTAAGCAGCACAGGAGTCAACACCAGACGGGTCAACACCAGATGGGTCAACACCAAACATCAAGAAATGTTTTTTGGTTAATTCAATTAGTAAAAAAATTTTATATCGAATAAATGATCTCAATAAGAATTTTATGATCATAAAAAAGAAATCTATTAATGTCTTAATCTAATGGTATGGATCAATTATCATAAAATAAATGATATAAATTTCAAATCATATAACATCTATGAAAAGAAAAGAAAAAAACCAATTTAGTGAAAATGTCACTTCACTTCAACAACAACAACAACAAAAAAAAAAAAAAAAAAATGAAAATATCACTAGATCTTATTATCATTAATCAATTACATTATATGTTGATATTTACAAATATTAAAAATATACGCATATTTTTCTTTATTTTCTTTTCTAAGTGGATCCCATTATCATTGACTTTAAAAATGAACTCTTATACTAATTGCTACAAGTTCCAAGTATGTTATCTTGCAAAATTTTATTTGCATCCTTCCTTATTGCTTATTATATACGCACTTCTTTACAGTCCTTACACCAAATTATCTACAACATAATCATCAACGTTAGCATCAATATTCAATATCGCTATCCAATTTATAAATGTCTATCTTAAGATTGGCCTAGAGTCAGTAAAAAGTAAAAAAATCACTTATGACCCAATTTTGAGACAAACAACTATTTATAAGAGTAATGCTACAACTACAAACTATTTTATAATATTTTTATAAACTATTGATATGATAAATTCTTACTAGTTCTAATATGGGCCTATAACTAATATCATATTTTTTTTTCCAACTAATTAGTATTTTAAAAATGCTAAAAAACTAGATTAACAATTTGTAAAAATATTTTAAAATAGTTTGTATCTGTAACATTACTCTATTTATAATAGTCTATGACACTTTTGGAGATGTAATCTATGACACGGGGATGTAATTAATGAATGTTGAATTACCATGACCATAGAGGCATAGACCATCCAATGATCTTAGTCATATGAATGTGTTAATAATGACACGAATGACTAATCCTCAAGGCGGTTCACCTAATCTTTTATGGTTCCCAATTCTGCGGTCAATATTTGTTGGCGGTTATCTAATGAGGGTTTTAATCAAGCACTAATACGTTGTTATTATAATAAATTTGAATTATGAATTTTTTTAATAAATGCTCTAAGAGAATTTGTTTATAATATACTTTTTAAAAAAAATTATGGGAAAAGAAAAAACAACTAAATTTTTTTACAATTTCTTATATTTCCTATAAAAAATTGTATCAAAACTTTCATAAAATAATTTATTAACAAATTAATACAGTTTTTTTATTTACAAAAAGAAAAAAGAGGTTCGCATGTGTAATCATTACCCTACGTCCCATGGTACATTGTTATTTGGACGTTTTGGTAAACCTAATTGGCACCATTAGTGCATAGCAAGGCGTGCCACTACTCATCCTCATTACTACGATTTTTGCATATTATGAAGTATGATTCAATACTAGTACTTGAACACACGACCTCTTAACACTTGGTTTGAAATGGTGGGTCTTTTCAATTTTAAGAGCTTCCTATCACTATACCACACTCGCTAAGGTTATTAATAAGTATCCTAAAACCATGATTTGATTATTATTATTATTAGTATAGAATCAGGATAACCATGAACACACTCGAGAAATTATTGTTTTACTTTTATTATTTAAATTTTAACATCATGGAGTAGCTTATTATGATTAGGACTACAAGTTGTATCCTAAAAGGGTTGCGGTGAACGTCAACCAATTTGATTTGAGCTAGGCCTTTCTTTTATTCTATATAGTGGACAAGTCAAAAGTTGATATTATTATATTATCATTATCATCATCTTGTGGCTGTCGTTATCATGATCATAGGTTTTTGGTATCTCTCTTGCTTCAATAATTTTGATTGATTTTTTATATATATTTTTTATTTTACGCATGATTAAAGTCATTGATTTTAGCCTAAACTGTCCGAAAGGACGTGGAAGCAAATTCAATAACATTTTTTTTTCTTTGAGAAGCAAGTTCAATAACATTTCAAATGAGCTCATTGTGTAGATTTGGAAATATATATTCTGTTTAACCAAAAAAAGAAATATATATTCTGATTTTTTTTTTTTTTTTTTGACAAGAGTGTCCCCTGTTTCGGTGGCTTTAATAGATACAACAAAATGTAAAATCTTTTTCCCCATATCGTGATGACATTGGCGAGGATGTCATGTTATGATACCAACAATTTCTTTAGGTAGAATGCAAAACATGCAGCAATAATTTAATTTGACATGAAGCCAAACCCTATCCAAAGAGAATGATATTATGGGCCAGTTTGTCAGTGTCGTTTAGTGGTAAGCAGATTATTCTTTCCAATACATGATCATGGCTTTATAACTACCTATGATTGTTACGTACTTACGCATCTACAATTTCTAATGAGTTTCACCACGACTATGTAATCAACTAAGGCATTTATTAGTGCTTAGTGATACCTTATCTTTCTATTATTTTAGAAAAAAATTTAATTTTTTTTTAATAAATATGCATAGATTTGAATCTATGACTAGGGTTGTCCTAGCACCTTGTGGAACCAACCCACCCGTCCCAGCCGATCAGATTTGATGACACCGTTGGTGGTAGGTCCTCGCCCTTAGAAATTGATTTTGATGGCTCGGTTGGCTACTCGTTGCATGAAAACTTGATTCCAACAGATCTGACCAATCTCCACCATCACAAGTCGTGCGTTGTTCTCCCCCAATATGTGTGTTTCTCTGCCAGTATTAGGTTTTCTCCGATTAGATTTGGTCCAGATTTGATGAGATCTCATCGAGACCCCAATGAATCTGACAAGACCTTATTGAGAATCTTGAGATCTCAATAGATCCGCAAGATTTTAGCCAAATCTACTCTCCCTGCCATTAATCGACTTCGATCGGCACCCAAAAGACCCAATTCATGCAAATTGAAGCTTCTTCCTAGTCGGCAATGGGTGCCGTTTCTGGGACTCAAAGTGATCGAGTCAAGTTTGGGTTGGGCACAAATTTGACCTCGGACAACCATATCTATGACTTTTGTTCTATGATTGTTCATCAAGCCAAGATACTACTTTGTTTTTTGTGTAGTTGAGATTTGAACTAATATCTCTTATTTGAAAATAAAAAACTTTATTAATTAAATTAATTGAAATCTACATCTTATCTTATGTTTCTATTGTACCCCACATCATAGGCAGGTGCATAAAAGCATAACACACACACACACACACATATATTTCTTCTTACTCTACCACAACTATTTGTGCTGATCTTAGCATCAATCAATTAAATTTTTGGTTAAATCATATATATATATATATATATATATATATTATCCATGAATGCAATTTCAATTTGATCCTTTAAATTTAAAATGTCTGTAATTGGTCCCCTGAATTTAGAGAATGGAAAAATCTCCATCTATTTTCTATTTACACTACTAAACATTGGCAGCAAATTACTTAAAATTTTCTCCATATTTTAAGATAGAAAGCGTAGTTGCACGATTTTCCTGGCCCAACTTCTATTGATCAGGCCTTGGCCCAAAGCACAACCCACAATAAATATTTGTAGAGGATGGGTCAAAGAACTTAGCCTCGGTGAAACTATTCGGTCCGATACATGGACAGTGTTGTTTGCAAAAAATAAAAACACAAGAATGGATCTCTCCTGTATGATTCTATTTCTTGAGTTCTTAATACAGTTTTTCCGTCCCCTTCTTTGAGGGACTCCACTACATTATATAGTTCTCCTCCTCTCATCTCAACCTTACACCTGTTGATCATCTAAGCATCTACTTGAGCTCCTGTCACATCAGCCGCCCTCATCACTCCCTTTGTGAGTTGCAGAGGCCAAGGTGGTACTGTTCAGGGGTCTTTTCCTCATTAATGCGGCCAAGAGGGTGGTTGGGGCGCAATTAATGTGGTGGTAGCTTTCCATGAGATATTTTGGATTTTATTCATTTTATATGTTGGGAGGATGAACTGAAATGGTCGGGAGTGTTCCTCGTCGAGCTTCGTGATGTCCGAGGAGGAGTTACTCCTCGGACAGGTTTCCTTGGCGTTATTGGGATTGAGTAATGCTTCATATGTGGTTTCTCTTGGGCGGGACGCTCCTCGGACGGGCCTGAATTTGGAATAGCCCATTATTTTTGGGCCGGGCCCCCCACGTAAAACCTTATTTCCCCCTATTTTAGCTAAACACTTTTCTTTTCACCCACATTTGATTCCTTATTCTAAACCCTATTTTATTTAAATATTATTTCTTCATTCATTTTTAAGTATTCCCCTCACTTTTCAAAACACCTACTTTAGTTTATCATAGTTACAAAGGCACAAAAATTATAAACAAATGTTTAGGGAATGAATAATGTTCCCTAAAGATAAGGAGAAAATGTTGCTAAAACCCATCTTAGGAGGGAAATGGGTAAGCTTATGTATGTAGATTTTGATTTTTTTTTTTTTTTGGGTTAATTATGTTCATCCCTTACACTATTTTAGGTAATCTGCTACTAGTGCTCTAAAACGATTTGCTACGATGCCTCATGTTTTAGGGATCAAATCAATCAAACAACATATGAGAAAATTATCCTATGCTCTTTGAAAGAAATGCCCCCTCCTCTCACTCCAATTGTAGTTCTCACTATAAATTTAATTAACAAAAACATTTTTATGTAATGGAAAAATTGTTGTTCTTAGAGTCTTGAATAATTACTCTTATTTAAAAACATAATTAAGGGAACAAAATCAAATCATTTTTTTTAATTTAAATTTGAATGACCAAAATTAAACCTATCCCAAACTTTACGAATCACGAGTATAATTTACCCATTATCTCTTTAATCTTTATGATGGTAAGCTTTTTACACTCTCATATACCTCTTTTTTCTTTTTCTTTTTTCTTTTGGCCAAAACTTGGGGGGGGGGGGGGGGGGCGCGGGGGGTTCAATTGAAAATTTGACATAACTTGTTTGAATACTAATTAATCACTCCCACACGACCTAGCTTTTTACCTGGTTTCTAGCTCTCATTTGAACTTACACAATTTATCATTGAAGTTATATTCTGTTTGCATAAGCAGTCTTTCCATTTATATTTTCTGTTTAGTGTCATCTAAGCTTAATATACGTGTTTAGTTCGTTAAATAAAATAATGTCACGTCATTTTTCATTATTCCACGAGGTATCATTTTATTGGACGGATTAAATATATATAAAAGATTATAGAGACCTTAAATATCATTGTCCTAAACCCTAATGAGTATACAAATGTTGTCTAACGCCTAGGTAGCAAACTTTGGTTTTGATATAAGTTTGTTGCACGGAAAATTCTCAAGAAGCACTCCCACAAAAGATTGATTGTAAAAACTTTATGGGTGTACGAAAGATCTAACAAAAAATAATAAAAGACTAATACAACACATAAGATAATTGATGGATTAAATAAAGATTCACGTAGCTACAAAAGCTGTCAACGTTACACCTGCAATACACTGCAACTCGATTACTAATAGTTAGAAGACATTTTTTTTTTTAAAATTTTTATGGGAATACTTAGAAGACATTCTTAGAATGACTAATAAAACACTAAATTGAACAGTACAAACCACCAAAGCAGAAAGACTAATTAACGCATTTTCCAATACATATCTTTTCAGGTGCATTATCACCTAGATATCATATAACCCTTTAGATTCCTATAATTCCTTGACTGTTTGCCCGGGAGGGGGTGGCCCAGTTGGGAGAGATCCCACATGCAAGAATAAGGTCTCTTGTTCGAGTCGTGGCGGGTACCGTGTGGGAGGAGGGTTTCCTAGCTTGCATTGTGCCTCTCTCTTTGGCTCTCTTGGGGTGCTAGGGTGAGGTCTCGTGGGCGTCTCGGTCACGTGTAGTTATGGCTCAATCCAACATTCCCTAGCGGGGGGGTGCCCCTATTAGGTCACGCCCTGGGGGGTTAGTCACAAATGGTCGCCCCCGCCCCCCCTTCTTGTTCATCAAAAAAAAAAAATTCCTTGACCTGTTGATCACACACCCAGTTTCAAGAATATTCATCTTCATTATCCTCATTAGGCGTGTCATCATCATCGAAAAACACCGTGCCCATCACACCCATTAGCCCCGAGCTTAACTCTTCTCCCAACCCCTCAACAAATGGACGTGCGAAGCCATTAACACCTCTTTTAGGTCTCTGGTTCACATTCGGATCGGTAGGTGGGTGCTCCATTAGCCCCGAGCTTAACCCTTCTGAGTCAACCGATGTTTTTCTCTCGGAGAAATGGAGGATATTGTTGTGGTCGCGAATGAAAACGACGGCATAAGGTTTCATTTTTTTGACATGATTTACGTACTTCAATCCCTGAGCGCGGTGGCGGACCATCACAAGGACTGAAGGGGGCCTTGCCCCCCCCCCCCCCCAAATTTTTGAAAAATATTAATGAAATTTTTTTTTTTTGGAATTATCCTAAATAATATACCTATATATTTAAGAAAGTCTAAAAATAAACATAACTTTCATTTAAATAGAGGAATAATACTAAAGATACAAACTATTTTACAAAAAATATTACAAATTGTTGATATAATAAGTGGTTATTGGTAAATAAAAAAGTGATATTAATGGTAGGTCTAGATAAAAATCAATATGAAGTTGACTATATCAACATTTTGTAAAAATATTGTAAAATAAAATACAATCCAAAATCTTTTTTTTTTCTTTTCAGTTCTTTCCTTTTCCCACTCAAGCATCTGCAGTTTTTGTGTTTACAATATAAAAATAAAAAATCTATGTGACTAAACTAAACAAGAAAAAGTAAAAGACAAGTTTAAAGCTTCCGTGGGCCCCTCACCCATGTACAGTGCTCATGTGTTACTTTACTTTTCATTTGCTTTCTTTTAATTTATTTACTTTACTTTTCATTTGCTTTCTTTTTACTTGTTATTATAATAATCAAGATATTATATATCGTATGGCATTATAATTTATAAATTTACTTAATTAATTTGATTAAAATATATAGTATATACTACTATATTAACATGTATTTAGCACTTTAAAAAAATTGACATGTATTTAGTTGTTTATAGCACATATTGAATTATGAAGTATTATACATTACTATTTTAGATTTCATACACAAAAATTTTTATAGATAGCCCCCTCCAAAGATAAATTCTTGGCTCCGCCACTGCGCTGAAGCGAACTGAATTACAAGCTCTAAAGGCTTGTAACTCATATTGGGTGGACTTTGGAGAGACGAGTATGGATGTGAGTTAATGTGTATTCTATTATATGTTAGGCTTGGCAATATAAGATGGCTAATGTAGCATCACTCTTCATCTACTTATGTAGAAGCCCAAGCAAACAGAGATAGCGTTCAAGAAGACTTTTTTTTTTTTCTTTTTTTTTTTACAAAAGTAGAAATTTTATTCTAATCTAATCTAAATGTATACGTGTATAAACTCTCTCCTAGAGACTTAAACCCCAGCCCTTACCCCTTACACCTCTCAAGCACTTAGACTTGTGGAATGACTATCGCATCAAAGGTGTACGGTAGTCATTCAAAAAGATTTTTGATAATTAATATCTTTGTAGATGACAAACTTATTCAAGAATACTTTAATAATTAAATCTTTGTAGATGGCATGGTTGAGATTTGTGAAGGAGGGTGTGCGACGGAAGAATTTAATTTAATTTAATTTATTATTATTTTTTCATTTTTAAGGAAGCCATAATAAATGTTTAAAACCATATGTAAATTACTAACATATTTTCACAATATATTTTGTAATTGCCGAGTATTACTCTAACTAAAAAACAGAAAAATGGATGAATATATATATATATCTTCCATCACTTTCTCGTTGTGATCATCGGAGAAAATGAAAGAGATAGGCATCAAGTGGGAGGTAAGCGACTGAGTCCATTTCCTACACACGTTTCATGGCTATTGTTGACTGTTCACATTAATAGTGGGACTAAGCTGGACTTCATGACCTTTATATGGCATTAGGGCCTACGTTATCCCTCACGTAACCCCACCCCCCCAAAAAAAAAAAAAAAAAAAAAAAAAAAAAAAAAAAAGATTATACGTGGGCAATGGACATACCTTTGCGGTAACTTAAAATTGAAACAAACTCGTTATCAAAAAATAAAAATAAAAATTGAAACAAACTCTATGTCATTGGACCATTGAGGATCATATAATGTCAAAAATCTTATTTAGTTTCTTACATATTACATACACTTAAAAAGTCATGATACAAATTCAAAAATTCTGTTTAGTCATGCAGCCGATAAATTTATCAAAGTTATGAATTATTCTAAACGGATAGTATGGATAATATTTAAACCTCAATTATCAGTCACCAACTCAAAAACAATAATAATAAAAGGAATAAAAGGTAGTAAAGTAGAAAACCAATGAAGAAACTATACAAAGGAAAAACCATTATGATAGATCCAACCCTGTAAAAAAAAATCATTAGAAATAAGAGTTACAAAAATTTACTTACAAAACCTTTGAAATTAAAATCTCTATTATAAGTTGTAATCCTTGCAAACGTCTGACTTGCCTTCCTACTGTAGTGGTTCAAGAACCTCTGGAATCCTTCTACACAAATCTCCGGAGAAAATGGGCAAATACCCTTTTTTCGGAAATTAAACATTCGTTTGCCCTCTTTCTGAAACTAAATAGGGAATTGCCCCTCTTTTGTAACTCGAGAATAGAGAAATCGAGTTTTAATGAATAACTCGATATTTGTATAGTCGAGTTAGTCCGACACTTCGAATTTCTCCGAATTAAAAATGTTTGTGTAGACGGTCATAACTCGGGAAACTGGAAATCGAGTTATTTTCAGCGGTTTGAATCAATAGGACCCTAACGTCTCACAACGCTATTCAGTCACTCGCTCTCCTGTACACTCTCTTTCCTCGCTCTCGCCATCACTCTCTCTCCACACTCTGTCTCTCTCGCTCTGCGATCAGGCTTCCCCACTCTTCGCCGAGTCTCCATCGGTCGTCGTTGGTTCCCGCCGCCGCCGATTACAGTGTACGGTCCTCTCCCTCTGAAATATTTTTTCTGATGTTGGTTAATGTTAGGTTGCGTTTTGTGTGGGATTTTGATTATTTTGTTGAAACTTAAGGAAGTAGTAAATTTACTAATGAAGATGAGAATTTTGTTGTCTTTTTTATATCTTTGCAATGATGATTTTCTCATTAATGAGTTTAAATGTGCTTGGGGTTTTGATGAGGGGTTTTGGCAAATCGAGTGGTGTTATAACTTATATTTTCATAAATAGTTAATTAATAATTATCCGAAGCTTTAAGAAGTGATTTAAATAGTTCTTAAATAATTTTTTTATGGCAAGTTCTTATTTATTTAAGAAGTGATGTTGAAAATCTTGTGCTCAAAATATAATGTCTTCTTGAATCTATGCTTTTATTTTATATTAAATGTGGTTTACTTGTTAGAAAATTGCTAACAATGTATTTGCTGCCATGTCGATATGCAACCATACATTGATAGAGTGCGGCTGGACCCGATGTGGATACCCGGTTGGCCCAAAGAAGTAGAATCATCGGTCAAGTCCACTTTGGAGGTGCGCGCCCGACGAGGTATGTAGTAGTATTATTAATACATGTTTGTTTTATAATTACCTCGTGTTTAATCTCCTAACACAATACTCGTCCGTGTGTGCGGAGGCGCCTGGCATGATAAAGGTTCGACGCCAGTAAATGTGTATTGCCACGGGGGTGGGTTAGATCCACGTATCATGCAACACATAGATGCAGCGGGGTTGATTTGGTTTATTCAAGGTTCCCGATATGGAGGTCGACCACGCCTTGATCACGGCGTTGGTTGAGCGGTGGCGTCCGGAGACGCACACGTTCCACTTACCCCATGGAGAAATGGGTATCACCTTGCAAGATATGGAGGTGATTTGGGGCTTCCGGTGGATGGGTTGCCTGTCACTTTGGGAAGACAGGACTACAATTGGAGTGAGCTGTGCGAACCAGTTGTTGGGCCATAAACCTCCACCCCGATATCAAACTCAAACAAGTCTACCCTTCTTTGGGGCGAGGATAAGATACACCTGGCTTGATGCACGGTTTGCCGATCCCTTAGTTGTGGACGCTGGCCGACGAAGTCGTGCAAAAGCAACATGCCCGCTACCACCTACTTGTACGGATGGGGGCCCTCTTGTTCATGGACAGATCTGCGGACCGGGTCTCACTGCTGCCTCTGCAGTTGCTCAACCTTGATCAAGCAATGCGAGACGGTATAGTGGGGTAGTGCAAAGCATTGGCCTGGTTGTATAGGCAACTTTGTGGTTCATCGAAGAAGGATGCGATGCAGATTGGAGGAGCACTCTTGTTGGTGCAGCTATGGGCCTATTCAAGGTTCCCACAATTATGCCCTGTTGTGAGGCCGCCTCTACCTTGAGTGCACTCGGGGCCCCTTGCCATTAGGTACGTTCATTGAGTTCTCGTTATTTGTCTCTTTCATATAATTAAAAATATGCCAAACTAACAAACGAAAGAAACTTATCAATGCTTAGTATATGGATGTGAAATATAAAAGCAAAGTTTGTTAAATGTAAGGTTGAGAATGAGCATTTGTCGACACCTCATGTTTGGTAGGTGGAGCGGGCCAAAATGCACCGCAGAGCATGCCACACACGTCCCCTTGCTGCGTGCGTGCGGGCGTCACTGGCTACGATGCGGGCCGAGCAGGTATTCGGTTAATTTAGTTTGAATTCTTATGACCACGTTTCCCTCAATTCTTATGACTACGGGCCGAGCACGTTTCCCTCAAATGCACCGCACATGCTTTTATTTTTGTTTCCCTCAATTTTTATTTTATTTTGAATTCTTGGATTGTTGTAGGAATGAGTTGATTTCATAATACCATCCAATCATTTTGTTTGATACTTGGATTTCCATCCCATCATTTAACTCAATTGGAATGTCCATCGTGAAGTACTTCACATTAGAACTTCCATTTGTAGCACCCGCATGAATACTTGCTCGTCCTTACATAAAGTAAAACAAAAGTAAAAAATTCTTGAATGTTAAATCAAAGGGTTTTTTCCAAATTGGGTTGGATTGAAGGGTTTTTTCCAATGCAACCCAACTCACATGACTCAGGTTAAGTTGAGTTAAATCAATGGGTTATATATAAATTTAGTCATATATATATAAAGTAGAATTTGGCTATATTCTTCATTATGTACGGAAACGTTTGTGATTTACACCGAAAAAAAAAAAAAAAAACACAGAATAAATTGTCCCTTTTCCAAGATGTTTGAAGCATGTGCAACATGCGCAAAAGATTGAGCATGAAGTCTTGGTTTAGTGCAAGACAGTGAGTTCAAACTTGTGTTGCAACCAAAAAACAAAAACTCCACCAATTGTTACAAATGTCATTAAGCTGATGCAATGAAGAGAAGACGCACATATTGGATTATGTAATTGGTTATAATTCAATGAGAAATTAATTTACCTAATAGTATACCGAAGATAATCAGATTTGTCTTTGGTTGTATTTGTGTGCTCAAGTAATTCATTTGATTTTAATGATGCATCTTGAAACTGACGATGACATCTTTAAATTCTTTCCACTACTAACTGAATCAAAAACATTTGTGTTCATTTATTGATTATGTCATTATACACCGTTTCAACCTATTTAACATGAGAAAATAGAACCCTACAACCATATAGAAAATACAAATTACAAGAGTCTCGATTAAAAGATGATGTGAAAACATGACATGAGTCATATGTCTTTACCGTCTCATCCCATCCAGCAATCATGGTCCCAACAGACAGACCCATTCCAGGGTAAGAGTACGAGAATGTTTGCCAACAGCTTTGATGCTCCTCAGAATCGAAATTCTGCCCTTGTTTGCCAATTCGTGCAATCGGCAAGAAAAGTGTCAATTAGGAAGTGACAAAAGAAGAAAAACACATCATATTGGGTTTTAAAGCTACTTAAAAAATGGGCACTTTGCCTGTGATGACATATTCACGCCGGGGGCATGCCAGGAGCTCAAACTATTTTCCATGGCTAGGCTATGGTCTCTTCTTGATGGGCATGGGGTCACCACCACGGTCAAATTAGAAGTGACAATGCAGCCCCAAATCAAATTATATTTCCTTTTTGGGAGGGAGTATTATTATTATTTCTACCATTTCTATTATCCATCTTCAAAAAGAACTAAGGAATCAGTGTTATGATGAAAATAAATTTTCTTTTTTGTTAGTCAACATAACCCAAAGTATGTAGAAACCCTCACCACTACACCAATTTCTAGCAACCTAATGTATATACAAAGCAATAAGACTTCACTATACTAAAAAAGTTCACTTAACAAATTGGACTTTTCCCGAGAACATCAACACTACAAAGCAGACAAACATTAAGCTAACGATACTAACTTATCATAATCGTTATACACTCAGCGACTCAAATTAATTGGAGCCAACATGCCCTCTTCCATATATGTATTAAATCTGGGAAAAAACAGCAAAAACATTTTTAATGCATTACCTTAATGCCCAGATTTACGTGCCAAAACCAAGACTATGAAAATGAACTAAAAAATTTCAAAACAATATTTCTTGAGACTTTATATAAGGCGAATGATTGTAAACGCAGAAGATATCAATTAAATTCTAAACAACAAATTTCGTACTATAAACTTGACAAATATGGGTCTTTTCAGAACAAGGGAATCAAGGCATATTAGAATACAAATGATATTTTCAAAACGCATGGCCCCCTGCGCAAGGATGACACGCATAAATCGAGAAATGGTCCAAATTTTTTCTTTCCCTAATCCTGCCGTGAATTTCGCTTCACTTTGTCTTCTTCATTGTTTTTGCACTTTCTCGCTTCTTTACATGCGTTTTGGAGTCTTGCTTGAGTTAGCCTGGACTTGTGCTCATAATTCTTTTAGAGAGAGTTTCAATCTTTGATAGTTGTATAAATTGGTATCAATATTAAAGCTTTAAAATAGAAATTTTTTTAGAACTGTTGAAGCTTATTAATATTTCACCTTTCGGATTCGCTATAGTTTTGGTGGTTGACTTAGATATTACCACAATTATATTCCAGATTTTCGTTGAATTAAATTTCTTTGAGTTAGAGCTTCTCTTCACATTGTTGTAATATAGTTGGTCTGTTAAATCTCATAAAATGATAAAATTCTTTAAATTTAGAACGTTGGGAAAGCTACAAATGTTAAACTACGAAAATTTTATCTACTTATTGTGTAATCATGACATGAGAGCAAAAATATAACCCCAATTTGCATTTTTGGCCTAAGTACGTAAAACAGAGGGAATGATGACATTATTGATCATTGGCTGTAAAACACATGATCACTTCTCTTGCTTTCATTGAAATTTGAAATTAAGCAAACTAAAGGATGGAGTTACTCTGCCTTGAATGTCATAGAGTGACCATAGGCTAAGCCATTGCCATAGGTTGTCCTTGTCCAATTTGGATGGTTGTCATTGCTTGGGTCCACACTTTGTGAAATTTCCAAAATACAAAGCCATTAGTGCCCCCACTAGGAACTCGAGAGTCCAGGGTATAGGTTAAACCCTTTGTGAGATTTGGGGTTGTTTAGGATGAGTGAGCACCGAAGATAGTCTCAATTGTTGCTTTGCCTTCAAAAACTTACTAATGTTTGGAGTTTATGCATTTCACTACCCTGTGACAGAACATAGCAATATTTAGTATTAAGTGACCATCTAAGGTTAATATAAACTTTTATGTTATCTAAACATCCGTTTGGGATGTTCTAGTTGATGGTGTTTTCATAGGTAGTCAATGTGAATCTAAGCTCTTTACAATTGATGTTCGCCACCAGTGCTGCAGGTGGTTTTAGTGTGTGAGCTCCATTTGGGCATAGATATAAGTTTCATAGGTACGATCGAACTCTCTTGGCTAGAAGTTTCATATGTACAATTGCACCAGATTACTATCACGCTCTACTTTAGTCGGTTGTTTTTGCATATAGTCTCAATATATGCTACAAATTTGATTAAACAAATAAAATTTAAGCTTGTACGGTTTGTAATTAGGCTTGTGAAATCACTTGTAATTAATTAATAAAATGTTATGAGCGTAAAACCATAGTTATTGCTCTGCCTAATAAGTAGACAATTTAGTATTTCTTCTTCTAACATAGGGGTATCCAGGATTACAAACATTGTTATTGTGATGCAAAAACATTGTTACATTGTACGTTATAAATTACCTTTCTTTGAATTGAAGGTTATATGTTTACGAGTCTAGTAGAATCTTGTTTGACTTCGATTTACGTATTCAAGTGGTATATTTTGAATATGCACAGCCTCGATTGTCGTCTTGGAAAACAATGGCCTAAGTTTAAAGAAACAAATAATTGTTAATCGGTGATAGCATCGAGATAACATAAAGACGCTTGACACATTACCTCTTGTTGTTGACCTAAATGAAAAGTTAGTTCGTGCTCCTTGCACCAAAGTTGGAGAGCACAATTTAATTGCAGCATGCAACTCCTTAAGTTGTCCCCACTTTAGTCTGCGTTAATAGTCCTAAAATTATTAAAAGCTATGGATTATTAACGAGTACTTTATTCATATAATTTTAGAAGCGTGCAAAATATGCTGCTCACCATATTCTTCAAGAGGAATGTAATTTTAGACATTGACATGATTAGTTTGAGATAATTAAAAGGCTTACGTAATTTCCAACACTAAAATTTATAAGAATTATATATTTACATAGAAATATAATAAGTATTTGATGAGGATTATACCATGTAATAATTTACATAGCTTCCATTTCTTGCAATATAAAGTGGTACTTGAAATGCAATGTCTTGATGAGACCTTATAATAGTCATTTTGTTCTCATTCATTGAAACATTGTTAATGACTAATGCAATTAATGTAGCACAATATTTCTATTACGATAAAAAGATTTTGCGAAATCATCAACTTGGATTCATCTTACAGCCATAAGGATGCTCTAGTACCCTCCTCTAAGTTTGGTTGATTGAAAACCCTAGTATTCGATGGTGTCAGTTAGCTTTGAACCCTGTCCAAGATATGAACATGGGGCTGAAAATGGTGGACATGAACAACCTAGATCTTTTAATATTTTTGCGAGTCAATTTTGTTGTTCTTTTAGTTTTCGCCCAATAATCCCGAAGATTTTGTGTACGACTAGAAGCAAGAAATTCCATGCTTTGCATATTACATATCACAAACATAATGTTAAATTAGTATGATGTCTCACTATCACAAACACTACTTATGCAGATTGTATGGGAGCCGACACGCATACGCTAGGCTCCCTACTGCGATTATTGCCACTTGGGCAAGCATATTTGGAGGGCCGAGGTGCCGTTGATATTCTTTTGGATAGTGGAGTGGCATCATCCCGAGCGAGTCCTCCGTCGGTTTGGGATGAAGCAACCAGTTCCAAGTGTCGTGGATACGTCGACTACCCTTCACAAGATATCCCTTCGGGGTAAATGGGAGAAGAACTGGGAGGTAGAACATGATCCCTTTATTCGGCAATGGGCCAACCGAGTGAATGTAGTTCGCGGGTCCGATCTCCTAGACGATGATGATACGTATCTCGTTGAGTACATGATGTGGTACAATCGCCACACAAGGCGGTACATAACACCCAGTCTGCGTATTGGGAACTCATGGTGAGGCAACAATTCCTATTTTATGGATGAAACCATTGTTGGATTAAATATCCTCGTGACTTTATCATGCATGCAAAAGTCCACAATAATTATCGTTGTTACATCTCTATAAGTTTCTCTGTCATTTTGTTTTAAAGTCAAAAATTGCATGACATGTCATTATGTTTTAAAGTCAAAATCTTTGCATGATTTAAGTTGTTCATAATAAACTGAATTTGTCTTGATCCAATTTGTTTGCATGAGGAATGGTTAATGGGCAATGACTAATGATGACCACACCTTTGTTCATATAATTACATTCAACTTTTAAAAAGGGTAGGTTGGGTTGGGTTTTATTGTATTTTATTTTATTTTTTGTTTTTTTTTTTTTTGTTTTTGGTTGGCTTGTACTTTAAAATGGACGGTGCAACTCTGTGTAGTAGTGATGAATTCACATTTCATGATAGTTTAGATAGCCTTTCCTCCAGGACTGATTAATGTATTACATATTCCTTGATAGATATTACCTCTACGATTGGGAAGTCCCTTACTAAAAACTGTTGGTAGAATGCAATTCCCAACAGCTTAAAGGTCATTTAAAATCTTGCAAGTATGCGAGCAAGGAGATGTGCATTTATACTAGATTCAAGTATGATATATGTTCTAAGTTTTTGGTACTTCCCTTAATTGAAACTTGAAGCTTGCGTTTGATATTTTCAATTCATTTGATTTGGCCGTACGTTAGGAAATAATAACTTCGAAATATGTGTCCCGATTGCAATGTGATATTAATGGAGTTGTAAATCTGGTGAAGCCTAGATACTAAAGTGAAATTTCGATATTTTCACTTATGCTAAGATTGAACTTATGTACAACCAACTATACGTGTTTGAAGCATGTGCAACTCAATGTTCAAGATGAGGACGCCATAAACATAACAGAAACTGAAAATTCTGAGTGTTGGGTTGGAACTATAAATTTTTGCACATGTGGGGGCCAACCCCTATTTTTATACACTAATTTTTTTTTAAAGATGCTTCATAATTATAAGTAATATACTGATTTCATTAGCTATGTTTGCTACTTTTTCTTTTGATTTTGGAACAGATTTATCCAAGTTTTGCATCATACTTGCGTTCTTGCTTTTATGACGCCCTTGTTTTGTAGGTTCGGACAATGATTAGGTCTATACTGAGAGGTGCGATGAAGGTTCGACATGCACACCGACCTTACATTTACACTAGAGCTTGTGGAGGAGCTAGGCCGACTTAAATTGGCGAATGCGCTTGCGAAGCGATTGACATTGATACACACGCCCCGATTCGTGGCGGGCAACGTGGTGGGTCTCGTGGGGGTGGACATCGTGGAGGTGGTCAAGGCGGGTCGCACCGCACGACCGAGTTGGCTCCCATCTACGAGGCGGGGAATGAGGAGGGTGTAGAAGAGGCATGGCTTGGCACCGATTGGGGTCTTGTCGATGACGACGGCAGACACCGCGATGCACGCTTTGGCGATGGTCTTGGGCCATCCCATAGCGTTGATCATCGTGGCACTGTTCAGCCCACACTACATCCCATGGTGCTAGCACGGACTTTGAGGGCCCTCCTCGTATGTCGCCCTGGGCCAAAGTGGATCCGCCCATGATGGTGGATGCATATTTGTCCCCACACAGGCATGCCCACCCCACCTCTAGTGCATGTCGACCCCACCATGTCGGCTCCATCTCAAACCGCCCACGGAGAGGTCATGCAGATTGAGCAGATACTGGCCGAGGACATTGAGCCGGTGGAGGCTCTACGGAGATCGCGACGCCCGCGTGCGCATGCTCCCGATTGCGGGACCGGTGATGGTATGTACTTCGTCTACACTTCCCATCTTCTTGAGCTACTTGTACCGCTTATGAAAGTTGATTATGTTAATTTAATTATCTTTGTTGTGTCCGATGAAACAGGTAAGATTAGACTGTCGGGGCATATGGGCGGAAACGAAAAGCTCATTAAATGCCTTAGTGTATGCTTATACTTCCCGCCTATAGGTGATTGCATAGTTACGTTTCACTTTTCTTCTAAAGTCGTATTTTTTTTTTTAGACCTAATCGCAATGGTGGACACGAAAAGGCCATTGAGAGAAAGCGTCCTTGTGTGCTTATTCTTCATGTGTATAGGTGATTTGGAATAAGCATGCAAAATGTTCTACTAATTGGGGAGAATCTTGGTGGTGTGCATCTATTTTGGATCATTGCTTGGGGAGAATACTTTTGGTCTGTCAATGTGTTTGTTGTCAAGAAATTGATATTTTGGAGAACACCCATAAGGCGTATTGTATTTATTGATGTATTAGGAAGTTTTTCTGCACTTGGAGTTTTGATTGCAATTTGACAAATGTCCGGATTGGTATTCATTTGAAGCCAAACTTTCTTGTGTTTTTGTATGTTCTTAGCTACGATAAAGTGGGTTGTAAGAGAGTAATTTGTTTTTTATTTTTGTTATTTTTGTGAGAAACAAATGTGTGGTATTGTTGATAAGCAAGAAGAAGTAATTTGATACTTTACGAAAAGAGTTTGATGACGAAGTTTATGCGGATCAATGGCGAGAACCAACTCCTTTGTAGCAAATCATTTATCCGAGTCTCTACAATGCTTGGCTAGGTATGTGTCTCTCTCCTAATTTTCTGATTCGCCTTCCCTACAATTCCTAGATTGGTACATCCTCCTTCCCATTTTCTTATTTTTAATCTCCTTGAAATCCCCTCCTCTCTAGAATGATTAGATCTGTGTACATTTGATTACAAGTTCGTTAGTAGGAACTTTGGAGAATATAATTTATATTTTTTTCTAGCATTGTTCTAGAGCAGACTCACAATATAACTTACCCAAAGTCGAAAAACGGCAAAAATCTTAGTTATGTGTGCATGTTTTGTTCCTTTCGCTTCTTGGGGTTTGTAATTGTTATTTGTCATTGTATATATTACCTTTTCATTTTGGTAGCAAATTGGGAACTCAATGAGAAACATTTAATTGATTATTGATTTTTTCATCAATTAGCCTTCTTATTTTATGATTTTCAGTATATATATATATATATATATATATGTTGTGTGTGTCATTGGCCAATGAATCAAATTTTGTCCATCATTTGCTTTAATGAAATGATGGAGGCATTAATGAAAAATTTGCATACTTTGTTTGAATGTTACTTTTATTGTTTGTGTATTGCCGTTTTTTGGGTTTTAATTATTATCTATGCTTACAAAGGTATATGCATTTTGCTCAATAATTTTCGGTTAGTATCTAATGTCTCCTTCACCACAAAGACATTAAGACGTTGGAGAAGTGGCCAACCTTGAGAATCCTGGGAGGCTCACAAGGCGGCAATCCAGCGATCATAAAGTCGCCTTGGGCGAGCGAGCTTGTTACAGGTATAAATGTGCACACAGTAGATGACTGTTCTGCTAGATATTGTTTTAGATTTTGTTGGTAGTTGGAACTGGTTACATCAGATTGGAATGCATAGATCCAACTGTCTTTCACTATGAACTTATGGGGCTCATCAAGTAGATCTTTTCTTCCATTGTTTAATCTAAAATGACTACTGACTAACAAATCTTTTTAATATGAGGCCCCAGGAAGGTTAACAAATCTTTTCTTTCATCTACTTTTCAAAGTAAGGATTTCTTAGATCCAAAGGTCGGAGTATGTTGATTTTGGGTGGTTTTTTTTTTTTAAATTAAATATTTCCTGGACTCTATTGCATTTGAGTTGATATTGACCTGTAGGTCACCTTAATTGATCACAGGATACATAGAAGTCTAGCTTACAGTTTGACCCAATAATCATATCAACATTAGCATGTTCCCATAAAAGTAGGAACTCTGTTCAGAATTTATTGCAACATATTAAATAAGAGCTTTTCAAATATATTATTGTATTGAGTGCAATAAATGAACTGTTAAATTGTATTTTACTTTCATGAGTTCCGTGGTGTTAGTCACAGAGGGGGAACCCCTCTGTGAGATTCTTTATATGATGGTATGATATATAAATATTGTGAGATTCTTAATTTTTGGTGCTCCCACAAGCCCCTTCCCGACGAATGGAAGGTTAAAATTTAATTTTCCGCTTGTTAAGTTATAGGTGCGCCCGATCCTTTGGGTCTTGAATTTATGATGTCAACCTCCACCTATTCTTGGGATAGAGGAGGAGGTGGTGTGTTACAGGCAGAGCCTATTCTTATGGGGTTCATATTTATGCAACCACGATTTTAGGTTCAAGTGATAGAACTTTAAAACTTTGGAGAGGAAGCAAATGTACACATACTTTTGTTGGGCATACAGTATTTTTTCCATTTATTTGCCTTCATTGTGCTTTATATATAAATATATATATATATATATATGTATATATATACTTATCTGCAATGTGTTGAAATCATGTGGGAATGAAAATAATTGTAGATTTTGCAAACTAACGATCTTTGTAAAATTTTCTTCTTACATGTCCTTTTGGTGATCATCAAACATATTTTCTTTGAGCTTCCTATAAGTTAGAAGTGGAAGAAGCATTTAATAAGACTTCGATCAATAAGTTGGCATTAATTGACCAAACTGTTGACATGGGTAATCCTCATATGTTTAGTGCTTTACATGGTTTGATTGCTAAAAAATTTAGACATGATGATACCTCTTTGTCTCTGTGGAGTATTTAGTGGGAAAGGAATGCTTGCACTTTTGTATTTATCTTCACATGATTGAGAGTTGTGTTATTTGCTTCAAACTTGGCTTCTAACGTGGCTATATATAGCTTTGATAAAACAGATCAAAATATAGCTGATGCACTTGTTCGAGGGGGGATCGAGTTGCACATTTCAGCAAGGGCACAAAATACGTATTGTTTCGCAGAATTGGTAGTGGCAAGACCACTCTCATAGAGATGAACCTGTTTTGTCCAGTGGAGCTAGCTAGAGGGAAGATATAATAATGTATCTATTGAAACCTGTAGTATTCCATGTAATGTTCACTTTTTATGTAACTTTTAAATTTTAAGTGTTCATTTTTTTCTATTTCACAATAATATTACAAGGTACATCATAATTTTAGGGTTTTATTTATTGTGTTTGGGATTCAAGAACCTTTATATAGCTGTGTTATTTGTTTTTTTAGTTGGTTGGTGTCAATTTTTATTCATGGTCATTTTGTTTCGACTTTCTATATTGTGGCTATTAAAATTTTCAGAATTGACTTGAAGAATTCTCGATAATTTTCTAATGTTGACGATTTATCATGTATGAATAATTCCAATCCTATCTTTTTTAAACTTTGAATTTTCTTTCATTGGTATGGATTGCGGTGAATCCTCCAACGATTAGTTAATTTCCAACCACTAATGTAGAGGTTATGCAATTCATTGTTGTTTTTTACGTCATGTACATTCGTTAATTGTGGCTCATTGTGTATAGGGCTGATGTAGTATTTTGTAACTACACAATAATGGATTGCAGTGAATCAAATAGATGGGGTACGACCAAAGTCGATTGAATAGGATCAAATAGAGTAAATAGAATGTAGTACACCGATTTTCCTAGAAACCACAAATGGACCGAATAAAACCAAAGTACATATAATGGACCGAATAAGACCAAAGTAGTCCAAAAACGAAAATAATAAGGTTATTTTTCCATATATACATATCTGCAAAGTGAAACAATTGAAAAACGATGACACTTCTACTTAAAGCACACATGACAACAGATGGTACTTGGAAGTATACATATCTTACTAAATACCACAACAAGAAGTCGACGTTTGCATTCATGCATCCGCACGTTGTCTCGTGGGTGCATCAACTTCATCATCCCCCACAACATGAGCCACCACTTCATTCAACATGTTTCCACTCAACGTTGCGATCCTCCTTGCGTGGTCACGCTCCTCAATGGCAACTTCCAAGCGATACCTTAACAAAGTGTGCCTAATGTCTCCACTTGCCATAGTTGGTTCCTTCGCGTTGAGAAGTGCTAGGTGGAGTTGAGGTTGATATGTTTGGAGTTTCCCACGATGTAGACGCACCACCATGCACGCCCATACCATTACCATGCAAATACTCCATGTATGCGCTTCGGCTTCCCTTCGATCTTTATATGATTTGTGATTGGCGTTTGGGAATTTATGAACTTGTCTACTCGCATCTAGCCAAGCGTCGTATATGCCTGGAACACGACCGTTAAACACAACATAGGTTCGTCCCATCCTGCTCTACAAAAACGCAATGGTGGGAACTCTTTGCACTAGAATGTGGTTGCACCTTCTAACGTGTGAAGCCACTTTTGTAGTGGAAATGGGGCTAGAACTCGATTCTATAGAAATCGAGTTATAGCATGCGGAGTTACATGTAACTCGACTTATAATTAACCGAGTTTCGAAATGCCGTCATTTCAATACGTCTTGTCAATGAGAACTTTCGATTTATGTGGTATCGAGTTTTATATAAAATCGATTTACTTAATATCGAGTCATGTTGTCCCCCTCCCCACATTTGAGAATCCATGCACGTGTCCGGCTCTATCCGTGTTGAAAGAAATCACTTCATCGCTCTCTCGAAAAAGAAAGCCTATGAGGTGAACAAAGTTTGCTAACTCTTCCGCCATTTTCCTTGTCATTATTGCATCCTCACCGGGCGTCTTTGTTCTTTGTGGTCCCCTTCTTCTTTGTTCGCACTTCTTCCCCGACGGTATATATTCACTTACATAACTATCTATAAATGGATTGACTTACATAACTACTTATAATTTGGATTGCTTTCTACAAACTGTTTTATTTCGACATTATGTGTGTGTATATATATACATAAATGTATGTATGTATAGATATATGTATATATAGACAAACGTACTTACCCATATCATAAGATGTATATGTGGCATTCCCAAATATATGTATATATATATACACACACATACACACACACACACATACACACATATATATATATATATATATATATATACATGTATGTATGTATGTATATGCAAATATATGTAAATATAAACAAAGCTACCTACCCATATATGATCACATGTATATATATATATATATATACACACACACACACATGTATAGTTATGTTTACATATAATGTATGTGCTTAGGGCACCAATTTTGTGAAACATTTTTTTTAGGAATTGCAAAAACTGTTAGTGCATTGAAAATCCTGGAAAAAATTGTCCAAGGAACGATTAATTATTGTGTGCTCTTATGACTTATGTGAGAATAATCTTATATGTGTGTGTGTGTGTGTGATAGTGACATTGTATACATATTGTTCCTAAATATGTTGAGTTTTATATAGTAATGTATATAATAATTTTTTTTTAGAATTCTTTTGGGAAATATGTATATAATCATTCTAAATAAACATATATATAAACAAACATTGTACGGTGAATTCATATGATGACATATGCATTCATTCGTAACTACACAATAATGATGTGTAATGTATACCGAGGTTTAAATTGTATAGCTCTTTCGAGTTCGAAAGTCTTTTTTGTGTGGGTTCGAAAAAGAAAGCCTGCGAGGTGAACAAGTTTTTGACCATGTTTGCATTTTCCTACTCCATATTGCATCCTTACCAAGCGAGTTTACAAACACCCTAATTCTTTGTTGTGGCACGTCTCCCTAAAAGGCCAATGTTTGTGTCCAAATGAATCAAGTGTGTACACCTATAATTAGGATAGCATCATAGTGCATGTGTAAAAGATTAATTACTGTTGCATTAACATAACCCCTATCTTCTCGCATGATAACCACAATTAATTGTCCTTATCCGGTCGGCATGGGTCGTCACGCTTCTACGTTTACTATGATGGGGAACAGTATTTCCATGACTTGCATGGGCTGTCCTATAAAGGCGAGTCAGTGAAGCGAAGTTCATTGAGTTGAAATGGGGAACACACTTGAGAAAAATGCACCGGAAGATAATGGAAGCTCTACGGTTGGACAAGGAGTCACATAAGATATCCATTGTGTACCGTGCCCCCAGATACTTGTGAGTACTCGGGTTGTCTACAACTCAAATCCGTTGGGTTGCGATCTTGACGTGGACATGATGTGGGCGGTGATTAGCGGACCCCCAGTTCATAGCGTCGACTTGTATGTAAATGTTGAGGCTGTTGGGTTCCATGGTAGTGCAAGTTCACAAAGATGCCGAGTGGGGTGGAAGAGCCACACTCATTGTCGGTTGACATGCATCCTCCCTTTGCCTATGCCACGCCTTTCCCCTACAATAATCAACCATGTGCAATAGATCATTTGGACAACACCGAAGTGGTGGGCGCCACCAATACACATGATGTGGGAGGGTCTACTCACACATATGAGCATGTCCAAGCTGATATGGACGGGGAATTGATATTGATACCAGCCGAGATGTGTATGAAGAGTTCATTGATCTTGATGGACCGGTGGACGACGCGGAGGTCTTAGATGTACCACCGATTGAAAATAACGAGGAGGATTGCCTTACAACAGTTCCTATCCCGAGAATGGTTCACATCAAACACATGGGACAATATTAATGACCCATCACCCGCATTGGGTACAGGACATCTTACAAGTTGGCATAAAGATGACCACCCGACAAGGGGATGCTATTCAAGAATAAAGCCTCTGTTCAATATGTGTTGACCCTCTACTCTGTGGAGCATAATAAGCAATACAAGGTCATAAAGTCGACACCAATAGGGCTGGTAGTGCGGTGTAAGAATGAGGCATGTCCGTGGTCAATTCGGGCCAATTGCAGCAAGAAGCACGGGATGTGGGTTATCGGTACATGTAAGGGTCCCCATAGTTGCTCATCCCTCCAGCCTACCAACCGATGGGCGGATGATGGATTCAAAGTTCATCTCCATTGCACTTGAGAAGTATGTACGGGAAGACCTAACCCGAAAGGTAAGGGACTTGCGTAGTATGTTGCATGCAAGGCATGGGCATGATGTAACTATGTACAAGGTTTGGGAAGCCAAACAGAAGGCGAGTTGCACGTATTTATGGGGATTTTGACGAGTCGCACGCAGAATTGCCACGATTTCTAGCTGCATTGTTCGATGCAGATCCGGATCTCGTGACCACACTAAAGTGTGACCCCAATGTCCCAGGGGACTTGTATATTCAACTCGCGTTTTGGGCTTTCGGTCCGTGTATTAGAGGGTTTAGGCATTGCAGGGCGGTGATAAGCATAGATGCAACGCACCTTTATGGCAAGTACAAAGGAAAGTCTGTTGATAGCAATGGCAACAGATGGTAACAACGAGGTTTATCCACTCGCATTTGCCGTTGTCGAAAGTGAGAGCACGGAGACATGGGGATGGTTCTTGGCATGCCTGTTGACCTATGTTACAGACCGCACCAATTTGTGTATAATATCCGACAGGCATCGTGGGATACAATCATGCTTCGATGACACCACTAGGGGCTACTTGCAACCGCCCTTAACCCATCACCGGTATTGCCTCCGCCATTTAGTAAGCAATGTTAACACTAACTTCAATAGTGTGCCGTTGAAGAACTTGGTATGGAACGCAAAGAATCTGCGAATCAAGTTAGGAAGTTTGAGAACACCATGGATTGCATCAAGAATGTCAACCCGGCTGCGTCACGACTATCTTAAGGAGGTAAATCAAGAAAAGTGGACACTTGTACACGACCATGGGCACCGATATGGGGCAATGACAACCAACCCTTTGTCGAGTGCTTCAATGGGGTACTTAAGGGCGCACGTAGCTTGCCCATAACTGCAATGGTGAAGTTTACATTTTACAAGGTGAACTCATACTTTGACGAACGTCGAAACAAAACCCTAGAGAAGTTGGCAGAGGGGCAAGTGTGGTGCAAATATGCCTATGACAAGTTCGAGGAAAATCAAGAGAAGGCGAAGCTCCATATTGTTAGAAGGATGAGTGCGCAACAACGGTTATATACACGGTGGAGACACAGTCTTTCTTTGTTGAACATCAGCGGGGAGATCACACCCATAGGGTTTCCCTCATAGACATGACATGCACGTGCGGCAAATGGGAAGCAAACAAGATCCCTTGTTCCCACTTGATAGCGATTTGTGCCAAACACAACCATGATGCCACCGAGTATATGGATCATTTCTACCGCCTTGAAGAACGCTATCACGACTATGAGCCTATATTCCAACCACTAAAAGATAGGTTAGAATGGCCGGAGCCAGCAGAAAGGAGAACCGTGATGCCAAACCAGCGGTTGATCCGTGAAAAAGGTCGGCCCAAGTCCACGAGAATCCGCAATGAGATGGATGACGAGGATAGGGAGTTGCCAACCTCATTGTGGATTGAGAATGGACCAAAGTTGAAGTGTGGGTTGTGTCGCCAAGAGGGTCATAACCGTCGTACATGTCCAACTCGAAATGTGGCTTCAACAAGCCATGGTGCTATGTAGCAGGTAACAATTACAAATCATAGTAACAAGGGGTATCATAAGTTATTCTTCTTTACATGTTTAGATATTACATTATATGAGTTATAATTAAGATGTGGGCAGTAATTTGTAGTATTCTTTCAATCTTATTGTTTGTGGTGTACATATTCTAGTATTCATGAGGTCTCTATTTCCCTAATCGTATATGTTTTTCTGCAGATTTGTAATTGTTGCCAAGGTGTAATCTGTAGATGCTCCTCATTTAAGCAGGCAAGCTTGAATGCTCTTCTATATTTGTCAATTCAATTTATTGATTACCATGGGTTGTATACTAATTTCTGTGTTGGCTACTCCTCGAAAGGAGGCAACTTACGAAAAGAACAAAAAGAAGGTGTCACTCAAATGCTATGACTCCATGTTTGCCTAAAACCATTGTTGGCGGATCTTTGTCCAAGTTTCAACTTACAATTGCTATGACTGTTTAAAATGCAGAAATGGAACTTTTTATTTTTGTACATCACCTGATTTAAATGTACATCACGGTGATTTTTGTACATCGACTTACTTACAAATAAGCTTGTATATATGGATGATTTTTTTATTCGCGTAATGCAAATGGGGGAATTGATTTGTATGGATGTGGTTGGTTATGATTTGTATGGATGACTTGTTGTTCACAGCATGGTTGTTGTGCAGTCCACTTTAACCATGAATAAGCACGATCTTGAATGGGTGTGAACGATTGCAAGTCGCAAGGAAAAGCGATACCTTGAAAGGTTATACTAAACGAAACTCGATTTTCCAGCTAACGAGTTACTTTGCAGTCCATTTTCAATCCCCTCGATTTGTATCCTTTCTCAATTGTCAAGTATCCGAGTTACTCGATTTCTCCATATCCGAGTTACCTTCAACATAACTCGATTTATATGGTACCGGAGTTACGTTGGAGAGCACTCTACTCGGCTAGATTCCTCTTGGATCAGATCTGGACCACCCAAATAGCTGGACTAGGTGATTCAGCCACCAAGGTAACTCGATTTCCATATCACCGAGTTATGTTGAGAAAAACTCGATATATGTAGAGTCGAGATACGTTGAAGACCGTTGTCTCCACTTAGATTCCTCTTTGACCGCCTCTGGACCACCCAATTATCTGGGCTGGTCGGGGAAAGCCCAATCAAATTAACTCGATTTCGTGGTGACCGAGTTATGTTGAGAAAAACTCGATATATGTAGAGTCGAGATACGTTGAAGACCGTTGTCTCCACTTAGATTCCCATGTAACGTAACTCGATTTATTTATAAGCGAGTTATTCCCATGTAACTCGATTTCTCAAGTATCGAGTAATTGTACTTTAACCCGATTTTCGGGATATCGAGTTACTTCAAATGGACATATCCAAACCACCACACACAACATGGATTCCTCTCGAGATACATTTGCTGACAAACATGGACTCCTTTTAGTCCAGTACACATAACTCGATTTCTTAATAATCGGGTTATGTGTATGACCGACCCACTATTTAGTGCTCAAACGCACAAGCAGCAAAGAATCTGTTCAACTTCTTCTCGAGCGAAAGTTTGGAGAACAGAACAATGGCTTCTCAATGGCGGAGAGACAACGACGATGGTCCTGCTGATCAGTCCCCACACTTTTTCAAGATTATTCTGCTGAGAATCTTTGTTCAGGAAGGAAAGCTTGTAAGTATGCTCAAATTTATAAATTCTATCATTGTCACGAAAATCGTATGCTAATATACACTTGAACACTTCATCTTCTTTATTTGTGATTGTTGAAAAATGTACATTTGTTACATGTAGTCAGAAAAACTTTCATTTTGCAATACGTAGGTTACACTTTAAGAAGAACACAGTCACATAATGAGTACTTTGCATCGTACACTTTTTCTTTGAACAAAAAATGAAACAGGGATAAGCGCATGGTAGAGATTGAGGAAAAATATGAAGGAAATTCACAGTTTTCATAAAAAATTCTTTTCGAGTGGACCTGTCAAATGTATAACATTTCCCCAAAATTTGTTACATTTCAACAATAACAGAGAAATGTAAAAGTGTAGAGGTTGATGGTTATTTTGGTTATAAGTTTAGGTTGTATAAATTGGTTTCAAAATTCATAAGAGTTGTTCTTGTTATAGCTATTAAATATAACGTCAATGTTGCGGGATTACATTTTATTTTGTTTGATTTTATTTTCTTTTTTTGTGTGGGGTGGGGGCTGTAACTAAGAAGTATTCTGCCATCATTCAAACTTTTATTTTCTAGCATTGTGTATAAGGATTGATTGCATGTGTTTATTTCCCTAGCCTGCATTTATGTTATGGAGATTCTTTTTACAAATGATTCCGGATAAGTTCGTGCAGAAATTTGGAGTGGACTGTCAGATGTGGCCTTTCTCACTATTCCAAATGGTAGAAAATGGAAAGTGAAGTTGGCACAACATCTTTGGGGGTTTGGTTTCAAAATGGTTGGTCCGAATTTGCAAGCTCTCATGGTGTAGCCGTGGGGCACTTGCTTTGGTTTTCAAATATGAAGGAAATTCACGTTTCATGTACTCATATTTGATGCCACCGCAACAGAAATAGACTATACTTTAGACGACGAACTCCAAGTTCATAGGATCGAAGATGATGAGAGTGATGACAGCTCTGTTGAAATCATCAAACACTTTTATAGGGGAGAAGGTTCAGGTTTGAATGTTACACTTTTGTAAGCAATCTGGTTGATTTGTTTAGCTTCGCTCTATTAATTTTATGTGCATGACTTCGTATTTTCAACTTCTTTCAGGATCAGCCCATCCTAAGAAAGACGGTGGTGTAGCTAAAAATCTTGTTATAGCCAATGCTTTTAAATCAGAAAATCCCCTTTTCACTTTGTTACCATGCGTCCATCCTACGTTAATGGCAAGGATCGTGCGGTAAGCTTTTAGCTTCACTAAAATGGAATATTTTTGTAATTTAGAAATGCAACTCCCATTAACTATCATTTTTCATAGATCAATTAGAAAGATTGTCACACTAGATACTTGTGGCTGGACATTTTGTTGGTAATGATTTTTTCTTATTTGTGTTTTTTGGTGAAAAGATGTAGATCAATTAGATACTTGTTGCTGGAATATATTTGTTAAATATCTAATATTCTTCCTTGTCTGAGTTTACCCCAACACATTATCAACTACTTACCAAGAGATGGGTTTACCAAGGACTACACCAAAGCAAGTATACTCCCCTGTCAAGCTCCAGATTGTGGACCGATTATGGCCTGTGAAGCTATACATTTATGAACGAAGTGGGGGTTCATCATGTGTCGTATCAGCTGGTTGGACTGCGTTTGTGAGGGAAAATAGTTTGCAAGTAGGAGATGTTTGCGTATTTGAGCTGATTATGAGGGACGGTGTTGTGTTAAACGTCCACATTTTCAAGTGCGAAGACTAAGTGGTTAGGGTGGATGCAAAGTGATGATAATATTATGTGATGTTTAGAGTGTGTTTACTTTGCAACTTTACTATTCATCCCTATTTTGTTCATCCCAGTTTGCAACTTTATTGATTGGGTACTTTTGTGATGTTTAGAGTTTCACTCTTGGGAAATTTTTAATTAATATGATGAACTTTCATATGTATTTTAAAATGAATGTGATGTTGTATTTTTTTCTGCGCTTTTGTTTGGATTTTGGCCTTTTTGCATGTCAATCAATTATATTACTTTGAATGCCGACTCTTGGATTTTATTTTAGGGGTCAACATTGTTATTGCTATAGGATTTTGTTCTTTTCAGATCACATTGTTGTATGTTTTGTATATATTGTAACACTTCAATGCAATTATTTGAAGAGATGCAAGGCCGGTGACCAGGGAAGAACTGGAGCTATTTTTAGTCCAGGCCTGGCTCTTATGGTCCCAACGAAACAGGATTTCACATGGAGGCAAGCTTCAGTCCACCAACCCAACTGAACAAAAGAGCATTTGATCTTCTCACGAGTTTCGACAAGCACAAGAACAGCTAACAATAGTCGTGAGAACCAGACAAAGTGAGCGAGATGGTGTCCTCCACCGAATTCAAGGTTTAAAATGAACTTTGATGCAGCCATTTTCCATGACCTCAAGTGTTCTGCTGTAGGAGCTAGGAATCAATGTTTGATGGTTGGTTTACTGTGGGTAGAAGTCAAGCTGGTAAATAGAAATGCAAATGGTGTAGCACACTCCTTAGCACGTTATGCAAAAAATATTGTTGATGATGTAGTTTGGTTAGAGGATTCTCCTCCACCAGCCTTGGAGGCATTGTATATTGACTCCTAAATATGTTTTAATGAATGAAAGTTTTGAGGCGTTTTCAAAAAAAAAAAAAACAAGAAAAAACAAATAAAAAAATAACACCATGTGCAATAATTTTTAGTCATTATTTTTGATGTTTGCAAATTTAGATGTTTAAAAAATAAGTGAGAAGTTAATCCATCAATTGTGTCAATCAATATAATGTGGCAAATTCAAATGCTTGATAGCTAAATTTTCAAAATTTCACTTGGATTTAATTTTTCAAATGTTATAGATGAAGTTGGAACTTCTTGTAAACTGCAAGGACTAAAAGATGTCTTGTTTTATTGAATGAGGGGACTATGGAGGGGATTCTCCTCCTTGTCTCTCTGTTGCTAAGAAAAGGGGGATTTTCCTCCTTGTCTTCAACATTAAAATTCGAGACCATACTCATGCTTCTGGATAAGATAATTAAATTATATTGAAATCAAATCTACACAAAATGGATGATATTTTTTTTTTTTTTTTGTTGCGTAGTCCTTCAAAAGAATGAGTGTTGCAAACGCAAGGATGAATATAAGGGGAAAATAAAAAAGGAGAGAGATTTAGGATACACGAAAGCATTCAAAACACCGCCATTTATAGAAAAACATCATCTTTGAACTAAACAAACCTGCAAACAACATCCGTCGGACTCCTATCATAATCTGCCGCCATTAATCGCTTATGAAAGTGGGTCATCCACACGGTAGAAATGCAAGTAATTCTATCATTGTCATTAGGAATCATGAGTCCGGATTATTTCTAAATCCATTTTCTTGCTGAAATTTTCATGAAAACTCGTGAAACTTACATTTTATTGAGAATCATACCACTAAAAAAGAAGTAAATAAAAAATATTAAATAAAAAGGCTCCGCATGATTTTTGGAACAACTTAGAAGAGTACTTGTTATTGTCAATTAATGTTGAGAAATGATTACACCTAACAGGAAGATTAAGGGAGACCAGTGAAAATAACTCAAGTTCTACGTGATTGAGTAACTCTGCAAATAACTCGCTTTATGATGTATCCATTTATATGCAAGCCATTACACACAGAAATTGCATTCTTGAGATATTCTACTGCAAATAACTCAATTTTACCGGAGTTCGGTTTTGTGCGAGGTAGCCATATACAGTTGGATTCCTCTTGGACTGCATCTGGACCAGTCCAAATATATGGGCTGGGTGGGTGCATGTGTACAACGTAACTCGATTTCCCAAATATCGAGGAATTTGAATTCTTGTGAGTGTAAGCATCTTACAGAACTCGATTAAAGTAGAATCGAGTATTGTGGCAGGCCTACCTCTCCACTTCGATTCGTCTTGACCGCATCTGGACCAATCCAAATATCTGGGGCCCGAGAAAAATAACTCGAGTTATGTATAATCGAGTTATATGAAATTAACTCGTTCTCGGTAACATCGAGTTATGGGATAGCCGTTCCACCATTAACTGGATTCTTGTTATTTGTGCTACACATAACTCGATTTACGGACAATCGGTTTATGTGCAAGCCCTTGTCTTTGAAAATTTGATATATGTAACTCGATTTTCAGAAAATCGAGTTATATGGACATTACAATCTATTACCCATTTTTATTAACTCTTCCCCGATTCTGCAGAACTTGTAGTCATTCGAAATTACATCTTCGATTGCTCTCGCTTCATCCGGCTAGAACCCACAATTTCCCGCGCAAATTGGCCGAGGATTTTACATAGTAAGACTCTTTTAACGGTTCTTTGTCTTTGAAATTACACATTGTTGGTGCATTATTCTGAAATTTTGCATTTTGATGCTTCACACTTCTATGTCTATGTCTATGAAGATTGTGATGAAATTGGGTGTTTGCCTAGTCAAATGCATTGTTGTTAGTAAGGTTGCCTATGTCATAGGTTGTCTTCCTTCCACAAAATGAACTTGCCAAAGTGGCTCCATATGTGTGTGGTATAGATATATGCTGGTTGTATGTCTGAATCAGATCGGACCAATTTATTTTCTGTTTTTTGTAGAAGCCGGTGAAACTTACTACATGTAGCTACGATGGTATGATATATGTCAGTTCTAAATCCACTTGTATGTTTCCTATATGATAAGACTTCTGTTATATACTCTAGGTCTCTAACTTCAAATTATTGACTCGGACCAAAATGCATTACAATTATTGCACCAACTAAACAACCCGTGAATAAGAATATTTGGTTTTCATTGTGTTGTTGTAAACTGCTCTAGACAAGTATATTGTGTGCATGATTTTCTACACATGGTAGCTGGTTACTCTTCAATTTTTGTTCTCTGCTTCAAACTTCATTTTCGTTCTGTTTTTGTGTGAGCTGATCGTGTTTGCACTCATCGACCATCGATTAGTTATGGGTCCGAAGAGGACTAAGAGGGGAAAATGCAAAGCCGCATCCGAACCTGAAGTGGTGTTTGATCAATTAAGGTTCCTCACGCCAGAAAATGAGCAAACCTTTGAAACCTTGATTAAGCGTAGGCGTATTTGGGGAGAAAGGCAAATCAATTTACAGGAACGCATCCTTTTGTTCGTGAGAATCTACTGAGTCTAGGCAAGTTTTGTCCCTATGTACAAACATACAACCCCCTCCGGTGACTTGATTAGAGAATTCTATTCGAATCTATCGGTGCATGAGGATCTTGGTGGTCACAAGGTGGCATCGTCCATACGTGGTGTACCGTTTACAATAACTAGGGAGCACGTATCTAAAGCCCTTGATGTACCTATAATTTGTACACCTACTTATCCAAACTCTATGTCTCCTCGTATTGATGATGTTATGGATGTTCTTTGTGGACGATCAAACAATCGGGATTCTCGGCCGAAGTATTAGCTCAAGTGAGTTGACTGAGCTTAATTATATCTTCTTTAGGATAGCTTGTCACAACATTTTCCCTATCTCTCATATCCATACAATCCCCTGTAGACAGGTGTATCTTGCTTTACGCCCTTGTCACCAATAGTTCCATTTGTTTTCCTTCCCTTTTCATCGAAACCATTGTCAAGGTGCGTAGGAGCAAGTATAAGAGGCATGCTTTGTTTTTCCCAGTTCTCATCCATAGGGTCCTCAAATATTTAGGATTAAAGAACTTTCCTTCCCACGAGTTGGTTCACATCCAAGCCCCTATAGGAGCCAAATTTCGAAACAATGAACTGCCCAAAAGAAGGTTGTCGACCTCGGTGTTGGTCCATCCAATGGACCACGAGTACGGTCTACTACTGGAGATGTTCAAGATGAGGACATGCATGGGGATCCCACATCTGTTGTTGCCGAGGATGGTGATGATGAGATAGATGTTGACATTGTTGATGCAGCGCATACATGCCCTCTTCCTCCCTCTCTTCATGCTATGATGGAGACCATTATGACGACTCAGGCAGCCCATGGTCAGCTTCTACATGGTCTTCTTGCCGAGGTTGGAGCTATGCGAGCGGACTTAGCTCACTATAGACGTCTGTTCCACCTTCTACACCATCTCGACTCTTGATGATTCCCATTGGGTATTGTACCCAAGGGGGACGATTTTCAGTTCGTGGTTGCTATAACATATTTGGAGAATTGTATGACAGTTCTATATTTTTTTATTTTAGTGGCAATTTGAAGAACATGGTATCCGTTGAAAGTAATTTGATATATTAATATCATGGTTAGTTTCATGCCCATCGTTACTATCATTAGTATTATTGAAATGGATGTAATGGTCTAAGAATTTTGTATGTTATTATGTGATTCTATATAATATCAAGTTGATCCAAGTCGTGTGTAAATAACATTTATTTCATAATTCGTACGTCGCTCACGTGTTTTTAGATTATAGTAATTATTAATACAAATGGAAGGTTTTGTGAAAGCACAATTCGTTTACGAGTTTTTGATATTAACGATGAACCACCTAGGAGATTTTCCTTGGAACAATGGTGAAGCTATATCTTGACTTGAGGCAACTATTTTTATTGGAGGTTTCTTTGAGCTTACATGTATTTTCCACTAATTGGATATTTTTGTCGATCTTAAATCAGCAATTATATTATTCTGAATTTGATCCTCGCCTGGACTATTCCTCATGCATCATATTTTCATTACAAAATTTCTTGATGAAACCTTGCTATGCACTCGTCGAAAAAGATAAAAGCGACACTTGGCATGACCTCATTCACTCTAGCATTAGGTCTAACGGATTTTTTTAATCAAATATGAGGAATCCAAACCTGAAGTGGTGGCCCCTTACATAATATATTAGATAACAAAGTGAGTCAAGATAATAAACATCGTGAAGTTTAAGTATGTTGTGAAGGACCAAACACGATTAAACAGATATAACAAATGACCTCAAGCCACTAACATCAAAGTTCTAAGAGCAAAGTGGTGCTTTCAACCTGTAAATTATTATGGCACGCGTTTGTTTGAGAGCTTAGTTTCAGGGTTGAACATGGTTTTACCTATATGCAATCTCTTCTAACCAACATCACGAATTATGGGAAGAGAGTTTTGACTACCATCCTTGAAAATGACCAACGACAATGACTAATGATGTTTAAGATTTTGTAAAGGTAAAGTCCACAATTAAACAGATATAACCAGGAGCTCAAGCCACCACCAACATCTACGGTATAACAGATGTGGTATTCGGACCAAATTGGGCCTCACTTCAAACCGACAAGTCTTTGACCACGATGTTTGATCGAATAGTCGAGTAAGTAGGTATTCCCTCAAATGCAGTCTCACATCAATTGGCTACGATTACAAGAGAAAGTACACTTGTACATGACCTATGGCGCTACGTAATTTGTAAATGTGACGGTTACGAGACCAAAGTGATGCTTTTAACCTGTAAATGTTTAATGACCAAAGATAATGAACACCGTCATATTTACACACCATGATGTTTACAGACATTCAAAATGACCAAATCACGAGAAAACACCGTGATTTTCATAATTTATTTTGTGAAAGACCAAACATAATTAATAAATTAATATTGCGAACTTGCTGGTGAAAGACAAAACACAATTAATATAGCGAAGTTTGAAGGTGACCAAGTTCCAACTCTAAACACACGTCACTGACCGCTTCTGTCGCACCAATCGTAGTCATATCAAACTCCTTCAATCGCAAAGCACATGTGCCAACAGACGCCGCCTTTGCTTAGTCAAGTCATGTTCGGTGCTCTACACGATGTGGATACCCAGGTCGACACTGTTTCACACCCACACTCACGTGAATACAGAATTGTGAAATTGGATGCACAGATGTCTCATTTACATCTCTTTGTTGCAACTACGCCCACCTTTGATGTGACATTAGGAACATTTAAAATCCTGTTCATATAGTGTTTTTCCTGAAGGGTTTGACATGACAGCCCTAATAAGTGAAATTGCAATCTTTGTTGGGTTCCATGAAATGAGGTTATAAATGCACCGGTGATATAATGTTAACTTTCTACCCCGCTAACTTCGTAGATTGATTAAGCTATGAGTCGCAATGCCTCAACATCAAATCGTACAATGCGAAACAAGTTTGGACCTACTTCAACAAATGCATCATCACAAGTTCCAACAGATCAACAACTACATACATACACAGACCACTATGGAGGAAAATGGGTTGGAAAGAAGAGAGATTTCGTTAATATGCCAATATACACATATGAGAGTCTTGGAAGCGTCGGACACATCATGGTCGGCAAACCTACAAAACTAAAGTGAGATACCACCACAATAGAGTTCACTATCGCAGAACCACCATGGTCAACCCTATACGAGAAGAGGTGTGAGTTAGAGGTGTATTGTCGATGGCACGGGTTACGAGTTCCTAAGGCACGCTCTGCCGAGTTACCTAGAGATGAACCTACCAACATACTTGCTCGTCTTGAACAAGAGAACAATCAAATGCAAAGGCGACTAGACCGTTTTCACGCAATCCAAAAAGCTAGGAAGCATCTAAAGGGGAAGGCGCAAGAGCGAGCCATGAAGTCTATTAATGAAATTACTGCGTTAGATGATGAAAAGATATTTCGGACTTCTCGATTCAAGCAATGATGATTTCCAAAAATTTCTACCTACGAACATTAGACGTTGTTGTTAATGTCTACACATTATGTGCAATACATGATGTTATTGTTAATGTGTGACAAATGATGATTATGTATGTTCAACTTTTGCAACTCTAAAGATTAACTGTTCATTACTTTTGGCTAAGTTTATGTGAAATCACTTTCTCATTTTTTTCATACGTGTTCTTTGTTGCTACATTCAAGTAATGTGGGTCACGGACGAACAATGTCCTTTGCTTTGTAATGTAGGGAAAACCTTAGGAAGTGAAATGCCTCCAAATTATATTTATTGCACATTACTTGTAGGAAAATTTAATAGATTCAATACATACAGACTGATCCAAACCACATAGACCAACCGCGCATATGATTCAATAATTCAAATAATTCTTTTATATGAGTTGTTTGAGTCACGATATAATATGCACGTATCTGTGTATCTTAGTTGTAATAGTGTCCTACTTTATATAGATACATTACATAAAGACTCGTCCAAACCGGACTAACCACTCACTCACTTTGAAAATCCATATGGCTCACCCAACACACTCTCACTATTCTTGGGATATTTGGTTTGCTTAAAAATAGAGTAAAGGCCTAAAAGCCTGATCAGCCTTTCAAATGTTTCATTCAAGTTATTGGTTTGTTGTAGCATTGGTTGAAAGCTCCCTAATATTGCAATTGTGATGATCGGAAGCCATTGATGTAAAACTTGGAAGCATAGTTTTCTTCATGTAATTTTACATTGATGTTGAGAAAATGTAACTACATTTTCTACCCGCAAAGACTCCTTAAAAAGTTTGTAGGGAAACAGGGGGATAAAACTCTCTTTTGTTGCTACACTCACTGCTCGTAATACTAGCATTTGGCAAGTGACGTTGGAAAAGGCTAACACAGCTCAAGACTTTGTTCGGCGAAGTCATGTTCGCAGATTCGCATGTCTTTGCTCAACAACTGGACACTATTGAACCCTGTCCAGTCATATCATCCATGCTGACGTGAATAAACAGATATGCAACATTTTGCAATGCACTATTTTCAAGGATGCAGAGGACCCTTCAAAAGTGTAAGCAAATTTTTGGGGGTAAGCTGTCCATCATTGCTACACTTGATTGATGTAGTTCTGCATGTGATACTCAACATCTCGAAACTATTGAACCACGACCACACGTACCCATCCCCACTCACGTGAATACACATATGTGCAACCCTTTGCAATGCACCGTTTTCGAAGAGGCGAGCATCCCTGAATTGGCTATGCATCAATTTTGGGTGTGAGCTGTCCACCATTGGTACAGGATGTTGTTCGTAGTGCTACATGTCTTGGTTAATGACTTCAGACTATTCAACCCTGTCCAGTCAATACACAGATATGCCTTCTTTTGCAATGCACCGTTTTCAAGGATGCGAGCATGGCTGAAAAGTTTATGATACATTGAACACAGCAAGATCTTGTCTCAACAAGTCATGTCGGATGAAGCACGGGAATTCGAATAGTTTTGAACAAGACATACCAAACTGGTCGAGAAATAAACCATAGTAGTGATCAAAGTCCCTAATTAAATATAAGCATAAACATCACTAGTTTCAATTTTAAATAGGTTATCCTTGTCCAAACTCTGATGGTCAACCAAGTGAAATATTGAGACACTAATCACAACAGGAGTCCTTTCGATCACCTCATTGGCAGTGACATCTCATTTTTCTAAATTATTGTCTTTCGAAAATGCAACTCAGCCTTCCCCGAATCTCATTGCTTAATATGTTTTGATGGAGGGTAATAGCACAAGACATTGATGTGTGACAAATTGGTTCCCAATAATATACTTGCTTCCCATATATGTTTCCAAGCCATATTTAAGAGAACATCATAATCACATTATGTATAAAGGCTCACCATATTATGTGGCCACGAGATACCCATGAAAGAAGGATTTTTAGGCTTCAATTTTTTGTCCGCTTGGATTGCTCTCTCTCTCTTCCTCTGGACATAATCTGTAATTTTTAAGAACAAACTTTTCTCGACTTCATGTTTTATGGGTTTGTACATTAAGGAAGAAATGTTTGTATCATCTTCATCTAAGTTTTTGATATTTTTACCTCGATGATCTTCCAATTTACAATTCTTCCTACGTGGATATTGAATCACAATGGCAGTCTTATCAAATATAACAATATGGAAGCTTGAATTTCCTTCATATCCAAGACTAAAAATAACCATAACAGATAGAATGGTATTCAAAAAAATCCCGCCAACCATTACAAAACCTAATGTTGTTATCAGCTTTCTTCAATCACACTTGCCAAATTCCACCATAGGGAGCAATGACTGCTACGGTGGATAGCTCGATATTGTTGAACCCCGACCAGAAGTACCCATCCACACTCACGTCAATACACATAGCAACGCAGAAAATTTTGTGCATCAATTTCGAGTGTTTTTGGTCCTATTGCTACATTGATGTTCGTAGTCTTTGCTCAATAGCTTTGCAATTGTTGAACCCTATCCAGTCATATCACCTACACGCACGTCAATACACAGCTATGCATCCTTTTGCAATGCAGCATTTTTAAAGGATGTACCTATAGCATCCCCGAGAAGTTTATGATACATTTAACATAGCTCAACATTGTCTCGTCAAATCATGTCGATGAAGCACATCAATGTTGAATAGTCTTCACGTGAATAAATACGCAACCTCTTTTGCAAGTACACATCACCAGCCCCATCTTGTAGCACAAGCTATAGCCATATGAAACAGACTACCTCAACGAATCACATGCACCAACAGACGCCACCGAACAATATATCGTCAACTCATATCATCTTTATTCACGTGAATACTTATACTCACATCCACCTGAATACTTGCCCTTGCAAAACCCCTATATAAAGTCCCATTTACATCTACCCTTGCAAAACATCTACACATACCGAAGTCCCATTTACATACATCTACCCTTGCAAAACTTCTACACATACCGATCTAAAGTCACATTTTCCAATGTCAATGCGTAATTGGATGCTACCTCGTTTTCCAAATAACTATAGAACACAAAGAGATTCTCGACGAGAGGGAATACTATGCCGGATTGCAACAAGAGTGGGACTTTCGCGTGAACGAGTCCAACGCTCCGCACAATGATCTCCCGCAAATCGGAGCGCCTCTTGTCGAGCGTAGCTCGCTCACACCTGCCACGACAAAACATGCACCAATATGAGCGTGCAATGTGACGAAAATAAAAAAAGAGAACAATCTTATGATACTTCGTAGGTCCAGGTATCATATGCTACAATTGGCGGAGGAGCAAGCCGTTGCAACAAACAGGCAACTCACTCCGGCAGAACGTAACAATGTCCTCAACTACGAGGACTACCTATCAGAATGAATGCCACTGTGGTGTGTGTGTGTGTGTGTGTGTGTGTGTGTGTGTGTGTGTGTTATGTCTATGGTTAAGTTAATAATGTTAGTGTAAGTTATTTTATGCTTTCTGTGTTATGTCGTACGTGCTTATTGAAAAACATCACGTGTGAGAATATTTGACTTTTATGACTTATGTGAGAATAATCTACATTACGAATAACGTGCATGCTTCTCATAATCAATAATAAGGTTTACATAGTACAAATGCAACCATACATATAACACATAGTTAAGCAAAATAGTTCTCCAACAAAATCTAATTACACCACGACACGACACGATTACTCTTCATCGACATCTCCACGTCGGTGATAAATGGGATCAAAGAAGAAGTGATTGCATGAACTGTGCATGCTCGTACCACCCTTCCCTGCACCGACTCTCGAATCTCGACTTGGGTCCGATATCGATTAAGACGTATCTTCATTCGATTATTTTCTTCTCTTATGCGGTTCAATGCTTTACGAAGTTCGTCGATCTTGTCTCTCGGGCATTTGTGATGCGAGTCGCCGAGGCACTCGGCAACTTAAAACCAACCAACTCATCATAAAACATTTGTTGTTCACGAAATAACCAAGCCCACTCTGTCTCATGGTATTGTGAACGTAAGCACTATTTCGCAAATTCGGATTGATTGGATAGCTGAACTCATCTTCCAATACCCAACAACGACCCATAGCGGTGAACACATCATGAGGCCTATAGAGTTGTGGGTTGCCGTAACTGGACATTGACACTAAATACAATAACACCAAATGATCAAGTTAACAGTGTGTATCAACTGTTGCTAAATAATGTAATCCTGCATAGAATGGTACACAACAAAGACATTCATAAAATTGTGTACTATTGCATGCTAAAAATGAAATACTAACACTAACACCAACATTTGACCATAAACAATAGACATTGTTGGTAATGTCTACACATTGTCTTCAACACTAAATGTTGTTGTAAATGTCGACCAATGATGATTATGTGCAATACAAAATGTTGCTATAGTAAAGAAATTATTTCATTCTCTTCTCACCAACGTTTACTACAACAAATAACCAAAATCACACCAATGTACTTACTTCACATTCATTCAACCTAAAAATCAAAATTTAGTACAATATCAAATGAAAATAACATTGCCCTAAAATTGTGATGTGAATTTTTACGAGATGATACAAATTTCAATTGAGTTTGAAGAAAGCTGTTGATCCGTGGAGGAGTTCCAACTCAGTTCAGCAGAAAGTCTTGAGTTCAGCAGAGCAAGGCACACCGAGTGGGGGAAGGTGTGCAGAAATTATAAGAGAATAACTCGACTTTACGGATATTGAGTATACTTTATAACTCGATATTCCAGGTATCGAGTTACATTGAAACACTCACTTTGACACAAAGACAAGATGAAATCGGGGTTTATAACAGTATAACTAACTCGATTTTTTAATAATCGAGTTATGTAGAGATTCAAAAAAAAAATGCCAGCAGTGCGGGAAAAACCTGTGTATAACTCGATTATTGGAGTATCGATTATTTCATATAACTCGATTTTAGGATCGTCGAGTTACAAAAGAGGGGCATTTCCCTATTTAGTTTGAGAATGAGGGCACAAAGATGTTTAATTTCCGAAAAAAGGGCATTTGCCCATTTTCTCCCAAATCTCCTTTACCAAAGAATCCCGTCCACAATCCAAAACTTCGGGCAAAAATAACACCAATTCCTTGTGGTTTCAAGGAGTCAATGGTTTAGATTAAGAAAAAACTCTCAAATTAAAACTCTAAACAGATCTCACAAAAAGTAACACTTAAAGGAGAGGGATTTAGAATTGTTTTCTAATGGCCTAAGTATGTAGTCCTAGCCACATTTGCACTTATAACCCAAAAGGCTTAGTCAGGCTACAATTGAGGCTTATCGTAATCATTTACAAACTCAAGATTCACCTAATAAACACTCAATATGGGATTCAGCATATGCCCATACAACACACACTTAAACAATCCAATCAAATCTATACAATTTGAAGTACCACAATATCTCCTATTTAAATTCTTGACTTTCACATTAGGGCCCACATTGTTTTGTAGTGCCCCCGAGTCACATAGCATTATTAGGTTTACTCTAATACCATTTTATTGTCATGCCCCCAACTAAACCAATAGGCTAGATACATGACAATTGTAAACTTTTCACCTAACAAGCTTGCAAGGTCTACATAAAAAGAGTAAAAGAATCCTCAAACAATCAGTAAGTAAAATTAAATCCAATAACCGATAATTTAATTGTCAAAGTTTCCATAGCATTAATAAAAATAAAGTCCAAATTTTAAGTGGATAAAAGATTAAATACGCCCAATCTTATTTCAAAATATTCCTGAACTCCTCATGCGCACACCCCTGCCACAACACTTGTTATTCCTTAGGATTTGAATTTGAAAGGGAGAGAAGGGGTGGGTGTTGAGTTTTGCAACTCAATAAATAACCAACTCCTAATTAACTAACTAGATAAAGCATATTTACAAGTAAAATAAATGAGCTTACATTGTTATATTAGAATAGAACTTAATAAGTTTAGAAATGTTGTTCAGTTCAAATGGAACTTTGGACAAATGAAATGCAAATACTTAAAATGAAATTATAAATTTGCAAAGTGTTCTAGAGCAATCAAAATTGTAATTTGCAATGAGTTCAAAAACTTCAAAGAATTTCGTTGGAGTTGAAACAATAACCATATTAGATTTCATATTCTTAACAAATTTCATTATTTTATGACTGTGATCAAGCTAGATCCTTGTAATTAGACTCAGAATCACGTGTAGGCCATGATACACCACAAAAGTAACTAGTTTTTATGCTAATGTATAACCCCCATAGTTTGGGTCCAAAGTATAGTCAGTCTATACATTAATTCTATTATAAGGTTATGTAGTCTTATGTCAGTCTATATCCAAAATCATATTTTAGATAATCTATTCAAATCATGTTCTCTTAAAAAATTTACACATGTTTTATTTAGATCTGAGAAGAATATACAATTTTTTAAATCAAGTTAAATTATTTAAATCATTTTAGCTAAATAATCAAATAAAAATATTTGAAAGAAAAGACAAAGATATACTAAATTATTTTAATTAAACAAAATATAACTAGGTCAGAAAAGGTAAATTCGCACTTCTCCCAAACCTTCCCTTCTAAGATCCACGAATACCACCTAAAACAATGAGTCAATGACCCAATTACATCAATTTTTATAGGTGATTTTTTTTACTTTCACACTTGGTTAACTAATGTCTATCCGACCATTACGAAAGCTCTCTAACTAGTTATATACCAAGTAATAAAGGAATTTCTATATACATAAGTTCTAAATCTGTTCAATACCAAAAGAAAAAGAATACATCTAAAACATCTTATAATCAAAGTTAGGCCAACAGGTGACTCTAATTGCCGCTAGCATTTTTGAAGTTGGCATGTTGTTGTATGTTTGTGTGTTATCAAAAAATAGTTAGGCCAACAAGTGAAAACCTCATGGCCATGGGTGCATCATACATTCTTTATGAATTGCAACTATCAATCAAGTTCTTTCTGCCATGCTCCACTTCTATGTACCATGAATAAAAAAATAACACCTAGCTTCTTTAATTTTTCCTTTCACAATTAAAGCTGAGATAATCTTATAGCCTATAATTCTCGCCAAGAACCACGCAACAGGTATGGGTATGGCCATTTGCCAATGCACTTATGCACAACGAGAATCATGTCTCTCTCTTCTCTTGGAACATGTTGCTACCATATGAGGGAAGCAGGTGTGGAGCTTAGAATTTTTGTTTAAGGGCCAAGTTGCGACATTAATATATTTATTAAGACCACCCCCTCCCCTCCCCTCCCCTCTCACACACACACATGCCACATAATGAGTTGAAAAATATAAATTCAAATATGTTTGGTGTCAAACTTTATCAAATATTTTGACAGATATAAGAGCACATTTTGTGAAATAAAATAAAATTGCAAAAAATAAAGTTATGTTTCTATAACTATTAGACCAATTATTTAGTTTAAGAGCATCATTAAACTAATTCAAATATTTAGAGGGTCAGCTCTTATTTTTGTAGGCTAAATTTTAAAAACATTAAAATAATTATATATATTAAGGAAAATTTCAAAATTATGGGTGGCCCTAGAGGGAAGGGTATGGTGGATTACACACACTTCAAAATTGTGACAGTTCCTTTGGTTTTAGAGAGTGTGTACTATGTGTACACTAGACATTTTCCATGAGATAATTCAAATTTGGCTAAATTACAACTTAGAGCATTTACAGCAGTGGAACTATTTTTTTTAGCTATTTAGCACCACAAAAAGCTACTTTATCTATTTTACTTACTCATTTCACAAAACATCCAATATTAGTGGATCTATTTTAGTTTTTAACACAATAAAATAATATAAACATCACAATAAAATAATACATCCCACTACCAAAAAAAAAAAAAAAACACCACAAACCGATCAATAGCACAATCCACAACCACTGCCAACCAAGAATAACCACCCACAACTACCCAACAACAACTAGCAAGCCAAGAACAACCACCCACAACCATTGCCAAAAATCCAAATTAGCCAAAAACCACCACACAAATCACCACCAACACAACCACACCACCATTGACCCACGAAGATGAAGATCGGTAATGAAGATGAAGATTAGCGATGAAATCACGTGGCGCTCATCTAACCGTTTCTCAATCGCACTCACCGGAATCACAATGTGGTTGAGGAGTTGTGGATCTTTATTTGTCTTGTCCTTGACAAGAATGATTAGCAAGTCTTCGAGAGGTTCTTCGGCGACGAACAGCAAGTCCTCGTTGAAGTGCGGCGACACACTTTGATTGTTCATGGAGCCTCGCCTTGTTTTGAATGATTGGGCTTTGGTGGGTTGGTGACATTGAGGTTCGAGTCGGGCCGGCGGCGATGAGACAGAGAGGTGAGAGTTCAGAGTTGAGAGTTCGTGAGTTTGTTGAGTGTGGAGAGTTTTAGACGAATGGGATAATAAAAGAATAGAATAGAATAAATAAATAAATAAATAGTATTTTAAACAGACAATTGAATAATAAAAAATAAAAATAAAAATAGCTCTTAGCTACATTGCACAACTATATATAGTTGTGCTTTGTAGCAATGAAGGTAAAAATTTTACCTTTAGCACCACTATTGCAACACTCTTTTTATATATAGTGGTGCTAAAAATAGCTTTTTAGCACTACTATTATGGATGCTCTCATAGTACACAACTCTTAATAGTTTTGAATATCATTCAATCCACTCCTACCGGAACAAACAGAAAATCTTGGATTGATATACAAATCATAATGGTAACCCCCATGTTCCACCTCAGATGAAATTTTGACCCATTTTGGATCATTCCAAGGGTTTTGGACAATTTCAATCAATACCATCCAAAATTAAAAAAATTTGCCATAATGTAGAGGAAATATTAAAAAAGAGAAAAAAAAAAATAGATGAAGCAATCAGGTACAATTTGACACCTATTAATATAGCAGATTGTTAATGGTGATGATTAAAAAATAAAATGTTAATAATGATCCCAACGAAAAGTAGTAAAAGTTTCTCAATTTAACATGTGTGAAAAAAAAAATCAATTTTATTATGTGTACGTCGCTTTACTATTGTGTTAGGGGGGGATGAACAGACAAAAGGAAATCAATTGATTGCTTTCACGTGAGTGGGTTTGGGAAATGAGAAAAAGAGTTGTTAGTGAAGGTAAGATTTCTTATGTAGAATTACCCAAAATGTTAATTTTATTTACAAAAGAACCATAAGCAATTGTTTTTAATAATAATATGCACACTTTATTTGAGATCTTAAAAAAATTGCATATATTAATCTATTATTTTTTATATAATAGTAATTAATATATATATATATATATATATATATATATGCAGTAACCTTGAATGGTATTGAAATATTTTATTTCAAATTCAATAGACAAACTCGAATAAGGTATATTAAATTAATGATGAAATATTCAATTAAGCAAAACCTAAAACAACCAAGAATGTCATATTGTAAGAGGGGTCGAAAATTCATAGCAAAATGATAAAAAGAGTACCATAACAAAACAAATATGCAGTGCCTTTCCATGCAAAACATTGTTTTCAACAATTCTTGAGTAAAGTTGCATTACTTTTATGCTGAGCCACTTTTTACTATGCCCCCAAAAATGTTCAAAAAGACATTATCGCTAGTTAAAAGATAGGACCTAAAGAATATTTTGTATAACATTATTGACTGGCCCCACATGCGTCACTGCTTTTCTCCCCCAAAACGTCATCATTACAAGCCTACAATTTTTATAAGTTTAGCACTATATATTAGCTTCCTTCACTTCATCTTTTCAATTTACATTTTTCTAACATTCTACTTTCTAGCCACCTTCCAAAATGCCTCGTCTTTCCATGCAACAAGTCTTTCTCAAAGTTTTCCACTAAGCTCTATTCAACAAAGTAATGACACTTATCATATCAAAATTTACAATTTTGTCATAACTTATTTATGTGATAAATTATGAATAGTGAAATTATAAATTTATTACTTTTATTTTATCATTTACAATTTACCATATAAACAGGTCGTGAGTTTTATTTAGATACTAGCATTTTTGCTCTTCAATCTCTCTATTTTTCCTTCTCTTCTTTCTCTTTTTTTCATTTCTATTTTACTCCACTTTCTACTTGTTAATTTATTTTATGGTTGATGATTTTTTTTTATCATTTTATTTATTAACCCAATTAATAGTCTATGCAGTACATTTCCATCCAAAACACGTGGGAGGGGGAGGGGCTGAAAAGTCCAAAAAAACATTATCGCTAGCCCCAAAAAAATAGGCCCTAAAGGCTCCCAAATGAAACTGACTGGCCCCATGTGTCATTGTTTCGTTCAAATATCTCTCCTCCCGGCCCCAACACATCAGCATAACAAAACTCTACCACTTTTATAGTTTGCATTATTTTCCAATATTCTACTTTCTAGCCACCTGCCAAAAGACCTTTTGACTCAATGCAAATGCAAGTCCTCTCATAGTCGTCTCACACTAAGGCCTGTTTGTTTTGATAAAAAAAAAAGTGGTATATTCTGTATTCATTTTCAGCTTTTTATGAGCTTCACTACTTAAAAAATAGATTTGAATACAAAAATTAAATACAATTTTTTAGTATTTTCATTTTCTTAAAAATATATATAGTGGCATGTTTGTAAAAAAAAAAAAAAACCAAATCTGTAAATCTCATTAACACTGAAAAAAATCCCTCTCTCTCAATTGTGTTGAATTTTTAATTGAAAAATATAAAAAGAAAAAAAAAAGAAAAATCTAGACTAAAAAATAATGCCAAACATAAAATGAGTTGACTAGAGAAAATGAATACAAGATTTAAGAAACAAAAAAGAGTTCCGAAAATGAAAAGAGAAAATGAATTCACACCAATGATAACCAAACAGGGCCTAAGTCTCTTCCATCTCTCTACTCTTCTTTTTTTTGTTTTCCATTTTTATTTCTATTTTAGTACTTTACTTCATTTTCTATTTATTTATTTTAAGGTTGATGATTTTTTTTTTTGCCTTTTACTTATTAAACCAATATTTTTATTTTGAGGAACATTAAACCAATTGACAGTCTATATTTGATTACAAAATAAATTTTCATAGTGCAATATATGGTACCACTAATTTTATATGAAAAATCTCACACACATGTCAAAACTAACAAATTTGTATTTATGTCTGAAAATTGATGTTTGAAAATTTATTAGTACAATAATGAGTGGGTCAAACATATGCATATCATTTAGTCGTATCCCGGAAAAATTTCTTGCTCCACCCTATATGCACATAAAAAAAATATAAGGAATATCGCTCTATTTGTTTAGGCATTAACATTTTCTGGAAAATGATTCATTTTTTAGAGTATTTTTTGGAAAATTATCTTATTTTTTGATGTTTGGTACAACCTTGAAAATGAGTTTGAGAATGTTTTCTGGTATTTGGTATTCATAGTTTGTATAACATTTCTTGTATAATTTAAAATATATATAATATGTGTATTGTGTAAACTTACCTAATGTAATCAATATAAATAAATAATAATAATAATAAAAACCAAGAATAAATTTGGTTTTCAAACTAAAATTTTGATAAGAGATACAATCAAAATTAGATATCCAATTTTCATGTTCTCAAATACTCATTTTGCTCATGTATATAAACAATAACGTTAAGTAATATATATATATATATATATATATATATATATATATATATAAACCATACTTCTCATAATTCAAAATAATCATTATAACCTTAAGTTCCATTTTAAATAGTTCAAAATGCCACATAGGCCAAATAGTTTTACAAATAGTTTGATAAATATGCCAAAAATTGTTATAGAACTGTTGACCAATCTGTGAGGAGAAAAAAAATACAAACCTTATTAAAGAACGGTATTATAGAGGGGAGAACAAATAGGGAGAAAAAAGAGAAGAAAGGTAGATAGAGAGAGAAGTCTGTGGGAAGAGAAGAGGCCAGAGGGGATGATGGTGAGAGTGTGAGAAGAGAGAAAAAATAAAATGAGGAGATTGTGAGAAAGACTGAATGAGTAAAAGAAAATATTTTTTCCTAAGTCATAAGAAGATAATATTTATAAGAATTATGCACTGTGTGAGAGAGAGATTGTTTTCCAAAAAAAAATTTTAGAAAACAACCTATAGAAAATAAGCCTTATTTTTATAAGAGTTTTCCGTTGACTAAAGATATTTTTCTGTTCACTATTTTTTTTTTCTTTTTTTTTTTGCTACTAAACACTGAAAAATATAGAAAAATTTCTTTATAAAATGTTTTCTAGCGAAACAAAAAGAGTGTATAATTCCAAATATCCGACTAAGCTTGTGTTTGGATAGCTTATTTTTTGCTAACTTATTTTACTATTCAACTTATTTTTGCTACTATTTATAGGTTTTATTGCACTTTTAGTTACTATTTATGAATTTCATTGTATTATTTCAGCTAATTTTTACTTTTATTTATAGTACTTCCAACATAAAGTTTTCAATTTTAGTAAAATAAGCCGATCTCAAATAATTCTTAAGTCCGAAATTACACGAACTCAAAAACAGAGCAAACACTGCCAAAATGAAAACTAATGTATACTGTATCAGAAGAATAGTTTAGAGATTGTTAATGCAACTGATCAACTGAATGATACTACCAAGTGAGCACAACAACTACTAGTTATCATTCCCAAAATAGAAACAATACTGATACACATAGTAGAAATAGAACATTAAGATAATTCAGTCTCAGCTTGACAATCTAAAGAAAGACTGCATAAAGATTCACACAGAAACAGCAAAACCAGTACATATAGCTAATTTGAGGTGGACTTGCATTATTAATTACTATATGTATTATGCATACCTAGATATAATATAACCACCCTTGAGATCCTTATATAATACTTCCATGACCATATCTAGCTTCATTCTTCATCTTCAAAACCTTCATCTTCTTCATAACCATCATCTTCATCTTCACCTTCATCATTATTATCCTCATCGGCAGTACCACGATGATCAACAGCAGCAGTAGCATGGGTTTGACTAGCAGGCGAAGGTGGGGCTGCAGCAGCATCAGAGGCGATTGTCAATCCGGTAGTGTTCCCTTCATTATTATCCTCAGACGGGTCATCAGCAGTACCACCCTGATCAACAGCAGCAGCAACACGTGTTTGAATAGCAGGCGAAGGTGGGGCTGCACTTGTCAATCCGGTAGTGTTCCCTTCATTATTATCCTCAGACGGGTCATCAGCAGTACCACGCTGATCATCAGCAACAGCAACATGGTTTTGAATAGCAGGCGAAGGCGGGGCTCCAGCAACATCAGAGGCGCTTGTCAATCCAGTAGTGTTCGACGCAGTTCCCGCAATCCCTTCATTATTACCCTCAGACGGGTCATTAGCAGTACCACGCTGATTAGCAGCATCACGGGTTTGAATAGCAGGCGGAGGCCGGGCTGCAGTAGCATTAGAGGCAACCGCACTTCTCAATCCGGTATTGTTTGACGCAGTTCCCATAATCCCTTTCACCGTTTTGGAGATCAATGGATTCCCCAATCCAGCAGGTTGTTCAGGTTTCTGCTGCACATTTTGCTGCGCAGTTGGTAAATTCTTCTGCCTTGCTGGTTTCTGTCCAGTAGTCACGCTCTCAAACTTGTAAGAAAAGACTAGTGTTCCTTGGGGCTTTTCATCTGTGGTCATAACACTGGCACTCATCTGTTTTTCAGCAACTACTGCATCAGCTTTAGCTTTACCACCAAAACCTTCCAGCAATTTTGTGATGGACACACGGACTTCACCGATTTCTTTGTCCCTAAACCAGTGGTCCGTCCGGAATGACATGAGCTTAACAACAAGTTCATGGTTGCTCTCCTTGGCCTTGGTGATGTCGAGGTTGTTGAACGTAACTTCGGAGTTCCATGTGGGGTTTGAACCACCTCCTGTGTCCTCCGGTGTTTTTTCCTCTGAGGAAAGGAGGTTATTTTGGTTGTCGCGAATGGAAACAACCGCGTAAGGCTTCATTGTTGTCACATGATTGACGTCTTTCAATCCATGCGCTGACTGAATCACAAGTTTTAAGACCCTGCAATCCATAAGGTGACTGGCTTTTTTTTTTTTTTTTTTTTTTTTTGGAGAAAGAGGTGACTGGCTTGTTGAGTCAATGTTTATGGATGGAGATGAAGGTGGCTGCGTACTGATGCTTATAGTAAGAGCATCAGTGTGCTTGTACTCGGTGGTGGGGTTGATATAAACCAATAAGATTCCTTGTGCCACGGAAAGTAAGGACATTGGTTAGTAAATGAATCAATTATTTTTGGACTGTTTTCATACTATTTTTATAAAAAAGTATAAAAAAATAAGTTTTTTTTTTTTTTTTATAAATTTTTTTAAAAAGTATTTTGTAAAAGAATTCTCTTAGACATGTGTTACCATTAAAAATAACCACATATAGTATCATTATCTGCTTTAAATAATAATAAAGTTCAAACATACACCCTACTTGATAATAAAATTCAAACGTATCATTATCTGCTTTTGTAAACGATAAAATCAACCTCTGCTTTATAATTATAGACAACAATAAATTGGTGTTGATAGACCCGATCAATAATTTATCTAGTAGTTTTTTCTATCACGATCTCCTACTAGACAATAAATGCTTGGCTGTCCCAATGTACTGTGTCAACATTTACTTCTTTTACTTGTATCAAATGCTTGGCTATCAACCATTTACTTGGACTATGTATTAGTATTTAACTAATTTTTTAATGGGCAAGTCTGCCAGTCTTCCAGATTTTACAATTTTGTTTTCAAAATCTTAAATTTCATAAGTAGTTGACCATTTAAATGGACTTGGGCCGTTGGGGGAAAACTTAAGATTAATTTAAATATAGGCTTGCACAAAAATGTTAAGGATATATATATATATATATATATATATATATATATATCCTCTCTTCACTAAATTAAAACAATTTTCATTATATTATCAAATCCCTTGATTAAGAAATTTGATATCTAATTTATTTTTCTTATAATTTAATATTTCGTATTTGTCTTATAAAAATTATGATATAAAAATAGATTTGAAAGATAAATTTCAATATTTATTTTTGGCTATTTTAATATATACATTCCTACACATTCTCAGCAACCAAATAACTCAAGACCCATAAAAAATAAAACCAATTTTTGCACTATCTCACCAACCAAATAATTACAACTCATATCCACAAATAAATTTTTTTTTTTTAAATCTATTACTTTCTCACCTACCAAAAACTTATACCCACCTAAAAAAACAAAAGTTCTCATTTTTGTTTTTATGGTTCAATCCACATCTACATCAAAAACTGATTGGTGTCTTGATTTGATGATAAAAACTATTATCAAGAGTAGACGCCATAGGTTAAAACACTCTAAAAAAAAAAAAGATCACTGCTTCAAACAACCAAGGAAATATGAAAAATATATACTGAGAAACACGTATTTCAAATTCTAAAAAGGAGATTTGCATTGGAACCTAGAACCAAGGAAAATTAACAAATTTCTACTAAAAAAAATGCAAAATGTAACTAGTGGTGGCTCCAAGATTTTTTTTCTAGATGAGTCAACACTGTTGGAGCTAAGAATTTGTTGATAAGGGAATAAAAAATAAAATGATTATATATATTATTTTTTTTTCTGTATATACAATTTTCATATTATATACAATAATATTCTAAATATAATTTAGTATACAATACAATTATAATGTACAATAGTTTTAAAAAATTATTAATAGTTTAAAAATCAGTAAGATAACAACTATTAAATGCATAAATAAACATAAATAAATAGCTAATTATACAATTTTTGTCAAATTTATAATAATTTATTAAATTTATATGTAATATTAATTAAATAAAAACATATGATAAAGAAGAGCACAGCAAACAAGTAGCAGAGCACAACACAACCCATAGTTTTACAAACTGTGCTAACCAATCTTTCTCTTATAACCTAAGAAGCTCTTTATACGGAAAATGGATAAAATTTAAAATTCCGAGTGTATTGTGTTCCTCCTCTCTCAAATCCAAACAAAGATTTTCACCTATCCTCTCTCTTTCTATCTATCTATAAAGATCTGTGTTTTCTCTTTGCCTCTCTCTCTCTCTCTGGACGGACCCAAGAGGAGCCCAACGGGCCCGGCTCTCCTGCCCTAAAACAAAACAAAAAATTATTAGATATATTTTGGGTTTTTATAGTTGGGTCCCCCTCTCCTGCCCCAACAAAAAAAAAAAAAAAATTGAAACCCATTAACCATTAACGTTACAAACCAAATTCAGAACCAAAAAAAAAAGAGAGAGACCGAGAGACAGAGACTGGAGATAGAGCAGAGAAGAGAGACTCGCCGGCTTGCTGCGCCGCCACAGCCGTCAGCCACTCCGCCGGCCATCCATGCTAGACACAGGCCGCCGCCACTGACCCACGCATCACGCAAGCCTCCAGTCGCCGCCGGTGGTTGATCCGCCCACCCCACTTCCGATACCGTTGATGAACACACTTAATGTTGCCGAAGCATTCAATTCTTGGAACCTGGAAGCGGAGTCTCTGGAGGAAGAGTTTCAAGTTCTTCACAACCCTTTGTCAATCTCCACAAGCCCCTCACAACTACATAGTTTCTACCAACATTTCTATAACTAAGTACTGTCAAAATGGCCAGCTCGACTTTGCTCGGAACCTGTTCGATGAAATGCCTAGACGAACTGTTGTCTCATGGAACACCATGATATCAGGTTACTCCAAATGGTGGCAATACTATGAAGCTCTGAAACTAACTTCCATTATGCACGGTAGTAATATAAAGCTCAATGAGACCACTTTTTCGACTACGTTAAGCGTATGTGCGCGTTCCTCGTCAGTCTGTGAGGGAAAGGAGCTACATTGTCTAATTTTGAAATCTGGGTTTGAGAGATTTGAGCTTGTGGGTAGTGCATTGTTGTACCTTTACGCAAGTTGTATTGATATTGAAGGAGCAAAGCGGGTGTTTGATGAGTTGCACGGTGAAAATGAGTTGTTGTGGAGTTTGATGCTTGTGGGGTATGTGCAATGTAACTTGATGAGCGAGGCTTTGGATGTGTTTAATAAGATGTCATCTAGGGATGTTGTGGCATGGACTACGTTGATTTCTGGGTATGCGAGGAGCGAGGATGGGTGTGAATGGGCTTTAGAGTTGTTTAGGAGGATGAGGGGGAGTGGTGAGGTGGAGCCTAATGAATTTACTTTGGATTGTGTTCTAAGGGCTTGTGGAAGACTAGGAAGCCTAAGAGAAGGGAGGATTGCTCATGGGCTTTTGATAAAATATGGGTTTGAATTTGATCACTCGATTGCTAGTGCATTAATTGAATTCTATTGCGATTGTGAAGCTATTGATGAGGCCAAGAGAGTTTATGATTGGATGGGAAACCTAGGTTTAAAATTCAAAATTCACTTATTGGAGGGCTCATATTTATGGGTAGGATTGTAGATGCTGAGATAATTTTTGGTAGGCTAGTTGAAAAGAGTCCAGTATCATATAATCTGATGATTAAAGGTTATGCAATGAGTGGCCAAGTCGGGGAATCTGAGAAACTGTTTAATAGAATGACGGAAAAAACTATAATTTCTTTGAATACCATGATTTCTGTGTATTCCAGGAATGGGGAAATTGATAAAGCTTTGAAGCTGTTTGAAGAAACAAAAGGGGAAAGAAACCCAGTGACATGGAATTCAATGATGTCGGGTTATATTCAAAATCATCGACATGAAGATGCTTTCAAACTATATGTGACCATGCACAGATTATCAATAGACCATAGTAGATCAACTTTTTCTGCTCTTTTTCATGCCTGTACATGCCTTGGATCTCTTCAACTAGGAGAATTACTTCATGCCCATGTGATCAAAACGCCATTTGAATCAAATGCTTATGTTGGAACTTCTCTTGTAGATATGTACTCCAAATGTGGGAGCATCTCCAATGCACAAAAATCATTTTGTAGTATCTCTTCACCCAATGTGGCAGCGTGGACAGCTCTTATTAATGGATATGCACATCATGGGCTTGGCTCCAAAGCAACTTTACTCTTTGAGGAAATGTTAAAACAAGGAGTTGTTCCCAATGGAGCTACCTTCGTGGGGATTCTGTCTGCTTGTGGTCGTGCTGGTCTAGTTGATGAAGGGATGAAATTTTTCCACTTAATGCAAAAATGTTATGGAGTAACACCAACTTTGGAACACTATGCATGTGTGGTGGATCTTCTTGGTCGCTCAGGCTATCTACAAGAGGCTGAGGAGTTCATAAAAGCAATGCCTATTGAAGCAGATGGGGTTGTCTGGGGAGCTTTACTTAGTGCCTGTTGGTTCTGGACAAAAATGGAGTTGATTGGGAGAGTGGCTGAGAAGATCTTCAATTTGGATCCTAAGGCAGTATCTGCTCATGTTATTCTATCTAACATGCATTCGATATTGGGCAAATGGGGAGAGAAGATGAATGTGAGGAAGAGATTAAGGAGCTTAGGCATAAAAAAGGCTCCCGGGTGTAGTTGGATTGAGTTGGAAAGCAACGTTCATGTGTTCACTGTAGAAGATAGAACCCATCCTCATTGTAATGTCATTTATGCAATTTTGGAGCATTTAACATCAAATATAAATTCCCTTGTTCAATATGATTTTTATTTTGGTTTTACATCAATAGTGGAGGCTGATTTCTTTAAAAAAAATACCCTTATTGATAAAGGTCATGTTAGTTGTGTGATTCATTCTCCTATCTCATAAACAAGAGGAAGTGTGGGCCTTTTTTGTGATTGTGCTGTGCTTTCTTATGGAAGCAACCAGTTTAACCATTTCATGGGAGTAGCACTACTTGCACAATCCAGTCCTAGAAAACTACAGAGGGTAAGGTGGGCCTTTTAGTGATTTCAGTATATACAGGCTGGTGGATTGATTCTGTCTTCATTGTATTTTATCTTTTCATTTTTGCTTCTCTCCTTTGCATGTCATTCTCTCAATATGTGATAGTTTCTTGTCATATCTCTCCAACAGATACTGATCTCAAATAGAGAAGAATTATGCCATTAAAAGAGAAGGGAAAGATTTTGTTCTTGCTGAAATCTAAAGAAAAATAGTAACAAAAAATTTCTGTGTTGCTGTAATTCAAAAAAAAAGGAGAAGAAACATGATTGAAAAGGGAAAAAAAGTTGGATTGGAACAAGGACTGGGGAGATAGAAAAATCTGAGACTGCAGAAGAAGAATAAAAGAGATCGAAAGAGAGATAAATCTCAGGGCAGCCCCCACCGTCTTGCAGCCGGAACTGTTACCAGTAAAAGTTTTCTTTATTCTTTTTAAAATTACGCAATGACTCTGATTTATGTTTGGGTGTTTGGTAGTATAGGTTCAATTTAGGCATTTGGGTTACACTTGATTTTGATTAAGCTTATTAAATTAGACTTGGTTTATGGTTGGGGTATTTGTGTTGTTCATCTGGTTTTGTGTTTTGGAGTTAAAGTTGTTTTTGAAAATTTTTCAATCAGGCTGGAAAGCAGAGAGTATTTTTGGTCTCTTCAATTTCTTTATGCTTCTTGAATGAGCATTCCTGGCGAAGAGTTTCCAATCGTTTCACTCAGCGTTTATCAAGTACAAATTTAGGTTTCTTTTTAACTCTCTCTTGGATTCAGTTGTAGATTTCATTTGTCATTGATTGATTTCAATTCCAAATCTGTGTAATAAAAAATTAAAGGGTTTTTCTTTAGCTTTTTCTTTTCTGGGTTTGTAGGTGAGAAGGCAAATTCTTGGAAGCAATCCAAGTCTCTCCTCTGCTTTTGTGCTGTTCCTTCCCTGCAACTAATCTTACAATGTTTACACCTTTTTACTTCTATACCTGTCACCGTTGTATTATACCAACAAATGTTTCATTCTTAATTTCTGTTCTTACAATGTTTACACCTTTTTACTTCTATTTTTAAAACACAAAGAAAATATATCTATAAATATATATATATATATATATATATATTTTTTTTTTTTCCTTTTTATTAGCGAGGATGTTTACGTCTATTCAATTATTAACAACATGTGTAGTCCTCCGACAGCAAGGAAACATTTTATGTGACTCGTACTCGTGAAAATGGACTTGCCAATTGCGAAATATGAGCACATCGTGTATTTAGAAATATATATTATTTACAATTTTTGTGATAGGTGGCTTTAATAGACACAAGAGTACTGTCCCCTGTTGGAGGTGGCTTTAATAGACACAACAAAATGTGAAATCGTTTTCACCATATCTTACTGATATTTGCGAGGGTGTCATGCTATTATACCAACAATGTAAGGTAGAATGTGCGCTGATAAGTTTGCAGTTAGTTGGCCGTTTTTCTCGGTGCTGCATCAGACACATTTACCGCGAGGCTAATATGTGCGCTGATAAGTTATCCAAATTAGCATTAGTGCAGGATTTAGAGTTTGTGCTGCACCACAGTCCGCCTGTGGACTTGGTTCAGCTTATTGAGGATGATAAGTGTGGATTGTACTCTAACAGGAGGTGCCCTGTACCTCTTTCTGTTTCTTTAGTTTAATGAATATCCATTTTACCAAAAAAAAAAAAAAAAAAACAATGTAAGGTAGAATACTAGAATGCAAAACATGAAGCAATAATTTGATTTGACATAGGGCCAACCCCTATCCAAAATAGAGGACGATATTAGGTTTGTCAATGTCATTTAGTGGTAAGCAGATTATTTTTTTCAACAGAACCTAATCATGGCTTTATGTCCTATGATTGTTAGTTACATTTCCCAATTGCTAATTTGTTTCACTACATGACTGAGACTGTAATCAGCTAAAGCATCTGTCAGTGCTTAGTGGTACCTTAACTTTTTTTTTTTTTTATTAGTTTTCTTTCTTTTATAAATATGAATATATGATAAATTTGAATTTTATTTTTTGAGGTGAAAGACATGAACTTTTAATAAGAGAAATCAACTATATTAGCTTGAATTACAAAAAGGAGCTACATGTGGTGGAATATCATTTATCTACACAAAGAAATTTGGGATCGCATGTCAACCAGACTATAACAACTTTGTTACCTTCTCTCCTATTGTGAGAGTAACGTAACTATGTGGAAAAAAAAAAAAAAAAAAAAACCCTTTAATTCTACATAAATTGTTTTTTAAAAGCCTTTATTTTTGCTAAGAATATACTAAAGTATACTTATACTTTAAAAAAATGGAAATAGTGAGAAAATACAAGAAAATGTAAGGTTTTAAAAAGCAATACATAAAAGCTAAAAACTAAGCTTATTATCTAATGCCAAACCGACACATATATAAAAATGAGAGTTTGAGTGGTTTGTTTTGCATTTAGATGGTGGTTTTTTAGAATAGGCTTATGTTAGAAGATTCAAAGATCGGAGACTTATGCAATTGCAAGTAGTTAGGCCAACTGGATAAGTTGATTAATTTCTTTTAATAGAAAAATAGATTTGCTTGATTTGGTTCCAATTGTGTTTAATTGGCAAAATGGAGAAAATATCTAAGAGAGTTTACATAAAATACATTTGCTCTGCCATATATTTATGCACCTGGACATAGTCTTAACAGAAAATCAATAAACGCTGAAAGCAATTAATCTAACTAATTAACTCTACCACTAATAAGAGAATTAAGATCTAACCAACAAGTATTCAAAAAGTCTATTTCTTTATTAATCAAAACGCTGTCGTTCTTCAACTTAGCCTTCTTACAAAACAATGTCGTTTTATCTGTTTCTTCAGCTGATCTCTTTCACAACAGGCTCAACACTCCCCCACTCAAGTCCTGAACACCTTCAGGTTCTATGACTTGAATTAAAGAGCAAGACTTGGACACCTTAGGAACAAAAAATATCAATTAGTCCCAACCTGGTCACTAAAATCGTGTAAAAGCTGAAATTTCCCAAAGCTTTTTGTGAAGATCTCTGCCACTTGTGAATTATTAGCTACATGAAAAGTTTTAACAACTCCCTCTGGTATTTTGTCTCTCACCAAATGACAATCTACCTTTATGTGTTTTGTCCTCGCAATGTGCAAGGCTGCTTGATTATCACAAAACATCAATACAGGTTTTAAATGATTAATTTTCAGGCCTTTAAGCAACTGCAGTACCCATGTAATTTCACAAGTCACACTAGCCATAACTCTATACTCGGCTTTAGCTACCTCGTTTCTTTGATCTCCAAGAAACCAAAGCTTTCTCCCAAGAAAACACTGTAACCTGTCAAAGATCTTCTAGTATTAGGCAAGGAATTGTTCTACGTAACTTCCATAAAACATTGGAGATATAAAATATAGAAGTAAGAGTTTTCTTCTGCTATGCATTCATGTCACAACTCTAATTATTAGCCAAAATACTCAATTTAAATGATGATATCTAAGTGAATGGTTGTTCAATGGAATATATATATATATATATATATATATATATATATATATGATGATATCTAAGTGAATGGTTGTTCAATGGAATAGTAATTTTTCATTTTTTTTACTCAAATCAGTAGGGGCAGAAGCATTGTCCAAGTCTTTAATCCAAAGAGCCAAATTGTGCTGAAAGTAACCATGAGGTGACTATAATCATGAGGAATCTTTAAAAGCAGCATCATTTGTGGGGAGCAAGTAGTACAATAATTGGGATTTTACCAGGGGTAAACATTGTAGCATTTTAGCCGTTGTGCAGGCTAGACAAATAGGAGAATCAATCTTCTGCTAAATCAGGAGTATCTTCTTTTACCTTAAATCACCAAACCCTTTTCCAAAAAACCCTCCATGCACTAGAAATCCACCTGGTAAATACTACTGCCATAAATGAAGCCTACATTAGTCAACTCTTTGATAAAGAGGATATCCATTCAAATACATATATATATATATATATATATATATATATATATATATATATATATATATATTTGCAATCAACTCATCCTTTAATGTGGGAAAGGATTCTGGAAAATTAAAAACAAATGTGGGGGGAGGATGAGGATTTAAATTTAGTTTTCTTTGTTGAACTGGGAAGAGAGAGAGAATCATTTCCTTCCATGGAGGGCACAGTGACAAATGTACATAGTCACAATAAGGTACTCCTATCCAAGTTGGAAACTTGTCAATATCATTATCATATATGTAATTGAGAGCATAGAGCATAAGAAGGAAAGGGAGAGGCAAAACAAAACAAAATTATAAGTCAATGAAAAGGATTCTATCAATTTTGCAGTGATTGCGGTCTCACATTTGTTTAAGTTAACAATATGTGCATGTGCAGATAGCCTTCCTTACACATGACCTAAAAGTAGCAGTTGATGCATACATCTTTTATATTCCATAAAATGCTCATTACCTAAATATTGAAATTTGGATAAAAGCATACTAAAAAAAATACAGAATCTGAAATGGGAAAGCAAGATTTCCATGTTAAATTAATGTTTGTTCCAGAAAATACAAGTTAAAATATTGGCCAGTGTTATTACGTTAACCATTGTTTGAATTCAATGTTGATACTGCTCAACTTGGCACCAAATTCAACTCCTTGTTTAATCAGATGGTTTAACGATACAAACCTACATTGACTTGTTATCCAATTTGATTCCTTGTTGAAGGTTATTTAGAGGTTGGGGAAAAAATATGTGATTGTCTCATAACAAAGTCTTAGAACATTGTCCTAGGAAAGACACAATATTATTTGCTCAAAAATAGAGGAAAGACACGATATTAAAGAATAAAGGAATGGTAAAATAGAGAGAGACGAATGGTATAATTTCCTAGAATTAAGACAATGAACTTGTTCATATAATCTAGACGAAGAGCTTGTTGGGTAAAAATGTAGAATGCCTTTCACTGTGAATTATTATACCCAAACACAATGGAAAAGAGAGCAGTAGAGAAAAACCTGGCAATTCACTGTCAAATAAGCCAATGTTAGTTGGTATAATTCTACAATAAAGAGTTTTTTCCCCTTTTTTTAAATGATCGATGGAAATGGGATTATATTTTCTCTCTAAAAGCCAGCTAGATCTTGACTTTGAGAATCAAACAGCAAGAGCTTCATTGTAAAATCATCATTTATTTACTACTATAGGAGTAATGCTTCATTTCTCACATAACAATTATTCGCACAAATACATTCAAGTTGTGATCTACTATTCATACGAGAGGAAAGAATATAACTCTTGGAATATTGAATATTTTCTCACGATTTGAAGACCTATTCTTAAATGAAGGAAATTCAAATTATATATTTCAAGCGTCAACTTGATAGAAAACATGGGGCCCAAAAAAATACTAAGAAACTAAGAAAATAAAACAAAATTAGATGGGAATGCACTTCTAGGGTGTCTGCCTCTACCATATTAATTAAAATGAAGGGCTTGAAATAGAGCTTTTCTTATTTTAACCTACATATGTGACAAAAGATATTCCTACCTACGTATCCAACTCATTCACCTAAAGTGCACTAATTGAATAAAAAGTGCACTAAGCAATGCCTAATCTCTGCGGAATTTCCCTAAAACAAATATAGACACCAAAACAAATAATAGTTGAGATGTTATTGCAGAGAAATCTACTCAACCCCTTAACTAGCTCCAGGAGTGGACCTAGAATTTCAAGCTAGGGGGGCCCAAGTATAAGAATTAAAAAAAAAAAATCAAATAGGTATCCATATAGTACTAACAAATTATTAACCAAGATTAATACACAAAATCATTGTTTTTTAATACATTAAGATGTAATTATTTACTAATAAAGACAAAAAAAATACAAAATAATATTGTTTCTTAAGAGCATTAATCTGTTGTAAAAAAAAAAATAAAAATCACAAACCAAAATTTACTTTTGCTACTTTAATATAGCATTTGAAATGTCTCGTAGTAGTATTTTTGGAAATTGGTGTTCTAAATACTAAATATTTAAAATTTAGAACACCTAATGCTAGTATTCTAATATTGGGCTGACTGAAATTTTTTTTTTTTAAATTTTTAAATTTTGTTTTTGTTAAGTTTTTGAGTTGGGTAGTTGCTAGTTGGACTAGGCTAATTAAAAGAGAGAGAGAGAGAGAGTCTCAGTTTTTGGAAGAGTGAGACAACTCTAGAAAAAAAAAAAAAATATATATATATATATATATAATCATTAAAAACATTTTTTTTCTTTGGGCTTGGGGCCCAAAAGTTTTTTTCATTTTTTTCTTTGGGCCAGGGTGGGCTGGCCCCCCCGGGCCCCTTGGCCCCCACCCCCCCAAAGTGGGTCCGTCCTAGCTCTCACTCTACATAGATTAATAACCAAACCTCCTCCAAAATTCTATCACAATTCCAACGCATAACAAATCAACAATTTACTGATCCATCAAACAAATGACGGAGATTGAAGAGGAATATAGAGTTAAATTTAGCAAATACATCATCCATATGATATATCATCTCTAAATCACACATTACTTATTGAGAAATAAAACATAAACCATAAACCATAACTCTAAAAGACATTTCCACCCGTGAGTGAAACTAACTAGGCTCTCAACATAATCCATAGCTTGTATTGGGATGAATGATTTTGGAAACTGTGGAAGTTGAAGATTCCTCTAATTTCTTTAGAACCAATGTTGTACAAGACTATTGCGTGGCATGTCAATTCCTAACAAGGGTCCTAGTCCTACAACAAGTTGTTTGGTCCAAGAATCCTCAACCCCGTATTCACGCATTACCCATATATCAAAGTATTTCTGTCCTAGCTAGTATCCTCCTTATAAACAACAAAAGCAAGGCATGCAATCATTGAATACAGAAAAAACTTTTCTCCTTTGCATACTTTTGTCGACTGGGTATCCTTAGTTTTTGAAAGTTGAAACACCTCATGACTCATGTCAAAGGATAGAATTATCTAACAAGCACAACTCTGCCCGAGTTCGTTTATGTGGCCGTTGTCAAAGAAACCGAGCCAATGATGAACACCAGTTACACCATTGAAGTATATTGGCATAACAAGGAGAAAGCAACCTAACGTTTGAACGATGAATAGTGGTGTCAATTACTTGGTTCTACTTTCTAGGAATCAGCATTTAGGGAGTGAACATGAAAATAATTGGGTACTGGATACGGCCGAGTCCTACTATTGTGTAATAATTAAAGAGGAATTTGGAATCCAACATGCTCTAGGAATAATTATTGGACATTTCAGTGTCTATTACAATTACAATGTAGAAAGTGTTTCAACAGCTTTATTGAACACATGCCTTATTTAGTACACTCTCTTTATTGGGGGAAAATGAGTTTTTGCTCTTTTTTTTTAAAATATCTTGCAGAATGTCCCTATTTTAAAACTATTAAGCACCATGTTCTTGTTTTGAAACTCGATTTTAAAAAAATCGAGTTATAAGTGAAACTCAACATTTGCAATATTGAGTTTTATGCATATTTTGCCACTTAATTGTTTTTGGAAATTTAAGTAAAAACTCGACATTGTAATATCAAGTTTCACTTAAAACTATACATATAACTCGATTTTGATGATATCGAGTTTTATATAGAACTAGCTTATAACTCTATGCATATGCATGGATATACTTAAAAGATACACATTAAGATACATAGTATAATTCTTACGTATATAATTTAAATATTATTGATAATCATTCTTATATATATATTTTTAACTCTTTAAAAAGTCTTGTAAGAATGTTATTAGGTAAAAAATGTAAATTGTCCATTTTTTAAATATTTTTATTTTCATAAATTCTAGACTCTTTAGTTTTTGTATACAATAACTCATTTGAATGAATATTTATGATATGGTCCCACATTTGATTTCAAAATTAAGAAATAAAACTCTCTCTAAAAATAAATAATTTAGGATACATAACGCAAAATTGGACTTCGATTGTAGAATCTAATTGGATTTTCTCTAAACTTTACCTATTAATATATATATATATATATATATATATATATATATATATATTATGACTTTTAAATTTGAATTGTTTTTAGTTATACAAAAAAAAAACTAATAAATATAAAATTATTCAAACTCTCTCTTCCTCTAATTTTATATATAGTGTTAGACATATAATTATATTTTTTTTATGATTTATTTATATTAGACTCCTCATTTTCTACACTAAATTAACTCATTTAACACAAAAATTAAAAATTTTCAATTAGATCTCTCACACACACACACACACACACACATATGACTTATAAACTTGAATTGTTTTTAGTTCTATTAAAAAAAAAAAAAAACTCATAAATATAAAATCATTCAAAAATTATGTTTTTTTTAATGGTTTACTTATATTGGACTCCTCATTTTTTACACTAAATTAACTCATTTGACACAAAAATTAAAAAACTTAGATTAAATGAGACATATGTCGCAAAATTAAACTCTAATTGAAATCCAATTTTTACATTGAATTAACTCATTTGGTACAAAAATTTAAAAACTTAGATTAGATGGGACAAGTGGCGCAAAATTAGACTCTAATTGAATTCCAATTTGAAATCTAATTAAATTTTCTCTCAGTTTTACCTATTATTATATATCTTGATTAGATTTTGTTAAAATCGAGTTTCAAAAACTGGAATATTTTTCTAAATAATTTCAAAATAGGGACACTATGCTAGATATTTTAAAAAATAAGGGCAAAAGCCCATTTTTTTCCCCTTATTGGATTGGGCATTGTTTTGTACATTGCCTTTAATTGTTAAATACGGACTAAGGTGTATGTGGTTGTCAGTTTATGGGTTGTTAGATCTTATAGAGATATCTTAAAATTGTGTAATTCTTGTAAAGTTACACCTGCTGCAACTTTAAGTAATATTATATCACCCAATATTTTAATTAGATGTGAATTTTGATAAATCCACTACGGACTAAGGTGTATGTGGTTGTCAGTTTATGGGTTGTTAGATCTTATAGAGATATCTTAAAATTGTGTAATTCTTGTAAAGTTACACCTGCTGCAACTTTAAGTAATATTATATCACCCAATATTTTAATTAGATGTGAATTTTGATAAATCCTTTGTTGGATTACATTATATTCGTGTATTCTCTATGCTTACAAAATTTAAAGATAATCAAAGATCAATAGTCATGTCATCAATCAATCGTTTAAATTCAAGTTTTTGTAGTTTAAAATAATGCATAAAAAATAAGTTTATGGATTGAATTGTAAATTACATCCGATTTGCATGAAAATTGGCATGCATGTTAAAAACATATAGAACATATAATTCAATGGTTGGATTTTCAAAATATGAATTCAATAACAAGTTATTGGGTTGTGTAACGTTGCTTAGAGTTACACCAAGTGTAACTTGAGCTCAACCCTCTCTCTCTCTCTCTCTCTCTCTATATATATATATATATATTAAAGACAAAATGACTAAACACCTTTTAGCAAAGAAAATGATGAAAAATTATTTAAAAAATTTATGTGTATGTATGAATCAGGATGTGGCATAATGAAGAAGTGGTTAAATTATTAATTTAGTACTCTAACTATTGGTTATAGTTCAATTTGGTTTTTTAATTATTATTTTTAATTTAATCACTCAATTATTAATCGTATTAAGTTAGATTCTTAACTTTAAAAATCAAATTAATTCATAAGCATTTTTCCTTGAATTTTTTTTTATCTCAAATTAATTCATGGACAATGCCATTGGGCATGGCTACATCTTATGCATATTGGTGACAATGTTCACAACAGCCGTATGAGATAACCATGTGTCTTTATGGGTGAATAGAATACATGAAAGCTCGCCAAAAATAGATTCTTGGTATTACTCTGAACTTTAACTCCCAAATCTTCCTCCAATAAGTCGAATTTAGATTCATAGAAAAATGACCCGAATCTAAATCTTCTTATGATGAAAAACTATATCCATATTTTTAACACTAACCTCTTCGTACACGCATTACGTACACTCAGAGGCTCTTCTATTTTTTTTTTTAAAGATCAAACTTTTTCCTCACACCTTTAGGTATATTTGTGATTGAAAAGTGCATAAACCGTGAATTATGATGAATAGAAAGTTATCATTTAGGAAAAAAAAAATAGAAAAGTCTCTAAACACACGCAACGCACATACGAAATGGCTAGTAATATAATAATTGTCTCTACACTTGTTTCATTGCAATGACTCAACATAACTGTTATTGAGTTTGACAATGCCTTGGGCCACATACTTACAAGAAACAAAATTGAAGATACTTATGAGAAACAAAATTGAAGACACTTCATGACACTAATAGCATTGTTGATGCTCTGCAAGTGATTATGCAAAGAATTTACCTTGGTCGGCCTATTAACCTGTTCTCTATAGGATTCTTCTTTTTCTTTTTTCTTTTTAAAAAAAAGGGAAACTCTAAACTCTTCATTTAAACTTTTCCTTAATTCCAATACTAAGTATTAGTATCCCTAATATTTAATTAAGATTTATTTGAAAATAAAATTAAGGACAAAAACATATTTTTAAAAGATCTAATCTACTAACATGAACATGTGCAAAAAAAAATGACATAACTTCCGCACATTTTTGTTGGTTGTCTAGGAACCACCAATCTGGGAGTTCTATGACGCTTGAGAATCTGCAATCCACCACTATTAGCTTCTTCCACCACATCATTTGTTGCCTCTTCCTCCACTACTGGTGCCATTGTGAGAGACCGCGCTCCCTACCCATTTTGGAATTAGGCCAAACCCATGTGAATAGATGGAGTCATGTTATTACCTCTCAAAATGGAGGTTCGATTTATTATAATTTCCCCCTTTAGATTAAGGGTATTATAATAGAGTCGCCACTTATTTAATTATTGGAAAAAATAAGAAAACCATAATTGAAAAATTCATCATTTTATTAATTTGAAACTAAATTTATATTGATCATAGGAAATTACATGGCTTTGATCCCAGATTCAATCTAGAATAAAGTACATGGATTTGTTTCCTAGTTATCTAAAAATTAAAAATTACATGGACAAGTATTGATCTATTAACCCTTGATCTAAACTCGGACTTGGAGGCTATGTTACAAGATAGGAAGGTGCTAGGAACCCACCTTATCCAGTGAAACCAATCTTCTAGACTATGGTGGCCAACATTCATATGATATCATCCAATATGTTATCAATCAATTTGCATGTTAAATTTAACGTAAGTGCATGTGATAAACCCCAATTTCATTTATTAATTGTTGCATTTCAATTGAAAAATAAATTCTAGTGAATGTGTGTGAATGGTGATATCCTAGATTCAAGGATTTGAGAGAATTATGAAACTAATATGTTGTTCATATTTTGGATGTGGATTTAAAATCAAAGCTAGTGTCATGCATGAACATGTGATGAACAAAAAAGAACATGTGAAGAACGCATATGAACATTTAAGAATATCATGAACATTCAAACGTATTCAAGAAATTTAAATAATCATTAGCTTGCTTTAATTTTAAATTCTCATCATAGCAACATAAAAAAGAAGTTAGGGAAAGGTATTATACCTGCATGCAAGATCCACACAATGGAGCAGGAGGCTCTTGGTGGAGGTCCTAAGAGTGTAGTAGAGAAGAATAACTAGGAGAGTTAGAATAAGTTTTACTCAATACCTTATGTCTCGGGAAGATTAAGATATGACAATACCAACTCTACTTCATTAAAACTCAAGAAGAGAGAAGAGAGGATGTTTCCCTCTCTATCCTAAAACGGAGGAGATGAGAGTTTATATAGTAGCGGTGGAGAAAATATAAATGGAAGGGCATTTAATTGGGCTGACAAAGGATCAAAGAGAATCATGAACCTAGACCCTCTTTCAGTATTTAGAGAAAGCAGGTGCATTAAATTTGGAGGTTGGTGGGAGTGATGAGCAAGCAAAATGACTAAAACCTCGGTTCTTCTCGTAGCTCCTGTAAGGCTGTAACAGTTCTCAGAGCTTTCTTAGAAAAATCATATATTTCTCAATTTTGATCGGAATTGCCTCATTCTTGTAATCGAGGCTATACCCATATCTCACACCCACACTGTCACCCTTTGGTCTCTTTTCTTTCCATTGATAATTCTATTTGTTTGTCTCTCTTTTTTGTTAACATATCAATTTTCCTAAATGTTATATTAATTTACATTATTGTTTATTCATTGTCATCACGGTGTTCTTATCTCTTCTCTGTTTTTTAACAAAAATGGTTTGTCCGGTATGACAAAGTAAAGACATTGCCTGTAAACAGGGCTGCATATTCAGGAAGTTTTTCATTGATGTCCTAGGATTTGAGATGTATGAAACAATTATTAGCTGTGTTACATCTAATTTTTTGGAGTTTGAATTGAGTGGAATTTTCGCCATAGAAGGTTCTAGAATAATAAATTGTTTGAAGGAAAGAGCTAATCGGGCTATCGCTTGAAAAAAAAAAAGGGTTGGAAAGTTCATTGAAGAAAAGTTTAGGAGAGATTGAAGGTGAGATAAATGAGGATTTTTGTAATGTGAAAACACTCAAGGAGAAGGCGGGAGATGATGATGAGTCAAGGGGGAGGATGTGGCGGAGGATGATGTGTTTATAAACCCTATACCTATACTATACTATAGATATAAGTACCCTATACCTATAGTATAGTATAGGTATAAGGTTTCTATTTCTTTATTTAGTTATTTTCACTTATAACAAGTGGGAAGAGGTTTGAATCCAAGTTTTCCACATGTAGAAAATCAATCAATTATATTGAACTACAAAACTCTCTGTTTTTTTTTGTTTTTTTTTTTTTTTTTTTTTTTCTTTGGATAGGAGACTTACATAGCTCTTGACTTTTCTTTGTTATCAAAATGTCTCTCGCGCAAATCACGGATTCAAAACTAGTAGTGCAAAAAAAAAGAGTTGAAATACATTATTAGTGTCCCAAACATGATATATGGATTCACAATCATGAGTGGCATTTTAATACCACGTCTACCCCCGATATCATCAAAAACCAAATAAATTTGTAAATAAAAGCTATATATTCTTACACTTGATTTCAAGAGCATCTAGCTATCATAATACTTCAAGGGATAACGAAAACCGTCAATTATGTAAATATTCTTATTAAAAAAATCAAATATGTAAATAATATAAGTTCAAAAAATACTATCTTTGATTTTATTAAAGATTACAATTCTCAATAATTGCATTTTAAATACAAAATAACTACAAAGCTAAACACGAAACTACCAAAATAAGAATATTTACATAATTGACGGTTTACCAAACTAAAATCGGCACCTCTATAACTCAACTAAGGCTCTTATTGCTCCAAAGAAAAAAAAAATTGGTGACTGAAAAATAGTAAGGGTTAGCTACATAGCTTAGTAAGAATATATGATAATAACTTATATATTTTTAAAGCATTTCATTATTTAAATATGCAGAAAGGAGAACATCTTTCATAAATATTCTTTATACTACTCCTAACATAATTTATGCATTTTATGTAAGGAAAAATAAGTGCTTCAATGTTTCTATTCCAAACCTTATGTAGTGTTTAATTGCTAAGAAAAGAGGGGAAAAAATTCTCTTCAAGAACCTCCTTATTTTGGACCGTGTGAACCATACAATAGCCTCCACTAAAAATTTTGCGATTAAGACTTGCATTTATCTTTCACTTAATAAACATGTTATTCAATTTTATTTCAAAATTATCTCTCTTGGAAACCAAATAGAGCTTAACTTAAAGATGCAAAAACTTAAAATCACAATAATAAAACTCTTTAAAGATCTAATCAAACCTCAGTGTGTGAGAGCTGGAGGATGGTGTCGAATAGGGTGGTGTAGAACTCTCTCTCTCGTTTTGTTGGTTATGAATTTGGGGATGAATCAAATGCACCCAAAACGCAAGCTTTTTTTTTTTTTTTTTTTTTTAATAACTTTTGAGCTTGGGTCTAAATAGGGACAAGTTTGGAGTTATTCACTTAAGATTTGTTTGGTTGGAAGAGTAGAAAAGTGGGAGGATAGAAAATAGTGAAAGGATGGAAAAGTGGGAGGATAGAAAAGATTTTAATTTCTCTCATTTTTGTTTGGTTAGGAGTGAAAAAGTGAGTTTGTATAAATTTACTCATATACTCTTGTTAAAAAAACGATAGTCAATTAAAACAAATAAATGACAAACAATGAAAAAAAAAATCACCCAATTCATTAAAAAATAAAAATCATGTAAAAAAATCATGTCTAATTAAACAAAGAAAAAGGAAAAAAAAAAAAAAAAAAGATGTAGAAAAAAAGTAGCCTCATTTTTTTCTTTCAGTATTCTCTCCAATTTGGGGAGAGAACTTTTTGGTGGGTTGGAAAGAAAATACCTAGACCCTATCATTTATTTTTCTTCCTTCCTCTCCACCTAACTAAACACACTCAGAAAAGTTTTTCTTCTCATTTTCTCTTCAAAGTTTTTCATCTACCTTATTATACATCCAAATAAACACACCCTTAAGTGACAAATTTTTATTTAAATGCATGGGTAAACTACGTTTTTGGTCCCTATCTTATACACCATATTTCAATTTAATCCTTAACCTTTCAATTGTATCAATTTGGCCCCTAACCTTTCAATACCCTGTCAATTTAGTCCCTACTGTTATCTTTTGGATGAAAATTAATGATATGTCTAATGGTCAAAATAAAAAATTAGCTTCCGTTAATGTGACAATAAACTAAAATTTTATTTTGACCGTTTGTCATGTCAGCAATTTTCATTCAAGATATAACGGTATGGACTAAATTGACACGGCACTGAAAGGTTAGGGACCATATTGAAATATAGTGTAAATGATAGGAACCAAATATGTAATTTACCCTAAATGCATTTATAATTGTTTGACTTTTTTAATGGGATATAGCTAATTCTTAATCTCCAGCATGTTCATGGAAATAGGCCACAAATAAGCCCATCCAGCCCACTTTCCTTCCCAACTTTGAACTTCCCCAGTTCCTATACCAAAAAGGGCCCACGGTCCATCCTTCACACAAAAACATTTCCTCCCCCCAAAAAAACTTCTACTCTTTGCTACAATGCGCCGGTGACTCCGCCACTACGATTTCCTCCTCCGACCGCTCTCCGCCACCTTCGGATGTCTGCTAAAGTGCGCCGAGTGCGCAACACTCTCCAGGTACATTTCCACTCGCAAGCCCTAAGCCCTCTCAATCTAACTCATTCCCCTAAAACCCTAAACCCTAAACCCTCACATTTCACTTCATCTTCTTCTTCTTCTTCCAATTCTCAAAATTTCGATTTCCTCGAGCAATTTTTGCCTCACAGTAACGCTTCAAATCATTCATGTAGCTCTAGCTCTAGCTTTAGATTTAGCCCCATTGTTGTTAATTCAAACGAGCGGCGAAGAATCGCAGTTGGGTTATCGAAAGCGATCAAATCCCAAATGGGATTTCTATTGAAAGCGTTTTCGAAGCGGTTTTGCCCAGTTTCCTTAGTCAAGGTGATGAAGCTGTTCGGGACCCGAGAAACCGGTTTCGCGTTCTTCAAGCTCGCGTTTCGGGACGGTTCCGACGAGGCCGTCCGGAAGTGTTGTGTTGCCGCGCATATTTTAGCGGCGGAGAATCTCCGGTTCCTCGCGCAGGACGTGGTTTCGTGCGTCATTGCGAGGATTGGGTCGGGTAGGAGTGAAGGGGTTGTAGAGTTTATGTGGAGGAATCACCGTGAGTACGAGTCGGGTTTCTCGGTGCTCGATACGCTAATGCGGGGTTTTGTGAATGTGGAGATGAGTAGTGAGGCGATTGGGGTTGTTGGTAGGATGAGGGAGGTGGGTTTGAGGCCGAGTTTGTCAGCCATTACAGTGCTTTTCAAGTTGTTGCTTAGAGTTGGTGATTATGGTAGTGTGTGGAAGTTGTTTAGGGATATGGTTCGGAGAGGGCCTTGTCCTTGTAGTTATACATTTAATGTTATGGTTCTTGGGTTTTGTAGAAAAGGGTTGGTTAGAATTGGAGAGAGTTTGTTACATGTGATGTGGAAATTTCATTGCGAGCCGGATGTTTTTACTTATAACATTGTGATCAATGCGTATTGTATGAGGGGACAGACGTCTAATGCACTTAATTGGGTGCATTTGATGATTTCAAGGGGTTGTAAACCGAGTGTTGTTACGTTTAATACGGTGTTACATGCCTTGTGTAAGGAGGGAAACATGGTGCAAGCGAGAAAGCTCTTTGATGGAATTCATGATATGGGTGTCTATCCAGATGTCACAATGTTTAACACCTTGATGGATGGGTATATTAAGGCAAGGGACGCTGCTCAAGCAAACATGCTTTATGAAGAAATGAGGAAGAAAGGTGTATCTCCTGATGGGATAACCTTTAATATTTTGGTCGCAGGTCATTACAGGTTTGGAAGGGAAGAGGATGGTGATAGGTTGTTAAGGGATGTATCTATATCGGGATTGTTCCCGGATTCTTCACTCTATGATATTTCAGTTGCAGGGCTGTGTTGGGCAGGTCGGTTTGACGAGGCCATGGAGTTTTTAGAAAATATGCTTGAGAAAGGAATTCCTCCTAGTGTGGTTGCTTTTAACTCAATTATTGCAGCTTATAGCAGGGCTGGTTTAGAAGTAAAGGCCTATGAGGCGTATAGAATTCTGGTTAGATTTGGTTTAACTCCTTCATCTTCCACATGTAGTTCTTTGCTTATGGGTTTATCCCAAAAGGGGAGCCTGCAAGAAGCCAGAGAACTATTGTATAATATGATAGAGAATGGTTTTCCCATCAATAAAGTGGCATACACGGTGCTTTTGGATGGATATTCCAAGATAGGGGATCTGGAAGGGGCTCAAAATCTGTGGAATGAGATGGCACTGAGAGGGGTATCTCCTGATGCTGTTGCCTATTCAGCCTTTATAGATGGTCTTTCGAAAGCAGGTCTGGTGGAGGAGGCATATGATTTGTTTTTAGAAATGTCAAGGAAAGGGTTTGTGCCAAATAATTTTGCATATAATTCTTTGATTGGTGGGTTTTGTAACCATGGGAAACTGAGTGAAGCATTGAAATTGGAAAGAGAGATGAGGCAAAAGGGACTCCTTCCAGATATGTTTACCACCAATATGATCCTTAATGGATTTTGTAAACAGGGTAGAATGAAGGCAGCAATTGATCTCTTTATGGACATGCAGCGGACTGGGTTGAGCCCTGATATTGTCACATATAACACTTTGATTGGTGGTTGTTGTAAAGCATTTGACATGGTTACCGCAGATGAGTTTGTGAATAAAATGTATGCCAGTGGTTGGGACCCAGATATTACAACTTACAATATTCGCATTCATGGTTTCTGCAGCAGTCAAAAATGAATCGAGCTGTGATGATGTTGGATGAACTTGTTTCAGCAGGTATTGTTCCAAATACAGTAACATACAACACTATGCTTAATGGTGTTTGTAGTGATATACTGGAACGAGCCATGATTTTAACTGCAAAATTGCTAAAGATGGCTTTTGTTCCAAATGTAGTTACAACCAATGTGGTGTTGTCTCAGTTTTGCAAGCAGGGGATGCCTGAGAGGGCTTTAATGTGGTGTCAGAAGTTGAGTGAGATCTCCTTTGATTTTGATGAAATTACATATAGAATAATGGACAGAGCCTACCGTGATATAGAAGAAGATGCTGAACTTTTTAGAGGAGAATCTGCAAAGAGCCTTTTTCTGGACTTCCTCATGTACATTACATATGATTTTATGTATAGATATAGACCTCAAAGAGAACCAAATCAGAATACCCTTGAATCAATTGAAAGTGCTTTTGGTGGATCCTGAAAGTTGACTGAAAAGATAGCAGTTCAATTCTTGAGAACAGAATCTCATTTGATAAGTCTAATTTGGTCTGATTTGAATGGGAAAAAAGAGGGCTCTATCAGCGTGGAACCATAAATGAATTATAATGTCTTAGCTAGGTCCTTGGAGCTGATAAATGGTGATGGGGTTGAGTTTGTTCTTTATCAAGTGTTGCTGACTTTCCAGCAATGAATGTTACTGCTGAATTATTCCTTTCAGGTAACATGATGGTATTGTTTTGGACCGGCAAACATTAAACTAATATTGTACTTACATTTCTTTGCATGATTTACTGTAGTTATTTTGGGGCCTGAGGGCTGAGGGGGTTTATTATGTGAAGTTTTTAATTTTTTTTATTGAAGTGGTGCAGGTTGGCAGAGTTGTGTGCATGGTGAGTGGCTTACGGTACTTTTAGAATAATTTTGGATGCGCTTCAACTATGCCTTTCATCTTCCAACTAAAAGAACTGACATATTGCTAACCTTTTGACTTCGTAGATTATGATACACGACACAGTTTGTGCCATTAATATATATATATATATATATTTTTTTTTTTTTTTTCCTTTCTTTCTGAAATTTAAATTGCTTGTAAAAATCAGTGCTTGATATCCTTAGTCTTGAACTGCCTGTTTCTCAAAAAAAAAAAAAAAAAAAAAAGAAAAAGAAAAGAAAGGACAAAGTCTTGGAATGACTTTATGATTCTATTTGGAGAAAAGATATTGTAACATGTTGAATCTAGGAGTTTGGTTCAATTAGTGTTGTAAATTTGTGTAGGTATGAAGATTTACTCAGTTTACTCGCCTCAAACATTTATCTGAAACTAAAAATTGTGGTTAGTAGCATAGTTACTGCACCTAAAGGACAGAGCAGTGATACTAAATCAAGTTATTCCCCTTCTGGTAATCTATGGAGATAAATGATAGGACAAAGAAGTTCATGCCCCATTTAATGCCTAGAATTACCCCCAACACCCCCCCCCCCCCCCCCACCAAAAAAAAAAAAAAAAAAAAAAAAAAAAAAAAAAGGACCTATAAAAATAAATATGCAAAAATTAGAAATTTTTCTTGGTATATAGTATTTACTGGTTGGGATGTTAAGCTAGAGTAAACTACTGGATTTTTTTTTTTTTTTTTTTTTAATAAGAATTGTTTTCTTTGTTTAGATACAATGATTGAGACAGAGATGCATATGGATTATGAACTTTTATTTAGAGATCGAATTACGAATATGGATCATGGTCTATGAGCAAGGATATATAGAACAATATGTAATTTTTTTCCCCCAAATGCAGAAGAGCATATATATATTCAAAATCATAAAGGATACAGGCATCTGGTAGCAGTACACTAAAATTGCCAATTCAACTGTAGATACATCATGTTGCATGAGTGTAAAATGTGCAGAGTTGCTATTGTTGATAAAAGTAAGAAATCAAGCATCTGAATTTATCAACCACAAAGAGATTGACAAAGAAGCAATTTTTGTGGGTGATTGTTGAGTGGGCTAGATAGTTTGTTAAAAATGGAACCTCAATCACAATGATTATTAGTGACTTTAGTTATTCTAGATGGTGACATTTTCCCTTGTTGGAAAATTGGAATATGTTGAATATCTAGTTGTAGTCTTATTATCAAGATATGGTAACAAACTCTTTAACATTTCATGCTGAGTTACCATTTAAATCGTTTTAAGTTACTAGTTGTTCCTTTTTAAACTAATATTCTCTCTCAATAAAGCTTTTTAATCTTGAAATGATTTATCTTGCTCAAAAAAACTCTTTCTGATAACACAAAGTGAACTTCACTAACTCGTGCTTTTTGTATCTCACAGAGTCAACTCTTATACCTTATATTGGGATGGAGATGAAGAGCCTCTCAGCCTTGGCTTAGGTGGTACAAGTGTGGAGTTTGGTCAGGTTAGGTTAAGCCTTAGTTGAACTTTTGCCAGGCAAATACAGCGACAGGGGTTGTAGTCTTATCATCAAGATATGGTAACAAACTCTTTAACATTTGATGCTGAGTTACCATTTAAATCGTTTTAAGTTACTAGTTGTTCCTTTTCAAACTAATTTTCTCTCTCAATAAAGCTTCTTAATCTTGAAATGATTTATCTTGCTCAGAAAAAGACTCTTTCTGATAACACAAAGTGAACTTCACTAGCTCGTGCTTTTTGTATCTCACAGAGTCAGCTCTCATACCTTATATTGGGATGGAGATGAAGAGCCTCTCAGCCTTGGCTTAGGTGGTACAAGTGTGGAGTTGATCAGGTTAGGTTAAGCCTTAGTTGAACTTTTTCCAGGCAAATACAGTGACGGGGATGGAGATGGAGGGTACATACACTAGAAGTCGAAAGTGAAATTTTCTCAATCCCAATTTTCATGTCTTTTGGTGGAGAATATAGATAGAAATATAATCACTTTGAATTATAAACACTTGTGTGTCGACTTTTTCAACAAGAAAATAAATGATAATTTTTCTTATTATTATTTTTGTTAACTTCTTAATATTGGTTTGCGACCCTGTCTGGCAAAAGTGTTTAGATTTGGTAAAAACAAATTTTCATTTCAGAGGCAAAAACGATAGCAAAACAATTTCAATGGTGATGATTTGGAAAAGTATATCATATGATGAGGAAGCCATGGAAGAAGAAAAGGAAACGTAAGCCTGCGATAAAATGTTTAATTACATAACCTTTACAAAAAAGGCCAATCTCTCTCAAGAGCCACCATTCAGTTTCTCCAAACATATGCTTATTTACAAGGCTAGCTCATTCACTCCATAGGAACTTCTGTTTGTCAGTTCGGGGATATACAAAGGTCTATATAATCCGACACATTTTCCACCTTACCAGACAAAAACACCACATGTCCCTAACAAATGAACCAAGACGAAAACTTGCGGTGGGGAAAACTATTTAAGGCACTTCGGCCCTCTGCATTATCATAAATCTTCTTCTACTCGCACCCTCCACATTCTCACCCAGATTTGCCAGATGGGCCATCCGCCTTTTCCATGATTCTGCAGGTCCAACTTGATTCTTCTTCTGCTCTGTCTCACTTGGGTCGTCTTCGAAGGACTTGCGACCATTTTCAGAAAGGTTATCTTCGTCGGATTGTTGGATTATCTCCTCCAATCTCTCTATCACCTTACCCATCGTTGGCCGATCTTTTGCGTTCTTTAATAAACAGTTGTCTGCTAACTTGGCAATTTTCCGAGCTGCACTACTAGAAAACTTGCCTTCCAGTCTTGGGTCCATTATCAAGATGAACTTTTTACTGTCGGCAGGGAACTGTTTCACCCAATCCAAAAGTTTCTGCTCTCCACTTGGGCGGTTTCTTTCTAATGATCTCCTACCTGTAATTATCTCATATAATACAACACCAAAACTCCACACATCACTCTTACTTGTCAGATGACCAGTCTCAATGTATTCTGGGGCAGCATACCCGTATGTTCCAACCACCTGATCATCAAAAAAAAAAAATTTCTAATGAGAACCACAACAATCTCCAATTACTTATTTCAATACGGAACCTTTCTTCTAAGCACGCATTCCTGACTTCACCATACAATATATTTGCAAGTTGTTCATGAAGATCCAATAAGCCTTTTAGTGCCTTCAAAATACATGTGAAATTTGTAAATTCTAACAAATCCAAAAGGCAAGATAGCTGTCTTAAAGTTATTATTATCCCAAACACACTTTGCTGGTCTTGCACTGTTCTTGAATTTTGTGGAGTTATTTTCAAATTAATCACAGAATTGTTAATCATTCCAGTTGTAAAAAGTTCTATAATTTACTTCTAATATTATCAAAGAGGGTCATATTCTATTTTTCTCTTTTACCGATCTATTGTGTGCTTTGATATATTGGGGGAAAAAATCTATACAATGACTTTTATATGATTTGACACATTGAAATGTATAATATGTCATTTTTTTTTTTTTTGGTCTTTCAATAAACACATGCTTTAGATTCTGAGAATCCCAATATACAAATAGTTTACTGTTATAGATTTTTGAACCACAAAATTGTTACCAGTGATGCAACCTAAAATGCTAATGAAAATAAATGCACACGACACTTACTGCTGTTGAAACATGGGATCGCCCAGCCATTGGTCCCTCCCTAGCAAGTCCAAAGTCTGAAAGCTTTGGTTTGAAGTTCTCATCCAACAACACATTGGATGATTTAAAGTCTCGAAATATCACCTTCAGCATGAGCATAATGGAAGTTAGGCTAACAATGGTTACAGGCAAAGTTAAATCTAGAACATTACATGTAGTAGGTATTAGGAAGAAACTGATTGGGCACCAATGATGACCCCAGAAGAAATTATGTAATTCTTGTTAATTTCTTTAATAAGTAACAAATTTTATTCGCAAAAAGAAACTACCTCAAGTACACAATATGTATACACAAGACTGGGAGGATTTCTTATTCACATGGTATGCAACTTTCTATGTATATAAGCTAAAGCTTAAAGTTTAACAAGAAAATAAGGTAATATTAATATTATTCCACTAAATTCCAAGAAGCTGCAGCACATAAGTGGAGGAAATCTGATGCCGGGTTAAAATGTTAGGGAGTTTAAACAACAAGTTCTGTTTTGCACAAGAAAAAAATTTGTTTGTATTTGTGTAGAATAACAAAAACGTTAAATGATAATGTCTTAGAGAATAACCTGAACTTCCAATCCTTCATGCAGATAAGCTAATCCTTGAGCTGCTTCCAGTAATATCTGTAATCTGGTTTTCCAAGGAAGAGTTGGGTATGCCCTATTGAAAAGATGATTCTCTAAGCTTTTGTTCGGCATATATTCGTAAACAAGTAATCGCTGGATCCCTCTCTCCTCATCCACAGCACAGTATCCTATGAGTTTGACAAGGTTTGGATGCTCCACAACGCCAAGAAATTGAACTTCTGCCACCCATTGTTTGTGGCCCTGTAATTTGAAACAGGAATTAGGAGATCAGTAACCTTTCACAAAATAAAATTCCTTATATGATCACTGTTAAATCATAAAGGGAGTCATAAGTGCATGATAATGGAAAGAATAAGAAAGAGGAGGATATTTTATCAAGTTCAAACACAGATGGGCCAGCTGGTTCGTTTTTTCTCTTCTTTTCCTTCCTTCTTTTTTGTTTTTGTTTAAGAAAAGCCCAAAACAAAAGTAACAAGTAAATAAAGGTTAATGAAAACTATATGTATCCATAAACTCTAGGAAGTCCACTGTAGAAACAGTATGAGAAGTCAAAGTTTGTTCATATAAAGTCTTCAAAAATAAAAACTATATCTTGCATTTTCTCTCTCTCCAAAGGCACCACATTATAAACAAAGAAACAACTTTCCAAATCTCCTCATTTGTTCTTTTTCCAAATAAACATAAAACCAAAGACCACAAATCCGGAGCCACTGCACAGTGTAGGAAAAGATGAGCTGCACATAAAGCATCAATCCATAACGATTAACCCTCACTGCCTTAGATTTTATGTAGTCAAGATCTTTCCAATGACACACCACAAGAAAAAAGGCATCCAAATGCTCTGCCAAGGAGAAGAATTCACTCTCCTCCTCTCCATGCCTACTGTTCACCTGGAAGCCCTGAGTTTTTGAATGGATCCATTCCAATTTATCTACCTCTCCACAACGTATCTTCTTAGTGTATATCCCTTTGAATTTTTTCCAACCTTTCTGCCACTTCCATAGGCATTGGAAACAAAGATAAGCAATAATTTGGAAGACTCAATAACTCACTTTTGATTAGAGAGAGTCTCCCTCCTTTTGTTAAGTACAACTTCTTCCATCTAACCAATTTCTTGTTCACATTCTCTACATATGGAATCCCATATGTGCCTTGCCTGGTAATGAGTAGTATGATGGAGTTCCATCCATCCACTTGGAATGGTTTGTTTGATTTCATCTCTGGTACCAAAGGAAAAAAGTTCTGTGGTCGCCATATTTTATAAAAGTTTGAACCTCACTGAGATGCTCATTTATATAGCCAAAGGGTCTTCAGCCTCCAAATCGCTTGTGGAGGATCACAAAGGAAAATACCGCTCCTGATGGTAAATGGTCTCTATGAGATAATTGATTAGTCAAATGGCAAAGTTTTAATACAGATACTTGCAGTGCATATTAGTTAGCCATCCAATGGATAGTTTGGATTCCAGCACTGCACTGATTTGCATATATCACTGTTAATGCTACTTTTGTTTTTCCCATAGTGCAATTACTCAGCTAGTAAACATAACAACGGTATGGTCATAAAACAAAGCCAATGTATGAATTTTGTGGTTCATCAGATCAATTAAATGAAAACATATTAATAATATGCTATACCATACATGAAGGCTACTCAAATGTTCATAGAATCCTAGTGGTGGATCCTTCACTCTCTACACTGATCAATTGATAGCTGTACATGTACAGGGGTCCATAAATAGACATCCATTGGACCTCAGTAAACCTTCCTTTGGAAGATAATTGAGGCTTTGGTATATCAAGAAAGAGTGTTACTATGTTGAAAAGGAATCTCTGGTCTCTACTAACCTCAATAGAACAGAAGCCTTGATTGTTATGAGTTGAGCCTCTAAGTAAATGAGTATCCTCTGGGCCTCAGATTGACCAGTTCTATAAGATTCTATACATATATATATATATATTCTTTTCTTTATACCATTCTTTCTGAGTTTACATGAAGGTGTTCTATAAATCCTTGGGTTTTAAACTGGAAGTACAACAGAAAGCTTTTAAATTACACATTTATAGGGACAATAAAGAACAATTACAGTGGCAATGACACTGGCTTTCCATCTGGACAACTTGCAAGGAGTGGCTTATTGGTAAGGGCCACATACAGTGACAAAGTACATCGTCTTACCCACTAGTACCCTTAGATCCATCTTATAATAAGATTGTTATGAAAAACAGGTGGGTACAGGAATGCTAATTGAAATTATATTTAATCTCAAGGTTGATGAAAAGCTGCTGTTGCACCAAAAATTGCATAGACACCAGATCACTTTAACAATGATTTTGCAACAGGTGAAGTTGACAGTGAATTGTTCAAACACTCAAAACTTTAACAAAATAATGATGCTAGTGATGAACATGTCCAAGTCAGAAGTTATGCGATATTCTTCTCAACTAAGTAAAGAGAGTGGAAGAGAGAGGAAGGAGATGCTATGCATCAGGAAACTACTTAGCATCCGCACTATGGCTTAAATAGATAACACAACATGATAAGAAAAAACAACTAAAAAACCCCTATGGATTTACATATAACTAAGTTAACAATTCAACATTATTCTATATAACATTTGATCATTTATAATAAGCATAAAAGTCACCCCTATTCTTAAACACATTAAGAGTATATTCCTAATCATATTCTCTAACAAAAATATTACCGTAACATTCTTAAGGCTTATACCTGTAAGCCATCCTTGTTGAGCTTTTTAATCGCAACCATGATTGGATCACCATTTCCCTCAGCAGGCTTGATTGAACCTTTATACACGCTCCCAAATCCACCCTCCCCAATCTTAAGTAGCCTACTGAAATTATTAGTCGCATGTCTGAGATCCGAGTATGAGAAAACGCGCAAGTTATGAGCCTTCTCCTCATACAGTTGTGGTATTCCACGCGGGGAGGGTGCAGAGCATGAAGACAGAGTGACCTGATCAGAGCCTGAATAATCAGATGTTTGCTCTTTCAAGTCTGGTGCTGATCTTTGTCCCCTGCCTCTGGATTTGTCCTTAAAGTAGTAGAAACACTTCATTGTATAGAATTTAACAGCAAGTTCCTAACTTTAAAAGTTATCTTTATTTTACTGCCACTGAATAGACAAAAATAATTAAAAAGTATCAGCATTGTGTTAATTTAAAACAACATTAGAATTTAGAAGATATAGAATGAAAGGAAAAATATAACAGATAAAATAAGATTTTTTTTTCTTTTTTGGTCTTTTGAGAGGACAAAGGAATTAAAGAGGGAAAATCAAATCCAAAGAGAATGGCTATTGAAAAGGAAGAAATCCAAAGCAAGGCAGTGAAAGAAAGTGGAATCAAATGGACAAAAGAAAAGGGTACTAGAAGAATGAAAATTTATACAAATTGGGTTGAAAAAAGTGTGAAGACAACTGAAAACTTGAAGCAAACAAGATATAAATGCAAAACCAATGCTCTACAGAAAACGAAGCAAACAAGGAGGGCCAAGAACAGACAGATAGGGAAGTGGTCAACAAATGGAAGCAAAAGTTTGCTGAGAGAAAGGACACCAAAAACAGAGAAAACCCAGATGAGAATTCAGTAAAACAATGAACTTTAGCAAAAACTACAGAAGAAGCAAACGTAAAATTTTGAAATTCAAGGAATACAAGGATGACCCAGATAAGAAAACATACCAAACCCAGAAGAAAACAAACAAGCAACACATGAAAAAATAAGAGAGAGAAAGTCTATCTATATAAGCTGTATTTGTTGTATATGAGATAAATGATCATGAATGAATGAAATAAAAAAGCAAAGTTCCAAGAGAGATGGTGATCAAATAGTTTACCTGTGCATGCTGCTTCATTTTCTATGGGGTTGGGATAGACTTCCGTAGATTTCTTGTCTTGCTTTGCTTCTGTTCTTTCTCTTTCAGACTCTCTCTCTCTCTCTGAATAAACAACGATTTCTTAATATCCTGTGTTAGTTCTGTTGGGTTTGACAAGGTTATTGGTTTGGAACTGGTAGAGAGTTATTTAAGCTTCTCACATTTTCTTCATGCTACTCATACCTTTTTATTGAAGAATTCAACGGACTAGTAAATTAAGGTACGTAAGTTTATTAAGGCTTCAGCTCTAGCAGCAAGTCACTTGCCACAGAAGAACCTTGTGAATCCGTACAGTTCTGTATTATTTTTTCCCTCACTATAGGTAAATGTTACTATATGATTAAAAGATTCTTGATTGTGGAAAAAGTGATGCATATGTTGATATTAATACCTCCTTATATAATAATTTTTGTTTTCAAAAAAGAGTTGTTTGGTCATTGGTGTCCAATTTTTGCTATTTTCAAAATTACATTTTTTTTTTAATTCAAGTATGTTTTCCCAAAAATATAAATTTATTTAATTCAAGTATATTTACCCAAAAATATAGTTTAAGGATAAAAAATATTTTGTCAATGGTTGAAAAATAAAGGGGTCATAAGAAAAATAGTTAAATTAAAAAAAATGTCTTAGATAATATATATATATATAGTAAAAGGTTTTGCTGCATTCTAGTATGTAGCAAAACCTTCCTTTTTTTTTTTTTTTTTTTTTTCATAGTTAACTTTTATATTTTCTAGGTAAATAGGGGAGATATAGCTCAAAACTCTAGACATCAGGCATCATAGAAAATGTGAATTCGACCCTATTATCACTAGATCCCCTTTCATAATTATAATTTTGACTAAATCCTTTCATAATTATAACTACCTAAGTATTTCAAAACTCTTTCATATCTACATAATTACTTATCTTCAACCAAGTATTACGGAATCATCTCACTAGCTCGTATTTTCTAGGTAAATAGGGGAGGTATAGCTCAAAACTCTAGACATCAGGCATCATAGAAAATGTGAATTCCACCCTATTATCACTAGATCCCCTTTCATAATTATAATTTTGACTAAATCCTTTCATAATTATAACTACCTAATTATTTCAAAACTCTTTCATATCTACGTAATTACTTATCTTCAACCAAGTATTACGGAATCATCTCACTAGCTCATATTTTCTAGGTAAATAGGGGAGGTATAGCTCAAAACTCTAGACATCAGGCATCATAGAAAATGTGAATTCCACCCTATTATCACTAGATCCCCTTTCATAATTATAATTTTGACTAAATCCTTTCATAATTATAACTACCTAAGTATTTCAAAACTCTTTCATATCTACATAATTACTTATCTTCAACCAAGTATTACGGAATCATCTCACTAGCTCATGTGCTTAGGTGAGGCTAGAGAGATGATGATTACTAATTATTGGGCTTCTCATTATATATATTTTTTTTTCATATTCTTTTGTAAGAAATGTCATGATATTATCAATTCTATTACAATTTTTTTTTTCTTTTTGAATAGATTCAAAAAAAAAAAAATCTTATTTAGCAAAACATAAGAGAGAGAGAGAGAGAGAGAGAGTCTATTACATATACTAATACTACCAAAACATAAGTTGCTTTTAAAAATACAAAACAGTAAACAAAGTTTTTATTAAATTTTTGAGGAAGCATCAAATACATAAGTTGTTAGGTAAGTTTATAAGAATTAATATGTAATAAATTTGATAGTACATTCATTTATATATTTTTCAGTATCTCAACAGTCACTATTGCCAGCTACACAATGAAAAGGACATGTCAATTGACCTCTCCCAATTCCCAACTCGTAATTAAGCCATTTGTTTGCTCAAAAAAAAAAAATTAAGCCATTTGTTATAACAAAAGAGGAAGCATTTAACAATCGCACTATCATTTTCCATTTTCCCAAAAAAACATTATCGTTTTCCAAAAATATGTCATTTATTACAAAAATAATATTAAAGATAAAAATAGGAACTTTTATTCAAACAGTTTATAAGAATTAATTATCGGGATAAATCATAAATCAAATGGTTCAAAGTACATTGGATGCTTGTTGGAATAATGAAACTCAAGACATCATTTATTAAATATTTTTTATATGAATTTATTAAGTAATTATGAGTTGATAGAGTTAATAAATAAGTCTCTACTCTCAGGCTCTCAGCTCTCTTAGAATTTTAGTTCTATATTTATTTAAATATGACAGTAATTATGCCATTATCGGTTTTCTACTTCTTGTTGTTATAATTAATGAGAGCTTGGGGGAGCAAATCTAATATTAGAAGTAATATTTTAAACCAATCTCCAAAGAATAAAAAAAAAAAAAATCTCAGAAGAATGCACAAATTTATCAAAGCAAAGACATTTTACATGTATGGTACAACGATAACATTGAAATTTAAAATAAAAAAAAAATAAAAAACATGCAAATACATAAAGTTTACAATTGCCTTCTACGATTTTTCATATTTTGAAATCGTTGCATAATAGTCTCATTATTAATGTTACAAGCTACATCTCTTTAAATGTACACAACCAAGCAATCATTCATCCACTGAATGTATAATAAATTATGGAACAAAATTTAATTTTATTGGCATAAAAAAAATTGAGGATATTCCCAAATTTTTTTTGAAGGGTAGAAAAATAAAAAATTTTAAATTATTATATATATTTAAAAAAAAATTCAGGTCAAGGTGATCCTGAGACCACCCTAGCTTTAAGGTGGTGCAACCTCTGAGTCCCACAATGATTAATAGTGTGTTTTATTTGAGTTTATATGACAGGACCATCTTGGCCTTATAAGAGTCTCACATTGATTAATAATGTGTTTTATTTGAGTTTATATGACCACACAAATGTATCCCACTAGATTCTCAAAAAAAAAAAAAAAAATGTATCCCACTCCGTCAAGTTTTGTGCATGTGAATTCAGTTAATTTTTTGTCTCCGCCTAAATACCTTTCCTCCTTTTCCAAACTTTTGTTATTGGGCCTGTCATTCTTAGGCATCCAAACTTTGTCCCCCTCAAAATAAAAATTTCTACTTTGTTATTCTAACCAAATCTGCGGCTTACTTAATCCACCATGAATTGCAAGGAGCTCTTTACTAGTCTTTCTCATGCTCTTTAAAAGTTTTCATAATTAATATTATTGAATTAAGATTCTCTACAATTCTCTTTAGTAGAGCTCTTAAAAATCTATCTATTTATTTTGAAATGATTAAATTAAATTTTATCGTGTTATTATTAATTTAAATAAATAAAAATTGATGATAGCTATCCTTACTTTCAATACTATTATTTTTATATAATTGATAGATTTGATAGGATTTTTAAAAACCCTAAAAAGTTCTAGAAGATCTTATTTTAATTTGATACCCTTCTTATAGTCCTTTCCATACTATACATTGCTGTCAAATTATTACAAAGTTGTAAATACCATTTTCTAGAAAATCAAAGAAAAAAAAAAATTTTGAGTCCAAAGAGCTGTTCATTTCACGTTTGAACTTTGAAGATAGGTGGATAAAAGTCAAAGATAACGTCCTCAAAATCCTATGATATAGCTTTAAAAATAGGGAACACAAATTTACTTTGACCTGGCAGAGCTATCCGCCATAAACCCTGATTGGAAAGGAACAGATGATAAACGAGAGGCGTACGTCAAGATTGACTTTCATTTTCAGTGCAAATTTGATATTTATTTTCATGGCTGCTGATATTGATTGCTATTTAAGTCTTTTGTCTTGCAACTTTTTTTTCTTCTCCTTTTGGATGCGCATGAAATTTGGGGCCAAATGTTTTGTTTTTTCTTTAACAAGAATAAGAGAAATGCTAACGAGTGTTCTTAAGGTCTTGGTTAAGAATCCAGTTAAAGAAAGTTTTTATGAGAAAAGAAAAAAAAAACAATTAATGTTTTGACAGCTTTTTTATTTCCCATAAAAGTAATATTAAAATTTTCCTAAAATAGATTCTTAACTAGTACCCTAAAAGCACTCGTTAACATGACAAAAGGAGTTTTCGGTGTAAACTCATCAATTATACTCCATGTGATGGTAATAAGTAATACTACGTGTATAATCAAACTTTAATGTGACTATTTTCGTGGACACAACAAACTACTTAACTCCTACCACACATCAAGAGTCAGGTGGAACCAAATGTTCTAGATGAGTAAACAACACAATACATTCGATGAAGCATCACTACTCAATCTTCTCAACTCTGGCCAAACATCAGGATTCAAGTGCAGTCAAATGTTCTAGATGGGTAGAAAATCCACTCGACAAGTTCCAGCAGTTCTACCTACACGGCTTCACCCCACATGGAAATTGGGGTTATTATGTGACTTGCGTCAACTTTGCACAAGAAAGATTGTGGGGAGTGGGACTCACTTGGAAAATTTAGAACAGCAATACTTTATATCATCGATAAAACCGTCTTTGGGTTTTGTCACGTAATGGTCAACTAGGTGCTTAGAAACAAAATAAGAAAGGTGTTTGTTTGTGCATGGTGAGTTGAATTCTACTTTACTGGGAATCTGTGGATCATCCTGAGAAAATTGGTTCCCAAACTGGCCAATTTCTTGGCCCCCACTGGCCACCGCCAACCCCACCGCCAAAACTAAGTTTCCTTTGGCCTAGCTTATTTTCGCATTAAAAATGTTTGATGTATTATTCATTTCACAGTGTATGTCTTGCATTGTCAATGTACAACTATATTTTTATACAATAAGTAAATTATGTTGATCAAAATAAGTTTATCCAAATACAAATTACAGACTTTTTTTTTTTTTTCTAGCGTTTTTCTTTTGATAAGAAAAATGACTTAATCCTTCGATAAAAAGAAGATAAATGACTTAAGTGACATTTTTATATATAGGTTTAACAGAAGTGGTAAATTTCTCATTTCAAGTTTCAAGTTTTAACAGAAGAAAAAAAAAATCTGTAGTTTCAAGTTTCAACATCACTGGCCTTCACTAAAATTTTATTGGTCATATTGAAAAAATAAAAATAAAAATTATCGAATAAAAAAAAAAAATAGGAGCACAGCCACAAATTATAAAAATACCTAGCTAAAATTAAAATCTAACAGATCAAGAATTACTTGTCTGGAAGTTTATTACATCTAACACCAACCTGCCAAATATCCCAATGAAACTTATTTTTTGGGTAAAAATCTCTAAAAGAAAGAAAGTCAAAGTGATGGCTAAAGTTTCCTTCAGAATCACTCATTTTGTTCAGTTTGACTTTGAGCATATACAGTGAGTATGGGCCATGGGGTCTCTAATTGTCGGGAACTAGGACTCCATCTTTAGGAAGTAAAAGTATGAACAAGAGATTTCCACTTTGGCAATCAAGCTTATGGAGACAATATCACAATACCAATTGGGTTAGAAATCATTTTTAAACCAATTTCATTAACTTTTCCCTTTATTTATTTTTCAGTTTCATTAAAAAAAAAAAAAACAAAAAAAAGAAGTCCTTTTTGCAGTGATCATTCTCCACAAATCTATATATATATATATATATATATATAATCAAGCCTTTGAAACTACCACAATTTTCCACATCATCATTTTAATTTTAAAAAATTTTAATTTTTAAAACTAAATAGTGAGAGAGTCCTAACAGGAGTCTCATATATATATATATATATATATATATATATATATATAAGACAAAATCTTTGAAAACCCTAAAACAATCTCCTCTATCCGTCTCCACTAAGAGAGAAAACCCTAAACTTCAATTTCTTTGATATGCTTGCTATTGCTTTTTCTCTTTTTTGTGAATAAGTCCTTTACAATATATAGTATAACTACAAATATTGTAGTAAGTTTGCTAACTTTTTGTGTGGTTCAAAGATGTTATATTCTATATTATTTTAGATTATATAACCCTAAGCTTTACCTTATGGAGACGTATGTTAGGTTGTCTCATAGAATATAATCATGAGAAGGAAAAATGATTAAATACTAGATAGAAAAATGCAACATGATTCATGTTGTACAACATATATATGGTTCATGTTACAAGAATTCCATACTCTAGTTACCCAAGAAATAGGGAAGTTTAATTAATGATGTTGAGAATGGACAAGAAAAGGTTAGTTGTTAGATACATGTCACTATTAAAGAAGTGCAATACAAAAGAAGCAACACTTCCACTTTTTTGTATAATAAAGTACTAATAAATTTATTATCTATCACAATGCATTAAATATGAACCCCACCATTTCCCTCTAATTTGGACCAAAGATCAACTTCCAACTCCCACCTACATTTTCACATTACTAAAATGATTAGTCAATACTATGGTATGATTAGTGATTTGTATTCAAAATTATTTCTATTCTAAGTTCTAACCCTATCTTCAATATTCAAGGGAAAAAAATCCCTATCCTCCCCTTATGATAAATTAATCAAAACCAGAATCCAATTTGAACACCAACCCCTATAATGAATTATCAAGGGCCAATTAACAATGGCTCAAGTTTATCTATATACAAGCTTAGTACTATATGATTTTTCAAAATTTTTTTTAAAAAAAGGATTAATTATAGGCTTATAGCATGTCACAAAAAGTACACATTTCATGTCCATGACAGTATCCTATAAAATATATATATATATATATATATATATATATATATATATATATATATATATATATATATGTATATATAAAATTAGCAGGAAATACATTATTGGAGTTGGTGTTATATGAGGATCAAGAACAAGTTATATAGTAGATGGAGGAGCTCTTTTTTTTTTTTTTTTTTTATCCAAACATTAACACACACACACACACATATATATATATATATATATATATATATATCTTTCTAATATTTCTTGGCATTTGATTCTTTGAAGTCAAAACCCTAGCATATACCATGGAATAAATATATAAAGATGACGTGGTCATTTGAAGATTCCCACACTAAACAAATTCTAGATCAGTTTGTGCACATAACAATACGCGTAACGTAATGGAAAAAAATAAATAAATAAATAAGTACAATTTCATGGGTTTTGACTTTTGAATATTTGTAATGTGGGGTTGTTATAGCAAGCCACTTGCCTTACATAAGTCTCAATGTTGAAGATGCAAAGAAATGCTAAAAAAAAATAACAGCTGGCATGTGATTGAAAATTTTATTAAGCTAATTTAGTAAATTTTTTTTAGAGATAGTTTTAACTTATTACGTCTATTCTTGATGATTTATTTTTATCATCAAATCAGAATATTAATTGATTTTTTTGTATAAGTATGGATTGGATTCAAAATCTCTTATTTGACAACAAAAAAATTTTATTAGTTAAACTAATTAAAACTCACCGATTAAAAAGACACTTGTCGCTGAAAATCATGGACTAAAAGTGAATTACTAATATAAGCAATATGTGGCTGAAAATCATTGTTATTTTGTGGCAAGGTTTTCAGACCCGGACCGTTCATTGAACCGTAAAAGGGAGAGGTTCAAGGTTTTTGAGGTCAAACCGGGGTCAAACCGTGATGACGTCATAATTAATTTAATAATTAATTAAAGCCTAAATATAGATATTAAATTTATAAAACAAGCAAAATTGACAATATATCTATATATGTGAGGAAAATTTAATGATTTTCAAGCATATATTTAATAATTAAATAAGAAAGTTAATAAAATAAAATAATAACCATGAAAACATTAAAATTTATGATTAATTTTTGAAGTAAAGTTGAATATCTTTGAAGGATTTTAATTATTTTTTTTTATTCCTTGCAAGAGATGGATAATTTAATTAAGTAGAATAAAATTGTATAAAAAAATTGCTAAGGGGTTGGACCGCACGGTTCTCACCGGTTCGTGTGGTCCAACCCCGGTTTTAGCGGTTCACAGAATTAACCAAAAATCCGGTTCTTTATGCTTAAAAAACCGGTTTTCATCCCGGTTCTCGGTTTTCACGGTCCGACCTCCCGGTCCGGTCCGGTTCTAAAAACTATGTTTTGTGGCACATATAATATAATATTATTTATTTATTTATAATCATATAATATTTCTTTATACTCATGTGGGGAGGCAAGCATCATTTATACTTTATACCACCATAAGATCGTATTAGTGGGGTTGATGTCACACACTTGATGTCATACACTTGAGAATCTTGATTTTTTTTTTTTTTTTTAAAAAAAAAAATATATATATATATATATATATATATTTATATTATATATTAGTATTTCAAGTAGTAATATATTAGTGAATAGAAAATTTTGGAAATTGGAAGATAACTTTTCGGTGCATTTTATAATTGTTAACAATAACTTATTTTCAGTTATCTAGCTAATTAACATATAAAATTGATTCATAAGTGTCTATTAAATAGATTTTTTGTCTTATACAAAAGTGTTCTGGATTTCAACTTGTTTTTTTCCCTAGCTCATAATGTACAGCTTATATTTTTGCATCTAAAACCTAGAGTTTGAACTTTGAAACCTTGAAAGTAAAATTGTTCGTGCATTGTTGTCAAATTGAGCAAATAAATAAATGCACCATCTAATTTGAAATTGTGAATTATTATTGTAAGGACACGATTAAGTAACGACCATAACGGTGTTGGCTTCGCACGTAAAAAGGCCCAAACAATATCATTTGTAGAGTATGGGTTTGAAAGGCTAGGCCTTGGTCACCAGACGGTGGGTTTTTCGTGGTGTTCATACATGGTTAAGTCGTCTTCGCCCTAGGAGTCTTTCTCCTAGAGGCGGGCCGGGAGGCTCTGGTTTTTGGCCATTTTTCTCGGCCTCCTTTTCGGATTGCTTACTTTTTCTTTTATACTCGCCTGCGTTCCTTATCCTTCGTCCACGTATAGGATCGACATTCCAAGGCTGATACTTGTCCCATCGGCCCATACCCAGAGTGGTTGGGGGTGGTTGTAAAAGCCGGAGAGTATGGCTCTGTCGGGTGCAAAGTATTGAATGGCGAGAAGGGCAGCTTTCCCTAGTCGTTATACTTTCCAGCGTACCCTTTTCTATTGACACAGATATTTTAGATTTTTTCCCAAACTGTTTTCTATATCATTTTTGCCCTTCCTTCTGTGAGATCTCGGACATGCCGAGGACTGAATCGTCCTGTGTGTGTCCCAAGGCCATTTTGTACTTGTATTACCGATCTTGGGCTATAACCCTTCTCGGCTCGGGCCTTAGGCCATAACGAATAGATGGGCCAGGGCCACAAACTATTGGGCCCCACAATTATTTAAAGAAACTAGTTATTCTTGCCAAATTTAGGATGAAATTATTTAATTTAGCTAGCTAGGTGAAAAGATTACAGACAAGACTTAGGTATTATTTCTTAGGTTCCCCTCTTAAAATTCTGTCATGTGAATTTTTTCTTATAGGATAAAATTGTATTTTTTAGTTAAGTAGTCACATAGCTAAATCTTAAAATGAGAATTTAAGAAACAACACTAAGTATTGTATCTTAGTTTTGTCCAAAAATTATTATCAACCTAAGCAATAATCCTTATCATTCACTCATTTTGTGAACTTGTCACACACACACACATGTATATTTAATTATAAAACTTTTTTTTTTTTTTTTTTTTTTTTCTAAATAGTAGGAGTACCATATTTTACTAAACTTAAATATATAAGGTTGCTCACTCACTTGCAAGTAGAGTAATTTTTTTCTCCTCCTTGTCAATCTAGATGGCAAATGTACCACCAGACATAATTTTTGTATTACGGGCTAATTTGAATAGCCCATCTTTTAATAATCAGCAATGGCCTACTTATCAAAAAAAAAAAAAAAAAAGTTACAAATCTCAATACTGGTTTAGCAAACCTAAAAATTCTATGCTTTAAGGTACCAGTTTCATTGATCAAAACCTCTGAACCAAGAACACATGTACCCTTCTATTGTTTTGGGGATTGTACACTATTCATTCTTCAAGACCGTGCGAAGTGGAGGCTTTTGACTTTCAATATTCATAGGTATCTTGGCAATTCCTTGTTTATCTTATATAATTTTATCTTATTTAAGCAACCTTGAAATTAGCATGATCAAATGAAAATTTAGACAATTGCTGCACACTTCCTCATCAAATTTTTAGATACAATAGTTAAAAAAATAAAACACACAAAACCAGATGGTTTTCACATAATTAGGAAAACTTAATTAAATATGCATCCAAAAAAATTACCAATCTCGAAGAGGATCTACAACCTACCGAGACGCCTTATGCCTCCTAGCTATAATGATAACATTAATTTCAGCATGTTGGACTTCACTACCAGCAAATGCACATAGGCCTAACCTAATGCATATTCACAATGCAATATATTTATATTTAAATTTAAGGTTATTCTCAACAAAAAAAAAAAAAAAAAAAAAAATTAAGGTGGTAATATACTACTAATATAAACAGCTTTGTTAGTTGTTACCGTCGACTGTCAAGAACTAGGCATTGTCGTCTTAACTTCGAATCTCATACACCAAATAGTACTAGATTATCACTCTCTCTCTCTCTCTCTCTCTCTCATATATATTATAGTTAGATAAACAATGAAAGATGGTGAAATGAGGTTCAAATTTCAAACAGCAAGCACTGGGGAGAGTGTAGGTATCACTGGACATAATGCTAGAGACACGTCTTTTCTTGCACCATACTTATGTGTCAACTCTTGATTGGATTTCAACACTTTCACATGAGTCCACCATATGTACTTGAAAAAGCTGAAATCTAATGAAGAGTTGACACATAAGCAAGATGTGGATTTAGGTGTGGAAATTGATGTATCCCTAACATTACTCATCACTGGACTATTACTAGAACTCTTCATATTCAAAATATAATCTCATACTTGATGATAAAAATAAAAAACAAAAAAGGCTTTACAATTTGCAATATAAGAGCATTCACAACAAAGATGTCAAAAATATAGTTTTTAACAACTCAAAAAACCACTTTATCTATTTTAATGACTTACTTTTAAATACACCTAATATCAAAAGTCTATTTTAACATACAACACATTAAAATAATATAAATAACACAATAAAATAATCTATCAACTCATTAAACAACAATGACTCACAACCAGCAAACCCCACCCATTAACCCATAGCTACCGAATCAACCCGCAGCCCCAACCCGTCAATAGTGAGACAAAACCATGACCCATGATCCGATGAGGGATCCACCCCACATCACCTCCTCTAAAAACAAAAACAACACTATGACCCACTGATCGGTTTGATTCGGGAACCACCATGACCCACGACATGAGAGAGAGAGAGAGAGAGAGAGAAACTAGTGGAAGAAAAGAGAGAGAAATAAAGAGAGAAGTGATATTTTAATTGAAGGAAGTGATAAATTATTAATTTTTATTAGTTTTGAGTTCTGATAGATTGCCATAAATGGCAGTTTACTATAGTTAAGTTGCCAAAAATTTTAAGTATAACAACATTGATGTAGTGTGTTTTTTGTGGAATGGGTTGCTAAAATAGCTTTTTAAGTTTTTAGCAACCTTAATGCAAATGCTCTAACCATTTATATCATGTCACTGTGCTATAAAATGTTTGTTGACTGAATGTTAACTGTAGGGACACGATTATTTAACGGCCCAAGAATGACGTTGGGCTCGCACACGAAAGATCCCTCACAATATTAGTGGTAGAGAATGGGCTTAAAAGACTTGCTTTTGATCACGGGTCGACGGTTCGTTCCCGATTTTAGGGGGACTCATGTAATGAAGGGTTCAGCTGAACATCCAAGCCCCTCTGCGTCGTAGCACGAGGGGTTGGACTCCTCGGACTCGGTCCGAGGAGCTTTAAGTTCTTCCCCCTCTTCTCCTTTTTTCCTCCTTCTTCTCTTGGCTTTCGTTTCCTTTTATACTCGCATTCCTCCCTCTCTTTAGGGTCCACATGTCAGCTTTACCTTCGGGCGAGAAGACTTGTCCTATCCACCCATACCTCAAGTGGTTGGGAGTAGACGTAAAAGTTGAATAGCTTGGTCCAGAATAGGGGCTTGTCAGGCACAGAATTCTTTACTACAAGATGAGCAGTCTTTTCACTTATCCTATCAGTGCATTAAACTCCTCCTTGACAATTGGTCTCCTCAGATCAGGCCCTAGGCCTTGATATAGGACAGGTCTGGGCCATGAATTTTCTGGCCCACAATAGCCCCTCAAAATCCTACTGCCCGACTTTTAGTTGGGGAGGAGGGTTTTGGTGACTTTGGGCCCACATCACGACTCGTTCAAATCCTGCATGTGAGACGTGCCAAGTCAAGAGTCATCCCTCCGTTCGCGAGTACCCTGAAGTTTCAGCAATCGAAGCGCGTCTTCCCGAGGATCTTGAGATCCTACGGTTGTGGATGGTGTGGGAAATTGAGCTGGAGCTGCCTTGTCTGCAGCGCGTCTTGGGAATCTACTTAAATTAAACTAAATGGCCCCTCCTTACCTTTTATATAAGTAGGACAAGTGGTTGTTCTCCTGGCATATAAACCCTTCCGCTCACTTGAGAATCATCACCCTTTGTCCATATCCAGTTCCCTCTTTCGGTGTCATCTTCCCTTTGCGCCGTATGTTTGAGGCTTGGGTGGAGATGGAGGAACTTCACCCCCGCCACGAGACACCGAACCCTTCCGAGACGCAAAGTGATGTGGCACAGGCGGGGAGGCATGATTTAAGGTGTCTTCCGCTTAGACATGGTGGGGACGGTATTATCCCCTCTTTTAGTCAAAATCAAGCGAGGTTCGGTCACGCCTGATTTTTGGTGTGTCGAGAAGAAAGATTTTCCGCCATCAGCGCCGTCCGCCTTGTTGCAGGCAAATTTTGGTGTAGGCTCCTCAACTTCCGGCTCCCGGCACCTTCTCTTCAACAGTGTGGGCCTTAAGTTGGGCTCCCTGCACATTTTCTTCGGCTGCGCTAGCCCAAAGTTGGGCGCTCTCTGCACCTTTTCTTCAACGGTGCGGGTCCCATCTTGGGTTCTTTTGCTGCCTGAGTTATGGGCATGTAAAAGTATTGAGGAAGGACAAAGTCTTGAAGCAGCAGCCAACCTCTCATCTGTACTACCTCCTCGGTTTTATCTTATTCTCTTGTACTACCTACTCGGCTTTATCTTATTCTCTTGTACCTTTCTTTTCGATTATGTACTTAGCATTAATATAAACTGATTCCAGCTTTTCATTGTAAGCTGTACTATTTCTTTGGTTTAATAAAAGGGAAATTTATTTATTTGTTTTGAATATTTTTCTTTTTGCAATATTACCTTGTGAATGGGTGTGCTCCATGTGTGTTTTTCTTTAATGATACTTAGAGCAGGAAAACTTTAAAACAAAATCCAACTAATTTTAATTTACCGACATTACCAGGCATAATAACGATAATTCACAGTAAATTAAACTTAGGAAGCTAACCGAGATAACATTTGAATATTCGTAATAAGTGCGAGGAGACCATCCGACAACGATAAACTCTAAATAATTCATCCGAAGGGGTAACCGAAGCGATAAGGGACTTCGGTTGTGTTTTTGGTAACATATTGCTCCATATTGCATCAGTTCCTTTGGTATTGAGGATCCGAGAGCAGACTTGAGAATCCATGCTGTTTAGGAATTAACCCAATTGTTAATGGAGAGTTCTCCTCGGAGGGATTCTAAGGTCCATACAATGTAGTTTTTTCTTTTAAGTACTTGGTTTCCCCATAGGCTTGAGTCCGAGGACCATGCAAGGCCTTGGTTCTGTCCAAAACTTGTGTTTTTTCTTTTGAGTACTTGGTTTCCCCATAGGCTTGAGTCCGAGGACCATGCAAGGCCTTGGTTCTGTCCGAAACTTGTGCTTTTTCTTTTGAGTACTTGGTTTCCCCATAGGCTTGAGTCCGAGGACCATGCAAGGCCTTAGTTCTATCCAAAACTTGTGATTTTTCTTTTGAGTACTTGGTTTCCTCATAGGCTTGAGTCCGAGGACCATGCAAGGCCTTGGTTCTGTCCAAAACTTGTGATTTTTCTTTTGAGTACTTGGTTTCCCCATAGGCTCGAGTCCGAGGACCATGCAAGGCCTTGGTTCTGTCCAAAACTTGTGATTTTTCTTTTGAGTACTTGGTTTCCCCATAGGCTCGAGTCCGAGGACCATGCAAGGCCTTGGTTCTGTCCAAAACTTGTGATTTTTCTTTTGAGTACTTGGGGTTTCCCCATAGGCTTGAGTCCGAGGACCATGCAAGGCCTTGGTTCTGTCCAAAACTTGTGATTTTTCTTTTGAGTACTTGGTTTCCCCATAGGCTTGAGTCTGAGGACCATGCAAGGCATTAGTTCTGTCCAAAACTTATAATTTTTCTTTTGAGTTTATTTGTTTTTCGAAGGTCAGCCCCTAGACCATGGCGGGGAGAGTTGGCTCGAGGCCGAAAGCCCCTAGAGCTGCCCGCTCCAAAGGCACTGCGGGGCATAGCCCCTAGCAGAAGTTTATGTCGGAGCAAAGAATCGCATGTCGCCGGAGATGGAGGAAACCCCGCGAGCCTCTACTTGCTAGAGAGTTGACTCCACCGCCACCTGGGCCAATGCGCAAGCCTTCCCACTGACGACGCCAATTGTAGGGACACGATTATTTAATGGTTCAAGAATGACGTTGGGCTCGCACACGAAAGATCCCTCACAATATTAGTGGTAGAGAATGGGCTTAAAAGGCTTGCTTTTGATCACGGGGCGACGGTCCGTTCCCGATTTTAGGGGGACTCATGTAAGGAAGGGTTCAGCCTGAACATCCAAGCCCTACTGCGTCGTAGCCTGAGGGGTTGGACTCCTCGGACTCAGTCCGAGGAGCTTTAAATTCTTCCCCCTCTTCTCCTTTTTTCCTCCTTCTTCTCTTGGCTTTCGTTTCCTTTTATACTCGCATTCCTCCCTCTCTTTAGGGTCTACGTGTCAGCTTTACCTTCGGGACAGAAGACTTGTCCTATCCGCCCATACCTCAAGTGGTTGGGAGTAGACGTAAAGGTTGAATAGCTTGGTCCAGAATAGGGGCTTGTCAGGCACTGAGTTCTTTACTACGATATGAGCAGTCTTTTCACTTATCCTATCTGTGCATTAAACTCCTCCTTGACAATTGGTCTCCTCGGATCAGGCCCTGGGTCTTGATATAGGACGGGCCTGGACCATGAATTTTTCGACCCACAATAACTATGTATGCATAAACCCTTAAATATGACTTTGTTGCATATGATTAACTAGGACTCTCTTTTTAATTTATTTTACTTAATTTTTCTACTTTTAATTTGATGGATTAGACATCTCTAAATTCAATGCCAATCATGCAATAGTTTAGGGTCTACATATATTTTGTGAACACACATGACATTCAGCGAGATTATCCAATGTAATTTTGCCCCCACCATCATTTTTTTATTTTCCCAAAAGGTGAGACTATGATAATGAGAACCTAAACACTAAACAAATTCTAGATCAGTTTGTGCACATAAAAATACAAGTAACGTAATGGAAAAAATAAGCACAATTTCATGGGTTTTTGACTTTTGAATATATATAATGTGTTTTTGACTTCTGAAAATCACTGTTTTGTGGCATATAGAGTATTTCTTTATTTTTTTTGGTAGATAAGAGTATTTTTTTTGGCATATAGAGTATTTCTTTATACTCATGTGGGGAGAGGCAAGTATCATTTATACTTTATGCCACCAGAAGATCGTATTAGTGGGGTTGGCGTCACACACTTGTTGACTTGTCATACTCCTAGAGTCTTGAATTTTTAAATAAAAATAAAAAATAAAATTTACATATATATATATATATATATATATATATATATAGTATTTCAAGTAGTAATATATTAGTGCTTATAAAAAACTTGGAAATTCGAAGATAACTTCTTCTTTTTTGCATAAACAGGCAATATATTACATAAACGAATGTCATACAAACACAAATATAACAACCGTACTTAATTACAAGAAAACACAACCCCATGCTCAAACTAACACCAAAGAGAGGCCTAGCTAAAACTACACAAAAACATTACTGGACTCTTATTATCCGCAATGACCCCGGGATGAGACAAACCCCATGGAGTCCCAAAATAAACATTTCCACAAAAACATGGGGCAAGTATCATACAAGATTTCCCTTTCAGATTGGGAAGCACCCCTTTTCGCCAGTAAATCTACACAGCTGTTTGCCTTTCTCCATATGTGCTCAAATGCGTGCCTCCCATTCCTTGTGGAGGAGCCACCTGCAGTCCAAAATCAAGTTAGAGAATTCCATAGGATAAACTGTATCAGTAGTTAACCATTTGTACGCGAGAAGAGAATCAATTTGAAAACAAACTCGGTGATGGCCCTCAGCCCATGCTAGGGCGGAAGATAACTTTTGGGTGCATTTTATAATTTTCAACAATAACTTATTTTCATTTATCTAGCTAAAATATAAAATGGATTCACAAGTGTCTATTAAATAAATTTGGTCTTATTTCAAAAAAAAAAAAAAAATTTTGTCTTATTGAAATGTGTTCAGAATTTCAATTTGTTTTTCCCCTAGGCCATAATGTAGAACTTATACTTTGCATCTAAAACCTAGAGTTTGAAACCTTGAAAAGTAAAATTGTTCATGTATTGTCGTCAAATTGAGCAAATAAATAAATACACCATCTAATTTGAAATTGTGAATTATTATTTAAGGAAGTAGGTGATTCTTGTCAAATTTAGGATGAAATAATTTATTTGCTAGGTGAAAGATTATTATCAACTTAAGCAATGGTCCTTATCATTTACTCATTTCGTGAACTTGTCACGCTCATGCTCACGCTCACACTCACACTCACACATGAATGTTATATAAAACTTTTTTTTGTTTTTCTAAATAGTACTATATTTTAAAAAGGACTTTGTTAACAAGTGCCGGCCAGCACCTGTTAATGAACCAGCTGTGGTTTATTTATGATCTATCACAAATCTCACTGCATAGGAAATTGGTAAAATTTTACTTTCAGCTTAGTTTATCACAAAATGATTTGACTTTCTCCATCTAAACTAACAACCATTTAATACATATTCAGTTTTTTCCACATCCCTAAAAAAACTTGAATAATTTATTTTAAATTTTATCACATTAACGGGTGCTGGCACCCGTTAACAACACCCAACACTTTTAACAAAATTGGAATTTATAAGCTTGCATATTGAAGTTACAAATCCCAATCTGGTTTAGCAAACCTAAAAAAATTCTATGCTTTAAGATACCAGTTTCAATGATCATTGTTTTGGGGATTGCACTCTCCAATACCGTACGAAGTGAAGGCTTTTGAATTTCGATATGCATAGGTATCTTCACTATCTTGGAAATTCCTTGTTTATCTTGCATAATTTTATCTTATTTAAGCAACCTTGAAATTAACATGCACAAAGGATAGTTTAGACAATTGTTGCACAACACCTCATCAAATTTTTAGATACAGTGGTTATTAAAATAAAACACACAAAACCAGATGACTGTCACATAATTAGGCAAACTTATTTCAATATGCATTCAGAAAAACTATCAATCTTGAAGAGGATCTACAAACCTACCAAGACGCCTTATGCCTCCTATAAAGATAACATTAATTTCAGCATGTTGGACTTCACCACCAACGATGCACAAAGACTTAACGCGTATTACTAGCATGTTGGAAAATGCTAACGAATGTCCTTAAAATATTGGTTAATAATTCATTTAAAGAAAATTTTTATGGGAAAAGAAAAAAAAGCAAGTAATATATTGACAACTTTTTTCATTTTCCATAAAAGTGGTGTTAAAACTTTTCTAAAATTAATTGTTAACCAATGTTTAAGGGCATTCGTTAACATGACCCATTTTTAATTGAAAATGGTAATATACTAAAATTTTGAGGTGGTGTTGCCACAATGTAGCTAATTATAAACAACTTTGTTAGTTGTTACTGTCAAGAACTAGGCATTTTCGTCTTAACAATCAGCACTTTTTAGCCTATAAAAACTCATAATGTTCATATTCATTTTCCCCCAAGTATTTAGTGGCGGTGTAGAGAGAGATAGGGTTCGAATCTCAAACGCCAAATAGTACTATATTGGGCTATCACTTGAACCACTTTCACACATACACCCATAAATATATTTGAGCTAAATAAATAATTGAAGCTGAAATGGGGTTCAAACTTCAAACCTCAAACCAGGCATTAGAGAGAATATTGGTATCATTGGAACTCTTCATATTCAAAATATAATCTCATACTATGATTAAAAAAATGGCATTACTAATTTGCAATATAACCATTCATATCATGTCCTTGTGCCATAAAATGTTTGTTGACTGAACATTAACTATGTATGCATATACCCTTAAATATGACTTTGGTGCATATGATTAACTAGGACTCTCTCTTTTTTTTCTTTTCTTTTTTCTTTTTTTTACTCAGTTTTGCTACTTTTTTTTATGAAAGAAGTAATTGAATTTTGTTGAAATAAATCCGATTGGAATACATCATCCAAATCACCAAGTAGAGATTCCACCTATACATTCATGTTTATAGATAAAACTGCTCTTCTAGTTAAGCCATGAGCTAATCTATTTCCTTTCCTTCAAACATACTACTTTTAAATCTGATGGATTAGACATCTCTAAATTCAATGTCGATCACCAAATAACATGGTAGATTTTATTGCAAACAAATAAATAGTTTGGGTCTATATATATTTTGTGAACCCATGACATTCGGGAAAGTATCCAATATAATTTTACCCCCACCACCATTTTTTTTTTTCCAAAAGATGAGACTATGATAATGAAATTGCAGTTTCTTGATTTATGATAATATATGTTCTTACTAATCACTAAAAAATTTCTACTTAGATTCTTACAATTTTTTCTCAAAGATGATTTTTTTTTTTTTTTTTATGTGCTAATCAATTTCCTACAAATTGTGACATGTATAAAATGAAGTTGACAGAAATTTGTAACCTAATTTGTGCCAGAGAATTTGGAAAGGTTCAATTAACTTTCTCTTTCAAATTGGGCTTCAATTTTCAGCCCAAACTCAGGTCAGCACAATTTCAGAGCAAATAACATGGGAATGGGCCTTATAAAGCATTAACCAGCCCAAGTACATTTTTTAATTTGCTTGGAGAATCTGATCGTCTTCAATCAGCCCCAAGCCTATGATCAATCAATAAGAGGGAGTATTTGATTTTAAACCATATAGTTTGAGGCATAAGATAATAAATATAATTAGCTATTTTATATTTAAATATCAATTAAATAAATTTTTGATATTCTAATCAAATCAAGGTACCTTAATTTGATAAGTTAAATACATAATTTGATGAAATAATACTAACCAAACTAAGGTTAGTTTTACATAACAAATCAAATGTTATGGTTCAAACATAAAATTTAACCAAAAAAAGATTAATAAAAAGAAACTTTACTTTATCTTGGATATAAAGCGATGCATAGTTAAGTAAACTACTTACTACTTGCAATTTAATTTTCAATTTTGAGTTTGGTGTTAAAACTAAATCATGTAACAAGTCAAGTGATAATAAAAATAGCATAATGATAAGCATAAAATAAACAACAAGTGATTAAAACAAGATCTATCTTCTTAAATGAAACTGCTTAAAGTTAACTTTTTGGGATAAAAGTTAACTTAACAATTGGTAAAGGAAACAAATTTATTTTGTTCTAAAGTTTGTATTCCTATAGAAAAGCCTTGGGGCTGTGCTAAATGAACCTGGAGCCTATTCTTTACCGTTGAACTTGAATCAAACCGTGACATTAATTCCCTCCAAGTGAGAAAAGTTTGGTCACTTCTATTCTTCCTAAAAAAAAGTTGGCAAAACATAAGAGTAGGTTAAGGACCACAAAATTATTCTACAAATTTTTTTGTCACAATGATTGATTAATCACCGCTTTTACATGAACTCATCATTTTTTTCTTCACCAATCACACTTTGGCACTTCACAATTGTGGCAAAAAATTATGAGAAATTATGTGGTTCTAAACTTTTCAAAATAATAATAATGGGTTGTGTTAATGGGTACCGTAAGGTGCCTGTTAGCACCAAACTATGTGTCAGATATTTTGTCTTTATGTCAGTGTTTTATCAATTTTATACACTTTTGGGTTAGTTTTATACCATTTCTCCTATTTATTCAATTTTTTTTATTAAGTAAGAACCACATTATTTTAACTTAACTCGTTAACATTTGCCAATAATAGTAGAAATAGTTGTAAGATGGCCGTTAACACCAAACTTTGTGTCAGATATTTTGTCTTTATGTTAGTGTTTTGTAAATTTTATACACTTTTGGGTTAACTTTATACCATTTCTCCCATTTATTCAAATTTTTTTAATAAATAAGACCCATATTATTTTAACCTTAACTCGTTAACATTTGACAATAATAATAATACAACTAGTCCTTAGTCCTTGCACTATTTTTATTTTTATATATATTTTCAAATTTCAAAGAAGGAAATATTTGATTCTCTTTAACTTTGAAGTTTGAATGTGAACTCACCAATAGGCTATAGGTACAGAACAGAACCGTGCACCGTGCATGGATCTCTTTAGGGGTACCCGTGCCAATGTACTCTAGACAGTGCAGGACTCATGCACTTTGCACCAATTTGTTTTTGTCTTTATTCTAACTTTTTAAAATTCTTTTAATCACATAAGTCTAAAAATGAACAAAACAAAAAAGATATAAATGTAACATAAGTTAATTTGAACCTCGAGAAGTGAGAACAGATTATTAACACTGTTAATTCAAAATGGTGCGAGATTCAAATATTAAATAAAAATTTGATTTTTTTTATTATCACTAAAAATTGATAAAATACAGATGAATGATTAAAAAAAATCATATATTAAAGATTGAAAATTTTAAAGTAATTAAAAACTGCAAATTTTAAAGTAATTAAAAACAAAGATTAAACCATAAATGGAACTCTAATTTTGGGAAATAAATATTGCAATTTTGTTGATTAAATGACAGATTTTTTACTTTCAAGAAATTTTTAATCTCTCATATATTATACGTAGTTTATATGAGATTAAGTTTTGACATTTTCTAACCAAATCATATACTTACTATATAATAAAAGTTTGATCTTAAACTTGTTATTGTGCTATCAAGTGGCTATTTTCACTTTGTCATAAGTAGCTACACTTATTATTAATTACTGCATTTGTCCCAAATTGTTTAGTCGGCTTAAAAAACCCAACTATTTAGGGGAATATCATTAAATGTTTTGATTTTGTTTCAAAAAGTTAGAAGTTTCCTAAATTACCATTAAACAAATTTATAAAAAAAAATTAAACAACTATGCGTATAAAAAATAAACAAGTTTTATGTGTTCAATTTTCAAAGTTAATTACAAACTCTATTGGATATAGATTACAAACTTATATTTAAATTAAAATTAAATAAATTATTTGATACTATTCAAATTAAGGTTTTTTTTAGGGAATAATCAAATTAAGGTTAATTTGATAAGTTAAGTATATAACTTGATGAAATAATACTAACCAAACTAAGGTTAGTTTCATATAATAATAAATAAAAATAAAAATAAAAAAAACAAATATTGTGGTCTAGTTAAAATTTAAACCAATTTTGTTTTCATATTAAAAAATAAACGATTGTAATTTAATTTTCAATTTTGAGTTTGGTGTTAAAACTAAATCATATAACTAAACAAATGATAATAAAAATAGCATAATTACCACAAAATAAACTACAAGTACAAGTGATTAAGACAAGATCGACCTTCTTAAATGAAACATGCTTAAAGTTAACTTAGGAATTGGTAAAGGAAACAAATTTATTTTGTTCTAAAGTTTGTATTCCTAGAGAAAATTTGGGGATGGGCTAAATGAACGTGTAGCCTATTCTATTACAGTTGAATCAATCCATGACATTAACTTGCTTCAAGTGAGGAAAGGTTGGTCATTTCTATTCTTTCTAAAAAAAAAGTTGCCTAAAAAAATATAGTAGGTTTGTGAGGTCCACGTTTTGACCACTCACAACTCAAGAATACGGTAAATTGTGTAAAAAATTGTGATATTTTTCATGGCTATCTTTCTCTCTCTCTGTCTACACACACACATATTCAAACTTCAACACAACTTATTTGATTGAGTAGTTCTAGACTGCAAATTTAGGCTCATAAGATGGTGTAACCATCAAGCATCGAAGAGAGATTAATTAGTAAAGAACATGGCCCTAAATTTATTTCACAATTTTTTTGGCAAATTTTGACGTGGCGGACCGTGAGTGGTTAACCATCACTTTCATATAAATGGTCCGTTTGGATCGCTTATTTTCTTTGAAAATTGAAAATTCTGAAGCAAAATAATTTTTAAATATGTGAATAATGCCATGGGACCAATTTTTAATGAAATTTTTGTTAAAAAAAGATATTTGTGGGTTTTGTGAACAATGCACAAGAGTCATTGGAAAGCACTGAAACGTGCTTTTCAATTGAAAAAAAAAAAAAAAAAAACACTAAAATGCAGACGCACTGCATTTCAACTGTACCCAAACGGGTACGAACTCACAATTTTTTATTCATTCATTAATCACACACATATCATAATAATGACACAAAAATTGTGAAAAAATATGTGGTCTTTAGATATTCACTTTTGACTTTGAAAATGAACTCACCAGAGGTATAGAAGATCTTTTTAGTGATCCCCTCCCTCTTTAGTGGTACCACCGTACCACACTGTCTAGACAGAGTGCAGGACTCATGCACTACGCATTTGTTTTTGTTTGAACTTTTTTTATTTTCTTTTAGTCTAAAAATTGAACTAAAAAAAGATAATAAATGTTCACATAAGTTAATTTGAACCTAAGTTGAGAAGTGAGAACAAATTATTAACACTGTTAATTCAAAATAGTGCGAGATTTTTAAACATTAAATGAAGATGTGATTTAAAAAAAAATTATTTTCTCTAAAAATTGATAAAATAGAGATGCATGATGAAAATAACTCATAAATTAATGATTGCAATTTTTAAAGTAATTAAAACAAAGATTAAACCATAAATGAAACTACAATTTGGGGAAATAAAGATTTCAATTTTGTCCATTAAATGACAGATTTTTACTTTTTTGAAATTGTTAATTTCTCATATATTATGCATAGTTTATAAACAAATTTTGATGAAATTAAGTTTTGACATTCATAGACTTATTATATAATAAAATTTGGGTCGTAAATTACTTGTGTTATTAAGTGGTTACTTTCACTTTATAGAAATGGCTATTTTCACTTTATCAGAAATAGCTACACTTTTTCTCAAAAAAAAGAAAAAAGAAATAGCTACACTTTCATTATTAATTACTTTAATTGTTCCAAATTGTTTGGCTAGCTTAAAAAACCCAAGTACTTGGAGGAACATCATTAAATGTTTTATATATATTTTTAAGTTAGAAGTTTTCTAAATTACTCTTAAATAAATTTATAAAAAAAATTAAACAACTGTGCATATAAAAAATAAAAAAGTTTTACCATGTTCAATATTCAAAGTTATTATAGATTACAAGCTCTATTGGTGTATTACTTCTAAAATTACAAACTCTATTAGATGTAGATTACTTTTTCTCAAAAATAAAATACATGCAGATTACAAACTTATATTTTTAAATTCTATAACAACCAAGCCTCATCCAAATTCAATCTTAATCTTCAAATCAAATTTTAATACAAGTATTGATAATTTTTTTTTCTCTCAGATAGAATTCTACTCTAGCGATCTAGCTTAATTTAAATATATATATGTGTGTGAAACTCTCTCATAGAATATTGATAAATTCTAAAATGGTATAATGAGAATGCTAATAAAATGATGAAGTTTGACTTTTCAAAGAGAACTTAATTTTGGGACATTTGAAAAATGGAATATATTTCAAACAATTTGGAATAAATGTTAATTATTAATTAGAATAGTTATTTTATTAGTGTCAGAATATTTTAATTTAGCTAAAACTCTACCATCTAAGGTTCAAGAAATTAAAAATGTACTCTAACTAAATTCTATTTATCTTATTAATTTTTAAGATTTAATTTAACTAAAAATATATTACTTAAATTTCAAGAAATTTTAAATTCCACTCCAACTAAAATTTTAGAAATTTTTAAAATAAAATTTAGGCTTTATTTTAATTATTTTAATCATCTATCATAATTTTGTTCTTTACCATAATCAAACTTGTACATTACATATTGTTTATTGTTTTTTACAAATTCTCTAATTAACTTTTTGGTTATTAATATTTACTATTATTTTTTTTCAAAAATAAAAAGTAAAAAATAAAAATTTTGTGCACTAATGATGAAGAGATGCTGGTTTTTAAAATTTGGTGGATAATCAAAGAGCTAGATTGATGATGCATGTTTTTAGGTTTGGAGGCCCATGTGCAAAAGATAAAGTTTAAACTACACGTTTTTAACTTTTAATAGTAATTGAAAAAAAAAAAACATAGAAAGCTTTTATATATTTCCACTTTTGGCGCCTCACTTGCAGAACTGAAACGACTCTCTCTCTCCCACATTCTTCTTCGCAATTACTCAGTTGACAATGATAACTACTTCAAGTTTGTGTTCAAACCCACTTCCCAAATTCCTTTACACTTTTTAAGTCTCACTCTTTTCTTTTCCAAAAAGACTCAATCTTTTTTCAAACAAAACCATCAAGTTTCGATCTTTGCTTTGCTTTGGAACCGTTTCTCAGTTTTTTTCTACATAAACAACACAAAGTTTCAATCTTTGAGTCAGACCCAGAATTTCTTTTATTACTTTCTTGTTGTAAATTTCATGGATTTCTACAGTTGCGTTGCTAGAAGAACTCGTTCTGGGACAGACTTGTACTTCAGAACAATCTCTAAGGGTGGTTCCAGTGCAAGAAGAGCTTCATCAAGAGGGAGTGATTCTCGGACCAACGTGGAAGATAGAGCATCTGGGTGTGGATCAGCATCGAATTCAGAGGTAAGAAAGAGTGGAAGGAAGAGAAAAAAGTTACTTTTTATGAACCCGATGATGAGGATGATTGTCTGTTTGTTGGTGAGGGAGAGAGTAGGGAGGAACAGGGGGACTCTGTTTTGTTTGGTTCTCAATTGAGGAGTGAGAAAGCCAAAAAAGGTAGATTTGGGTCTAGTGTAGATGGCCTAGGTGGATTGTTTGGAGAGAAAGATATGGAGGATGGGGATGATGATAAAGTAGAGGTTATTGTTATAGATGAAAGTGATAGTAGTAGCAGTGAGGGTGACTTTTATGGTTGTGAGAATTCAGGAGATGAGATAAGGTCTGAGCCTGATTCGGCAGCGGCGGCCTTTAGTGATGAAAACGTTATCAATGTTGATGGGGAGCCATTTGAGATGAAAAAAGGAGCATATGAGAATTCAGGAGATGAGATAAGGTCTGAGCCTTATTCGGCGGCAGCTTTTGGTGGTGAGAACTTTATCAACGTTGATAAGGAACCATTTGAGATGAGAGAAGGTGGTTATGAGAATTCAGGAGATGATATAAGGTCTGAGCCTTGTTCGGCGGCAGTTTTTGGTGGTGAAAACGTTATCAATGTTGATGGGGAACCATTTGAGATGAAAAAAAGTGCTTATGAGAATGCAGGAGATGAGATAAGGTATGAGCCTTATTTGGCAGCGGCTTTTGGTGGTCAAAACTTTATCATTGTTGATAAGGAGCCATTTGAGATGAAAGAGAGTGCTTATGAGAACTCAGGAGGTGAGATAAGGTCTGAGCCTGATTCAGTGAAGGCGGCTTTTGGCAGTGAAAACGTTATCAATGTTGATGCTGTACCATTTGAGAAGAAAGAAGATGCGTATGAGAATTCAGGAGATGATATAAGGCCTGAACCTGATTCTGCGGCAGCTTTTGGTGGTGAAAAGGTTATCAATGTTGATGAGGAACCATTTGATATGAAAGAAGCTGTCGAAAGTATTGATCTTACCAAAGATGATGAGAATGATGACTTTGAGTTAGTTGGAAGAGCTGGAATTGGTAGCAGGCTGTGGAAATCAGATCCTGCTGGATTGGGAAGCTTTGGTTTGAAGAGTCCGATAGTGTCCAAATGGATTTTTGGTGAAAGTAGTTGTGTAACTCCTGTTGAAAACAAGTTTGAATCATTGCGTGATAAAGGGAAGAATGTGTTGGAAAAAGATGGTGGAAATGACCAAGATGTTTCAGGGGTGTCTCCAATGCCTTCAAAAGTTGGTGAGAGTGGTTTTGAAAGCTTTGATTTGACGAGTTCAGTAGTGTCCAAAGGTGAAGTTAATGGTAATAGTCGTGAAGAAAAGGAGTTTGAATCATTGGGGAATGATAAAGGGAAAAAGGTGATGGAGAGTGATGGTGGGAATGGCCAAGATGTTTCAGGAGTGTCTCCAATGCCTTCAAAAGTTGGTCCGTTGGAAGTCAGTGAGAGTGAGAGTAGTTCTGAAAATGATTCTGATATTTTTTCGTCTTCGAGTAGTAGCGATGATGATGATAGTCAAGATGAGGATTATAAGGTGAATAAGGTGGATTACACAACTAGTGAGGATGGGGGTTTGTCATTTGATGATGATGATGATGAATTATCTGATTTCGTTGAAGAAAATGTTGCTGACAGTAGGAATGAGAAGGAAGCAAGTGTTAGTAAAGAGGATGAGAAGAAAAGCAATCAGCTTGAGCCTCCTTTGAAGAAACCTAAGTTTTCTAGTAGGGAGAATGAGGCAGAGGTTGTGACTGATAACAAAGACATGGGTGCTCCCATTGTAGAGGAGGAAAAAGATAAAGGTGTTGCAATGGACGAGTGCGTGGAGGAGAGGGAAAAGGAGCTCGAGGTAGAGAATCAAGCCAGCACATTCTATGAAAAGAATGAAGAAACTGGAGATGAAGGTGCTGCAATGGGCGAGTGCATGGAGGAAGTGGAAAAGGAGGTTGAGGCAGAGAATGAAGCCAGCCCATTTTGTGAAAAGAATGAAGAAACTGGTGATGATGGTGCCACAAAGGAAGAGTGCAGCGAGAAGGAGGTTGAGGCTGAGATTGATGCCAGCTCAATTTGTGAAAAGAATGTTGAAACTAGAGATGATGGCTTCACCGATGAAGTTTGTGGGAACAAGGAAGAGGAGGAGGAGATTGAGGCAGATTATGAAGCCAGCTCAAGTTGTGAAAAGATTTCTGAAACTAGAAATGATGGTGGCACAATGGAAGAGCGCGGAAAGAAGGATGAGGGTGTGAAGGAAAGGTGCAGGGAGAAGGAAGAGGAAAAGGAGGTTGAGACCAGCTCAATTGGTGAAAATAATGGTGAAACTAGAGACGATGGTGCCACAAAGGAAATGTACTGGGAAAGGAAAGCTACTAAGAGGGTTGGTGTGCCTTTTTTCTCTAGTAGGGAAAGGAAAGCTACAAGGGTTGGTATGCCTGTTTTTTCTGGTAAGGAAAGTGAGAAGAAGCAGCGGTTAGTCACTCGGTCTTCAGTGAAGAGGATTAAAATTCCTGGTGAGAAAAGTAATTTGTCTGGTACTGGCCGTCCCACTGCAGCATCTAGGGAGAACCTTAAGAAAGTATATGGTTCAACGGCCACTGCAGCATCTAGGGAGAGCCTTAAGAAAGTATATGGTTCAACTAAGACTGCTAAGGAGGTGGAGGAGGGTGATACAAGAAATGATGAATTCATTGTTGGCAGGAAGGAGAAGGCACAAAAGACTGTGCATTCTTCAACTAAATTCTCTGAGGAGGAGACCAAGAAACAGGAATGGCAAGATGAAGATGAAGAGGAAGAGGAGGGGAAGGGGGATAAAATAGGTCCAGAAGGTAGAGACTTTAGTTGTAAGAGAAAGGGAGCTGGTGGGCTGAAAGATACGAATATTTTCAGACTTCTTCTTGATTCCATTACAGAAAAAGGAGAGGCTATTACAGATCATTTAGTGCCTTCTGATGAAGACACTACTAATGAAGAAGATACTACTAATAGACCTAAAGCTGCGGATGCACAGCCACTTCCTCTGAAGTTTACTTTTGGTGTTGAAGAGCCTGAACCATTGGATAAATCAGAATCTGAAAAAGAGTTGGATATGTTGTGGGCTGAGATGGACTTTGCTCTCAAGTCCCTTGAAATTGGTTCCTCTGTGGTATGTTTCTCATACAAAACAAACGTATTATTGAGGATTATTTCTTTTAAAAAAATTGTGTGATTTCGTTGATTCTGTGCCCCTTAATTGGATACTGGTATACAGCTGGTACTTTAATTTTTAGTTTCAATACAAGTAGCTTCACTTAATAAAAATAAGGTGACTCATTACAAAGCAGTGATCAAATTGTATGGGCTGAGATGGATTTCATTCTCAAGTCCCTTGAATTTGGTTCCTGTGTGGTAAGCTTCTCATAGAAGCTGGCAGGATCAAAAACAAATTGTTGAGGTCCTTTGTGTCCTAAGTGAAAAAAAATATGTGAATTATTAGTTCTCTAGCTTATTAAGGTTGGAAATTCACATTTAATTTGTTCTCTCGGACTTCAAATCTCAAATTCAATGTTGTGTTTTACTCACTTCATTAAAGAGGATTCTGAGTTTTAGCTTGTCAGTCACTACTCAGTTTGCATGGTATGCTTTCCAAATCATTCATATTGTGTTTACCTAGATGAATTTAAAGTCTCTCTTTAGAATTCAGCTGAGAGTTCTTGTTTTTTAACACCCTTCAACCATAACAAATGAAAAATGTTACCATACTTTAATCCACGAAAGTGTACTGACAGTATGGAAAGTTTAACTAAATGACTTACATACAATCTTGGAAAATATTTATTTCTCAAGATTATGCAACACAAAACACGACATGATCTGAATCATACATATCATCATCATCTCATCCAACATGATTGTAAGAGTCCAATTTTATTTTCCATTTGTCTGACAAACGGTTGGAACATGGAACAGGGTGAACCTATTCATATATCAAAACTTACTTTTTGTGATTTCCACTTAATTGTTCTTTTTCTAATCCTTAAAATTTTCCTGAAGATAATCAAGGAAAATATATTAAACATAAATCATCATGATCTATACCCATAATTTCCTTTAACATCCGGTGGGTTGCTTTCAAAAGAATCACTCCTCTCTGATGATCTGCAGGTTGAGGATGAGGAAATGAATGAAGAAGAAAATGGAGCAAATTTGGAAACCCTTTGTAAGCATGACTTAATCCTGGATGAGCAAATTGGAATAAAATGCAGATTTTGTTCCTTCGTAAAGCTTGAGATTAGATATGTGTTGCCACCTATGGTAAGTACTCCGAGTAAACAAAGACACAACAACTTTTTGTAGTCACTTTTAATCCAAAAAAACATATTTATCAAAGTAGAATCGTCTAAATTTATTCAGCTATTATAGTTTCCTGCCTATATATTCCATCTCTCTCTTTCTAGCTATAATTATAAATTTGCACATTTAGAAAAAGTCAACTTCTAGTTTTCTTGTGCTTAACTACTTTTGTTTTGTACTTCTTAGGCAAAGTTTGCTTCCGAAGGATTGGGCAGGAAAAGTTCATATAGTGGGGAGAATGTCTCAATGTTTGATGGGGTTCAACTTCAAGATTTGAGTAGTAATCCTGGGGACTCATTCAACCAAACCAAAGGGTCAATTTGGGACATCATCCCCAATATTAAAAGTAGCATGTATCCACACCAACAGGAAGGTTTTGAGTTCATATGGAAGAACTTGGCAGGAACCACTGAAGTTGAAAAGTTGAAGAGTTCTGATCCTGATAATGTTGGTGGTTGCATTATTTCACATGCCCCTGGAACCGGCAAAACCCGGCTAACCATTGTTTTCCTCCAAACGTATTTGGAAATGTTCCCAAAATGCCGGCCAGTAATAATTGCTCCGGCCAGCCTACTTCTCACTTGGGAGGAAGAGTTTAAAAAATGGAACATTGGAGTTCCATTTCACAACCTGAACAGCCCGGAGTTCTCAGGAAAGGAGAGTGCGGTTATTGTCAAATTTCTGGACAGAAGCAGGCACCAAACCCAAAACAAGAATGACATTCGCATGGTAAAATTGTTCTCATGGTGTAAGGATAAGAGCATACTAGGGGTTAGCTACAGTTTGTATGAAAAGCTTGCTGGAGAAAAATTCAGAAAGGATGATGGAACCAAGAAGAGAAGTAAGGTTAAGAGGGAAACAGAAACTGAAGAGTTGAGGAACTTTCTGCTTGACTTGCCAGGCTTGTTAGTTCTTGATGAAGGTCACACACCTAGAAATCAAAGGAGTAGCATTTGGAAGGTTCTCTGTGAACTTCAAACCAAAAAGCGGATCATCCTCTCAGGGACTCCTTTCCAAAACAATTTCCTCGAGCTCTATAATACATTGTGCTTAGTAAGGCCAGGATTTGCAGACACAACCCCTTCAAACCTTAAAAAACTCTGCCAAAGGAGACTGATGAGAGAAAAAAGAGTCAAGGGAGAGGTACTAGATTCCACCAGCAATTCAACAGGCAGTCTTGCTGATGAGGAAATAAAGCAGTTCAAAGCACTTATGGCACCATTTGTTCATGTACACAAAGGTAGCATTCTTCAAAAGAATCTTCCTGGACTGAGAGATTGTGTGGTGGTTTTGAACCCGCCAGATTTGCAGAAGCGGCTGCTAGAGGGCATTCAAGGTACCTCAAACACATTTGAATTTGAACATAGGTTAGCGTTGGCCTCTGTCCACCCTTCTCTGTTTCAGTGCATGTCTTTAACCAAGAAAGAAGAATCCATCCTTGACCAGGATTGGTTGGAAAGGCAAAGGCTAAATCCTAATGAAGGCGTTAAAACCAGATTTTTAATGGAGTTTGTTCGACTGTGTGATACGGTTGATGAAAAAATTCTGGTGTTCAGCCAATTCATTGATCCATTATGTTTGATAATGGACCAACTAAGTTCACTTTTAAATTGGTGTGAAGGGAGGGAATTGCTGTATATGCATGGTAAACTAGATCAAAAGACTCGCCAATTCATGATAAATAAATTCAATGATCCAAACAGTGAAGCAAAAGTATTGCTAGCTTCGACAAAGGCATGTTCTGAGGGTATCAATTTGGTAGGTGCTTCAAGGGTTGTTCTGCTTGATGTTGTTTGGAATCCGTCTGTAGAGAGGCAAGCAATAAGCAGGGCATATAGAATTGGCCAAAAGAAAGTAGTCTATACTTACCATCTCATCACACGGGGGACTACAGAATGTGACAAGTATTGCAAACAGGCTGAGAAAGATCGTCTATCTGAGTTGGTGTTTTCTTCTGAGATGGTGATTTCTTCTACCAACAAGAAAAATGACAAGCAAAAGAGTCCGGCTGTAGTTTCAGATGATAAAGTACTGGATGAGATGATACGGCATGACAAGCTCAAAGATATGTTTGAGAAGATCATCTACCAGCCAAAGGAGTCAGATTTAGTTGAAAGTTTTGGTTCTATGGTTCTTCCATGAAAATAGTTGAATCTTATGATGCCCTTCAATTAAGGTGTGTATGATGTTGCTAGTCGTCAAATTATTATTTCCCCTCTGATTTCTGAAATTTTGAGTTTCTAGGAGGGTTAGGGATGTAATCTGTACTGTTATCTTCGTATGGTCTCTTCAAGTTCTGTGAATGGTTAATATGACCAGTACATAGAACATCAATACTCATGGTTATTGTACAAGGTTCTTAAGGCTGAGCATCAAATGAGTTACACTTAAAAAGAGTGTCTTAACAATTTAATTGTTTCAAAGATTATATTAAAGGTTTTGTACTTGTTAACTTTTGAAGGTACTTACAACCAGGGTTACTAACATGAAATGGTTTTTATATCTGTGACTACTTGATCAGTTTGGAAGTTTTAGGATATTTAGAATTGTTATTGCTAAATTGGTTCCTTAATTTGAAAAGCTAACTGATTGTAAAGCATAGGTCATTTGTAAGATGTGTCTGAAATTGTTATTACTTTTTATGCAGATCGTTGGGGACCCAGCCTACTTGTCTTGGAACAGAAATCCAGCAGGAAATATGAATTATAATATGTCTCATTTGCAAATGTTTTACTTTTGAATTGTCATACTAAGTCGAGCCTTATGATCTGTTTAGATTGAGGGAGAGGGAGGGGGAGTAAAGTAGAGTAAATTTAGCACAAAATTAGTTTATTTTTAACCAACTCTACTCTATTCCCTTCCACTCCCCCTCCTTCTCCCCTCCATCCAAACAGGCCATTACTAATTTTTGAAACATTCTCATTTTGAGTGTATATAACTCTCTGCTGTTATCTGTATTTATCATTTTTAAGTAGCAATGGTATGTTCTAATTTGGTGCTAGGATCAGTTTTGTTATAGTATTTTTCTTCTTATTTTTGTACTTTGTTATAAGCAACAAAGATGTACAGGTTCAATTCCCTTGGTCTTTTGCAATGTCATGGTTTGTGGATGATTGCATGCATGGTTATTAGACTCAATTCAAATGGAATATCCTCATCTATATAATACTAAAAGCTGAAGCGTAGCAATTAATATTGCTACGCTCACATTAAACCACATCAACAGCCACGTAATTACCTTTCTTTTCTCTAAAATTTTTTCATAATTTTAATATACCATTAAAAAGAAATTATTCTCAACCTAATCTCCACTTTAAAGCCCAATCTTTATATATTACAGTTAACGCTGACCACCGTAAAGCCCCAACCAAGCTAAATAGTCTTTAATGCTAACCGCTCTCTGTCTTCCTGTCTTTTAGGCTTACAAAACTCCACAACTTCAGCTTTTCACACTTTCAAAACTTCACAACTTCAACTTCCCAACGCCAAACTCTCTCTCTTCCCTCCTTGGTCTCTTCCTCTCCTCATTTAACTGAATCACTCCTTCATACCTGTTCAATTGCCACCATACATAAATAAATAAATAAATAAAAAAGAGTCCATATTAGGTACACATTATCCCTTCCTTTTGTAATTAATATTTTGCTATTCTTCAACTAATTGAGCATTAATTCGGACCTTCTTCAAATCTGTCTTGATTAGTGGTGATTCTTCCTATTCTCGATCAAGAGGTTTTTCAAAACGTTCAATTGTGCCTATTGGAAATAGAACACCCACTGTGTTATTTTTTCTATATATATCTGCAATCTCTCTTCCTCCATAGATAAAGAGCCTATTAGCCTAACCTATGCCATTGCAGAATCCAATCCTTCCCACCAAGGAGCCCCCCATGAAATTATTAGATTTGAAGCCATGAATATTTATCGTGGGGTTCTCAGCAAACAAACAGACTCCCCAAAAAAAAAAAAACAAACAAAAACAAAAACAAAAGCTTTTAGAATCAAAGCCCTTGAACTCCAAACCAAAATGTTGTCAACGTTAAAGAAGTGCTTGAACAATCTATAAACATGGTTTTGAAACCTGGATCGAACCGTACGGTGCGACCGGGTTAACCATGAACCGTTCACCAAAACGATTCTTTCAACCCGTAAAACTGCCCTATGCAAGAAAATCAATAAAACGGCCCAATCACAAGTTCAGATCAGAGATTTTTTTGGGTACTTACAGCCATTGTTGAAGCTTCAACCACCATGAGGTGCTGTCAAACCATGAGATTGCATCTTTATTTCTTCTTATTCTTCTTCTTTGTCTCTGTCTCTCTCGCTCTCGCTGCGTTTTTGCCATTTCTGCAGGTCTTCATTGCTTGACTGTCACAGTGAAGGTCAAGTTGTTGCAAATGGACGGACAACCCAATGCTTAGGCAAGCTTAGTTGTCATCCACTTGTACCAACTACCAAATGCTTGCAAATCTTTAACAAGTTATTGCTTTCTTAAATTGGCTAAGGCCCGTGTTTGTATTGTACTTAATCAATTAAGGGGCGGACAAACCAATGTCGGCCCCTGTTCCAGTTTTTGTATTTTTTTTTTTTTAATTTCATATATACTAAATGGGATTGGCGTGATAAAAAAAAGTATTGGATTATCAAATGGGCTAAATGTGATTTAAGATAATTTAAATGAAGACTTGCGTAGAATATTGATCTTTAACAAAAAGTTTAAGGATATTAATTTAATATATATATCCATTGATTGAAAAACTCAATATTTATTTATGTTTGATTATGATTTAATATTACTTATTTGTATATGAAAAATACATTTGAAATATAAATATTTATATTTCAGCCAATTTTTATATTTTTACTAATTTAATTTTTAAAAATAATTATTAAATTAATTATAATGTTATCATGGTATGACCTCAATTCAACCTTAGTCCGACCTTTAAAACCTTAAACACCTCCCTTTACGATTCTTTGAACGATCCAGGTTTCAAAACTATGTCTATAAATGATAATGTCATACACAATCTCTACCCACTTGGTATCACAAATCTTATTTGGTCCCTCAAGACATTGCCTTTGCTTGAATATATGTCATTGGTATAACAAATCGGAAAGCAAATTATGGAGAGAGATCACAACTTTTCTTTTCTTTGTTTCTCATGAAAAAAGTATATGGGAAAATGTTTTTTTTTTCTTCCAAATTTGGTAGGTTGTGGTTGGGAAGGATTATTGAGAGTTTGAATTGTTTAGTTGTTGACGATAAATGGGTCATGAATGTTTTTAGGGTTTGACAAGTTGTCAATTTAAGCGTGTGTGTGTGTGTGTTTGTTTGTTTGTTTGTTTTGTTTTTTTTAATTATTTCACACTTTGTTATTGGAATAGTTGTTACATTGTAGGTATTGCATATATTCACCAATTATAAGAGATAAAGTCCAAAATTTTACAGAATTAATTTTTAACTTGTCCCAACAAAAAATTATGTATTTCTTTCAATAATTAAAGTACTATACAAAGGAGGTCAATGAAATTTCCAATATTGTATGAAATTGGTACTTTTCTTTAAGGAGGTGAATGAACAGCCAGCTAAGAAAAGACAAAACAGACCCAAAACTTGGCCTTAAGCAAGAGAAGATTGTTGAACCATTCAAAGGGAACTCATAAGGATAAATATTTAATACTCACAAATAAGGATAAATACAATATTAATAAATGCATTTATTTCATTCCATATATGAGCTCCTTAACATTAGGCACATACATTGTAGTTAATAGCACAAAAACTTAAAAAGTCTAATATCATAGGTATTAGATTTATATACGTAAAGAAAACAAAAATCTACTACAATTTTAAACAAAAATGTGCTATTGACGTGAGTAAAGCTAAAAAGCAACAGTAGTATTTATATCGTTTGTAGGCGCGACTAATTCCCCATGAGGTAAATCTGTATGATTTTCCAACGTAAAAGAGCACCCGACCAATTCAAAACAAAAATAAATAGAAACAAAGTTATAAATACTATGTTAGCACTGACCAAAAGCTTATAAACACATGGTTAAACTTATACTTAATCCATGTGGGACACTATAATCATAACATACTATATAATCAAGTCGTGGACTTTTTGTTAACTTCATGAGACTTTGGCACATAATTTTTCAAGTCTAACAAATTTACACCTTAGTTATTTATTTAATTATTATTTTTAACATTTATTTTCAACTCCCTGTTGCCCCGAATTTTTTTTTCTCCCATTATTTCTCTCCATCCCCAACCTACAAAGTCTATCACTTCCCCTCCCTCAACTCAGCCAAAAGGCCCAAAACCCACACTGAATTCATCATTCTCTCCAAAAGATGCAGAGAAAGATAAGTAAAAATCCAATATGGGTCTAACTCCTTCGTTGAAAATGCACTCTATACCTCATCTTCTGCTTCTTTTAAATCTCAAAGACTCTTCTTCTTCTTCTTCAAAAACAAAGTTAGGATTTTTTTTTTTTTTTTTTTTTTAAGGCTGAGATCAATCAGTTGTTGAGTCTAATAAGCTTTCTTTGTGAGCTTATCAACAATGTCTCTGATATAGACCAACTATGTTGCTCAAACCTTGATTTAGTTTTATGCCTAAAACTAATTTGGAAAATTAAAAGAAGAAGAAATTTAGTAGTTTTTTTTTTTTTTTTACCTTTATATTTGTTTGATATGTTAGTAATTGTGGCCATTCCGGCCTATTTTGGTGAGTTTTGGCCGAAATTAAATGAAGCTAGCTTTTAAGAAAGAAAAAAGAGTAGAAGAAAAAGAAGAAATTCGTAGCTATGGATTGTGGTGGACAAAGCTCCGGTAAATTTTGCAAACCTTTTTACAAGATTATATATGAACAACATAGAAAGTTAAATTAATTGACAATTAAAAAAATAAAAAATATATAAAAGAGGATGAATACAAAGTTATTTGAACAACCATCTAAAAAAACTTTAGTTTTGCTTCTTCCTCATTAAAAAAAAATTACATTGGAGATCATTTTTTTTTTTTTTTTTTTTGAGAATCAAATCAGCATGTTGTATTAAAAAGGCTGACCAAAACTAGCCAAAATCGGCTAAGAGAATAGAGCTTATGTGTGTTGGAACATCCTCCACCCACACCATAAGACATGACTAACATGTTTAGTAAGGTTATGAGCAATTAAGTTACCATGTCTATAAATATAAGAAAAGCAAATAGAGGAAAAAGAAGCCGACAAAATTTTGGCCTCGGTCTCGTGTCACAACTAGGCTACTCCTTCCCACAAATCAATAAAACCCACTAAAATACATTTACTATTTTATTTGTTCATTTTACCGTTTTATTAGTTTTGGTGGACAATGGCATTTTACTTGATGTGGTTCATATTTGTTTGCAAACAAAACACTCCTTTTTTCTTATATTTTTTATAAAAACTACGTCCATAATATTTTCTCAACATTTTTATGACAAAACATATGTAATAAGTTTTTATTGGTTCTAATTTGAATCCACAACTTAAATTATGTTTTTGCCCACTCATAACAACTTACCACTTAAGATTTATTGTAAAAGTGTTGTGAAAATATCTTACCCCACTTATTCTTACGCCACTTATTACCAAAATAACTTTAACTATTTACTAGCCTAAAATATCTTTAAATTTTACAGTGCTAAAAAACATAAACTTAAATATTAAGTGAGCCCAACAACTGCAAATCATGTTTCTCCTCATCTCAAAACTGGACATAGCACTAGCCTTTTTGCAAAGCCACCTATTACGCAAGTATTGGAATTATTTTTAGAGATAGTCATGATTCTCCTATTATAGTCCATACTAAATTAATTCCTTGCCAAGGAAACCCATTGTGGATGGCTGCCATGCTCTATTGAGTGTTACACTCCTGTCACGAACTATGGATTAGAGATTTGATTGTGGAGCTTACCAACTCACAATTGCTAGCATCAATTGGGTTGCATGAACTATGCTTGAATGAGATTTCGGATGTGTTAGAACAAATTCAAGCTTTTTGTGAAATAGGCAGGACATATATCCTATAGGACTATGTAATAAGTAAGAGCAAGCTCTGGAGTTCCATCGCTTTTGATTTTTTTTTAAAAAAACTATTTAGAATGTTTCATAAATATTTCATTTTTGGAATTTTTCCGTGCATCGCACGGGTTAGCGACTAGTGTAATTAAAAGAAAAGAAAGCACGACTAGATGAACCTTTTAAATGCATCACTTGCCTAAATTATTAACTCGACTTTAACATGGCATTACTGTTTATCTTTCTTGTTTTATGGAGATTTGTGCTTTTTGTTTACCAATTATGCATGGTTAGAGGATTAAAACTTTCCCTGTTAGTTCCATCAAGTTCTCTCAACTTCGGATTATGTGGACAACTCATTAGAGCTATTCTTTGGCTAAGATAAGTTTCTTTTGAAGATTTTAATGCCATTGTGTGATTTCAACTTATATTGTAGGCTCTTGTGCTAACTCAACTGTTAAAATATATAGGAAAGGAGATTCACCAAATTTATCTTCTTACACTATATATTGTTCTTTTTTAAATGCTATTTTGCTAAATCATGGTGAACATTAGTCATTAGACGGTTTTGCTCATTGAGGATAACTACTGGTTTTTTTAGTTGTTATTTTATTCATACATAGTGACTTTTTGATCTGCGTCCAGAAGCTCTAATGTATCATTGTCTTCTTCTTCTTCTTCTTCTTCCTCTTTTGCTCATGAAGGTATCACTAGAACATCTTATGTACTGTCCTGCAATTTTAGTATTTAGAGTTTTTCTCCATAATCATTAGCCTTTAACTATTTCTATGCTCATGTTGCTTGCCTACTTAAGAAGGTATCAAGATGGTCATGTTGGGTTCTTCTCAAAACCTAAAAAAGAAAAGAAAAAAAAAAAGAAGAAAGAGATTGTTGAAATATCAGTCAAGTTGTCAAGTTGTTCAATCAAATTGCAAGTCGTTTAGGTGTTTTAGTTGTCATTGCTGTGCTACATGCAGTTTTATATTTACTCTTATTTGTTGTTTAATTCATCATGTGTTGATCATGTGAGTTAGTTATTAGTTTGTTAAGTTTGTTAATGACTCAATGTATATAAACTAATCAGCTCTTAATTATATTCAAGCAAAGCATTATTCATTCAGTTCTCTCTCTTCCAAACTTCTCTCTCTCCCAATTTCAATATGGTATTAGAGTGAGTTGGCTCGGTGTATTCCATCGATTCCTAACTCATCCTCCATTGTTGGGCTTTTCTTCAAGCTTTCTTCACTTTGTATTTCCTTATTCTTTCATTGATCTCTCTTGCAAAGTTTCTTTAATTCTCTGCTTTCTCTAATTCTTGAAACTAAGTTCTCTGTAAAACCTAGTTCAAGCTTCTTCAATGGCTTCCGCATCCGCCTTGTCTGATTCTGTATCATCTACTTCTTAAACCTCTCGTACTGCTTGGGAAAAACCGTCCAATCCCTATTTTTGCATAATAGTGAGAATCCTGGCTTGATTCTCGGTTAATCAACCTCTTCAAGAGAACTATGCTACTTGAGTGAGCTATCATTTATGCTCTTGATTCCAAGAACAAAACAGATTTTGTTGATGGCACCATCAAAGCTCCAACAAGTTCCTTAAATCCAAGTTTCCTGCTTGGAAGAAATGCAACAGAATGGTTCTTTCTTGGTTGATCAATTCGATGTCCAAGGATTTGATTTCAAGTGTGATTTACTTGAATACTGCGCAAGAAGTTTGGACAGATCTCAAGAACCGATTCTCTCAAAGCAATGGTCCTAGGGTTTTTGAACTGCGAAGAATGGTGAGTACTCTCTCTCAAGATAATCTCTCTGTGAGTAGTTATTACACGGAATTCAAGGTAATCTGGGATGAATTGGTCAATTATAAAGCCAATTCCCTCATGTTCTTGTGGTATTTGCACCTGTGGTTCAATGGCTGCTCGGGTTGAGTATCAAGAAGAGGAGTGTACTATGAATTTTTTGATGGGGCTTAATGAATCCTTTGCAATTGTTAGGGGACAGATCCTACCGATGAAGCCCTTACCTTCATTGAATCAAGTCTTCTCTCTCATCACTTAAGAAGAGAAGCAAAGAAGAGTTGGTTCCAATGCCATTGCAGTTGAATCTGTTGCACTTTTCTCTAAAGGTCCTAATAATTCATCTAATAAGGGCAATTATACCAACAAGCCTAATGGAAAAATGGAAAGACCAATTTGTTCACACTGTGGGATTCTTGGCCATGTGGTGGACAAATGCTACAAGATTCATGGTTACCCTCCTGGGTGTAAGAACAAAGGCAAGGGGCACTCAGCCAATCAGGTTTCAATGGGTTCCAATCTGGATCACATAGATACTATGGAGGAGTTTACCACAGTGGCTCTCACTTCTTCTCAATGTCACCAACTCATGTCCATGTTGCAAGCCCATACCTTGGGATCACAAGGAAATCAAGATTCTTCTCTTGGAACTCATCAAGCTACCACACTCATCAATCGTCTTCGCTCTGTCACCAAGTCCTTACCACTGGTACTTTTCACACTACAGAATTTTACCTACACCTAATAGTGACATTTTAGATAAAAACTGAATGCTTAGACTCTATTAATTTTCGATGCCTCTTTGTTTGCATTCATCCACCAACTTAGATCACTCAGTTTTTTTCTTCCAATCTTGTCATTCCACCTACCTTGTTACCTAATGAATGGATTATTGATAGTGGTGCTACGACCACATGGTTCATTCCATTTCATATCTTACCAAAATTACTTCTATAGCTCACATCTCTGTCAAACTTCCTAATGGTGAATCTGTCTTAGTCACTCAAGTTGGTCAAGTGCGGTTATCATGTGATTTGGTCCTTGACAATGTCTTGTGTGTTCCTTCCTTTTCATTCAATCTTATTTCCAGTGGGAAATTAACACATTATTTGAGGTGTTGCTGCATTTTTCTCTCTCAATTCTACTTTATACAGGACTTACTCCAGTGGAAGACGATTGGTTTGTGTAGAAAGCATGGTGGCCTGTACATTCTACAACAAACCAACTCTGCCAAACTTTCTGTCCTAATTCAATTTTCCAATTTCATGCCCTTTGTTCTCTCACATCCTGGTGTTTACTTTCCTTCCTCTGTTGTTGCTAATTGTAGTCTTGTCTCATGTAATAACACTACTATTTCAAATTTGTTTTGTGGCATAATAGAATGGGTCATCCTTCTTCATCTAGGTTGCACTTGATTAGCTCAATAATTCCTAATGTAACTTTACGTGATAAAGAACTTCCTGTTTGCACTATTTGTCCTTTAGCCAAACAAAAAAGGCTTCCTTTTCCTAATGAGAATAACATTTGTTCTTCCATTTTTGATCTTGTTCATTGTGATATCGGGGACCATTTTCTGTTCCTTCTATTAATGGTTTTAAATACTTTTTGACCATTGTTGATAATTATAGTAGATGTACTTGGGTATTTTTCTTTGAAATTCAAATTTGATGCTAGAACTGTTATTCAGTCCTTCTTTTCTTTTGTTGAAACTCATTTTCACCTCAAAATTAAAACCTTGAGATCGAGATAATGGTCCTGAATTTCATATGCCTCAATTTTTCTCTTCCAAGGGTACCTTTCATCAAGCGAGTTGTGTAGATAAACCTCAACAAAACTCAGTTGTTGAAAGGAAACACCAACATATTTTGAGTGTTACTAGAGCCCTTAGGTTTCAAGCTAATTTGCCTTTGAAGTTCTGGGGAGATTGCATCCTTACAATAGTTTATCTTATTAATAGGTTGCCTAGTCCTTTGTTGAATAATAAAACTCCCTATGAAATCCTTTTGGGTAATGTTCCTTCTTACTCTCATCTTAAAGCCCTAGGTTGTTTGTGCTTTGCATCTACTCTCTCTAGGAATAGATCTAAATTTGATCCTAGAGTCTCTCCCTGTGTCTTTTTTCTTAGTTATCCCTATGGTGTCAAGGGATATAAATTGTTCAATCTTGAATTTTCTTGTCCAGAGATGTTGTCTTCCATGAACACATTTTTCCTTTTCATTCCATGGATTTTCATCTTAACTATGCTTCTAACTCTCAACCACTTTCTAGTGGTTCTTTATTTCCACCTCCCACCTTCATTTTTGATGGTTCACCAATGGAAGTTTCTGACACAATGATTGACACTCATACACCTCTCATACCTGATTTACCTATCTCTTCTCCACATGCTATACCAGACCATCCTATCAATCCTAACCCTAGTCTAGTCACACTTGCTCCACCTGATCAGCTTGTACAACTTGTCTAATCATACGGTCTGTCCAACCTACCCAACCAAAGACCCGGAAAATCCTCCGGACCTCACAAAGCACCTACTTACCTTCAGGATTTCCATTGTCAACTTGCCTCAACCAAACCCCTACCATTACCTACTACCCCTTTCCCTATTGAATCTGTCCTTTCCTATGATAGGCTATCTACCCCTCATAGAGTTTTCACTATTGCTCTCTCTGTTTGTGCCTATGCTAAGGCTGCAAGAGATCCTAGGTGGCGCGCAGCCATGTCTGATGAGATACATGCACTTGAAATAAACAATACATGGCGACTTACACCTTTGCCAACTGGTAAGGTTCCTATAGGTTGCAAATGGGTCTATAAAGTGAAACATAGATCTAATGGAAGTATTGAATGGTTTAAGGCTAGACTGGTAGCAAAAGGCTACACTCAACAGGAGGGTTTGGATTACTATGAAACCTTTAGTCTAGTTGTGAAGTTTGTCACCGTTATTAGGACTATCTTGGTTGTTGCAACTTTGCTCTTGATTGGCATTTGGTCCAGTTGGATGTTAATAATGCTTTCTTGCATGGAGACCTTGATGAGGAAGTATACATGCTACCTCCACTTGGTTTTGGTAGCAAGGGGAGCCTGATTTAGTCGCAAACTCACCAAGTCCTTGTATGGGATGGAAGCCAGGCCAGCCAGACAATGGTTTTCAAAGCTCTCAACCACAATCATCAACCATGGATTCACTCGGTCCAAATCTGATTACTCTATGTTTACAAAAGTTCATAATGATGTTATCATTGTTATCTTAGTATATGTTGATGATATTTTGGTAGCTAGCAATAACCTTGAAGTTGTTTCAAAGTTCAAACAATTTCTTCATGATCAGTTTAAGCTAAAGGATCTTGGTCCTTTGATATATTTTCCGGGATTAGAGGTGGCTCGATCCTCCACAGGCATAAGTGTTTGCCAAAGAAAATATGTTTAGAGCTTCTAGCGTAAATCGGATGACTAGCGGCCAAGCCTGTTAAATCACCTATAGAGGCACACCAAGCTGTCAAACTATCATGGAGACTTGTTAAGAGATCCTTCTCAATATAGGAGACTTGTTGGGAAACTGTTGTATCTAACATTGACTAGACCAGATATTGCATATAGTGTGCATCAATCTGGTCGAGTTTCTTGCTGACCCTAGACAACCACATCTCCAAGCACCAGAGAATCCTTAAGTGTCTAAAAGGGACACTGGACAAGGTCTCTTTTTCTCAACAAACTCAGATTTACACTTGAAAGGTTCTTGTGATCTTTGATTGGGCTAGCTATCCCGATACAAGGAGGTTTATCATTGGATTTTGTGTATTTTTGGGTGAGTCCTTAATTGCCTGGAAGTCCAAGAAAAAGACACTTTGTGTCCAGGTCTTCTGCAGAATTAGAGTATAGGTTTATGGCTGCTATTGTAAGTGAGTTTGTATGGTTAAAAGGCTTGCTTAAAGACCTGTCAATCAATCATGATCATCCTGCTCTTTCATCTTTGTGTCGGTAAAGCCGCAATCCACATAGCGACTAACCCGATCTATCATGAGAGGAATAAGCACATAGAGCTTGATTGCCATTTTGTGAGGGAGAAGATACAAGATAATTTAGTCAAGACCTTTCATGTTTCAACTAAGCACCAATTGGTTGATTTACTTACAAAGCCTCTGGGACATCAACAGTTTAGCAACTTACTCGCAAGATGGGCATGAGCAACATATATGCTCCATCTTGAGGGGAGTGTTGAAATACCGATCAAGTTGTTTAGTCAAGTTGCAAGTCGTTTAGGTGTTTTAGTTGTCACTTTGCTATGCTACATGCAGTTTTATATTTCTTGTTATTTGTTGTTTACTTCATCTCATGTTGATCATGTGAGTTAGTTATTAGTTTGTTAAGTTTGTTAATGACTCAATGTATATAAACTAATCAGTTCTTAATAATATTCAAGCAGAGCATTATTCATTCAATTCTCTCTCTTCCAAACTTCTCTCTCTCCCAATTTCAATAGAGATGTTCATGTTGTGCACTACCTTATATAGCTACTAGTAGTATGCTCACAAATTAACTAAAAATTTTATGTAAAAGGAAAAAAATATTATCAAAACTATCATATATATAAAATTTGTAAGCCACTTAAAAGTCTAAATTAACTATATAATGCATACATATATATTGAATCAGTTAATGAGAGAATGTAGTGTGAACTGTGAAAGTTTTATTATAATAAAATATAAATATTAAATTTATTTTTAATTCCTTAGAATGTGAGTGTTTGGATAACTAATGATACCACGTTCGCGTGTTGTTTTTTTTTTTAGCGCATATAAACAGTAACATCACATGGATTCACTTTGCCATACACATCGTCCAAACTATTCAATGAAACTACCTTTTTATGTCAAAAATACCTTTTCCACAAAATACTCTCCATTATCTAAATATTCCTTTCTCTAAAGTAAAACCTCTCAACTAAGTTTCGTCCACATCCCACTTTCTAACCCAATTTCTCACTCCTACCCTCATGGATCAACAACACGTGGCCCTACTACAACTCCAACTAAAGAAAAGAACTCCAAACCGAAAGTAATAAGTAAAGGTAGCGTTCAACCGACGAAAAGCCTCATAATCTCATATATTGAAAACTAGGAAAAATTAATAAAAAAGTGTTTCATTCATTTTTGAGTGTTTTTAAGGATTTCGTATATCATTTTTCGTGTCCAAATCTTAACGGGTTTTAGTGCATAAAAAATAAAACCGAAACCTTTTTAAAGTAATAAATTGAAAATTAGGAAAAATAAATAAAATGTGTTTCATTCATGTTTTTAGTGTTTTTAAGGACTCAGTAAATCATTCTACGCGTCCAAATCTCAACGAGTTTCGGTGCATAAAAACTAAACCGAAGCCTTTTTAAAGTAATAAATTGAAAAATAGGAAAAATAAATAAAATGTGATTAATTCATTTTTGAGTGTTTTTAAGGACTTAGTAAATCATTCCACATGTCCAGATCTCAACAGGTTTTAGTGCATAGAACTAAACCAAAGCATTTTTAAAGTAATAAATTGAAAAATAGGAAAAATTAATAAAAAGTGATTCATTCATTTTTTGAGTGTTTTTAAAGAGTCAGTAAAACATTTTATGTGTCCGGATCTCACCGAGTTTCAATTCATAGAAAAATAAATCGAAGCCTTTTTAAAGTAATAAATTGAAAAATAGGAAAAATTAATAAGAAGTGATTCATTCATTTTTTTAGCGTTTTTAAGGAGTCAGTAAAACATTCTATGTCTCCGAATCTCAACAGGTTTCAATTCATAGAAAACTAAACCGAAGCCTTTTTAAAATAATAAATTGAAAAATAGGAAAAATGAATAAAAAGTGATTCATTCATTTTTGAGCATTTTTAAGGAATCAATAAAACATTTTATGTGTCAGGGTCTCAATAGGTTTCAATGTATAGAAAACTAAACCAAATCCTTTTTAAAGTAATAAATTGAAAAATTGGAAGAAAAATTAATAAAAAGTAATTCATTTCATCTTTTGAATGTTTTTAAGGAGTCAATAAAACATTCTACATGTCTATATCTTCACATGTTTTCAGTTCACGAGTCTCATGATACTATTTATATATTTAAAAATTATTTTATTACCGTGTTTTCAATTTCAGTTTCGGTAAAAATAAGTTGTATCTATTAAATTTTAGTGGGAGTAGAATTTTAAATTCTTTGAATTTGAAACTTTTGGGTAATAGAATTTCAGTTAAACTAAACTATTTTAATAATTAATATAAGACAAACCAGTTTAAAATTTACGTAGAATACTTCTTAACATGTATGTACCTATTAAACAATGTGATTGGTTGAAGTTGGAGTTGCTATAAATATAATGGACAAAAAAGTTGCTATAAATATATGAACACATCACTTTACCAGGTACTTGATGATTAAGCCATGCCCTTGATACTCAGAGTGACAGAGTCTGAGATAACCTTTGCACCTATCACTTTCAGGTACTCTAAACTTTCTCTCTCTAACTCTCTCGATGTGTTTCTGTTTCTTGTTTACAGTTTGTTTTCGTCGTCGTCGTTGTTGTTGTTAACTGTTGTGGTTGGATCTTGTTTGGTTACAGAGAAAATTTTGTATAGAGAAAAAAATATATATCGGAGAAGGGAATCTTACGGATTGGGAAATATGTCCTACAATCAATCAAACAGGTCGGAGAAGATTGAAACGAAGCAGTATAGGAAAACCGATAGGCGATCCTCCAGCTCCAATCAGCAGCGGAGCTCCTCAGGCGCTTACGGTAAGGGCGGCGGTGGGCCCGCCCCTTCTCCGTCCTACAATTCCTCCAACTCTCGCAGGTCCTCTCTCTCTCTCTAGCGTTTCCGTTTTTGTTTCCAAAGTTTTGGTTTTTACTTTTTTGTTTTTGTTTTTGGTTTGGTTTGTAATTACGGTTTGCAATTTGATTTTTTTGTTTGTTGTTAATGGTGGTGATCACTGATTTGTGATTTGAGGTTTTGATTTTTATTTTGATTTTTATTTATTAAGTTATAAGAAGAATAGCAATAATGCTAAAGGAGGGCAATCTAAGGCACATGTGCCTACTGCTAGTGTGAATTCGTCTACTACGTTGGACTCTAGTGCTACGACCAATGCTGCTGCTGCTGCTGTTGTACAGAATGGTTCCCATGTACACCCCCAATTACATGGTATGGATTAAAAATTGTGTCTTTGATTGGAGGATGTTGATGGGTTTTTGTTATAATTGAGAAAAAAGCAAGTGTGGTTGAGTTTAATGGTTTTTTTTTTTATTTGGGTGTTGATAGGAGCAGCTGATGCGCCGGTTACAAGCGCAGCTGCCAAGCCAGCTGAGCCGCCAGCACCAGCAGCTGCTGTGCAGAAACGAGATCAGGTTTTTACTTACCCTTTTCCTATTTCATCTTTTGACCTGCTTGTTTATTGAAAATCTGATGCTTAATGGTAGCCCCCTAACCTCCCTTCCTGTTCTCTTTCAATTAGTTTGGAGCTTTATACAATGTACTATTAAAACTTGGCATATTTTTTATTTGCCATTTCCTTTGTGCTTCAATTGTTGGTGTTGGGAAAATTCAATTACTCAATTTTGAATGTTGGAAATTTATGGCATTGAGTGCTTGTAATTTGACAACAAACCTTTCTGTGTTTTTTTGACCCGCAGGCACGTCATGATTCCTTTAGACCTCCCCCTCCATTGCCAATTCCTACTGCACCCAAGCAGCAGTTCCCGAGGAAGGATGCAGTTGCTGCTGAAAAATCTAATGCTGGGGAGGCTCATTCAGTGCCAAAGGTTAAAAAGGATGTGCAAGTCTCGCCTGCACCACCTGCAAGCCAACCTCAGAAGCCTCCTGTACTTCCTCCTATGGGTGGGATGTCCATGCCAATGCAGTATCACCAGCCACAGGTTTCTGTGCAATTTGCTGGCCCCAACCAACAGCTTCAATCCCAGGGTATGACAGCCGCTCCACTTCAAATGCAGTTGCCCATGGGTTTATCAATGGCAAATGTGCCCCAAGTGCAACCGCCGGTGTTTCTCCAACCCCATCCTATGCAGCAGGGAATGATTCATCAAAGCCAGTACACTGCTCAAATGGGTCCTCAGTTGCCCCCTCAATTAGGCAAAATGGGAATGGGCATGATCCCACCATACTCCCAGCAGCAGGGAGGAAAATTTGGTGGCCCTCGTAAAACTACTGTTAAGATTACTCATCCAGATACACATGAAGAGTTGAGGCTCGACAAGCGGGCCAATTCTTATTCAGATGGTGGGTCATCCGCACCTAGGTCTCTTCCTAATATGCCTCCTCAATCCCAGCCTATTCCATCATTTGGACCTTCTCATCCTCCTAACTTTTATAATCCCAATTCTTTCAATGCCGGTTCTATGTTCTCTCGGCCTCAAAGTTCTCTTCCTTTAACAAGTAGCCAGTTAGCACCCAATTCTCAAGCACCGAGATTTAATTATCCAGTTGGCCAGAATCCCCAAAACATGGCTTACATGAATCCATCAGCTCTTAATTCCGTACCTGTAAATAAGACTGGGGCCCCAATGCATGTCACTGCAGATCTACCAAACTTGGAACATTCTCGTGATGTACAAAATATACCAAGGAAAAAAAAGAAGAAGAGAAAAGAAATTTGTCTGAAAGCTGATGCTGCCGGGACAACCTCTGATCTTTATAATGCTTATAAGGGCCTAGAGGAAAAGAAAGAAACTATTTTGTCTACAGATTATACTGAGAGCATTTCTACTTGTGGGAGTGAGAAGCAGGCACCTGCTGATGCGGTTGAAGTAGATGCTGTTGCTAGTGAAAAGGGTGGACTGAACAAAGCTGAGCCCGATGATTGGGAAGATGCTGCTGACTTGTCTACTCCAAAATTAGAAGTTTTAGATGATGGAGAGCTAATTCATGGAGGACTGGATCATTATGACCATGATGGAGATGGAAGTATGGCCAAGAAGTATTCCCGAGATTTCCTCTTGAAATTTTCTGAGCAATGCTCTGATCTCCCTGAGGATTTTGAGATTACATCTCATACAGAGGCCTTGATGAGTGCTAATTTGAATCTCTTTCATCTTGTTGAACGTGATTCATACCCTAGTCCAGGTAGAATCGTAGACAGGCCGAGTGGGGGATCTCGATTATTACTTCGTGGTAGTAGTAGTAGTATGGAACATTCTCATGATGTACAAAATATACCAAGCAAAAAAAAAAAGAAGAAGAGAAAAGAAATACCAAGCAAAAAAAAGAAGAAAGAAAGTATTTTGTCTACAGATTATACTGAGAGCATTTCTACTTGTGTGAATGAGAAGCAGGCACCTGCTGATGCGGTTGAAGTAAATGCTGTTGCTAGTGAAAAGGGTGGACTGAACAAAGCTGAGCCCGATGATTGGGAAGATGCTGCTGACTTGTCTACTCCAAAATTAGAAGTTTCAGATGATGGACAGCTAATTCATGGAGGACTGGATCATTATGACCATGATGGAGATGGAAGTATGGCCAAGAAGTATTCCCGAGATTTCCTCTTGAAATTTTCTAAGCAATGCTCTGATCTCCCTGAGGATTTTGAGATTACATCTCATACAGAGGCCTTGATGAGTGCTAATTTGAATCTCTTTCATCTTGTTAAACGTGATTCATACCCTAGTCCAGGTAGAATTGTAGACAGGCCGAGTGGGGGATCTCGATTATTACTTCGTGGTAGTAGTAGTAGTATGGAACATTCTCATGATGTACAAAATATACCAAGCAAAAAAAGAAGAAGAGAAAAGAAATACCAAGCAAAAAAAAAGAAGAAAGAAAGTATTTTGTCTACAGATTATACTGAGAGCATTTCTACTTGTGTGAATGAGAAGCAGGCACCTGCTAATGCGGTTGAAGTAGATGCTATTGCTAGTGAAAAGGGTGGACTGAACAAAGCTGAGCCCGATGATTGGGAAGATGCTGTTGACTTGTCTACTCCAAAATTAGAAGTTTTAGATGATGGAGAGCTAATTCATGGAGGACTGGATCATTATGACCATGATGGAGATGGAAGTATGGCCAAGAAGTATTCCCGAGATTTCCTCTTGAAATTTTCTGAGCAATGCTCTGATCTCCCTGAGGATTTTGAGATGACATCTGATATAGAGGCCTTGATGAGTGCTAATTTGAATCTCTCTCATCTTGTTGATTCGTACCCTAGTCCAAGTAGAATCGTAGACAAGCCAAGTGGGGGATCTCGATTAGACCGTCGTGGTAGTAGTAGTATGGGTGAAGAGGACATGCGGGGTAGACCACCTGGTCATTTTGCAATTCGTGATGTGCGTTTGGATCCTGTTCCTGTTTATGGAGGTAATACAGGTTTTCGACCTGGCCCAGGAGGCAATTATGGTGTTCTCAGGAACCCACGTGGACAGGCACCTATGCAGTACCCCGGAGGAATCCTCTCTGGTCCCTCCATGGGTTCTCAGGGTGGAATGCCTAGAAACAGCCCTAATGCTGACAGGTGGCTGCCTGATGCCAATATTCAACAGAAGGGTTTATTTCCTTCTCCTCATACTCCATTACAGATGATGCACAAAGTTGAGAAGAAGTATGAAGTGGGTAAAGTGACGGATGAGGAACAGGCAAAGCAAAGGCAGTTGAAAGCAATTTTGAACAAGCTAACTCCTCAGAACTTTGATAAACTTTTCGAACAAGTGAAAGCAGTAAACATTGACAATCCTGACACTCTAACTGGTGTCATCTCACAGATCTTTGACAAAGCTTTAATGGAACCTACTTTCTGTGAAATGCATGCCAATTTGTGTAGTCATCTTTCCTTGGAATTGCCTGATTTCAGCAAAGACAATGAAAAGATAACTTTTAAGAGGGTGCTTTTGAACAAGTGCCAGGAGGAACTTGAGAGAGGGGAAAGAGAGCAAGAAGAAGCTAATAAAGCTGATGAAGAGGGTGAGATCAAACAGTCTGCAGAGGAAAGAGAAGAAAAGAGAATTAAGGCTCAAAGACGAATCGCATGCATCAAGAAGTTGCTGGTCAGTATGATAAGTGCAAATTGATGAGTACTATTGGAGAGATGATCGATCATTCCAAAGCCAAGGAGAATATGGATGCATATTTTGAGAGAAAGAAGACGTTCTCCAACAGTATGAATTTATCTTCTATGGCTAGGGCACAAAGGCTTGCTCAACTTGGAGATATGAATTTATCTGCTATGGCTATGGCACAAAGGCTTGCTCAACTTGGAGAAGAAATCAAACGCGTCAAGAACCAGCTCTGCGTCGAGAACCAGCTCTGCGAACGCCAGAGGCAACTTTTAGGCATTTGGCAATACATACCAAAAGACCAAATAATAAGGGAAGCCGAGCTCACGCTCCAAGTGCTGCGAGCTGCACAGCACTCGCTCATTCTCTCATTGGCATTGTGGTTCCGCTACATTTAGTTATTTGGTGCCGCTATATAACTCTCTGCTGTTATCTGTATTTATCATTTTTAAGTGGCAGTGGCATGTTCTAATTTGGTGCTGGGATCAGTTTTGTTATAGTATTTTTCTTCTTATTTTTGTACTTTGTTATAAGCAAGAGAGATGTACAGGTTCAATTCCCTTGGTCTTTTGCAATGTACATAGTTTGTGGGTGATTGCATGCATGGTGATTAGACCCAATTCAAATGGAATATCCTCATGTAATTAAAAGAAAAGAAAGCACAGCCAGACTGAACCTTTTAAATGCATTACTTGCCTAAATTATTAACTCGACTTTAACATGGCATTACTGTTTATCTTTCTTGTTTTATGGAGATTTGTGCTTTTTGTTTACCAATTATGTATGGTTAGAGGATTAAAACTTTCCCTGTTAGTTCCATCAAGTTCTCTTAACTTCAGATTATGCGGACAACTCATTAGACAGTTGCTGGCTAAGATAAGTTTCTTCTCAAGATTTTAATGCCATTGTGTGATTTCAACTTATATTGTCGGCTGCTGTGCTAACTTAACTGTTAAAATATATAGGAAAGGAGATTCACCAAATTTATCTTCTTACACTATATATTGTTCTTTTTTAAATGCTGTTTTGCTAAATCATGGTGAACATTAGTCATTAGACAGTTTTGCTCATTGAGGATAACTACTGGTTTTTTTAGTTGTTATTTTATTCATACATAGTGACTTTTTGATCTGCGTCCAGAAGCTCCAATGTATCATTTTTTTTCTTCTTCTTCTTCTTCTTCCTCTTTTGCTCATGAAGGTATCACTAGAACATCTTATGTACTGTCCTGCAATTTCAGTATTTAGAGTTTTTCTTCATAATCATTAGCCTTTAACTATTTCTATGCTCATGTTGCTTGCCTACTTAAGAAGGTATCAAGATTCTCATGTTGGGTTCTTCTCAAAACCAAAAAAAGAAAAGAAAAAAAAAAAAAGAAAGAGATGTTCATGTTGTGCACTACCTTATATAGCTACTAGTAGTATGCTCACAAATTAACTGAAAATTTTATCTAAAAGGAAAAAAATATTATCAAAACTATCATATATATAAAAATTAGTAAGCCACTTAAAACTCTAAATTAACTCTATAATGCATACATATACATTGAACCAGTCAATGACAGAATGTAGTGTGAACTAAGAAAGTTTTATTATATTAAAATATAAATATTAAATTTATTTTTAATTCCTTGAAATTGTTGGCAATAGAATTTTAGTTGGAGTGTAATTTTAAATTTTTGAAACTTAAATAAAATGGTTACTTATATTAAAATATCCAAAATATTAATAAGATATATATTGATTTTAGTTGGAGCAGAATTTTAAATTCCTTGAAACTTGGTAATAGAGTTTCAGTTAAATTAAACTATTTTAATAATTAATATAAGATAAACCAGTTTAAAAGTTACGTAGAATACTTCTTAACATGTATGTACCTATTAACAATGTGATTGGTTGAAGTTGGAGTTGCTATAAATATATGAACACATCACTTTACCAGGTACTTGATGATTAAGCCATGCCGTTGACACAGAGAGTCTGAGATAACCTTTGCACCTATCACTTTCATACAAGTCTGTGTGTATTTTGGTCAACCAGAAATCCATATGAGAAGGACTTCTTTGTATATATATGTAATTAAGAGCATGGCTCTGAAACATGTTATTAACTTATTTGATTGCTTCAAACTTTTTTTCTTTCCCTTTTTTTCACCTTTCATTTTCATCTTAAACCTGTTCAACTTCCTCAAAATACTGGAAGATTTGGCAAAACTTGCTAGTGATTAGAACACAATTAATTATAATTAATAAATGGGATTTTATTAATTTGCGTACCTCTTGATGTCATGGGCAACCATGTGTCAATCCATAGAAGCAATTATTAGAGCACACACTTGGCACACAACAAGTTTTCCTCTTCTAATTCTTTATTTCAAAATGGCTCTCGATGGGGCGAGTTAGGATTTTATCTTCACGTTAGGAGTAGAGAAGACACTTAGGTCTGTTTAGATACTGCTAAAAACTGAAAACTGAACTGAAAACTGAAAAATACTGTAGCAAAATAATTTTTAAATGTGTGAATAGTATCGTGGGACCCATTTTTAATGAAAAAATTGCTGAAAAGTGAAATTTGTGAGTCCGTAAACAATACACGATGTGTTGTGATTGGCTGAAACAAATAGGAAAAGTCAAAATTTGCGATTCTTGTTCATTAAACAAGACATGAACAAGAATCGCATGACACTCAAAAAGCTAAAAAACGTGTGAAAAAAAAAAAAAAAAAAAAAAAGAAGCTGAAAAAATGGTTTTCGGGCGCAATCCAAACGCTCGGTTTTCAAGCGCAATCCAAACGCTCTCTTAATCTTAATACAAGTGTTGAGGTGGCAAAACCCACAACTTAAGAATTGAAATTCAAAACAAATACCTAAAACCATTACCATATTGAACTATTAACACCAAGAAGAACAATCCATGGGGGCAATGATCCTTTGGGCCCTTATAAACTTGTAGAAATTCTTTGAATATCAATAATTTTTGTGTTCTTTGTCTTTAAAACTTTAAACAGTGGGTTCCTTTTAAAATCTGTAAATTATACTATTACTATACCACTTCCCCAAGACATTCTTTTTCAAATTGAAATCATTTTAGTTGTATATATGAAAATAATTTGAATATTTACTTTTAACTGTTTAACATTATAAGTTTTGAAGTGATCCTTGAGAAAAAAAAAAAATGACAATCTTGTAAAAATGAAAAAGAAAAGAAAAGAAAAAAAAGTAAACAATTCATTATTATTTCATAAAAGACCAAAAGAAAAGAAGAATAAGAAAACTTAAGAAATTGATGGTAATTATTATACTTTGGGTTGGGCTATCCACCTATCAAATCCCATATTTTCTAGTTAGGGGTGTGTATGGGTCGGGTTGAGTCGGGTTAAGGGGATTTTTTTATCCAACCCACCATGGTGGGTCAAAAAAAATTCAACCCAATCCAATTTATCATGTAAGTCCAACCCAACCCACATGGGTCGGGTTGAAATCATGGGTTTGACAAATTTTATTATTATTATTATTATTAAATTGAGTAAAAAAAATATAAATATAAATATATTAAAAAAAACCCAAATATTAGTATCAATGAAACTCCTTAAAGGCAAACAACACTAATGACTAAACAACAATAGTAATTTATTAGGGTTTGTGTGAACTAATTAACTTTTATATAGGATAGGAAGAGCTAGTTGTTTTAAAAAATTTATTAATTATATATATAATATATGGGTGGGTCAGGTTGGGTTTGGCGGGTTTGTAATTTTATGATCCAAACCCAACCCGACCCGCTATCAAAAAAAAAATTTATAACCCAACCCAACCCAACCCACTAAGCCCTAAAAACCGACCCAACCCAGTGGGTTGGGTTGGGTCGGGTCGATTTTGGCAAGTTGGTTGCACTCCCTATTTCTAGTTATTTTGATTGGGCCTTGAGGGATTTTCAAGTCCAAAATGCATGGAGTCCATTTCTTTGGGCCTATTTTGTTGGGCTGTGAACAAATTAGCCCCAAACAATTGGTAAAAAGCCTAAATGCACCATCGAAGCCCAAAAAGAAAAATGCTCAGTCTCATGGTCTATCACCTGACCTCACCTCTTCTCTTAAAATTGGCTGCCTAGTTGTAGTTGATGCATTGCCTATAAGTTGAATCCACAGTTTAAAACCCACCAAGAATCTTTGCTTCAACACCAATTATACCAAATTACCAATAATGTTTCACCACATCTTCAAGCAACAACTTCTGTCCAGTAAGATGGACACCTCTTATAGAAGCATCAGTTTGCCAAAACATTCCAAAAGTATAGAACATATACATAGTTGGATAAGTGTAGGTAACAAACCTTATGCATAGACTTGTTAAAATCACTTTGCAAAATGCTAACAACTTTGGAGCTCTAACTAAGTACATCCACATGTTTCTAACAAAAATGTCTAGGGTTCAAATACCTCTCCCTCTCTCTCTCTCTCCTAGTGTTACACGTTATAACTATAGAATTATCTTATAAATAAAAATTAAAAAAAAAATCAATATTTCAAAATCTCTAAAAATATCAATCATCAAATCCCTTCCATATCAGTAATATTTATAACTTTAAGGTCTTATCAATATAATTGATTTCTTTTATGGTAAATCTCAATTGTCATTCACTCATTTGTGAGGACCAATTAAAGAGAGAAAAGAAAGTTTATAGTTTTTCTATTTTTAAACTTTTAGTGGACATGAAAAAAAGAAAAAAATTATAGTTCTTCTATTTTCCGTTTTGGGAAATGCTAACGAATATCTTTAAGGTATTAGTTAATAATCCATTTAAAAAAAGTTTTTATGAGAAAGAAAAAAAAACAATTAATGTTTTTACAGTTTATTTATTTATTTTTTATATAATATAGAATTTATACTCTAGCCTAATCTAAGTGTATATGTGTGTCGGTGTGTGAAGCTCCTTTTTTGACACTTGAACCTCGTCTCTTACCCTCCACACCCCACAAGTATTTATACTTGTAAAGTGACTACCATACCAAGGGTATGCGGTGATTTGATAGCTTTGTTCATTTCTCATAAAAGTGGTGTCAAAACTTTCCTAAAATGGATTGTTAACTAATGTCCTAAGGGCACTTGTTAGCATAATCTTTTTGTTTTTTTAAAAAAAAAAAAAAAATTTGATAGATAGAATGACTTTTTGCCTAAAATTTATTTTGGTCAATTGTTTGAATTATTTTATTTATACATCTTTATTATGTGATTTGAACTCTAGATTTACTCCTACCTACTAATAATGGGAAAAAAAGATAAAAAATAAAAAATAAAACCATACAATTATTATTCCAACCATATCAACCTCTTTTGATAAATACAATAGCCCAAAGCCATGAAACCCAACCGAATTACATAATAATTGATATGAAACGATTGATTTTCCAATGTGATTAAGAAATTTGAAATCCCACAAATTCCCAAATTTGCCATACACATTGTCCAAACTATTCAATGAAACTACCTTTTTATGTCAAAAATACCTTTTCCACAAAATACTCTCCATTATCTGAAATATTCCTTTCTCCAAAGTAAAACCTCTCATCTAAGTTTCGTCCACATCCCACTTTCTAACCCAATTTCTCACTCCTACCCTCATGGTTCAACAACACGTGGCCCTACTACAACTCCAACTAAAGAAAAGAACTCCAAACCGAAAGTAATAAGTAATGGTAGCCTTCAACCGACGAAAAGCCTCATAATCTCATATATATTGAAAAATAGGAAAAATTAATAAAAAAGTGTTTCATTCATTTTTGAGTGTTTTTAAGGGTTTCGTATATCATTCTACGTGTCCAAATCTTAACGGGTTTTAGTGCATAAAAAATTAAACCGAAAACTATTTAAAGTAATAAATTAAAAAATAGGAAAAATAAATAAAATATGTTCATTCATTTTTTTAGTGTTTTTAAGGACCCAGTAAATCATTTTACGTGTCCAAATCTCAACGAGTTTCGGTGCATAAAAAACTAAACCGAAGCCTTTTTAAAGTAATAAATTGAAAAATAGGAAAAATAAATAAAATGTGATTAATTCATTTAATAGTGTCTTTAAGGACTTAGTAAATCATTCTACGTGTCTAGATCTCAACGGGTTTGAGTGCATAGAACTAAACCAAAGCCTTTTTAAAGTAATAAATTGAAAAATAGGAAAAATTAATAAAAAGTGATTCATTCATTTTTGAGTGTTTTTAAGGAGTCACTAAAACATTTTATGTGTTTGGATTTCATCAGGTTTCAATTCATAGAAAAATAAATTGAAGCCTTTTTAAAGTAATAAATTGAAAAAAGGAAAAATTAAGAAGAAGTGATTCATTCATTTTTGAGTGTTTTTAAGGAGTCAGTAAAACATTTTATGTGTTCGAATCTCAACAGGTTTCAATTCATAGAAAACTAAATCGATTCTATGTGTCCGTATCTCAACAGGTTTCAATTCATAGAAAACTAAATCGAAGCCTTTTTAAAATAATAAATTGAAAAATAGGAAAAATTAATAAAAAGTGATTCATTCATTTTTGAGTGTTTTTAAGGAATTAGTAAAACATTCTATGTGTCAGGATCTTAATGGGTTTTAATGTATAGAAAACTAAACCAAAGCCTTTTTAATGTAAAAAATTGAAAAATGGGAAGAAAAATTATTAAAAAGTAATTCATTTCGTCTTTTGAATGTTTTTAAGGAGTCAATAAAACATTCTACATGTCTACATCTCCATGTGTTTTCAGTGCATAGAAAACTAAATCGAAACTTTTTTAATGTAATAAATTGAAAAATAAGAAAAAATAATCCATTCATTTTTTAATGTTTTTAAGGAGTCAATAAAATATTCTACGTGTCCTAATCTCAATGAGTTTCAATATATAGAAAGAACACTTCTAATTTATTCTTAACGAGTACAATCGAGCACCCATTAAAGAGTAAAAAAAAAGAAAAAAAAAAAAAAGAGTTGATGAGAGAGAAAGCTAGAGCGAGAAGATCTCTGATCTCCTAAAAAACCTACTCCCTCCCGCTTTTGAGTTTTGACCACCTCCCTTCGCTGCTCAGTTTGTTACCGCATATATACACACCCTCACCTCTCTCTCTCTCTCTAAAAACAAAAACAAAAAAAAATTTAAAAAATATATTTTTAATTAAAACAGAAAAAAAAAAAAAACTTTTTTTTTTCTATTTTAATTAAAATCTCTTTACAAAATAAACCTTCTCTAATTTACATTCTTTTCTTTTTTTTTTTCATCTCTCTCCTCCTTTCTCTCTCTTTCAACATCTCTGATGAGCGCCCAATAAACCCTAATTTCGGTTTTTTTTCTCTCTCTCTCACTCCTCAGGTACTCTAAACTTTCTCTCCCTAACTCTCTCGATTGTGTTTCTGTTTTTGATTACGCTCGTTACAGTTTGTTTTCGTTGTTGTTAATTGTTGTGGTTGGATCTTGTTTGGTTACAGAGAAAATTTTGTATTGAGGAAAAAAAAAAAATATCGGAGGGGGAATCTTACGGATTGGGATATATGTCCTACAATCAATCAAACAGGTCGGAGAAGATTGAAACGACGCAGTATAGGAAAACCGATAGGCGATCCTCCAGCTCCAATCAGCAGCGGAGCTCCTCAGGCGCGTACGGTAAGGGCGGCGGTGGGCCCGCCCCTTCTCCGTCCTACAATTCCTCCAACTCCCGCAGGTCATCTCTCTCTCTCTCTGTCTAGGGTTTCCGTTTTTGTTTCCAAAGTTTTGGTTTTTACTTTTTTTTGTTTTTTGTTTTTGGTTTGGTTTGTAATTAGGGTTTGCAATTTGATTTTTTGTTTGTTGTTAATGGTGGTGATTTGTGATTTGAGGTTTTGATGATTGTTGTTTTTTTTTTTTTTTTTTTTTTTTTTTTTTTATTGTGTTTTTTTAGTTATAAGAAGAGTAGCAATAATGCTCAGGGAGGGCAATCTAGGGCACATGTGCCTACTGCTAGTGTGAATTCGCCGTCTACTACGTTGGACTCTAGTGCTACGACCAATGCTGCTGCTGCGTCTACGCCACGGACTACTGCTGCTGCTGTTGTACAGAATGGTTCCCATGTACACCCCCAATTACACGGTATGGATTAAAAATTGTGTCTTTGATTGGAGGATGTTGATGGGTTTTTGTTATAATTGAGAAAAAAGCGAGTGTGGTTGAGTTTAATGGTTTTTTTTTTATTTGGGTGTTGATAGGAGCAGCTGATGCGCCGGTTACAAGCGCAGCTGCCAAGCCAGCTGAGCCACCAGCACCAGCAGCTGCTGTGCAGAGAAGCACCCGGCCTGTTCCGAAGGCTCCAACTTCTCAATCTTCCGCCATGAGCTCTGACCCGGCTGCAGCTCCCAAAACACCCGTAAAGGGTATGTGTTATTTAGATGCATCAGATATAGTTCTTGAATTTTGTTATAATGTGGGAGACTATCAGTGTTGGTTTCTCTTGATGGTGATTAGTAGTTCTAGCCCAACGTAATTAATGATATGCTATTTATTTATTGATCAGCCCCAGGAGATGCTTCTAAGCCTTACCCCTTCCAGTTTGGGTCCATAAGTCCTGGTTTCATGAATGGGATGCAGGTATGTTTATGATCTCACATTTACTAAATCAACATTGTTATATATTTTTTTTCTTTTCCCTAAAGTGCATGGTGCTTGGTAGTTTTTTTTTTTAATATTATTTTTGTAGATTTGAATGATTGTTTTTATCTTGTGGTTGTAGGTTCCTGCTCGGACAAGCTCAGCGCCCCCAAATTTGGATGAGCAGAAACGAGATCAGGTTTTTACTTACCCTTTTCCTATTTCATCTTTTGACCTGCTTGTCTATTGAAAATCTGATGCTTAATGGTAGCCCCCTAACCTCCCTTCCTGTTCTCTTTCAATTAGTTTGGAGCTTTATACAATGTACTATTAAAACTTGGCATATTTTTGATTTGCCATTTCGTTTGTGCTTCAATTGTTGGTGTTGGGACAATTCAATTACTCAATTTTGAATGTTGGAAATTTATGACATTGAGTGCTTGTAATTTGACAACAAACCTTTCTGTGTTTTTTTGACCCGCAGGCACGTCATGATTCCTTTAGACCTCCCCTCCATTGCCAATTCCTACTGCACCCAAGCAGCAGTTCCCGAGGAAGGATGCAGTTGCTGCTGAAAAATCTAATACTGGGGAGGCTCATTCAGTGCCAAAGGTTAAAAAGGATGTGCAAGTCTCGCCTGCGCCACCTGCAAGTCAACCTCAGAAGCCTCCTGTACTTCCTCCTATGGGTGGGATGTCCATGCCAATGCAGTATCACCAGCCACAGGTTTCTGTGCAATTTGCTGGCCCTAATCAACAGCTTCAATCCCAGGGTATGACAGCCACTCCACTTCAAATGCAGTTGCCCATGGGTTTATCAATGGCAAATGCGCCACAAGTGCAACCGCCCGTGTTTCTCCAACCCCATCCTATGCAGCAGGGAATCATTCATCAAGGCCAGTACACTGCTCAAATGGGTCCTCAGTTGCCCCCTCAATTAGGCAACATGGGAATGGGCATGACCCCACCATACCCCCAGCAGCAGGGAGGAAAATTTGGTGGCCCCCGTAAAACTACTGTTAAGATTACTCATCCAGATACACATGAAGAGTTGAGGCTTGACAAACGGGCTGATTCTTATTCAGATGGTGGATCATCGGCTCCTAGGTCTCTCTCTAATATGCCTCCTCAATCCCAGCCTATTCCATCATTTGCACCTTCTCATCCTATTAACTTTTATAATCCCAATTCTTTCAATGCTGGTTCTATGTTCTATCCGCCTCAAAGTTCTGTTCCTTTAACAAATAGCCAGTTAGCACCCAATTCTCAAGCACCGAGATTTAATTATCCAGTTGGCCAGAATCCCCAAAACATGGCGTACATGAATCTTAATTCCCTACCTGTAAATAAGACTGGGACCCCAATGCATGTCACTGCAGATCTACCAAACTTGGAACATTCTCGTGATGTACATAATATAATCTCCTCTGCTCCACCAACAGTGATACCAATTACAGTAAAGCCAACTCCTGGTTCTCTCGGGAAAAGGTTGCAGACTCATTGCTGCCAAAAAGCTCACATGGTGTTGAAAAGAGTGAACCTACTAAACATGTGAGGCCATCTGGGGAAGTCAGCTCATCTCATCCTCAAAGGGAAGTTACTGAATCATTGGCCTCCAAGTCGTTGCCAGCGGCTACTAAACAGTCTGTGGTAGTATCTGCTGCAGTTTCTTCTGAGGGCCTTGTATCGAATCCATCTTCTTCTGCTTCAGTTTCTCCATCCGAGGAATCTGTACCAGTTGTGCCCATCAATGAAGGCAGACGAAGGGAAACTCTTAGTAGGTCAAACTCTATCAAAGATTCTCAAAAGAAGTTAAGCAAGAAAGGACTTATCCAATCACAGCATCAGGTACTTTTATGCTTTACTCTTCTACTACCTTTTCCATTAATATTCTTTCAATTTCAATTAGTATCTTTTTTTTTTTTCTAATTTCTTCTTAATCTGTATTGCAAAAATTTAATTCCTTTTCACAGGTTGGCAGTCAATCTGCTTCAATCTCAAGTTTGCCTTCTCAGGCCCTGGAGCAGGATATATCTTCCGGCAGTGGAGTTTTTGGTACTGTAGAAGCTAAACCGACTGTTGCTACACCTACACCTGTAACTAGTGAAGTTGTTTCATCAACCCAACAATCACTGTCAAATGTTAGTGGTGGTACTCCTGATGCATCTGAATTAAAGTCTGACACTGTTGTAGAAGCCTCCTATAGTGTTTCATCTGAAATTTTTGGTGCCAGGATCATTGTTGATACGCTTGAAACTGTTCATCAAGCTAAGCTAGACAAATCCTCTTCACAAGATGAGGAATTGGTAAATGAAACCGTAGGAAAAGATGAACAAGGAGAAAACAGTTTACCTCCAGGGTCCACAAAAGGTATCAACAGTAGTGAGATATCTTCAGAACCTATCTCTTTAAAATCCTCAGAATTTAATAAAGAGGTAAAACAATCTGGACATGATTCTGGTTTGAAGGTAGTAAGTGACGAGGTCCTAACCATAGAGACTGCACAGAAGCGGCTGGATGAACCCGTGAGCCATCATGCAGAAATTGATGGGACAACTGATAATTTAGAGATATTGAACTCCACTGATTTGGGTTCTTCTGATGTTGGAAGCTCTCATGGTGAGAAGACCTCTACTGTAGATGCCTCTTCAAGCAGAAGTGACAGCATAGGTAGTAATGAGATTGGTACAATGTCTGGTACATCAGATCAGCAGTCTGCTCCTATTCCTGCCCCTGATCTTAAGGAAGCAACTTCAAAACATGAAGGGGAAGATGCAGAGATCATTGGTGGTGGATTGGCCCCTTTGCCAGCATCAGGTGCTAAGGATAAACCTATCCTTGATCAGAATAAGGCAAAGGTTACTTCTAAAGCAACAAAGAAGAAGAGGAAAGAAATTTGTCTGAAAGCTGATGCTGCCGGGACAACCTCTGATCTTTATAATGCTTACAAGGGCCCAGAGGAAAAGAAAGAAACTATTTTGTCTACAGATTATACTGAGAGCATTTCTACTTGTGTGAATGAGAAGCAGGCACCTGCTGATGTGGTTGAAGTAGATGCTGTTGCTAGTGAAAAGGGTGGACTGAACAAAGCCGAGCCCGATGATTGGGAAGATGCTGCTGACTTGTCTACTCCAAAATTAGAAGTTTCAGATGATGGACAGCTAATTCATGGAGGACTGGTTCATTATGACCATGATGGAGATGGAAGTATGGCCAAGAAGTATTCCCGAGATTTCCTCTTGAAATTTTCTGAGCAATGCTCTGATCTCCCTGAGGATTTTGAGATTACATCTGATATAGAGGCCTTGATGAGTGCTAATTTGAATCTCTCTCATCTTGTTGAACGTGATTCATACCCTAGTCCAGGTAGAATTGTAGACAGGCCAAGTGGGGGAAATCGATTAGACCGTCGTGGTAGTAGTAATAGTATGGGTGAAGAGGAGAGGTGGGGTAGACTACCTGGTCATTTTGCAATTCGTGATGTGCGTTTGGATCCTGTTCCTGTTTATGGAGGTAATACAGGTTTTCGACCTGGCCCAGGAGGCAATTATGGTGTTCTCAGGAACCCACGTGGACAGGCACCTATGCAGTACCCCGGAGGAATCCTCTCTGGTCCCTCCATGGGTTCTCAGGGTGGAATGCCTAGAAACAGCCCTGATGCTGACAGGTGGCTGCGTAATGCCAATATTCAACAGAAGGGTTTATTTCCTTCTCCTCATACTCCATTACAGATGATGCACAAAGCTGAGAAGAAGTATGAAGTGGGTAAAGTGACGGATGAGGAACAGGCAAAGCAAAGGCAGTTGAAAGCTATTTTGAACAAGCTAACTCCTCAGAACTTTGATAAACTTTTCGAACAAGTGAAAGCAGTAAACATTGACAATCCTGACACTCTAACTGGTGTCATCTCACAGATCTTTGACAAAGCTTTAATGGAACCTACTTTCTGTGAAATGTATGCCAATTTCTGTAGTCATCTTTCCTTGGAATTGCCTGATTTCAGCAAAGACAATGAAAAGATAACTTTTAAGAGGGTGCTTTTGAATAAGTGCCAGGAGGAATTTGAGAGAGGGGAAAGAGAGCAAGAAGAAGCTAATAAAGCTGATGAAGAGGGTGAGATCAAACAGTCTGCAGAGGAAAGAGAAGAAAAGAGAATTAAGGCTCGAAGACGAATGTTGGGTAACATTAGATTAATTGGGGAGCTGTACAAGAAGAAAATGTTGACTGAGCGAATAATGCATGCATGCATCCAGAAGTTGCTGGGTCAGTATGATAATCCTAATCCTGATGAAGAAGATATTGAAGCTTTGTGCAAATTGATGAGTACTATTGGAGAGATGATCGACCATTCCAAAGCCAAGGAGAATATGGATGCATATTTTGAGACAATGAAGGCGTTCTCCAACAATATGAATTTATCTTCTAGGGTCAGGTTCATGTTGAAGGATTCAATTGATTTGAGAAAGAATAAATGGCAACAACGGAGGAAAGTTGAAGGGCGAAAAAGATTGAGGAAGTGCACCGAGATGCTGCTCAAGAACGACAGGCACAAACTAGCAGGTTGGGGGCCGAGGAAACATCAACACTTCAACAAGAAGGACACCTATGGATTTTGGTTCAAGAGGGTCAACTATGTTGTCTCCTTCAAGTGCGCAGATGGGTGGTTTCCGTGGCCTGCCTAGTCAGGTTCGTGGAGTAGGTGGTCAAGATGTTCGGTTTGAGGACAGAGTGCCTTATGAGGCTAGGACCTTATCTGTTCCCTTGCCTCAAAGACCTATTGGTGATGATTCTATTACTCTTGGACCTCAAGGTGGTCTTGCAAGAGGAATGTCAATTAGAGGACCACCAGCAATGTCAAGTGCTCCTGCAGCTGAAATATCTCCTGGTGCTGCAGACCCCCGAAGAATGGCAGTTGGCTTGAATGGTTACAGTATGGTGTCGGAGCGGACAACTTATGGCCCAAGAGAGGAACTCGTTCCAAGATTTTTTCCAGATAGATTTGCTGCCCCAGCAGCTTATGACCAATCAAGCCCTCAAGAGCGTAATGTAAATTTTGGTAACAGAGACCTAAAGAATCCCGATCGGAGTTTTGATAGATCAGTTGTCACTTCACCAACTCCACGCATGGAGGGAGCCGCTGTTCCCAAAATGTTCCTTCAGAAAAGCTGCCTGAAGAACGCCTTAAAGATATGTCCATTGCAGCAATTAAAGAATTTTACAGGTATCTTCATGTCCTATGCATGCATCTATCTTCCTGTTTATTCCAGTTCTTTTTCTCTAAGTTAACTTTAGAGAAACTAGCATCATATGTATGCTAGTGTAAAGTTTATGTGTTATGTTTCAATTTCCATATTGTTTGATTACCTGATTCAAGTACTGAGTTGTTTGCTTATTATACTTTGCAACTGATGTCCATAACGTTGAGTGTTGTCAAATGAAGTATTATGGCTATCCTTTCCTTTGTGCTCTTTTTTTTTTTTTTTGTATGGATTTATTATACTTTGCAACAGATGTCCATAATGTTGTGTTGTCAAATGAAGTAATATAGCTATCCTTCCCTTTCTGCCTATTTGTTTTGTATAGATAGGAGATAGGATTAGTATTTCAATTTATTCCCGTGGAACTTTAGAGAAGAGAAAAAAATTGAGCTAAAAGTTCAAATAAATTGAGATGTCCAGTTACTTATCAAAAAAAAAAAAAATTTGAGATGTCCAGTTTGTTTGTTTTGAGACTTCTTTTATGAATGTGGTGGCAAAAAGTGTTTTGATGGCTCCTTGGGTACTGCTTATCACATTTGGACCTGAGGAGGGTGGAATGATAAAATGGCAGCTTTGGAAATAAGCAAGTTTCATTAGATTGTTTAGATGTGGAAGTAACTATTTGTGCCGACTTGTACAACTAGTATTTTTAACGGGGATTTTCTTGGCTTCAATTGATGTGAACTTGAGCTTGTTTCTTCCTCTCTCTTCCCCCACCCCTCTTCCCTCTCTTCTTAAAACCAAATAGCTAGTCCAATTACCCCAATTTTTGGCTGACAACAAATTATGGGATTCTATCAAGTAGATCATGGTTCTAATTCCTCTACCATGGCAATATTGTAACTGTGATTTAATCTAACTTTGTTCTCTTAAGAATTGCCTTATGCAATTCATTTGTCACTTCCTAACTTGTTTCACCAGCATTTTCCCCCCAATTAGTTTGGGAAGAATCTTAGCCTGCTTTTATGGAAAGTACTAATAGTAAATATTGGGTTTGTTTGGAACTGTTGTCTGAGTTTTAAAAGACACGCATGACAAATCATTTGGTTTCCTTTTTTTTTTTGGGGGTTGGGATGGGGGTGGGGAGATATGGATTTTTGAAAATTGTAATACCAAATGACTGTTTTGAAAGCACCAAAATGGTGTTTTCTGAAATTGGTTTGTGTTTTCACAACCACCAACTTGTAGTCCCAAATATTTTTGGATTGGCTATGAATCCTCAACAATCTAGACGGTGTTGGACATGTCTATTTAATTCTAGCAGAAGTCATGTTTTCTATTACGTCATTAATTGAAATGTCCAAATTGTTTTGTGTTTTAAGTTTAAGATAAATAAAACCATTGAAAACATCTTATTTTGTATGCCTTTTTCTTTTTCTTTTTGTGGGTGTGTTGGGGGGGTTCTATAGACAGTTTTTAGAAACTTTTTTTTGAAAGGGTAAAATCTAGATACAGTACATTAAGTTCCCCAATTAAATTATAAACACTTGGGTGTATCAAATTTGATTATCCTTGGAAAAGATGACATTGTTTTTGTTTTCTTGGTCAATGCAACTAGGTGTTTGAATTTAATTGGGGAACTTAAGGTACTGCACCTAAGGTACACATAAACTAATGACTAGGTTATGAGTAATATATCTTATAATTGTGTGGTAATGCTTTGTCATATGTTAAGTTTTTCTAAAATGATTGACCTATAATAAAAAAAATAAAAAGATTTTCTAAAATGATTTAGATGAGACTGTGTGAACCTTATATTAGTTAATAAATTCCATGGCAGTGCTGTTTTTATTTTTATTTTTTGCCTGGCTAGTTCTATTTTCTACGAGGGGTTCGTTGATTCATTTTTGAGGCATTTGAATATTCATTATACTTTTGGCTTTCAAAGTAAAGAGACGGAATAAATAATATGTAGTAGTTGTTTACCTGCTGTTTGAATTAGGTTTTTGCCAAAAGTGAAGGTCATTTTATTACTTTTTCTAGTTGTTTGGTTTAGGGTAATCTCTTAGGAAGGATTCCCGAGCATTCTCATGTTTGGTTGCAAATGGCTTAAGGGAATTCAGATGCCTGTAGTTTTAACTGTTGGCATGGTTATGATATATAGCCTTGTTATTTATAATATAGATTCCATAGGTCATTCTGTTGTATTTATCGATATATTGAACGAAAGTCATTCAACTTTCAGTGCCAGAGACGAGAAGGAAGTTGAATTGTGCATAAGAGACATGAATGCCCCAAGCTTCCATCCATCAATGGTATCTCTATGGGTCACAGATTCATTTGAGAGGAAGGACATGGAAAGGGATGTTTTGACTAAGCTTCTAGTCAATCTTACGAAGTCTCGTGATGGTGTTCTGAATCAAGCCCAGCTCATCAAAGGGTAAAAATATCTAATAATTTGTCAATCATAGTTGTATTTGTCTGTCATTTATATTTGGTGTTTTATTTACTTGCTGCTGTTTTTCTCCCATCTGGCCAGGTTTGAATCTGTTATGACTAATCTGGAGGATGCCGTAAATGATGCCCCAAGAGCTCCAGAGTTTCTTGGTCGTCTCTTTGCGAAAGTCATTACAGAAAATGTGGTCCCTTTGAGTGAGATCGGGCGGCTAATATACCAAGGAGGAGAGGAGCCAGGTTATTTGCTAGAATACGGGCTTGCAGCAGATGTTCTTGGAAGCACCTTGGAGGTAATAAAATCAGAGAAAGGAGATTCTGTCTTAAATGAACTCCGCAAAAGCTCCAATTTGCGCATAGAGGATTTTCGACCTCCGAATCCTAACAGTTCAAGGAAATTAGATAAATTTATTTAGAGGATAGTGATGCTCGTTGTATCTTTTAAGGAAAGGAAAAAAAAATGAAAGAGGAATTATTCTCTAGTGCTTTAGGGTACTTAGTAATATCCAAGAAATATTTTTCTGTGGGTGGGTGGGGATTATATATTCGGTTTCTTTGTCCATGTCTTAATATTATTCTTGAAATGTTAACTGCAATTATGAAAGGTTCAATTGAGCATCAGAATTTTAAGTTTCCAACTTTTATTTTACTTTTTGGTTTTGTTGTGTCATGAGATGGATCTCGTTACAGTTTGAGCTTTAGCATCATATCGGTCATTATCGAATGAATGAGTAGATGTTTATTGCTTATAAGATGTCACACAATTTGACTAATTTATCTTAGGATCAAATATTTTATTAAACTCGCATATAAGATCTTTACATTAAACTAGAAATCATCATTTCGGAGTTTTTAATAATAGATTTCACAATGATTTTTGAGTATCAGTTTTTAAAACCTGAATGTAGAAGCCCCCTACCAATGTAGTATGTATGAGAGAACATGTAATTAAATACTGGATTTGGTGAAATATATAAGGAATTGGGGCTTTAAAAGTTTATAATTTCACTTTAAATTAATATTTTATCTAGAATAAATTTCTTTTAGAATAAACTAATATATATATATTATCTAGAATAAATTTCTTTTAGATATAAACGAAATACCTTACATCAAATGAGCGATGTGTAGTGTATCTCCTTTAAATGAGTGTTCTTCTTTCCCCTCTTAACTCAATATATATATATATATATATATATATTAGAATTTTCCTTCAAATGCGAATGGTTTCTCTCTTTTACCAATTCTATGATTAAATTACATGTTCTTTATTGGTAATTAGGTGCAATACACTAATCAATTTTAGTGAAAATAAGTGAAACAATTTAAGGAGAGATAAGGGGTGAACATTGGTCATAAGCCAAGCAGGATTGGCTTCGACTTAGAGCGTCAGTCAAGGGTGATTATTTTGACATTTGACGAGCGTAATGAGTTGGGGAAAAACATATCATTTTATATTATATTTGACAAAATACTTGGCAAATATATTGTTGACATAATGTATTTTATAACTTTTAATTGAATCAAGATTTTAAAATTTCTAATTATATCTTCTCTTTGAACTCAAGATGCACAAAATATTATCACAAAGATAAAATTAAAAAAAATACAATAGTAGAATTAATTTATCAAAAATACTATTGCAACTTTACTTAACAATAAAATCACCATATGGTTTCAACTTATTGAAGTAAAGACAGATTCAACACATAACTTGGTTAATTAATACTTGTCAAACCAAAATTAATTTCATATTAGAGAGCCAAATATTATAGTTTAGGTATAAATTTTAACAAAAAGATATGAAATTTTTATTTATTTATTTTCTAAAAATGATTTTTACTTTACTTTTGGTAAAGCAATCATGGTAAAAGAAAACCTAAATCTAATTTTTCATGTTTGATTTAGGCATTGAGAGAGAAAGAGGTTGTTTAGAGTGTAATCATTTGGAATATCGAGAGCTAATGCTGACAATCTACCATGTTATAGATTGGTTTACAAAAATTAAAAACTCAAATCATTATGGGAAATTGACAATGAATGATAATTTTCACAAACTTACAACTTCTTTTTTTGGGTTAAAGTAACGTGTAAGGTTTCAATTGGATTAAATATTTATTATCTCAAAACTTTGGGGGCCATCTTGGATGTGGGAGAGAGCCCACCAATGCTTTGTTTTTAATTCTTTTTGGATGAAACCAATTATAGCCCACAATTTTGGGATGATAATAATAATTGGGGATAATTACAAAGAAACCCCACGAGGTTTGGCCCGTTTACACTTTACCTACCCGTGGTTTAAAACTTATCACTTTGCCCACCCGAGGTGCCTTCCATTAGAAATCTGTTACCCACCTCTCTCTTTGCCGTTAGAAAAACACATTTTTAGAGAAAAACAAACATAACAAAGATAAAAAAGTTAGGGTTTTTTTTTTGCTTAAGAACTTCTTTTAGAACAAAACACAAACCAACAGTATTGCTATTCTCTTGTCCATTGGTTATTCAAACATGTATTCAATCCTTCACCCTTGCATGGAGCTTTGCACCCACCTTTCCTCCCGTAATTTCCACACTACCCTCGTCATTCCCTCCATCTCCGGCACCACCACCACTCATATTTCCTCTTCCTTCTCTTAAAACCCACTCATCTCGGGTCCTTCTATGCGCCCTAGATCTAATCCGACCCGCCATGACAATCGCCTCGAACTCCAAGCCTATATCACCACCAACCGCTCTCAATCCCAACCTCCCATCATCTGCACCATCGTCAACTTCCGGATCGGGTGGACCAAAGAGGTCTTCCAAAAATTAAACTCAGCAAAAAGTAATCGAGTTACTTCCAGCAACACTAGCGTTATTAGCCGCAGACGGAATGTCAAAATGCCAGAGCCTCCCGACAGCCTTAACCAAGTACTTCCTACAAAGAAACTCTTCAAAGCAAAAGCCTTCTCTACTCTCCGATCAACATCGTGCGAACACACGTCGTCACACACCGATCCCTTCTGTTCCTCGCCATGACCGCCGCCGAGAAAATCGCACCCATCCTACTCCGGGCGCCGGCGAAGTACCCTCTCGGCGCGTCGATCATTATCAAATCCCACTCCGTCTCGTACACCTCGTCGAGAAGATTCTCGAGCGCCAAACGACACCGCGTGTTGCCAAGTAGGTACACATCGGACGGCGAGCAGAGGCGTTCGGAGCGGGACGAGGAGAGGAGATGGTCCGCCCCGGGAGAGCTGGGTTGGTGACTTGACCGTGTGGGCCTTCGTGCACGGCGAGTCCTTGAGAACCGTCTGGAACCACTTCGGATCTTCCTCGAGGAACACCGTTTTGCCACGCAGGTTCAGCGAGGTGCACCGTGTTGGCCGGGTGAAGCTCTTTCTTACCCGTTGCTTTTGAGCGGTGTGACTGGGATGATGGTATCACTCGCCGCCTTGGCATCCGGGCTCATGGTGATCGATCATTCTGATCGTAAAATCACGTGGGCTTTGGCTTTGTGCATAATCATGTTGTTGGCTTTTGTGGCAAGTTTTTCAATTGGAATGGGACCCATTACGTGGGTCCAGCTCTAGGTCCTCCACGTGGCGGTCCACCTGGAGGCGGAGGTGGTGGCGGTTCGCCTAAACCAGGTGATCAGCCACCGTGGGTTCCAGAAGTTGAAGGCACGATCGCGTTGATGTTCAACTTCTTTTCTTTTATTACTCTCCTAAGACTCCGACTCCAAGAACTCTCTTTATCTCTCTCTTTTGTCATAACAAATGATAGATTTAGAGTTTAGAGATTACAACACTCACAGATATCTCTCTCCTTTTCTTCTTCCTTTGATTTGATTCATAAGAAAGAGAGAGAGTTTGAGTTATGCAGTTTTAAGGCGAAGTTCTTAAGCAAAAAAAAAACCCTAACTTTTTTATCTTTGTTATGTTTGTTTTTCTCTAAAAATGTGTTTTTCTAACGGCAAAGGGAGAGGTGGGTAAGAGATCTCTAATGGAAGGTACCTCAGGTGGGCAAAGTGATAAGTTTTAAACCACGGGTAGGTAAAGTGTAAACGGGCCAAACCTCGGGTGGGTTTCTTTGTAATTATCCCTAATAATTGTAAGGACACAATTTGTAACGACCCGTAATAACGTTGGGTTAAATGCGTAAAAAGGGCCCAAACAATATCATTTATAGAGCGTGGATTTGAAAGGTTAGGTCTTGGTCACAAAACAGTAGTTTTTTGTGATGTTCATACATAATTAAATCGCGTTCGCCCTAGGAGTCTTTCTCCTAGAAGCGGGCCGGGAGGCTACGGTTTTTGGCCATTTTTCCTAGCCTATTCTCTGGATTGCTTACTTTTCCTTTTATACTAGCCTGTATCCTTTATCCAACGTCCACGTGTGGGTTCGACTTTCCAGGATTGATACTTGTCCCATCGGCCCATACCCAGAGTGGTTGGGGGTGGTTGTAAAAGCTCAAGAGTATGACTCACTCGGTGTAGAGTATTGAATGGCGATGAAGGGCGACTTTCCCTTTGTACTTGGTCGTTATACTATCCAGCGTACCCTTCTTTATTGACATAGATATTTTAGATTTTTTCCCAAACTATTCTTATACCTTTTTTGCCCTTCCTTCCAGGGGGACCTCGGATATGTCGAGGACAGAATCATCCTCGGTTGTGTCTCAAGACTATTTGGACTTTTATTACCTATTCTCGGCTATAACCTTCCTCGGCTCGGGCCTTGGGCCCCAATGTAAAAATGGACCAGGACCACAAATTATTGGACCCCACAATAATAATAATGATGATGATGATGATGGGCGGCGCTAGGCAAAGGCCTAAGTAGCTTATTCGTTTAGTTTTTGCCTTTTAGCTTATTTTTGTTTTTACACCGCCTTTTAAAACACAATTTAAAAAAAAAAAAATTTATACATTTTGTAATGGCTACCCACCCATTTGTGGGTGGGGGTGCCCTTTAACCAAAGGGCAAGGGAGTACACTAAAAAAAATTTTATACATTTTTTTTAAGTTTACTTTAATCCACCTTCAGCAAAAGGCAACACTAGAAAGCCGAAAAAATTAACTTCAAATAGAAACTTAGACTTGACCGCGACTTAAAATGATCCATATGTATGTCTTTTTTATAACGTAAAATAACATGTTTTTTTGTCAAAACAAATAGATCTTTAACATTTCTTAACACATAATAGAGGGTTTGAAACTATTCACCTCACATAAATATTTTAATTAATTAATTTAAAAAAAAAAAAAAAAACAACAACAACAACCATTCACTTTCCGAACGCCAGAATCCAAATAGATGGGAGCATAAAGTTTTTTGTTCTGGCTTCCTGTGGCTAACTTGGTGAGGTTCTTTACGGCTGATGCTGACTAAAGTTTCTAAAGATTCTATTTAGTTGGCCACTATTGGTTGATTTGTTCAATCAACACTAACCATTGGGGACCAGAATTTCTTATCAACTAAGAAATTCCATTTGGTGTGAAGACAGTTCTTCACAGAAATTCATGTCTAAAAGTTTTCCAGTACATAGCCCCTTTGGAATTCCATATTGCATTAATATGTTGGAAGGGTCCTATTCTGCTGTAGCTTGTTGTTTAAGAAGATGATGGCCAGAGTCATGATGACTGAGGACAGGGAGGTAGGGCTGAGTGTGTTTTATTATATGATTGTTTTATAGCCATAAATAAGAATCTTCAACTCCTTTTCAATGATTAAGTCTCAAATTTAGTCTTCCTGGATTTTCAGGACATTGATTTCATAGCCTACCTAAGGAGATGAGAGCAGAGGCCAGAGGGTAAAGCACTGGTATTTTATTCGATTCCCGCCTTAAATGTACAAACGTAAGTACATTCTTCGAAGAGTATGAAGTCATTAAACCAATGATATTATACAAAGCTGTAACCTTTGCTTCTTTCATATGCTTCTTTCTGTAACTAATATTATGTCTAATGTCTCCAGGAAATGGCAGTTACTTTTGTACATGATATGAGGTATTGTTCAGTTCACTGAGGTAGTTTCTCTGGTTATAACTCATAAGAACATAATTTCCAAAAAATGAAAATGAAAATGAAATTTCAGGTCAAAGTTGCTGCATGAATGTCATGTATAAAATATGGGGCTTGGACCTTGGGCACACAAAGCTTGTTCCATCAATAAAATACATCATAAGCAATGTGTTTTCAACAATAAAGAAAAACCCTTTCCTCAATATAATATTTAATTTCTAACTAATAAATCTGTAGATAGAACATAAAAAATCACAGGGAGAAAGGTTTTGTATACACATCAAATGTCTGGCAGGCAGTCAACTGTGGCTCCTGTAAACAAATAAAAACACAATGGAAAATGAGTTTAAAGTACTGAAAAATCATTGCTTGCATAAAATCAGGAAGACTTCATACATCAGAGAATTGCATATAGTAATTTACACATCTGATGAGCTTTGACTTAAGAGTAAATGGTGCATACTCATGCTTGGAAATTACTTGCAACTGACAAATAGGGTCATTTAAAATAAAAAAAAAAAAATCCCAAGGCAACAGGCACAGAATTTGAGAGTAAATATCACACGTAGAAGGATTTTCACTGTATGACACCATATATTAACTAAACAATATAGCAAGCGAATACCTGTCTTAGCCCACCACCAACACTGCCTCCTGTCACAAGCATGGTGAGGAGAGATGTCACAGCACCACCACCAAGGTCATTACTTCCAGTACTCCGAATGGCAGTACGCATTGAACTGAGTACACCCCCATATGTAGTTGCATGCCCACGCTCAATTGCTTGGATGAAGCAGAAAGTCATGGCACCTGTTGATGTGATCCTTGATAGAGCCTGTCTCAATAAAAACATCGTATAACATGTTATTGCTGGTGTTGGTGTTATCACTGTTATCATCATCATCAAGCCTTTTGATGTATGAAAACTTGTAGTTCTATAAAACATTGCCAAAGTGTCTGCTTAGATTTTCAAAAACTTACAGATGTATCAGCAGAGGTCTGATCATCATCGCACCCACTAAAGGAAATAACTTCTCCACCACTTGTTCCTTTCCATATACCTGATCGAGGGCGATGATCCTCCCATATATATTGTCCAGACCTATTACCAAGAAGGAAATTATAAGAACAGTAAAAGATTTAGTCCCAAAGATATATTAAAATGGTATTACTACAGATAAAAGAGAAGGAAATAAGTTCAGATAACTTGAACTTAGTGAATGAACTGAATAGAAATAGAAGTGTCATTTCATTTCATTTCTTTTCTTTTCTTTCTTCTCTAAGAGCGTAATTTCAATTTTTCAAAAACCATATAGAACAAAAGCAAGGTTCTAAGAAATTGTTTAGACATTATTAAAATGAGAACAGGATGTCCATCTCTCTGGAAATTCAAATTTTCTGAAAGACTTTGGTCTTCCAATACACCACTCCCAACTGCTATGTGCTAATAATATAATTATAACAAAGAAAAACCTAATATGTATATATCTTTTTGCTGAAACTTAATGTATATTTATAAACTACAAATGTATTTAATATAAACTAACCTGTTCATCCGGCAAAGGAATGGCAAATCTAGTACAGTGCCACTATGACAAGCATCTATTATTGCATGAAGCTTAACACCAATAGGAAGAGGTTTGACAATTGTTGCATTGATCTCATCATCAACTATCATACCCTGAGTTTTGAAGTCCAAAGGACATAGAGTTTCATCGTATCCATCCACTTCATCACCATTATAGTTCCTCTGCCGTGAACCATGACCAGAATAGTGAAACACTAGGGAATCTCCTGGTTGGCAACTTTGAACAAGCCAATATAATGCCATCCTCATATTGTATTTAGTTGGAATTCTGTATGGATCAGTTTCTTCTTCTGCATTTCATATTTCGGGTAAGAATTACAACTATCATGTTTTAAAACGAGAGACATCAAAAACTTAGGTTGCTGGAACAGGCAACAGCCATATGTCCTTCAATGATTTAAATTAATGATGAATGACATTTAAAAAATTGCAATAAACTCAGTAATTAAAAATTGGTTTCTTAATGCAGAGTCTGCTTCTGCCTCATTTGATTGCCTAGAAATACTGAAATAAAACTCTTTACAAATTATGACTTTATTTATATAAATGAAGACCTTTGCAAATTGTATAACAGTGGCAACTCTCTTTTTCTTTCATTTGGTTATAGGAAGCACCAAAAAAGCTTTTTATTTTCTATTTATTTTTTTTATAAGTGAAACTTATGTGGAAATTTATTTTTTGATACATAGATAATGGGGGAGGGAAGGAGGGGGGCTTGAACCAATAGGCAGCACAAAAACACGAGGAAAATGTGGTGATTCCAGAGTTTGAACTAATAAGTGCTAATCCTTGGGGGTGAGAGGAAGGAGAGAAGGGGGGGAGAGGGATTCCTGATTATGCTTAACCCAAACACCAATCTAAGGTTGCAGTTCATGACTAGTTGAAAAGCATATTGCAAATCAAATCATGATAGGACACCTATGCTTTACCATGATTGGTTTGCGAAGTCCCGGCCCAAGCGTACAGCTTTGCTTTCTACCAGGTTACTTGTTTACACAGTCAAGTTCTAGATAGGGAGAGCAAAAACCAAGTATTTAGTCTTTAAATTTAAACCCTCCACCCCCAAAAAAAAAAGGACCCCGTACATCACAGATATGAACCCTTGGCAATAACTTTCAAACTCAAACAATACATACATGGTTTATTCAATAGATTAATGCCAAGTGCGACCAAAATATAGTGATGCTTTGGATCTAACAACAGAGCTGGCTTTATTGCCTTGCACAGAATTAATCAATAATTTGTAGCACTATGCATTGAGTTATCCCAAGGAACTTCTCTCCTACGGCCTAAAGTTTGCATGCAAACCCTCAGCCACTTATGGCAATTTGTGGATCTTGTAACACTGATAAATTGATTTCCTGTCATGCTTCTTGTTGCAGATCTGTGAAGAAATTTCGTGAACAGAAGGCTTCTTCCTTCATATCATGCTTCTTCTGATAACTTCATTTTTTGCTAACTTCCTCTGGTAACTTTCCTGATGCTGACTGGTCAAAATCCTCTCATCTAGTATCATTGGTTTTTTTTTTTTTTTTTTTTTTTTTTTTATGGGTAGCTCATCTAGTATCATTGGTTGCAGCAATGTTTTCTTTTTCTATTTTAAAAGAAATTATTCGGTTACTCTTTAAGCATGATTAAACTACAAGGAAAAGACAACCACTACTTTAACTACCACTAAACCAAATACACACAAAAATATCATCTGGCAAACAGCATTCACCAATAGATCTCATTCTGAATATGTTATGCTCACTTATCCATAAATAGAGTAAATGACTCCAAGCTGAATGATGCACCACTAACCTATGACTCATTTACTAACACAGCTTGAATTAATGCGTAGTTTTCTTGAAGTCCATGTCTCAAAGAAGTCTCATAGCGAATATACTTCTTTAGCCAAAAAAGGATGCAACTGGATAGCCATAAAACCAAAGAGTACAGGTTCTCTTGAAAATACATACTTTGGGTTCAATGCACATATATAATCACAATTTACTGAGTGGTAGGATCTACATAAAAAATATTGAACAGTAATGATACAGGCCAAAATTAATGATTGCATGTGCACGCTAACATCATAATTGACTTGATTTGAAATCCTTGCTTTCTTTACAGTTAATAAAGACATGAAATACTTCCAGAAATTAATAAGAGATTTTACCTTTCTCGACTTTCAATGTCAAATGATTTGGTGTGCTTAATGCAGTTCAATTTAATAGAAACTGAATTCTGGATTGCAGGAAGCTAATGAAAATGCAATTGCTTTGGGTATGGAAAAGGCATTACTATGTCATTTCGTTGTGACTTCATTCTTGTGCTTTGTTTAGATATTTGGAAATAAGGTTTTTTTTTTTTGGGTAGAGCTTATTTAAGCCACTAATTTGATAGAAATTTTATTTTTATGAAGAATTTTCTATCAAATGTGATTATAAAAAAAACTGTATGCTACTGATACAATATCTTGATCATGATGGTTGGAAGAATTAAAACATGGCATTTACTTACAAGCTGATAATATGGATATATAATATCTTGATCATGATGGGCAAGGCTTACGTTTTGATCACCAATTATGAACACAATCTCTCGAAAATCTCAAATATTTGTTACTTTTTTATTTCCTTTTATGCACGTTACAGTCCAGTTGTAGTTTCTTTCTTTGTATGGGTTTGGATGGTTTCGAGTTTATTATAATGTTGATTAATGTAATTCCCTTTTACATGTGCTGGAAAAGCTAAGTTTTTCCTTTTAAGAAAGGTTAAAAATTCCCATTTGAGATTCAGCTTTAGATGTGAGTTTGATGGGAGCTTCATCTACAAGTACACCCAAAAAGAACCAAATTTACATACAAAGAGATTCTGAAATCAAATCTAAAACATACTTTATGCATATACACACAAAATCTAAAGGAACCAAATCTATGAACTCGCACAATACTTTTAAACTACCACTTATCCCAAAATCTTAAGCTATTATAAAATGACATTTAATCATTTATGATTTAACCATTATCCTAACACTCCCCCCAATAAGTAAGACCCAAAACATGAGATTTTTAACATTTTAAATAGAAGGTAGCGTAAACACAGAATTTGAACTCGAAATTAGCTATTATTATTATTTTTTTTTTATAATTTGATATTTTGGGGATGCGGGATTCTAGTTGAGCTACAAATCTTTTGGGCACAACTATCTATTATGATACCATGATAAACTACCACTATTAAAAATCGCGAATTTAATCATTCAATCATTATTCTAAAAGAAACTCTACTCTACGCTCTCACATTACAATAAGAGAGAGATCATACAAGTATTCAAATGAATCCTAATCTTAAAAAGCAAAAAAAGCAATGACATTTACACAACATGGGGTACCTCATACCTGTGAGCATGAGAATGGACTCTGGAGGGAACTGGAACTTGTTGATCAACAGGTACTTCATGCACTTCGCATCATTGATGCAACCTTTAAGCTCGTGCCTCGAGTACCTGTACGATATCCCAACTATCACCGCCTTCTTCCTCCCGTGCGCGTTCGGCGGGGGGCCCGGAGGCGCGTGGCTGTAAGGAGACGGAGCAGGCGGCGGCGGCGGCGGCGCGTAGGATTGAGAAAGAGCCGAAGAAGGAGGCGGAGCGTTGCGATGGTCGGCGATGTGGGTGACAGCCTGGCAGAGAGCGCAGCGAATCGCCGTGGCTCCGGCTGGGAGCTGCAGAGGGGTTTGGCAATTGGAGCAATTCACTAGCAATGGCGGCGGCCTCATCATCATGGTGATGAATGGAAAAAACTCAGTAGGGTATTATTGGGATTTTGAATTTAAAGTTTTGATCTTTGAGAGAGAGAGAGAAAGAGATACGGAGGTTGTCTGTTGAAGAAGAAAGAGAGAGAAAAATTTGAGGTTTTTTTTTTTTTTTATTAATATTAATTCAACGCGGTCATTATGTCTGCGGAGGAATTATTATTAATTATTAATTAATATTAATTTAGAAATTAAAAAAATATACTTTATGAAGTTTTTGAAGGGAGATAGTTAGGTTCGTTTGGCAGAGGAGTTTAAGTAATGTTATTTATATTTTTTTAAAATATGTGTGGATGAAAAAGATTATAAAAATATATATAATATTATTTAAAATTTGAAAACATGTTAAAATACTTTATCAAACAAACTCGTTACTTCTAGTTGGTTGGACTTTTGTTGTTGAAAATCCAACGTAAGAACCAATCAAAAATAACCCCACTACTTTCTAGTTCTTTGCCTTTTTTTTTTTTTTTTTTTTTTAATCATTCAATAAGGAAAATTTTTAAATACTACTAAAACATGGAAAAATTATATTTTTCATTAAAAATATATTAAACATATTAAGACAATGTAATAGGTCAAAGTTAATTTTTACTTGTATTAGTAATTTAGAGTTTAGTTATTTATATATACTCACGTTAAAGTTTATTATAACACATATTATTATACTATATTCTTACATAATAAATATATAACTTTTAAGAAATTATTCGTTGATGTAGGTGACAAGACTCACTATAAAAATGAGAGGATAAAACGTCATTTGTAGTGCTTAAGAATTATTCTCGATACAAAAATACTTTTTCCTTTATGGAAGTCGACGCAAGAACTGCAATAACGAGTGAGTTGGGATACAAATAGGACTCTCATTTTGTAATGCGGCGAGAAGAGATGATGAGAGAGTTGTTGTAGGGCCCGCCATGGACAGACTGGCCAACACACCACCACCATACCTCTTCTTTCTTTTTTTTTTTTTTTTTTTTTTTTTTTTTTTTTTGTTGAAAAAACAACAAAATTTTGATTCTTAATTGTAAACTATATTTTTATTATAAAAAATAATTTACTAATTTCTTTGCTATTTTTAGTACTTATACATACTTTTTACCTCTAATATGAATTTTATAATAAATGAACATTGCACTCCTTTAAAAAAAATAAATTGTAATATACTTTTTTAATTTTGAAAATAAATAAGGGAGTGCATGATCAAGAAATTTATGGTTGGTTGTGAGGAAATGTTTTTTCCTCACCTTTTTACGCCACTAAATGGAAGCTGTGCCGCATTTACAATAAAAAATAATAATAAAATCACCTTTTTACACCACTTTGATTTGACTGTAGTTTTAAAATACTTGTTTTTTTTTTTTTTTTAAATAATTTGAAATACTTGTTTTTCATTCAATTGAATCGATAAAAGTAGTTAGTTTTCATTTGTATTCCATTTAGTAATGACAGGACAGCTGTTCATGGGTCCGTTCCGGTCAAGTTTGTACCCAACTTGAACTCAACTTGATGACTCTGGGTCCCTAATAATTGGACTTGTCGAAATTGGTTTCTTGAGAGCAAAGACCTGCCACCAACCCCCACAGGCATCAAGTAGGCTGATTTTTGGGTCAATAGGTGGGTTGGGTCCATATTTTGGTTGGACACCCCTAATTGTAAGCCCATATTTGGTGTTAGTGTCACATTCTCTATTGGCTTCAAGTAGTTATTTTTCAATTATAGTTCGAGCACTCTAAGGGTGTGTTTGATTAGGGTGAATATAAGGAGGATGAAAAATAGATAAAGAAAAATAGGATGGAAAATACTGTTAGGGAAAAAAAATAAGAGAGATAGAAAATAGGGGAGAAAGTTTTCTTTCCTAGGCCCACTTTTTTAATCCTTCCAAATCGGGAGGAAAATGTGAAAAGAAAAGTGTTGTGAAAGCTCTTTTACACAAATACCCTCACCTACCCCTATTTATGACCTGATGGCTTTCTCTTCTCATCCTTATCACTTTTGCCTCTTCTCATCCTTACCTTCACAGCACACCAATGTCTAGGTTCTCTCTCTCTCTCTCTCTCTCTCTCTCAATGTGTCCTGATCAAGTTGATACAAAATCTTTTGCCCAATTAAATTTATATGTACACTATTGTAATTTTTACATTATAATAATAAAAATAATAATAATAATTTATATATATGATGTGATAAATTTTATATTATTTAATGAGTACAAATAAATCTATTTCTTACCTATTATGTAACAAGGGTATAATAGTTAATTTATATAAATTACATTTTCCATCCTTCCCTTTTTCTCTCTAACCAAATAAAAGAGTTTTCCACCCTTTCACTTTTTCACCTCTCCAACAAAACACACGAGGGAAAACCAAATATTTTTTATCCTCCCACAATTTTCCATTCTCATACTTTTCCACTCCTTCAATCAAACGGACCCTAAAAGCATTCACATTAAAAATGGCATATGTCATATGTAGGAAAAATTTAGCATAAAAACCCAAAACCCCTCACACATCACTTTATCAATTCCTCTCTCTCTCTCACCAGGTTTTTGGGTTTTGGGTTTTTGTTTTTATTTGGGTTTTGGGATATATTATTTTATTGTGTAAAAATATTGTTTTAAGGTGTTGTATTATAAAATAAAAGTTGGGATGCTAAGAGTATTGTAAAATGATATGGTATGATTGATAAAGTAGTTTTTTGGGATAATAAAATAGGATGAGATAGAATTTTGGGATGTGAATGCTCTAAGGCATGACTCATGAATGCCACCATGTTTATTATTGAATAACTCTCCTATATATTGTTTAGTGTGGGCCCAACCAAAATAAAAACTAAATTAGATTTTATTTGGATTCTAATTATGCTTTGACTTTAATATAATATATGATCCATCTTAAAATTTTACATTTCCTAAATCATCTTCAATACTCATTATTCTAAATTTGTGCTATGTAATTAAATTGAGTATTAATAAAATAAATGCATTTGTTTTCAAGGATTAATTATTTGTAGTGGTACAGTAATTATTTATGTAAAATAAAATTTTATGATTACTTTTTGTAAGATCTATTTAAGAAACAACTTATTTGAAATATGATATTTTTGTTCAAATTAAGTTGTTTTGGTAAACAAAGTATAGTAAAAAAAAAAAAAAAAAAAACCAAATTTAAATACACACAATCAAGAAAATTAGTGAAAATAATTAAATATTTTTCAATTCAATCAAGTAAAATGCTCAATATTCTTGATTATCATGTCTTTTAATGAGATATAATGCAGTTGAAGTTTATTTTCCAAATATTGTACTGCATGATAAGTATTATACATGAGGCGTAATATTATTTCTTACAAAATATTTTGAATGTACTACATATTACACGAGTCATCGACTAGTCAATACCATCATATAATATATCAACCTATAAATAAACTATTAAAAATCAAAGGGAAAAAGGTTTTGTATACACATCAAATGGCTGGCAGGCAGTCAACTGTGGCTCCTGTAAACAAAGAAAACACAATGGAAAATGAGTCAAAGTACTAACAACTCATTGCTCGCATAAATTCAAGAAGACATCAAAAACATCATAGAAATTAATAAATAGTTATACACATCTGATGAGTTTTGACTTAAAGACTAAATGGTCATTTATTTATTTATTTTTTTAAAAATCTAATGCTACACATGCCCATCAATTTGAAGTAGATATCCCATGAATAGAATTCTCTTGTCTGTGGTACTTTTTGTGTTATACTTCATAATCTATCAATTGCAATAGCTAATATATAATATTTTTTATTTTCATTTTAAGATGAGATTATTTTCTATATAAAAATATATAATAAATTATGATTCATCGATGCTCTATTTATTTTAGAAATAATGTTTTTTAGAAAATGAGTCATTTTTCAAAAAATATTTTCTATAAAACTATCTCATTTTTCTATATTTGGTAGAAACCGTAAATAAGTTAAAAACAATCTTTAACTTTCCTTATTTAAATTGCTGAGAGATAGAGCTGTTTTTCAAAATAATCTAATGGAAAATAATATCTAAAAATAAGCCATACTTTTTCTGTTGACCGAAGATAGTTTTCTTTTTACTTTTTTTTTTTTAATTTTATTTTAAATTTTTATACTATCAAACACTAGAAAACATGAAAAACTATTTTTATACAATATTTTTCATCGAAACAAACAGATCGAGAATATAAAGTAGAATAATAGTGAGACAGTTTTATTTGACGTCGTAGATATAGAAAAATTTTCATGACACCCTAGATTAAGTAACAATATAGGAAGCAAATACCTGTCTTAGTCCACCACCAACACTTCCTCCTATTAAAAGCATATTAAGGAGAGATGTCACAACACCACCACCAACACCAAGGCCATTACCGCCCGTAGATCGAATGGCAGTACGCATGGAATTGAGTACACTCCCATATGTAGTTGCATGCCCACGCTCAATTGCTTGGATGAAGCAGTAAGTCATGGCTCCTGTCGATGTTATCTTTGATAGAGCCTGCAATCTCCATAAAAACATCATATAACATCTTCTTGTTGCCGTTGTCGTTGTTATTATTGTATGGGAAAATCTTGCTTCATACTCGCTATTGCATAGTCAGTACATATTCTCTTTAAAATTGTGTGTTTCAAAACACGATATTAGATAAAATTGTGAAATTATGTTTTTAATCATTAATATTGTATGTTATCATCATCTTCATGTCTTTCGAGCTATGATAACTAGTATAGTTTTATAAAACAATTCCAAAGTTCATGTTCGCTTAGATTTACAAATACATACAGATGATTCAGCAGAGGTCTGATCATCCTCGCAACTACTAAAGGAAATAACTTCTCCACCACTTGTTCCTTTCCATACACCTGATCGAGGGCGATGATCCTCCCATATATATTGTCCAGCCCTATTATTACCAAGAAGAAAGCGTAAGTTGTGGATAAGAAAAACTTTCTAAAATACATAGTAATTTGGGGAAATGTGTAACAATAAATTATGTTGAAAAAAGAAAAAACTGAAACTCGATGAAAATATGAGTGTTATCATTTATATTTAGATCATCCATGATACACAAAAATAAAAAATAAAAAAATTCAGGTAGCACAGACTTAGTGCTAATGATATAATTAAATAACAAAGAAAAACTTAATATGTACATATTATGTGTGATGTGTCCATGTATGTGGATAGCTCTCCCTCAAAATTGATGTTATCTAATTGTAATCTTAGTCATCTACATATGTTGGATAAGTACTCATTCTTCTTGTTAATAAGAATGCATACCAGAATTTATAAGAATTAAAGTCTACTGGAGGTCTGATTTTTCCTCGAATCTAAACAAATTATTTTCTCTTTTCCATTGTACAAATCACTTTAAATAAATAAAGTCTATTGTCGTCTCTGCAAAAAAAAAAAAAAAGTGTGTTACATTCTTAAGCCACAATAACCCCACCTGCAGGGAGATGTGTGTTGCTTGCTAAGAATGAGGTGGCCATAATAGTACATTTATAAACTATAAACATGTTTAATATTAGGGAAAATTTTCTCTTACATTGTTGATATACACTTCATATACACAATATTCATAATTTCACAAACAATGTCCATATATTTTTTTTATTACTGATATCTATATTTAAAACATGAAATAGGTGATGTGTGTGGACGATATATAATAAAGAGTGTGCGAGAATCAAAGCCTTTAATATCACTAACCTATTCATCCGGCAAAGGAATGGCAAATCTAGTGCCGTGCCACTATGACCAGCATCTATTATTGCATGAAGCTTAACACCAAGAGGAAGAGGTCTGACAATTGTTGCATTGATATCATCATCAACAATCATACCCTGAGTTTCGAAGTCCAGAGGACATAGAGTTTCATCGTATCCATCGACTTCATTTCCTCTAGAGTTCCTCTGTCGTGAACCACGACCAGAATAGTGAAACAACAGAGAATCTCCTGGTTGGCAACCTTGTACAAGCCAATTTAATGCCATCCTAATGTTGTACTTAGTTGGAATTCTGTATGGGTCAATTTCTTCTTCTGCATTTCATATTTCAGGTAAGAATAATTACCACTATCATGTTTTAAGAATTACCACAGCCATAACTAGTAAAGTTCTATAAAACCTTTGTTTCTTAAAGCAGGGTTTGCTTAGAAAAACTGAAATAAAACTGTTTTCTAAATTAAGTATTTGCTTTTATTGTTTCTAAAAAAAAAAGTATTTGCTTTTACTGGTAGGCCTCTTAGTCAAGCAAAAACAAACATTGCACAAATCAACCTGAAAAGTAACACCATGACATGGGAATCCTTCAAAAATCGCAGATATGCAACCTTGGTAATAATGAGTAATGACAAGTGAGACCAACATATGGTGATGGTTTGGATTTATCAACAGATCTAGCTTTATTGCCTTGCACAGATTTATTCAATTATTTGTAGGCCTATTGATGGATGGAGCATATTTAAAATTATTTCAACATTTATTATTTCAAATTTTTTTTTCTCATTTGAAATTTCATATTTTCTAAATTTCACTTTTGAATTTTGAATTTAATTTTGGCATGATAAACTAAAGTTTACCGTATTGGCAAAGCCGGTCTTAAAAGCCACCCAATTATCATATTTATAAGCAAGCACTAGTTCCCTCTCCCCCCCTAAGAAGACCCAGGAAAATCTCATTTTTTCTTAAGAAAGATGATGCCTCTAAAAGGATGTCTTCCATTTAATCAGCAGCCAATGCCAAGACTAGAAGACAGAGTCCTACGATCACTAGGAATTCAAGATAAAGAGAAACTAAGCTAAAACGATGACGGGAGATGATCGTTTGGACATGAGACGTGGACAAGTTTTAGCCTAGCTCTTAGAAGAAGGTACTCTCAAATCCTATTTAAAAAAGGCTCCAAGAAAGTTTGAGCATTGCAATTTGAATTCAAAATTTCTAATTAGAAAATAAAATTTTAAGCTTAGTGGTGACTCCAAACGCCGTTAGGTGATGAAGTCTAGGGTTTCCTACATATTCTAGTCGGTAAAACCAATTATTTATTTTTTTTTTCTTTTCCTTATTTCTATTTTCCACACTAGTCATCCTAGATCAACTATACGGTTAGTTATCCCACAAATCTTTTCTCCGAACAAGAGGCAAGCTCAATTGAGAATATACTAACACATATAATGCTTTACATGGTACAATCCAAATCAACCTAAGTTATGCTTAGACATATATCCACACTCTCACACATGAAATTTTGGTTGTAAAAGCAAGCTAAAGGATGAGGCCTTACTAACATACATACATACATAATGATCATACTTATGTTACAAATTACTACAATAAAAAAGAGAGGAAACAAACCATTATGATAATAGTCACATATGCATACATAGATATATACATGCCTGCAGAGATACAAAGACACATACATACCGGTGAGCATGAGAATGGACTCTTGGGGGAAGTGAAACTTATTGATCAAGAGGTATCGCATGCATTTAGCGTCATTGATGCAACCTTTGAGCTCGTGCCGTGAGTACCTATATAATATCCCCACGATCACCGCCTTCTTTCTCCCATGCGCATTGAGGGGAGGCCCTGGAGGCATGTGGTAATTGTACAGTGATGGAGGAGGAGGGGGCACGTTGCATAAGGGCAAAGTTGAAAAATAAGGAGGAGGAGGAGGAGGAGGAGGAGCAGGAGCAGGCAGCATATTGCAAGGATTAACGATGTGTGTGATAGCTTGGCATAGTGCACATCGAATAACTGTGGCACCTGCAGGGAGCTGCAATGGCGTGCGACAATTGGAGCAATTCACTAGCATTGGCATGGTTCTTGATTTCTTGGTAATTTTGGGCCCAAAGGGCATTACACCGAATTCCATGTGAGAGGTGTTACACTTATCCCCGTTACACTTAATATCATCTCCCAATCATGGGTGTAATTGATGATTAAACGCAGTTATTTTAATTTATTTGGTTAATTATATAAATTTTCTGCTGAGAAATTTTGCAACTTATAAAGTTATAACTTACCAGAGTTAACTTTGAACTTTGATTGGAGGAGCTTGGAACTTCATGTCCTGGTTGGACCTCAGTTCTTATTAGAAATCCGATGTATTAAGAAGGTTTAGTTCCTTCTTCTTAAAAAGAAAGAAGTAATTAAGAACCACAATGATAAAAACTGGAAAGTTGTGCAATGACACTAGGATTGTTACACACTTATAATTTATTTGCCACTGTATTGAGAGTATATATAGGAAATGAAAGGAATCAGGAATGTAATTGATAGAACAAGTTGGACTCGGTTGAATAAAGGAGTTTTACACATGTACGATTGGCCTTGGTCAAAGTGGGCACACATTCTGTTTTCATTTGTATAATATTCTATTCTAGTCTTATCTTTTTTCTTCTTCTTTTTTGAGTGATATTCTAGTCTTACCTTAGGCAAAATAAGGAAGTGGGCACTAGAAATTGGATATGCTTTGTGCTTTCTAAAATTCTTTTCATTTATTTGGATATAAATAGATTTAATTTTCTCATATAAATAATAATTGAAATAAATACCAACATAATGATATTCAATACATATTCAATATTTATAGGATAACAAAATCAAATTCACTTATTTTAAAAGAGTTCATATATTATATTAAAGTCAATGCAAGATCATAATCAAAAATTGATTTTAAATTAGTTTTTAATTGTTGTCTAATTTTATGTTAATATCCTTCTCTTTTTTTTTTTTTTTTTTTTTCCGAACAAAATGCTATGTATCTAATTTCATTTTTTTTAATTTTGGTACCAAGCAATCCAAAAATTGAGATAATCGCCTCACTCACCTAATTAAGACCACATCATCATCACCGTTGTTGAATGTTTTTGTGTATTGCGTGCATTACAATCTAGTGAATATAGTTTTAAAAACTTTGTGCGGTGGATATGTTGCAATCTTCCAAAATTTATATCACACTTGGGAGGATATGAACCACATAATCTGCTTGTAGAATTCTTTATATAAGGAGATTTTTTTTCTCCTCACTCCATTGACATAAGATCCGGAAATTGAATCCCTATTAAAAGATAAATAAATTTACTTTTCAACATGAGAGACAAGTTGGAGAGGTAATTTATACAGCCCTTGAACAGACCCATAGATTCTTTATACAACCTTATGACACTATAGATTCTCTATCAATAAGTTTAGAGTCATAAAAATTGTCATAAAAAAATCATAATTAAAAGATCCATCACTTTGAATCAAGTGCCAAGAGATTGTGGGTTCAAGTACTGAATATTGACTCGAACTTCAAAATGCAGCAAACATGGTAATGAGGTTAAGTAGCGGCACGCTTTGCTATGCATTAGTGGTACCCATGGGAGTAGTTGTACGTCTTGATATGCACTGGTGGTATCCATGAGCTTACCAAAAAGCCCAAGCGACAATATATCATGGGGGTGGGGGTAATGACTACACAAGCGAATCCCCCCCTTTTTTTTCCTAAAAAATAAAAAAGATGATAAAGTGATGTCGATAGGGGGTTTAGATAAAAACCAATAAAAACTTGTCAATGCAACTATATTATGAAAAATGTCATGCAGCATTACTCATTCTTTAATTGTTATGTTTAAATGGTCATTAAATAATTAAAAAAAGTTAAAAATCCATACGAAAAAATATATGGCTGCAAAAAAGTTAAATCAAGTTGAATTTTAAAATTTTATGATTTTTTTATTAATTTTATCTCGAATATGAACCAAAATTAGATTGAGCTCAATTTCACTATCAAACAAAATTACATGTTCAAATTTGTTCACGCATTACTTGATTATGATTATTAAATTATTATTTTTCTATAAATATTAAACACTACAACTGAAATTCTATAATAAAAAAATTATAATTATACAATGAGAATTAATAATTATATTATATTTGAGTGAGGAAAATCAAATTTAGCCCAAGCTTTATATATGGTAAAAATTTGCAATTTTGTCTTAAAATAAAATCCAAAAGAGAGGTTGGGAACTCATAGGCCTTTGGGTTCACAAACCCGGCCCATGAACACAGGCCTCAAAGAGAAAACATAAACCCTAGTGGCCTCTCTCTCTGTGTCTCTATATATAAATACATATATATAAAGCAATCAACGAAACGATACGCTTAGCTTGGCCGCTCGTGAACAGAGAGAGTTCATCTTCTAGGGTTTCCAGCTCCTCCTAATCCCCAACCAAAATGGTACTCTCTCAGCTCTGTGATATTCAAGTTTGAACTGGAAAATGGATCTGATTTATGTTTTTGGCATTTGGGTTTTGAGAAAACTGTTAGCTTTTAGCTTGAAATCGTGTTTGCTTTCATTTTTCCCTGTTGTTTGGTTGCTGAGAAAATAATAAAGGAGAAATTTTTTGTTTGTTTGTTGTTTATATGATGTTATTATGCTTACCCATATGCTGGTTTAGCTTGAATCTGATGATTTTTTCCTGTTTGGATATTATTATATCGTTTTTTTTTGAAAATATTTGATTTGAAATCAGCTTAAGCAAACCAATTGAAATAGATAGTTTAAATAGCTTAGAGGCTTTGAATCTATTAAAGATTTTCTGGGTTGTTTATATTTTGTTGGAATTTTTAATTGCTGAAGTAATATTAAAAGAAAATAGCTCAATCCTGTTTGAACAATAGTATTATAGATGATTGTCTTCTTTTTACCCAGAAGACAATGGTTTAAGGTTTATATGTTTTGGTGTGCTGTGATTGTGTGTATTGGAGTATAGGGTGGTTCTGTTTGTAACGGTATGGAGATCCTATAATAATGTTGGGTGGTAACTAAAGTTGTGATTCCAATTGGGTTGATATGAATAGGTTTAACCGATTTTTTGGGATGTGTACATTTTGCTTCTGAAAATGTCGACGCAACTTCAGAGTGGTAGTTCTTGTGCACTGCTTTATGGGTCTACTTTGTAGTTTGATATCCTAGGCTGCTGTTTTATTGTCCTATTTTTGTGAAAGCATGTGTTGCCATCTGGTCTGGGTGATATCTGGCTGATTTTGTATGTGATGAGATGACTTATTTCATAATTTTATGGAAAATTTTCTTTTATTATATGAGTAATAGCAGTGTGATATTTTTTTCCTTGAGCTTTTGATTCTAGTGTTGTTTCTTTGTTCCTGTTTACCAGTAATGGATGTGTTTATTGTTGGTTGAAATTAATCATCGATATGAAAATGACTATTTCTGGGTTGCCTTTTAATTTTTGTTTTTCATGGTTTGTGCCTTACCTTCTGTCTTGATCATTCTGATGGTATGCAGACTAAGAGAACCAAGAAGGCCGGTATTGTTGGGAAGTATGGTAAGTTCTACATAAAAATTTGTCTCTTTGATATACATCTCTTGAAATTTATAGATCAATGGGAAGATGTGCTACTCTTTTTTGCATTCACGCTACTGGGCTAGAATAATTGTAGATGATAGGAAAAAAAAGGTTAATGTTGTGTAGTTAGCATGGTAGGTTGGCTATTCCCTCTTCTAAGTGGCTGGTTTGTGGTAAATGAGACTCAAATAATCTGACTTGCTAACAAAATCTCACGTTTGATTTTATGGACTAAATTGTGTGGCATACTGTGCTTAATATTACAAATTCTTGCAATTGGTGTTGTATCATTCACTCAGGAGTCAGGATGCTGTCAAAAGTTTCATTTTTCAAATACATGTGCAAAATTTATAGAATCCATGAATACAAACTCAACTAAACAAATTGAAGGTTCAAAACCTAAACAAACCCAATGTTCAAAACCATAAAAGGAGGACCTGACTTATATAAAATCATGGACCAGCATGTGGCCAACCCAATCTACACTCCCAAACACTGTTACTTCCTAGCAAATTGGCAAGATTAATATAAGAACCCAACTGGATAAGAACCAACCACATCTTTGATGATTAAGGTTGTACCAGCATCTTTTATGATTAAGTTATTGTACTTGTATTGTTTTATTTCAGGGACCCGATATGGTGCTAGTTTGAGGAAGCAGATTAAGAAGATGGAAGTCAGCCAGCACAGCAAATACTTCTGCGAGTTTTGTGGGAAGGTATCTCCCCTTGTGTCCATCTCTTATCATTGAGTGACTACTCAGATGCTGGACTCTGGTTAATGGCTTGACTGGAGTTCCATTTAAGTCTCTGCTTTAATTCAAGCTATCATTTTAATGAATGGTGTAATTTTGCAGTTTGCAGTGAAGAGAAAGGCTGTGGGCATCTGGGGTTGCAAGGATTGTGGAAAAGTGAAAGCAGGAGGCGCTTACACATTGAAGTAAGGATTTTTCTCAAAGCTTTGAGTTTGTTATTCATTTAAAAGTTTTTTAGCTGAGGATTCTAATTTCTGTTTTTCTGCTTTACTTTGACAGTACTGCAAGTGCTGTGACTGTTAGGAGTACCATCAGAAGGCTGAGGGATGCGACTGAGAGTTGAACTGCATTTTCTTGTTTCTCTTAAATTTTGACATTATCGTTCTCAATGTAGTTTTTGTTAAAGGATGTTAAACTGAGTTGGGAGTATCTTATTTTCATATTTTGTCAGATATCCTGATGCAGACCTAGCAGATGCATCTGGTTTTGATGTTTATTATTAATTTTTACTTTGAAGGCTGCAGCTTTGTTTCTCTTCTGTCTGGGTTTGCATGATGTATGAAATTAAGGTTGATAGGCCATCCTAAAGTGTCTAATTAAGTTTTTTATATGCTAAATGCATTAGAGTAACTCTTTTTCTCTTTTATTTGTTATTGGTTCTAATGTAAATCCACTATTGAAATATCTATTTGGCCTACTAGTAATCACTTAAGATTTGTTATGAACGTAGTGTTTTTCAAGATATAATTTGTCTTTAAACTTTTCCAAAAGCTCATTTTGATTTTTTGTCCCTAATCTTTGTAAATGGTGCTTGTTCAATAGTCTAAGGACAAAAATAGGAACAAAGAACTTTTTTCAATTATATAGGAATAAAAAAAGAATTATATATATTTTTATAGAGTTTTGAGTAGAAACTGAGAAACAGAATTGGCGGATTAGGATTTTAATTGTTATTGCCTCAATCTTTGCGCTAGTATTTAGTGAAAACACATGCTTTGATTCTTTATAGAGGTTGATATCAACACTATTTTATTAATTAATTTTCCAATTGTTTTAGTTTCAATCGATAAATTTTTTTGGTAATGAATGAATCAATGAATATAGGTAATAGTTGTTTTCGGTAATCACCTTCATTTTCAATGGTTAAATACCATGAATTTTTTTAATAAAAAAACTCGTACGAAAAATCACCCCTGTGAGGCATTTTCACCATTGTAAATGTATTATCTGCTGTTGACTCGCATGATTTGATGAGTTTGCAAATGGTTTCACTAGAAAATGCTGTAGATTAGTGTAATGTATTCAGGGTTTCAACCAGGGCAGTAGCATTCAGTTTGGTCATGTAGGATTTGTATCTGTTGCAAGAATCATATACGTAGTTTGTGGATACCATCTTCCTTTTCTCATTCCAGTTTCTTCAAAACACAGCAATATGGATCATTATTTATTCTTATGTTTGGTAGTGCAGAAAATACATACAAAAGATTCAATAACCTTGCTTGGTTTATTTATTCTTATGTTTTCCTTTCCTATTTTTGGAACCTTCAAACCTCTTTGAAGTTCTGTGTGGGTATTTTTGTTCTAAACTAATTGTAAATACTCCATTGGTCCAAAATTGTTGGTACTTTATTCCATTTTATGATGTCTCAAAATGAAGCACTCTTTTCATTTGTATCTTATCCTTTACTTTATTTAAAATTTGTATCTTATCTTTTACTTTATTTAAAAAGTCAATGTCATTCTTTCTCTATAATTTAAATTAATGAAAGTAATTTGTGCCATTTTAACCGACAAATAATACATTAAATGATGTTTCCTTAAAAATTTGATTTTTTAAAACAAGACCAACATTTTGGAAGGGAGGAACTATCTTTTCCTCCTAACTAGACAAACAACCACGGAAAACTTGAAATTCTTAGGGTTTCTTAAAGATTACCAAACAAGGTTTTTTTTTTTTTTTTTTTTTTGATGGCCACAAAACAAGGTACATTAAGCAAATTATGAACCAGAGAATTTATGGCTTTACAGATTTGAGATTTGAGATAGAGAGCAAAAGGAGAAAGACTAGAGTAAAAATATAAATTTATATGCATTCCTAATGACTTTAGCCCTAATTTATGATCTCCAAGCTAACTGCTTAAGAGCATTTGCAGCGGTGGAGCTAAAAAGCTATAATGCTATTTTAGCTCCACCAATATAGCAAAAAGGACCTACAGAAGTGGAGCCAAAGGTAAAAAATTTAGCTTATTTGCTACAGTGCACATCTATCTATAGATGTGCACTTTGTAGCACTCATCTAAACAAAAAAATAATTTTTACTCCCACTACCGAATAAAATAATCAAACTAATCTTATTTTTTTCATCCCTTTATTTCATTCCTTCACCGTGCACTCTCATCTCCCTCAATCATCAAACAAACACTCATCTCCCTCACCCATCTCTAGCTAGCCGGCCTCTCTCGTCCCTCGGCTCGTCGGCCTCCCTCATCCCTCGGCTCGATAATGACGGCGTGGACGGCCTCTCTCATCCCTCGGCTCGCCGGCCTCCCTCATCCCATGACTTACAAAGTTTGTTGGAGCGTTGGGTGCTTCGGATCCGATATTCTTGCGGGTATGGATCAAGCCATAAGCGACGGTGTGGACGTGCTTTCGCTCTCTCTCGGCGGTGGGTAAGCTCAGTATTACAGAGACACCATCACAATCAGAGCTTCCACGGCGGTTGAGAAGGGCATTTTCGTCTCTCTTGCTCTGCCAGGAAACAAGTGGGCCTACTAGAGCCTCATTGGCCAACGTGGCACCCTGGATCATGACCATTTGAGTCGGTACTATGGGACCGGACCGCTAGCTCTGATGTGGGTTTTGTTTTTTCGTACTCGTTGTGGGGTTTTTTTTTTTTTTTTTTTGTGGACTGCTTAGGTAGTGGTGGTAGTGGTGGTGGTGGTGGTGGTGGTGGTGTTTTCCGATCTGTTGTGGGCAAGTGGACTTGTGTTTGTGGCGGTGGGCTTGTGCTCGTTGTGGGTTTCTTTCTTTTTTTTTTTTTTTTTTTTTTTGTGGGACCGCCGGTGGTGATGGTGGTGGTTGTGCCTGTGGTTGACGGTAGAGGTGATTGAGGTTGGTGGTGTAATATTTTTTTGGTAGTGGAATATATTATTTTATTGTAGTAGATATAATATTTTATTGTGATGTTTATATTATTTTATTATGTTGAAAGCTAAAATAGATCCTTTCTTCAAAGAGCATGTGTGTAGGTAAAATAGATAAAGTAACTTTTAGTGGAGCTAAATTGCTAAAAATTTAGCTCCACTGCTGTGGATGCTCTAATGACTTTAGCCCAAAGCCATTCTTTCTTCTACGTTGCACCTAGTCAATTCTTTAACTTTCTAAACTTTAACAAGTAAATAGTGGAGCATGCATAACTTACTATCAACATTTTGCTTTGACTTCCTCTTCTGCGGAATTGCCCAAGCAAGCACAACAACTGTCATTAAGCTGACAATTGGAACAACAACTGCAATAACACGCCAGTATGTCTTACTGGTCTCTGCAAGCCATAAGTGGGGTCGAATTAAAAACTGTTTGAACATGCAAATTCTCAATTGGTCTGTAATATAATTAAGTTGAAATACAAAGGTACTGTTCCAAATTTTTTTTTTTTTTTAAGGAGACAAATATGTGACCCTTCATGAGTATGGAACCATTAGACTAATAATTAGAGCCTTCTCTCTCTTTTTTTTTTTTTTTCCAAATTAATAACTATAAAGTAAAACTAACATTTTTTTTATTAAACTGTTTATTTTTATTGGTGTGGGGAGCCACATCAGGTTGATATTATCTTCTTGATTAGTAATAACCAAAGAGGGAAAACAAGAGAAATCTTGAGTCAAACCAGTAATTCTCCGTCAATAATATATGTTAGGTTTTTTAGTGTTGGCTAATTTCATTCCATTTGCTTGTAATCAAATTCAATTCTTGATGTATTTTATTTGATGTAAAATGGGTTAAAGTGTATACAAGAAAGTCTGAATTGTTGCTGAAAGAGTTTCGCTTAAGCGGAGGTCAAAGCTGCTCAAACAAAGATAAACATGCTCGCTCAAGTGAAGATCAAGCCCGCTCAAGAGACTGCAGGAAACAGTGTGCTTATTTATATTTGAACTCTGTTTTAGTCGGTGTTTAACCCTAATTTAAACATCTATTTAAACCCTTATTAAGCACATTTTTAACTGCAAGAGAGGCTAGTTGTTGTGGTTTAGTGAAGAAAACTCAGCCTCCATGCTAGTGCTTTCATGAGAGATCCAAGCTACTTTCCTTATCATATGCGCAATCAATGAAATTGATCACAAGTGTGTCATCTGTAGACCATGGAGGCAATTCATTTAGTTAAAGAGTCTAGAAATTCTGGTGCAGTGAAAAGTTTTCTCTTTAAGTTATTTATGAGTTGCAGAGTCTAGGAAAAAAACATTTCCTGAGATTGTAAAACTTCTCTTACAACAATCTTCGCTTACTATAGTTGAGCCATGTAAGATTAATTTGCTACTACTTTGCAAATTCACCTATTCAATAATTATTTCATATGGTCCACGTATGAATTCCAATTGAAGTGAAAGTCCCGTGATTTTATGGGTCTAAGTATGAGACTAAGTATATATGATTGAATATTAGCATTCACTGTCTTATGACTTTCTCCATTATAGCTCAAACCATATCTAAACATTCCCCTATATGACAACGAGCAACAATAAGGTTTCCACAGAATGTTTTAATCAAATTAGCTTTACATGTTACCAATTTAATTCCTCTTTGCTGTACTAAATCAGTAAATCCTTTCCTTGTCTATTGTTTAGGATACAACTCACACGATGTTTCAGTGAACCAAAAGGTACGTCGTCCCATCTCTATCCTTGGATTGTTCAGACTCAGAAGCCCCTGAAGTAGACGCTAGCAAAGTAATGTCTCGCTCTATGTCACTATATATAAGAAATGCAGGTCGTGCAGGTGTTGGGAGGCTTGAGCAGTGGCTACTGAGCATTTGAACTACTGATGCCATGGTGGGTCGGTATGCTACATTTTCTTGAACGCATAATAACCCAATATGAATGCATCTCATTATTTCACTCCTTGAACTGTCCCCAAGTGTCTGGTCTATCAGATTTGAAGCTGTCCCTTCTCTCCAATTAGTCCATGCCTGCAAGCAGTACATGAATTCATATATTGAAACTCTACACATCTCAGAAAAAGAGCACCCTCATAAAGAGTAATGTAGCTTCATGAAATATGACAGGGACACTTACATAGCTTAGAAGGAGCTCTACATCATCAGTATTGCAAAGCCAACTCTTCTTCTTACCGCTCACAATCTCTAGAACTAAGATACCAAAACTAAAGACATCTGACTTCACCGAGTAATGCCCATGTGATATATATTCTGGAGCCATATATCCACTGTTCCAAAATCATTAATCAGAAAAGGGTTCAACTTGTTGCACACACTTTATTTTATACAATTTTACACGTGTGCAAATAAACAACTGAAATCGTGTCATGGGTATTATAAACACTGCTCATCAGAAAAATCTAATTAAGAATTTAGTATGTCTATATAAGATATTCAATGCTTAACAACTTGAACTAAAATTTATATTTCTTTATTATGACTTGGATTACCAGCCACTTGAAAATCAGTAATAAGTTAGAAACATTAGGGTGAGCTTGGTACTTACTATGTCCCCACACGTCTACATGTCTTGTCTTGACTCTGACCCGCATCAAATAGCCTTGCCAGGCCAAAGTCTGAAATTTTAGGATTCATCTCTTCATCTAACAAGATATTACTTGGTTTGAGATCTCGATGTATAATCTTAAGGCGAGAATCTTCATGAAGGTAAAGAATTCCCCGAGCAATGCCATAAATGATATTATAACGCCTTTCCCAATTCATTTGGGCACGCTTGATGGGATCTACATTTTCATATGATCAATTCCAAGTTGTGGTATTACTAGGAGTTATTGCAGAGGAATATTAATACTTTTGCAGTATATTAAAGTCATACCATATATAAATTGATCCAGGCTTCCATTGCCAACTAACTCATAAATAAGGATTCTTTCCCTTCCTTCGGAGCAAAAACCTTGAAGGCTAACTAGACACTTATGTTGGAGCTTAGCCACCAATAGGATCTCATTCTCGAATTGCTCTTCAGTATGCTCAGTCTTGTGAAATAGTCTCTTCACAGCGAATTCTTGTCCATTTGGAAGTCTAGCCTGAAAATTTATATGAGCAAATAAAGATAAGCTCTTCATGCTAAATATAACAACAATTTTGAAAATAAATATGGGTGGTAAATGGACATAGGATGTCCATCAGAAACAGTATATAATGTTTTTGTGCTATTTAAATTTTAAACATCAGGGGAAAATTCATTGCATGAGAAATTCAAGTTCCCCATACACATAATTTTTCCAAGGCAATGTTTGTATCACCTTGTATACTGAACCAAATCCGCCCTCTCCAAGCTTATTGGCATTAGAAAAGTTATTTGTTGCTGCTTTTATTGTGCTGAAGTTGAATTTCAGTGCTTCCAGCCTTTTCATAGCATCATCATCTTGATAAAAGTGTCAAGTGAAAATGAGTTAGAGCGACATTATGACAGATCCTTTGTTATAGATTTCAAAATATGCATCACAAAAATTATCTTAGAATCTATACCTGTATATATTATATAAATTTAGGGGTGTGGTTTGCACATAAACCTATTTTAAACTATACCCATTCTAAATTCCTAAAAGGTTATTTTGAAACTGCATTTCATCAGGGAACTAAGTTTTTGTTCCATACAAGAAAATGGAATAAACAATATGTTTCAATCACGTGTTTCCCCGCATACCCACACCACATTACTTTAAGATATATTACTTCTCTTGATCAAAGGAAAAATTATTTTATAAACACAATTCCTTGAATTATTTTTGCAAACCTAACCATTAGAAGAATTTAACTAAATTTCTATTTTTCTTTTTTCTTTTGTTCCAAAAAAAAAAAAAAAAAAAAAACTCTTAAAGTAATGCTCAATTTTGTTGGATTCTAGGAGTTATTCATTTTGGAAATTTATGGTCCATGATATCTCATAAAGTTGACATTCAACTGTTCTTAAGATCTACAAGTAAACAGCATACTGACTTACTATCAACATTTATGGTCTAAAGCCATTCTTTCTTCTAAGTTGCACCATGTCAACTCTTAATTTTGTCAACTTTAACTAGTAAATAGTGGAGCATATATAACTTACTATCAACATTTTGCTTTGACTTCTTCTTCTGCAGAATTGCCCAGGCAAGCGTGATTATTGTCATTAAGCCGGCAATTGGAACAACAATGAAAACAATAAGGCGGGATGTGCTACTGTTCTCTGCAAGCCATAAGTGGGTTCAAATTAAAAATTGTTTGAATGTACAAATTCTCAATTGGTCTGCAATATAATGAAGTTCAAACACAAAGGTTTTGTTCCAATTTTTTTAATTTTAAGCATACAAACATGTGACCTTTCGTGAGGATGGAAGTATGGAACCTTTAGACTAATAATAGACCTCTAGTGTTTGTTGTTAATTCGAAACTTGGGAGTGAGGGGATTTGAACCCTAGACATTTCCATTAAAAACACCAAAAGGTGACCATCGAACTAAATCAGGAAAGAAAATGAATCCTAATTTAAAATTAAAAACTCAAATTGGAAAGAAAAAAAAAATTGATATTGGCTTCTTAATTCTAGGCAGTGACTTTTGTCATAAATTGATATTCTCCTTGGATAATATTTTTGTTAGAATCCAGAAAGCGTTCACAAAAATTTTCTATTACAATCTTACATGTCTACTTATGAAAGCCAGATAAATATGGACACACCTCTTCTTGTTTTTGTGGGTGAATAATTATCCGAGGTTGGAGGGATCACTGGTGTTGTGGGAGAAGAAGGGACAGAAGTTGAATCATAAAACTGAAACAACTCGTACCAAGCAATACAGCTAGGTTTAAGAACTCTTCCCCCTTCCTTCCCACCAGAACAGCTAGAAATATCTGCTACTGCGCCTTCTAAGCAACTTCTGCAATCCATCTGGGATAAATCTGGGGTGCACTGCACAAGTCCATACACGTTTCTTGAGCTACTGAAGCTTTTGTCCCCAACTGCAAAGTACTTTATACTAGAGGAACCCAATGAAGCCTGTGTGACAAGGCTCTCGATCAAATTATATAGCGTTTGATTGAACTGATCCAAATCCGTTGATGATATGTTATTGGGATTAGACACACACTTAGAAGGCAAAACCTGCATGGTGCCAAAAATGTTTCTGTTTGAGTACCTTAGAATACAGTCACCCCCCCATATGATTGCTTCTTTTTGGTCAGGACACTGCTTTGTGATATCTAGGCTCGAGGTGTTCGTACAATTGTAACATGTATCCGTATCAAGGTCTCCTCTACACAGTGCAAGTGCATAAACTTTGTTGGGATCTTGGCCAGCAGAAGTGTTGTAAAAGCCACCATTGGCCGAGACATTAGAAGGGAGAGAAGAGAGTAAAAGATTGAGATTATTGGCATAGGTGCTGTTATTAGAGAATGTGCCTGTGTTGGAACATGATTGTGTTTGTGCAACTGCAAGGGGAAGACAGAGACTGAGGCTTATGATAAAAGCAAGAGCAATCGTGATTAAACTTGAATTACACATTGAGAAGGGTACAAACTTGTATGCTCTGTGTTACAAAATCTAGACAGATAAAAAATGAAGTGGGGAGGGGTGCTTTGATCAAAGAGAGTAATTGGAGATGGGAAATTGTTGGAATAGATTGTTATACATATCCTGGGTCTATCTACAACCCTCTCCCTTTCTCAGTTCCCAACCGCACATTCGTCGTGGAAGTCAGCAAGAAAGTCATTGGTCCTAGATTTTATTTTATTTATTATTATTATTATTATTATTAGGGTGATGCTAAGGAGTGCTTAGGGCAATAGTTAACAATCTATTTTAGGAAAATTTTGACATCACTACTATAGAAAATAGAAAAAGTTGTCAAAACATTATTATTATTTTTTTCATAAAACCTTTTTTAAATGAATCGTTAACCATTACGTTAAGTACATTCGTTAGTATTATTATTTTATTTTATTTTTTCAGTACTCAAAGTCAGGGTTCAACTGCTAGGTAGTTGCTTATTATTATTATTATTATTATTTTTTCAGGACTCAAAGTCAGGGGTCAACTGCTAGCTAGTTGCCAAGAAAGTAAAAGTGTATTATGAAGAATTTTCTAACATAGGAAGAAGTTGCCACGTTCTGAGAAACATTAATGCCATCTTAGGATTATTTCTAGAAATACATAGAGCTCTCTCTCTCTCTCTCTCTCTCCTAAAGAGGAATAATAAAATAAAGGTAAATTATTATTTAGGCCTTAAATTTACAGGTATGTTTCATTTGCCTCAAAGTTTTTAAAAATGTTTAATTTAAAACTTGAGGTTGGTGAACTATGTTTCAACAGTGGATATTTTCATTGTTAAAATCACATACAATTATAGCTGAGATATACAATTATAGCTGAGATTTCAGAACAAGTAGGCATTTTTTCCCCCTTTCTCTCTCTTTTGTGTGTGTGTGTTTGTTTCTCAAAAAAAAAAAAAAAAAAAAAAGGCATATTTTATTCCCTACCATTAGTTGATCATGAACCCAATTAATTGCAAGCATATGTTGTACATGTTAGACTCGTTGAACCTATCACTTTTCATATGAAATTTCTAACCAAGGCATTGATCTCATCAAGCATCCTCAATAATATTTTAACTATATAGAGTAGTGTCAAGGTCACATGGTGAGTCATGTCTAGGCAAAGCACTTAGCCCATTATCAATCTCTTTGGCGCCTTCTCAAAAAAAAAAAAAAAAAAAAAAAAAAAAAAAAAAAAAATCTCTTTGGCTGTGCAAAGTGGGATTTTTCTCCAACTATCAAAAGCAACAACCCAAATTTGTGGTGGTTTTGGACATTTGATTGAAAGATGTAAGGACTTCGTCCTTCATTAGGGCATCGACACTCTCTCATAGAATTCATTAAAATATGGAGTTGAGCCTCCTTATATTAGCCTTATAATGTTAATTTATGATGTTTTAGGTATCAGCAATTTTGATCTGCATAAATATAATTCCACCTATTTTAAATAAATATAATTAGATATAATTATCCTCAAACATAGTCCAAAAACTTGTTCTTAACCCACAACCCATCTCTTAAACTTAGAATCATGAGGGCAATTATATAATTAAACTTAAATGATTGACAAAAGGATAATATATAATATCTAACAAATTAAACTTAGAATAATGGGTCTATGAGCTGGGAATCCTAATCTTAAATATATCGGGACACATATAACTCTACATTTACCCAATATTTGTAATCAAGCCTATAGGTAAATCTTAGACTTTGATCCAATTATGTAAAGTAAAATTATGCATGCAAATGATGCAATTTTATTCTACAAGTCCTGTTATTAACTTGACTTACCCTATGAGTACAATTTTTTTACATTATTTTGATATCCAAATAAGAATAATGCTAGAGATAACAATTTTTTTTACAAAAAGTTTTACAAATTGCTGATATGGTGAGTAACTATTGGTAAAACATTTGCATATCTTCATTGTTAGGATCCACCTCTCTCTATACCTATGGTAAAAAATGTATTACATCTATTTTTATGCATACCACAAAAATGTTTCTGTTTAAAAATACATAATTTAATAGTCGTATACAACATTCCTCTGACACAAATATTGTTACACAAATGTCATAACAATATTGCATTTACCCATTGAGTAAGATTCACACCTCTCACTACCTATGGTCGAAGATGTTCCATTATGTCTACTTTCATTCATACGACAAAAACGCAAGTGTCTAATTTTGCTTGCATTCACACAGCCCCATCACATTTACAACATCTACCAATAATTGTTCTTTGGTTTACATTATTTTGCTCTTTAAAATAGCAATAAAAACGTCCCCAACTACTAATTATAGTATATGCTTTTGAGTCTTTCACGCACCACCTATTCTTCAATGGCATGAAATCAGTACGTAGCTTCCACCAAATGCTCTGGAATCTGGATAATATTATTTTGCTTTGGTAGGTTCAGTTTCCATACGGACACGAGAAGCTACTCTTGCCACATTCTTAGTAACTGTGAGAAGCATGAAGTTTGAACTTGGCAGAGGCACCTATATGACGCATCATTTCAAAGTTTTAATGACCAACATCAATGTACCACTATGAATCATATATCAAGGATACGAAAAATATTAACAAATTGGCTAGAATAAGGTTACCTAGGCACCAACATGAACAACAATTTAGCTACCCAAAAAAAAAAATTCTATTATAATTTTTTTTTTGGGGTTAATTTTTTTAATTTTTAATTTTTTTTTCAGGTTGAGTAACTAGACAATTTGTTACCTCCATTAAATTCCAGCAAATTCGCATCAATAGTGGCTAGTTTGAGGTTTTACCTAGGCACCAGCACTTTATATTACATCTACCCGATCTTTACAAAAATGTACTTAGAGCATTCACATCAGTTCTTCTAAATTTTCTGTCTATTTTACACGAAAATACCTACTTTTTCTATTTTACACATCCATTTTTACAAATCACCCACATCAGTTTATCTATTTTACACATTTAGTTATTAAAATATTCATTATTTTACTAATTTTTATTATTCACTCCCTCACCGCCACCATCACCACCATCATCAGAAACCAAACAAAAATCAGATCAACCCACACATACCGATCAACCCACACGAAAAATCATTAGAAACCAAAGAAAAATCTGATCAACCCACATATCGATCAACTCACACAAAAAATCAGATTCAACATTAGATCAACCAACACCGATCAAACGCCATCGTCTCCACGCCTCCACACATACCCGGATCAACCCACAACCCAAATCAACCCGGACCAAGCAAACCCACACAAACCAAGACCAACCCACACCATAAACTCAGATTAAACCACCATCGAGACCTCCCCACGTCGCCGCCATCGATCGTCGACCCAAACCCACACCGCCACCATTGAGACCACGCCACGCGCCGATCTCACCACGCCGTGACCCACAACGCCGATCTCGCCACGTTGTGAACTCCGGTGGCATGCTTTGAATGAGAGAGAGATGTGAGAGAGAGAGAGAGAACTGAGGATGAAAGGTTTTTGTGGGTTTTTTGTGAGAGAGAAAGAGAGAGCAGAGAGGGAGGTGAGAGACAGTGGAGAGGAGAGAGAAAAAACTTTAAAAAACTAAATACACGGGACTCTGAGTGTCGTGTAAATTTACAATCTTGTAGCTCGTTGAAAAATTTGGACGATTTTACACATTTTTAAACGGACTGATGTGGAGTATTTTTTGGTTCAAAATGTGTAAAAGTAGCTAAAATGTGTATTTTATACATTTATACACACTTATCCAAGAGCTGATGTGAATGCTCTTAAGATGTAATAGCAAAAATGAAAAATATGGATGCCATCACCGTCCACCCTCTCTATCTCCTCTCTACTTATACACAATCTTCAAGCTGTATAGATGACCGTTGCACACTCTTCAGTAATATTCCCTACTACTCACGGCTTTCAAGAGGCTCTACAAATCAAATCGTCCTCTCAGGGCAAGGGGCCAAGGAGACTACATAAAAACACAAAGCTACTTGTTGAAGAAAACAAACATAAGCCACTGTCCTGATGCTGCCGTCTTGCACATTAAAAGAGCCAGAGCAGCAGTTGGGAGTGTCACACAATTGGAATTGGAACATTGTTGTTACTATTATGGTGCATTTGTTTTTGGAGAGCCTTAACTGCTGCTACTCTAGCTGCATTAGCTGCCCTATTGGCTGCTGCAACTGCCCTGTTGACCCTTTCATCCACCTTGGCTACATCATAGGCTTTGTCTGCTGCTCGCCAAGCTTCCTGATTGTAAATAGAATCACAGAACTAATCAGAAAAAAGACCACTACTAGTTATTTAAATTGCTAATTAAATTTCTGCAGTGCTGCCAAAATGCTCTTTTCACGTTTCATTTTTAGTTATAAAACAGTAATATTCCACCAGTAACAACTATACTAAATGACATAAAAACAATCTTTGAACCTAAAATTATAGCAGCAACTTCAGAGCAAGTAGGAATGTTTTGTTCCCTACCATCACTTGATCGCGATCCAATTAATCGCAAGCGTACATTGTACATATTAGAGTCCTTGAACCTATCCCTTGCCATACAGAATGTCTTAACCAAGGCGTTGTTCTCATCAAGCGCCTTCAATAATATTTGAACTATAGCAATGTCAAGGTCATATTGTGATTCCTGTCCAGGCAAAGCACTTAGTCTGTAATGAATCTCTTTTTTTGTGTCGTGTATATACAGCTGTGCAAAAAATGGGTCTTTTCCAACAAGTGGAAGTAACGACCCAATGGTGGTTTTGCCCATTCAATCGAAAGATGTAAGGGCCTCGTCCTTCATTAGCATGGACATCAACATTTCCTCCCATTGAGGTCATTGCAAACATGGAGTTGAACCTCCTTATATTAGCCTTGCAATGTTTTGAATGCTGTAGGAGTACTTGAAACATAGAAAATACAATATTTAGACACACAGCTTGGTGGGCCAAAGTTCCACAGCTATGTAAATTTTCCTAGATGATAGGGAAAAATGAAGCATAATTAGATGAAATTATGTAATGGAAATATAGAAAATACAAAAGCATATGTAAAAAATTAATATTATTTTCAATTCATTGACAACCCAGTTTAGCAATAGTTTTATTTGAAACATAGGGGCTGAAGCCAACCAAAGGGAAAAATAGCCCCAAGTAATGTTGTAAAAAATGGATTTTAAAGCAAATTTTGAAGAGAAATAGAAATAAGGTAGGTTGAAAATATATGTAGGACTTACATCAAAGTAACTTTTAGAAAATGTATACACAATTAATAAAGTATTTAATATACATGGAGACACAATTTTGAACCTATTGTTGGTATATTGTCATTGATGCTATCTTGAAATAGTATTTAATTGTTATTTTTAATATTTAAAATTACAAATAGCAGTACTTTAATGTGATTTTGCATGTATGAAAATGAGAAAAATGAAAAATAACAATGAATATAAAATTCCAAAATAGTAGTTTTTGCACTTACTTTGTGTGCTGTTTGACCTTTTACTCAGGTCTATGTCAATGGGTTTTTTATATCGCATTCCCAAACCTAAAATATAAAAGATGATATATTCAACTTACTAATATACAATACTAATCCTAACACTTCAAGAGAATTAAGGAAACATGAGGATTGACAGCTATAAAACTTCTGTCTAACTGTAGATGTAAGTTAAGTAGACTCAGTCTATAATTAGTGGCTCAAACAAATTCCACAAATCAAACGAACGGGTTATACTTTAGAGCTTCAGAAGGTGGTTTTCCATTTACAATACCTTTTTGGATCTAATATTCATACAGAGTAAAGCAAGGTTTGATTTTGAATTTTCTGAATATCCAAAATTTCAAATTCTTCATCACTTATAGTTAACATTGTTAAGGACAATCCAAGGCATGAACAATAGACCAAAAAAATTGACGGCTGTAGAAGCTGTTTAAAAATTACACTTTTCTATGGTTGGGATAACTCCACTATTTAATATAAAATGAGTTTTGAGGCTCAAAAAAAATATATACATATATAAAATGTGTTTCAGTCCTTTATCATTTAAATAAAAATAACAAGCAATAACAATCAACATTGTCAAGGGAAATCATGGCATGAATAATAGACCACAACATGAGCTGGTTCTATAAAAGGTAGCAGGCCTTTGCGGTGAAACCTATAACCTTTATGGACCTAATATTCATAGTTAGTAATATGCAGAGCAAGAACAACCAATTCCCAAAGTTAATACACACCAAAACTGCACCCCCCACCCCACCCCCACCCCCCCACACACACAAAAAAAAAAAAGCAAGTTAAGTGTGAAGCTTCTATTTTGTATGGCTGCTGTGGGTGAGGTTAAGTAGTCTATTCAAATGCGAATTTTAGCAGTTACAGTACAACTATTAATCAATCTTCCTATTTAATTATCATTGATTATAAATTTTAAGACGTGAAACTATTTGAAGTAAGTAAAAATATGGATGAGACAGAGTAAAGCAAAGTTTGATTTTGAATTTTCTCAATATCCAAAACTTCAAATTCCCCATCACTTACTATTAACAGTATTACAGACAATCCAAGGCATGAATAATAGACCAAAATATTTGATGGCTGTTGCTGTTTAATTTACATTTTACTATGGTTGGGATAACTCCATCAATATTTAATCTAAAACATGTTTCGAATCAAAAAAAGAAAATATATACATATATAAAATGTGTTTTAGTCCTTTATCATTTAAATAAAAATAGCAAGCAATAACAATGAACATTATCAAGGGAAATCGATCCATGGCATGAATAATAGATCACAATGTGAGCTGGTTTTATAAAAGGCAGCAGGCCTTTACGGTGAAACCCATAACATGGTAGCTTTCATTTTAATAGATCCCTGCTAAATCACAAAATAATTTAGGCCATTTACACTACCCAGCAGACAATTAATCATGCAATAAAAAGCCTAAGCGAAGATTCAATAGACTTTTAGGCAAGTGACAACCAAAGAAATACTCCAACCAAGCTAATTACTGTATCAGTACAATTATGAAAAATTATGAAATTAGTACCTGTAAGCTCAGTTGTAGGCAGATGCTTATCCAAGGCACTGGCATTTGTAGGCAGATGTATCCCAAATTCTTGCACAGTAGTTGTAGTAGCAACATCACCATTAAGCCCAACAACCGAGTGAGAAAAAACATTTACAAGTGAAGGGGTTGATCGCCTCGCTGCAAACATTGAGCATTTGAACTACTTTCCCGAGTGCGTCTTGCTCGCTTACAACTATCTGTATCATGGATCATTGTTATGTCTTTATGCTTTTTACTCCTATGGCTTCCACCTCCAAATTTCTTTGACGACACTATGTTTGTGGAATACATCTTGGCCATCCTTTTCTTGTACATGATCATACGCCTTCTTTGGCGCGCAAGCCTTGCAGCCTCCATTTCCCCCAATAAATTCCTCTACTCAAAACTGTTAAGGAACCTCGTGGTTTTTGAAAAGGAATTTGAAATTCATTCTAAATACTTCCTTTGTTTTGTTTTATATCAATATTGTTTCTGTGGGTTAACAACTACTGAATTATAAATAGTTTTCAAACTAAATAAACAACAAATCAATAAACAAACTATTGAAGAAGAGAAACATGAAATTAACAACGCATGTGAAATGAGATGTAAGATTATAGTGGCATAACAACGAACATAGTATTTGGGATTCAAAAATAAATTAATAAACGAACTATTTAAGAGGGAACATAAAATTAAGAAAGTAAACATACCTCTCTGAAATGAATTGTCAGAAATTATAGTGGCATAAGTTTTGAGGCATAAGGAGACAGAGATACATAAAAAAGAACAGATTTTACAACATGCAAAGCAAACATCAAATGAAACTAACTCTTCAATTTCATAAATCAGGTGGCATTTACCTGGTGTTAACTGCATTGTATAATTGGTTGGAAGTGGCTGCATTGAAGCCCAAAATACTAAACGCTGAAATCTTTTAAGCTCCTGCATTTATGCCTTCAAATAATCACCGAGTCGGAGTGAAAACCGTTGTTTTTTTAGAAGTTGAAGAGTGTTTGTACAGATAATCACTGGGTTGGAATGGAAACCGTTGTTTTCTTAGAAGTTGAAAGAGTTTTTTGTATAGAGAAACAGACAGAGGTTGGAAGTGACTGAAATTCTTGGCTGCGTTTCATCTACAGGTGGGAAGGAAGAAGAGGGTTTGTGTGTAAATAGGTAGGCTTTCATCTACCGAACTGTAGTCTGTGGGGTGGGTCAGCCTTGGCGTTTGAGGTACACGTTGGTGGGGGGTTCAAAGTTGGTGTGGGTCAAAGGTTGTAGCCTTTCAGCTCCATGTTGGTGGGGAGTTCATATTTGGGTCAATATTTATGGGTTTGGGCTTTTCATCTACACTTTGAGAACGTAGTTATATTTTTTAGAAGATACAATTGTTTGGCCATTGTGAACCTCAGTTACAGTGAAAAAATATAATGGAAAAAAGGTTGAAAATACTAAATGGAAGCTTAGAGTACCACGTAGCACTGTAGCAGGACTTCATGCATTCTTGTATGAGGTTTTTGTTTCTATATTGTTATATTGATTGATGGGTTTATGAGCTTGGTATCCTAAGCCTAAATATATCTAGATAATTACTCAATATGTGTAAGTAAGCCTACAAGTCCCGTTATTAACTTGACCCATCCCATGAGTACAATTTTTTTTTTTTTTTTTTTTTTTTGGATATCCAAGCAATAATATACAAAAACTTAACTATTTTAGACTTTTTGTAAAACTTTTTATAAAACGTAGTATGAACTTAATAGCACTTTTTAGAATAGTGGGTCTATAAGCTTGAAATCCTAATCCTAAATATATCCGGACACATATGACTTTACATTTACCCAGTATGTGTAATCAAGCCTATAGGTAAATCTTAGACTTTGATCCAATTATGTAAAGTAAAATTCTGCATGCAATTTTATTTTACTAATCCTGTTATTAACTTGACCCATCCCATGAGTACAATTTTTTTATATTATTTTGATATCCAAATAAGAATAATGGTAGAGAGACATTTTTTTACAAAAAGTTCTACAAACTACTAATATGGTAAGTAACTATTGATAAAATATTTGCATATCTTCATTGTTAGGATCCACTGCTTTCTACACCTATGGTCGAAAATGTATTACATCTATTTTTATGCATACCACAAAAATGTTTTTGTCTAAAAATACATGATTTAATACAACATTCCTCTTACACAAATGTCATAACAATATTGCATTTACCCATTGAGTAAGATTCACACCTCTCAATACCTATGGTCGAAGATGTTCCATTATGTCTACTTTCATTCATACCACAAAAACGCCAGTGTCTAATTTTGCATGCATTCACACAGCCCCATCACATTTACAACATCTACCAATAATTGTTCTTTGGTTTACATTATTTTGCTCTTTAAAATAGCAATAAAAACGTCCCCAACTACTAATTATAGTATATGCTTTTGAGTCTTTCACGCACCACCTATTCTTCAATGGCATGAAATCAGTACGCAGCTTCCACCAAATGCTCTGGAATCTCGATAACATTATTTTGCTTTGGTAGGTTCAGTTTCCATATGGACACGAGAAGCTACTCTTGCCACATTCTTAGTAACTGTGAGAAGCATGAAGTTTGAACTTGGCAGAGGCACCCATATGACGCATCATTTCAAAGTTTTAATGACCAACATCAATGTACCACTATGAATCATATATCAAGGATACGAAAAATCATTAACACATTGGCTAGAAGAAGGTTACCTAGCCACCAACATGAACAACAATTTAACTACAAAAAAAAAAAATATATTCTATTATAAATTTTTTTTTTTGGGTTAATTATTTTTTTTTTCAGTGACTAGACAATTTGTTACCTCGATTAAATACCAGCAAACTCACATCAATAGTGGCTGGTTTGAGGTTTTACCTAGGCACCAGCACTTTATATTACATCTACCTGATCTTTACAAAAATGTACTTAAGATGGAACAGCAAAAATGAAAAATATGGATGCCATCACCATCCACCCTCTCTATCTCCTCTCTATGTATACACAATCTTCAAGCTGTATAGATGACCGTTGCACACTCTTCAGTAATCTTCCCTACTACTCAGCTTTCAAGAGGCTCTACAAATCAAATCGTCCCCTCAAGGCAAGGGGCCAAGGAGACCGCATAAAAACACAAAGCTACTTGTTGAAGAAAACAAACATAAGCCACTGTCCTGATGCTGCCGTCTTGCACATTAAAAGAGCCAGAGTGGCAGTTGGGAGTGTCACACAATTGGAATTGGAACATTGTTGTTACTATTATGGTGCATTTGTTTTTGGACAGCCTTAACTGCCGCTACTCTAGCTGCATTAGCTGCCCTATTGGCTGCTGCAACTGCCCTGTTGACCCTTTCATCCACCTTGGCTACATCATAGGCTTTGTCTGCTGCTCGCCGAGCTTCCTGATTGTAAATAGAATCACAGAACTAATCAGAAAAAAGACTATTACTAGTTATTTAAATTGCTAATTAACTTTCTGCAGTTTGTTATTTTGTTTCCCCAACTGCAGTGCTGCAAAAATGCCCTTTTCATGTTTCATTTTTAGTTATAAAACAGTAATATTACACCAGTAACATGTTTTTACTATACTAAATAACATAAAAACAATCTTTGAAAGAATAAAATGTTAAAAAAGCATGAGGATAAGTAGAGAATTGTAAAGTATCTTGCTTCAAGTGAACAAATTCAGGCAGAGAATATTTCTTTAAATCATCTTGAACAAAAGAGTCGGACCCAATAACTAAGGGCTAATAATGTGCATGGAAAACAGGACATGTATGACTGGTGATTCATATCAACGGTAAATGGAAAATGAACCATAATCACAAGGATCATAGCCAACACAACATGATTCTTTTCCTGCCATAAGATAAACAGCCAGGGGTACAAGAAGATAGGATCATCCATGGTATGATTGCAAAACCACGACATAAATAGACATCAAATTATAACCATCAGCAGCTAAGATATTTACATCAAACACTTGCACTGGAGCTTTACATTATTAAGGTAGGAAGTAAGGAATACCTGCACTGCATTGAGTACTTTTGAATGATAAACAGCAACGGGAGATACAGGATGGGTGGTGTTCTGTGTGCTTGGAATGTCAAGAATTCCATTTTGCCAGTGACCAGCTTGTGTTTCACCATTTCTGAATGTGTACATTCCAAGCCCTTGCCTTCTACCCTCATGCCAGGCTCCTTCATATCGATGTCCATTTGCAAAAGAATAGAGCCCAAACCCATGCATCTTGTCCCAAAATATTCTCCAGCATATGTGTCCCCATTTCTTAATAAAAGCAAGAAAAAAAAATTTGATGAGTTGGGACAGAGTATAAGATGATTCTTTTTTAGTGCTGCAAATTCATATGCACAGATACAAAATCAACTATGAAATTCACTAATTGATACTCATTAGATAAGTTGGCGTGTGTGCGTGGGTGTGCTCTCTTGTGATATTATTTTTATAATAAAAAAAAGAAAAATCACATTAACAAACTACTAAACTTTGGGAACACATACTTAAGGTATAAATAAAAGAGTCTACTAGACATTGGAGGAGAGAAAGGTAAAGTAATCAAGGTAAACATTTATTCAGCAAATAAACACTGGATCAGGTATAAAGTGATATTTATTTAGCAAACTCAAATAGTAGAAATAGGCCTTTCTAGAATTTCCTTGTGTTTGAGAAAAACTGGTCTTGCTTTAACTCCAATATATAGCCAAATATTGTTCATTAATAAGAAATAGTGTGCTATCCATTTTTCCAACAGCCACAAGTTAACAAAAACCGAATATTTGATAGCAAATGAGGAATAATAAATGTAAGTTCTGAAACTAGTATTAGCTCATTTCATCTATTTGGGAATGCAAACTATATTTCAAAAAATGTAAAGTGACAAATCAACCATAAGTGCATTCTTCTAACCTCACTTAAGAAACATAATAAATAAACACATGATAAAATAAACAAATGGGAATTCATTCGTATAATAATATCGATACCATTGGCTCATTGTTGTAATAATAACTAATCATTATGTTGCTCTGATAAGCATAGCATTATTACAGAGTTACTTGTGCAAGTGCAACGTTTAGAATTCAAAACCAATAATGACTTCTGAGTTCTGATTTTATGTTACCACAAAAAATCAAATCATTCATCTGAAGAAGTGATAGTGCAGATGCCATTGTCTTGAAAAGCATAGTGTGAACAATAATTACCTATACTCAAACCTTAAATGGACAAGATACACTATTGTGAAAATAGATTAGTGTCTTAAAAAGCATAGTTTTGGACTTTGGATGATAGATATACGATTTGATAATAGACAAATCCAACTCAATTTCATATTGTCTCTAGTCTAGACGGGCCAAGAGCCTTGTAGCTCAATCGGCATTTCTTAGTGTTTCTAACAGAGAAGTCTAGGGTTCAAATGCCCCTTCCCCCATTGTTGTAACTATACGCAATTTTCTCTAATCTAGAAGGACCTGACTGTAATCATGATCCACAAATTCATCGACCCCTAAAAAGTAAGAACTCCAAACAAATTGCCACAAGATAGTGCTAAAAGATCAAAACATATGTTCAATTATTGAAGCTAGTTCTAACAAATACAACAAAAATCAAAGCACTCAATAACCTACAAAAACTTCACAAACTCCATGCTTTAACCATTGATTACAAAAAAAAACAAAAAGAACAATAATTCAATAAATCCATTTACCTGAAATGGTAATGCCCAAGACCATGCTTGACACCCCACTTGAACTCCCCAACATACCGACTCCCGTCCTCACAAGTATGCACTCCACACCCATGACTCTGCCCATTAGCCCATTCTCCAGCATAAACATCCCCTGTATAAAACCGATACACCCCAAACCCCTGTCGAAGCCCCTGGCGATACTGTCCCCGATACCGGCTCCCTCTAGCCCAAGTCTCAACTCCATATCCATCATACTTCCCATCCACCCAATCCCCCTCATACCTCCCACTCATATAATAGTAATACACCCCACTCCCTGAACACTTTCCCTTATACAACTCACCCTCATACACGTCCCCGTTGCTAAAAACCTGAACCCAACAACCTGAACTCGCTCTCTTCTCGGGTTTTGGCCGAGACCCAATTGACCAAAACACCGGCAGAGGAGGTCTAGATATGGAAGAAGGTTGGGAGAGCTTAATTGGGAAAGAACGAGCAAGGAAGAGCCGAATAGAAGGGAGGCGTGGGAGAGCGAGGTTGAGAGAGAACAAAAGCGCGGCCGAGAAAGCGAAAGCGGAGAGAAAGTCAAGGAGGAAAGAGTGGCTCGGATGAGAAACCAAGAAGTAGAAACATGGAAGAGAAAGCAAGAGAATGAGGCGGAGATGCACACGCAACCGCCGAAAGTGCTTGACTTTCCTCAGGGTGCGAAAAACGAAGGTCTTTACGGCGAGAGAGAGAGAGAAAAAAGATGGGTTTTGCGAGTTGGCGAATTGCGGAGATGGGTTCGAGTGGAATTGGTAAATGGTGGGAGATTTGGAGAGAGAGGACGAGTGGGTCACGAGGGTCGCTCGCTTGTACGGCGTGGAAGACGAGGAAGAAGATGGAGATGGAGACGGAGGGGCAAGAGGGTCATTTTGCTTTTGATGATGATGCTGATGCTGATGTTGTATTTGCTGTTGTTGTTGTTGTAATTGTTGTTGTAAGAACAATTGTTGTTGAGACAGAGATTGATGAAGAAGAGAGGGTTGGGGTTGTTTGGGATGGTGAAGAAGATGAGTGGGAGTAGGAGGAGGGAAGAGAAGAGGAGGGGATGGGTTGAAATCGGAAGAGATGCCACTGCTTTCTTTTCCGATCTGAACTTCCGATTTCTTTTGATGCATTACATATATGAATGATTGATTGAATGAAACAATAATACATCAACAACATCAACAACAAAAAGATACCTTAAAACTCACCACCAAAGAATTTTTTTTTTTTTTTTTTTGCTTCCTCTTTGTTACTTTTGTGTTTGATTTGGTTTGGTTTGATTTGAATTTAAATGGGTTTTTGTGGGATTGGGATTGGGATTGGTTTTTTTTTTTTTTTTTTTGATGGAGGGGAAATGTTTGTTGGTGGTGTTGTTGGTTGAGAATGGTGTGGATTTGTTTGTGTGGGGAGAGGGAGAGAAGGAGCGGTGTATGCGAGGAATTTATGGTTTTGGAAAGGGAGGAGGGATTTTGAAAGCAGAAAGAGGGTAATAGTGATACCCCAAATGGGCTATGAATCTATGACCGACCTCAATCATCTGCCCTTAAAAGGCTTAAAAACTCCCAACTCCTCCAATTGGGAAGGATGTAGTTTTTCACATTTTTCACCTTAACCACTCACATTGCCACTTTTTTGTGGATAATATTTTCCAAGTTTTTAGGGTTTTTTTTTTTTTTAATAATTTTTATATCCTCTCTCTTTTGGGTTTGCTATAAAAATATATTTTTGAAAATTCTAGTCTAATTTTTATTTTTAGATGATAGAAAAATTCTAGTCAAGTTTTGACAATAAATCCGTTGTACAAATTTGATTTTTTTTTTTTTTTTTTTGTGTGTGGCTAAATTGGATATTTAGTATTAACATTTAATTTCTTGTTTTAACATCATCAGTGTTATCTAATTGATGAAAAATACTTGCATAACAAGCTAAATTTATGAATTTGAGGGTCACTTTGGTGACGTGGAGTTTATGATATGACATTAATTCTTTTTGTTATGTTTAAATTTTCTATCTATTAAATGATTTTAAGGATATTTTAAAAAATATAAAAGTATAAGGGTTGAAATGAAACATAGTGAAGTGTAATCACGATTTTGAAAGAAAAGTTAAAAGGTTGAATACTAACCAAAAATGTTTTAGAAATTAAACCAATATTTCATTTAATAGTTACACTTAAAAAAATAACAAGTAGTATTGTTTTACTTGTCAACTAAGAAATAGAGGTTTGATTGTGAAGTTGTTATTTGACATAAGTGTTGGTTCTTTTTTTCTTGCTGTTTGTTGACAATAATTTTAATAATGAGAAATATTAATTACATTACCATTAAACTAAGGTATGTATATTTACAATAACTTATTAAAATTTAGAGTTAAGAGAGTTTGGAAGAGCATTTTAAATATTATCTAACATAATTCTATTAGCAAAGAAATTATACTTTATGCCAAGATTTTTGTAATTCAACTAACATTATTTAGTGTTTCTAATAAAAACGTACATCCTTTTCAAAAATAAAAAATAAAAAATAAAAATAAAAACATACATGGTTCAAATCTCCGTCTTTTTATTATTATTTGAGAAAGAAATCTCCATCCTAATCCTAATGTAACCATCAAATTATAAAAATATATACTTTACTTATTATATCATTAAGTGCAATTATCAAATTTCAACAACTTTCTTTGATTTTAATGAGAATCATATTAATATCAGAAGAATCCGTGTGGAATTGAACTTCAAGACCTATGAAAGAGTATCAAGAACAATGCTTTAACAAGTCAACGAGAGAGCGATGCATGTCTAGATCAATACCATGCAATTCCATTATTATTCATTTAAAGTTTGGGCATTAATTTTTAAAACTGACTCGGTAGTGAAAATTTAAGAATAACTTCAAGTTTGAATTTTCCCCCTCTCTTTATTTGAGATTCATTTATTTGGTGAAAATAAATTAATGTAATTTCTAGTAAAAGTGTAAAACATTGAACCAAATTCCAAATACAAAGATTAAGTTAATGTAATTTATGGTCCCTCAAAAAAAAAAAAGTTAATGTAATTTATGGATCGAATATTCAATTTCTCTCTACAAACATAAGAAAGTGAGAATTCCATGGATCTCTGCTACTCAGTAGTCATACGGTCATACCACAGGTTCTCTGTGCTTCTTTGGATAATAAACGCCAAACTTGCATAACTGTGAATCTGTGATCTAAAGGAAAGTGAACAAAAAAGAAAAAAAGAAGCATTTTGGGAATTTTATTCTTAATTTATAAGTTATTTTTTTTTCTCTCTCTCACACACATACATATATAATGCATGTGAGAGGTAAGATTCCATTTGTTAGCCCTTATTATCTAATCTTTTCCAATTCTTATCTTGATTTTTACTTCTTATATTAACTAGTACTAGTATGTAGCCCTGTGCTACCGCACAAGAATGAACATATTATTAATCATGAGTTTATTCATGTTTAAAAGACTTAGTTAAGTCTAAATTCATATTATTAATCAGAAAATTTCATTAACAAAATTTAGCAGTATATATATATTTTACACAGAAAGATGAACCTTGGTGACAATGTTTATCCAAAAGATCCATTCACGCTTTTGAATCTTCAATCTCTATTGGTGATTGAAATTTTCCAGACTTAAAAATTTTAAAATTAAAAAAAAAAAAAAATCCTCAAAGTTGTACTCATTTTGTAGTTTTACAATGGATCATTTTGTAACATGATGGGCGTTGGTGTGAAAAAAAACCTCTGAAGTTCTATGGCTGATAAAAGAAATTCTCTCCAATCTCTTTTTATAGAGAGATGGGTTTGTGCGTGTTTTTATACATCCTTCATAGTTGTATTATCACGAAGCAGGTCCAATGGATTTAGATTGGTACTACCGATTCCCAAAGCATGAGTGTTTAATGTGTTATTAATTTCATCTCATTGGTTTTACGCACATGATAGCAAAATTAAAAATAATTAGATTGTACACGTGTATAGTAAAATTGGAATGAACAATTGGAATGATAATATATGATAGTAACAACAATAGGAAAATTCAAATAAAATTTGAATTAAATTGCAACAATCTAAATAAAAATTCCAGTAGAAAGACAGGGTGGAGTGATCCACTCCAAGAAGGTGACCAAACTTGCGTAAATATAGAATAATAAATCTCTCTCAGGAAAATTTACATTGTTCATAATCTTTACCTTCACTTTGAACATTTTAAAAACATAGTGACTCACATCGCCATCCGGACATCTACAGTAGGGTCCTCTCCAATTCGTGTGAGATTCCATTGATTACTAAGTTCCTTTGCATGACCTACAAAAAGTATCATTCATCGGTCCACACCAGTACTTTCTTCATTGTTATAGGTGTCCAACCTGAATAAAAAGCCAAATATAAGGATAGTGAATTTTAGGCATAATGTGCATCTAATCACATATTAGCGATTTATAACAATATAAAGATGCAAACTTTGTAAGTAAATAGTAAACAAAACTCGATTGTCGAACTAAGAAGAAAGCACTTTAATCCGAAACTCGGTGCAAATGTAAAGATGCAAACTTTGTAAGCAATTTATAACAAAGATGCAAACTCTAGCTTTGCTATCTTTTTTGAAATTATGCAATGTACCCAAACCAAGTTCTTATCATCGATATTAATCTCTTTGGTTTTCACGTTTGACTACAAAATCAAGAAAAAACTTAATTAGCACAGTAACCTACTTGACCCGATACATAAAAGTGGTTTTAATGAGAATGAGCCCACATACATTTAGCCACATTATGCAAAATTCAACTTCAATTTCATATTCTAGACACATGGCACAAAATTAGAGTTCTAATTTGGAATTTAATTTCACACTCTCTCTGCTTCACCTATTATTTTATATATAGATTAGAACTAGTGTTAATCTCGTGCATATGCACGGATACATTTAAAAACAATCACAATTATTTAAATATATGAGTTCAAATTATATTTGATATTAGAGTTACGACTTACACCTTTTTTAAATCATGAATTTCTAAAATATAATATACATATATATATATATATATATATATATTTATAATCTAATTGAATTTAAACTCTTTGTTTTTTGCATCTAAAAATTTAAGTGTCAAAAAAATTTAAAAATTAGATAGGACATGTGTCACAATATTAAACTCTAATTTAGAATCTAATTATTAGATTTAAACTCTTCGATTTTTGTACCTAGTAATTCACTTGACATAAAAATTTAAAAATTAGATAGGCCACATGACACAAAATTAGACTTCAATTTAGAATATAATTAGACTTTCTCTAAAGTTTTGACTTTAATTTTATATATATATATATATATATATATCCTTCTTAAAAATATATATATATATATATATATATATATATATATGATATTAATTATTACATAGTAAAATTTAGATATAGTAGTTCTTTAGGTGCAATATATTAGCTTTCTTAATTAAATTTAGACATATGAGTACATGACTAATAAACACAAACAATTTTTTTAAAGGACAATTAAATTCAATGCAAGTATGCAACTATGTGTTTGAATTAATAATAAGACTTGACAATGAAATATTTCTAAAAAAAAAATGTGTTTGAATTTAATTATGGAATCTAATGTATTCAACTTAAGGAATTGTTCTGTATTTAAGTTTTACCCTATCATTACTACCACGTTTCATAATTTTAATTTAGATGCGAGCTACATTTATATTAAATCTTCTTTATTTTTCTTTTGCATGGTAAATTTAGAAATGTATTGGGTTATTTATTTATTATTATTATTTTTTTTTAGAGGAAGTAGAAATGTATTGGTTTTTTTTTTTTTTTTTTTTTTTGAGAATGATAGAAATGTATTGGTTGATTGCAAACAATATAGGAAAAGCAAAGAAAAACATATTAGGAAATCCAACTTTATGATGGTGGACCGAATTATTAACCATCGATTTTGTCCATGTTCCACAAAGTTGTTTCCAAATAACTTTGTCAAGAAAATTACTTGAGATGGAATGAATTCGAACATTTAAAGAGCAATTAAACAATGCCAAGTTTCTACTTTCTACTGCACAAAGCCGCAAACATATAAATCGTTGCCATATTTGTTTTTTGTCCTACTATGGAATAAACTAAAAATGAGGTTTCTAATATTAAAATATATCAGTCGGCGGATAAAATAATCCACAACTATTTTAATTCGATTGAAAATAGTTGAATCCTAAAAACAAAAAAATATATATTACTATAAAACTAAAAAGTCTTCTAGTATTATTAAAACCCATTCAACAATCTTGCAACTTTTGCCGGCTTATAAGTTTATATATATATATATATATATATATATTATTTTTCATAAATTTTTAATTACACAGTTTCATAAATTTTCATTGAAATATTATTTTTATGAATCAACTATTGGATTTTTATACTCTCTATACTTGCAAAATATCAAAATAAGTAAAGATTAATGATTATCTCATCATAAAATGTTTAAATTTTAAGTTTTTTAATTTTAAAATTATATACAAAATATTACATGAAAGTTACTTGACATAAAAGTTAGCTAGGCTTCTGAAGTGTGCTATGTAAGACTTATTCATAAAAAGAAAAAAAGAAAAAAAGAAATAAAACATGAAACTTGACATACAATTTCTTTTTTGATAATTTGACAGTTGGAAGAGGGAGAATTGGAACTCTAAGAGGATATTTGATTAGCCAAAAAAAGTGCAATATTCTCTATTCATTTTCAATTTTCTGTGGGACCCACCACTAAAAAACTAGTTTGGTTTTAGTATTTATACTTAGTTTTCATTTTTAGTATCCTAAAAGTTGGATTTGAATAAAAAAAATGAAAAAAAAAAAAAAAAAAAAAAAAAAAAAAAAAACTTTTCAGTGTTTTCTTCTATGAATACAAATATAGTGGCATATTTATAAATATTGTGAAACTCAAAGTTACTTTGTTTGAGTGATGTGATTATGTGTAAGTGAAAAAAGTTACTTTTTAAAAAAAATAGAAAACAATGACCAAATCTGGTATGAAGTATTTTATACGCAAATTATATATTCAAAACAACTTACCAAACACTACTAAATGTGAAAATAAGTGCATTTTTCTATATTCAAATCAAGATTTGAATATTTCGTAAAAAAAAAAAAATTTGAATATAGAATACAGAAAATAAAAAGTGGATACACCACTTTTTGAAACCAAATAGGACCTAAATGTCTTAGTTGGAAATACTAAGAGGTGTTGACCATTTGAGTAACAAGGCTCTTGACTTAACATACAAATCAGTATACATATTAATAGGTAAAGTTTAGAGAAAGTTCAATTAGAATTTGAAATTAGAATCTAATTTTGTGACATGTATCTAAATTTATGTGGGGATTATACTATAGTTATTCACATAAGTCTGTGCCATGTTTCCACTTAAGTTTTTTAATCTTTGTGCTAAGTGAGTGAATGAGTGTAAAATACTAAGAACATAATATTAATGAACTATATATATATAACCAATCACATATAGTCAATAAAAATCACCACACATTTTATCTTATTAAAAATTAGAAAAAAAAAAAAAAAAAAAAAAAAAAGATCATAAGTAGTATTAAATTTAGGTAAGAATTTTAATATGTGACTTTTTTTTTTTTTTTTTCCTTTGAGAAGAAAGACAGTGAATTTCATTAATGAAGGTTGGTAAGATCAGCCTGTAGTCCCGTAGTGATATCCGGTTATACATCTTCCATCTAAACTTGAAATTGTGAGGTGGAAACTGCCCGTCTCGCAAGCAAGCGAGCTACAGCATTACAATGCCTACAAACATGTGAATGATCTATCATTGAAAAGTGGGAGGCAAGATACGATATATCTATTACAATGTGGCCAAAGTTTGCTAAGGAGTGAGTGTCTTCTTTGAGTGCTTTAATGAGGATTTGTGAATCACCCTCCAGGACCACCCTTCAAAACCCGTTTGCAAAGCCAGTTCAAGACTCCTTCGTGTCGCTAGAGCTTCAACCTCAACAGCAGTAAACGGCAAAGGTATATGCTGAGAGAGAGAGAGAGAGAGAGAGAGAGAGAGAGAGAGAGAGAGAGAGAGAGAGAGAGAGAGACCATTACCTGCCCAAGCTCATACCTGATTATCACCCCTATACCAGCACAATTTTCTAATTGAAAAAGAGCACCGTTGAAGTTGATTTTATACTGGAACTTGCCTGGAGGTTTCCAAATTGTAGGTGGACGCCCCACTGGTGTGATTGTTGAGTTGTTGTGAAGTGAGTATTCACGTAACCTATCTTGAGCTTAGCTTAATACCTGTTCCAGCGTGCCAACATTTTTCTCAAGCCTAATGTTGTTCCTTCGAGTCCACCGCGCCTAAATAACCATAGAGAATAGGGCAAGTTCTTGGTTTTCTGCAAAAACGCACCCCAACTGGTCAACGAAGGATGTGGCTTGCTTTAGGCTACTGTGATTCCAAAAGGGCACCTTGTTCCAAAGTGTTTCCAGTTTTAGGCATTGGTATAGAGCATGCTTCACATCCCCTTGATGCTTATGGCAGGCGTCACAACTATCGCCCTTAATAATCTGTCGCTTGACCAAGTTCTTCTTAGTAGGTAAAGAATTTTTTACTGCTTTCCAAGCTAAATTTTTTACCTCACTCGGAACGGTTAGGCTCCAAACTACCTGCCACAGTGGGTTTAGCCGAGTGATATCAAATTGTCCTGGCCGTGTGTTCTGGAACTACTCTTTTAGAAATATGTAACCCGACTTAACTGTGTACTCACCATTGGGGTTTTAAGGCGATGTGAGTGTATCGGGTTGATCAATAAGGCACAAGGGAATTTTCTTTACGATCTCAGCCTCAAAGTGTAGCATTGTGGAATCAATTACTTCACTATTCCAGCAGTTTTGGTCCAGTTCAATAAGGTTGCATACCTTTGCTTCTAACATTGCTTCAACCCATGGTGATACAATTCTGGGAGAGTGCTTCACTGGCAGCCACCTATCACCCCAGATTGCCGCTGTTTTGCCATCTCCTATTCGCCATATCGGCCCTCTTTGGATGACTTCTCTACCTCTAAGGATGTTTTGCCATGCATATGAAGCCGAGCTTGGAATTGCAACTTCCATTATAGTACAATTAGGGAAGAACTTTGATTTGAAAACTCTATAGAAAAGCGATGTTTTGTCATGTAAGAGCCACCATGTATGTTTAGCCAAGAGTGCATCATTAACCCTTGATAGGTCTTTAAAATCCATTCCACCTTGTGACTTTGGTTTGCATAGGTCCTCCCATTTGATTCAATGCACTTTTTGGCCTTCTCCTCTTTGACCCCAAAAAAATTTCTTGATGAGAGCTTCTATTTCATGGCACAAAGCAATAGGCAATTTGAAGCAAGATATAGTATAAGTAGGGAGTGCTTGAGCAACAGCTTTTATTAGAATCTCTCGACCCGCTTGAAACAACAATTTTCCTTCTCACCCTTGGAGTTTATTCCACACCCTCTGTTTGATGTTATCAAAGCTCTCTTTTTTCTTTCTACCAATGAATGAGGGCAACCCCAAATATTTCTCATCTTGTTGGACCACCAGTACTTCTAGAGCATCTTTTGTTGATTCTTGCATTTCATGGGATGTCGATTTGATGAAAAAGAGAGTGGTTTTTGCTCTATTTATTTGTTGACCTGATGCTTTTTCATATGTGGCTAAAATCTCCAGGAGCTTTTGAAATTCATTTTTTTTTGCTCTGCAAAAAACAAGACTATCATCTGCAAATAAAAGATGAGTTAGTTTGGGGCCATTACAACAAATAGAGACTCCTCTTATATCTCCTATAATTTCTGCCTTTTTCAACAAGCCATGAAAATCCTCCATGCATAGGAGAAACAAGTATGGGAAAAGAGAATTGCCTTGATGAAAGCCTTTGGTTGGCGTAATATTGCCATGTGGTTCCCCATTCACCAAAACCGAGTAAGTAGTTGTGGATATACAGCCCATCATCAATTTAATCCAAGCCACATCAAAACCCATTTTTTTGCATCAATTTCTCTATGTATACCCATTCCACCTTATCATATGCTTTGCTCATGTCAAGCTTGAGTGCCATATATCCTATATTCCTTGAACTATGATTTCTCATATAGTGTAAGGTTTCGAAGGCCACCATTATATTATACGAAATCAAGCGATCCATCATGAATGCGCTTTGATGTTCAGAAATAAGATGGGGCAAAACCTGTTTCAACTTGTTATCCAACACTTGAGAGAAAACCCTATATAAAACATTGCTGAGACAAATAAGGCGATATTGTGAGATATATTCAAGATTTTTAACTTAGGGAATTAAGGTGATGAAAGAGTGACAAAGTGCTGATGGGAGGGTACTCGTATTTAAATATAGCAAAATAGCTTCAATGACATCATTACCAACCGATGACCAATAATTTTGATAATAAAAAAAATAGGTGGCATATCGTCTGGTCTTGGTGATTTTAATGGTGTCACATGCTTTAGTGCTATCTCAACCTCTTGAGCAGTAAACTCACTCATCGCCTTAAATTCATATCTTTGGTGACCACTTGAGGAATCTGGTCTAGAATTTCTTCAAAACTGTCTAAGTTGCTAGAGGTGAACAAGTTTTGATAAAATTGTATCACCGTGTCTACCACTCTACTTGGCTGTGTGCACCATCGTCCCTCTTCATCAAATAGTCCTTTAATGTAAATCATGCGTCTTCTTTGAGAGGATTTACTATGAAAAAACTGTGTATTCCTATCACCATCCTTGAGCCATTGAACCTTTGAGCATTAAGCCCACATATTTGCTTCACGATCCAAGAGTGTATTTCTTTCTTTTTTCAAAATTCAGACTCGATGAACATCTCCCCTTTGTTGGCAGCCATTTCGGCTTTGGACAAAATCTTCCTTTTTTCTCTAGCTCACGCCTTACACTCCCAAAATTGTTCTTGCTCCACTTCATAAGCTCTTTCCCACAATTGTCAATCTTTTTCTAAACTCTCATACCATCGGGTTCCTCATAGTTCCCCATCAACACTGCTTCTATTGTTTCTCCACACCCCCGCTTAGTCATCCACATTTGCTCAAACCTAAAAGGTTTCTCTCGCTTGCAGTCCATTCCCTTCGGTACAATCCACAACAGTTTATGATCCGAGGTAATAAAATCAAGGTGATAGACCTTCGTATCTGGAAACATAAAGAACCAATCATTTGTTGCCACCGCTCTGTCTAAACGCTCCCACACCGTATAATGTTCAAAATGTTTGTGCCAGGTGAACATATGTCCAACAAAACCCAAATCCATGAATCCACACTCATCAAGCAGATTGCGAAAAGCATGCATTTGGCAATGCGGTCGTGTTCTTCCCCTATTTTTTTCGGATTGCTTTGTAATTTCATTGAAGTCCCTAGCACAAATCCATTGAGCCTTCCCTCTTGATTTCAATTTTCTCAACTTCCCCAAGCTTCATGTCTTCTCTGTGTATCCGGCTCACCATAAAATCTAGTAAAATGTCATTCCTTTGCTTTATTTATTGTGCTATCTATGTGATTCTTAGAAAAAGTCTCAATTGTTAAATCAAAATCTTCCTTCCAAAAAATCACCAACCCCCCTGCTTTATTTCTCTTAGGAGCCACAAATTTATTTTTAAAATTCAAACGATCGTGAACTAGAACTAGCCTTGCTTCATTCGTCCATGTTTTGGCTATAAACACAACGGAGGGATCTTTTACCCACACCACCTCCGCAAGCCGATTTTCATTCGTTGGTTCCCAAGCCCCTAACAGTTCCAACATATGATACTCATTGCTTAGCGGCAGACTAGAAACCAGCCTCCGCCAATATCTGTTTGCTTTTATTGCCCACCCGAGAAACTTTTTTTTTTCTATAACTCAGATTGGCTCTCTGTACCTCTTGCACTTCCCTTCTCACCCATCGCTTCCTCCATAACAATATCTGTCCCTATATTTGATCTACTAATTCTTTTCCATATTCCTTCATTAGTCACTAGCTTACCGAGAGTAGCCGGTAAAACTAATGGTGGTATGCGTAGTGTAGCGGATGGATAGTATGCACGTGCTTGTTGAGTGAACAAAGTTGGTGAATCATTAATTGACAAAGACTCCAAAAAATTTTCCTTACTCGTGCATGCTCTATTTTTGGGTAATACTTTTGCATCAGAGTCAAACTTTTTTAATACCTTATCTATCTCCTCAAATGTCTCAACTGATAATTTCCCTACCCCAGGGCCCGATGAATTAAATTCAAATTCCTCAGAATCCCCCGATTTGTGGGGATTTGATTTGAATGCTGTGTATTATCCTCCTGAAAATCTGCCACAATATTTTCCTATTGCAAGGGCTCTGTACTTTCCTTTTCGGGCCTAATTATCTTTGGTGAAGGCTTCCTTGTGCAAACCACCACCTTTTGGTGGCTTCTTGAGTGGTGTTGATGATGTTGCTAGGGTCTCCTTCATCTTTCTAGTGTAAAAACCCAAGACCTTAATTACATTCCTTCTTGAAGACATAATGTGTGCTACATGTATCCAAGGACCAAACCGCCTAGATTTAATCGATAGACTTCCTTCACTTTCAATCCACAAATCAATCATGATCATCATGTGTAAGGCAACCACTCCAATAACACATATTTAGGAGTCGTTCATATTTGAATGACACCTATAATTCCTTACCATTCTCTGGGATATAACTCTACCCCGACACAAGGATTGAGAAATATCTAAAGTAACTCGGACCCTGATAAAGCCATCCCCTTCCACCTTTGCGTCGATTGGTGCTTCCTTTATTGCCCGAATGGCTCCACAAATCTCTTCCACCACCTTTTGAGTCCTAAATCTGATTGGTATATCTTGTACTTGAACCTAGAATGTAGCCCTATTAAATTCCATATCAGCCAAGTCTTTTTCCTTATCACGGTTTTGCAGTACCATAAGGTGCTTATCAAAACTCCAAGGTTCAGTTGCTATAATTTTTTCCATCTCGTTCCTATCGTTAAAGGTGAATAGTACAACATGATCACCTTCCTTCTTGACCTTAAAACCATTTTTGGATCTCCAGTTTAGTGTGAAGGTTTTTGCAATAGCATCCGATGAGATAGCAAAAATTGTTCATCTCTAGTTCGTCCATAAGGGTCATCCGTGAGCCAAAGGCCAAACATTCAGGCAAGTCGTCTATCGACAAAGGGTCGCCCCGAGGCAAAGCGCATGGACGACCACATGACACTTGGGCAATTCTCACGGAGTTCTGGAGTGGGAACCAAACCCGTATTCATCCCCACAAATTCCTCACAAATGCTTAACTTCCCTCAGCGATTGTAACTTCTATAGCCGTTGAGGAAGTTATGTCAAAATTCATTGATTTCCACATATCCTGGGGAAGTTACTAAATCAATAACCACTCTAAGGTTCTCTATATAAAGACCAGCCGGTATCAAATCAAGGCAAGTTTTTTCTAACATGACTCCCCGAGAAGTTGGAACTTGGTTTTGAGAGAAAACTCGACTTATTTATCGGAGAGGACTTGGCCGATTCACCCCGGTCACCTTTTTGATAAGTGTGTTCATCCTTGCAGGCCTTCACTACAAACATAAGCCTATTGAAGTCGAAGCATTCAACCCTCGATCTGTGCAACATCAGCATCTATATTGAGAGCACGCTTAGTCAAGAATTTTTTCGTGAGAATAAACTCCACCGCCGCCTATTCTTTCGTTAGTCAAAGGTCGGACCCTTCACTTTTTGAAAGAGTAAGACAACTCCATGATTTCATAAGGTCTTCCATCTTAGAGACTAAGAAAAAAACTATTTCCCAATCCCCGAAAAAAGAAACCACAAAGCCTGAAGGTAAACCTATTACCTTTAGGGACAAAAGACACCTTCAGAGAAGGGATGGCTATTTTACGACCTAGGAGAAGATGGAGACCCACCTTTCACTAGCAAAGATAAACTTTTAAAATGTGACTAATTATGTTTACTTAAAAAAAAAAAAAAATTTGATTGATTATTTCTATTTTTATGAGAAAAATTGTGTTTAATTTTAAATGTATCTATCCGTATGCATGTGTTACATGCTTTTTTTTTATATGTTACTTAAAAATAATGAAATTTGTGATCAAATAATTAAAACTTTAAATTATTAATTTAATTGAAAGTTAAGAATGGTTGTAATATAACAAAGAATTACATTAGGTGCAACTTATTCTAAAATAAAATAAAATAAAATAAAATCTTGGGGAAATGATATGCAAACAAACAATATAAGTATATAAAAAGTAAATTGAGAGTCAAAGTATTCCTTTTAAGGTGAGAGTTCACAATTTATAAGATTTATGAAATTCATAAAAAAAAATATATATATATATTATTATTATTTATTGAAATACTGAATATTTAATGATATATGATCATAATTTCTTTTTAGGTTTCAAAAGGTTTGGTCCATTCAAGAATAACCAAAAGCAATGCAATCACATTTACCTGGCAGTCTTACTAAGCAAAAGTCTTGCAGGCTTGGCTTCTTCTTTTTTTAATATCTTTTAAAACTTCATAAATACAACGTTATTTTTGTTTAATTTATTTTTAAAACAAAATAAACCATACCAAATCAAACAAGCTCAAAAATTAGCCACAATCCATACATAATAATGAAAATGTAACCCAAACCTTTTCAAATTTAGCATGGATTAACAATTCTTTATATATATTTTTCCCTTTCTTCTCTTAAATTTATCATTTTTTTGTCTTTAGGTTCTTGGGAAAAAGTTAAACTTCTTAGCTGGCCAATAGAACGGTCCAATCATCTTTTAATTAGGTCAAAATTAGGCTTAACAAGCATGTGTTTAACATATTGATAGGGTTCCAAAAAAAAAAAAGTATAATGAAATAAAAGGCTGTATGATGTACAAGTTGAAACAAAGGTAAGCATACTTTTTAGCCATTGAATAGGACGTTGTAGAAAAGTTAAATTTCTGTATAAAATAAAGTTTTTAATTTCACTGTGCTCTCTATTTCTATCATTTAATCATAATAAATTACTAATTGTTTCAAAAAGATTTTTTTTTTTAATTCTAAAGAATAGAATTGTCCTAAAAGTTTAACTGTTGAGACATAATGAATTTAATAATTATTCCAACAATATATTTATTTATTGTGTAGGGAACTCAAGGTTTTTCTCAATTAAAAAAAAAAACATATTAAAGCAAAAAAGTTCTTTATTAATGAAAATTGTCGTATTCATGGCCAAACTCGGAAAGATCGACTTTCCAAAAAGGTCGATTTCCCCAAAGTTGAACCATATAAATATATATATATATATATATATATATTTATATAATTGATACCAGTTGTAAACAAATTCTGAAAGCAATAGACTTTTTTTGTTTGTTTTTTGTGTTGGTAAGTAAAGCAGTGCACTCCCCTCTCAAATAAAAAAACAATGAAAGAATAAAGCAGTACACTTCTCAGCCATTTCATAATTTTTGATCCATTTGGCCATATTGGGATATTGATTTCTTGTTTTCCTTTTCATATTTTGCCGAATTTATACAACACAGTTTTCACTTCTATGCAAAAAAGCAAAGCACCATAATCTTTTAGAATTAACTTAATCTTTAGAGGGCCTCCAATTAACCCTCTTAGCTGATCAATAGCGTAGAAAATAGGATTGTAATTAAATTTACAAGATTAGGTACATAGTAACAGATTATGGGTATTTTTGTATAAGTTGTTGAAAAATTGTGTTTTGAGTTTAAAATGAGCGTTTGAAAAAAAAATTATAAAAATTGTGATTACAAAATAGAGTTTTGGGTTTAAAAAAACTCTATTAATCTTTCAAAACATCTCACCAAACGGATTCTATGGAAGTATTGATCATAACTTTGCTAAGCCAAAGTCTTTGGAGTGATTTCCCTCTCAAAATGTATTACCCTAAACACTGGTAATTTATTGACCAAAGAAAAACAATGGTTACAACTAATTAGCTAAATAATTAACCTCATCACAAGTCAAAAAATATAGCTTCTCACAAGTATATAGTCTCCTACATGCTTTTGTTGTTGATAGGAACCCTTTTTTAATAAATGAATGACAAAAAAACATGAACTCCTCAATTTAGAATATTTGCAAGTACACAACCAACCATGAGTGCCCTTGAATATTTAAGTATTTGTTATAGATATCAAATATTTAAATGTTATTGTTATTAATATTTAAGTATTTGCATAGACTTACATTTTCCTCTGAAAAGTTTAGGAATTTATCATATTTGCATGAATTTAATAAACTCTAGATTTATTCTAGTTTGAATCACAACCTAAAAGAGAGGGGATACTAAAAAAAAAAAAAGAAAAAAAAAAAGCTAAAGTTCTACCTTATATAATTTTTTGATGTGACTTCCTTATATAATTTGGTGAATTGAACATGTAAAGCAGACAAAGAAACAGGTGGAAAAGAAATTAATTATTAAAAAAGAGAGAGAGAGAAATGAGAAAGTTGCTGTCACAAAATGATGTCAATGCATTTGAGAGTTTGATTTCCTTGTCAAGAAGGTGGGAGAAGATAGAGGCAGTGAAGCAGATTTTCTTTGGAAAGTTTCAAAGAAGTGAAAGCTAAGGTCATTTCATACTATTATTTTTCTTTTTCATTATTTTAAAATTAAGTTGTCATTAGTCAAGTAGGTTGCATCATTTTTTTTACCAAAACCAATATTGTGATGAATACTATAAACAATGCAAGTCCCTATCATTCCAAGCATATGCCATGAATGTGTTTATATATTGAATGTTGCGTGCAGAACAAAATTTGATGATTAAGCTTCTTTGACTATGAACCATAATATTACATTAGCTACAACATTAGCAAGCTCCAAACAAGTTTTTAAGAAATTTCTTTTACCTCTTTAATATAATAGAAGCGCCACTACTACATACTATATATGTTTTTGGCTTAAATAGGCGCCCATCAAATCATGATTTTTCTGCCTCAATTTTCAGTGCCAGTTAGTTGATTGAGTAGACAATACAACTTTTTGTAAAAAAAAAAAAAAAATCCTTTTCGTTTTCCATTATTCCCAAAATATAAACTTTAAGGTCAAAAATGATTTTTACTTTTACTGTTTGGACAGTCTGGTTCATAGAAACTGTTGTCCTCTTCTGCCATGGTGTCCCAAAATTGTATATTTGAGGCCTTAGGACTTCATAACAGTGGTGATTACATTTCATACTAGCGTTTTAATATAATAGTGTCGTGAATCAATTAAGTACATTTTGTGCAGTAATCCCTCCTCCCTGAAAGAAAAGGAGTTTCGCCAAAAGTGACTAGTCACCTCATTAGTTGGGTACTCTTGAGTCCGGGGTATAATAATTACTGGGACAAATTATTATGTACAGAAAAAAATTAACATTATTATACTCCCAGAATATTGTAGAATTACTCGTTATCTATTATGAAATTAGTGTATTAAATTTTGCTACGTCATCAACATTTTTTGTTTAATTACATCAATATTTAACAAACACTGGCAATATCTATTTTGTTGTTGAATTAAATTATGATAATATGGTAACATACAATTTACTTATTTTATAATGAATATATAAATTTAAGATTTTGATGATAGAGTTACCTTTGAAACTCTAGAGAGTCTCAATCCAAGGCTGAAAAACCTGTATTCAAAAGGTTCTGAATTGGATAACCTGAACATTACAAGTGTAGAGGATTTATTTTGAATGAATAATGATTATAAATAAAGAGATTTATGAGGCAAGGCTAGTTAGGAGAGCAAATGGTCTGACTTTGACCCATGAATATCTCCTTTGAATTTGAAAACGAACAAAATGTGTCAATCAAATAAGTTGCAAGGCTCTTGACAAATCAACATATTATTGGTTACACTAAATGTGACTTTTTTCTAGAAGACATGTGATTAATCATGTTGACTCTTGAGCTCCAGGGCATTACAAATCTGCTAGATGAGGTCAACAGCTCCAAATGAGCTGAGCAGCTTGCAACCTGCTTGAGCTCAGCTTCACCTGGGGCTTAATTCGGTTTGGATATTTGACTCATAAATAATTAACAAATTTAACTCCAAAGTCGAGCATACCGAGCATATGTATTCTGTCAAAATTATTTACACAAATTAACTTACATCCGTTTGATATTACTGACCAAACAAATAAAAAAATATATGACCAGATGAATGTGTTTCATTCTCTTTGTTAAAAGATCTGAAATGTTTAGAAGTTTGGAAAGAAATAGACTAGATAATAAGGTGGAGAATCAAAAAAAGGAGAAAAATAGTCAGCAATTTGTCAGCTCCAGGAACATTAAAACTTATGAAAAGAGATTATGTAGCTAAGTTCACAGTTTATCACTTTTGCAAACAAGTTTAAAAATGTGATAGCTCTTGTTCCTGTGCGTGCCAGAAGATAATACATCAGTGACAAATTGCAAGTGGGGAAATAGAAAGAGAAACTCAGCATGTTGGCACAATCTAGATAAAACTTCTCCAGCTAAGATGAATTAAAAAGGAAAGACGCGGTTTCCTTGCCTAATACCATGTAGAGGAGTGAAGAAGTCTACTAGCCCACCATTTATGAGAATTGAGAAGAGGTGAGGATGCTGGACAACCAAATTGATCCAAAACTCTAAAAATCCGTAGTATTAATGGACATGAATGCTAAAAGGCCATTCCAGTCTATCATAAGTCTTCTCCATCTTATGCTTTAAGCCCACTCAACAATTCATCATCCACAGTATACATTATTTCTTTGGGCAAGAATGATGGTATCTTGAATATTCCTACCTGAAATAAAAGCAACCTACGACTTAGAGATTAATTTGGAAACAGAGGTTCCAGCCTATTAGCTAGGAGTTTAGAAATTGCTTTGTAGATCAGATTACATAGGCTAAGGGGCCTAAACTAGTTAGCAGAAGAAGCAAGACAAGAGATCGTATACATTGACATTAGATTAGAGCAGTATTAAATGTTGTTTGAACATGATTGAAATTTTAATAAATTGTAACGGGTACAAAGGCAAGTACACAAATTCATTAAACAATATTTCCTCTCCCCCAATTTGAGGGAATAAAATAATTATTTGAGAAAGGTACTCAAAATACTCTGAAATCCTTTTCCCTCACTTAAAAAAAAATATTCCCACATACCTGATTTTCACTGAAATCAATGGCATCAGACAGCATTACATGATTTACATCTACAGACACCGAAAGCAACAAAAAACAAAAGGACTTTAATCCCTTCCTAGAATCCTCGAGTGCTAGTTTTGAGATGAAATAAATGCAAACTCAACAACGAAATAGTGATAGATAACCCAAGCAAAGGAAACTACAAAACACTTGACATATCCTCAAACCTAGAAAAAGAGAGAAGCTTACAAACGCTCTGTTAAATTCGTGAATAAAATAAAAATATACGTTCTGCTATGCTAAAAGGCAAATTTTCACTTTAAACATTTTCATTGTGAATCAATTGTTGTACTCTTGCATTTCATCTCGCTTGTTAGAGCCATTCATATAACAACATAGCATAAGATAATATGAGAACCATCACAAATGAACAGTGGAACAATTCAACACAAATAGTAACTTGCACCTCTGATGTCATGGCCTGTGCATCTTGAAGCCAAAAACTCTTGGAACATAGCTTTGAGACGCCTTTTGCGGCTTTAGGTGTCCATACGTCATTAAAAATAAGTGGGGAAACGTGGTTCCAAAATATGCTCCATCAATATCTTCATAAAGTCAAGGAAATTTTGTCAAAAAGATAACTTGCAAAAATTGGAACATCTCATACATTCAACCACAATTACTCAACACACATCAACAGTCTTTAGCACAATGATAAAAACAAAGATGAACTATTTAATGGAAATCACAATCACCCATTATCAGTCAACAATTCAAATGGAAACTCCAAGTGCACTACACAAAATGTCCAATACTATATCTCTAACCACCAATCATATATAGCTTAAGATTAGTGGCACAAAAATGATTAGTTGTTGCAATTATACTGATTGAGGTGATTCAGATTTCATGTATACAGCTCTGGGCTTAGGGATCGCAAATGGTAAGCCTGCTCTGAATCAACTTAAGCTAAAACATAAGTAGACTAAGAGCTTCTTCACTAGCCTAAAAAAACATATAGCTTAACTTGGAACTCCAGGTTTTAGGCTAATCAGCAAGGTAAGCAGCAAAGAATCAAATGTCAGTTAGAATAATTGTGGCTTTAGCACCAGTAGAGCCAGCAGCAGTATGGCAACATCCAGAGCAGAAAATGAGCTGATATGATTGTCCTGTCAGGCTTGGCTTGTTTTGATGCTTGCCTAGGCTCACTCATTTGTTAACACAAGTAAAGCTCAAATGAATTGTCCAAACTCATTTAATAAAAAAGCCAAGCCACAGATCCCCCAATTCCATCTTTTAAGCTAACAAGCCTTGTTAAATTACATAAGAGCCCTCCTTTCTATGAATGTTCTCCCTTTTGGTCAAGAATTCCAAGGTTGTCTCCTGGACCCCAAAATATATATGCGCATCAAGTAAATTTAAACTAAAGATTCACTGGTGAATAATTATAAAATGTTACTAATGATCCTTAGGACATAAATATAAAATCTATTTTTAGGCACTAGATCAGCTTAACCACATGTAACATAGCAATAAAATGATAATGATGATGAGAACAAGAAATCACATGATATATAGCTTAATTTGTACTTCTATACATAACATACCGACCAATATATTTGAATTCAGGAGGTCACATGTCTAAACCATAAGAATTATTTATTAGCTTGTTACATACAATTTCATCCAGATGGAAACACCATAGCTCACTTTGCAGGAAGGTCAAAGTAAAAATTCCTCTTTCACACTTAAGTTATATAATAACAACATATTAATCAATTGGGACATACCACATTTAGCAGAAGAAAAATCTATCAATGAGAATTCAATGTTCAGGCAGATGCAGGCAAAATGCAAACAAAGTTTCAAAACAAGTAAAAACTAGTGCAATAAAAGGATACTGCCTTGGTACTTAGATCGCGGGTAATAGATATCTTCACATTTGGGGCAGTAGATTTTTACGGTGCTTGAGCGGGGAATGTCTGATTGGCCAACAGGGAGGCAGGGTTGTCCACAACAGTAAACTCTGGGGCATCTTCCAAAATCATAATTTTTGTACTTCTCTAACTGTAGTAGATTTAACTATGTTTTACTCAACCAGAAACATAAGAAACAAATAAAGTATAAATTGGCTCAGAAATTTACCATTGCGGCCATTCCCTTGCTGGTGAGTATGTACCGAACATGTATCAGACCATACAGCATCTCTGCTGCTGATTCAACCAATTCATTCTGCTCTTCAGTAAATATGTCACCTGCTGAAAACCATACCCATACCATTAAATAAGGCGAAATGGCAAGATCCTTCACATAAACACACACACACACACTTGGAAGCAGAAATTAGGTCAGAATTTTACTATAACAATAAAAGATATTTTTAAAATCAGTCATAGGTGTCACTTGAATTTGTTGAAATGGATATTAGGTAATAAAATGTAGATACAGAGGACAACTCATTGATATGCAAATTTCACTCAGAACCACCCACATTAATGCTTGGATGTACTTTACTAAGTACTTTTTAAAAATATTTTTATTCATTACATCTAGAATCAGACCAAAAAATTATAGTAGTTTGCTAAACAACACCTTTTAAGCCTAGCAATCATAAATCAGAGAAATCCTTTTTGTATGACAAAAACATGCAGAGATAAAGTTAATCAGATTTGAGATTTTTTTTTTTTTTCCAAAACCGTGAAACAATGCTTAGTATAATTAATGCAGTTTCCAAACAACACCATGACATATTAGCAAAAACAAAAATTATATAAAATTTATATCATTTACTTCATTCTTGTAGAGGTCACAAGAATAAGATGAGTGATCAAGAGTACATATTTGAGATTCTCGTTTATAAGCACCAAGGACAAACCCTTGCTTCCTTATCACCCTCAAAGGGTCAATGGGCAACTTATCTATGTTGACAAAAGCTACAAGTATGAGGAGATAAAAACCCATTCGCTTGAAATTGTTTAGGAATTCAAGAATGCAGAATTATCAAATTATTGTTGGCAAAAAGAGATAATTTCAAAATGCATAAACCTAAATACAATTTAGAACAGGACAGTTCTTACCATGAGAAGAGTCAACATCCAAAATCAGATCAAGTGCATAATCATAATAAGGAACTTGACTGCTCAAGCCACAAAGATTGAAATCATCTTGGATGTATTCATCATCAACTTCACAGAAAAATTCATTTCCTCGTAAATTGCAAAACCATGAAATCCACGATGTATCATCTCCATCAGAACCGCTAACATCCGATTCTTCACTGTCTGTTTCAGATTCCTCTGAAATTAATGCAAACAAGGTCATCATCAGCCAAAAAGGTGAAAATACCTATTAAAAATTTTCAATCAGACTACTAAAATAGCTAAAATTCTTTATGTTTCTTCACATGATGTAACATTTTTTTTACTCTCAAAATGTAATTAAAAAGAATCCAACTACCCACCCCCCAAAAAAAAAGGGAGGGGGGTAAAGTAGATTTCTTAGCTACCAGGGAACATCTAATTATTTTCACTTTTATTACAGGTTAGATCTAAGCAGAAGTACATGGAAAAAAAAACCCCCAAAAATCCATACCTGAACATGAGCATCAAGGACACTTGAGCTTCATACTATATACTAAAACATCAGGATGATACTCTATTACGTGAATTATGATCAAGAGACAATAGAAAGCAATTCTATTTGTCAAACAAAGGCCAAAAGGTAGGATAAGGAACCTATTTTAATTAGGAAGTTATACATGCAGCCAATAGGAATTGAACCCAAGACCTCAACCTCAACCTTGCACTTGGAAGGGAGGAGGTAGGATGGGGAATTTCATCCCACTTGTTTGACAAATAGGATGGAAGACCATCCTCCTTAGTACAAAATGTATCTACAAGGGGCAGTGCTAATGCTAGATGACTCCCTTTACATTTAGTAAATTACTCATGCAGTTGGTCACCGGTGAGTCTTGATTCCATGAACTAACTTTTCACCTTGCTTTTAAATGCACATAACCTTTTGTTATGATATCTATTCTTAACAATGATACAACCATCTTCCACTTGAATAGTCTGATCCAGTTCAACACTCCAGCAAGGTGTGGACACTAGCTTGACTTGCACCCCTCGTTGACGTCTACACCCATCTGGCCTCTATCTTCACCAATGGCAATTGAAAGGGAAAAAATTGAAAGATTAAGGCTGATAGGCTCACCGATGTCTACAACCACCTATCCTCTCCATTGTTTGTTTTTATTTTCGTTTCAGTGTTTTGAAGACCGTTTTGTTTACTTATTGAAACAATGAAGAGGAAGAAGAGAAAATGACTATTTGAGCCTTGTTGGATTCTTGCTGTGTTCTTGATTTTTGAATCTTGATTTTGTTTGGTTGTTAACAAAAATGTAGAAAGTGCGGGTAATCAAATTTATGTTTTGATCTAATGTCAGGTTATTGAGAAAAATTTAAATTAAGTACAGTTATTGTAAAAGAAAATTTTCTTGTCCTTTTGTGTTGATCAGAAAAATTTCAAGAGTATTTATTTGGGGAAAATTGGAACCCAACCCAAACTGATGACCAGCCCAATGCCTACTGCCCACGTGAAAGTGGGGTCCGCACGGTTTTGTCCAACCATAAGATGGAAGCAGGTGAGTGAGTTCTCCACCCGAAGGGATCAGGTTGCGTTGCATTTTGGCACCAAACCCGATCCGGATCGACCTATGTGCACCCCTCCATAAACAGTTACAATTGCATGAGATTCAATAGTTTCCTACTACACCTGATTGCATACTTTGTTAACAGCCTGAAACTTCCTTCACTTATAAGTTCTAACATGCATCACAGAATCCATATCCAAATTACATCATATTGAAATTGTGATACATCACTAAACAATGTACATACATACACTCACAGATTATATACATAGAGAGAAATCATAATGGTCTAATTCAATGCTGACACACTTCAAAAAAATTACCTCGAAAACTTAACATATTTACGGGAGCACCCAGAAATTAACAAAAGCATGAATGAGAAAATTTACATTATACGGAAAAACAAATAAAATCCTCCACCCAATTCCAGCTCAAGCATGTCACATTATTCTATCACTAAAATTCCACTATTGATAATCGGAGATAAAAACTTAAACTTTGCTAAATTAAGATCTCATTTACACTAAATTTGCTTCTAAACAAACCATAATTCACACTAACATAATCACAAACACTAAACTTTAAACAAGCACCTACTTCAAAGCACTTTTTTTTATTAACCCAAACCCAATAGAAAGTTTAAAAAACATAAATTAACAAAGCACGAATGAGAAAGTTTACATTATATGGAAAAACAACTGAAATCCTCAACCCAACTCCTGCTCAGGCGCTTAAGACACATGCTATTACATGTCACCGTATTCTATCACTAAAATTCCACTATCAATAATCAGGGATAAAAACTAAAACTTTCCTAAATTAAGATCTCATTTACACTAAATTTGCTTCAAAACAATCCATAATTCACACTAACATAATCATAAACACTAAACTTTAAACAAATACCTACTTCAAAGTTCAAACCACTTTATTCAGCAAACTCAGATCCTACAATTCACAAATTTTCTTCATCAATCACTTTCAGTCCTAAAACACAATACCCCACTAACCCACTACAAGCAATTTACTTCAGAATTCAGACAACACATAATTAGAAACAAAAACAGCAAATTAACCCCAATTTACAAAGCAAAAGCTGAAACCACCAAAAACTCAACAAACCCAGATAAAAAAAAACACACACAGAGTTCAAAATTGTATACACATAAAATACATACCATCGGAGCACTTGTTCTTCGAAAGCGAAGCGGAACGAGAATCGCGATGATCGAGCTGCTGATGCTGATGCTGCTGCTGAGATTTACCGGTGGAAGTGGAAGGCACAGAGATTCTCTCCTTGTCCTTACTACTACTATTGATCCCGCCGCCGACTCTCGAAGTGGACGGCGACGATTTCTCGAGGTGCTTATCGAGCGCGTCGTTGATGATTCGCTTTCGATCCAACGGTCCTCCTCCTCCGCCAGCTACCATTTCCGATCTCGACGATCCTCCACCTCCACCTACTCGATCTCTGTACATAATTTACAATTTATACAAAAAAAAAAAATTCCCTCTCCCGAAATATCAAAGCTTTTTGAAAAATTGTTGAAGCAGAAGCGGAAACCCTAGATTTTCTTCTTCAAGCTCCGAGTTTGTACATTTAGGGGTTGAAAATTGAACCCTCGAATTTGTAGTGTTAGGGTTTTTGGGATCGGACAGCGACGTTTTGGGGAGAGAGAGAGAGATAAGGGGTTGAAAGAGTATGTACTTACGGATAAAGCTAGGGTTTGGAATTTGTGTGTAAGAGAGAGAGAGAATTGGGAGAGAGGGACACCGAGATGAGCTCCTTCTTTGGTTCCCCTGACCTCTTTTGTCTGCCTTTGTTTTGTTGTCCTTTTGCCTTGTGCTGATTTTTTTTTTTTTTTTTTTTTTTTTTTTTTTTTACAAGTTTTAACTTTTTTACCAACAAAAAAAAATCTTCATTTTTTTTAAATTTTAAAAAATTCATTATTTTTTATATAATAATTTAATAATTGAGGAGGTTGTAATTTTTTTTAATACATCATAAAAATTCTACTCTAAAGTCTAATTTAATCTAGAAGTGTATTATGGAAATGATATAATTTAAACAGTGAATATCTAATTTTATAATATATATATATATATATATATTAGTTTATATGGTGATTTTATTAAGAGCGGAGAGGTTAGGCCCAAAAGAACTGAAAATAACAATGAGAAAATTAATCCATTTTTATTTTTACAAAAGACTCACAGAAAGATGGAAGAGATGAGTTGTAATTCCCAAGTTGAAGAAAAAGAAGCTCGATCAGGCTATACACTATAAGCAAGTATAATATAATAATTTCTACTTGGGTTGGACCACACTTTCATTTTGCACAAAGAATACATCATTTATAATTTTGATCCTATGTGATGCAATTTTACTCCACAACATGCCCCACATGAATATAATTCTATAAAGTCAAATGAATGGGTCTTGAGTTAAGTTCACTTAAAAGCCTAATATGTCCAATTTTTCATTAATCCACCCATATTAGTCTTTTTACCCTAACTTTTCATGCTTTTCGGATCACAATCCTTTTCACTTCATGAAATGGGCTCATGGCTTATATCTTTCTACATCACAAAATGGTTCCATGACTCATCTTTTTACATCATATAATGGGCTCATAGTGTGCTTTATTTTTCATCATGAATTGAGCTCATGACTTCTATAATCTCTATATCATGAATTTGACTTATGGCCTACATTTCTTCACTTCTTGTAATAGACTTAAGATCTACATCTTGCAACTTCTCGAATTGGACTCATGGTGGTTCGCATTATTGCCACCATCAAGCAATAAGCACATGGTCCAAATCTTTCTTACTCATAGGTTGAGCCATTAAGGTACCAATTCTTACAACTCATATAAATTTTCTCACTTTTTAAAAATGAGATTCTCTAACAAAAGCTCATATTTACACAGAATAGTGTGGGTTGAAAACTGTCCAATTACAAGTCAATTAAGCTACTTGGGTTACCAAATTACAAAGACAATCAAGATTCAAGACTAAACTTATTTTCTTGAATTCCCAAACTTGTATGGGCACAACATCACATTTGGTCCCAAAAGACAAACCAACTCACTAAAAAAAAAATTAAGTCACTAGGAGCTCAAAGAAGAGAAATCTGGCTCATTTCTCCTCTAAAAGACAGCAAAATTATTTGGTCAAGGACCACACAAAGATAAGAAGATCAAGTACACTCTCCACTTAAAAATCAGCTCATGGATACACACCCCTTTCGACTACCACACTATTAGTGTTATTATCACCTACTTTTGGAACCAGGAGGATTGCAAGCTTCAGGTACTAAGCCAAATTTATTGAAGAAGTCATGGCTAAAACTCAAGAAACTTTTAATGAAGTTGCAATTTCTCAAATGCCTACAACTTTGTCAAGTCTAAAGGCCATGGTTCATGCGCAAAGTTTTCATGGGGAAGCTTAGGAACCTATGATTTGGATGGCCAAGATTTGTATTCAAACAACTCAAATAGCCCTCTAAATTTATATTGTAGATGGAGCTTGACATTGATTTGGGCTCATGAAAAGAGGCCTAGACACCCAATCACTCATTTTGGTCTTTAGTAACAATGGGCCTTCCTTCTCTCCCTTGCAAAATTAGTATTTAATGCTTCATTCGAGACTAAAACACAGGCCTACCAGTGTCCAAGCCTATTGCCTAAGTTGGAGAAAACCACTCACACACTTGGTTCCCCCCTTCCCCCCTTTTTTATTTTATTTATTTTTTTGCCTTTGACCTATATAAAGGTATCAAAAGGAACAAGAACTATAAAATTCCAAAATAATACTTATACATGTTTGAAGTGCTTTCCAGTGTAGTAAAAGCAGTTTTAGGTCAAAATATTAGCTTATTTGCTGTTTATCTATTGTTTTTCAAATCTATCTCTCCATCTTTACAAGGTTTTTTTTTTTTTTTTTCAAATCTCTCTCTCTTTACAAGTTTAATTTTAAATAAAATTAAACATAGATTTTTTTTTTTTTTTATTTCCTTAAAACTTTGCAAATTACTTATAACAATTGTGTTTGTGATTTATTTATTTACCTTTCGATTGTGGGTCATTGAAAAAAGAAAAGAAAAGAAGAGTAGTACAATTGATTATAAGAGTATTCACATCTGTACTTGTATAATAAAAAAAAGTACCACATTTTAGCCAATTAAGATTAAAATTCACCCACATCAGTCTATGCAAAATGATGTAACAATACATGGTTATTACAATAACAATATAAATTTACATTGACATTATTAATTCTTTCTTTAAGTTTTTTTTTTTTTTTTTTTTTTTTTTTTGAGAATCTTTCTTTAAGTATAACGAGAATAAATAAAGAATGTTGATGATGGTTGTTTTGTGTGAAGAAATATATGCAATTCAAAAAAATTGATATGTGTATAAGCTGATGTAAATGCTCCAAGGATGAGATCATTAGTATGAACTCCCTCCTCATTTACTATCTTTCTTCTCAACACACACACACACAAAAAAAAAAAAAAAAAAAAAAAAAATCACTTTGAACTCCATCATAATTACCATATTTATTATTTACTAATCATAACATGCTTGTGAAAGTAGTTGTGCCCCTAAAATTTATTGTTATCCAAAACTCACTTTGAAAAAAACATTAAGGATTCATTTGGTTAGAAGGGTGAAAAAGTAGAATGATAGAAAATGGGAGGAAGATGGAAAAGCGGGAGGATAGAGAAGATTTTAATTTCTCTCATTTTTGTTTGGTTGGGAGTGGAAAAGTGAGGGGATAAAAAAAGTGAGTTTGTATAAATTTACTTACATACCTTTGTTAAAAAATGATGGTCAATTAAAACAAAAAAGTGACACAAAAAAAAAAAAAAAAAATCACCCAATTTATTAAAAAATAAAATTCCTGTCCCAAAAAAAATCACGTCTAGTTAAACATTAAAAAAAAACAAAAAAAAAAACAAAACAAAACAACTATCACACCCACAACCAGGAAATCAAAAAAGAAAAAGAAAAAAGAAGGCAACATCTAAGGAAAAAAAAAGGGGGGAAGAGACAACGTGCCCAGGAAAGCGCAAAAAAAAAAAAGAAAAAGAAAAAAAAAGAATTAAAGAAAGGAATTGGACAAATTTTTTGCAGTAAGCAATCTCATTTTCTTCCTTCAGTTTTTTCTCCATTTTTAGAAGAAAACTTTTTGGTTGGCCCGGGGATAAAACATTTGAGTCCCACTATTTATTTTTCTTTCTCCCCACCCAACCAAATACACTCTAAAAAAGTTTTTCTTTCCATTTTTTCTCCAAAATTTTCTATCCACCCTATTTCACTTTCAAACAAAACACACCCTAAGGGCCACCATTTATTTTTCTTTCTCCCCATTCAACCAAACACACTTTAAAAAAGTTTTTCTTTCTATTTTTTCTCCAAAATTTTTTATCCATCCTATTTCACTTTCAAACAAAACACACCCTAAGGGATAAAATAGTTTGTTGTTATCCAAAACTCACTTCAAAAAACATTAAGGGATAAAATAATTTGTGCACTTATCAACCAAATCACCATTATCATAACCAAAGACGGGACCATATAAGAGCATTCTGCCATTCTCATAAAAGGTTTCAAATGCTAAATATGCTATTTTTTAATATCTAATTTTAAAAAAGCACACTACATTAAGGGTGTTATACTTAAAAGTTTTAACATCTTAGCTAGAGTAGAATGTCATTTTTGATATCCTATTGTAGCTGAAATCTTAAAAAAAAAAAAAAAATTATTATCACTTCAATTAATAAAGAGAGAAAGACAAAGGGAGAAAGAGAGAGGAAGAATAAAAAATAATAATAAAAATATTTAAATGAAGTGGTAAAAAAATAAAAATTTTGATATTAAATATATTATAAAGTGTTGTGTTAAATGTTATAAAATGACTTTTTAATTGCTAAATACTAGGCCTCGTTTGATAGAGCATCTTAAACATACATTTTCCTTTCTCATCCATATATATTTCAAAAAATTACAAAAAAAACAATACTCAAACTCCATTACAAAACAGGCCTTAAAATTTTTAAAACTCATGAATGCTCTAAACCTGCAATTAATTTATATGAGTAATGCTAAAAACACGTCACAATTTTTGCCGCCAGTATTATCTGTATATACCTCGGTTAGCTCAATTAGACTGGACAAATCAATTAAAAATCCAACACAATATAAAATTAGTATTCTCTCTTGAAAAATGGTAAAGGTCAAACGAAAAAGGAAAAAATGTGGCCAGCTAAGAAAGAAAACAGTACACAGAGAATCTAAAAGGGTCCTAGTTTTGATCTAAGTCTAGGGAGAAAAGAAGCAGAAGAAGCAGAAAGATGGAAGCAAACCCAGTTCTAATGGCGAAGATCACTGTATCAGTTGTTATAGGAGGGTTTATAGTGTTGTTAATGCAACTCTATAACCTTTTGGTTTTGAAACCAAAACTTCTCAGAGCCAAACTTCAAAGGCAAGGTATAAGGGGACCTTCTCCTTCTTTCTTCTTTGGGAACATCCCTGAAATGAAGAGAATTCAACTCCAAGTTCATGCAACACCAAAAACTACTGCTACAAAGGAGTATGATCACCCTGATGCTATTGCTCATGACTGGCCTTCCACTATCTTCCCACATTTGGAGCAGTGGAGAAATGAATATGGTACTTCACTTGCCATTTCCTCTCTCTCTCTCTCTCTACCAAAGTAGGTAGAAATATAGTTTAGGGAGTTGAAAATGAAAATAGGTAGACAATAAAACTAGTCTTTTTTTTTTTTTTGGGTAGAAAGACAATAGCAGTAGTCACAGAGGGTACAGCTCAGATTTTAGACAATTTTTGTTGTCAGAATATTCCAATTGTAATTAGTGTTATAAACCTTTGTAGTACATACTTATGAAAATAGGGGTTCTTTTTGTTTTTGTTGCTTTATTATCTTTCTCTAATAAAAGCATTATTCAGAACAAAAAAGTTAGTACTTTTCCATTAGGTGAACTTGGACATGGATTGGGAATGGGAATTATAGCAGATTTCATTTGAATGATGAATGCACATTTTTACTTACTTGAAACAAGTTGAAAGAAACAATGGCATGTTTTGTCTTAGCAAATACTTAATTTCCTCTGTTTTGTAATCTCTAGCAATTAGTCCAAGACATGCCTAGAATGTAAACAAAAGGACCTCTTAAAGATCATATGATCAAATATGCATATCAACACTAAATCAGAATCTTAAAATTTTATTTTTCAACCTTGCTCACCTAATCTATATTGGTGACAGGACCAATATTCTTATATTCATCTGGAAACATACAGCTATTATGCATAACAGATCCAGAGATGGTGAAGGAAATCAGCCTTTGCACTTCTTTGAGCCTTGGAAAACCTTCTTATCTATCCAAAGATCGTGGGCCGCTTTTGGGCCAAGGCATTCTGTCATCAGATGGCTCAATTTGGGCCCATCAAAGGAAGATTATTGCTCCTGAATTGTACATTGATAAGGTTAAGGTAAGCCTCAAAGGTTTACATAAATATCAAAAATAGTACTTGGACAATAGATCTTAATATTATGCATAAGACTTACGTGGCAAAAATGTTCAACATGACAATTGAAGAAAGACTTTAACAACGGCATATAATAATGATCTCTATTAATTACCAAAATTTCCTATGAAGACTAGAGTAATGCTTAAACAAATTAAAACCCTTATTATATACAATGTAATCCTTTACAAAGACATAATCTGAAACCATTCTTTTATTACTTTTTCTTTTGTTTTTAACTAACCTGAAACCATTTGTCATTTTTTTTGGGATGGTCCAATTTTGACAATATTGATATGCCATTTTACATGAACAAAACTCAGCAACAATCCCAAAGCTCAATATGTCCCAATTGTTTGAGTGAAGATTGCGTTATACTGTTGTTACTTCAATGCCTCATCATATTTAGCTTTAGATTAATTAGTCACTACTATACCATTATTTAATAAATCTCTATAGACTAAGGCTTGGTTTTGTTGTTGTAAACTTTTATACTTATGTGTTTCTTTCTGAAGGGCATGGTAAACCTAATGGTGGACTCAACAACCTCAATGCTAAGAAGTTGGGAGAGTAGAATTGAAAATGAGGGAGGGATTGCAGACATTAAAATCAATGACAATTTGAGAAGCCTATCGGCGGATATAATATCAAGAGCCTGTTTTGGAAGCAACTATTCCCAAGGGGAAGAAATATTCTTAAAACTCAATACTCTCCAAGGAATCATGTCCAAGGGAAATGTTGGAGTTCCTGGTTTTAGGTATGGTAACATTTTGAATCCATTGATCTTAATAACAAAGACTAGAAAACTATTACATTGAAAAATTTTGGTTTGTTGTTTGTGAACATCTTTAATTGACTAGTGTTCCTATAGCCTAATGATACTTCTCTTTCTTATAAAATAGTAGGATTTAGATTCAACACTGGCCTTCTATGGGTTGAGGACTTATGAGATAAGAGAACTAGGGGTATCTCTATTCTTTTATAAATGGGGGAAAAAAGGAACATTGCTAGGGATGATTATTCCTAAATATTTCAAAATTGATGATATGTATATTTTATAGATTCTTGCCAAGCAAAAACAATAGAGCTATGTGGAAACTTGAAGAAGAGATCAACTCAATGATATTAAAGGTGGTAAAGCAGCGCACTGAAGCATCATATGAGAAGGATCTTTTACAAATGGTTCTTGAGGGTGCCAAAAGTTATAATGACTATTATGGCCCATCAACAGATAGTTCTTGTGACAAGTTCATTGTGGATAATTGCAAAAACATATACTTTGCTGGCCATGAGACCACTGCCATCACAGCCACATGGAGCTTGATGTTACTGGCTGCACATCCTGAATGGCAAGCTCGTGCTCGTGCTGAGGTGCTTGAAATATGTGGGGATGGTCCACCAGATGCCAACATGCTCCGAAACATGAAAACAGTACGTATTTTTCTTTAAAATTTATAATTTTAGTTACTGTATAATAATTCTATTAGTTTTCACTATTTCTCTATTAGATTTTATCAAATTTTTATCCAAGAAACACTCCCACTATATATGGACACATGTTAATTCAGAATATCCCAGCAAACAAGAGAGAAAAAGAATGCATGTAGTAAGCAATGTTATCTATGGTGCTTTTGTGCATATAGTATGTATTTGGAAGAATGTTTCTGCACATATGTTGGTGTCATATGCACTTATATTTGCAAAGTTTCCTTAAAATTGAAGGTGGTACCTGGAAAAACGTTCAAGAATGAATTTTCATACCCCATTGAGGTGTCATTGGAAAAGTGACTTCTAGTGGCTAGTGACACAATTGAATATTCTTCCTCTAATTATGCCTTTTCAGGTTCAAAACAATAATTTTTTTTTTTTTTTCCATTTAATTTCACACATAAAGAACTTAACACATCAGTTACCAAATATTACAAGGAGAGATCAACATCACTGCTACACAAATTCTGAAATCATGTACTCAACATTGAGATATTAATACATGAGAGTTGACTCACCCATACATTGACATAGTTTCACTAACCTTGTATTTGATGGCAGTTGACAATGGTGATCCAAGAGACATTGCGTCTTTACCCACCTGCGGCTTTTGTGATCAGAGCGGCCCTGGAAGACATTACATTCAAAGACATTATGATCTCAAAAGGTATGAACATTCAGATTCCAGTCCCAATATTACAACAGCAGTGTGATTTGTGGGGACCTGATGCACACAAATTCAATCCAGAAAGATTTGCTCATGGGATTGCTAGGGCTTGCAAGACTCCACAGGCTTATATGCCATTTGGAGTAGGGCCTCGTGTCTGTGCTGGCCAGCACTTTGCCATGACAGAACTGAAGGTTATTTTAACTCTCATTCTATCCAAGTTTTGCTTCTCACTATCGCCGGGATACCAACACTCCCCTGCATTTAGGTTGGTTATTGTACCTGAACATGGAGTTACTCTCCGTGTGAGGGCAGCATGACATTTCCTAGCTTTGACAAAGGCTTAGGTGGATGGAAGAAAATAAAAATATGAGAGAGGTTGTGGACTATTTGTACCATCTTTATGTATTACAAAAAGAAAGTAAGGGCAGGGCACCTTTGGAGAACTTGTAATAGTTCCTTCGGTTTTTACATTGTTTCTTTCTGATTATAAAGATTTGAAGCAATGATGAAGAGCAGTTGTGATGCTAGTATTGCAGAAATAGAAGTCATGGTCTAATCCCGTAATACTAAGCAATTGCTTACGTACATATGAAGATGAAAATTCACAATCTTGAATCTTATGAACTGTTCTACAACCAGGATAGGCTGGATTTCTAGGAATAGAAATTTTGATTCTGTTTCATAAGCACCCCACACTCTTTAAAAATACTAAAAAAAGCATTGAAAGCCATAGATGTACATTGCCATTGAAGTAGATGACCCCTAAAGATTAAAATCAAGGCTGGAGTACTTCAAACACCAAAAGAATTAGTTTTGATATTTCCATAGATAGTTATAATAAAGGGAGGGGGTTTTAAAACATAAGAGAATGGACCATGTCATTGAGTTATATGATTTTTGATACTCCAAACAAATAGAATTTAAAATTCACTGTCTAAAATTGTTCAACAACCTGATTATACTGGATTTCCACATTGCTATGTAGAAACCGGGTCAAATTCTCCATTTCATTCAGAAAAAAAGAATTCAATCTTTCAATACCAGGTTAAGGTATAACCGTGTTTGAAGATCTGAATGTAGCAGGTGTCGAAGTAGTGGTTCGCAATTCTCATGGAGAAATAAAGACAGCCTTATCCGAGATTGTTCCCATGCCATCTTTCAGTGGTAGTTCTTGCAGCAAGAAGAGCAGTCCACTTTGTTCAGGAGCTGGATTTGCACAGTTCAACCTTCAAGGGTAGTTTAGAAATTTTAATAACTGCTATATACGAAACGGTTATTTACCTCAACCATATTGTGGTCATCTTGTTAAAGATATTTTGTCCTCAGCTAATTCTCTCCAAAACTATTCTTCCTCTCGTACATTTTAGCAAGGCAACACGTTGGCTCATTTTTTAGCAAAGAAAGCGAGATTTTCTTTTCCTGCTTTAGTTTAGATGGAGTTCGTTCTTCCTAATATTTATAAGGTTTTTGTATATAACTATTTAGCTATTTAGCTATCCACTAATATGCCCACCATGGTTGCTTCTAAAAAAAAAAAAAAAAAAAAGGGTCAAGGTATAACCTTATAAGCCCATCTAAGTCTAGAAATTCGGTCTATTTATTGGATTTAATTCAACTAATCACAAATTTTTTTTATGAAACAAGAATCAAAGCATCCACAATTGACTACTATTTTGAGTATATATTTTCCTCAAAATCCAGCACCAGAATTACCCCAAAATAAATATTAAGAAACAACAGCTCAGCAAGTCCCACCAATATATCATCAATATGTTCCTTATTATAATGCCTTAAATCAAGATACCAAAATTTTTGAATAAGTCATGGCTAAAACCAGGGGTGTCAATTTGGGTTAGCATGTCGGGTTCGTGTCGACTAAAAGCCTCAACCTGAACCCAACTCATTTAATAATCATGTAATGGTTCTTCAACCCTAACCCGACTCGATAATAAAGTGGGTTGACATGACCTGACCCACTTGACATGCTTAATAAACGGGTTATGTTGGGTTAATACGAATGTGACACAACCCATTTCAACCCGCTTAATGTTAAATTTAACATTCATATAGAAATAAGTTCTTTACATCCCGAAAGTAATGCATATACTTCAAGTCTTCAACTCACATTCAAAATAATATAGTTCAACAGAAATATAACATCAATCTAGAAATAAGTTATTTACACTCCAAAAGAAGTGTATACACTTCAACTTAAATTCAATATAACATAGTTCAACAAAAATATAACATCCATAGAACTCGCCAAATGTTAAGTATTAATATTGAAAGAGTTAGTGCAAACAATAGATTGATCATGACTAGGGTTTATAAAGTTTTAATTTACTATTATATCACTTGTAAGTTTTTGTAATTACTCACTTTTTTTTTTTTTAAAGTTTAAAATATAGGTTGGATATAAAAAGTATTTAACAATTTTAAAATAAAATGAATATTTATTTGTTATACGAGTTAAAAGGGTTGTATTAAATGGGTCATTTTTGGGTTGACTCAAATAAATTGGCGTGTTAAACATGTCTATTGTGGGTCACACGAGTTGACCCATTTATGACACATTTTTTATTGTGTCGCTTTTGAGTCGACTCATTTATGACCCAAACTCACTAAGGCCAAACCCTAACTTGCAAAAATCCGTGTTGTGTTTGCTAGTTGAGTCAAACATTGACACCCCTAGCTAAAACTCACGAAACTTTTAATGAAGCTGCAAATTCTCACATGCCTACTGCTTTGTCAAGTCTTAAGGCCATGGTTTAAGCCCAGAGTTGTCATGGAAAAGCTTGGGAACTTGTGATTTGGAAGGCCAAAACTTGTATTCAAACAACTCCAATAGTCCTTGAAATTGATATTGCAAAAAGAGCTTGAACTTGATTTGGGCTCTTGAAAAGAGGCTTAGGTTGTGTTTGGTTTATGCAAAATATTTCCAAAAATGCTATTTACGGGAAAGGAAAATATTTTCAAGTGTTTGGTTGCATTATGAAAAAATGCTTTGGAAAATATTTTCTAGTGTTTGGTTGTGTTGTTGAAAATAATATAGAAAACACATTTTCTTCTTCTTCCTCACATTTTCTCACATTTTCTCGGCTCCCAAACAAATATATAATCCTATTTCTCAATAGATAAACACAGAAACAAAACCCAACCAAAAAAAATTCATCAAATCCGGTCAAATTCATCAAAACCCAACCATTTCTCTGTGATCTCGGTGCGATCGGTGCCATCTCGATGCAATTGATACCATCTTGGTGCAATCTTGGGGTGCGATCTTGGCGAAGTCGAATGCGTGATCTGGGCTCTGGGTTCACCGGCGAAGTCGAATGGTGCGATCTGGGTGTGAGATCGCACGGCGTGCAGTCCGCGATCGTGATCGACGAGGTGCCTTCGCGCCGATCGCGATCGCAACACCGCGTCGATCAGACTCGGTTCAAAAGGGAGAGGGAGATCGAGAAAGAGAGAGATCGACGGTGCGGTGCGGTGCTGCGATTGCGATCAGCACAAGGCGAGATCGCGATCGACGCGGTGTTGCACGATCAGATCCGGTTCACTCTCCCTACTCTCTCTTCTTTTTCTCTCTCTCTCTGCTGCGTTCATTGAGTCGTTCTTTCTCTCTCTCTTTCTCCCTTTGCGCGTCTCGGTTCAGAAGTGATTTGAAGGTAAAATAGAAACGGAAATGCTTTTCCGGAATTAGAGGGCTTATTTTATGGTCAACGGAAAATAATTTCCGTTTGACCCAATTTTCCGGACCAACCAAACAGCCTATTTTACGGAAAAGCATTTTTGGAAGTGATTTTCACCCAAAACAAACACAGCCTTAGACACCCAATCACTCATTTTGGTCTTTAGTAACAATGGGCCTTCCTCCTCTCCCTTGTAAAAAGTAAAATTAGAATTTAATACTTCATTCGAGATTAAAACACACGAGCCTATGAGTGTTAAAGCCCATTGCCTAGGTTGGAAAAAACCACTCCCACACTTGGTTTTTCCCTTTCTTTTCCATTTTGTTTTTTTGCTCAAACTTGGTCCTTTAACCTATATATAGGTATTAGAAGGAACACAAAATCATGCTTATACATGTTTAAAGTGCTTTCCGGGGTAGTAAAAATAGTTTTAGCTCAAAATATTAGATTATTTGTCTGTTTATCCATTGTTTTCAACTCTCTCTCTCTCTCTCTCTCTCTCATACAAGTTTATTTATAAACAAAATAAACTATAAAAATAAATTCATCTAATCATTCATACTCTTAGTAACACTAAGATTAATTTTTTTGATTTCCTTCATATCTTTGCAAATTAATAACAATTGTGTTTGATTTCTTTCTTTACCTTTTAATTGTGGGTCATGGAAAAAGAAGAAGAGTAGTACAATTGATTATAAGGATGAGATCACTAGTATGAACTCCCTTCTCCTTTACAATCTTCCTTTAAAAAAAAAAAAAAAAAAAAAAAACCTTCTCATTTATCTAATGAGAAATTGTATTGACTATCTCTCCGAACACCATCATATTTACCATTTTTATTATGCACTAATCATAACATATATTACTTGTGAAAATAGCTGTGTTCCTAAACCTATTGTTATCGAAAACTCACATGAAAAAAAAAGGGATAAGAGCACTAGCATCAAGTGTGCTAAATGCTAATTTTTTAGCATTTAGCACACTAAACATAAAAAAACCTCCCACATCAAATATTATAAATCACTAAATGGTAAAAAATTTAGCATTGATAAATAGTCTTGTATGGCATCGAGGTACCCGGATCTAGTTGGGCCTTGGGTTTAGCCCAAAGAGCATGGCTCACGTCTCCAATCTCTTTCTACTCTACCCTTACAAACAACAAGCCCAAGTATCATCACACGACCATTGCTCGGCATAACGTTCCCGAATAATAAAGAAAGACTAAAATCTGAACACACCATAGCATGCTCGGCGGTTCCCAGGAAACATCACTACCGAGCATTCCTACTTAAGTTGGAACCAAGTTCCAAGACCACATTCGCCATAGTCCACCCCCACCTAACCACCCATTTACAACTGATGATATTGGACCCCCAATTGCACTAACTATAGTTGTAATCATAGTCTCCCTACTAATCCAGAGTTATAAATATAAGAAGATGGAAAGGAAAAAGGTTTTGTTGAAAAGTTCACAAAAAATAGAGAGTAGAGAGAAACAATGATTCAAAAAGAGAGAGGAGAAACTACGTTGAGTCTTTGTGCCGAGAACAACCCAAAGTAGGAAATCCTAAGCCCACCTTATAAGTAAGTTGTGAGCCCAAGTGAGGTTAAGCCCAATAGCCTCATTTCCGACGCGCACAATTGGTAGAGAGAAATAGTGATTCAGAAATAGAGAGAAGAAACTACGTTGAGTCTCTGTGTCGAGAACGACCCAAAGTAAGAAATCCTAAGCTTACCTTATAAGTAAGTTGTGAGCCCAAGTGAGGTCAACCCTAATAGCCTCATTTCCGACGCGCACAAGTACAATTCTAATAATAGAAATAAAAATTGTAAAACTTTTGAATGTTTTTAAATTTTACCTCTCTCTCTCTCTCTCTCTCTCTCTTACGGTGGTTTGTGGCGATTTTTTGTTGGGGTAGTTGTGTGGATTTTTTTTGTGGGTTGATTTTGATGGGTTGCAATGAGTCGTTGGTGGTGGTTTGATCTTTGTGGTTTTGGCGGTCTAGTGGAATGGGTTTTGGCTGGATTTAGATGTGAGTTAAGGTGATTCAATGGGTTCTAATTGGTTTTGGGTGGATTGTGGTGGCTGGCTTGCTACTACTTGTGGAAAGGGTGGTGATTTTTTTTTTTTTTTTTTAAGTTAGGAATTTTTTTAAAAAGTTATTTTAATAAGTGATATGCTAAAGTAAGAGATGTAATGCAGGGTTTATTATAAAGTAAAATGTTAAAATGAATAAAGTAAACTTTTGTTAGGTAAAAATAGAAATTTTTTTTTTTGGTTGCAACTGGTGCTCTAAAGAGTAAAAGACAAAATAGTTTGTGCACTTATTAATCAACATTATCATAACAAAAACAAAACCATATAGGTTGCAATGTCTCAAGGAAATACGTCTCAGTTAGTCCAATTACACTTGTCAAATCAGATAAAAATCTAACACAATATAGATTTTTTGGAAAATGCTAAAGATCAAAAAACCAAAAAAAGACAAAAAAATGTGGCCAGCAAAACAGACTATTGACTATTAATACCTGAAAGAAAACACAAAGAATCTAAAGAGTCCTAGTTTTGATCGAAGTCTAGGGAGGAAAGAAGCAAAAAAAGCAGAAACATGGATGCAAACCCAATTCTAATGGCGAAGATCACTGTATCAGTGGTTATTGGAGGGTTTATAGTGTTGTTAATGGCACTCTATAACCTTTTGGTTTTGAAACCAAAACTTCTCGGAGCTAAACTTCAAAGGCAAGGTATAAGGGGACCTTCTCCTTCTTTCTTCTTTGGGAACATCCCTGAAATGAAGAGAATTCAACTCCAAGTTCATTCAACACCAAAAACTACTGCTACAAAGGAGTATGATCACCCTGATGCTATTGCTCATGACTGGCCTTCCACTCTCTTCCCATATTTGGAGCAGTGGAGAAATAAATATGGTACCTCACTTGTCATTTCCTTTCTTCTTCTTCTTTCTCTCTAACTACCAAAGTAGGTTGAAATATAGTTTAGGGAGTTGAAAATTAAAATAGCAGTAGTCATGGAGGGTGTAGCTCAGATTTTAGACAACTTTTGATGTCATAATATTCCAATTGTAATTAGAGTTATAAACTTTTGTAGTCCATACTTATGACAATGACCTTGTATTTGTACCGGATGGTTCTTTTTGTTTTTGCTTCTTTATTATATTTCTCCAATAAAAGCATTGTTCTAAAAATAAATTAATAATAAAAGTTGGTACTTTTCTGTTTCAAATGTTTTTTTTTCCACTTTTCCAATAGGTGAACTTGGACATGGATAGGGATTTGGGAATGGGAATTATAGTAGATTTCATTTGAATGATGAATGCACTTTTTTACTTGTAACAAGTTGAAGAAACAATGGCATGTTTTGTCATAGCAAATACTTTCCTCTGTTTTGTAATCTTTAGCAATTAGTCCAAGACATGCCTAGAATATTAACAATGGACCTCTTGAAGATCATATGATCAAAATATGCATATCAACACTAAATCAAAATTAAAATCTTAAATTCATCTTTTTCAACCTTGCTCACCTAGCTAGTATGCATTGGTGGCAGGACCGATATTCTTATATTCATCTGGAAACATACAGCTATTATGCATAACAGATCCAGAGATGGTGAAGGAAATCAGCCTTTGCACTTCTTTGAACCTTGGAAAACCTTCTTATCTATCCAAAGATCGTGGGCCGCTTCTGGGCCAAGGCATTCTGTCGTCAAATGGCGCAATTTGGGCCCATCAAAGGAAGATTATTGCTCCTGAATTGTACATTGATAGGGTTAAGGTAAATTTCACTTATTATAGGCAATGTAATCCTCTACAAAGACATAATCTGAAACCATTCTTTTATTACGTTTTATTTTTTATTTTTGTTTTTAACTAACTAACCTGAAACCAGTTTTGTCTTTTTTTTTTTTGGGATAGTCCAGTTTTGACAATGTTAATATGCCATTTTACATGAACAAAACTCAGAAACAATCCTAAAGCACAGTTTTGTCTCAATTTCCTGATTGTTTGAGTCAAGATTGCGTTATACTGTTGGTAATTCAATGCCTCATCATACTAAGCTTTAGATTAATTAGTCACTACTATACCATTATTTAATAAATCTCTATAGACTAAGGCTAGGTTGTTGTTGTAAACTTTTATACTGCTAGAAATAATATGTGCATTTCTTTCTGAAGAGCATGGTAAACCTAATGGTGGACTCAACAACCTCAATGCTAAGAAGTTGGGAGAGTAGAATTGAAAATGAGGGAGGGATTGCAGACATTAAAATCAATGAGGATTTGAGAAGCCTATCGGCAGATATAATATCAAGAGCCTATTTTGGAAGCAACTACTCCCAAGGGGAAGAAATATTCTTAAAACTCAATACTCTTCAAGGAATCATGTCCAAGGGAAATGTTGGAGTTCCTGGTTTTAGGTATGGTAACATTTTGAATCCATTGATCTTAATAACAAAGAATAGAAAACTATAACATTGACAAATTTTGGTTTGTTGTTTGTGAACATCTTGAATTGACTAGTGTTCTTATAGCCTAACGATACGTCCCTTTCTTATAAAAGAGCAGGATTTAGATTAAACACTGGCCTAAGGATTTAGATTCAACCCTGGCCTTCTATGGGACGAGGATTTATGAGATAAGAAAACTAGGGGTATCTCTATTCTTTTATAAATGGGGGTGGAGGGAAAGAGAACATTTCTAGGGATGATTTTTCCTAAATTTTTCAAAATGGATGTTATGTATATTTTATAGATTCTTGCCGAGCAAAAACAATAGAGCTATGTGGAAACTTGAAGAAGAGATCAACTCAATGATATTAAAGGTGGTAAAACAGCGCACTGAAGCATCATATGAGAAGGATCTTTTACAAATGATTCTTGAGGGTGCCAAAAGTAATAATGACTATTATGGCCCATGTGACAAGTTCATTGTGGATAATTGCAAAAACATATACTTTGCTGGCTATGAGACCACTGCCATCACAGCCTCATGGAGCTTGATGTTACTGGCTGCACATCCTGAATGGCAAGCTCGTGCTTGTGCTGAGGTGCTCGAAATAGTTGGGGATAGTCTACCAGATGTCGACATGCTCCGAAACATGAAAACGGTATGTATTTTTCTTTAAAATTTATAATTCTAGTTACTGTATGATAGTGCTATTAGTTTTAGCTATTTCTGTATTTGATTTTATCAAGTTATCTTCCAAGAAAACACTCCCACTACATATGGATGCATGTTAATTTAGAATATCCCAGCAAACAAGAGAGAAAAAGAATACATGTAGGAGTGTATTATATGGTGCTTCTGTGCATATAGTATATATTTAGAAGAATGCTTCTGCACATATATTGGTGTCATATGCACTTATAAATGTAAGATTGCCTTAGAATTGGAGGTGGTGCCTGGAAAAACGTTCAAGAATAAATTTTCATACCCCATTGAGGTATCATCAGAAAAGTGACTTCTAATGGCTAGTAACATGATTGAATATTCTTCCCATAATTATGCCTTTGAGGTTCAATTTTTTTTTTCCCATTTAATTTCACACATAAAGAACTTGATGCATCAGTTACCAAATATTACAAGGAGAGATTGACACCAATGCCTCACAAATTCTGAAACCGTGTACTCAACATTGAGAAATTAATACATGAGAGTTGACACACCCATTCATTGACTAGGTTCACTAACCTTGTATTTGACGGCAGTTGACAATGGTGATCCAAGAGACATTGCGTCTTTACCCACCTGCAGCTTTTGTGAACAGAGAGGCCCTGAAAGACATAACATTCAAAGACATGATGATCCCAAAAGGCATAAACATTCAGATTCCAATCCCAATATTACAACAGCACTATGATTTGTGGGGGCCTGATGCACACAAATTCAATCCGGAAAGATTTGTTCATGGAATTGTTGGGGCTTGTAAGACTCCCCAAGCTTATATGCCATTTGGAGTAGGGTCTCGTGTTTGTGCTGGCCAACACTTAGCCATGACAGAACTGAAGGTGATTTTATCTCTCATTCTATCCAAGTTTTGCTTCTCACTATCACCGGCATACCAACACTCCCCTGCATTTAGGTTGGTTATTGCACCTGAACATGGAGTTACTCTCCGTGTGAGGACAGCTTGACGTTTCCTAGCTTTGACAAAGGCTTTTGTGGATAAAAGAAAAAAAAAAAAAATATATATATATATATATATATATGAGAGAGGTTGTGGACTATTTTTACCATATTTATGTACTAAAGAAAGAAAGCAAGGGCACCTTCAATGCACACATCACATGCATCATTACTATTTAGAGAACTTGTAATTAGTTCCTTCGGTTTTTACTTTGTTTCTTACTGATTATAAATATTTGAAGCAATGATTAAGAGCAGTGGGGATGCTAGAATTTGCAGAAATAGGAGTCATGGTCTAATCCTGTAATGCTAAGCAATTTCTAATATACATATGAAGATGAAAATTCAAAATCTTGAATCTTATGAACTGTTCAACAACCAGGATATGCTGGATTTAAAAGAATAAAAATTTTGATTCATAGGCACCCCACACTTCTGCCCCCACCCACGTCCTCCCAAAAAAATAAAATTGAAAGCCATAGATGAACATTGCCATTGAAGTAAATGACTCCAGTTCCTTCATTAGACTCAGGTACTTTCAGAGTATAGTGAAATGATGTTTCCTCCTCTCACATTCATGATAAACTCACCATGAATTTAATGATTGAATCATATCATGAATGTGAGAGAAATGAGTACTATTCATCGTATTCTAAGAGTATCTAAGAATTACTCTGTTTACAATGACTCCTAAAGATTAAAATCAAGGCTGGAGTACTTCAAAAACCAAAAGAACTAATTTTGAAAATTCAATAATTATAGTTTTAAACCTTGATTCTCCTAAACAGAGAATGGATTAAGTCATTGAGTTACATGATTTTTGATACTGCAATAAAATAGAATTTAAAATTCAGTCTAAAATTGTTCAACAACTTGATTATACTGGATTTCCACATTGCTATATAGAAACTGGGCGAAATCCTCCACTTACATTTAGAAAAAAGAATTCAATTTGACAACACTAGGTTAAGGTTAACCGTATAAGCCTGTCTAAGTCTAGAAATTCGGTCCATTTATAATTTTAGTCAATACTAGAACAACGCTCAAAAAAAAATTTGTTACCAAAATTAACAAATATATAGAAAGGGGTTAGTCTCCATTTGGTTGTTGAGAAAAACAAAGGAAAAAATAAAATAAAATTTTGAACAACTTCATAGGTTACTTTATAATTTTTTTTATTATAAATTTTGAAAAAAAGGGGAACTTGAATAGCTCAAAAACAATTGCATGGACATTGGACACTAACAAAGTAAAGGGTCTTGGTTCCCCAGTCCACTCTCACATGTTAAAAGATACTCTAAAACATTGCTAGGTGATTTTTTATTTTTTAAAGAAAAAAAAAAGAAGAAGAACGGTTTTTTGTAAATTGTAATCCTTGAAGTGTATAAGGAAGATTTTGAGTTAATGATGTAGGATGAAATCTACAATTCAATTATTATAATTTATTAATTTTGGTATTTAATTTGTAATTTTTGTTATTTTAGGTTTAGGGTTATTATTTCCTTGTTTTTAGATGCTTTTAATGCTTTTTAAGTCAAATTTGGTTCCTGTTATTGTTAGGTATCAATTAGGAGTTATTTTAAAATATATTTTCTTGTCTATCAAGTTTTACAGAGTCCTTAAATAGACCCCTAAGTTTGTATATGTTTTTGGAACAATTATTCAATCAAAAAAATTTAGATTTTTGTTTTTTTATTCTCTAATAGATTCCAGACATTTTCTCCTTGTGGATTCAAGGAACCCTCATGGATTCGAGGTTATTTTTCAGAAATAAACATGTTTTATTTCTTGTTTTCTAGAAGTAGACGCGTTCTACTTCTTGACGCTTCCATATCCCCGCATCGGTTGGTATCGAGCACGAACATACCTTGGTCCGATGGCTAACAAGCGAGACGGCGACCACCACAACAACGACGATGACAACGATGTCAACAACACATTCCTCACTTGGGCTGAGTTCCTTGATTTTCGTGATGAAAATTAACAATTTCATGAAAAGAGTCAGCAAATTATAGGCAAAATCAAGCAAATGATTGCTACTCTTCTTGCTAGAAAATCATCTCACAACAACAATGATCAATATATTCAATGATGCACTTCCTACTACAAGAAAATTCCATTCTTTGACGGAGATATGTGTAAGTTGGATTTTATTGACTAGCTTCTTGATTTGGAAGTGTATTTTAATTTTTGGAAGATTTGTGATGAAGAAAAAGTGCAGCTTGCATCTAATAAATTGGATGATGAAGCAGAGGAATTGTGGGAAGACATTCAAATCGACAGAAAGTGGCGAGGTAAGCATCTAATCCGCTCTTGGCAAAGAATGAAAAGGGTATTAATTGATTTATGGTTTTCTAATGACTATTATGATATACTAGATTACACAAGTGTTGATTATAAATCAGTATATTCATATGAAAAGCAGTATATTCAAAATATGAAAGGTCAACCACAAAACCAAAATTATCATAGCCAAGTCCATGTCACATAAAGAAAAGGGTTTGAGGGTTGAGAAGAAGCAACCTATTTCTAAAGAAAATTTTAAAGTGGTTAAAAAAGATCAAGACTTGCAACAAGTTATTGAATTGAAAATTGAAGATACCACTTGTCAAAAGTTTTAATGAGAATATTGTGGAAGATCCAATTGAGGTTAAATATAATGATGAGTCCATCGTCCACAACCCCCAGGTTCCTGTTGATTTTTTGAAGATGACCACACAATGAGTGCGTTTAATTTTTTTTTTTTTTTTTTTTTTTGCGAATGAACAGTAAAAATACTGTTCATGTACTGTGCGGGAGACAAATTTTACTGTTTGTGCATTGTTTGAGCACTGTTCATGGGACCCACAATCACTTTATTCAAAAAAAAAATATTAAAAATGGGTCCCACGGTACTATTTACATATTTAAAAATTATTTTGCTACAGTGTTTTTCAGTTTTCGTTTTGGTTTTCGGTTTTTTTTGTATCCAAACGGACCCAATATGTTGATTTTTTTGGGGTAGAAAATTTTAATTTTATTTTCAACCCTTTGTTGATTGATGTTGCAAATAAATTGAGGGTAGATGAGAAGAAATTTTATGCTATACTTTATGAAGAATTCAAGTTTCAAAATTGGATCAAGTTATTAAAGCATTCAACGTATTTGTTTATTTGGGGTGGAAGATTTCAAATTTTGACCATCAACTCGAGGATGAGTTTGTTTCAAGTGGAAGAGTCTTATGTAGGATACGGTTTAATATCTAATTTTTGTAATTATTTAATTTTAGTATTTTTATGTAATTTTTTGTTATTTTAGGTTTAGGTAATTTATTTCCTTCTTTTTAGGTGTTTTTAATGTTTTTTTAGTCAAATTAGGGTTTTATATGCTTCCATAGCTGCCTTAGGGTTTTCTAGTTGCCCTAGGTTTCTAGGTTTTGTTTTTACTATTCAAATGCATTGTAGCCTCTAAAGGCAAGTTAGTTATCAAATTATTATCAATAAACACAAACTTTTTGTCAAATATTTCTTTGGTGGATTTCAGTTTTCTTCTCTTTGTGGATTCACGAAAACCTCTCATGGATTCGAGGTTTATTACCAGAAACTAATAATTTAGTTTTTGTACCATCAAGAGAGCATTGTGTGTGCTTTCTTCAAGTTTCCACGACATCAGTTAAAGAATGAAAAACCGTGGATGTTTGAGAGAAACTAACTAGAAATATATATAGTTTAGAGAAAGTTAAATTAAAATCCAATTTTACGCCATGTGTTTAAATTTATGTGGAGACCACAGCATAATAATTTATTTAAGTTTGTGGCATGTGTTCACTTAGGTTTTTTAATTTTTGTGCCAAGTGAGTTAATGAATGTAAAATACTAAGAATTTAATATTAATGAAGTATAAAATTTAAAAAAAAAATCACATATACTCAATAAAAATCACCATATAATAAAGATCTCCCCACTTTTTTTATTTTTTGATAGAAAATGATATGAATTGAAAACTAAGAACAAACATCAGAGTTAGGCCGAAGCCTTTCAAAGAAAACTCTAGTAGAGTCATACAAACAAAGGCAAAACTACCTCCGAAAGGGGGTATTCAAAAAAAACAAAATCTTGCTGAAGTCTTGCACCAGCCTTAGCCAATCTATCTGCACAATGGTTCGCCTCTCGAAAGCAGCGTTTGATTCTTACCTCCGGGAAAGTAGTCACCAAATCTCTGCAGTCTGAAATAAGCGAAGAATGGTGTAAGTTAGTCCTCCTTTAGAGAGAGTTGTATTGTAGAGTTCCAATTAAAGATCCTTCCATTCTTGAATAACTAGATTTTCCAAATACCAAACGCAAAGAAATACCTCCATGGAAGTTGGTTCCTCATCATACTCGAACTATTTTCCAGATTATTCTTTAACCAAGAGCACATGTCAACATTGAAGAAATTGTCATTGCAAATGTCAATATTTGCTCTTTGCCAAAAGTCTTTTGCTGCTGCATAGTCCCTTAGCATGTGTAAAATTGTCTAAAAATACTCTTCACAGCCCTCACACTGGTCTACCTTTGGCAAAGGTCCTTTGCTATCCCTCGATGAACCAGCAAGGATTTAACTGGTAGGCACTTCATATACACTTACAAAACGTTGAATCTTTGGTAGTGTGTCAAGCTTCCAAATTCACTGACCTTTAAAGTTGCACTGTAGTTGAGATACACCACAGGCCAATTTGTAAGCACTCCTCCCACTGAATTCACCCGAAGGAGAATCTGACCAGCATAGATCATCCACTTTGGCGTCTGAGAAAGGAATGGGAATGGCCTTGATCTTCATTCTAAGGACTGCAGGAAAATCAAAAGAGCAGAGGTTAAGATTCCAAGAACCCTCATAAATCATATCTCTGATCAGTAATAGATATTCATCTTTGTTTAGAGGACCTTCCATTAAGCTCCTAAGGCTCCCCTCATTTAGCCATTTATCATGCCAGAAATTAACTGTATTGTTTACACCGATAAGCCATTTAGTGCCTTGGATAAACACTTCCTCCCCTTTCTTAATACCTGACCAGGTTTGAGAACATGCTCTTCGAGTATTTGCATATTTACTCTGAAGCACTCTGGCCGAAGCTTGATCCTTCTCCAAACGAGGTCTCCAATTCAATTTAGCAAGTAAGACAATGTTCTTCAGTTTAGCTACTAAAAGACCTAGTTCGCCTTCCTTTTTTGGATTGGTAATACTCTCCCACCTAACCAAATGGATTTTCCGTTTCTCATTAGTGGAAGCCCAAATAAAATCCCTTCCAATCTTATCAACGGCTACAAGTACTCGACTAGGTAGCAATGTACCCTACATGACATATGCATGAATAGTTACTAGAACAGACTGAGCCAGAACAATTTGACTAGCAAAGGATAGAAGATTTGCTTTCTAGCCAGCTAGACGCTCTCAAACCCTTTCCACTACAAAGTTGAAATCCTGAGTTGTTGGACCTAGACTCTTCTAAAAAAAACCAAGATAGGTGCCTAGATTTGATGTAGAATGGAGGTTTAGGCAGGTGCAAATCATGTCTCGTCTATAATCCTCCACATTGGGAGAGAAATAGATTCTAGATTTGTCATTATTCACCTTTTTTCTAGAAAGTTCACAAAAGACCTCCAATGTATCTTTAATAATTTGGTAATTCTTCTCACCTGCCTTACCAAACAGCACAAAATCATCCGCAAAAAAGAGATAGGAAAAGGCCGGACCACCTCTAGAGGCTTTAATAGGATCCAAAAGATTTGAATCACACTTATCTTTTATCAAGAATCCAAGGACTTCCATGCACATAATGAAAATATGTGGCAAGAGAGGATCACCTTATCTTATCCCCCGGGAAGGTTTGAAATCCTCAAGAGCACCCCCATATATAGAGGAGAACAGCAACTAAAGAGGAGGAGACACAGCTTATTATTACATTGATCAAGTAAGGAGGAACATTAAATAGAGTAAGGGTGTCTCGGATGAAGCTCCACTCCAATCTATCACAAGCTTTTTCAAGATCAATTTTAATCGCCATATAACTAGTTCCTCCTTTTTTTAGGCTCATGGTGTTCAGAATTTCCTGTACTATAATAACATTATCCAACCCATTTCTCCCCGAGACAAAAGCTGATTGCATAGGAGAGATGAGATCTGAGAGGAGAGGTCTGATCCAAGCAACAACAACTTTTGTGATCAACTACTAAACCGTGTTACATAAGCTAATAGGCTGAAAACTGCTAAGATTAGCTGCACCAGGATGTTTGGGTATCAAAGTAACCAAAGTTTTATTAAATAATTTCAGAACCTCACCATAACGGAATCCTCCTTTACTATCTCTCAGACCGAACCACCCACTAAAAGTCAAAATCTTTAGAAAAATCCTGCATGCAGCCCATCCGGGCCAGGGGCTTTGAAAGGCTTCTTAGACAATAGAGTTGCTCTAACTTCCAGATCAGCCACAGGACTTCATATTCAGTCAGCATCCTCCTGGGAAATACGTACTTGCTAGTTTGGAATATCCCAAGGCCTATGGTATCCACACTCCATGCTAGAAGTATATAAGGATATGAATCCCTGTCTGATGTGATTTGCTACCTCAGCTTCGTCACAAATCCACTCTCCATTATTATTTTTAAGACTCACTGTCTTATTCCTCCTTCCTGGCTAGAACTGAAGTGTGATAAAAGGAGGTATTGCGATCACCATTCACCAAGAAGCCTATTCTAGACTTCATTACCCAGTACTCTTCTTCCAAAGCAAGCACTTCCACATATTCCTTTCTCAATTTCTAGTCCAAATTTAACAATAATTGATTTGGATTGGATGTAATGCATCGCTAGATGCCATTTAATCAAGCTTCAAGTCTTCGTTTCCTCGCAAAGATATTGCCAAAGATCTCTTTATTCCAAATTTTTTGCTGCATCAACAAAAGACTTAATTGCACTCTCCAGAGGAATAGAATCTCTCCAAGCCTTCTGAAAAAGTTTATGGACTCCGGATGAGACGGCCAACCAAGCTGGAACCGGAATGGACAACTCAAGTGAAGACTAGATCTACTGTCCAGATCAATATGTAAGGGACAGTGGTTAGAATGCAACTTAGTAAGATGTTTATCACTTGCTTTTGGATACATGAGCCACCATCTCATGTTACAAAAGCTTCTGTCTATTCTTTCTCGGATAAGATTAGCCACACCTCTTGAATTAGTCCAGGTAAACCTATTTCCACTAAATCCCATATCCATCATACCACAAGTGTCTAAGCAATTCTGGAATTTCATAGCAAGCCAAAAGTTAACAGGCCTACCACCAAATTTATCAACACTAATGAGTACCTCATTAAAATCCCCCATCATAATCCACGGAAAGGACTGAGCTTCAGAAACACTAGTAAGATTATTCCATAGGATGGAATGTTCACTGATCCTAGGATTAGCATAAATTGTAGATAAAAGCCAGGATAACTCCGAATTCCTAACCTTAATCATGGCATGCACCTCCTGTTCAGTTGAAGCTATATGATCCACCCCCACGCAATCTAAGTTCCATAGAACCCATAAACCTCTAGCCTACCCAACTGTATCCGTGTGTAAAGTACCATCAAAAGGAAGATGGTTAGAAATGTCTTTAGCCCTAGAACCTCCAACTTTGGTCTCTGTCACAATAAGAATCTTTGGCTTATTTGTATTCACCATATCATTGATTGATCTATGAAAACTAGCACTAAGTGCCCGTCTACAGTTCCATACCATAATCTTCATGATAAAGTCTGAGTTGGGAATATAACTACTAGAGATTAATCCTCTCTTTTGATCCATCCAGTCCTCTCCCTTTGGATCACCACACTTTCTATCTTATTAAAAATTAGGAAAAAAGAATGATCATAAGTAGTATTAAAGGTAAGAATTTTAATATATTACTAATTACATTTACTTAAAAAAAATAATTTGACTATTTATTTATATTTTTATGATAAAAACTGTGGTTAATTATAAATATATCTATAAATATGCATGTGTTACATGCTATTTTTTTTAATAATTTGACAAATTATTTATATTTTTATAATAAAAATTGTGCTTAATTTTAAATGCATCCATGCTATTGCATGTGCTACATGCTAGTGTGTGTGTATATTAATAAGTAAAACTGAGAAAAAATCTAATTAAATTCTAAATTGTAGTCTTGTGCCACGTATCTTATTTAATTTTTAAATTTTTGTGTCAAGTGAATTATTATGTGTAAAAATCAAAAACTGAATTATGCGCTATATGTTCCATCTAATTTTTAAATTTTTGTGGTAAATGAATTATTGAGTGCAAAAACTAAAGAGTCTAGATCTAATATATAAAATGAGAAATCATTACATATTTTAAAAATTCATAGCTTAAAAAATGTGTAAATTGTAATTCTTACACAAGTTTAATTTAAACTCACATAAATATGTAATTGTGATTATTTTAAATGTACCTGTGTGTGTGCACGGGGTTACACACTAGTTTAGATATAACAGTGGGCAAAATTAAGGTATAATTGAAATCCAATTTAGCATCTAATTGAATTTTCTTTCAACTTTAACTTTATATATATATATAAAGAAATAAAATAAAATAATAAATGTGATGTGTTCAACTATACTAATTTAAATGATGATATTCTTTTTTTCTTAGACAAGAGATAGAAATTAATTTTTTTTTATACAATAAAATAAATTTACATATTGTTTCAATTTCCAACAAATTTTTTTTTCAAATACACACTAGAAAAAACTAAAACCTTTTCCAGCTTGGTTTGGTTATGATAGGCCTACTAGCTTCTTCTTCTTCTTCTTCTTCTTCTTCTTCTTTTTGAGAAATAAACACATACTTTTGGTCCATTGGGTAAATTTCGGTCCGCTTTTGTCCATTTGGTCTAGGTCCACTTCAGTCCTTTCTGTCCATTCGGTCCAGTTCTGTTCATTGGTCAAGTTTAGTTCATTTATGTCCATTTGATCTAGTTCAGTCCATATTTGCCCAATTCGGTCTAGGTCGGCCCATTTCGGTCCATTTAGTCTACTTCAATAAAAGCTTAAATGTTTTGCATTTGAATTATGGACCCCTCATCTGCCCAACAACATATTTGGCTAATGTTTCAACTTTAAACCCAACTCACTAGTAATTAATCAGTCCTTGTCCTATTCTATTTCTTCTTCTTCTTTTTTTTTTTGTCTCTTCCTCTCTTGGAAATTAAAAATGATTGATTGAATTCAACCATAAACTGCTTTCACGTTTCTTCTTCTTTTAGCAGCGTTTAACGCTTTCCCAACTTTTCAACTTTCTAATTTAACTAAACATTACTACTCTCTTCGCTTTTCTTATCTTAAGCGCAACTGGCGCTTCCACCTTGAAATTTTTACACCTTTCTACCTTTAATTTTCTGAGCTAAGGTTGCAATGGTTGAGAAGAATACATGAACAAAACTAATCTAAACATCATCAACGCAATGCGAGGTGGCATGTGTTGGAGGTCCATCAAAGGTGTTGAGGTTTCATCAGAGAGAGGTTAATCCATGTAAATTCATTTTTTTCAACCCATATAAATTATTAGCTCAATCCATATTTTTCCCAGAAAAGAAGTTGTTTACTCTCTCTCTCTCTCTTATTTTTTTCCCTTTTGATGGATTTATAATTCTCTCTTGCATGCATCTTTACTTTAATTTAATGAATTTTTTATTTGAATTCTTCTCCAACACAACATGGTAATTACTCTCCAACACAACATGGTAATTACTGTGTGTGTGTGTGCGCTTGTTTTTTTTTTTTTTTTTTCTTAAATTCAATCTTGCAACTGTATTTTAAGTTGATGAATTTTTGTGTTGAACTAGACTTTAAGTTGATCTAATTTGGTTGTGTTTTAAGTTGTTATCTTTCTTTTTTTTTTCCTTTGATTGTTAAATGTAATTTAAATAATTTCTAAAAGTAATTTTCATCTCTCTATTTTTACAAATATATAATTTTAACATTTTTGGTGTTTTTGATTGATTGATATGTGTGTGTGTATATTTATTTAAGTGGTCCATATTCTTCTAAGTATTGTTATTGCAAATTATACTTTCCTAGTTCTTTTGGTATAACTAAAATTTTTAAGTTTCAAATTTATTATTCAAATATTTCTATAAAAAAAAAAAATTATTCAAATCCTCATTCTTTTAAGGGGATTATCATAATAATCAAAACTTATAATATAATTATAATTAATATTACTCAAATAACTATAATACTCAACCCAAACTTGTACTTTCCCATTCTTAAGTAAGTATATCAAAATGGACCAAAAGGACCAAAATTAACCGAAATAGACTGAATAGGTAAAATTGAACCGATAGATCGAAGTGGACCGAATTGGACTAAAGTAGATATATATATATATATATATATATATTTTTTTCTGGGACAAAATGGACCAAAGTTGATTTTTCCCTTTCTTTTCCTTTTTTGTTTTTGGCTCAAACTTGGTCCTTTAACCTATGTAAAGGTATCAAACTCAAAACGAACAAGAAGTCAAGGACTATAAAATACCAAAATCATGCTTATAAATGTTTGAAGTGCTTTCGATGGTTGTAAAAACAGTTTTAGCTCACAATATAGGCTTATTTTCATTGGTTGTTTATCGATTATTTTTTAAATCTCTTTTTTTCAGTTCTATACAAGTTTATTTTTAAATAAAATTGATGAGAATAATATTCTCACCCCTTAAGCGAACTACCTACTACTGTACAATAGACTTATCTGACACGTCCGCCAAGTCAGCCTTCCATTGACATTGACAAAATCTAGTCGTTCACCTCCATGGAAGACTAGGCAATGACTAAGCAGCCATTCCGAATCGACAACATCACCTCATGAGAGTCGTCCAATGCCGTAGATGGCCAAGCGCCACATACGGAAGTCCAAGTTACCAGCACCACCCAGAGTAAGTCATCCAACTCCATGGATGACCAAGGTGCATTACATTTGAAAAAAAAGGAAACTCTCTCAAAACACCTTGTCCAACAAATGTAAGCTATTCCAGAGGAGAGTCTCTTCCAAATGAGGCTCTTCCAAAGGAGACCTATAGAGATAACCCTTTTACTTAATTACTAAGACTCTTCTAGTGAGTAGCCTCCTTGTTTGACACTGATAAAAGTGTCCAATAGGTGCCCTAGGCCACTTGACACATATCACTTGTCCGACCCTCCGGACAACAACAACTTCGATGAGAGCATACTCATATGAACCCATTCGACATACACTAGCAATGCTAGTCATCAAACGTAAGATCCCACTCGTCTAACCTTCAAGACAATTTCCCATGGGCATCACACCCAAGGTCTTCCTACCAACCCTCAATGTCCAATTATGGGCATTGCTAGGAAATGATTCTACATCAAGGCTAGAACTAGAAGAGACCAACTTAAACCCCTTGTTTGATGTAACGTGACTCGTTCAGGGAGACCGTTCATCTAAGGAGAGCATCTAGGAGGACGACTCGTCCAGGGATGTCTTGGTCATCCAAATGTCAGGAACAACTTTACATCTATGCAAACCAAACGACACATGGACTTTAATATGGAATGAAATGACAAGCCCATCTAGAGGGTTGTCCATCTCATGTTGCTTATCGTTTGAAAAATAGGATGGAGTGAATAATAAATTGATATGTTTTGTATTCACTTGAAGATGTTATTATAAATCGTGAAAATCCTTAAGTCCCATATTGAAAATAATAAAAAATATGAGCTTTGGATTGGATAGTGGGTTGGGTTTTAGACATGTGTGGACTAGATCCATTTATCCGATTAATAATAATATTTTATTATTTTATTATTGAGTTAGAGTCTGTGCATAACAATTATCTTTGAAATAGTGTTTCAGTTTGAATATTTGAAATAGTGTTTCAGTTTGAAGTTACGTATAGTTTCATTATCCCTCATTCATAAAATAGAACCTTTCAAAGAAAACTCTTCCAGTGAGAAATTTTTGGTTCATTCATTTTTGTGTCAAAGAGAGAGAAAGAGGCATTGAGTAGTTCGTAGAGCACGACCTTGAGTGCTTCATCTTCGTGCTGTTTGATTATTTTATCCCGGGAGGCAAACATCCACGAGTCTCAAAGCATCACAATGAAAGTGTGAGGGGTGAATTTCGCTTTAAGGAGATTGTATAAAACACAAGACTTGATCTCAATTGTTTATCCTTTCACGCATTGTTCATCCTTTCAAGCATCTGATCTATGAGTTTTCAATTATTTACAAATTTCTTATTATTTATATTTAGTATTTATTTATTACTTTTATCTATTATATTTATTTGTATTATTGTTTAATTTCAGATATGTGTATTATTCCTTTTACTTTATCCCATCAATAAATTTCTGTGTTCGTTGAAATACGTTAATCGGCAATTGCTTATATCGTGGCAAAACTTGAAAATTGGGTTTGTGTTTATCATTTAGAGCGTGTTTGGATTCGGCTGAAAATTGTTGCGTTTGCGTTTTGTTTGTTTTTTTTTTTCACGCATTTTGGAGCGTTTTGAGTGTTGCGGCTATTGTTCAATGAACAGTAGCCACAAACTTTGACTTTTCAAATTTTTTTTACCAATCATAGCACATTGTGTACTGTTCACGGACCCACAAATTTCACTTTTCAGCAACTTTTTCATTAAAAATAGGTCCCACGATACTATTTACACATTTAAAAATTATTTTGCTACAATGTTTTTGAGTTTTCGATTTCAGTTTTGGGTTTTTCAAATTTGTATCCAAACGGACCCTTAGCGTGAATATCTACTTGTTATATTATAAATTAATTTGTGATCTTCAAAAGTTGACTACGACTGTGCTTGTGATATTGATTTTTTCAATGCTATTCATCTTCTTTAATTATATTATATATATATATATATATATAATATTAAGATATTTGTCTTACTTGAATCTTTGTTTGGCTGGGGTTTGTTTGCATTTGTTCAGTTATTGTACGATTATGCGTGCAATTTGGTATTTTAAATATTGGTTGGATAAAAATATTATATATATGCTTATGACCATACAGTGATTTACGTGGTTCTATAATCTCTTTTTCTGTGTTGGCTTTGTATTGTCTATTCTATAAAAGTGATTGTCAGACTCTGATTTGGTTTTAGTGCAGATTGCTTTTCGTTTGATTTTTTATTGTGTTTCTTTGGTACTGTGTAGAATACTTCTACTTTTAAATATCTTTTGTATATTCTGACAGTGCACAGTGATTAGTTGGTTTCTAATATAATTTATGTTTGGATTTTACTAACGTATACCCAAAAACACACATTAATTTTCTTTTTTGAAAAAAAAATTTTCAAGAATTGAAAAAGTAATGATAACTTTTTCAATTCCCAAAAAAATGTTTTCAAAAATAAAAAGTTTAATATATACTCTTAAGACATACATTAACCGGCCCCTTTATATTTTACTCTGCCTTAAAGTAATACTTGAATGCAGTTTCGCGTCGTGTCCATATTTTCTAGACTGTTGTGTAATATAAAACAATGCTTCTTTTGGATTTTGAGAATTCAATCTGATAGAGTTTTATTTTGACAGAAATGTCAAATGAAAAATGTGCTTGTTGCTACCCTATTACTGTTCCGGTTAATCAGGGAGAAAAGCCAGAGAGATTCAACGGCACTAAGTTTAAGAGATGGCAACAAAAATGCTATTCTATCTCACAACCTTGAATTAGGCAAAATTCTTGTATGAGAATGCTCCAAAACTCAAGGAAAATGAGACAAATAGGCAAGTGGTTGCTGCTATGGAAGCATGGAAACATGCTGACTTCGTCTACAAAAACTATATACTGAATGGATTGGACAACACATTGTATAGTGTGTATAGTTCAATCGAGACAGCAAAAGAGTTGTGGGATTCCTTGGAAAATAATTACAAGACAGAAGATGCTGGAACTAAAAAGTTCATTGTGGGCAAATTTCTGGATTATAAAATGGTGGATTCCAAAATCGTGCTTAGTCAAGTGCAAGAGTTACGGGTAATCTTACATGAAATACATGCTGAGCGTAGGTCTATAAGTGAGTCTTTTCAAGTGGTCGCTATCATTGAAAAACTGCCTCCATCTTGGAAAGATTTCAAAAATTACCTCAAGCATAAGCGCAAGGAGATGCGGCTAGAAGACTTGATTGTAAGATTGAGAATTGAGGAAGACAATTGTTCTTAAGAAAGAGCCATAGGGAATCACTACATGGAATTTAAATCAAACATTGTGGAGCATAATAAGAATAAAAGGAAGTACTCAGGTGAAAGCTCAAAGCAAGGAACTAGTGGGGGTAACTTTACAAAGTTCAACGGAAATGCTTTGTGTGTGGCAAGATGGGGCATCGTGTTAAGGATTGCCATAAGTAGGGCTGTCCACGGGTCGAGTCGGGTCGGTTTTGGGCCCAACCTAGACTTAACCCGCCGGCGTCGGGTGGAGGGGCAAAGGAACTCAAACCGATCTTAGGAAAAATCCGTCGAGTCGGTTTCGGGTAAGGGTGAGCATCGGTCGGTTCGGTCGGTTGTCGGAGTTAAAAAAATCATCGAATTCTAGAAAAAAGAAAGAAAAAGTCGTCTGAATCTGAAAAATATTCCCGGAATCTGGAAAATCTTCTTGGAATCTAGAAAATCTCTCCGATATCTTCATTTTTTCTCTCTAGAATATGAAATTTTTCACTAAAAATTTATGGAATTGGCCGAATCTGGCTAAATCCCACTAGATCTAGTAGGATCTAGTTGAGATCTCGCCAGATTTAGTCAAGATCTCACAGGATCTAGCTTGATTTTGCAGGATTTGGCCGGATTTATATACAACTCCGGTCGGGTTTGGGTTGCTCGGGTTTTGGAGAAGCAAACCTGCCACTCGACTCATCGGTGTCGGTTCTTGAGAACGGAAACCCGCCGCCGACCGACTGGACCTTCGGTTCGGGCTAGAATCGGGTTGGCGTCGGGTGGTTTGACCAAGAAAGGCTCTCAAGCCAACATTATTGAAGTAGAAGATCTTTCTAAAGATGTGGATGATATTGACCTTTTTGCAGTGATTTCTAAAGTGAACTTGGTAGGAGGAGATACCAAGGAATGGTGGATGGATATTGGGTCTACTTGTCATGTATGTATAGATCAGAATCTGTTTTCTTCATACCATCTTGTGGACAATGGAGAAGAAATATTCATGGGGAATTCCTCAACCTCTAAGGTTATAGGAAAAGGAAAGGTAATATTGAAGATGACTTTGTGCAAGAAACTTACTTTGAATGATGTGCTGCATGTGCCGGATATTCGTAAGAATCTTGTTTCTTTCTCACTGTTGAGTAAGAATGGTTTCAAATTGGTCATTGAATCTGACAAGTTTGTGCTCACAATGAATGGCATGTACATGGGAAAGGGTTATATGAGCAATGGGTTATTCAAAATTAATTTAGAGTAAATCTGGATTATTGCAAGTGTGGATTTGGTTTGTAATATTTTAAGTGTGATAACGTAGATGTGTGATATAGAGATGACTTTTTGTATATATAGCTTGTAGTTTATGTTTTGTTGTCAAAGTATATTTAGGTGCGCTTAGGATTGGATTTATCTCATGTCTGCGTCTTGCGTTTATGTTTTGACGCTTTTTTCCCCGCCACCGCACACGATTTTTGGGAGACAACGGCTCATGTTCATGAATGATGAGTCGTCATTTATTGACTTTTCAACCCTCTTTTATAAGCTATGTGGGTCTCATGAACAATGCATGGATCCACAAACTTCACCTTTCAATAACTTTTTCGTTAAAAATAGGTCTCACGGTATTATTTACATATTTAAAAATTATTTTACTACAGTATTTTCAATTTTTAATTTTAACAAAATAAGTTCTATTTAAACATACTCTTAATATCCTTCACAAGGCTTATATATTGTTGATGTAATATATCTAGAAGAATTTATTATTATTTCGGCTTCTCTTTAGCTGTGTATATGATTCTTTACACTTTTCCTTTGACTGCCTTTTGATAAAGTTGTTTGGCATATTACCAAAGGAAAAGAAAATTAAATGGTCCAGATATCTAAGTTGGCAAGCTATACTTGTCAGATCATGTAATGTACTCTAGTAAGCCATGTGAACTTGTAATATAATTCAAAGCTAGTATATTACTTTAACCTTTTATGGACGTGATGAATTGGATTGGCCATCATTTGCACTGTTTTGTGAAATTGTCTCTTTGCAATAACTAATTGTTGACCCAATGTTATATTATGTGTTTAATGAACATATGTGATTATGATCATTGATAACATTGAGTGGAATTGAAATGTTTCTGCAAAAACGGTGATGTGTGAAGCCAATGGTGCAATCCATTTGAACGAAACAAAGAGAAATGAAAGAAAATATGTAAAGACGCTATGAATTATGGAAAAGTCAAATAACTTTTTATAATTCTTTAAATGTGGGGGTGTCTTCTTAAAAGGAAGGTGGCTTATTTAAAGAGGTTTTGATTGAGATACAAAACAATGAAATAAGAAATATGCTACATATTTCTGAATGTGTAATTACCAATTAAGTGTCTTGGTAGTATACATAGTTATGGCAAGTCTTGACATATTCGTCAGAGACATATTACCATGAGGCAGTTGCTCTCTAATGGAAGTACTTCCAAATTATAAAATAGATCCATAATCAATTGATTGAGTGGAGAGCTAGTAAACCGCTTATCAATAGGAATGGGGTTAAAGCCTATTAACTAAAAGTCTCTGGGATGGCAACCCAACCTAGTTGACTCAAGATCCCAAGATCTATGTTCAAAGGGATAACTGAATCGTGGAGACTATTATTTTATCACTATGGAGATAACATCTCTCTCCCATTTCTATGATGAAATAGTGATGCCTGTAAGCGATGTTCGTGGTAAGCTTTGCTTTTAATGATTCTTATATCTTGGAATTCCGAGTGGGATATAGCAGGATACTCTTAATAAGAATCACCTATATGAGTGTGAGGTGGGCCGCTTCCATGAGAGTTTTTAAGACTGAATTCTATAGAGCACTTCATGAATTTACCAGGATATGTTCATGGTCAAAATGAACACAACTATAAGAATCGAAAAATGTCCGAAAAGGAACTGTGTGAATTTTATTGTCTTGGTATACATAAACGGCTGAACAGTTCAAGACATCATATTCACTGGTTAGCTAGTATATTCGATAGTCTTTCGTAAAGGAAAGTTCAAAGTCACAAGCTACTTCTCTTGATACAAGAACTTTTCTTCTGCTCCCTCTGTGTCTGCATTGCCATTTGCATTGTGCTTTATCAATTTCTATTCATATGGGGGATTGTTGGAAAAATAGCATGGAGTAAATAAGAATTAATGTGTTCTATATTCACTTGAAGATGTTATTATAAGTGGTGAAAATTATTGAGTCCCACATTGGAAATAATAGAAAATATGAGATTTTAATGGATAGTGGGTTGGGCTTTAGGCATGTGTGGACTAGGCCCATTTATCCAATTAATAATAATATTTATTATTTTATTATTGAGTCGAGTCTCAGGCACAAATAGTCATCTCTCAAACAGTGTTTGAGTTTGAAATTATGTATAGTTTCATTGTCCTTCATTCATGAAATAGAACTTTTCAGAGAAAACTCTCCTAGTGTGAAGTTTTTGGTTCATTCATTTTTGTGTCAAAGAGAGAGAAAGAGGCATTGAGTAATTTGTAGAGCACGACCTTGAGTGCTTTATCTTCGTGCTGTTTGATCATTTTATCCTGGAAGACAGACGTCCACGAGTCTCAAAGCACCACGGTGAAAGTGGACTAGGCCCATTTATCCAATTAATAATAATATTTTATTATTTTATTATTGAGTAAGAGTCTGTGCACAAAGAAAGTCATCTCTGAAACAGTGTTTGAGTTTGAAATTACGTATAGTTTTATTGTCCTTCATTCATGAAATAGAACTTTTCGGAGAAAACTCTCCTAGTGTGAAGTTTTTGGTTCATTCATTTTTGTGTCAAAGAGAGAGAAAGAGGCATTGAGTAATTTGTAGAGCACGATCTTGAGTGCTTTATCTTCATGCTGTTTGATCATTTTATCCTGGAAGACAGACGTCCACGAGTCTCAAAGCACCACGGTGAAAGTGTGAGGGGCGAAATCTACTTTAAGAAGATTGTGTAAAACACAAGACTTAATCTCAATTGTTCATCCTTTCACGCATTATTCATCATTTCAAGCATCTGGTCTGTGAGTCTTTAATTATTTGCATATTTCTTATTATTTATATTTAGTATTTGTTTATTACTTTTGCCTATTATGTCTATTTATGTTATTGTTTAATTTTAGATATGTGTATTGTTCATTTTGCTTTATCACATCAGTAAATTGTTGAAATATATCCAACACTTATTTCCACTATAAGATCGTAATTAACCATATCTATATGGCATTATGGTCGTCCACATAAAGGACTCGACCACATAGATGGTCATTCTACACTTAGACAAATCTAATCATTCTTAGATGTCACAAATATACTTTACTCTACAAATCCACTATCTCAGAACCTGGGAGTAACCTTCATATAATTTGCTCCCACTAACCCCACTAAGCCAATACACCTCCCGTGAAGATAGTGGCACAAATAAGGAGGCCCACTGTATAAAGGTTAGACTGCATTCAATTAAAGGTACATGAGAAAAAAACCCCTAAACTACAACCATTTGAGTTTTATTGGATTCATATGAGTCTCTAACTTAAGCATCAAAGAAACTTAGGCTAGCACCCCACTAATGCCTTTCAATAGCTTTTTTTTTTTCCTTCTTGCAGGTCTTCTAGCACCTTTGGATGCACAAGTGGCTCATTGATTTTCATGCATCATAAAAAATTAAAAATAAACAATAAAAATAAGTTCATAAGATCATTCATACTCTTTAACACTTAGATTAATTTTTTGAATTCTTCATATCTTTGCAAATTAACAACTTTCTTTACCTTTCAATTGTGGGTCATGGAAAAAGAAGAAGAGTAATATAATATGTTATAAGGATGAGATCACTAGTATGAGCTCCCTTCTTCTTTACTATTTTCTTTCCCCAAAAAAAAAAAAAGAATAAATAAATCCCTTCTCCACGGTTTAATGAGAAATTGCATTCGCTATCCTTGAACTCTATCATAATTACCAATTTTATTATGCACTAATCAGATAATATAATACTTGGGAAAATAGTTGAGTCGCTAAAACTTAGAGGGAGTTTGGATTCGAATTATAAGTAGCTGCGTTTGCGTTTTCTGACTTTTTTTTTTTGTTCCAGCCGCACTATTTGACCAAGTCAACCATAAACAGTGCACGGATACACTGTTCATGGGTTCACAAATTTCACTTTTCAGTCACTTTTTCATTAAAAATGGGTCTCACAATACTATTTACATATTTAAAAATTATTTTGCTACAGTGTTTTTGTTTTTTGTGCTTTTTTATTTCAACAAAATAAGTTCTATCCAAATAAACCCTTATTATTATTATTATTTTTTTGAAAAACTAAAACTTTTTTTTGGGAGAATTTGAAAAACTAAAACTTATCCAAAACTCACTTGAAAAAGACATTAAGGGTCCGTTTGGTTGGAGGAGTGGAAAAATGGAAGGATGGAAAATTGTGGGAGGATGAAAAAGTGGGAGGATGGAAAATATTTAGTTTTCCCTCATGTGTGTTTAGTTGGAGGGATAGAAAAGTGAGAGGATGGAAAACTCTTTTGTTTGGTTGAAAAGAAAAGTGAGAGGATAGAAAAAGTAGTTTATATAAATTGACTATTAAACCCTTCTTACATAATTGGTAAAAAATAGATTTATTTATACTCATTAAATAATATAAAATTTACCAACTATTATATTTTTCAATAAGAAGTGTTACGTCCACAACATTTTTTGCAATATTTTCACAACAAAATTTATGTGAAAAGCTGTTACTAGTTCTAATTTGAACCCACCACAGAAATTATTTTTTTGCTCACCAATATTAACTAATAACAATTTGTTACTTAAAATTTATTGTGAAAATATTGTAGTAACATTTCTCAATTAGAATTTTTTTTTTTTATATTATTTCTCTTTTCAATCTTTTCATTACAGCCATACGTTTTTCTTTTTCTTTTTTTTCTTTTTTTATGCTATCTCCTCCACCACACACGTTATCTCTATCCCCACCCCTTCTTTTTCTTTTTCTCCACAAACGTTCCAGACTCTCATTTTCCCTTCATCTTCCCCAGCTCGCTCTCTCTGGTTTTTTTTTTTTTCTTCTTCTTCCTCCATACACGTTTTTCCTTATCTCTTTATCTCCCCCTTCTTTTCTTTCTTTTTCTCCCTCATTTAGGAAGTGCTTTCTCTCTTTTTTTTTTCTCCAGCTCTCGGTCTTTTTTTTTTTTTTTACTTGATTCCCGGGACCTGCCGTTGTGTTTGTGAGGAGGGTAGGTGGGAGAGGGCATTTGTGTAATTTCACGATAAGAGCAGCTTTCTCTCCACAGTTTTCCTCTCGATTTGGGAGGAAAAAAATTGGTGGGTCCGGGAGGAAAATTTTCTCCTGGATTTTCCATCCTCTCTGTTTTCCTTTGCTTCCCAAACAGTGGAAAACACTGTTTTTCACACCATTTTCCACCAATTATTTTCCATCCTCCTTATAATCCCTCCTACCAAACATAGTGTAAGGGACAAGCTGTTTCCGCACTTATCAATCAATCACCATTATCATAACCAGAAAAGGGACCATATAACCCGCAATATCAAGGTATAATTTATAGTTTTATACTAATATATTATATGTCTCAGTTAGCCAAATTGGACTGGTCAGATCAATTAAAAATCCAACACGATATAAAATTACTATTCTCTCCCTTTTTATTTTTTATAATTACATGAAATATTCATTTAACTGAAAATAGAGGTACAACTAAGAGGGCATACAACAACTAGAAGGAAAACAACTACACTCCACTCTCCCCAATGAACCGAGAGCCCGACACTTAACTTGTGTTTGCATATTAAAGTTTTGAGTTTTCTTTTTTTGGGCTCCAGCAATCCTTTTTAAAAACCCTCTCTGAGGCATAAAGGGTAATTGGTGGGTTCATTGAAAAGAGAGGGATTATTTGTGGAAAACAGGCTGGGTGAAAATTGGGTCTCAGATGCCAACAATAGAGAGCCCAAAACCGGGTCCCTGCCAATTACATTCTCACCCTTGTGAAGAACCTTGGAAATCATGGAAGTGCACAGTTGAAGAGGGCGTTGGGCTCAAGGTGTTCTTGGAGCTTGTGTGATTTAACAGAGCTATTGAGTGCGCATGTTCCGGACTCAGCCACGCCTGACTAGCAACAACCGGAATCTGAACACCAGGGACTTCCTTCAATCTTTCCTCCTCCGACCCACCACAGCTAGCAACTCTATGATTCTCAAAAATCTCCATGAAACCATTGCTTTTTCTGGTCCAGCCCCCAGAATACCTGAGACAATCGGTCTCACCAAGACCCAGAACAACACAAATAAAACAAAGGAGAAGAAGCCGCTCCATTTGAAACCCAGACTTGAACCTAACCTAGAAAGCCATTATTCCCATATCTACAAACGTTTGATCAGAACCCATCATCCAAGCAGTTCTATGAGAGAAGTTGAAGGCTCGCGCGCACACCACGTGAAGTCCGATCGCGTGGTTGAGATGGAGAAAACTTCAAACACTTCTGCAAAGAGTTGTAGATGCTTAAAACCTCTAGTGAAAGAGGGAGAGAAGACTTCTACTAGGCAAGAGGGAAAAAGCTCCTACTGAGGGAGAGAGAGAAACTTTCTCTCTCCTACAAGCCGTAGGAGAGAGAGAGTTCTTGAGGTTTTGGTTTTTTCATTTTAAATTTTCGGAAGCATAGTTCTTACCACTATTCTCTCTCTTGGAAATGCTGAAGGTCAAAAGAAAAATAAAAAATCGGCTAACATACATCACGTGAATGAAAACAGTACACAGAGAATCTAGAGGGTCCTAGTTTTGATGGAAGTCTAGTGAGAAAAGAAGCAGAAGAAGCAGAAACATGGAAGCAAACCCAATTCTAATGGCGAAGATCACTGTATCAGTGGTTATAGGAGGGTTTATAGTGTTGTTAATGCAACTCTATAACCTTTTGGTTTTGAAACCAAAACTTCTCAGAGCAAAACTTCAAGGGCAAGGTATAAGGGGACCTTCTCCTTCTTTCTTCTTTGGGAACATCCCTGAAATGAAGAGAATTCAACTCCAAGTTCATTCAACACCAAAAACTACTGCTACAAAGGAGTATTTCCGCCCTGATGCTATTACTCATTACCGGCCTTCCACTCTCTTCCCACATTTACAGCAGTGGAGAAATGAATATGGTACTTCACTTGTATTTCCTTTCTTCTTTTTCTTCTCTCTCTCTCTCTCTCTCTCTCTCTGTAACTACCAAAGTAGGATGAAATATAATTTAGGGAGTTGAAAATTAAAATACGTAAAGAATAGTAACAGTAATAACCTCCCAGTTATTATAAAAATATTTTAATGATATTTCTTAATTTTATATTCTTATTCTTTATTTTATTTTTTCATCCACACTTTTTTTTTTTCCTCCACACTTTTTTTTTCCTCCACACCTTTCCCTTATCTCTATCTTTCCCTTATCTCTATCTTCACTTTTCTTTTCTAGCACTTCGTCTGGAGCTCTATTTTCTCTGTTCTTTTTTTTTCTTCTCTAGCACTTCGTCTACTCAGAGCATTCAAGAAGCTCTCCCTCTCTATCTCACACAAACAAATTCTCTCTCATACACACATAGATCATCGAGCCCCGGCAGAAAAGTGGAGATTGGCGTTCTACATGTTTTATTTTTTTGTTCTGGTTTGATTAGTTTTATTTTATTGTTCAGATTTCATTAGGCTTATGAGAAAGATTGTTTTTGTGTTTCAAATCTTTCGATTGGCTTTTGTGTTTTTGTTTTGATTGTGGTATGTTTTAGCTTGTAACCGTTGAGATAGAGAAACACTGTAGCCATTCTAAGTCTAAAAAATGAGATGAAGAAGCTATTGGAGTCGTTTTTGGGATGTTTTCTCTCTAAGATTGGCTTTAAAGAAGCCATTGGAAATGCTCTTATCATTTTTTAGCAAAAAATTTTCGATTTTAACTAAATAAACAATTCCAAGACTCTAATTTTACAGAGGGTATGATGGTGGGTGTGCAGTGGCTTATATTAGCATTCCGTCGTCTCTTTGATATCTTTTGTTTGTCTAGTTTACTTACTTCTTGCCAACTCCTTTTGAATACATGACATTCTGTCTTAGAATCTCAACTCTAACTCGCCGCCTGGTATATGTCTTAGAATCTTAACTCAAAGAAGCTTAGCTAGTAGGTGTGCTATGGCTTCCCCTAGCATACAAGCTGCTCAATGGTTTCTTTGATTTCTCTTCTTGTTCTAAAAGATGTAGTTTGCTTGCTTCCTGCAAATCCGTTTGAAGACATGACATTGTCTGTCATAGATAGAATCTAAACTCAAACAAGCTATGTACTAAGTACTTACCAATGGCATCCACGAGCATTCAAACTGTCCCATCCTCTTTTACCTCTGCTTTTTCTAAACCCCAACCGGAATATGACGTTTTCCTCAGTTTTAGAGGAGAAGACACCCGTTATAAGTTTACCGACCATCTATATCATGCTTTGGATGATAAAAAGATTATTACCTTCAGGGACGATAAAGAACTTGAGATGGGAAAGCCCATTTCGCTGGAACTCTTGGAAGCAATCGAGAAATCGAGGATTGCGATCATCATTTTCTCTGAAAATTATGCATTTTCCACATGGTGTTTGGAAGAACTTGCAAAGATTGTTGAATGCAGGGATAGAGGGATAATATTGAGAGTGTTGCCCATTTTCTACCATGTGGAACCTACTGACGTGCGACATCAGAAGAACACTTTTGCAGAGGCCTTTGCAAAACATGAAAAGCGTTTCGAGGAGAACCCAACAAAGGTGCAGAAGTGGAAAACTGCTTTAACAAATGTGGCCAGTCTCTCTGGAAGGCATTTGAAGGATGGGTAACGCTTATTGATTTGCTTCTGATGAGTTTTTTTTTTTTTTTTTTTTTGGCCTGTTTTGACTGCATTACTTAATTACTTTAAATGTAGATGTTAAAAGGTTAATATCTTTAATACCACAAAAGCATGAATTATATGTAGTTTTATAAACAGCACTACATACATACTATTGCAAAATTAAGAAAAAGTTTGTCACTAATTTAAGTTTCAAGATTTAGTTTAGGTTGTCATCAAAAGTCTTGTAACTAGACAGTAGAACTACATTTAGAAATTCTTCCACTAACTTTGTTGTAATTATTGAATTATTGAGAAAAATAAAATAAAATTTTAAAGTGGTCACTAAAAATATACGTGTAGCTACGAGTCTTATAGCTCAACTAGCACCTCTTAATATTTGTTATGAAAATGTCCATGGTTCAAATCCCCTTATTCATTGAAACTATTGAATTATATATTTAAAAAAAATGTATATGTTTAGTTGGAAAACTAGGGAGAAATATATATATATATATATATAGAGAGAGAGAGAGAGAGAGAGAGAGAGAGAGTAGTTTAAGTGGATAAAAAAAAAAAAAGACATACAATGTGGTGTGTGTAGGAACAAAGAAACACACACACACTATATGAATAGTGTAATGTAAACCAATAATTGTCATATACAACATTTTGAAGATTTAGAATTTTGGTCATTTGATGTTTTTTTCCTTGAGGGTCAGTGGGTGGGGGAGGGTGGTGGGGTGTTATCATCTTGGTAGTTTTATTTTTATTTCAATCATATTGGAAATTTTGATCATTTTGGAGGTTTAATTTCAAGGTCAATTTGGCCATTTTAGGTTCAATTTTCGATAAATTTGGATTTTGTAAGGATTTATTTATTTTTGGACATTTTAATCATTTTGGAGGATCCAATGTTATTTTTGGTCATTTTATAGGTTAACAGGTGTTTTGGCTATTTTGAAAGTTTTAGAAGTATTTCGGTCATTTGAGATTTTTTCCCTAGGATTTTTGTTATTTCAAAATTTTTCAAAGGTATTTTGAAGGGTTTCAAGGTTATTTGGTTATTTTTATAGATTTGGGATATTTTTGGGACACTTTTGTCATTCTTGAGGTTTTGAGAGTATTTCACTAATTTTAATGTTTTAGGTGAGATTTAGGAGATTATGAAAGTATTTGGTCATTTTGAAAGAGACGATTTCAAATCCAATTTATAGGTTATTAAAGCATCCAAACAATAGATTTAAGAATCTAGAATTTAAAATACTCTTATGTGTAGAATATAAATATGGAATCAAGACATTCTAAATCCATTGATTTAAAATCCAGATCTAAATTCAAATTCAAGTATCCTAATGCAACCTTGTTAAATTCCTTCATTCACTTAAGAATAAATTGTGGCCCAATATGTGATGCTAATTGCTACATCATGTGTACTTTGGGCAGCCATTCAAGCCCAGTTTCAACAAGTTTTATGGGCTTCTACTTAGGATCTTGAAATGAAGATGATTTTCGCTTTGGTCAATACTCAATAGTATGGATTGTATGGGTCTGGCATGTGTCCGGCGGCCAGCAGCCATTAGACCTGTTAGGATACGGACACGTGTCTAGTCTTGGACACATGTCCGCATCGCAACGTGTCGAGTGGTCTTTGGCCATTGGACACAAGCTCCACCTGGATTGTATTCTTCTTCTTTTTGTTTTATTCTTTTTTTTTTTTTTTTTTTTGTTTTGAAAAGAAATTGTCAACAGATTGTGTACTAAATGACATGGCATTTGAGATTTTCTAGTTGTTGAAATTTAGGTTTCAAATAGCCAAATCAGAATTTTAATTAAATTGCAGTTTTTTTTTTTTTTTTTTTTTTTTTTTTTTGGGTTTAAAAAATAAAAAGAACATCTATGTTGAATAGTACAATAGTTGCTGCTTCAAGTTTACATGAAAAGCCATGTTTTACGTTACGAGAACTAATAATCTACTTGCATGCCCTAAATTTTCGACAAGCAAATTGAGCTCAACTGTGTAGTTTAGTTCAATTTTAGAGCTCTCTCTTTTATGAGATGAACAAGCAAAACATCAACGTTTGCATGCTACATCTCCAATTAGTTTGTTTTGACACAAAGATTTTTGTAATATTTTATAGGGTGCATGAGACAAACTTTATCCAAAACATTGTTCAATGGATATATTTGAAATTGAAAGAGAAACATTCAAATGATATTGAAGATGGTCTTGTGGGAATAAGCTCTCGTGTTGAGGAAATGATTTCATATTTAGATATGGAATCAAGTGATGTTCACTTTATTGGAATATGTGAGAAGAGTGGTATGGGCAAGACAACTCTTGCACGAGCTGTTTTTGATAAGATTCTTAAACAATTTGAAGCTTCTAGTTTTCTCGAAAATGTTAGAGAGGAATCTAAAGCACATGGTCTAAAGACTTTACAAGAACGACTCCTTTGTGATATAGGAAAAGGGGGATTAAGGGTAAAGGATGTGCATAAGGGAATGCAAGTTATCGGCGATATACTACATAACAAAAAGGTTCTTATTGTTGTTGATGATGTGAGCGAAAGAAGTCAATTAGAAACATTAGTAGGGAAGCGTGATTTGTTTGGCAAAGGAAGTAGAATCATTGTAACTACTGAAGATAGAGATTTGTTGGCAAGTTATGAAATTAAAATTGTATATAAGGCTAGAGGACTAAATGAAGTTGAAGCTCTACAACTTTTTAGTCTGAATGCCTTCCACAAACCTCATTGTGAGAATGATTTCTTGGAATATTGCAACAATTTTGTCGAGCTTGCTCAGAGAATTCCTTTGGTTCTTAAAGTTTTGGGTTCCTATTTGTATACTAGACCAAAAAATGAATGGGAAAGTGCTCAGAATCAGCTAAGAGCAATACCCCATGAAAAAACTACTAAGAAACTTAGAATTGCTTTTGATGGATTGGGGCGGATGAGAAAAAACTATTTTTAGATATTGCATGTTTCTTCCAAGGGGAGGAGAAGAATCGCGTTGCTGATATACTAGAATCTTACTTCTCAGGCATTAATCCAATAAAAAATCTCATCGACAAATCTCTAATTACTCTTGTAGTGGGGGAAAAATTGTGGATGCATAATTTATTACAACAAATGGGTTGGGAAATTGTTAGTGAGGCATCGGATGAAGTTGGAGAACGTAGTAGGTTGTGGCATTGTGATGACGTCCTTGATGTATTAAAGAACAATACTGTAAGTGGATTATTATATAGACATAAATTTAGAGAAGTATATAATTCTACAATATATTCATGCAAGTTTTTGCTTTATCTAGCGGTATACTAATCTTACTATTTTTGTTTACCAGGGAACAAAACATATAGAAGGCATGCTATTAAGATTGCCTCCGGATGATGAAGAAGAATTGAATGCTGAATCATTCTCAAAGATGAATAAACTAAGATTGCTCAAAATTTGTAAGGTGCGCCTTTCTTGCCTCAATTATCTTTCTAATGAGTTATGTTGGCTGGAATGGCATGATTATCCTTTGGAATCATTGCCTAATAGTTTTCAGCCTGGCGAACTTGTTGAGCTCATTATGCATCGCAGATTGTCTTGACAACTTCCAAGTGAATTGAGTGTAAGATTTTCACTTTTGCTGTTTTTTCTTTTCTGTATTTTTTATTTTTATAAAGTTAAGTTCTTGAATGCTTTATTTTTTTTTTATCCCTGCTTATTTTTTCATCACAGAAGTTGGGAAAGTTAAAGCTCATTGACTTGAGTGACTCCCAAAACTTAACCCGAACTCCCGACTTCTTTGGATTCTCAAATATTGAGAGGCTGAATTTCCAAGGTTGTACAAGATTGCATGAGTTGCACCCTTCTTTGGAGGTCTTAAAAGACTTATTCTTTTAAATCTAAAAGATTGTAAATGTCTTAAGAACCTTCCATATGAGCTCAATTTGGAATCTCTTAAAACTTTAATTCTATCTTTTGTTCAAGATTTAAGAAATTTCCCGTATTGGGAGAAACATGAGAAGCTTGTTGAAGCTTTATTTGGATGGGACTGCCATTGAAGAACTACCACCAACAATCGGGCGTCTAAGCGGCCCGACCTTATTGAATCTTCAAGACCGCAAAAACCTTAAGAGTTTTCCGAGTGACATTCATAGTTTGACATCTCTTGAAATTCTCACTCTATCGGGATGTAAGTGTCAACCACCAAAAGCGGGGCATTTGCTTGGGCTCTCTCCTATTGGATCCTCAATTGGTGCCTCCCCACTTTTCTGCGACTAATTTTATTTCTTTTTCTATCTTTCCTAGCATGGCGATACACCTATCTCGAATTCCTATATTTGCTACAATTGCTTTGTCAACATATTGTTTCCACAATGCCCGGCATCGAACAGAGCCCATCAACCTGTTGTTGTCTAATTCGTTCTCAAAATTAAGCACTTTGGTAACTCTAAGTCTAAGTGATCGCAATCTGTTGGCACTCCCGATGACCCTAGCTGCTTGTTGTCAATAGAGTATTTGAATTTGAGCAAAAATAATTTTATATGCTTGCCCGATTACACTTCTCGACTTTCAAAGCTCAAAATTCTTTTCTTGGATCATTGTAGCAAGCTTAAATCAATGCCATATGTTCCATTAAGTACAAGGTTAGTTTCAGTACAAGGATGTACTGCGCTTGAAAATTATTCAAATCAAGTTGTTGTATGGTCTTTGGGTGTAGCAGGATTCACTATTATTACTTGCCTTGGCTTGGCCGAGGATGAAGATGGCACAATTGCTGAGGTTTCTTTGCTAGACATACACCTATTATGGCAAAGATACGTGAAGGTATCTCTTTCTCTCTCACTTGTCCCACACACGCACGAGCATCTTTAAGAGTTGTTTTTAATATTTTACAGGATCAAATTCATCAAATGGAAGGCTTTTGCCATGTTTTACCTCAAAATGAAATTCCGGAGTGGTTCAAGCATCAGAGTTTTGGGTCATTTCGACCAATCACACTACCTTCAAATCTGTTGAGTAATAAAAATTGGAAAGGAATCGCTCTATGTGTCATTTTTGTAGTCCCAAAGACACATTGAACGACGATTCTCATGGAGAGGATACAAAATACTTTCATGAGTTTTATTGTCGTTTGGACATAAATGGAGATCTTATAGCTTTCAAGGTTCCTAAGGAAACATATGTTGGTTCATTTGGACTTTGGCTATATATATCGCATGCGAGGTTTAAAAAACATTTAGACGAACGGAGTTGCATTACCCCTTTCATTGGAACCAAAAGCCCGGATATTGAGATTAATACGTGTGGTGCACGTATTCTATATAAGCACGATATGGGAGAATTTCTACAAAACCTAGGCCAAAAAATTGTTGGGAGTCCTAATGACCTCCGTGGAGAGCTCAACTCACACTCACAGCTTTCAAGATTGAATCAGGTCTGTTCCTCTATCAGTCTATGTCACTAAATTCAAAATTGTTATCATATCTCCTCCTATAGTTTTTTAGGGACTTTAATTAGGAGTAAATATAATATATATAAGGACTCCACTTTATCCAAAGCATAAAATTATGAGTTTGAGTCCAAAATATTATGTAATATTAATTCCTCAACTTATTCCATAAAAAAAATCCTTAATTTATTTATCTTTTGAGTAGTGTTATAGGAACTACAAATTTTACTATTTTGAGTCTCCAAATAGACATGTTACTAATTATCATTGTTATGAATGCCATTTTGGAACTCGTTTCGGTTTGTTCATTGGAATGGAATATTTTGGTACTAGCCAATTCGGGTACCGTTTCTGAAACCCTTTCGGAATTACTGCTAATATATATTTATATATTATTATTAATGTTATGTAAAATAATTAATTTAATATAGTTTTCTATTAAAATAAAGTGGGATATTATTTTTTAAAAAAGCATTTATTTTATGTTCTTTTAAAAAATAAAACTCACATTTTGGGTAATTATACACAAGTGAGATATATATTTATATATTAGTCTTACTATTATGTAAAATAATTAACTTAATATAGTTTTCTATTAAAATAATGTGGGATTATTATTGAAAAAAACATTTATTTTAAGGTTTAAAAAAAAAAAAAAAACTCACATTTTGATAATTGTACGCAAGTGGGTTTCTAGGAAACTTCCTACTGACTACTTTTTCCCAATTCCCAACCCACTCACATGACTAGTACACTACCTGCTCAAATGCTACTTCTATATTTCATTATTGCAGATTTCAGTCTTTCTTCATCATTTCACGCCTAAGCTCTTTTCTCCTCTTATTCTTATCTTCTTCATCTTCATCTTTTTTTTTTTTTTTTTTTTTTTTCACAATTCAGTGAAGTCACACCACTTTTGCTTCATCTTGCTCTTCAATTTTATTTTCAATTTTTCTGTCAAAGTTGAGATGGTCGGATAGTGCGAGATGAGGGAGAGACTAGGAGCTACAAGACATTGATTAAGTTCAAGAAGGGAAAAATAAGAAGCCAGAATTCATACCGGCTGGAAAATGAATTTCGGCCGACTGAAATTGGCCGGAATTAACCGAAATGCCCGGAACGGGCCGAAATGGGGCGAAATTTAATCCGAGGTGGAATGGAGGGTATTATCATTCCGGTTTACACACCGATTCGAGATTTTCTGGCCGAAACGGAACGAAATTCATAACATTGCTAATTATAACAATTAGTCGCAAATCTACGCGATGCATAAGAATATACAATTATTTTATAACGTGGTATAATGTATGATTTATTCTCCAAAACATACTGGAGATATTATTTTTAAAATTATTTTTTATCTCTCCATCCCTACAAATATATCATTATATTATTTTTAGCCTTTTTGAAAAACTTAGGTGCATTAATTTGGTTGATATTATTATTATTATTATTATTATTATTATTACTTTTGTAATAAAAGATAGAAATACTATTCTTTTTTCAAGTGATCTATATTATTCAAACTTTTGTATAGTTTGTTATGGAGAGAGAGAGAGAGAGAGAGAGAATAATCACATTTTTTTTGGAAGAGAATATGAGACAAATAACAAAATTATATAAAAGAAGATGAGTAGAAAAATATTCAAAAGAAAATGTATAGTTATAAACCCCAAATTATCCAATTCATGCTATGTATTAGAATAACATTGAATTATTTTGTAATTTCATTAGATAACATGTAACAAACAAAAGAAATAAAATAAAAACAGATAAAAAATTAAAATATAAACCAATCATATCAACCTATGGTAGATTAAGCATAAAAATTCATCAATTTAAATTAGAGGTGTAATAAAGAATTAAAAATCCATCAAGAGAAAGACTATATATATATATATAGAGAGAGAGAGAGAGAGAGAGAGAGAGAGAGAGAGAGAGAGAGAGAGAGAGAGAGAGAGAGTATTCACATTTTTGTGCGAGAAAAATATGGATTGAATGGAAGAGAAAATAACAAACTTTTATAGTAAAAAAAATAGGGAAGAAGAAAAGTCAAAATAAAAGGAAGATAAAGGATGGACAAACTGTAAGGTTGAAGTATAGAGTAATGGAGAGATAAAAAGGTAAAAATAAGTAAATGTTTGAGAATGTGTAATTGTAAAGTGGGAAATTAATAAAGAGAATAATAATTAAAGAGGAAAGAAAAAATATTGAAAATAGGCTGATGATATGGCACTGATGTAACTTAACAGGAGCGTAGTAATATTATACACTACATTTTAGCTTTTAGATATGTATTCAAATATTTATTTATGATTGGTTGAAACCTAGATCGTTTGATCATATTTATTACCATATCAATTTGCAAGCTTTATGTGGTAAATCTTAGCATTTTCTTATTTTTCTTTGCATGAGACTTCCACTCACACGTGTAGGTGTAGTAAATCTTAGCATTTTCTTATTTTTCTTTGCATGAGACTTCTACTCACACGTGTAAAGCCCACGCCATCTAGTAATTGCGAAAAAAATTTATCTTTAAACTTACTATTTTTGTACGTGTTTTGTTCTTTCATCCATTGAAGATTTGAAGGCTATATATTTCTGAATTTTACAGGTGGATTGGGCACGAAACCATATGTCTGGTTATATCTTTCCTCAGATTGCGTCTCCACCACGCTGGTTTGCTTATCAAAATGGGCCCGCCATAAAAATGCAGTTACCCGCAGATTTGCATGATCATTCAAGGTGGTTGGGTTTCACTATATTTGCTTTGTATACAATTCAGATGAAAAATGATCGTTTCAATTACAAGTGGCAGGGCCGGCCCAAGGCCTAGGCCTGAAGCCCCATCCCAAAAAAAAAAAAAAAAATAAATAAATAAAAAATATTCCGCTTAGGAAAAAAGGCCCCACTTCCAAGGGTAAAAAGTCCAAATTTTTATAAAATAATATATATATATATATATATTTAAAGGTTATGCATTTTTTTTATTAGTAATGTTGAGAATACTACAAATTTTATTATTGGCTTACAAATTGCCATGTTACTAATCACAAAAAAAGTGATTTAAACATTCCTTGGTTAGATCGATGAATTTAATCAATGAGAGTCAATGTTATATTATATTGTGAACATTTTATAACACTTCAAGTGCATTTTCCTTTCTCATTTCTATTAAGACTCTCAATGTACAAGACCAATAGAACCCTAACCTAATTGAAATCCTAACCTTAATATTTTTTTATTAATATTTTTTTTCAACTATGATATTTAATTCTCAAATTAACATTAGTTTAATTGGTATTATTCATTAAATTATATATTTAATGTATCAAATTAACTTTAATTTGATCAATATTAAATAATTTTGTTTAATTAATATTTACATATTAAAAGTTCTGAATAAATTTTTTGCCTTAAGAAGGCTCCAAATAATATTGGGCGCCCCTGACAAGCAGGATTTCAACAAGTCTTTTGTTACCACACTTCGATGCAATAGATATGAAATTTGTTAGTCAAATCATAGATATGTTTTTGGATGCTTGCAGGAGGCCTACCCCCGTGACAGAGCTTCTACCAGGTAATGAAACTATGCAAGGGGAGTGTACTTCACGAGAAACAATATTTTCAAATCAAGTAATAGCTGCAGGCACCTCAAAAAAAGTAATAGCTGCAGGCACTTCAAAAAGTTCAAGTCAAGGGTCTCTTTATTTAGGCAAGATATCAAGCAGCCTTGGATGTTGGATAAAACATAGGCCACATTTGCAGGTTTCTTTCTCTCTCTCTCTCTCTCTCAATGCACGAGGTCTTGTTAATGTTAATGTATTTTTACCATTATTTCATTAGTCTCTTGTTAATTTCTTGAGTTTACAATACACCTTTCTCTTTTCTTCATGTCATTTAGCATACTCATCATTTTAGTATTAAAACAAAAGAAAAAAAATAATAATTAAGGATTAATAGTAATATCTAACCAAATAAGGCCCTAAGGAGAGATAGAGAGATATGAAAATGTTGTGAATTGTTAAATGAAACACATTGTTTCACTATTACCAAAATAAAAAACTTGAGATTCAAAATATATATATATATATATATATATGCGCAGAGATCTCATATAGGAGTGAACGAGGTTCTGTCATATGGCGTTCTAATTTTGTATTTAGCATTTTTTTACCTTGTTTCATTAAATTTTTTTTTTTTTACTATTATCCAAAAGTTCATATCAACGTATTTTTACCATTATCTTACTAATCTTTTATTAATTTCCTAAACTTACAACACACATTTCTCTCTTCTTAATGTCTTTAAGTATACCCACCATTTTAGTATTAAAAACAAAAGAAAAAATAATAATAATTAAGAATTAATAGTAATAACTGGTCAGATAAGACCTTAATGGAAGATAGAAAGATGTGAAAATGTTGTAGATTGTTAAATAAAATGCACTGTTTCACTATTACCAAAATAAAAGACACGAGATTGAAAAATCATTTTTAAGAGAAAGAGAGAGGACTATGAGGAGCCATCACCTTCGTTATACTGGTCTCCCACCACCATCAAGCCATTGAAATCCCAATGGATATTTTTTTTCTTTTTAAATTAGGGGCTTAAATATGATTTAGGCTTGGGTTATTTGATTGAATAGTTTTTGTCTTGAGAATATAAGTAGAGAAAATATTAATTTGGTGTGAATCGTAAAGTCATGTTTTACCATGGTTTTAAATCAATTATAAGTCACATTCATACGCACTTGCCTGCAGTATTTCTTAATATCGCACTATTGATGAGTAGAAAATGTCAAAAGAGTTGGGCATACTTTTATTTCATGGTATGCAATGTGATCACAACACAAATTAGATAATTTTTATGATCTTGTTACTCTTTTGCATTTATTTTTTGTTTCATGATTTTAAAAAAAAAAATTAATCTTACCTTGAGAAAGATACAAATGTGCGGTGAAGCTACTAAACTAATTTTTGATATCTCAAAATGTATATGTTTCCTTACTCTAATTTAGTTAACTTTTTTTTAATAATATATGTTCAACATTTTTCAAAACTGTCTTACATAAAATATCACAAAATTATTTGTGCATTGCATGGGCAACTAACTAGTTGTGAAAACTATCTCTCTCAAAAAAAAAAAAAAAAAAAAAAAAAAAAAAAAAAAAAAAAAAAACCTAGTTGAGAAAAAAATTGAAAATTTTTATGTCTCTAAGAATTAATGATTCTGGATTAAATTAACTCGAGACTTTTATGAAATCATTTCTCTTTTGTGGGTTCAAGTGCACACATAAAAACCTATGCTTAAAATAAATAACTACAATTTGGTCTTTTTTGCTTACATTTTAAATATTATACTCTCTTCGTCCCATTTTGTTTGTCCTGTTTGAAAAGTCAAACTTTTTAAGGGAACATCATTTATTGCCTTGTTTACTTTTTAAAAATGTATAAGTTTCTAAAACTACCCTTAAATAGATTTATCAAAAAGTTGAATTAATAAATTAATAGGGGTATAATAGAAATATTAGTAAATTAATGACTTTTATTTTTAGAAACAGGACAATATTTTGGGATATCTCAAAATGGAATAGAGAACAAATAAAGTGGGACGGAGGGAGTAGTTGTCAAAAAAAGAAAAAAAAAGAACAATCTAAAGACTATTGACTCAATGATGTGGGAGGCTTAAAAAGAAAACTAGTTTAGTTTTATTTTATTTTGTAATTCAATTATCTTTTTATTGGTCTATATATATATATGTGTGTGTGTATGTGTATATATATATATTCTTTAGATCCTGGTAGTTTATTAAGTTATTATATTTTATTTTCCAGGGTTATTAGGATTTAGAAGTCTATATACATAGCCAAAGTCCCGTACTCCTACTAGGAGGTTTATATTAATGAATAAAATTTCTATGGAAAATGCCTCATGGTCTGGTACACTCCAGCAAATTGTAGGTGTAGGTTTCTAATATTTGGTGCTAACTCTAAGTAGGCCTAAATGCTGACTTCTAAGTTCTCTATCTTTAGTTTTTAGTTATTTATTTTTCATGTTGAATTAATTTGGCTTACTTAAACTGAAAGCAAAATTCGACCAACTTGACCAAACTAATGAAGCATTGTTGCAGGTCAAGCCAAAACTCTGAAAAAAAAAAAAAAAAAAAAAAATCCTTTTTCATGTTTTATACCCATAAGAAAATCTAGCTTTCAAAACCGAGAAAAAACACACAAATATCTCGGCACCACCATGACCACCCCTAATTGGCTACAAATCCCCACAACTTTGGTCTTCAAACCCAAACCGAAATAGTTGGTCTGATCAGATTAATTGATAATTGATGATGCTATTTTTATATGTGAGAGAACCAGATATTTAAATAATTTGAAAAGAACCTCCTGAACCAGTGGTCGAATAAAAAAACTGTCAAAAACAAAGATGCTGGTTCAATTTGGTCAAGGCTTTAATGAAAAATAATTATGGTTCAATTGGGTCAAGGGTTTCTAATAATTGAGATATGGGGTCGTGACTTGTGAACCTGTAACCCCTTAATCAAGAACAATGTTTGGTATAGTAACCAACAGACCGGTTAGAGTTGTTGGGTTTTATAATGAAAAAAGAAAAAGGAAAGCATTATTATATTTATGTTAATTTTACATGATTTTTAGTATTTTTTTTAATGGAGATTAATAGTGTTTCGATTTATTATATCACCTCTCTCTCAATATATTAAATATTAGTAAATTTATTTTATTTGTAAAATCTACTTGTAATTTAAGTATTAAGGATTTATTTTTAAAGTGAATGTAAAAAAATTAAATCAAAGTAAAGGATTATTATAAAATTATTTTAAAAAAATTTTGATGGAGGATTATTATAAAAAATTTATGCTTATTTATGTTTTGTTATTAACTATTAACGATATATTATCATGAAAATTTATTTGAAAGTTTGTTTCTATTTTTTAAAGATATTTTAGTCATTTTTACTAATATTTACATATTTAATACATTTATTTTAATTTTAGTTGATTACTAATAGCCTGTTTGGAAGTTTAGAGGGGGAGGAGAGTAGAGAGGGGTAGAGGAAAAGAGAGTAATGGAGAGGAGAGTAGAGGAGAATGATTATCCTCTACCTTGTTTGGATGTCTTTAAAATTAGTAAAGAGGAAGGGAGTAATTAGCCCTTCTTCTTGTTTGGATGTTTTAAAAATTAGGATGAAGAAGAGAGAAAATGATTTAAATAGACAAAATTACCCTTATTTGATTTTTTTTTTTTAAATTAAAATTTTCCTCCATTTTCTCATTAACCAAACAGAGAATAAAGAACATTCTAATCACAGATTATCACTAAAATACATAAACTATATCAATTTTCCTATAAAGAATCCAATGAAAGATAAAATGCAAGAAAATCAAGAACTAGAATTAAAGGAAAAAAAAAAAAAAAAAGGGGATCCACAGAATTACCTTCAAGTGGATTGGTAAATGCCTTAGCTTGTGAAGGCAGAGTTGCTGAGAAGACAACTACTACGAGACACAAACATAGATACTGTTCGGCCATATTTCTTTTGTTTGGCCATATTTCTTTTTCTCGAGAATCAGACTAGGAATTCTTGGCCATATATAACACTCTAACTTGCTTTCCCAAGAAAATAAAAAATTTCAATCCAAGGCAACCAAGTAAGTAATTGTAAAAAACTTGTATACATAACAGTTTTTAACTACAAGTTTCTGTCATTTTCCTCTGTTTTCTCAGAGTCCAAACAGAGTAGAGCAGAGTACTGCTAAAAGTACCAGTGCACATTGATAAAACACGATCCAGAACACAATTCCAAACAAATAAAAAAGTAAATTGAAGTTCAGAAATATATTGTGAAAAATAGTGAAATTTTGGACCTCCAAAGCCAAAAGAACACTGAAAATCAGCTAAAAACAATCACAGAAACAGTCACTATTTAGACAATTGAGATTCAATTTTTTTCATCCATCTTAAATTTTCTTAAGAAACAAACAAAGATTATTTATATAATCAGTTTGTAATTTTGTTAATTTAAAAAGGGTAAATAGGAGAATTCATTTGGTCAATAATTTATCTACCCTACTCTCCTTCCAAATCTCTCCAATGTGAGGGAATTAAAAATAAAAGGTTAGAGGTAATTAAAACCCTTAAACCCCTCCCCTTCCTTCCTTAAAAAACTTCCAAACAACGTAATTGAATAACTCTCCCTCCTTTTACTTTACTCCCCTCCTTTTATAAACATCCAAACAGGCCATAAATTAATTGTGGCCTTTAATTTTAATTTAATACATTTAAAAAATTTCTACAAATTTAATACATTTCTATCTTTTAATTATTTCTAAATGACCTTTAAAAATTGTTGTGTCCTAAATTATAAAACTAACATGGGGTATATATATATATATATATATATATATATTAATTTTCCTTGTTATAAACAATAAATTTCTGCATTGAACTTGGATTTAAACTAGAATACGAGAAGCAACGTTTATGAGAGCCTCATATACTGACAAACTAAATGTTTCTTGATACAAATTGACTCATAATTGATTAACACTTTTGATATGTTTTCCAGGACTGCTACGAGGGCGCTGGTACTTTCAATCAATGTTTGCCTCAAAGTGAAATCCCAGGGTGGTTCAAATCTGAAAATATTGCTAGATCCTCATCAGTAACAATCCAGCTACCTCTAAATTTGTATGACAATCCTGAGTGGATGGGATTTGCATTTTGTGCTGTTTTCTCATTTCAAAAGCATCCTATTTCCGTTCGTATGAAAGATTCAGGATTTTCTTTTATCATCGTTTGTCATTTGAAGACCAACTTGGGTTGTATGAATCCATTATATGGCATCAGTGAAGAGGACGTAATAATATCATCACATCAACGGGCATTCCTTTGGGTATCATTCATTCCATCTGGGTTTCTTTCACCCAAATGGAGTCGATGCACTTCGGTTGAATTCTCATTTGTGAGCGATAATTCGGATGTGTCGGCGCTAAAGTGCGGGGTTGATCTTGTATACCGGCAAAAATTGGAATTTACTCGTATAATGCTACAATGCATAACCTCACACGATGGTCCTTTCACATCGTATGAAAGATTTCACTTTCATCATCCTGATCAATTCAGTGGCAGTGACGGCTCTAGGGGAACTTCTGGTCACTATTCTTATGACCAATTCTACAAAACTGCCACCTTGGTAAGATTTCTATACTAAAATAGTGCAAAAAACATTAACGTAAAGGTGTTGGTTTCTTTCTCTAACACAAACCTGATCTTATTCCATTGAGATTGGCTTCCCACTTCATGATCCATATTAAATTTTAGAATAATGTTTATTACAGGAACGTTAATACACACTTTTACATATGCAAAAAAGCAATTGAAACAATTTCCCAGTTGTGGAAATCGTACTTTGCTTTTTCACGTGTGTAATGGTGTGTGTAACAAGTTTTTCCCAAAATTTTATAAGACCTAATACCATATGTTCCTTGAAATATGCTTTTGATGATGTTAGAGATATTATAAATTTTATCACATAAATTTTATAAATTGATATTTCACTAGTCAAAGAAAAATATTAAAACTGCTACAAATATTTTTATAAAAAGGCCTACAAACTATGTAGTAATGATTGTGATTGATCATTGATGCCATCTCAATAATGTTATAAATATTAAAATACTTTTTTATGATAGGAGATACATCAATTTGAAGACTCTAGCATCACTGATTTTTAAATACAACGCAAAAAGTAATTAAAGGTAATTTACTTATTATGTTATTGACATGAATCCTAAATTCCATAATAATAAATCTTCAATTATATATACTTTTCTCCAAAGAGGGGAGATTTGAATCTTGGATGCTTCCATGGAAACACTGAAAAGTACCAATAAGTGGAGCTACAAGGCTCTTGGCAATATAAACTTTCTTTAATTAGTAATAAATTTCATTATTGAACTTTGATTTCAAATTAGAATATGACAAGGAACATTTATGACTTTTGAGCCTCATTTATTGACAACTTAAGTCTTTCTAAATACAAATTGAATCTATCGTCTTCTAATTAATGATGTGATATCAGTAACAGCAATGCCACCCTTGGTAGTATCCTTTTTGTTGTGGGTAAAATTTTCTTGGTCAACATGTTTATAGGGCTCATAACCATATTACCATCACACAAACTTAGTCAAGCTTGATTATCATTCTGATATGTCTTGCAGGACCGCTATAACAACCGTAGTATTTTCAATCAATATATTCTTCAAGGTGAAATCTCAGAGTGGTTCAGCCATGACTCGCTACCGTCAGATTTGTCACCTAAGTTTGTAAGAATTTTATTGTAAAATTGGCAATACCTTTAACATTTATATGAACTATTGGTTTTGCTAAGTGCATTTATACGGATTTGTTTGTAGAAAACATGCCACCAAACAAGGATTATATAATATTATATTCAACACTAAACAAAGATGATTAGCTCTCTCTCTAATTTTACGCAGTATTACTCTTTTGCAGGACTTTCACCCATCGACTTTGTATAATTTTTGTTTCCCTCCAAGTAAAATTCAAGACTGGTTTAGTCATCCGAATCATGGACACTCAGTGACAATTGACCTACCCTCAAATTTGTTCCACGATAGTAATTGGATGGGACTTGTTCTGTATGCTTCTTTCTCCATCCATGGGGATCCAAACATCATCCTTAGCAATTTGGCATTAGGAAAATCTCACTTCCTATATTGTCAATGCCAAACGAGTATGGCTAATGTCGATAATCAGAAAATTGCTTTCTCCACCAATAAAGAAGAAATCATTTGGTTACTTAATCTAGGTGAATTCATTTGGATATGCTACGTACCAGGAGAGCCATTTAAGAATATGTTGCCACACTGCAGCCACATTGAGGCCTCATTTGTGAGTGATTGGTCAGACGTGATAGTGCAGAATTGTGCGTTACAACTTTTGTACCAGCATGATCAAGTACAGTTTGAGCAAGAACTAAAGCATTGCAACAACTTGATTTCACAAAAACGGGAGCTTGTTCGTAAACAAATAGAGGATCAAAAGAAAATAAATGAACAATACCATGTTGATGAAGGACTTCAAAGAAAAATCTTTTCTAATATTGACTTTGATTTTAAAATATTTCCGAGACTTATTGATCAACCGGAGACTGATGAAACTGAGACTAAACTTGGCCAAAGTAACCTGCTGGTAAGTCATCAACTATGATTATTTCCTTTGCCACAAAGATAATATATATATATCATCCCCCGTCTCTCTCTCTCTCACTCATTAGACACGATACATTTCACCTAATTGTTAAGGATATATGAGATGCTAACACATGCTTCTGATTTTTTTTTTTTTTTTTTTTTTTTTTTTTTTTTTTTTTTATAAATTTATTAAATGATCAGCACATTAAGATATTTCACCCAAACAAATATTGGAAGGACCGATTTTTACCCTAAATTAATTGTGTAGCAATTTAGTAGATTAATTACCTTCTCCCCCTCTCCTCGTGTGTATGTGTTAAAAATACTTAGTATTCTAAAAAAAAAAAAAAAAAAAAAAATTCAAATATGTGATCACTATTGCTAGATTATAAACCACAAAATAGCAAGCACTAGCATTCAAACTGTTCCATCATCTTCTACCTCTAGTTCTCAACCCCATCCGGAATATGACGTTTTCCTCAATTTTAGAGGTGAAGATACTTGAATAATTTTACTATCTATATTATACCTTGAAAGATCACAAGATATATTATCACCTTTAAGGACCATAAAGAAGTTTAGATGGGAGAGCCCATTTCAAAGGAACTCTTGGATGCAATTGAGAAATTGAGGATGGAGAGGATGGCGATCATCATTTTCTTTGAAAATTATCCATCTTCCATGTGCTTGGGAGAACTTGCATTTAATACATCGAGGTAGCGATTAGAGTATTGTCCATTTTCTACCACGTGGAACCTAGTGATGTGTGACATCAGGGGAAAACTTTGAAGAGGTCTTTGCTAAAACATTAAGTGTTGGGCTATTTGGAATCTAGATTTTGGTGTTTGATCCAATTTGTAACTCGACTCGACTTGGAAATGTTATGATTTTAAATGAGAGATTTTGTGATACTTAATCCATAGAGCGGAGGCTTGACCCATTTTTGGCCAATTTTGGATCCATTGTTTGGGATATACATATGGTTGCTTCAAAACTAGGGTTTGATGCATTGAAATCTGTATTGTCACCTTTGTATTTTCCTCGTGATAATTGTTGCAACTTCATAGACGTAGACATATTGGTGAACCACGTAAATCTTTGTGTTGTATGATTCTTTCTTTGCACAATTTTTATCTCTATATTCACATATCACTGATTCTACGCATTGGTTTAAATTCGTAACATTAAAAATGTTTCCAGGAGAACCAAGAGAAGGTGGACAAGTGGAGAGTTACTCCTAAAGAAGTGACAAAAATCTCTGGAGAGCATTTAGAGAAAAGGTAACCCTTCCGATCTTTTAATGAGAATCTTTTTTTGCTTGTTCTGGCTGCAATACTTAATTTTTCTTTTCAATTTTGATTGTACGTATTTACAATTAAAATATATACTGTTTGTACACATCATTGTCATTATGTGTTAAATTATTTTACCCATAATAAATATGTGCAATCGAGGAGAGAGAGAGAGAGAGAGAGAGAGAGAGGAATAATGTTTGTGACGAGTGGAGCCACCTAGGGTCGAGCATAGACACAGCTAACCCGACCTGACCCGAAGGGTCTTGGGCAGGTTGGATGAATGCTTGGGTTGGGTTCGGGTCCGATATTTGGGTCTTCCTCGGGTTCGTGTCGGTCTCGGGTCCAACTCGACCCGACTGATCTTAAATTAAAAAAAAAAAAAAAAATCCGTAACTTTCAATGCCAAATGTTGTTTTTTATATATTGCTTTTATTTAAATAGTAATGGTATTTTCTTGCAATTTGGTTTATTGTAGCATAATTTCCTAAATGATAATAGTGAAAATACTTTTTATTCAAATGAAGGTTAGAATGATGATAAAATAATTGTACTTTACAAAAAATGAATAACTCTAACAATAATATTTTTCATAGTGGAAGTCAAATTGTTGTTTCAAAAAGTTTTTATTTCGGTCCTAATTATATTAAGGATCTTATTTATTATTGGAAAGTATATTTCCAAAGTAAGATCTAGTCTTGATGTAAACAAAAATGGTAAAATATATTTTCTCATTCAATGAGAATTGGATCAAGATGTACACAAGGAAAACAAATTGTAAAAATTTGTTGCCTAATCAAGAAATCACAACCATTAAGCCTATATGACAATAAATAAATTATTGAATTTAATTTTTCACATTAATGTCAATTACTAAATTAGTAAAATAATTTCAAAAAAAATTGCCTAAACGTAGACATGCATTAACTTGATAAAGAAAAAAACATTAATATTTATTATCATAAAAAGTGGAGATCCTTCCAATATGGAAGTTTATAAATAATAATAAAACCATGACAACTTTTAAATGGCAAGTCCGAGTAATAGAGTAAGTAATTTTTTCCCCATTAATAGCTCATTAAAGTGGTGACTATTTCAATATTTCTTTAGGCCTTTTACGGATTCACCTTCACACAATTTGAAAAAAGAAAAAGAAAAAAAAAGACCCAACCCAATACTTGATCACCCGACTCAACCATAGACCCGTTGGGTCGAGTTTCTCCCGATAAACCTGATTACTATCGGGTTGGGTTTTGGGTAGCAGTGAAATTGACTCGACCCGACTCGATCTCAGTCCTAGAGCCACCACATGGGGTTCACCCTACCCAAATTATTTTTCTTAAGAAAATTATTAAAACTATTATATTATTGGCTTTTTATTTTTTTTAGATAGTTTCAACCTATGGTGTTTACTCCTAATGAGCGTTCTTTATCATCAGACTAAAATATCAATTAGTTTTTTGGTGTAAGTGAGGATTGAATCCCAGATCTCCTTACGAGCTTCTTTCAAAAGAAGAAATGTTTTAAATAGTTTTTAAAATTTTCTAAAATTCTAGAGGTTCCATATTTTAAGAATGCAAATGTGATAACATAAATAAGAATAAGAATTAAAGTATATCATATATACAATATAAATGTATAACTTTCTTTCATTTTTTAAAGTAAAAAAGTTAAGTGTTTTAAAAATCTTAGTTTTGTACGACAATTTTCTATTGAGCTTTATACAATATCTTTTCTTTTCTTTTCTTTTTTGGGGAAAAAATGATATCTAATTAAAATTCAAAATGCTAAAGTTTAATTTATAAAATAAATTATGTTATTGTGACATTGAAGATGAGGATGGTGGTGGTGGTGGTGGAGCAAGAGGGTAGGGATGATGAAGGTGAAGGGGAAGACTTTTTTTTTAAAATATTTTATTTTATTTTTAAAACTGGGTTGATGCGAATGATCTTAGTCAATAAATTATCATATGACATAATACTATTAGATGGGAAGACCACTAAGTATTGTTGATGAGGTCTTCCAAGAAGATTGAATAATTTCTTTACATTCTAAATACTAAGATAGTTAAGCTATAAAGGTCAATAGTAGAATTAGAATAATTTTAACTTTAGATAATGTTATCAATTATGACAACTCTGTGTTACATTGGTTATAAACTTTTAGTGGTTTTGTTATGACTGCTAATAAATTACGGAAGTATTGTTTCTATCATATTTTATTAGTTTTTGAGAAAGTAATTATTGTCACATGCACCTTCCTTTCTTGCCGAACTTTGGCATTTGCATTAATCGTTCCCACCCCATTAACCCATCACTATGGTCGCGATGTCTTATGCCAATAACACATCACTCATATCAATATCAATAATAATAATAATAATAATAATTGTGGGGGGTAAAGGACCAGGAGGTCCATGTCAATGTCCACATTGGGCCTAGGGCCCAGTCCAAGGAAAAACCCCTCCTCGGCATGGATGTAGCCGAGGACAAAAGGGGCAACCTGCTACTGGTAATGACACTCCAGATTATTCCACGAGTAAGCAGCAAGTACTAAAGCAGAAAAGGACAACGGAGAAAATGGAGGTGTCTAAGGGAAAGGTTGCCATTATTGCATTTAGTGCCTTGAGCTTGACACAACCATACTTATCCGCCTTTACAACCACTCCCAACAACTGAAGGGAAGGGCTGATGGGACAAGTACTTACTCTAGGAACCTCATCCAGGAGGAAGGAAACTACTATAAAAAGGGAATGAAAGGAGGCAGAAAGGTGGGGCGGAGACCCCTCAACACACCAGAGACACCAAAAAAAGCTTCCCGGATCGTGCCGAGGACCAACCTTCTCTGGTAAACTCAGTCCATCTCGGCTTGATCGTGAAGAACACCGTGATAATCGTTGTCCATTCACTAAAATCTAGCTCTTTGGCCCACTCTCTACAAATTCATTATACTGGGCTCATTGATTTAAGGTCCCATGCATCTTGGGCCTGGCCTGAAAAACGTGACCCTACAATTGGTGCCATCTGTAGGAAAAGCTTGTGCGTTAGCGAACGCAATGGTTATCACGGAGGGATCAAGCTCCCATCGCCAGGAGTCCCTCAAGGAGACCATTTTGGCAGTGGTACAAGCTACATAGTAGCCTCCCCATTATTTCTAAGAACACGCTGCCATTGTCGTTACTCATCTTTCACTTAGGTCTACACTTCGAAGCGTTGATTACGCGAGAAGGATTGCTAGACGGAGTGCGGTTCTAGGGGCTTCTGACGTCAGATGTGTGCCCCGCGTACTTGTCAAGGGGCTAACTCTCACAAGCCTAGAAGTCTGGTTCATTTGAATTTCCTTGAGAGAAAGAAGCCGAGGACCAAACCAGAATCTTTTGAAACGGTTAAACAAAACCTTAGCTATGTCGAGTCCTCGGACCTCCGGTTTTGGGAAATTGATGCGCACTGATGACTTTCCAAAAGCCTAGGGGCTAGCCAGAATCAAGGTCTTGCATGGTCCTCAGACTCAAACCTATGGCGAAACTAGTTACTCAAAGAAAGTCTAGGTGCTAGACAGAACCAATGTCTTGCATGGTCCCAGGACTTAAACCTATGGGGAAACTAGTCATTCCAAGAATCTAAGTACTAGACAGAATTAAGGTTTTGCATGGTCCTCGGACTCAAACTTATGGGAAAACTAGCTACTCAAAGAAAGTCTAGGTGCTAGACAGAACCAAGGTCTTGCATGGTCCTCAGACTCAAACCAATGAGAAAACTAGTCACTCCAAGTATCTAAGTACTAGACAGAATCAAGGTCTTGCATGGTCTTCGGACTCAAACCTATGGGGAAACTAGCTACTTAAAGAAAGTATAGGTGCTAGACAGAACCAAGGTCTTGCATGGTCCCCGGACTCAAACCTATGGGGAAACTAGTCACTCCAAGAATCTAAGTACTAGACAGAACCAAAGTCTTGCATGGTCCCCGGACTCAAACCTATGGGGAAACTAGCTACTTCAAGAAAGGCCCAAGTCCTAGACAGAACGGAGGTCCTGCGTGGTCCTCGGACCTCCGACTTTATGGAAACTAACACGCAATGGTACCTTTCTAAGTGTTTAGGCTAGGTACAATCATGCCTCGGTCCTTGGACCAGACGCCTAAGGCAAGTTAAAGCTATAAATATCATCGGAAGCGTGGAAAAGAACCCTAGTACCCGGCGACCCCCTCAGACAGTTTATTTTAGGTTACACGTCCTCGAGCAGTCACCCCGTTCGCACATCGAACATGTGGCTGTTTTTCTGGTTAGTCTTATATAATTAACCTACTTAAAGTTGGTGTTGGTGTGCCCATCAGTTTTGATAAATTCAGAGTGATAACTCTTTACTTGGCATCAATTCTAAGTACTATTCAAAAGAAAAGACATCACAACACCCATTCATAAAGTAATTATAGCAGAAAAGAAAAGGCATGCAAAATTAAGTAAAATTGTCTTTTTATTAGATAAAGAAGTGGTACAATGTACATAAAAGGGCTTAGACAAGCCTATATCAGAAGCTAACTATGAAAAAAAAAAAAAGGGGTACACGGGAACGATAAATCTTCAATCTTGCTTCAGCAACAATTGAGCGAGTATGGATGGCACCGGCGGTGGAAGAGAAGAAGTAAGGACGCCAAATCCCCATACTTGCTCTAGCAGCAATCGAGCAAGTATGGATGGTACCGACGATGGGAAGTCCAAACCCTCACATGCATGACACACGGCGCCGGGTGGAAGTCCAAATTCTGTCGCACCAAAAATCTGATGCGACCTACACCTGCTTCGGATTTTGGTTGAAGGAAGAGACTTCTTTCTTGTCCAATCGAGGGGAAGAAATATCTTTGGCCTTTGTCTCCCTTACCCCGACTGGGCCATTCTGAATCTCGGAGACACTTGAGACTTCTGGAAAGGGTTTGGTTCCTTCACCCTCACCCTATCCTTGACCATTTCACTCCCTAAATCTCAGTCACTCTCATAGTGGGGACTTTGGAAATATTTGGAGAGTTAGAAACCTGAAAAGCTCACGGTGCGAATAAAGGGGGAATGATCTTCCACCATACATCCTATATAGAGGGCAAACCTAGTGGCAATCAATTCGCTCAAATCTCTAAGAAGGAATTACTAGCAAGATAAATCTCGCTCAATTTCCAAAGTAGTCTTCAGCCATTGGATTTATGTCACCTCGTGAAGAGGCCCTTAATTAACCGGAATGCGGTTTGGATAAACTAAAAGAATGTCTTACAACTCGGAACGTGCCTCAGGCAAGCGAAGAGGCCCCGACATTAATGAAGGACAAGATTTGGCAAGCCATGATAGAGGCCCGATGTCATCAAAAGCCTCCTCTCTGTCCGAGGAGCCGGACAGTAGGATTTTTAGGGGCTATTGTGGGGGGGGGGGGGGTAAAGGACTAGGAGGTCCATGTCAATGTCCACATTGGGCTATGGGGCCAATCCAAAGAAAAACCCCTCCTCGGCCACGGGAAGGACCCTTCTCGGCATGGATGTAGCCGAGGACAAAAGGGGCAACCTGCTACTAGCAATGACACTCTAGATTATTCCACGGAACAGAGCAAGTACTAAAGCAGAAAAGGACAACGGAGAAAATGGAGGTGTTTAAGGGAAATGCTACCATTATTGCATTCAGTGCCTTGAGCCTAACACAGCCATACTTTTTTGCCTTTACAACTACTCCCAACAACTGAAGAGAAGGGTTGATGGGACAAGTACCTACTCTAGGAACTCCATCCAGGAGGAAGGAAACTACTATAAAAAGGGAATGGAGGGAGGTAGAAAGGTGGGGTGGAGACCCCCCAACACACCAGAGACACCAAAAAAAGCTCCCCGGACCGTCTTCAAGACCAACCCTCTCTGGTAAACTCAGTCCATTTCAGCTTGATTGTGAAGAACACTGTGATAATCGTTGTCCACTCACTAAAACCTAGCTCTTTGGCCCACTTTTTACAAATTCATTGTCTTGGGCTCACTTTGGTCTAAGGTCTCATGTATCTTGGACTTGGCCCGAAAAACGTGACCCTACAATAATAATAATACATCACTAAGTACACTTCCTTTCAGCACTAAAAATTGGTCATCACTTTTATGTTCACATCTTTCACGATTTTTCTATGTATCACACACTTCATCAATATAAGAATACCATTTTTTTATATATTAACAATTGAAAATTAAACAGATAAAATAATCAACAATCATATTATATGTAGAAACAAAAATTTCTTCCATCAAACTTCTTTTGTTTAAAATTAATAAATCAACCTTATTGCCACATCTATTCTTATGTCCAATCCTGATTACATCTTCTTTCAAACCATTCCACCACATTAGTGAACTTCATGCCAAACTCCTTGAGTGCTCTTATGTCGGAGAAAATGGGCAAATGCCCTTTTCTCTCAAACTAAGCAGTGTTTTGTCATATTTTCTAAACTAATCAGGGAAATGCCCCTTTTTTGTAACTCGATTTGAGATAAATCGAGTTAAAAAAAAAAATTCTTAGGCCCTATAGCGGCGTTTTTAAGGACCTATAGTGACGTTTTAAGAACCTATAATGGTGTTTTGTAACTCGACATCCATGAAATCGAGTTATAGACAATTTTTTTTTTTTTTAATTTATCTATAACTCGATTTTATAGAGGTCGAGTTACAAAACGCCACTATAGGTCCTGAAAACATCAATATAGGCTCCTTAAAAACGCCGCTATAGGGCCCAGCTTGATTTATCACAAATCAGATTTCAAAAGGGGGACATTTTCTTAATTAGTTTGGAAAAGGGGACAAAGAGTTGCTATTTTTGCCTGAAAAGGGCATTTGACAATTTTTTCCCTCTTATGTCCAATCCGCTTGATTTTGAGTTTTGACACCTCCGTCACGTTGTGGTAGTAACATAGTGCACGATTAACATAGTGCACGATCAACACACTTAGACTCTTCATTGCATATCTTGCAAAGGGTATTAGACAAAATATGTGGTGTAAAGGCCCCAAATAAAGGAAAGCATCTTTTGCCTAAAAAGCTAATTAGGTCTTTTAGCAGGTTGCTTGTAATTAAGGGGTGACAGTTATTAATCATTTGAAGAAGCAAATCGAAAAAAGAAACGGTAATTAAGGTATTCAATAATGGAAAATATAAAATAAGACTTTGTCACGTGTCAAAAAAATAAGAACATGCCTTTTAGGTTACTTAAAAAAGAAAAACCTATGGAAATAAGAAAAGGAAAAAAATTGGAGTATTTAAAGGAACTTATATTATTTATATTATAAGTTTTGTTAATGAACTATTTTCGGAAAGTTTTGACATACAAAAAGCTGTCAAACAAGTCAAATGGACGGCGGATCCATTTGAGCTGCGAGTCTAATTAGAACCCTTTTCCGAAACGGAAATGCAAGGAACGGCGGTGAATTCTTTGATCCCAAGGGTGGCATGCGATGAAGTGGGACCTTCGCACCAAGCTGCTATTGTTCACAATAGCAGCTTGGAATCCTCCATCAGGAGTCGAATAAGGTTTCTAGAGGATGATTCCACCATCTTTCTCCTTGACAAAGAGACGGGAATATTGGAACGAAATAAGGGGAGCCCTGGATCAAGCTCCCACTCAGGAGGAATATAGGCGTTTACTCGAATTCGAGAATTGAGATCTCTAGATCTGGGAGTGGAAACATGCTTGTCTTTCTCTCTTTCAACAAGAACTTTCGAACCATCCTGCCTTGGGCGAAAATGCCACCTACAATCCTAAAGAAGCCCTTTTCGACTTCTTTGACTAGAAGCAGGATGATCTGGACAAAACCCACCTAGAGTGGGGCCCGGAACAAAGAAACAGAGAGGAAATCGAATTTATAGCTAGGGTTGAGCAAGATATCAGAGAATGAGGCCCCGACACGGGCCAATGTTGAGAACCTTGGCAAGGATACCTGTGGTTCACAGCCATCAGGCCGTAAGGATGGTGTGTGTTTAGCAGGCAGCGAACTAACACATAAGATGGCTTCCCTCGAACAAATGGCACTTCAAAGATATTAAATGCCAGTGCTGAGTCCACCACCGCCGACGCGAATGAGCAGTCAAAGAAGGCCTGAAATACCTCAAAGAGGAAGTACAATGGCCACCTATCTGTAGCCGACTTCAAGTCAAAGGAATAAGAGGTCGAACTTCCAACTAACCTATCAAGAGGTGGGGTTTGATGGAACGTCCATAGAAAAACGGGTGAGCACTTCCATAAGCCAGTCATGAACCGGCTTCAGCAACCGTTGATTGATGTAGTTACCAATAGCGAATATCCTCTACTTACCCCCTCCTTCAACCACCTGACCTAACCTTTCAGATGCCATTGGAAAATTGAGAAGAGGTAGCACTATACCGATATCAGACTCAAAGAAGTCAAGATCGAAAGCACTAAACAATTTCTTGTTAGGGTCCCAGGCATACTGAATTCTCTCATGCCACAAGATGCCAGCCAGAGGACCATTCTTCCCTTAGAGCGTGAATAAAGCGCAGGAGGTGGGCATTAAGAAGACATCTCTAACATTAAAGCGGGAAAGGAAGAACGAACTCGTCGATGCTTCCGCCCCAACTGCCAAGACATCTCGCCCAATTGATCATTCATTTGGTCATATGTAGGATTAAAAGCCAGGTTGTCTCTATCTCGATCAATCGCTTCGGTGAATGATTCTATCACAAATGCCATTACATTAGCTTAGTTGCTTGTTTGCGATCCCGTGTTTGAATTAGAGTCTTTCTCGTAGGGCATTTTATTGAAGTTGAAGGCCTCTTCAAATTCCTTGATGTAGGGTCAAGGGGATAAGGGAAGTGAGTCTTGAAAGTGGATAAGTGATCATCCCTTTCTTTAAAGTCAGCTAATGAAACCAACTAAGGAGTTCCAATTGTAAGTTAAGTTCAAAATCTCTCTTCCTTTCGGTAAGCTCAGTACTTGAGGGAGGATCAGAGAATCCACTCTTTACATTACGACTAGCGGTATAACTTTCTGTATCGGCTTTATCTAGCGAGAGGGCTTCTTTGTTGAGTAGACGTCTCGAGGTTCTGAAAGAACCTGACAAAATCCGTTTTTATAGTAAAAACTCCTTATTTGGCTTTCTTTTCCGATTGCCTAAGTCGGAAAGACGTTTAGCAGACAGATCAGGAAAGAGCTTTCAAACAAAGAAAGAGTACAGCACTTGCCTTTAGAGACCGACAACGATTTTACTTCAGAAAAGTCACTACTTTTAGCTTGGCTTGACTTGACTACCGCCTTAAGCACAAGGAATAAAAGAAAGAAGTCAGGCAATTGGTTTTCTCGATGAACTCCTTCCTTTTCTACGCAAGCGAAGCGTCATAAATGCTTGGCTTTTAAGAGAGGAATCAAAAATGATGTCATTCAGCAGTGAGATCGAAAAATCCCGTGTGCGTTATAAAATGAGCCAACCAGCTCCAATTACTAAACACTGATCTAACAGGACCATCTTTCTAACTCTTCTCTCTCTTATAAATGACCCCCACGAATCTTTGGTTCCCTCAGGAGCGAGTGCTGCGCACCAAAGATCACCCGGGTTCAACTGATTAGGCAAGTAAGAAGAAAATGTCTTCCTGTGATCGTTACCTATCAATTCGTTATGAGAGCACTGTCGAATAGTGGACGATACCATGTAACCATGAGTTCCTGAAGTAAGAGCTATGACTAGTATACTATAAGCTATAAGCAAATTGTGCAAGTCACTCCATACAAGAAGTACATTAATGTAAACTCTTAAGTAGGTAACTTCACGAACCTAATCGAGTCTCCGTGAAGAGGTAAGGTTATTTTGGTGAGCTGACGCTTTTCTTTTGTTACCGTTCTTCTATCAAATAAAAACTCGAACTCATATTAAAATCAACATCACTAAAGCAAGCACCCGCCTCCGTGGATTTGAAGGGTAAAGCCAAGGGAGTGTATTAGCATAAGTAATAGCTAGAGCGTAATATCCTTTAGAAGGAGGGAGGATTTATCAGCCTAATAGAAGTAGGGGATCGGGCTTATCACCTCGTAGCTTAGCTTAAGGGATATGGATTCTCAGCCCATAGAAACAGTAGTCAACGCTAGGGCATATTATCCCAATCATAAAAAGTACGAGACGAGGTAGCTAAGTGCTACGGGGTATAATCCCAGCTATTGATAGAAGCCGATAGGGATGACCAGCCACTCAAGAACTCATGCTTGGAGGTACGGGTTCAAGCCCGAGGCAACGTAGCATAGTCAAAGTGTGTTCCGATAAGTCCTTACAGGGTTGAAAACCTATATGCAATAACACCTTTACTTGAGTGAGGCTACTTCCTTATTAGGCTTCGAACTATAGGAAAGAGCGAGTTGATGACTCCGCCTTCCCTCAAAGTAGCTGAGAGATCTAATTCCCTCCTTCCTTGATCTCTTCTTTTGGAAGTTGGCTGTGGCTTCACTTGCTTAACTTACTGGTAGTTCTACCAAGGCTTCTTAGGCGTCTTTCCTGTAGTTTTCTGGTGGGCAGCTAGACATTTGGTCGCGTAGATCTTCGATTTTGCTGGAATTCATTGATTGCTCCGTACGAATTGACAATGGAAAGGTAGCTAGAAGAGCCTAGAAGAGAGAAGAAAGACTACCTTTTGCTTCTCCTCCGAGAAAGGGCTACTTCCAATCCATTCTATCGCAGTCTATTTTGATAGAAGGAAGAAACCTATTTATATGCTTAACACACCCAACTTGTATAAAGGCAAACTCAGAAGATACCTCCAGAAAGAAAGAAATGGCTGCATCTGCACCTAAGGGCTGATTATTGGTTGTTGGATCTAGCTTCTTAGAAAGCCATAGGGAGATAGCAAACCAATCTTTCTTCTGTTATAGACTTGTCTTGTGATGTCAAAAAATAGTAAGGAAGAGGAGAGGCAGTCTTCTCCAATGCTTCCCCTGGAGTAGAATGGGTGGGATTTAGGATTCAAATAGTGGATTTCGAAATATCGTATCGTAGACAGATGATCGAGCATGCAGCAGCCAGGCATAGGTAGTTGACAGCTGCACTCGACCATCCAGTCAATGAAGGACCAACGACGATGAAGGAGAAGAAGGACTAGGAGTAGGAGCTAATTCGGACGGAATCGAATGATTACGAAATAGACAATGAGACAAAGCCAAAAGGGGAGAGCACTTAGACAATTCACTTTGAGTACAGGGAAGTCCATGCCAAAGAAAATGATAGGAGCACCCACAAGTCGCTCTACTATAAAAACCACGTGAGCCTGCAGGATCTCTTAAAGGAGAGAGTGAATTTTGCACTACAAAGGAAACTGTCCTTAAACAAATATTGTAGAATTACGGAACTCTTGGGCGCTTCCTCAACCCAAGATTTTTTAGAGATCTATCAAGATATCTCCCAAAAGCAAGACGAGCCCCTACTTCAAAAAAGCTCTTCGTATGGCAAAAGATATCTTGTGTAAAAAAAATACAGGAAGGAAAAGGGCTTGGATTCCTATGTATTTGAGGAAGAGGAATAAAATGGATCCCTCTTTGCTGTCCTTTTTCGTTTGTGCATCTTTCTTTCTCCCATGCTTTTCGTTGGTCAACAACCAACCATAGCTCTCTGTAGTTCTTCACTACTCGTACAGGCTTGATGGAGTTAAGTTGTCCGGAGGGAATCATTTTTTCTCAATCAAGAATGCCTCAACTGGATAAATTCACTTATTTCACACCATTCTTTTGGTCATGCCTTTTCTTCTTTACTTTCTATATTGCCATGTGCAATGATGGAGATGGAATACTTGATATCAGCAAAATTCTAAAACTACGAAACCAACTGGTTTCACACCGGGGGAACAACATTCGGAGCAACGACCCCAACAGTTTGGAAGATATCTTGAGAAAAGGTTTTAGCAACGGCGTATCCTATATGTACTCTAGTTTATTCGAAGTATCCCAATGGTGTAATGCAGTCGACTTATTGGGAAAATGGAGGAAAATCATTTTGATCTCTAGTTTCGGAGAAATAAGTGGCTCACGCGGAATGGAAAGAAACATATTCACATATTCTATTTGATCTTGAAGTCCTCATATAGCACTTCTTCCAATCCTGGATGGGGGATCTTTTGTAAGAATGACATAATGCTAATCCATGTTCCACATGGCCAAGGAAGCATTGTTTTTTAATCTCATTATGAGTTGGTCATTCGGAAGAGATTCTTTCTCGATTAGAATAGTGGAATGAATGGCACTACAAGAAAGATATACCCCTTTTCAAATCGGCCTGCAAAGACGGATGTTGAGAAAGGTTATCGAGATTATCAATCGCTCTTTTTAGTGGGGAGGAATAGTGCGGGAAGGGAGCAAGACCAAGCCGAGCCACTAGGAGAGTAAGCCCTTCACACGTGTCAAGTTGAATAAACATTTATTGTTTTATCATCCTTGCAATAAAATGTTTTTAAAACTAATTCCTAAACCAATGCCTTTAACATTTCCTATATGTATATATATATATATAATGAGAGATCATTAAATATTTTAAAAATTCATGCCGTAAAAAAGATGTAAATTGCAACTCTTACACGAGCTATAATTTAAACTCGTGTGTAATTGTGATTGTTTTTATATGTAAATGCATATGCACTGGGTAAACTAATTTTTATAAATGTTCATATCAAACTCGGATCTCACTTTTCCTTTACATTGACTTTTTTTGCATTATATATATATATATATATTTTGTAATGATATCCTTTCATCAATAAAACGTGTATGTGATAGTTTTTTTTTTTAGCATATAAAAGACGCGTATTGTGATAATCTCATTTTCATTTATTAAAAAAAAAAATTATTTTTTGATAATTTTTTTTTTTAAAAAAATGAAGTGCATCAACTAGTCCCGCACAACTCCCGGGTCCATGCTAGTGTACAAAAAAAATAGCCCGGACAAGTAAGCCTTTAATAGTCCTTGTAAGGACTCAGATTGAACTCAAAGCCTAAAAATGAAAAGGACTAAGGCCTAAAGAGCCCAAAATAATGAATTTATAAAGAGTTGGCTAAAAACTGAATTTCAATGAATTGAACAATAATCATAGTAGGCTAAATGGTGCAAGAAAGTTAGAATAAACAGTTATGTGCAAAGAAAATCCTCCTCGACAAAGTCCGAGGATGGTAGTTCTTATATATTTCTCTTAGACTTAAGTACAATTACAGTTCATTTGTGTACAGTGAGTTTTCTCTAGATTCTCTGATGATCCTCTTGTGATGGGGTTTTTCTTCTTTATATTTCCCTTCTTTACTTCATCTCATCCCTCCACATGTAGATCAAATTGCTGGTATTGATCCTTGTCCTATCAGCTTCTTCCTGAAGTCTTTGTGGATAGCTATAAGGCTGAATGTTACTATTTAGGTATCACCTCCACATTAATGCGGCCAGAGAGTTAGCTGTAGAGCATTCAATGCGGTGGTAACAGCTTTCTCCTAGATTTTTCTCAGCTTTCCTTTGTCTTATTCCCTTTTAGTGCTTATCCTTACTAGTATGATATGATCGTTTGGTGTGTTGTTCTTCATGAAAGGTCGAACCTTTGTCCTCTACTCTGCTTAGACGAGGAGGTATTTCTACTCGGACTATAGTCCCAACCCTTCATCACCAGACTTCTTCTATGGAATATTAACTTGTATGCCCCCACTAGTGTTTACCTGTCCTTGAACGTTTTAATGTCCTCGGACACGACCCACGGCCTAATATCCATTTTTGGGCCCTTTATCCCTATAGTCCTAGTCAATGAGTCATATTTTCAACTTGTAATTGTAACATCTCAGAAACTTCATAGAACCAACAAAGTCATCTTCCATTTTTTCATTATAAATATAGATACCCCACTTTTTGCTGATTCTTATATTCTCTTCAAACAATAAAAGCTGGTGGTCATGATGATCTTTGAGTCTTGATTGGGGTGCCTAGCCCTTGTTGTCTTTTGAGTTTTTGTGTTTCTTTTGGTGTTTTTCACCTTGTGTTTGCTGCTGGTGTCAGTGGTTACTTTGTTTTGTTTGTCTGGTGTGTTAGTTGTAGTTCAAGCTGTGTTTGTATATACTATGTGTATTTGTTGATTAAAACATTTCATTCATTTAAAAAAAAAAAAGTGGGGATTATTAGCATGAGTTATACTTTAATGAGGTAGTGTGAGATTGTGAAGAACGAGTTTCCTATAATTAAGAAGTGAACTTTTAGATGTTTTCCATTACTTATCATAGCTGTGGTGGAGAGTTGTGAGAGTTTTCCATTACTTATCATAGCTCATATACGTGCAACCATTTGATTATATATTTGAAGTATCAGATTTCTAGATATTGGGGCTCCAGGAAATATGGCAAGGGCAACAGAGGTTTTCTTGTTTGAAGATATTATATATGTTGCTTTGGGAACTAATGTGAGAGAATGCAAATCAATCCTGTTATGGACTGTACAGAATTCTAGAGGAAAGAATATTTGCATCCTTCACGTACATCAGCCTCCACAGTTTATCCCTATTAGTAAGTCCCAGAATCTATATCTATACCTGTATCTATCTATATGTATAGTGCATGTGAAGTTGTGAACACATATACAATAACACAAACACTCTCACACACACATATTTGTCTGCATATGTTTTATGTATACAAAACATGGAAGTTTTATGATAATTCAGTGTTTGATGTTGTAAAAATTTATCTATTACAATTGATTATTCAGAGTTTTATGACTTTTTGGAATTGCACTGGGCTGATTCAATGATTTTTTTGTTGACTCCAAATGACAAACTTGATAATGATCTGCCTCTTCATGATCAATTTTCTAAAATTTAGGGATTTTTTATTATCCTGAGGAAATGATTTGGAATTTTGGATAATTTAGGAAAATAAGAAAAAATTTGTAACTCCAACTTATATTTGGATGTGATTCTAAACTAATGATATTATAATATAATGAAATATGGCTAAACAATCGATTTACAATACCAAGTTGACTGAAGATTGTTCATCATGGAGGGATGCATATTTGTCTCAAAGGTTTTTACTTTTCTTGAATGGTTTTCATTATTTTTGAAGAGAATTTATTTGACCTTTTTCTTGGTTTGCAGTGGGTGCAAGAGCTCCTGCAAGCAAACTGAAGGAAAGTATTGTATACCGGGAAAAAGAAAGGCAAAAAATGCTAAAGACTCTGGATGATTACCTTCTTATTTGTCGCCAAATGGGGGTATAAATCCTTCTCTTTTAATTAGTATACACTTTTCTTGTTAATTTGTTCAGATTGTTTTGGCTTTAAAGAATTTGTTTCTCTAAAACAGAAACCATGAAGCTATGTATGGTATGACAGTCACTTTTAGAAACTTCTAAGTTTGGAATTGATAGCTTAAATGTCCAGTGAGTTCCTTTTGAGTATTCAAATTTACTGAGTTTCTAATTTATTTTGGCTTTGCTGTTTTTTAAATCTAGGTACGGGCAAAGAAACTATATACAGAAATGGACTGTATTGAAGAGGGAATCGTAGACCTCATTTCCCAGCATGACATCAAGATGCTTGTTATGGGTGCAGCAGCAGAGAAGCAATACAAGAAGTACAAACTACATTAGAACTTTCCCCTTTTTTTCATGCTGACTAATTTGTATATCTACTGTGGCCATATAATACTAAAATAACAATTATATGATGTACATGGATGTGCTTTATTGAGTATCACTTTTGATGGATTCGGAATAGATACATTGTTAATAGGTCTTAACTGTACAAGATGGTCTGGAATTTTCAAATAAGGCCAGGCCAATGTTCAGACCATAAGGGGAGTTGGGGATTGAAGAACAGAAGACCTTAGTAGCACTTATAGAATAAGTTATACTAAAAAGAAAGTGTTCTAATAATAAACAAAGAAAATAAATCTTGAATATATACACCAAGCAATTTGAAATGCCTGTTTGTTTGTTCAATTAGTTAATTGAATTCCTTGAACACATGGCTTTATTATTGTTGGTGTCAAATGAGATTTTTTTTTTTTTGGCAATCTACTTCCTGGTTTTTTGAGATTATGGTCTTAATTTGTTTTTTTCGTGATGGTCAAGTAGCTTATGTTTTGACATCAACAACTTCTGTATGATTTTGAGATCTAAGAACATTGTTAAAGATATTAATACACTGTCTCTCAATGATGCAGAAAAATGATGGACGTCAAGTCTACTAAAGCTATGTATGTGCGTGAGAAAGCACCTGTCTCATGTCAAATACAATTTATCTGCAGAGGAAACCTCATCCATACTAGGTTTGTTAGACAGTTTTCTTAATGACGTCGCAGCTATGATGTGTATGATTGATAGTAAATATTACAAAATGCTTGATAAGTTTCTGATCAAGAAGATTGTACACTAGAAATTGTGAAAGTACTTTGATTGTCATTTTGTGATCCCTTGTTGGTTAAGTAACCGTCACTTGATGATTGTGATTCGTATATAGTCAATTCTACTTAACTGTCTTAGGGGGTGTTTGGTAGCTTAGTTCTAACACATTTTCACATTTTAAACAACATTACACACATTTCTACACACTTTTTTACTCACACGTATATCAAAAACACCCAAACAACATTACTCAAACTCCTCTACCAAATGGACCTTTAATCTTTTTACTAATGCAAGTACTATATCAAAACAGGCAATCACGTGCAGACACTGAAACAGGAGAAGCAAACCCTTTGAGATCAAGGTCTGTTACTTTTGGCAAAAATAGAGATATCACCGAACCTGGACCAGCAAACTACTATAGATCACAATCTGTAACGCTGGGGCACAATTGGGACATCCATGGAAGGAACATTCTATTCCCACAAGTTATGGAGGAGCTTCCATCTCTTAAGAACAAGTTTGATGTAGAAGAGAGTTCTCCTGATGAATGGGATGGGTCATCAAGTAGGAGTCCTTCATTGGATTTATCTATACAAAGCATTTTTCCTGTTCTTCAACATTATTCTTCTGAATTGATCAATCACTAAACAATATGAAGGCTTTGAAATTTATACTTTTATCTTATCCTAGCAGGGCAATATCAACAAGCGGCAGAAGAGGCTGACAAAGAGACACAAAGGCATCAGAAAGCTGAAAGAGATTTGGTTGAGGTCGATGTAGGGTAAGTTATTTTAGAAAATCTTGAACCTTTTGCATTTATGGAAATATTCTTTTACACTCTTTCATCTTAAATGTGAATGTACTATAAATGGATTTTTCAATTTTGTTAGTTTTTCATACTTGACCAAAATATTGTAGATGAATATTAGCTTGTTGAGAATGTACTTATAATGGATTTTTCAATTTCATGTTAAATTTTCATACTTGACCAAAATATTTGAATATCAGCTCAGCAAAGAAAAATCTCTGCTTGCTACAGAATTAACTGTTTCAGCACACTGCAAACCTGTTCTTTTCTACCATATGCATTATTCTTGAAAAATATACCAATGTAATCACTAAAGGTGCAAAATTTAACACACATTTTTTATCAACAGGCCCAAGAAGAGTCGTTTCAAAGAAAAGAAATTGAGGAAGCTCTTATAAAAGGTAAAGAAGAAGTTGAAAAGGTTAAGAATCAGAGGGACCAACTTGCAAATTTTCAGAAAGAGAGGGATGAGTTTAAGATGGAGCGTGACAATGCATTGAAAGAAGCTGAAGAACTGAGAAGAAATCAAGCAGAGGCCTCTAGACATTTACCTCAGTTCTTCTCTGAGTACTCACTCTCTGAGATTGAAGAAGCTACTCATGGCTTTGATGAATCCCTCAAAATTAAACAAGGAGGATATGGTAGCATTTATAAAGGTTGCCTGCATCAAACCAAGGTTACTATAAAGAGACTAGAATCTCAAGGCTCACAAGGCCCCTTAGAATTCCGAATGGAGGTTTGTGTATTATTTACAATTTGGTTAATACTAAATTCTTTCTCACAACATAAAAGATGAAAAAGCTACAACACATATTTGCACTTGAATAATGGACTTAGTTTAGTTGATTGTTATATCAGGTTCGTGTATTGAGTCACTTGATGCATCCCAATCTTGTCAGACTCATAGGATCTTGCCCGGAAGTTTTTGCACTAATTTACGAGTATCTCCCCTGTGGAATCCTTGAAGATCGACTAAATTGCAAGGACAACAGCCCTCCATTATCATGGCAAACTCGAATATGCATTGCCACGGAGTTATGCTCAGTCCTGGTGTATCTTCATTGCATTAAACCTCACAGCATAGTACATGGTGATGTAAAACCATCCAATATACTCCTTGATTCCAACTTTGTTTGTAAACTAAGCGACTTTGGAATCTGCCGTATGTTCAGCAACAAAAACACAACAACGTGTCATTTTACCGATCTGAAGGGAACCATTCCTTACATAGATCCTGAGGTTATTGAGACAGGACAGCTTACTAGGAAGTCAGATGTTTACTCCTTTGGGGTCGTACTAATACGGTTGTTGACTGGGAGATCAGCCATCAACTTAGTCAATGCAGTGAAAAATGCCTTAGATGCCAGAAATTTGAGCTTGCTCAAGAGTTGGCTCGCTTGGCCTTGAGGTGTTGTGACAAGAACAGAAAGAACCGGCCAGACCTTGGGTCAGATGTGAGGAATGTACTTGAACAGATGAGGGCTTCATGTGGAGCCTCATCCTTATACCAACAGGATCCTGAATAGCATTATTGCCAACTACCTCCATCTATATATTGTATTTGTTGCAAAATTTACAAGGTAAGTTAATTATGTTCCTATCTTTTTTTCAATATTTGGGATTGGCTTATCTCTATGTTCACATCCATCATAGAACTTATGACACTATCTATTATAATCTAAGTTGCACTGACTTGGACACGGGTACGGATACGACAAGGGGGTATGACAATTTTTGAAAAATAAAGATACGACACGGCAATTAAATAATTAATTAAATTTTATATTTAGGCATATTTTTTAATATTTTTAGACATAAAATATGTTTATGTCTAGAATTTAAATTATTAATTATTTTTAGACATAAAATAATTAATTAAAATTTATTTTTAGACATATTTCCATAGATAAGCAGTTGATTCTTCACTTTCAGTATTCATTTTAGTAAAATCACCTACAATATTTAACTTTAATAAATAAATAAAATTATAGTAGGACACAAAAACAACAATCACTAAATTCATAATAAACATTATAATGTATGAGTCAAAAGGTTGAGTAAAGAAACAATAAAAATTAAAATACATATATATACACACACAGTATAACAAAGTGACAATGAGAGTGAGATTAAAAAAAAAAAAAAAAGTGTTATAAGTAACACTAACAGAGTAATAGTACACCCATTCACCCAAAGAGAGAGAGAGCACGACATCGATGTCTATGAAGCTCGCCGACTCACCGATCGGCCTGATCTAGCACCCGCGAGGGATAGAGGCGAGAGAGAGAGAGATTGGAAGGGACAGGGCACGACATCGATGTCTATGAAGCTCGCCGACTCACCGATCGGCCCGATCTAGCACCGGCGAGGGATAGAGGGTAGCGGGCAGAGGTAGAGGGAGGGTTGAGCTGTGGGTTTTAACTTTCACGGTAATGACTTCTCAGAGCCTTTTCGTTTTAGGGTATATTACAAAATCAACGGTATTGGTAAGTCCATCTGTCAAAATCTGTGATTTTCTTTTTCTTTTTCATTCTTTGGCGTGTCCATCGTGTCGGCGCGCGTTTGCGCTGTGTCGGAGAAGTGGAAAAAAAAAAGAAAAAAAAAAAAAAAGAAAAAAAAAAGACACTGCTCGGACACCAGAATCCAAATGAGTGACACCGGTACTTTGCCAAAATTGCCATGTCGGTGCAACCTAGGTTATAATGCAAGTGTCTCAAATACTTGCATTGCATAAATTCATCCTTATGTATACTGGTTACTCGGAATAATATTTGCTACATGTACTTTCCCACAATATGATCCTTTTGTCTCTTACAACAAACACATTATCCCACAAACTTCTATTTGTTTTGTTTTGATGAATGAGAAATTTTATTTCAAAGAACACACAATTTAAAAAAAAAAAAAAAAAAAAAAAAAAAAAAAAAAAAAACAGAATCAAAAAAGTTCAATACATCAGACAACCTATCCCACTTAGTCATTAGGGGAAAAAAAAAAATCAAATACAGGCTAGAAATACCCCACATGGAACATAAGGCCTTATTCTGAACACTGTTGCAGAAACTGCTATTATCAAACTCAATTATCCTCTTGGTCTCCTAGCATATTAGCTTCACAATGTTGTGCTCAAATTTAATCCTCTGGTGAAGGAGGGCATTCCCATGTTGTCAAATGTGATAATCAGCACTGAGCAGACCATTGGCAAGCCAGGAGATATAAGCCACAAAATTATTTCATACCAACAGAATTTATGGTGCTTAAATCGGAGGACAGATGGTTAATGGTTTATGTTCTTGTCATCAAATATAATGAAATCTATTTATTTGAAAATTTTCAGGTGGTCTTGCAAGATTTGCTTGTGGCAGCAAATGGTTTTTTTCTCATGAAGCAGAGCTCAACTTTGGGAAGAGGGCTGGACAGTGGTCAGCGGGCTTGATACTTAACAAAGGACAATCTTACGCTTGCATACTACAACCTTCTTCTCTTCCTTCCATCATTCAGATGTGACTGCAACACAGCATTGAAATCCTTTTTTGTTTCTTTCATTTTGAGCTCTACAAATCATTCATACCAATCTTTCCCGGAAGGGGGGGAAAAATATATATATATATATATATATATGTATATGTATTTATATTAGTACATGTTTTCTTCATTCTTTAAATCTTTGTTGTATAATATATATTTTTTTAGCTTTTGTTGTATCTTTGATGTATGACAATAGACGAAGCCAATTTTTGTTCTTTGTTAATTTGTGACATTTTAATGTAATTTTGTAGTTTTATGAGTTAGGATTTTTATATCCTTGATTTTATGTGTTTTTAAGGCTTTCCTAATCAAATTAGAGTTTTATTAGGCTATAGTGTTAATTATGATCTCTTTGAATGTTCTTTCACTTTAGAAAATAAGTTTTGGGAACTTTTAAATATGCCAGTAACTAGTAAAATGACTAAGAGCTTCGTAGACGCCTTCTTGTATTTCTAACAGAGACATCTATGATTTAAATTTTCTCGATTTAAATTTTCTCATCCCAATTGTAACTATTGAATTTATTAGCAACAAAAACTTGTTAAATAAAAATGGAAAATTACCTATCATCAATGAAGTTTCAATTAATTTATTTTTTCTCATATGTTGGATTTCAGAGTTCCTCCTTGTAAATTCAAGGAATATAAGTCTACTCCTCTGTAGAATAATATCTAACTGATTATGCTTTCTGTTTTTGGTGAAGTATGTAGCATTAATTGCAGCTAAGTAACATGTCATCTTGTTGTGCGGAAATAGACAAGACAACTATTGACTTTCCTATACATTTGGTCAAATTAAAATTTAATTTTACTATAATTCGTAAGGACAAAATTTATGTATAGTACTTTAGATGCTGTTCTTTAACTTTCCCTCTTAAAATTCTATCATGTAGTTACTTAACTTAAAAAATACACTTCCATTAATGAAAAAAAGTCACATGACAGAATCTTAAGGGAGAAATCTAAGGAATAGTACCTAAGTACTGTACCTAAGTATTGCTCAATTTGTAAAAGGCACAATTTCATTATTTGGTAATATGTTGTGCCCTTTTTGGATAAAAGATAAAAAGTTTTATTGCACCTAAAAATCAAGAGAAATAGTATTTCCACAATAATTTCACAACAAATCATATGTGGCAGGTTATTATGGGTGGTTATTGGTGGACGAAAAAGTAATTTCAATGATAGGTTTAAATTAGAACCAATAACAACTTACCACCTATAATTTGTTGTAAAAATGTTTATGAAAACGTTGTGGACATAGTAATAATACAATATAGGCTTAAATATTTGTTTTCCTTCCAAAAATTTCCATAAATATTGTTTTTTATACTTAGGCTTTAAAAATTTCTTTTTTCATCCCTAAAGTTTTTAAAGACATTTCTTCAATAGCTTAAAGAAGAAAAATGAAATTATAATAGTTTAGAGATGAAAAATGAATATTTAAATTTAAAAATAGTAAGTGTAATATTTTTAATAGTTTAAGATTGAAAAATGGAATCCATGCAAAGTTTGGGGACGAAAATGATATTTTCGCCTACAATATATCAACCCTAAAAGTTTGAACAAGCCTAGAAGGGGAGCTCGAGCACAGCATCTATCTACACATATAGGGTGTTGTATAAGTGTAGTTTGTACCACAATAACCTTTTATAGTGAATTTTCTCTTTGTAGCTTCCCCCTTGGAGTATTTTTACCTTGATAGTATTTTATAAAAGGGTTTTTTCACTTCGTAAACAAATTTTTGTTTCTTATGTGTGATTTGTGATTGTGTTTATTTATTATTTATTGGTTATTTTGGAAGTTGTGTTGTTTAATTATCTTTGAATGGTCGAAAATGTATTAAAACACAAGAGCTATTTAGACCCCCAAATTAAAATATTACTGCTCGATAGATTTTACTCTAACTTATACTAAGTGCGAAATAGAGTAAATGCGAGTGGATAAACAAATACACTACTCTAAGCTGTAAGGTTGAATTTTATCAATCATCTTGTTGGCTTTATTCCATGCCAAATTTGCTTGTATTTTAATAATTAGTAACCTTGTATTTAGGTAGGAATCATGTAAGGGTAGTGAGTGAGAGAGTGTGAAGAAATGTTCAAGATTGTGCAAGAATGCAGAGACTCGGGGTTGGACTCGCGAGTAACTTGCGACTGGTAAGCCGCCAAAAGAACATCTCAAAAAACAAAACAAAAAACCCTATTTCAGGTTTTCTCTAAAATATCATCAGCTCTTGCATCTCTAGACACAATCCTAGCCTGACCTCCGTTTGCTACCCTACCTCGTCGGACCTCTGTCAAAATATCAAATTATAGCAACGGCCAAATCAAACGGAGGATATATTATAGACTTGTGTATTTGTTATTTTGAAGTGAAAAACTAAAAACCAATGAGGATATATTTGTATATTATAGACTTGTGTGTTTGTTATTTGTACATATGAGCGATGTGTACAGAGAATGTACAATGAGGATATATTTATGATGAGCGTTCTGTACACATCGCTCATTTCAAGTTTTAGATATAAACATCAATTGTGAAATTATGAGATTGTGTTATTATGTATACGTACTGTGCATTAACAAGCAGTAAGAAAACAATTATTGTAACCAACTTATTTGGGAATAGTTCTTATTGTTTATTTATTTATTTATTCTTTGATACTAGCTTCCCATAAATTGATCACCATTATTCATCTCAAAGTCTTGAATAGATTGGTGAAGAAATATTCACTACTCTGGTTCAGATTTTATGGTCTATGTGCTCTTTAGTGATAACCGGCTTGAGAGATTCTATTTTTTTTACTCATGGTAACACTAGTACACACATCCTATTACACACATTCTTAAAAGGTGCCTCTGCCTCTGGTCTCCCATAACAGTTTGTCTTTAGATCTTCTATGTTCTAGAATTCTCTACGTAGTAAACTGAAACAGTTACAAGAATAGGGACAAATTGTGTGTCACTCGTTAGGTAATAACATAAAGGGAGTAGCGAGGTAGTGCGAAGGTATGAGTTGGAAGTGATATTTCTCTATTCTCGTGTAAAAGGTAGCAGGCGGCAACCTTGCTCTTCATTTGTCTTCAAATGAAAGTTGTTTGCATTTTGTATTTAATTTAGTCTTCATTCTCTCATCTTCTTTGAAAGTGTTTTCCTTACAGCTTTTATAGTATCCTATGTTGCCTTTGGAAAGCCAACAGATTTTACAGAGACAAGCTAACATCAATGATTCACAAATTTTGATACGATGTACTCAACATTGACGACATTGCATACATGGTAGACATATTTGATGGCAATTGACAATGGTCATCCTAGAGATATTGCCTCTTTGCACCTATAGTTTTGTGACAAGACAGGCTTTGGAAGATCTAACATTCAAAGTCACTAAGTTCTCAAAAGATATAAACATGCAGATTTCTATCCCTATATTACAAAACTAACGTGATCTGTGTGGTCCTGATGCTCACAAGTTCAATTTAGAAAGATTTGTTCATGGGATTGTTGGAGCTTGCAAGACTCAACAGGCTTATATGCCATTTGGAGAAGGGTCTGGCATGTGTATTGGTCAATACTTTGCTATGACAGAACCAAAGGTGTTTTATCTCCATTCTATCCAAGTTTTGCCTCTCATTCTTGCAAGCATACCGCCAGTCCCTGATTTTGGTTAGTTGTTGTACCTGATTCTGAACACAGAGTTACTGTTCTGAGGACAGCTTGACATTTTCCAGCTTTGAGAAAGGCTTTGGTGGAAATTAGAGTGGGGAGGATTAGTAAAGTTAGTGAACCATCTTAAAAACATTGTAAAGGCCAACTTGGATGCACAATTCACACGTCTTTACTATGGAGCAATCAGAGAACTAAAGCAATGATGAAGAGGAGTTGGGATGCATGAATTGCAGAAGTTACTCTGTGTTTGAGGACAACTTGACATTTCTCAGCTTTCAGAAAGGCTTTGGAGGTAAAAAGAAAATATTAGAGAACCATCTGTATGTATTAAAAGCAATGTAAATGTTACCTTGGATGCACACTTCGTATGTCATTACTATGTAGCAATTAGAGAACTTGAAGCAAGAATGAAAAGGAATTGGGATGCATAAATTGCAGAAATAGAAGTTCATTCATTTTATCTCTTGGAATCAGGATGAGAATTTAATCATCGTTTAATTCTAAAACACTATGCAGCTCCCAGAATTGACCCGAAGATTAAAATTGGTTACCAAAATATGCAACAAGTACCTAGTAACTGGATGGTTTTTCATTGACATTATACAGCAGATGTATGATCTTGTCATAGGTTTTCAGTTTTCATATATGATAATGGCATGTCTCTCTACATGTGCATTTGATAGCACGGTAGGTGTCTGAGCAAGAGAAAACATTTCCTTCATTCATATTCACCTATGAGTGAAATCACAATCATATACTGAAAAAAGCACTAGGCCACAACTTGAATAAAGAAATTGATCTCGATGTTATTGAAAGCTCTCCTTAAGCAAGAAGTTTATACTTTCTCATGATAGTGTTACTAATAAGCTCTAGACTTAGTAAAACGGTTTTACTAAGTCTAGTCTATTTACATTAAAAAATAAATAAAGTCTACCGTACTTAAAATTATGGGAATACAAACATCAAGAATAAAATCCTTGACTCACAAATGATAATTATTTCATCACCTAATATGTGGATTTCAGGAATATTAACAAAGAGTAAGTTTAGAACTTATTTCTGTGCTTCAACATATTAAGCTTTATATTAATTAGGCATACCGTTATTTATAACTTCCCATTTAACAAATCCCTTCAGACTATGGCTTGGCTGGGATTTAGGCTTGGTGGTGGTTGTTGTAGAATTTTATACTGCTATGTCTCTATTGGATTTTATAGAATTATCATCTATGAAAAAAACTCCCACTACATAGAGATGCATGACAATTTAGTATATCCTAGCAAACAAGAGAAAAAAAAAATGCATGTAGAAGTATTATTTATGATGCTTCTGTTGATATAAATGCAAGATTTCCTTAGAATTTAAGGTGGTGCCTAAAAAAAACCTTCAAGAATGAATTTTCATGCCCCATTGAGGTATCAATTGAAAAGTGACTTCTATTTTTTTGAAGTGACTTCTAGTGGCCAGTTAGTAACAAGATTGAATATTCTTCCTATAATAATGCCATTGAGGTTCAAAACATTTTTTTCATTTAATTTCACACATAATGAACTTAACACATCAATTACCAAATATTACAAGGAGATGTTAACGGCAATACTTCACAAATTTTAAACCATGTACTCGACATTGATGAAATTTCATTCATGAGAGTTGACACACCCATACATTAACATAGGTTCGCTAACCTTGTATTTGATGGCGATTGATAATGGTGATCCAAAAGACATTGCATCTTTTCCCACCTGTGGCTTTTGTGGTCAGAGCGGCCTTGGAAGACATAACATTCAAAGACGTTATGATCTCAAAATGCATAAACATGCGGATTCCAATCCCAATATTGCAACAACACTATGATTTGTGGGGACCTGATGCACCCAAATTCAATCCGAAAAGATTTGCTCATGGAATTGTTGGGGCTTGCAAGACTCCACAAGCTTATATGTCATTTGGAGTAGGGTCTTGTTTCTATGCTGGCCAACACTTTGCCATGACAGAACTGAAGGTGATTTTATCTCTCATTCTATCCAAGTTTTGCTTCTCACTATCACCAGCATAGCAACACTCCCCTACATTAAGGTTGGTTATTGTACACGAACATGGAGTTACTCTTCGTGTGAGGACTGCTTAACATTTCCTGGCTTTGAGAAAGGCTTTGGTGGTAGTAAGAAGATAAAAAGATGAGAGAGATGTAGACTATTTGTATTATCTTGATGTAAGGGCACATTTGATGCACGCATCTCGTGTCATTACTATGTAGTATGTAGGAATTGGAGAAGTTGTTATAGTTCCTTTGGTTACATTGTTTTTTATTGATCGTAAATATTTGAAGCAATAATGAACAGTAATTGGGATGCTTGAATCTTAGAAATAGGAGTCATGGTCTAATCTTGTAATATTAAGCAATTTCTAGCAACTCTCTCTTCTAAAGCCACCCATCATCTCTTGGGACAAAAGTTTTGTACGCACCCGACACATGAGATACCTTCTCTTCTACCAGGTTTTGAGTAGATGATGACATCTATCCACAATACAAGATAGAGCTAAAGACCCTAGAGCATCTCATTTTCAAATGCCCATTTGCCAATATTGGACCATCTCTCATGTTAGAGGATTGGCAAACAGGGATGAAGCACATGCTATTTTGTTGGTGGCAAGAAGCATCCATTTTTCTTTAAAAGCTAGATCTTTGCTGGACTCTTCTTGTTTTGTATGGGTTTCAGGTTTTGTCCCTTGGCAAGATAATTTTTTTGGCCCATAATGTGACTTCTTGGACTGCGTTGTGTCCCATTCCCATCCCTTCTATATCCAAATGAGTCTTTTGCCCAAGTAGAAATGGTTTGGGCCCCTAAGCATTTTGGGATTTGGATGGTTCAATAGTTGGCATTATGCAATTACCATTTTAGTGTGAAAAGTAAAGGTTTAAGGTAAAAAAAATAAAAATAAAAATAAAATAAAAATTTAATAAAGTTTTTGATTCAAAGTGAACTTTCAAGTTTTAATCTTAAAACTTATATTACATAACTATTGCCTATTGCACCAAATGACATTCTGTAATCTCATTTTTACTGAGAATAAAAATGAAAAAAAAAAAAAAACCAAAAAAACAAAACTGTAGGGAGAGACCCTTTTTTGGTTTTTGAATTTTGGTTAAGAAATAATTTTGTAGTTACAAAGTGGTGTTGCTGCCAACATATCAATAATTTGCTATACTATTTCTCATAGTCTTATAAATTAATTGGTAATTTTTTTATAGTATTTTTAACTTGTTAGAATTCAAAATTTATCTTGTTGTAATTATCGATCTATTATTATTAAAAAAATAGATTTTATTTAGTTGAGAATATAAAAAAATGAAAGGATAAAAAATGTTAAGAAGATACATAAAACTAAAAGTGAGGGAATAGAAAATATTTTAGTTTTTCATGATACGTATTTGGTACATAAGATGTAAAATAATTATAATTTTTTTTTGGTTACAAAGAAAAAAAGTCGACTAAAAAAAAAAAAAAACTGGCAGCTATAGTAAATGACTAAACGTCACGTCGTTTTACGGACTCTAAACCCAAAACCCAGAAGACCAGAACAGAAGCTCTTTCAGAAAAAAAAAAAAAAAAAAAAAAAAAAAAGGGTCCCCCAAAGCACCAAAACAAATTCGCCTGGATACCCAACGCCTACAACAAACAGTCGATTTCTCTTTCTCTGGAAAACATTTTTCTAAGGAAAACTAATTCATATTTATGACAGGAAGTTGGCGGAAAGTTTAGGCCGTATTCCGAGATTACGGGTGTGTGTCTACGTTGTGAAGAGCAGATCGAATGAAAGCGCCGTTACGGAAAGTACAAGTTCCCTGCCAAATGGTATTTCCTTTCCCTTTTTCTTTTTCTTCTTGTCTTCATAGTTCGTGTACAAGTCCTCTGCCAAATTTTGACAAAACGCGCCGATCGTCAGGCTTACCATAATCTCTGTCGTGGTTTGCGTTTCTTTCACAGAAAAAATAGTAACATTGTTTACAAGTTGTCAAATTTGTGTTGGAATATACAAACAAAATAACCCATTTGTAGCTCTGATTTGTTGAGTCAATGTACTTTTTTTTATATATGTTTTGCTAAATTACAAATTGCACTCTCTGATTTTGCCCAAGATTCTAGTGTTTATAACTTTTGAGTTTTGATTTATTTATTTCAGTTCTAACTTCTAGTAAAAGATTACGGGTGCGTTTGTAAAAAAACTATGAGGAGTTGTGGTTGCAAAACAGAGTTTTGGGTTTTAAAAACACTTTTAATCTCCCAAAACACCTAACCAAATGAACACATTGAATAAAAGTAAAACTAATAAGACTGAAATGAATAAATTGTAAGTTATTGGACAAAACTGAATTTTGGGCAAAGTTTTTTTATTGTTATTTTTTTGCTACTGGGTTTTGGTTAATCTAGAATTTAGGCATTGGGTTGATGTGGATGTAGGTTGTGCTAAGGAGCAGAGTGTATCAAAACGCCGTTGCTGTGTGGGTCGTATAGTGGGAAGGTTTTGTTTGATAAATTTATTGCTTTGATATGTATTTATATATTCATTATTTATTTTGGGGGTGTATGAAATTTTGTTTATATGGTGTTTATTCTTGTAGAGATTCTTCAGAAGTAGAGGCCAAGCAAAAGTTGCTTGACGAGGTGGTTATTTTATTTTATTTTTTCCCTCTCTACTATGTCAAATAATTTGTATGAATAGTGCAGATAAGGCTGGGTTTTGCGTGTTAAAAGTTAATGGATATGGTGATTTTGTTGTAGGCCATTAAGAATGTTTGAGAAAGAGACTGGAGGACTCTGCTACGTTCAGTAAGCTCTCTAAAGCAATGCTTTTCAGCTATTTGATATTTTTGTTATAAGGCTCTGGCTCAAATGCACTCTTGATCTGTTCAGTTCTTTCATTCTTTCATACTTGTATAGTATATATAGGGAATGAAATAAACTTCATCTCAAAGTAAACAGTTAAAAATCAACATTCTTTATGATATGGATCTACTTTTTGTTATTCATGAAATCCTTTTATCATGAATGTTATACTGAGAAATAGGTAATCATATTGTAGCTTCTAAATTTTGATCGTACATAGTGATATATTCCAAGAGACTAATTGCTGCGATACTCAGCTTAAACAGGACAATGTCTCTTTCGTTATAAAATTTCTAGATTGTTATTGGTAGTTGTGTTAATTATGTGTTGGTCTTACTTGGACCCCTTCCATAAAAAGAAGAGTGGAAAAGATACATTTTTTTTGTAAGTTTTAGGAAAACTAACTTTAGAATTTTCAAAACCTTTTTGTTAAATGACTCTTAGTTGAGCTAATTAATGTAGGCATTCAGAAAATACTTAATCATGCAATATGTAGAGAGTAGGAAAATAATCAGCTTTTCTAGACTACTGGGGAATTGGAGCCTCCATTGATCAAATTAGTTCATTTTATACTAATAGTGAGACTAAGATTACTGTACTCCTTTCTTGTTTGTTTTATTGGACAATAGATAAGATACAAGTTGTAATTTGCAATCCTTTTGCCTGGTAGGCCATATTTGCTTACAGGTTCAGGATGACACATGACACATCATTTGTTTACTTTGAATGTTATTTTGTGTTACGAATTCCATAATGATATGGTTTTTGCATTTATATAATATATATCATCTCTCTTTGCATTTTATTTTGTGTCCAGGTTGCACCGACACGTCATTTTTGGCGACGTACGGTGTCCGACACACATCGGACATAGATACCGGTATGACTCGCCAGACTCTGGGTTTTTTTTTTCACTTCTCTGACACGGCGCCGACACGGTGGACATGCCAGCAGTGAAAAAAAAAGAAAAAAGAGAGAGAAAATCACAAATTTTGATAGATGGATAAATCATTACTATTGATTTTGTGATATACCCTAAAACAAAAATGTTGAAACCCACGGCTCAACCCTCCCTCTGGCCTCTGCGCTCTGTCCCTCGCCGGTGCTAGATCGGGCCGATCGGTGAGTCGGCGAGCTCCATAGACAGTCACCATAGTTTAGATTCATTCCATGAACATACAACAAGGGCAAGGTTCATTTGAACACCCTACTCAACCACTAAAAAAAACTTTACTGTTTTGTCTTAATCTAAGTAGTGACCATGCTTGTCTCTGCTTATAGTCTCTCCCTTGTTTGGTCTTGTCTCATTTGAATCTTGTTCGTTAGATTGGCTGGTGAGTTGTAGCAAATGGTGTAATTTCCTGACATGAATCTTTATACTCTTTGTGTGTTTTTCATAAAAATACCTAAATTACCAAAAGATGAAAAAAGAATGAGCCACATATTGCTGAGTGGGAAAATAACAAATAATGTCTTCTATGTTACTTATCCATAGAATTTGGGTTTCCAAGGAAAAGAGATGAAAGGGAAAATTTCCAGAATTTTCAAACTGTGTCAGTTATTAACATATAACTCTATTGCATTTTATTTACCCACAATAGACTTGATGTTATAATTTACAGAGAGATCATTGCACATGCTAAAAATGCTAGTACAGCTTTTCAATGAGTTTGTAAAGGGCTTTGACACAAAGTAAGATTATATGACCTATCACTGAATTTTGGATCCTAGTCATGTGTGGAATCAGATGGAGACTTTTGCTGTGGCCTTTGCTAAACATGAAAACCGTTTCCAGAAGAAGAAGGTGCAGATATGGAGAAAGGCTTTAAGTGACGTGGCAAAGCTCTCTGGAAAGACATTAACTAATGGGTATCACTTGTTGATCTTCTTATATTGAGCTTTTTTTCTGCTTGTTCTTACTTTAAATGTAGTTGTTGAAAGGTTAACGTTTTCATAATCATAAGAGCATAAAAGAATTACAGTACTGTGATATGGTGTGTGAGTTCTGAGTAAAGAAAAGCGTGTTTATAAAATATATCCTCTCTGATTTTAATGTTTTATTTTTTCCCCAATACTTTGTGTAATTTTTTTATTTTAAATTTTAAATTTTTGTTAACTTTTGATAGCCTCGATCTGGCTTTCCCCTGAAAAGAACTCTAAAAAGTAATATCTAAATGCATAAGCCATGAATCGAATAGCCGCACGACACAACAACTTCACATATACCTACACATGTGGCGGCATCCAGCAGGACTGAATTAAATTTTCCCATGATGTGTACTACAAGTTCCATCTTGTAAGTCTGTTGTGGCTACAAATGCACACCACTCAAGCCTACTCGGCGTTTAAGTCTAATTGAAACAATCTCAAATAGAATGTTGGTTGAGGTGAGTGCACTATACTCTCCAATTTCGTGTGTGGGATTTTATTTTAACATACTATTTATCATCCCTATCTTCCAGAAATCCTAGTTCTCTGATTTTTAAGACCAAATTGTGATATAATTTTCAATTGCCTGTCACTAAGAAATATTTTAATCGAAAACCATGCATTTAATACGAGGGAAAGCTTGTGAAGAGTAGATTTTTGGCATGTTAACATATTTTGGAAATGACTAGCATAGTTCAAAAAAGAATAATGTTACGTCCACAATGTTTTCATAACAATTTCACAATAAAACTTAGATGTAAATTTTTAACTGGTTTTCATTTGGGTTTACCACTAACATTAATTTTTCTTCCTACTTTGTCACTAGAATTTGTAGTGAAAATATTGTATTTCTAACTTAACTCATCAAAAAAATTTTGACACGTAGTAAACTAGGATTTGCGATTCCTCTCAATTTATACAACCAATCATCACCAAATTTTAGGGGCATATTTTTGGAATGATAATCTATGACCATATGTAATTTACACGGTCAAAAACAAATAAACGCATGAGCTTCCATGTGAGACCTTTTAGTTGCTAGAAGTCCCTCCAATGGGATAGAGAAAAAATCTTCATGAGATTTGATCCCCAAACAGCAAGGAAACTTCTTAACTTCCACTTATCACCCACTCAACCTCGAGTGGCGGAGCCAGGGGGGCGAGAGGGCTCAATTCCAACCCCCTGCACCCCCTCAACAAAATGAGTCTAAATTGAATTATAGGTAAAAAAACAAATTAATTAATTTATATTTATATTATGTATAAAAATTATATTAACATATAATTTTTATTTACTTTATTATTAATATCAATTAATATTTTTTAGATTTATTTTACTTTCAAAAATGAGGCCGAGCAAAAGTTGCTTGAAGATGTGGTTATTTTTTCTCTGCACTATGTCAAATAATTTGTATGAATTGTGCAGATAAGGCTTAGTTTTTTCGTGTTAAAAGCTAATGGATTTGGTGATTTCGTTGTAGGCCATTAAGAATGCTCAAGAAAGAGATCGGAGGACAGAGGACTTTGCTACGTGATATGCTTTTTTTTTTTTTTTTTTTTTTGCTACGTGATATGCTATTGGATATTTTTATAAGGTTCAAATGCCACGTTATGTGTAAGGGGGCCATGGCCCCCCGAATATTTTTAAAAACCTTCTATCAGTCGGTAAAAGTATAGTCCACTTCAATTTATTTAAGACCCGGCCCCCACAAGAGCAAAGATTCTCCCACCCCTCCCACCCCTCCCACCCCACAAAGTTGTGTAATGGCATTATAGAATAGATAACTCCCAAGAGAAAGTTCATTTTTTCGCCAAAGTCCACCCTCCCACCTGTTATATGCCCCTCTATAGTTCTACGGCACTTCTTAGTTCTACTTCATATTTTATTTTTTAATAAAGTAAAATGTTAACCAATATTCTAAGGGTATTGGTTTAAGAATTATTTTTAAAAATATTTTATTTAGAAAATGATAAAGCAATTAATTTTTTTAACAACTTTTTATATTTTCCATGAAAATGATGTTAATATTTTCCTAATTTGGTTTATTAACTATGGGAGGACGAGAATCTAAGAATGCAAATAGATGAATTAAGGGCGTGTGTGGGTGCTTTTTTCTTAGCACACAGGCCTAAGTAGAAACAAGGATCCTTGACCCTTTACTTGTTGTTTTGGTGGACTAGCTTGGTTCACCGCAACTAAATGGGGCTGATTACAAACCAAGTTGTGTGCAAGTCACATAAAGCTCCTCAAGACGAAAATGCGATTACTCCTAAGTAATAAAATACCATTACACTCCAAGTGCTTTAGTGTCGTAAAATGATCCTTTACTCTTACGAAATAAGTAAACTAATCATTCATAATATTCATAATGGGAAAAAGATTGAAATAGAATATTTAAAACTTATCTTTTATTGTGTAAACATTTAAAAGAGTTCCTTCACTTGGTACCCCGGGCGTACTATCATGGTACCCAGGATATACTAAGCCTATAAGAACCTAAAATGCTGGTTCTCTAAACTATACGATCTTTTTCCGTGCTTATTGTGCAATGGAGTTTTGTCATTTCCCTTACCTCTATAGGTCCTACATAAAAACGCACTATACAATACATATATCTTCAAATAATTGTTAGTTTCTTAGATTAGGATATATATATTTTAATACATATACATACATATATATATATAAATGAATTTCTTGAGAATGATTCAGCCACGAGGATCCTAGCCCCAATTCTCACAGACTTAGTGCTTTTGCACAAGACTTATGAGATTTGGAACTCAAGTCTAAGTGGCTTTACTTGAGCATTGCCTTCCAAGATAGTTAGGTGAGAAAGATTTTTGTGAGAGAGAGTGATATCTGATGTGTGCATATTTTGGCATATGTTTCTTTAGAGGTTAAGTGATATTTTGAATGATCTCAAGGATATGGGACAAATTCCTTCACCTTGGCTCTCCAATTTTGTTTCTTTCTTTCTCTTCCTTCTGGGCTATTAAAGCTCTAAGAATATATCTATTGAACCTCGAACTATCCCTTTAAATCCCCATTTTTCTCCTCCCCTGCTGCTATGCTTTAGTGTTCCTTTTATAGTGGACATGGTCAGTACCCGGCAAGGACGTCCCAGGTCTACTAGGTAAAACCATGTCCTCTAGAACCCGAAAAGGTGCATTGGACAGAGGTTTAGCTTATTTAGGCAATTATAACTCAAAAGGAGCATTTGGATTTAGCTATAAATGAAAGATTCGTTCTTGGAAAGTGAAAGGAATGGGTGGGCTGCTTAGTGTCTCGCAATGTGACTTTAGTTGAAAATGACAATTGAGAAAAAATTGTGAGGAGGTGTCATGCACATGGGGGGAACTGAGTTTTCCATTGGTTCATGCATTCCAAGCAAATATATGAACCAAGGGAAACCTTTGGAATCCTCCTTTCACTAGAAATCACTCTCATCTTGACCAAACCATTTCTCCCTTACTATCCACTCGAGGACGCCGAGGATACCAACATTCCCTCAGGAGGAGGCGAGAACCAAGACTAAGGGTTGTCGAGCACAAACCAAGGGCGAAGAGAAAGATTTGTTGCCAAGATGAAAAGAAAGGAATGAGGATGGATAAAGCATCCATCACCTCCGCATCCAATACTCTGCACCCACTTAGCTGGCCGTATTAATGAGGAAATGACCTATGAATAGTGTCAACCTGACTCATACCCCAAGATGAAAGCCTTCTAGTAAGGTCTTAATAGGACAAGTATCAAAGACATCTAACCCCGACCTTCCAAACGTATGGCTCGGATACATCTTAGCTGAATATATAAAGCTAAGAAGCCCTTGGAGGAAGGGATGGACTTTTTAAGACTTACAAACCATTTGTAATTGCTATCTCGGATTGAACCCGAGGACCTCAATATAAGCTTTTCAAGGGTATCTCTTATAAAAGATCACCGACTTGCACTTATAATTAATTCAAACACATCCAACTCCAATCTTTTCTTCTTGTTAAGGGTATTTGAGGTTGATTGAGCATCCCAACTATTAAAAATTAATTGTGTGAGTAAAAATAGCAAGTTTGTACCTGAAATAAGCCTGACCTACTTTTAGCCCTCCACATTAACAATTGCCCTATCGGCCCGCATTAACATGAACCTTTAATAAAAATTATTACACACATCTTGTTATACACACATTATTACAAACTTATTTTTTAAATTGAAATCGTAGGTTGAATACACAATTTCAAAAATAAAATTATGTTCTTCAACTTTGTATTTTAATTCAAAAAATGTGTGTAACAGATTTTGTGTGACAAACACTACATTTTTTTTTATGTTTTTTTCTATCTCAATTCTCAATTCTTGTGACATTCCTTCTCTTTCATAGTACATTCTATGGTACAAAATTCTTTTTTTTTTCTTTTTCTTCTTCTTTTTCAATGCTATTTTAGTTTAATTTTCATTTATATATCTTATGATTTAAGAATTTATTTTTGACTATAGTTGTCTAATCTAGTTGAAATTAAATTCTATTTATTTTATGGTTTCTTATAGTGATTTTATTATATTTAATTTCTATGAATGTATTGGACTTATAATTTTTCATAAGAATTAGAGAAACACTGGATAAAAATGACCTTAAGATACTTAATCGAGTGTTTAGCTTGTTAGTATTTTTAAGTGTTAATAAAAATTACACTAATAACAATAATCTTGTAGTATTACATATGAGTTATGACTTACTTTGGATTTAAATTAATTAATTAATAAATAAATAAAAACTAAAGCATAAAGACATGTATGTATATCTATATGTCATGGTTTGAGTATTTCTTGAATTACAAATCAATATGATAGTTTTACCTTGGCCCCCGCAAACAAAATTTTATGGCTACGTATACATCCTTGCAAATGTACTTTTGATTCGTTCAGTTTTTTCATTATTTCATACTTGTATAGTATATAGGTAATGAAATAAAGTTAATCTCAAAGTAAACAGTTAAAAAATCAACGTACTTTATGATGTTGATCTACTTTTTGTTATTCATGAAATCCTTTTATCATCAATGTTACACTGAGAAATAGGTAATCATGTTGTAGCTTCTAAATTTTGATAATACACGTTGACGTATTTTAAGAGATTGTAATTGCCACGATACTCCGCTTAAACCGGACAATGCCTCTTTCTGTATAAAATTTCTAGATTATTATTGGCAGTTGTGTTAATTATGTGTTGGTCTAACTTGGACCCCTTCCACAAAAAGAAAAATGAAAAAGAAACATTTTTTTTATTAGTGTTAGTAAAATTAACTTTAGAATTTTCAAACCCTTTTTGTTAACTAACTCTTAGTTGAGCTAATTAATGTAGACATTCAAAAAATACTTGATCATGCAATATGTAGAGAGTAGGAAAATAATCAGCTTTCTAGACTCCTGGGGAATTGCAGCCTCCATTGATCAGATTAGTTCATCTTAGACTAATAGTGAGACTAAAGATGACTATACTCATTTCTTGTCTATTTTATTGGACAAGATAAGATACAAGTTGTAACTTGCTATCCTTTTGCCTAGTAGGCCAAATTCACTCCTAGGTTCTAGATGACACACCAATTGTTTACTTTGAATGTTATTTTGCATTATGAATTCCATAATGATATGGTTTTTGCATTTATATAATTTATATCATTTCTCTGTGCATTTTATTTTGTGTTTACATGTATCTCTAATTATGTCACCTTTCCAGTTTTTGTTCCATTTACATATACTTCTAGTTCTTACCAAGTTGAGCTTGTTTTTATGTACATAATTTTGGATTAGATCCTGTCCCCTGCCGTCGTACTTTACTTATTGCAAGATTCAACTATGCCAATGAGCTCTATCTCAATTCGTACTTTCTTCTTACATAAGAATGGGCAAAGGATGTGGCTGTGGGTTCAAAACCTATTTGTTACTTCCACAAGAATGGGTAAGGTCATGGGTATAAAACCCACCAAGTGCATGTGAAACTCACCAATCACCAAAATAAAAAATAAATTAAGTAATCTACTATCAACTTTTGTGACTTGTGAAAAGAAAAAGAAAAAGAAAAAAGAAAAGAAAAGAGAAACTATGCCAATAAGAGTGCTTTGTACTTGTTCCTTTTACTCCTATGCTTTTGTACCACACATGTTTTCTTTTTGTTTAACTCCCCCTCCCCCTTTTCTCAATTGCACTAGATGAACAGAAAAAAATCTAAAAGTTCAAAGAAAACTGTCGCCAATGAAGAAAATGAGGCTAGGGAGTTAATTTCCAATGTCTCACTTGAGGAACATGCTGAATCGAGTGCGAGATAATACTGGTAATGAGAGGTAAAATTTGCTGAATAACATGTTTTTAGAAAAAATTTAGGAAACTAACACATGAACTAAGTTAATTAGTTAAGTAGACTGTTTTTGGAACTCGAGTTTGTCAAACATGAGTTCCAGCCCAAACTCGAGGCTAACAAACTTGAGTTCCAAAAACAATCTACTTAATTAATTAACTTCATCTATAAACTATTCGCCTAAAATTATTCTAAAATGGTACTATTCAACAAAGTTCACCTTAGTGATGAGGGAGATAAGGATCTAGGTTTGAATTAAGGTATGTGAACTCCCAATTCCCAACAACGATATGTACTATGAGTATATGAAGTGCTTTATGTTCCTTGATATGCTAAATTATCACAAATGTAGTCTTTTTTTGAAACTTTGATGAATAGTAAAAAAAGAGAGAGAGAGAGAGAGAGAGAGTTGAAGGCTGAGCATTGAGTAATAGAAAGGTAAATTAATGTGGGAAGTTGAAAAAAAAAGGAAGCATTAATGTGGAAGAAAACAAATCTAATATGATTGTCATTTTTTTCATGTGAAATAACTAAACACCATTTTTGAGCAAAACAAAATGATCAAAACCAGGTCATTTTGAAGCCTTTTGTGTTTATCAATTAAAAGAGTAGAAAGTCGTTTTTATTTATTTATTTAGTTTTATAACTAGGAAAGGAATCAAAAGTCGAAAAGATGGACAAAAAAATTAATTGAGCGTGCAAATAATGCCAATAAAGAATTTTTATTATTATAGATAATTCTTAAGAAGGTACACAAAATGAACCGTTTAAATCAATTTCAACAAGGAAAAATTGTTGAAAATTAATTACACTTGTACTTGCAAAAATAATCTCTAAAAAAGGAAACTTTTTTTTTTTCCGCTGAGAAAAAAAGAGAGGAAACTATTAGACATTACAATGAGGTGAGATTATAGATTTAAATTTAATAAGAAGCAATGTTTTAAATTTCATTTGGATATCGTTTTGGATTGGCTACTTAAATATTTCCGTGTCCGTTTAAGAACAGCTTCTTTAGCTGAAACTAAGAACTTTTTATTAAAAGTATTGTAGATAGATGTAAAAGTTAATTGAATAGTACAGTTGGATCCATGAAAGATAGAAAAAACAAGCTAAAAATAGAGATAAGTTGAAAAATTGCAATTACTTATATTATTATTATTAAATTAAATGCAAGAGCAATATATGTAAAGTCTAGTCAAGATTTAATTAGTTTATTCTAATTAAATTGATAATATGGTGTCTACCTTTTTTCCTAGCGAATTGTTGGACTTAAAAAAATAATTGAAGCTTTTAGCTTATTAAGGGGAAAAAAATTCGTTGCAGCATTCCTGTAAATAATGCCTCCGAGGTTCAAAATATTTTTTTAATTTAATTTCATACATAAAGAACTTAACACTTCAATTACCAAATATTACAAGGAGAAATTAACAGCAATGCTTCACAAATTTTGAACCATGTACTCAACACTGATGAAAATTCATACATGAGACTTGACACACCCATATATTGACATAGGTTCACTAACCTTGAATTTGATGGTAGTTGACACTAGTGATCCAAGAGGCATTGCGTCTTTACCCACCTGCGGCTTTTGTGATCAGAGTAGCCCTGGAAGAGATAACATTCAAAGGCATTATGATCTCAAAAGGTATAAACATGTAGATTCCAATCCCTGGGACCTAATGCACACATTTTCAATGCGGAAAGATTTGCTCATGGAATTGTCGATGCTTGCAAGACTCCCCAGGCTTACATGCTATTTGGAGTAGGGTCTTGTGTTTGTGCTGGCCAACTCTTTGTCATGACAAAACTGGAGGTGATCTTATGTCTCATTTTATCTGAGTTTTGTTTCTCACTATCCAGCATACCAACACTTCTTTGCATTTGGGTTGGTTATTGTATCTGAACATGGAGTTACTCTTCGTGTGAGGACAGCTTGACATTTTCTAGATTTGAGAAAGGATTTGGTGGAAATAAGAAAACAAAAAGATGAGAGAGATGAAGACTATTTGTACCATCTTTAATCTTTATGTAAGGGTACCTTTGATGCACATGTGACATGTGTCATTACTATATATATGTAGGAATTGGAGAAGTTGTTCTATTTCCTTTGGTTCCATTGTTTTTTAACTGATTACAAATATTTGAAGCAATGATGAACAGCAATTGGGATACTTGAATTTTAGAAATAGGAGTCATGGCCTAATCCTGTAATACTAAGCAATTGCTAACAACTCTCTCCCTTTTGATCCATTTGCCATTACTGTTGGAAGAATCTCTGTGTGGACAATAAACATCTTTGGTATGTCGTCACAACCAATTGAAGATTGGGTAAGAACAATTCTGTATTCATGTAAAGCCTCTAGTATAAAAAGGAAAGAGGTGTACAACATCACATTGTTAGACCAGTATGTTATTGTGATCAAATTTGGTGTAGCATGAATGAAATGGAGCATAATGGGGAAGACAGTCAAGATACTGATCCACTATCCTTGGCCCAGTAGGTAAATAAGGAATACAACTCCAATCTTAGAGCATGAGAGAAAAAACATAATCCCTCTATAGTTCCTTGGCAACCCCTACGTACTCAAGTTTGGCTGAAGATTAATGTAAATGTTGCAGTAAGGGACAATGTAGTTTTCCTAGCTGTTGTGTGTGGAGACTCACTTAGGACCTTAATTGACATCTAGACCGGCTCTCATGTTAGAGGATTGGCAAATTGGGATGAAGTATAAACCATTTTGTTGGCAGGAAAATGAGGCATCCAAGTATGTATGTACCTGTGACTCCCAAAATATCATTAATGCCTTGGATGAAAATTGTAAAGGAAGCTAGATTTTTGCTGTTTTGTATGGGTGTCATGTTTTGTCCCTTGGCAAGTTTAAGCTCGTTTGGTAAGAGGTTTCTAATAACATTGTTTAAGTTTTTTAGAAGTACGTGTGAACAAATAAGAATGTGTTTGGTAATGTTATTCTAGTAACATTATTTGTATTTTTTGAAAATACGTGTGGGTGAAAAAATGTGTGAAAATACATATAATGTTTTTTATACACTGAAAACCGTTGTTCTAATTATACTACCAAACAGCTTCTAAGTATGAAAATATGTGTTATAGTGTTTAAAGTTTAAACAATAGTTTTCGTTGTTTAAATATTAGTATTAAACTAAGCCTAATTTTTTGGCCCATAACGTGGCTATCTGGTATCTCTGCTTTCTCTAAATTGGGCTTTTGTCAAAGTAGAGATAATTTGGCCCCTAGTTTGTAATTTTATTTACTCATAAAAATAGAAAATACAATAAATCAAGATAGGCCAAATTTTTTTTCTTTTCCAAACTTGTTGACTAACAATTAAAAAGGTAAAGTAATTTCTTTTTCTCTGAACAAGTAGTCCTTAATTAATAAATAAAAGGTTGGATGGCCCAAGATATTTTGTTAATATATTATTTTTAAAAAAATTATATTATTTTTATAAATAAATAAAAACTTGTAATAGTATGTTATTTTTTTATAAATTTTTTTAAAAATAATCCACAAATAAATTTTATCTTTCTTTCTTTCTCTTTTTTTTTTTTTTTTTTTTAAATCAACCTTTTTCCATTTAGTCCAAAATTCGCTTGTTTGTTGACCCACATATTTTTAGGTCCGCGGTCCACTAATTAAGTCATTTCATCTGTAACAATGCCTGGCCCATAAAGGAGAATTTAATCATTGATAGTTGCTGCGTGTTGGAGAGCCACTCCTTTTACCGTGTGGACCGGTGTGGTGTTTTTGCTTTTTGACTCCAGAGAGCAGAGAACAGTAGTGGAATAAATAGACAGAAATGGTGTCATATCAATTTACTAGTGCTACACACAAATTCAGGATTATTTGCAGTCGAATTGACAACTTTTGGAATATAGATGATAGGTTTAATATAGATGATAGGCTTCTGTCATTATAATTATCAAATTATTTTTTTTAATAAAAAAAGTCTATTTGGCTAAGAATGAAAAAGTTTAAGGATGAAAAATGTTGAAAAAATAAAAGAAAAATAATAAATTTTCAACATGGGTGTTTGGTACATAAGATGGCAAATATATATAAATTTTATTTGTTTGGTTAATAAAAAACAATGATATGATGAAAAGTAGTTGGTCAAAATTTACTATAATACACTCGTTTTATAAGGTTTTTTTTTTTTTTAGGAACAAGTTGTTATATAAGAAGTAATTGTTTCCATTATAATATAATAAATAATAATATTATCAATTTACTTAGTAAAAATGAGGTTGAGTGGTGGCAAAACACTGTTTTGCGCTAGTGGTATCCATATATTTACTAAAAATGACCAAGTGACAATATGCCACAAACATGAGCCACATTTTTTTTCTCTAAAAAAAAAAAAAAAGTAAAATGGTTTCTTTTAAAAGTTAATATATCACACTTATTGTATAAAGCATAAATTTGGCATAAAGTACTAATCAATGCCAAATTTTTGGTGCCTGGCACAATAAATATCAAAAAATCTCTCACTTTAAATGTTCTAAATGCTAAAAGTTTTAGCATTGATGAATAGTGCAATTCTAATAATAGAAATGTACAAAAAGAAATGCTAAGAGCCCGTTTGGTGAAGTAGTTTGAGTAATATTGTTTGTATTTTTTTGAAATACATGTGAGTAAAAAAATGTGTAAAAATGTGTGTAATGTTGTTTAAAAATTTAAAATACATTACTAAAATACTCTACCAAATGGCCCTAAACCTTTTAATATATATTTTTTTCTACTTTTTTCTCTTCCCTCTCACCCATTGCTTCACTCTCATAGACTCACTTCTTCTCTCATTCACCGCTCCCCCATCGGGTCTAATGACTTAAACATCTACTTTCACAGACCAAGTCAAGATGGTTAGTGGAGCATTTTCTAGGTTAATATCCTTGAAAATCTCAAACTTTTTGGGCCTTCAAACACTACCATTCGGGTCACGCCTTCGGGGCTCCATTGCTTCATTCCGATGGTGATGCTCAATGGAAAAAGACTAGCCATTGAGACTCTATCTCGCCTTCGATCTCGTAACCACAGGCATTGGCAGTGATCAATCTCACTCAATCGTATCTCACCCAGTTGTCGCTAATCTTGCCCAGTCTCCTCCCCCCACACCACCGTTGATCTCTCTCTCTCTCTCTCTCTCTTTCCCGGTGATTGTGGTTTTTTTTTTTTTTTTGGGTTGTTTGCAATGGGCTAATATTGGTGGGTTGAGGTGCTTGTGGGCTAATTTTGGTTGTTGTGTTTACGACGACCCGGTGGGTTGATTTTGGCTTGTGGTTACAGTGGTCGGTGGTTGGTTTTGGATGGTGGTGGTGAAGTGTGGTGGTGTGAGTTGTGGGTGGTGGGAGATTTTGTATATATATATATATATATATTAGGAGTTTTTTAAAATCATTTTAATGTGTTATATACATATATATATATATATATATATTATTTTAATATATTGAAGGGAAGAATAGAATATCTAATTGAAAAATGGTGTATTAATTTTTTTATAAAGTAGATTTTTGTAGTTAAAATGACATTTGTAGCCTTGAGAGTTCAAAGAGGATGAGTAAGTCTTTATGAGGTCTAAAGAGGAAGACTAGGAGCTCCAAATGAGCACTAAGAAGGTCAAGGAAAGCCATTGTGAAAAATCAATTCAATCCCACTCTCATGGCTCTAGGGAGTGGGATTATATCATACAAAGAAACAACTGTTAGGGAGTTACCCGGAGCTTTTGACTTCAATAATATGATGGAATATGAAGCTATTTCTGATGATGAGTTTAAGGGCTTACCCCAAGAGCAAGTTGCTATTAAACTATCTAGGGAAAGGAAAAACAAAATCGAGGCCCCTTAGGCCAACGCTCCGATTGTAAAAGTTTTTGGAAAAACCGTGGGATACTAATTCCTACATTCAAGATTGGTTAGCATGTGGAAGCCATTAGAGAAAATGGACTGTATTGACTTACGGCATGACTTCTTTCTTATCAAGTTATCTCTGAAGGAGGACCATTCAAAAGTGCTTAAGGGTGGACCATGGTTAATTGGTGGTCACTATCTCTCCATTAGAGGATGGGAGCAATACTTTATGCCAACTACAACAAATCTCTCAGTTGTTGCCGTATGGGTTCGCCTCCCAAAACTTCCCATTGAGTACTATAAAGTCTCTATGCTAAGTGATATCAAAAGAGCTATAGGCCCAATCCTATGAATTGACACCTACATAGCTTCGGAGACTAGAGAATGCTTTGCACGAATATGTGTCTAGGTGAACTTCGACAAGCCAATAGTTAAACTTGTCAAGGTAGGCGGAATAGACCAACCTATGCAGTACAAGGGTATTAGCTACCTTACTTTTCTTATAGTTATGTAGGACACAAAGCAGAAAGTTGCCCATATAGAGCAAGGCCACCAATTCCTTGAGCCTATTGAATGGAACCTTTTCAGCAGGCCTAGACTAAAACTTAGGGATTCAAAACCCTAGTGACGTGTATCAAGGACAAGTGCGATTTATGTAGATCGCACTATCACAAAATCAGAATGGTCCAAACCAAAGTCTAAGTCATCTACCCCCTAAGGGGAATAACTTTGTGCGTAGCTAGAAATGAAATAAAAGCCAAGACCAATCCGAACAAAAAGCTACAAGACAAAAGGCCTTGAAAGAGTGAAAATGATCAAGCCGAAAGCCTTTAGGACCACCTCTCATGAAGGTGAAACTGATCGATTTGGGTTTCCTAAGGTGGGCATGGAGATTAAGGAGTTTAGAGTGGAGGATCTTTCGCATCTGATCTCGCTTGCCCCAACCCAGCATTGGACCGGCCCAAATATGTATCGAAGAAGTCTAAAGTCATGGATGATGTGGTCATGAACATGGAATTCCCTTTTGTTTAGGAGCTCGGTAGGCAATCGTTAGCTGAGATTTCGATTACCTCCATAAGGAGGGAGAGAAGCAAAGTTCTTCCATAGAGATCAAAGTCAGAAACATATCCAAAGCAACTCTCAAGCAAATAAACCCAAAGCTTCATCCTAAGAAAGTGGGAAGAGAAGATGAGGATATCCCATCATCCAGTCAAAACAAAGAGCCCCTAAGGAATACTAGCAATGCGTAGGTGATGAATGGACCCACCAAATAGGGATATGCAAGTTGATAAGGGAGGAGATGTTCCTAATCACTCTTTAATTTGATCCTTATTTATTCTTTATTTTTGTTGTTAATAATAAATATGCTCATCTGGAATTTTTGGGGTGTTATTAACCCCACCTTTTGTAATGTTGTTAGTGACATGATTCGTAGGCATTATCCCGCTATTATGATCATTACTGAAACTAAAGTGAGTGATGATAGAGCTAAAGGGATTATTGATAGACATCCCTTGGATTGAGTAATTATTGATAATTCTATTGGGCTTTTTGCCGATTTGTGGGTGCTCTGGGACTTTATTCAAGTGGAGTTAGCTGAGCTATCATCTATGGAGTAAAAGATCCATGCACTTGTCTCGTCTCAAACAAAACTCCCTTGGCTTCTATCTGCTGTCTATGCTAGCCCGAGATTTGCTAAGCAACGCCTTCTCTAGGATAATTTGGCCATGGTGGCTGGCCTCCACTCTCTATCCTAAGTTATTACAAATGATTTTAATGAAGTGCTTATGGGTGATGATAAATTCAAAGGGAATTCAATGAGTACAAGTATAGTTCTCTAGTTCCAAGAATGTCTAAACACTTGTAAAATGATAAATATTGGTTTTGCTAGGCCTCGATTCACCTGGTCTAACCATAGACCCCTATCTAACCTTGTTCAAGAAAGGATAGACAGAGTTGTTGTCAACCCCGATGGGAACAACCTCCACCCCAAAGCTATGATTTATCATTTAGAGAAAACTCACTCGGACCATTGCCCTATCAAGTTGTGTTTTGAAAGGCCTCAAGGATTCCAACCACCTAAACCTTTTAGATTCCAACCCATGTGGCTCTCCCACCCTTCCTTCCTTGGAGTGGTTCAAGAAGCCTGTACTAATCCTCCAACTTTGCATCAAGCAATTGCTTCCTTCTTTGAGAAAGCAAATATCTAGAATAGAGCACAATTTGACAATCTTTTTTAGAGGAAGAAAAGTGTCCTGGTGAGATTAAAAGGAATTCAAGAGAGCCTACCCACAAATCCAAATAACTATCTAATCAATCTAGAAAAGAATTTGAGAGTTGAATTTTCGAAAGTGGTCAAGCTTGAGGGGGAATTCTTGGCGATGAAATCTTGGATCTCGTGGATAGTTGAGGGCGATAGCAATGCATCTTTCTATCATACTTCAACCCTAGTGTGTAGAAAAAGAAATCAAATTTCATTCGTGAATGACAGGATGAGGAACTGGATTAATGGGGATAGAGAAATTGCTGATTTTATTAGAGGACGGTTTTCGGATCTATTCACTTCAAGTCACAGTAGCTCTCTCTTAAGAGAATGGAACCCCCTGCTAGCATACATGCTTGAACAAGGTAGAGTCCATAAATTTAGATAGACAAATTTTCGATACTAAAATTTCAACCGGTATGTGGGTGCCCAAACCTTTTAAAGCCCCTAGACTAGATGGTCTACATGTTGGTTTCTTCCAACGCTTTTGGCTTCTATTGGGAGAATCTATGAAAAAGGAGATTAAACTTATCTTCAATACAAGGGTGGTACCTGAATATCTCAACAAAACTCTTATTACTTTAATCCCCAAATGCAAAAACCTAGAGTTTTTAAACAACTACCATCCTATTAATCTTTGTAATACAATTTACAAGGTGGTGACTATGATTATTATGGCCCGGATCGGCCTTTGCTTTCATACTTATTCTCCCCCTTGCAATCTGCCTTCATTCTAGGGAGACAAGGTGCGGAAAGTGCGATCATCGTCTAGGAACTAATTCACACCATGTTCAATAAAAAAGGTAAAGGTGGAGTGATGGCAATAAAGCTAGATTTAGAAAAAAAAAAAAAAAAAAAAAAAAAAAAAAAAAAAAAAAAAACTTATGATCGCTTGGAGTGGAGCTTTATTAGAGACACCCTAAATCCTTACAAATTCCTAAGCCACCTAGTCTCCTTGATTATGAGTTATGTATCTACATCTTCTATCTCTATTCTTGTCAATGAGGGAGCCTTAATCCAACTCCCATTAAGAGGCATTCGACAAAAGACCCCTTATCTCCATACCTGTTTATCTTGTATATGGAAGTCCTTAGGGCTCTAATTGAGGATAAATGTCAAGCTATGATATGAAACCCTATTAAAGCCTCTCAAAGTGGACTGGTATTCTCTTATGTTTTTTTTTTGGCTGACAACCTTATGTTGTTCGCTAAAGTAGATAGGAAGAATTGCATTGCTATTAGGGATGTGTTAGATTCCTTCTGTGAAATCTAAGGGCAGAAAATTAGTGGTGAAATATCTAGGGTTTATTTTTCACCGAATGTTGATTCAAAGAACAAATCTAAGTTCTGTGATATTCTGGGTTTACATTCTACCCCCTCTCTTGGAAAGTTTTTGGGCTTCCCTATTAAATATATGGGAACTCCCAAGACTTTGGGTTAATCCTTGATCGTATTCAAAGTAAGTTGGTTGTTTGGGAAAAAAAAACCTTTTGTCCTTTTCTTTGTGAGTTGTTCCAACCCAATTAGTGTTGTCTACCATCTCCAATTACATTATGCAATGCATAACACACCCTTCTATAATTCTCCAATATGTTGATAAACTTATCCGGAACTTTTGTGAGGCTCTTGAGAGAGCAAAAAAAAATTGCATCTCATAGGATGGAACAAGATTACAAAGCCAAAAGAAGAAGGTGGCCTTGGAATTCAAGTGGCAAAGCCAAAAAACATTGTCTCATTGGCAAAGCTTAATTTGAGGTTCCACTTAGAAAAATCCTCCCTATGGGTTCGAGTTCTTTCCCAAAAATATCGCAGTCAAAGTAGATTCTCTCGAAACCAAGTGAACCCTATCTCGTGCTCCCCAACCTGGGTTGCTATTAAGGAGGAAGCTATCTTCAAAAAGGGATCTAAGTGGATTGCTGGAAGGGTTTGTGAGCTATCTCTTTGGCTTGATAAGTGGCTAGAAAAAGGCACTCAGATGTTGCTAGCTTCTTTGGGTAGAATCTGGAGAATATTTCCTACTCTTTTTTTATCCCAATCCTCCTTGAGATGAAGGCCACTCCTCCCACTTTCTCAAATCAAGGAAAGGATAGGATCTCATGGCACTACTCACCCGGTGAAGAGTTCAAGTTGAAAGATGCATACTTGGTGATAATTAAGGAGGAAGAATACATGAGTAAACCTTCATTTGGAGGCACTTAGGTGTGGAAGATTTTGTCCCTACCAAAAGTCAAATGCTTTCTATGGAAATGCTTGCTATTCAAGCATATCAGTCCAGGCCCTGGTTAATGAGAGAGGAATGGACATCCCGCTTGCATGCCCTGTGTGCAATGTCGAGTCGAAGACCATAATTCATGCATTAAGAGACTGTCCCATAGCTTAGAACTTTTAGAACTCTTTCTCTCCCCCAATTCACTCATCATTCTTCTATGGACAACAAATAGTTGACTGGTTAAAGATTAATCGCAGGAGCTCTTGGGCCAATGGTGTTTCCGATATCGAATGGGACATTGTCTTTCCCATGGCAATTTGGACTCTCTGGTTCCATCAAAATAGCATTGTGTTTGGAAGAACAAACTCACAATGAAAACTTCTGGACAAGACATTGGCGAAAGTAGCGGAGGTCGCCTATTTAAGCATAAATGGGAAGCTGGCCCCAATCCGTACTAAAATCCAGGTGAAGTGGGTACCTCCCCTTATCAATTAGTTCAAGTTGAACTCTGATGGTTTGTCTATGGGCAACCCAGGTTTGGTAGTAGGTGGAGGGATTATCCAAAATGAAAATGGTGGATGGGTGAAAGGTTATGCTCGGGCCATTGGAGTCACGACTAGTGTAGTTGTTGAATTATGGGCATTAAAGGATGGCCTTTGGCTCTGCATCTCCCTTAAACTTCCGTAATGGAAATAGAGTTGGATGCGAAGGTGGTCATTGATCTCGTGGGAAAAGAGACTAGTAATCCTAATAGCATAGACACTATAGTGGCTGATTGCGAAGAAGGCCTAAAAGAAACTCCTTTTGTCAGAATCAAACACTGTTATAGGGAGGCCAACAAGTGTGCAGATGCCTTAGCCAAACAGGGAGCCCTCCTTGCCCAAGATTTTATTATTTTTATCCAACCTCCCATGGAGTTTGAATTGCTTCTTAGTTTAGATGCTTCTAGTACCATGTATGATTGTTTTGTAACCTCTCCTTTAGAGGTTGCTTAGTTTTTTAATGAGATTTCCTATTTACCAAAAAAAAATGACATTTGGTATAGAATTGCTAATACTATTTCTCTAAGATAAGTATACACAATTCATTATGAAATATTTTTAAATGCATGTTTAAATCTACTATGAACTTGTTATAATATATTCACAATTTATTTTTTAAAAAGAGAAACACACTAATATTTATGTCGTGATAAAATATTCAATTATTATTTTTATTTGGTTTGTATATTCATAATGATTACATGAGTGCTTTATGGTGTCCCAAGATATGGAAGAAGTGTTCTTAATAATAAGCATATCAATCTAGCTTCTTAAACACATACAAATGATTTCTAAAAAAAACCACACACAAATAAAAAGAAGATTATAACCACACCAAAAAAAAAAAAAAAAAAAAAAAACCCAAAAACAGATGCGCTTAATATATATATATATATATATATATATGAAATGGGTTCTATTGTCTCTTATGAAACCCATACAACTTCGGTGATTAGAGGTCTTGGTTTGATGATAAAAAGCTATCATCAAGAGCGCACACCATAAGTTGAAACTCTCAAAAAAAAAAAAAAATTGGCGATTAGAGCTTGCTTCATCCATCTAGTTAACACAAAAGGTGATGCAAAGGTAAATGTCAATGGCAAGGCGAAATTGAGCGACACCGGTGAAGTCATATCCGTTATGTACTTGCATACTCTTCCCAAACAAGGATGACTATATCATTGATTTTAAATAACTGAGTTTTTCTCTAAACTAGTTTAAAGAAAAATCTTTCAAATTTCTTATATATTTTTATATTGAGTGTAAATTTTAAAAATCTAACTGTTAGATTGCATGTTCTTGTGGGGTCAAAGAATTTGACAACCCCGGCCCACCTCATACTAAGCCCAAGGCCCATGCCGAGGAGGAAGAAATGGCCGAGGACGAATAAAGAAGGCCTAAATGCCCGAGAAACATCGCCAAGGACAATCGTGTCCTCGACCAATCCAGATCCTAGTAGGGAAGAACAGCCCGTCATCAACGGCAACCTCCCAGTGCGTCCCAAAAAAAAAGGACAAGTATTGTAGGACAGTCACTGGGGCATGGTGTAGGAATAGTTCAAGGAGAAAATGTCACCTCCGCATTAAATGCCCACAACTAACGTTCTGGCCGCATTAATGAGGAAATGACCCCTGAACAGTGTGGTCTTGGTCGTTGCAACTCACTAAAGGTTTGGGAAGGTGGCTGATGGGACAAGCACTCGAGTAGTGGCCTACATGATTAATAGATGGAGGGCTAAAATTGACTGTAGGGGGATATATATAATGCGAGAAATCCTTCAGGAAAGGAGGCAGAGAAAAAAAGAGAAGAGAATACGGTAGCAATTTGCATGATCGTGGAAACCTTTGTAACCAAGCACTGAAGAAAGAAAAAGAACACTAAGGTCCTCGAACGAAGTGCCCGAGGACAAAATTTCATACTTTAGTTTGTATCCTTGTTATTCAATCCATACATAATCGTGTCTAGTTGTTGTAATCTTGACTAAGACCTAGTTCTTAAACCCATTATCTATAAATTTATTGTATTGGATTAGTTGGGTTTGAGTCCACTCATCCAATAGAAGAAGTGCTCGAATCCAGTCCCTACAATTGGTGCCGTATGTGGGAAAAACTTGTGTATTAGAAGGGCAACAATTAAGCATGGTAGGATCAGGCCCTCATCAAGTAAGCTCCCATCAGCCCGAATAGGATAAATCCCAACAACAGGGTAACTTTTCTAACCCCGAACGTGATCGAAATGAAGAAAATGGAAGGTTTCGAGAGGGAAGTGTACACACCACTCAAACCAGCAAAAGCTATTCTCGTGTGGGTAGTCACATACTTGAGAGACAAAATAACAATCAGGCCATGCAACCAAAAGAAGTTAGGAGTCATGTATCCCAGAAATAGAATGATAAGCAGGCCATGCAATGAGAGATAGATGATTTGAAGAGAAAGCTGTGCCATGCACAACGAAGGCGAATCCATTCTAGGCTTGACATACCCTCCAATGATGAAAGTGATGATGACTATAGGCAAAGATCGAGGACTCCCCCAAGTAAGACCTTTTCTCACGAAGAAGAGCACTACTAGAGGTGTAAATGTAAAAGCCCATCTCCTAAGGGCTTGGGAAACGATGCCATGAGTAGAGCATTGGATCAACTCTCCGAATCACCTTTCACACACCACATAGAAGGGGCTATACTTCCTCGAAGATTCTAGTAGCCAACCTTCGCCATTTATAACGGAAAAAAAAAAACCCCGTGGAGCATGTGAGTCAGTTCAACCAAAGGATGGCTATCCACTCTAAAAACGAGGCGTTGATGTGCAAGGTTTTCCAGTCTAGCTTGGGACCAGTGGCGATGAGGTGGTTCAATGGCTTAAAGACGAATTCCATAGATTCGTATAGGTAGCTAACCTAAGCCTTTGGCTCCCGTTTTGTTACAAACAGCAGAGCTCCTCGACCTTTGAGTGCTTTATTGTCGTTATCCATGCATGATGGAGAAACTCTAAAGGCCAACTCGGACAGATATTGGGAGACGTATAACGAAATGGACAAGAATTTCGACGATATCACTATCAGCACCTTCAAAAATAGTCTCCCAGTCAAGCACGGCTTAAGGAAGTCTTTGGTGGTAAGCTCGCCACCAAAGATGCGCCAACCGATGGATCGGATCGATAAGTATAAATGAGTGGAGGAAGACCAACTACAAGGTAAAGGAAAAGAGAAGGTTATCTCTCAAGAGAGAAGGGATTTCAGGTCGGACCGATATAACAAAGAACCGCCCCGAGGAGGAATTTCGTAAGGCGATCGGGAGTAACTAACACACAGATTGTCAATGCTATATTCCGAGAACCATTACATTGGGTGTTGGAAAAAATCAAGAACGAGTCATACTTTAAGTGACCGAATAAGATAGAGGGAGAGTCCACGAGGCGCAATCAAAAATTTTATTGCCAATACCACCAGGATTACGGGCATACCACGGAGAACTGCAGGAACCTCTGGAACTATCTAAACCAGCTGGTCCGAGAAGGAAAGCTGAAACACCTTCTGCATCATTCAAGTAGTCACCAAGGCCGGACCCATCAGGAACCTCAGAGAGATACTACCTTAAGGCCACCCGTAGGGACAATCAACGTAATCCTAACTACACCGGGAAGAACGGGCACGCACCTCTCACGAGTGTTATCTGTGGCTTGGCGACCTACCGAGGAAACCTAGCCAGAGCCAAAGAAGGCCAGAATGAACTTTCATCCAATATTGAGTTTTTCAGAAGGAGACAAGATCGAAACCATCCAGCCTCACGATAATGCGTTGTCGATCACTCTCTTTAATCGGGGACTACAATGTGAAAAGAGTGATGGTGGATGGTGGCGGTGGGGCCGAGGTTGTACCCTGACCTCTACAAGGGGCTGGGGTTAAAACCGGAAGATTTGATGCCCTACAACTCTCCTCTGATGTGCTTCAACGGGAAGCTTGTCATTCCAAAAGGCATGATTAGGCCACCCAACCAGACCGGTCTAGAGATAGTGGAGGTGAATTTTATCGTGGTGGACACCTATTCTCCTTATACAGCCATCGTTGGCAGGCCATGGCTCCATACCTTAAGGGCTGTTGCTTCCTCATTGTATCAGAAGGTGAAATTCCTGTCAAGGGACCAAATTCTCGAAATTCGTGGTTGCCAATCCACGGCAAGGCAGTGTGTGGTGGCCGTCATCTCACATCAGCTCAATGTGAAGTCTTGACCTCTCTTGAATAGAATTTATAGCAATCAAGGGCCCCGGTTTCGTGTCCCGATACAACTACCGAAGAGGTGAAATACGAAGATCTAGAGGAGGTGGTTATTGGTGGTGACTCGGAGAAGTTCTTTCGGGTAGGGGCTCAATTTGCTTCTTTAGGAGAAGGAGGAGTTAATTGAGTTTCTCAAAAGGAATATTGATGTATTTGCATGGGATGCCTGCGATGCTCCCGAGATTGATCCAGCCTTCATCTATCACCATCTCAATGTCAACCCGTCCATCACTCCCAAGAAGCGGCCGCCCCATCGCCTATCAAGAGAGCACGCCGATGCGATTAGGGACGAAGTGGCAAAGCTTAAGTATGCGGGGGCTATCAAAGAGGATTTTACCTCGAATGGTTGGCCAACACCGTGGTGGTCCGGAAGAAAAGTGGGACATGACGGGTTTGTGTGGACTTCACGGACCTAAATAAAGCATGCCCAAAAAACCCGTTCCCTATGCCTCAGATAGACCAACTAGTGGATGCAACAAAGAGGTCATCCTCTGATGAGCTTCTTAGATGCCTTTCAAGGTTATCATCAAATACCACTAGCCCTAGAGGACCAAGAGAAGACAACCTTCATGACACCAACTAGGAACTATCACTACAAGGTAATGCTGTTAGGTCCGAAGAACGCAGGGTCCACTTATCAAAGGATGATGACGAGAATATTCGAGCCGCAATTGGGCAAGAGCATCGAAATCTATGTCGATGATATGGTGGTGAAGAGTAAAGTGGTGTCCGAGCATTTAAGAGACCTCGGCAGCACCTTTGGTGTCTTAAGGAAGCATAAGCTGTACCTAAATGCTTCTAAATGCTCATTTGGCATAGGATCGGGCAAGTTTCTAGGCTACATGGTTACTCATAGGGGAATTGAGGTTAACCTCGACTAGATCAAGGCTATAAATGATCTAAAACCACCGCAAAATGCCAAGGAGATTCAAAAGCTTACTGGGATGATCGCAACCATGAATCGATTCATTTCCGGATCGGCGAATAGATGTAGGCCGTTCTATCTCTTGATCAACAAGTGAAAAGGGTTTGAGTGGTCCAAGGACTGTATTGTGGCCTTCCAGCAACTCAAGGAATATCTATTCCAGCCACCTATCATGTCGATCCCGAGGCCGATGAAGTCCAATACGCATATATTGTTATGGCCCCTCATGCCGTGAGCTTGGTGCTAATACGGGATGACAATGGCCTTCAAAAGCCATTCTATTACGTGAGAAAGTTGCTGCATGAAGTTGAGGTCAGATATTTACCCCTCGAGAAGGCCATATTGGTTGTGGTCCATGCTACGCGAAAGCTTCCCCATTATTTGCAAGCCCACACAATGGTTATTCTAACCCAACTACCCTTGAAGTTTGTACTTGGATCGCTGATTACACTGGAAGGATTGCCATATGGAGCACAATCCTAGGAGCTTTTGACATCAAGTACATGCCTCGGATTGCCATAAAAGGCCAGGTCCTAGCTGACTTGGTGGCCGAATTTGTTGAACCACCAGTAGAAATAGTAGCAGAGAAGCACAACATGGATGGGAAATCGGTTGGGGTAATCTTTACGCTAGGACCTCCATGTTGGAAGGTGTACGTCGATGGCGCGGCAAATCAAATGGGGTTCGAAGTAGGGTTAGTCCTAATATCTCCTGAAAAGACTATCATAGAGAAATCCTTGAGACTTGGGTTCTCGACCACAAACAACGAAGTCGAATACGAGGCCTTGTTACAAGGAATGGCCATGGTGCGGAAGATGGGAGGAAAAGCAAGAGAGATGTTCTCGGACTCAAGACTAGAAGTGGGCTAGGTAAAGGGCAAGTTGGAAGCCAAAGATGTGAGGATGTAAGAGTACTTAAGCCGGGTTAAACGCTTGCGGTCGGACTTCGATCTTTTAGCTTTGTCACACGTCTCCCGAAATGGAAACACCCATGCAGATTCTTTGGCCACGCTTGCTACCTTCTCGGCAAGAGGTCCGCCTCGAATTATTCTTGTCGAGCATCAGGATAGAGCAAATGAGGTTGCAAAAGGCATAGTCCATATCCATGAGGTTAAAGTGGGTCCTAGCTAGATGGACCCTATAGTAAGGTTCCTCAAAGATGATGTCTTGCCCGAAGAGAAATCAGGGGTTGATAAAATACGAAGAAACGCCCCTCAGTTCTGGTTGTCCGAAGATCACAAATTGTATAAGCGCTCCTATTCGGGGCCATATTTATTGTGCATTCACCCAGAAGCAACGAGTTCTTGCTTGAAGAGCTACATGAAGGGATTTGTGGGAGTCACACGGGAGGAAGATCTTTGTCGCATCGAGCCATTACCCAAGGATATTAGCGGCCGGGGATGCAGAAGGAAGCCCTGGAATATGTTAAGAAGTGTGACCAGTGCCAAAGGTTTGCCCCAAATATTCATCAGCCATGAGGGGTCCTCAACCCTTTGTCCGATCCATGGCCATTCGCCCAGTAGGGCCTAGATATTGTAGGCCCTTTCCCAAAGGCAACAAGAAATAAGAGTTATGTGCTAGTCAAGACAGATTACTTTACCAAATGGATCGAAGCTGAGCCATTGGCAAACATTAAAGATGTGGATGCTAAGAAATTCATCCGGAGAAACATTGTTACACAATTCGAGGTCCTTCATACTCTCGTTTCGGATAATGGACTCCAATTTGACAGCAAGGCCTTTAGAAGATCTCGCTACGAGTGGGGATCACTAACATGTATTCAACCCCAACTTATCCTCAAGGAAATGGGTAGGCCGAGGTCGTTAACAAGGTTATAGTCAATGGGCTTAAAAAGAGACTAGATGACGCTAAGGGAAGATGGGTAGAAGAGCTGCTGCACTTCTTATGGACTTATCGGACTACACCATGGTGGTCAACAGGGGAGACACCTTTTGTCATGACCTATGGGACCAAGGCTGTTATCCCTTTAGAGGTAAACTTCCCAACGCCGAGGACAAACTCCTTCACCCCCAGGCGGTAATGATGAACTACGGGGGAAGAGCCTAGATCCGATCGACAAATGAAGAGAAAAGGCAATGATCCAGTTGGCCTATTACCACCAGAAGCTCAAGTAGGGATTTGATGCCAATGTGAAGCTTAGACCACTAGCACCATGGGACTTAGTGTTGAGGAAAGTTGTGGTGTCTTGCCAAGAACCCATCCTGGGGAAAGCTTGGACCCAATTGGGAAGGACCATACCGAATTACTTGATGAGCGAGGAATAGGAGTATACTACTTAGAAGACTTAGATGAAAAAGCTATACCTCGTCCATGGAATGTAAACGACCTGAGAAGGTATTATTATTAACTGAAGCATATCTTTAGTTCAAATTTTAAGTCTATGATGATTATATGTCTTGCATTTTGGCAACCGTCTTAGTACTAGACAGAACCAAGGTCTTGCATGGTTTTCGGACTCAAACCTAGGGGAAACTAGCTACTTTAAGAAAAATCTAAGTACTAGACAGACTCAAGGTCTTGCATGGTCTTGAGGCTCAAACCTATGGGGAAACTAGCTACTTTAAGAAAAATCTAAGCACTAGACGGAATCAAGGCCTCGCATGATCCTCGGATTCAGACCTATGGGGAAACTAGCTACTTCAAGATTCATAAAAATTGTAAATATGGCCTAAGCACGCGCTCGGTACCTCGGATAATATACTCGGCCCTTGCCCCCTAAAAATATGGGTATGCTCAAACTAAGCGTCCCCTTAATGCCGATAAGTTAGAATTTAAAGGTTTAATTTCAAATATAATATGTACATAGCCATTCTTACTCATTAGGATAACCAATTCATGAGACACAAGGTTCATAGTAATAACAATAGCAGTAATAACAATAAGCAAATAATGTAAAAATAAAAAATAAAAAATAAAAAAAAGAAGAGAAGAGGAAGAAAGGAATTTCATACATTTAATCTAAAAATTTAATTACAATGATTCCAATGTCCTTAAAACAAACAAAAAAAAACTAAAAACTAAATTAGAACTAATACAAAAGTTAGTTGGGTCGCCAACTTCTTCAAATTTATCTTGACCCCTTCCTTGGGGAGGCGAGCAGGAGTGACCTTAGGACCCTTGGAAACATCACCCGGGGCAACGGTCTGAAGGGGCTGAACCAGGAGAGCTGGCTCCTCGGCATGAGGGGCCCGAGCACCGGCTCTAGACTCGGCAGCCTCCCGAGGAGTTTCAAGATTCAAACTTCCATGTGTTTATGTCGCCCCAAGAAGCTCACCCTCCTCGGCTGGCTCATTAGGAGTGGTTATGGCCAGAGCGACCTCAAGCCGAGCGATCTCGGCCTCCTCCGGAGCACTCTTAGCCTCAAAGGCGACAGGGGCGGTCTCTTGGATGGCCGAAAGGTAGTATACATTCTCCATCTTCCACAAATCGGATGAAGCCTCAACCCCTGCTTGTTTGAGGGCTTCATTCCAAACCCGGGAGTAGTAGAGCCTGCATACTCCGGGGACTTGAGCCTTAAGAGTGGCACGGGTCTCGGCCACTCCTAAGTCATAAGCCTCCTCCTCGCCTTTCTCTTTGGAGCTCTCGACCTCCGTCCTAGCGACTTCCGCCTTTGTCTTGGCCCTCAAAGCTTCGTCCCCGGCCTACTTTGCAACATTCTTGGCTCCTTCCGCCTCAACCAGCTTCTTCTTTAGATCAACGATTTGCTCCTTAGCAATTTTCAACCGATCTTGATCTCAAGTAGGCGCTTTGTCCGGCTTTCGGCCTGTCTCTAAGCGTTGGCTAGGCCTGATTCGGCACTATCCCTGGCCTTGGTCACCTCTTTCAGCTCCTCCCTTGCCTTTAAGAGATCATCCTCAGAGTTTTTGAGGGTCCGCGCAGCATTCAAGCACTTGTCATGCTCGAGCTCTAGGGACCTTCTCTGCTCCTTAGCAACCTCCTCTAGCTTATAAGTGGCCCGGACGGCCTGCCAATTGGAACAAACACACGGTAAGTTGGAAACCAAGGAATAAAGATCAACGGAGTCACGTGTACTAGAAACCTTACCATGCCTAGGTATCTCTTGATCTTTGAGAAAGACCTCCCGCCTCCTCAAATTCCCTAGCTCAACCATATTAGTGGGGAGTAGCAAGGACCTCTTTAACGTGTCGGCCACATAAGTGCCTTCACCCCCTCGGAAGTCCCTAAGGGAGGCGTTGTCCATCAACAGCTCCCCGTGGAGCATTGGGGCAAGAAGCCAACTTAGGACACGGATTGAGCATCGACCTCTTTTTCCTGGCCGTGGTACCCAATCTTTAATTGCTTTGAAACTCATGGGGCTTCATCTTCCTCCCGAGAGGAGCGAGATTTCCCCCCATCCATGGGCTCCTTGCCTTTGGCAGCCCTCTTCCTTTTTGGATCGGTGGGCTTGGGCTAAGGAGGCACATTCGATTAGGGGGGAGGAGGAAGTCTGGATCGTGGGGAAGATGGTTGTAGTTGGGTGGAAGATGACTTGGTCCGGGCAAGCCGAGGCTGGGGTGGAGGAGGAGGAAGCTTAGATTGTGACTTCCCTGACGTGTCCTTCCCTAGTTGGCCCTCAATTAGGTTAAGCAGGCTGGTCGGAGGTTTTCTCTTAAAGCCCATTTCAGCCTAAGAAGATGTCCCTGCTGATAAGAGATCCGCCTCGGACAAATCGGGATAGTCCAAGTCACCGGAGGGATCCTCGGATTGACTAACTTGGTCAAATACACCAAATTCTTCCTCGGCCGGACCCAAATCAACCTCGGCCTCTACCGCTTGATGGGATAAAGAAAGGTCTGCCAATGGGATGCCTTTCGGGACAGAAGATCCTTCAGGAAGCAAAAACCCCCGCTCCGCTACGGTGATTTTGTGAAGCCGAGGATCGTTAGCTCTGATCACGTGCTTCGGAGTGGGGAACGATTTACGGATTGGATCGTAGCCTAGGATCTTGTGAGCAACCCCGACTTTGTTGTCGCCTTCATTCACAAAAACTACCGCTTTGAGAATAGTTTCTAAATCCCCCCGGTTGACCAGGTGAAAGTGTCGTTCAAAGACGTGTGGATCTACAAAAAGAAAACATGTTCATATTAGTAATCGAACAGCGCAAATTATGATAACACAAAATATTAGCCCTCTCCTACTCTTGATACCCTACCTGGTTCCCCCTCCTTTGTTGGGCAATGAAGGTCGTCGTGCCACTCCCTAGACACAATGAGAAAGTCCTTGTTTAACCATTTGCTGGTCTCGGGGAGGCACCGAATAAGCCGAACCTTGTCGTCCCTGGTCTTCATATAGTAGGATTTACCCTTCAGGTATTGGAGGTTGTAGCACCGATTTACATCGTGATGGGTTAACCTTAGCCCTATTTTCTCGTTTAAAGCATCCACACAACCCAAGATCCTAAACACGTTGGCGGCGCACTAGGTGGGAGCTAATAAAAAATGCCTAAGGTAATCCCTCATCACTGGCCCCATAAGGATTCTCACGCTACCTTCTATAAAGGCAATTAGGGGAATCACCACTTCACCCTCTTACCTCCTAAAATGCCACTCCCCTTCCTCACAGTACCTCAAACCTACATTAGGGTGTATCCTATAATCGGCGATGAATTTTTCCTTCACCTCTTCGAACTCAACCAACTTTTTTAATTTACCCATCCTTAGAAACGACTAAAAAGACTTAGGGAAGGACGAAAGAAGGAGAGGAGTAAAAGGAAAAGAAATTTAGAAGAGAGAAAACGCGAGTTAAAGAGAGAAGAAAACTTATAGAAATGAGGAAAAGCTCCTCAGACAGGCTTTTTATGTTGGAGAGAGGGACGTGAGTTTAGTTGGAGATTTGATCGAACTCGGGATATGTGCGCAAGAACTCTTGAGTGCAAAAGTAAAGAGACGAATCGGTTCAAATGGGTATTTATACCTCCAATTAAAAATAACCAAGTGGGTTTTCCCACCCATAAAGTTAAAGAAATCCCCACTGTTAGATTACCATCACACCGTTGAACATGGGGAGCACAAAGCAGCCAGAATTTAATGAGGGCGCGCTCAGTATACCGAAGCACCAGGAACAAGCCTTGGACAAGGGAAGAGGCTCGCACCGACGGAGGACAAGACTTGACAAGCCATGATAAAGGCTCGAGGACACCAAAATCCCCCTCTCCGTCCGAGGAGCCGGGCAAAGCAGGATTTTGAGGGGTTATTGTGGGGTCAAAGAATTTGACAACCTCGGCCCACGGCAAGGAGGAAGAAATGGCCGAGGGCGAATAAAGAAGGCCCAAATGGCCCAGAAACATCGCCGAGGACAATCATGTCCTCGGCCAATCCAGATCCTAGTAGGGAAGAACATTTCGTCATCAACGGCAATCTCCCAGAGCGTCCCAAGAAAAAGGACAAGTATCAGAGGACAGACCATGGGGGCATGGTGTAGGAACAATTCAAGGAGAAACTGTCACCTCCGTATTAAATGCTCACAACTAACGTTTTGGCCGCATTAATGAGGAAACGACCCCTGAACAGTGTGGTCTTGGTTGTCGCAACTCACTAAAAGTTTGAGAAGGTGGGTGATGGGATAAGCACTCGAGTAATGACCTGCATGGTCAACAGATGGAAGGCCAAAATCGACTGTTGGGGGATATATAATGCGAGAAATCCTCCAAGAAAGGGGGCAGAGAAAAAAAGAGAGGAGAATACGGTAGCAATTTGCATGATCGTGGAAACCTTTGTGGGCTAGTTGGGCTTGAGTCCACCCATCCAATAGAAGAAATGCTCAAATCTAGTTCCTACAGTTCTTATTATATCTTTCATTCTTGCAAAATTTCAAGAAGACCAAATATCAATTGCTATATCATCAAAAAAATGTTAAAATTTTAAGTTTTGTAATCTAAAAATGTGTATAAAAAATAAGTTTATTGATCGAATAATAAATAATATCCTATTTAAAGAAAATTTGATATGCATGTTAAGAACATAAGAAACATGAAATTATACGGTTTAATTTTCAAAATTTAGATCTAAAAAAGAGATATATGAAAAGTTTGAAGAGTTTATCTCCAAACTAGTTAGGAGAAAACTTTATTTGATTTTGAAGTCTTAAAATGCTATTTAAAAAGAATATATGAAATACATTTAAAAGATGATAAAATTGACAGAGATATTTTACTTACAAAACTTGATATGAAAATTCTTTTTTAAGAATATACACATGCTAAAATCCTGCTTGATGTTATAACAAAGCATATCACGCATCCTCTGAAACTTACGTTCAAATTTTAATCGAGTGATTTAATGGAACCATAATAAAAGAAGGAGAAATTGTGATTGAACATGTCAGTAAATTGTCAACTATTGCAAACTATACTGGGAAACTAAATTCCTGATAGGATGCAAGCTTTTACTATTTTTCATAACTTATTTGACTCATTAGTGATAGGCCAATGCATTGCACGCTTAAATTTTTTGGTTTTTTTGTTTTATAAATTAGTATTAATATTATTTTGATACATGGAAACTTATAAGCATAGTTATTAAACCTGGACCAGATGTTGACCCAGTCTATGATCTAGGTTATTGGGTCATTAATTCAACCAATAGGTTATCGGTCAAATCGTAGGGTCAAATAACAAAATTTTAAAAATTAAATATATATAAAATTAAGTTTGAGAAATCATAACCTAAATATATGCATAATTTAAACTCGCCATTATAATTCAAAATCAATGTTGCATAAGCTTGGAAATTCTATAAAATAGGCGTAGTGTTTGCTAATTGCATAGATAATAATACTTAATCTTAGTTGCCTACATTAAGATTTACCATGTTTTCCAAATGACACTTTTCTAGAACGAAAACGAAACTGAAATCCCTTTTCATCTCCTTAAAAAACTCATTTCTTTTTTTTTTTGGCTTATTAAAAAACTCATTTCATGCGTTAGGCATTGGAACCGTGAATAACATGAAAGTTGGAGTAGAAACTTCTATCTACCTAATGTACTTTTTGAACCCATCAGATGCAATCTCATTTCTGTCCCTTACGAAGATGAAAAGGGATTCAAGGTTCGTTTTCGTTGTAGAAAAGTGTCTTCTAGAAAACGTGGTAAATCTTAATATGGGGGACTAAGATTGATAGATTATATCAACTAATTAGTGTTGGCTCCTTTGCTAACAATTATTCATTCCCTTGCATATAATGATTTTTGTTTATGCGTTGATGATCCTTACCTATATGGCATATGAGATTAAGACACATTGATAAAATAAAATAAAAATTGAAAATGATGATTAGCATGAGATTAATTCCAATCATAACACTAATTTTACTACTTCAACCTTGCATATTTGGTAAAATGACTAGATTTTCTATTCCTAAGGGACAAATGTTTAATAAATTATTCGTTATTGTACGCTCTCATGTTTGCGGTTCATTGAATATCAAAACTTATGGACAAACTTCAATAAAATAACAAAATAAAAAACTCATGGACAAATATTTTTTACATTCACGATATGGACACATATTTAAGCCTAAAAAATATGAAAATTTTCAAGAGTATAAAAAGGAAGTTAAAAATCAATCAGGAAAGAATATTAAGATACTATGATAAGTGTGGGTTCCATTTAACTTAACTGGTAAAGTCTTTGATTGTTGAATAAGAAATTTGATATTCAATCTTTACCTACATAAAAAACCGATTGGTGTTTTGGTTTGATGAAAATAAGCACAACCATCATAAACGGAGACCATAAATTGAAACTTTATAAAAAAAAAAATACTAAAATAAGTTCATGTAAGATAGTATGTATTAGAATTATTTATAACTATTTTTGAAGACAAACAGATGGTATATCAACTTACTATGAATTATACACCACATCAACATGGCGATGTTGTTGATGACGTAATAGAGCTATGTTGGACATGGTAAAGTTAAGAGAAATGCTAGTATCACAAAAAGTTTCACAACTCGCCACATACTAAAGAAAAATTAGTAGGTCTATGGGAGTTTACATCTCCACCACTTACAAATCGTCACGTGATAAGTTATGACAAAAGTTATGAAATTTTTTGTGGCACTTGCATTTCTTTAAGATTAATGTTTAGTCATTCTTCACTATGATCTTAATTTTGAAGAAAAATTATTGTAACGCAATATTCTTACTTAATCTAGTTCCTACAAAAATTTATAATATAACTCCAGGTGAATTATGAATTGGAAGAAAACCTAACGGACAAGTTAAAAATTTTGGGGTTCTTTAGCTCATATGCTAATCTATCATATCCGAGGGATAACTTACATAATCGTAAACACTCATTTAATTTGTACCCTCTTATTCTTTTTACTTTTTCAAGCCATCAGAAAATTCCCGATTCTCCAACAAAAACGAAAAATAAAAACCAATAATCCATCGAAATAAACTAAAGAGCAATGTTAGGACTACAAACAATCACACCCCTTTTGTCACAATTGATCATGTTGTAAGTAGTAAGTGGTGAAGAAAAATTTTAGGTCTATGTAAGTCCACACTCACACCTCTACCATTCAAACTTTGTCACTCACAACTTGAAATTGCTACGGCAAAATTTGTGTTAGTGATCCTACCATTAAACTAAGGGTTTTACTAATGTATACCCTTAAGAAATCCACTAATAAACTATTTTATAAAATAAATTTACATAAAAATGAAAAAGTGATTAAATTTTTTAACAGCTTTTCAATTTTTCATAAAAAAAACTTTCTAAAATAGTTGATTAATGAATAGTTGGGGCCTGCATGGTAGCAGAACTTTAAGATTGTTTTGTGTAATTAAATGCTTAAACTGTGGGCCCCACTTTTAAGTTTTGTGTTTCATAAGGAAAATCTTGTAAGGATATTTAGATAACACTTCTTAAAGAATGTATTTAGAGAACTCTTTAAAGCAGTTTTTAGAACTCAAGTAGCAATATTCGATGGCATTGTAGTAAATATTGTGAAAATGTGGGTCCCACCAAAACTGACTTGACAAGACAATTGCTCCTCTCGCTCTTGAATAAAATAAACTAAGGTCAACTACATATTTGGTCTTTATATTTCAATTTGATTTCTAACCTTCAATTGTGCCAATTTGATCCATAATCTTATAGTATTGTGTCAATTTAGTCCCTGTTGTTTTCTTTTGGATGAAAATTGTTAACGTCTAATGGCCAAAATAAAAAATTAGTGTTCGTTGTTGTAACAATAAACTAAAATTTTATTTTAGCCGTTTGTTATGTCAGTAATTTTCATCTAAAATATAACAATAGAAATTAAATTGACACAACACTAAAAAGTTAAAGATCAAATTTACACAATTGAAAAGTTAGGAATCAAATTGAAATATGGACCAAATATGTAGTTTACCCAATAAATTATTTTACATGACGTGACAAGTTTCTATCTCTTCAATAAAGTAAATTATTTCACATTATTCATGTAAGAGTAAAACACACTTTTAATAAAATAAATAAATACCCATATCAAATATCCAATCTTGTGTCTTTAATTTTAAAAAAATGTTATAAAAATATGCTACCAAACACATTTTTTTAAATTATGAGTACTTAAAAGTCGTATTTTAGTACACTTTTTAAATTACAGTTTTCATATTATTTTGAAAACCAAAACTGCATTACTCTTAACAAACAAGTATCACCCTTAAACAAAAACGTGTTTATACTTTTTTTTATAGAGATTTTCAACTTATAAAGCTTGTTTTTTATGATAATTATTTAGCATCGAATTAAAATATCAATTAATTTTTATATAAATAAAAATTGAATACAGTTTTCTTATACGGTAAAATTTTTTACTGAGGCTACTTTGTTCAACTTTCTTATCCTTTTTTTTTATTTATTTTATTTTATTTTTTTAATGGGTTCTTATCCTTTCTCTTGCTCCATGACGTGTGGTTTCTCTAATTACGCGGTAGTTGACTTGGAAAGTGGATATGCAAGACTTGTGAAAAGACTATAGAGAGGCTAATTGTTAGACAACGGTGGGGTACCCCATGTGAAACTGAAACCTGGCCTGTGCATTGGGAAATGGGAATGAGGAGGAATTTCGCATTCATTCTCCCCATTGCACGCGCAGCGAAAAGACTCACTGTACTACCAACTCTTCAAAACCACCTACTGTTCTTATTTGGTAGTACAGGAGATGGAGTTGGGTTACTATGATGACGCTTTCGATCTAGTTCTACCATTTTGTGAAAGATTACGCTTGCGGGGAGTTGGTACCATGATGATGTAGTGATCAATCGTTTTGGGTTGCTAGAGATGATTCGTTTTTAGGATCCGTTTGGATACAGTTGAAAACCGAAAATTGAAAGACATTGTAGTAAAATAATTTTTAAATATATGAATAGTACCGTGAGACCCATTTTTCATAAAAAAGTTCTTGAAAAGTAGTGTACATTGTTTACGGGAAAAAGTCAAATATTACGATTCTGCATCGCTCATAAACGAAGAATGAAGCAATAAAAGAATCGAACAAAAAAAATTGGCAAGAAACACGTGCAAAAAAATAAGAACTGAAAACGCAAAATATGCGTTTGGAAAACATAAATACACTTTCCAAATGCACACTTCTTTTTAGATTTTATTTTTATTTAAATAGAATTTTATTAACTTTTACAATTAAAAAAAATATCTTTTTAATAATTTACATAAAATTGGGAGGAAAGGACGATCACCACCCCCCCGCCTCCTTTTTTTTGATAGGAAGCAAACCCCAATTCCCATAAAATACATCGAAGAAAAGGAGAGCCAAATAAACTCACTCCCGTCCTCACACGCAATCAAGAGTGCACCCACGCACCACCTATGGCCTTTGAACGACTAAAAACAAAGACCAAATATCATCTCAAACCTTCCCCTACCATAGATTCAGTTCTAGAGAGGGGTCGAAATAAAATGAGAGGCCGAGAGATCTAGGAAAGAAAATAGAGTTTATAGAGCTCGAAGCTTTGGCCAAGGAGCTTCGGCTCAATGAATTGGGTGAGAGAAAGAGAGAAGGGAGATTTGAGTTTAGGTTCAATGAGAGGTGGAGGAGAAGCTCATTAGCTTCAGCCATGGAGCCTTGGTGCAAAGAAACCAGAGGATTTGGGTGAGAGAAAGAGAGATGAAAAATATGAGAGAAAAGAAGAGAGCCGAGAAAGTCTTGAGCCATAGGAGAGAGAAAATAAGATAATATTTTTTAAGTTTACATTTTAGCTACAGTAAATTCTAAATTTAAATACAAACCTGAATATTGTTAGAGTTTTGGTGTTTGAGACGTAAAATAGCATTTTGGGAGTTTTTAGAGTATTCGCGTACTAGGTAAGCCAAGAGCATTCACAACATTAGAGTTAAAAATTTAACTTTTTAACTCCATCAAAAGTTATTTTGTTTATTTTACCTACACACATGTTGTAGTAGTGGATCTATTTTAGCTTTCAACATAATAAAATAATATAAATATTACAATAAAATAATATATCCTCTACAACAAAATAATATATCCTACTACCAAAAAAAAATTCACAACACCAACTACAACCACCTCTACCCACCTCTACCATCGATCACATGACCATAGCCACAACCACCACCACCACCACCGGCCACAACCACCACTCTACTTTGACAACCACAACACAACATAGAAAAAAAAAAAAAAAAAAACAAAACAAAAACAAAAACAAAACCACAACCATGGCGGCTGGGACGGCGTGGGGTCAAGCGATCGGTAGCTGGGAAGGCGTGGGCTAAGGCAATCGGCAACTAACCGAAGCGGGCCGAGGCGATCGGTGACTAGGACGACGTGGGCCGAGGCGATCGAGGTCGGGACGACATGGGTTGAGGCGACAGTAAACCGAGAGGTAAGAGCTTGAGAGAACTTTCAAATGAGAGCTTGAGAGTGACACTAAGAGAGAGCACAGTGAGATGAGAATAAAAAAAAATGAAAAAAATAAAGCAAGTAGTATTATTTTAATCTAGGGGTGAATAAAAATTAATTTTTTTTACATGTTTGCTACAGTGCACATCTATCTATAGATGTGCACTGTAGTAATTCATCTAAAAATTATAAGTATGCCTCCTTTGTTACATGGCTGTTTTTGGTATTTTGATGGAGCTAAAATAGAATTATAGCTATTTAACTCCACCGCTGTAAGTGCTCTAAGTGTGCGTTTGGGAAGCGCGTTTTGCGCTTCCCAAACGCACGTTTTGCGTTTCTGGTGATTTCAGTTTTTTTTTTTCAGCCAAAAAGTTTTATTTTTCCCATGAATAGTACACACCGTGCATTATTCACTGACTCGCAAATTTTACTTTTCAGTAACTTTTTCATTAAAAATAGGTCCCACAGTACTATTCACACATTTAAAAATTATTTTGCTACAGTGTTTTTCAGTTTTTAGTTTTCAAAGAAGATTCAAACGGACCCTAAATGGCATATGTAGAGCAATTTTACCATTTTCACACAAAAACCATGCTTCAACCAGAATTGTAAAACTCAACTATTGCAAAATGCTACAGTGCAATTCTACCTTTAGAGTTGCATTGTAGCACAATTATAAAACAAAATAATATTTTTTAATACTTTCTCTCCTCCGTTTTAACCCAGAAATTTCTCTCTCCTTTCTCATTATTTCTCTTCTTTTCTTTCTCTTCCTATCTCTTTCTCATCTGCTCTATGCTCTCTTCAAACCCAAGACTCTGTGCTCTCTCCGATGATGGCCCCTCTCTCTCTCATCTGGTGGTTGTGGGTTTCTCTATTTGTCTTTTCGGTGGTGGTGGGTTTGCGGCTGACATGGGAGTGGGTCGGCGTGGGTTTTGACGATGGTGGAGATTGTGGGTTTTGGCGACGGTGGGTCGTGGGTTTTGACGATGGTGGATTGTGGGTTTTGACAACGGTGGAGATCGGCATGGATTTTGACAAGATCGGTGTGGGTGTGACAATGGTGGAGATCAACGTGTTGGAGATCGGTGGGTGGCAAGATTGGTGTGGCGAAGATCGATGGGTGGTGAGATCAGTGGATTGGGTTTTGATTTTACTATGAATTTTGGTTTTTGATTTTGCTATGAATTTTGAGTTTTGATTTTGCTATTGATTTTGGCTGGATGGCAAAACTAGGGTTTGATTTAGCTCAGAGAGAGTGACATCGGTGGTGGATTGGTATTTTTTTGGGATTGTGGCGGGTTTGGTGTCACGGTGGTGGATGTCTAGAGGTGGTGTGGTTGAGAGGATGGTTGCTATGCGGTGAGAGTGACAGAGAGACAAAAATTAGAAAGGAGAGAGATAAAATTTGTTTATTATTTGATTGTATTATTTATATTATTTTAATGTGTTGTATTGTAAAATAAAAGTTGGAATGCTAGGAGTATTGTAAAACCGTATTGTATAATTAATAAAGTGACTTTTTGGGATGGTAAAATAGAATGGGATAAAATTCCCAGATGTGAATGCTTACAACCCACAATGCTAATGCTCTTGGGAGGAATTGGAGTGAAGGAAATAAAAATGGAGGGATTCATTTTCCTCCATGGCCCACCAAATTCTTTCATCCACTTTGTCGGTGGCCAAATCTGAAACATCACACCGAGTTCAATCTCACTCATTCTTTTTAGACTCCTCCATTGGCGTTAATACTCTTTCTAACCATTGAATCACTGAGTTGCAAGGCCAACAACAATAGGTTTCGTGACTCACTCGGTCATGACTTACAAGGCCAACAAGTTTGATTTCAAAGAAATTGATTTGGGCTCACCCATTTCATGCCTTGCATTGTGATTGGTTTTGTCGTCGGCCAGAGGACAAGGCAGATGTTAGGAGGAGAGATAGATTAAAAGAGCGAGGGAGATTGAATATGAGAGTGATTTAAGAGGGGCAAAACATTTAGGTCATTTTAGGGGTTTTGTGTAAGCTCCAGTCACGTGACTTGTGCATGACAATAATTTTTGTCCAACTTAACAACTAAATAAACAGTGGGTGCAAAGTGTTACGTAAGTAATAGTTTAGGAGGGTAAGTGTGAATTTCTATGGTTTAGGGTGGTAAGTGTAAATTGAGGTATTGTTCGGGGGGTAAAATGTAATTTTCTCAAATTATTATTTTATGAGTAATATTAGGGATACTATTAATTTTATTGAGTAATGCTACAATCATAAAAAAATTTATAACATTTTTATAAACTATTTATATGACAAATTTTTATTAGTTCTCATTTGGGCCCATCGCTAATATGAATTTTTTTATTTTTTTAGTTTTTTTTACTTACCAGTAATTATTTACCATATCAACAATTTGTAAAAAAAAAAAAAAAAAAAAAAAAAAGTTTATAACTTTAGCGATTTTTCAATTTTATTAAATAAGGTGATAATAACTTGATTTTGCATATTGATATCATTAATAGAAAATATAATTATAATTGTGTTAATTCATGTATTTTATATTTAATTTTGGAATAATGTTGAATAATTAATTTTTTGCTTAAAATAAATTTTCATGCACAAATATGTCTTTTGTAAGATAAAAGAATTATTTATAGCAAGAAAGACACAAGTGGATTTGTGTAAAGAAGGCTATGAACTATGTAGGGACTAGGGCCCAAAATTGTGTATTGAGCCTTGGGCCTTGTCCGAGGATATTGACCTGTCCGAGGGGGAGCAAATAATTATTAAAGGATTCCCAGTAAAAGTCTCATAAGCGGGAGATAAAGGGAAGGTGATCCGAGGAGGAATCCCTCCTCGGATATTCCTTCTCGGATACGTCGAATATAGTCCAAGTGTGTATCCTAGTAATAGAAATGTGCCCCATGAACATGTGAGAGGGAAAGAAACTCAAAATATCTAAGGTAAAATTGCTACCACCGCATTAAATGCATTGCAGCTACTTTTTTGGCAGCATTTATGTGGAGAGGATCTCGAACAGTCTTTGCCTTAGCTACCACAACTCATAGGAGGGTGAAAGAGGTGTCCGATGGGATAGACACTCAAGTATGGACTCAAATGATCAACAAGTGTATGATCAAGATGATCAGAAAGGAGCTATATAATGTAGGAGACCCCCCATGAGAAGGGGATCGAGAACAAAGAGAGAAGAAATAGTATAACAATCTAAAATCATTTTGATATCTAGGAGTGAATCATTATAGGCTGGTTTAACCTCCTCGGACTGAAAGTTTATTGGTATCAACATCCTTTATTTATGTTTGATCTTCATGTAATTCAATACTAACCGTTGTCCAGCTTATTAGAATCTAGTTCTTTGACCCATTATCTACAAATTTATTGTATTGGGTTCATTGGACCAAGACTCCATACATTTTGGGCTTGGGCCTCAAACCGCGAACCTACAGACTAAATTTTTTTGCAAGGGCCATAATAAATTTATAGAAATTCGGGCCAATTAAATTTGTGTCCAATGAGTAAGGAATCACACTAAATCCAGGTTTGATTTGGATCAAGATTTTAGCATGCGCAAGCATTACAATTTGGGCATAATTTTCAACTTAGATATCGAATTGAGAAAGCTGGAAAGATAACTAAAAATTAGACATGAAAAATCCAAATTCTTTGATTTAATGGGAAAAAAAAGTCAATTAAGCGAAGCCTATAAATCATGTATTTTTTCCAAACATGAATTCTACTTATAATAGGATTTCTTAGCCTATTTAGGTCATATTCAAAGGGTGGCAGCCTTATAGGGAAAATAAGTTTTTTTTCCCCCCATTTTTTAGAGGATTGTGTGTGTGTGTGTGTTAGCTTTGTAAAAGCCTTGTTAAGGTAAGAGGTGAAATACAACCTTCCATATGTTCTTAACAATACTTTGACTATTTTAATGATTCAATTTTTGTGTTTTTATTTGATTGATTTACCTATCTAGAAAAGTGTATTTTTTTCCTAGTATAATTCTTTGATATAAAGTAGACTCTAGACATGTTAAATACTTACGATTTCCCATGAATTAAAATACTAGTTTGTCTTACCTAAAATCAATTAAATTCATAGAACCAATAGATGTGTTGTGTGGATCCCTAAATCTTAGTGTTTTAAGAAAGTCTTACTTCTAAGTTTAATTTTTCCTTATCAACTCATCATAATTTCACTTTAATTATATATTATTCGTTTTGCCTTTTTATTTATTTATTTTTATCTTGTGGTTTTCTAATCAACTCTCTTTCCCTGTGAATTCAACCTTAGAATCACCAAGTTATTACTTCAAGACAATCTTGCACTTGGGAACAATATTGAAGTTGCTGCATAAGGTTTAAAAACTAACATTTCACCCAATCATATGAAAGTAATTCAAACATTTATGGTAAAAATACATTTTTAGTTCCTATATTTTGGTCATAATTTTAATTTGATCCTCAAGTTTTTATAACTTCATTTGGTCCTTATATTTTTAAACTTGCTATCATTTTGGGCCATGCCGTCATCTTACATACAAAAATGCAATTTCAAAACACTAAAGGAAACTTACTTGAGACCAAGAGGACTGAACTATCCCTTTTAGTGAATTGAGACCTGGAGGACCAAAACACTAAAGGAACCTTACTTATTACTGACTCTAAAGAGTTGGGACAGAGAAAAGAGATTTTGGTGAAAACCAGTTGTGCTTTGAATTGGTATGGGAAAGGGGTATTTATATAGGATGTTGAGGGTTTGGGATGAGCCTTTAGGCAATGTTGGGGGCAAAAGTCAACTTAAGTGGGGAGAAAGACGAGCAAAACTTCCCTTATTCTTTCCTTTTCGGTTTGATTCTCTATGATTCCTTTTAATGATCTAATTTTCTCCAAATTTTCACTGATTTTTCATACTTTCTTGGACCTCAAGTTTAGCAAATTAATTCTAAATTTATTTAATTAAATAATTTTGCCAATTTTGTTTTTAGAATCAATTAATGCTTTGTCTCTCAAATCAAATTAGGTGCATGTAACTCCACAAATAAATTAAATCCACAACCAATAGAGTTATGAAACATCGTCTGGACTAAAAATAGACCAATTAATATTAAAAGTTTATAATCACATATGGTTGAGAGAGTTAATTCATGCAAGTGCATGTTAATCACTAAAATTGTTTACAAGGTACCTTTCATTCCAATGGTCCGATTAGAGCTTATGACTATCATTTTAATCATTATGCCTTTAAGATTTATATCATGCAATGTAATTAAAAATCAAATGGTCAAATGTGATGTGATGTGATGTGATGATTATATGTAATGGGATGCAGGTGAGATTAAAAGGGTGTCTACATGAGCATGCGCACATTTACCACTCAAGTTTATAGCATCATCCTTTGTATCAAGCATCATTGCTGGTAAGTTGAGATTTGTTAATCACTATCATCATCCTTACAAAGGAATCATAACAAATGAAAATCTCAACATGTTCAAAATCAAGCACAATGTGAGCAATTGCGCACCCGACTTGACTCATTTCCTTTTTAGTCAAGCCAAACTCATGTGAATGGTTGGAGTTGTGTTGGTGCCTCTTAAGAGTGGAGGTTCTAATAATTTTATTTTCCCTCCTAAATTAAAGGTTTTACAATGGATTTGTCACTTATTTTATTTGAAAAATAAGAAAACCAAATCGAAAAAGAATTGAAATTGTGCATCTCTTTGATAAATAACTAGAAAACTACCTGACTTTGGTCATAGATACAATCTAAGTAAAGTATGTGGCTTTGATTCTTAATTACAATCTAGAGATTGGAAATTACTAAGATAAACTCTAATCCACTAACCCTTGATCTAAGTTCGGATGCTAGGTTATAAGATGGGAATATGTTAGACATCCACTTTACTTTGTGAAACCAATATTGGAGACGATTTTGGTAGAAATAAATTTTGTTTGGTTTTGGGAAAAAATGACTCATCCTCCCATGAATGATGTATTGTGAATCTGTGATATTCCATAAAACAAATATTTGAAGAAAAGTTTTCAGATGCCAAAATTTCAATACCTGCCCATTTACATCTCAAATTAGAATTTGATCTAAAAATAGTAGCACTTTTGGTCTCTACATTTTGACCATATTTTCATTTTGGTCTCGTTTTGGTCCTTACCGTCATCTCATTAACTAGAATTGCATGTGGCAGATGGTTTATACTATTGGCACACTAAAAGTCGATATGGCCTCTATAATAATATTTCAAAAATTCCATGTCAACATTTTCATTAAGAAAAAGTTCACATCAGACAAACTAATAAAAACATCAAATTCTACACTTCTGATTAAAAAAAAAAATTATTTACATCATGTTCTTCATGTTCTCCCTCGAATAATATGTTTGGTTGCCTAGAAAATTAAAAAATCAAGAAAAACCCAACAGGGAACACATAAAATCAAAGCCCACAGATCTATAAAATACAAAGACCCTCAAAGATTCAAAACACAAATCACACAAACACAAACCCAATAATCAATCTCCAGCAAACCCAAAACATCATGTGAACCCAAAAAAATCAAACCCTCCACAAATATCAAACCCAAAAAGCAAACTCATAAATTCCAAACCTATAAAAATTTGAAACAAACAAATCCATTGGAGGAAATCTAGCTTCTTTAAAACCAAGAACCAGAGAATCTTGATTTGGGTCTATATGAAAATAGGTGCCTATCGGTTTTACCACCTATCTCCGCCACAATCTTCACCACTGAGCTGAGAGATAGAGAGATGAGATAGAGACCCGCCCACCGATTTGAGAGAGAGAAAGGATTTTTTTTTCACAGAGAGAGAGAGAGAGAGAGAGAGAGAGAGTGTGTGTGTGTGTGTGTGTGTGTGTGTGTGTGTGTGTGTGTGTGTGTGTTGGGGGAAGAAATTTGGTTTTCAATTGAGAGATTGAGAGAGTTTTGAGCTGAGAGAGAAAGAGCATGAGATGAGAGAGAGGAAGACATAGGAAAATAATAATGACTATGGATTTTCAACTAATGTTGTGTTTGGTTGCCAAAAATGTTTAAGAAAAGTTGTGAAATTTACTACAAAATTTTTTCTCAATCTCTAAATTTGAAAAAGTAATTTTTTTGGGCAACCAAAAAGGATATTTAGGGGAAGATCATGAAGAACATGAATAGTCATGTTTTGGTGCATGTTCTTCCCAAAAAAAAAAAAATTATTTTGTTTTATTTTACAAAAATCATAAAATTAGATTTTTTTTTTATAACTGACATGGCTTTTTTAATATTTAAAATGTTGATATGACATTATTTAAATGCTAAATAAAAGTTATTATTATTATTTTAATAGCCACCTAGGCATCTTGTGTGCCATATAGATTATTTTCTATTAATAAGATGATGATAGAAACTAAAATAAAATGCATTTTTATTTTAAAGACTAAAAGTAATAAAATAAAATAAAATAAAAGTGAGAACCAAAATAAAAATAACATTAAAATAGAAAAATCAAAATGCATTTACGCGGTCAATCTCCAAGAAAAAAAAAAAAACGCATTTATGCCAAGATAATTTGAAAACGCTCCCAGAAGTCAGAACTAACGGAGTTAAAGGAACGTTAGACTAAGTAAGACATAGATGGTAGGTTAGCTTATGTCACCAGTTTTTAACCGTCTGTTTTCTTCTAAAAAGTAAAAAGAAATGTATGTCCTATGCAGCATAAGCGAAGCTTTTAGCTTGAAATAAACTGAAATTATGCTGAAGGCTCCACACAATTTTATACCATAATTTATTATATAATAAATTATGATCGGTAAAAAAGTGTACTTATATGACCTAATGACATATTCTTACCAAATTCGCGTATGACAAATTGTACTACAAAATTTTACTAAAAATTGTTCCCGAATTCATAAAAGCTGAGGTACTTTCTTCGTGAACAGTAGGGCGCACTGCCCAAGGTCTACCACTTTACAACTCACGCGCATTCGGTTTTGTTTTGTTCTCGATTTTTCAAAGTTACGGAAGTTTCCGAGAAGGTTGGTTTCCTTGCTTTTATTTATTTTTTAAATTTTTAGTAAACAGTTTCCTGCATCTTTCCACTAATTTTTAGTAAACAGTCTCTTTCATTTCTTTTGTCGGTATAGTTTACTTACTTCTTGCCAACTCCTTTTGAATACATGACAGTCTGTCTTAGAATCTCAACTCTAACTCGCCGCCTGGTATGATCTTAGAATCTAAACTCAAAGAAGCTTAGCTAGTAGGTGTGCTATGGCTTTCCCTAGCATACAAGCTGCTCAATGGTTTCTTTGATTTCTCTTCTTGTTCTAAAGGATGTAGTTTGCTTGCTTCTTGCAAATCCGTTCGAAGGAATGACATTGTCTGTCATATATAGAACCTAAACTCAAACAAGCTATGTAGTAAGTACTTACCAATGGCATCCACCAGCATTCAAACTGTCCCATCCTCTTTTACCACTGCTTTTTCTAAACCCCAACCGAAATATGACGTTTTCCTCAGTTTTAGAGGAGAAACCCGTTGTAAATTTACCGACCATCTATTTCATGCTTTGGTTAATAGAAAGATTATCACCTTCAGGGATGATGAAGAACTTGAGATGGGAAAGCCCATTTCGCTGGAGCTCTTGGAAGCAATCGAGAAATCGACGGTTGCGGTCATCATTTTCTCTAAAAATTATGCATCTTCCACATGGTGTTTGGAAGAACTTGCAAAGATTGTTGAATGCAGGGATAGAGGGATAATATTGACAGTGTTGCCCATTTTCTACTATGTGGAACCTACTGACGTGCGACATCAGAAGAACACTTTTGCAGAGGCCTTTGCAAAACATGAAAAGCGTTTCGAGGAGGACCCAACAAAGGTGCAGAAGTGGAAAACTGCTTTAACAAATGTGGCCAGTCTCTCTGGAAGGCATTTGAAGGATGGGTAACGCTTATTGATTTGCTTCTGATTAGTTTTTTTTTTTTTTTTTTTTGCCTGTTTTGACTGCATTACTTAATTACTTTAAATGTAGATGTTAAAAGGTTAATATCTTTAATACCACAAAAGCATGAATTATATGTAGTTTTATAAACAGCACTACATACATACTATTGCAAAATTAAGAAAAAGGTTGTCACTAATTTAAGTTTCAAGATTTAGTTTAGGTTGTCATCAAAAGTCTTGGAACTAGACAGTAGAACTACATTTAAAAATTCTTCCACTAACTTTGTTGTAACTATTGAATTATTAAAAAAAATAAAATAAAATTTTAAAGTGGTCACTAAAAATATACGTGCAGCTACGAGTCTTATAGTTCAACTAGTACCTCTTAATATTTGTAATGAAAATGTCCATGGTTCAAATCCCCTTATTCATTGAAACTATTGAATTATATATTTAAAAAAAATGTATATGTTTAGTTGGAAAACTAGGGAGAAATATATATATCTATATATATATATATATATATATAGAGAGAGAGAGAGAGAGAGAGAGAGAGAGAGAGAGTAGTTTTAGTGGATAAAAAAAAAAAGACATACAATGTGGTGTGTGTAGGAACAAAGAAACACACACACACTATATGAATAGTGTAATGTAAACCAATAATTGTCATATACAACATTTTGAAGATTTAGAATTTTGGTCATTTGATGTTTTTTTCCTTGAGGGTCAGTGGGTGGGGGAGGGTGGTGGGGTGTTATCATCTTGGTAGTTTTATTTTTATTTCAATCCCATTGGAAATTTTGATCATTTTGGAGGTTTAATTTCAAGGTTAATTTGGCCATTTTAGGTTCAATTTTCGATAAATTTGGATTTTGTAAGGATTTATTTATTTTTGGACATTTTAATCATTTTGGAGGTTCCAATGTTATTTTTGGTCATTTTATAGGTTAACAGGTGTTTTGGCTATTTTGAAAGTTTTAGAAGTATTTCGGTCATTTGAGATTTTTTCCCTAGGATTTTTGTTATTTAAAAATTTTTCAACGGTATTTTGTAGGGTTTCAAGGTTATTTGGTTATTTTTATAGATTTGGGATATTTTTGGGACACTTTTGTCATTCTTGAGGTTTTGAGAGTATTTCACTAATTTTAATGTTTTAGGTGAGATATAGGAGATTATGAAAGTATTTGGTCATTTTGAAAGAGAGGATTTCAAATCCAATTTATAGGTTATTAAAGCATCCAAACAATAGATTTAAGAATCTAGAATTTAAAATACTCTTATGTATATAATATAAATATGGAATCAAGACATTCTAAATCCATTGATTTAAAATCCAGATCTAAATTCAAATTCAAGTATCCTAATGCAACCTTGTTAAATTCCTTCATTCACTTAAGAATAAATTGTGGCCCAATATGTGATGCTAATTGCTACATCATGTGTACTTTGGGCAGCCATTCAAGCCCGGTTTCAACAAGTTTTATGGGCTTCTACTTAGGATCTTGAAATGAAGATGATTTTCGCATCGGTCAATACTCAATAGTATGGATTGTATGGGTCTGGCATGTGTCCAGTGGCCAGCAGCCATTAGATCTGTTAGGATATGGACACGTGTCTAGTTTTGGACACCTGTCCGCATCGTAACGTGTCCAGTGGCACTGGCCATTGGACACAAGCTTCACCCGGATTGTATTCTTCTTCTTTTTGTTTTATTCTTTTTTTGTTTTGAAAAGAAATTGTCAACAGATTGTGTACTAAATGACATGGCATTTGAGATTTTCTAGTTGTTGAAATTTAGGTTTCAAATAGCCAAATCAGAATTTCAATTAAATTGCAGTTTTTTTTGGTTTAAAAAATAAAAAGAACATCTATGTTGAATAGTACAATAGTTGCTGCTTCAAGTTTACATGAAAAGCCATGTTTTCTGTTCTGAGAACTAATAATCTACTTGCATGCACTAGGATTTCGACAAGCAAATTGAGCTCGATTGTGTAGTTTAGTTCAATTTTAGAGCTTTCTCTTTTATGAGATGAACAAGCAAAACATCAACGTTTGCATGCTACATCTCCAATTAGTTTGTTTTGACACGAAGATTTTTGTAATATTTTTTTTATAGGGTGCATGAGGCAAACTTTATCCAAAACATTGTTGAATGGATAGATTTGAAATTGGATGAGAAACGTTCAAATGATACTGAAGATGGTCTTGTGGGAATAAGCTCTCGTGTTGAGGAAATGATTTCATATTTAGATCTGGAATCAACTGATGTTCACTTTATTGGAATATGTGAGAAGAGTGGTATGGGCAAGACAACTCTTGCACGAGCTGTTTTTGATAAGATTCTTAAACAATTTGAAGCTTCTAGTTTTCTAAAAAATGTTAGAGAGGAATCTGAAGCACATGGTTTAAAGACTTTACAAGAACGACTCCTTTGTGATATAGGAAAAGGGGGATTAAGGGTAAAGGATGTGCATAAGGGAATGCAAGTTATCGCGATATCTTGCATAACAAAAAGGTTCTTATTGTTGTTGATGATGTGAATGAAAGAAGTCAATTAGAAACATTAGTAGGGAAGCGTGATTTGTTTGGCAAAGGAAGTAGAATCATTGTAACTACTGAAAACAGAGATTTGTTGGCAAGTTATGAAATTAAAATTGTATATAAGGCCGGAGGACTAAATGAAGTCGAAGCTCTACAACTTTTTAGTCCGAATGCCTTCCACAAACCTCATTGTGAGAATAATTTCTTGGAATATTGCAAAAATTTTGTTGAGTATGCTCAGAGAATTCCTTTGGTTCTTAAAGTTTTGGGTTCCTATTTGTATACTAGATCAAAAAATGAATGGGAAAGTGCTCTGAATCAGCTAAGAGCAATACCCCATGAAAAAACTACTAAGAAACTTAGAATTGCTTTTGATGGATTGGGGGCGGATGAGAAAAAACTATTTTTAGATATTGCATGTTTCTTCCAAGGGGAGGAGAAGAATCGCATTGCTGATATACTAGAATCTTACTTCTCAGGCATTAATCCAATAAAAAATCTCATTGACAAATCTCTAATTACTCTTGTAGTGGGGGAAAAATTGTGGATGCATAATTTATTACAACAAATGGGTTGGGAAATTGTTAGTGAGGCATCAGATGAAGCTGGAGAACGTAGTAGGTTGTGGCATTATGATGACGTCCTTGATGTATTAAAGAACAATACTGTAAGTGGATTATTATATAGACATAAATTTAGAGAAGTATATAATTCTACAATATATTCATGCAAGTTTTTGCTTGATCTAGCGGTATACTAATCTTACTATTTTTGTTTACCAGGAACAAAACATATAGAAGGCATGCTATTAAGATTGCCTCCGGATGATGAAGAAGAATTGAATCTTTGAATCATTCTCAAAGATGAATAAACTAAGATTGCTCAAAATTTGTAAGGTGCGCCTTTCTTGCCTCGATTATCTTTCTAATGAGTTATGTTGGTTGGAATGGCATGATTATCCTTTGGAATCATTGCCTAATAGTTTTCAGCCTGGCGAACTTGTTGAGCTCATTATGCATCGCAGTTGTCTTCAAGAACTTCCAAGTGAATTTAGTGTAAGATTTTCACTTTTGCTGTTTTTTCTTTTCTTTATTTTTTATTTTTATAAAGTTTAAGCTCTTGAATGCTTAATTTTTTTTTATCCCCGCTTATTTTTTCATCACAGAAGTTGGGAAAGTTAAAGCTCATTGACTTGAGTGACTCCCAAAACTTAACCCGAACTCCCGACTTCTTTGGATTCTCAAATATTGAGAGGCTGAATTTCCAAGGTTGTACAAGATTGCATGAGTTGCACCCTTCTGTTGGAGGTCTTAAAAGACTTATTCTTTTAAATCTAAAAGATTGTAAATATCTTAAGAAACTTCCATATGATGAGCTCAATTTGGAATCTCTTAAGACTTTAATTCTATCTGGCTGTTCAAGATTTAAGAAATTTCCCCGTATTGGGAGAAACATGAGAAGCTTGTTGGAGCTTTATTTGGATGGGACTGCCATTGAAGAACTACCACCAACAATCGGGCGTCTAAGCGCCTCGACCTTATTGAATCTTCAAGACTGCAAAAACCTTAAGAGTTTTCCGAGTGACATTCATAGTTTGACATCTCTTGAAATTCTCACTCTATCGGGATGTAAGTGTCAACCACCAAAAGCGGGGCATTTGCTTGGGCTCTCTCCTATTGGATCCTCAATTGGTGCCTCCCCCACTTTTCCGCGGCTAATTTTATTTCTTTTTCTATCTTTCCTGGCATGGCGATACACCTATCTCGGAATTCCTATATTTGCTATATTTGCTTTGTCAACATATTGTTTCCACAATGCTCGGCATCCGAACTGTGAGCCCATCAACCTTGTTGTTGTCTAATTCGTTCTCAAAATTAAGCACTTTGGTAACTCTAAGTCTAAGTGACTGCAACTGTTGGCACTCCCTGGTGACCCTAGTCGCTTGTTGTCAATAGAGTATTTGAATTTGAGCAAAAATAATTTTACATGCTTGCCCGATTACACTTCTCGACTTTCAAAGCTCAAAATTCTTTTCTTGGATCATTGTAGCAAGCTTAAATCATTGCCATATGTTCCATTAAGTACAAGGTTAGTTTCAAAGTACAAGGATGTACTGCGCTTGAAAATTATTCAAATCAAGTTGTTGTATGGACTTTGGGTGAAGCGGGGATTCACTATTATTACTTGCCTTGGTTTGGCCGAGGATGAAGATGGCACAATTCTTTGAGGTTTCTTTGCTAGACATACACCTATTATGGCAAAGATACGTGAAGGTATCTCTTTCTCTCTCACTTGTCACACACACGCATGAGCATCTTTTACAGTTGTTTTTAATATTTTACAGGATCAAATTCATCAAATGGAAGGCTTTTGCCATGTTTTACCTCAATTTGAAATTCCAGAGTGGTTCAAGCATCAGAGGTTTGGGTCATTTCGACCAATACCTTCAAATCTATTTAGTAATAAAAATTGGAAAGGAATCGCTCTGTGTGTCATTTTTGTCGTCCCAGCACATTCAAACGACGGTTCTCCTGGAGAGGATACAAAATACTTTCATGAGTTTTATTGTCGTTTGGAACAAAATGGAGATCCTATAAATGGAGATCCTATAGCTTTCAAGGTTCCTAAGGAAACATGTGTTGATTCATTTGGAGTTTGGCTATATATATCGCTTGCGAGGTTTAGAAAATGTTTAGACGAACGGAGTTGCATTACCCCTTTCATTGGAACCAACAGCCCGGATATTGAGATTAATATGTGTGGTGCACGTATTCTATATAATAAGCAAGATGTGGGAGAATTTCTACAAAACTTAGGCCAAAAAATTGTTGGGAGTCCTAATGACCTCCGTGGAGAGCTCAACTCACACTCATGACTTTCAAGATTGTATCAGTCCTGTTTCCTCTATCGGTCTATGTCGCTAAATTCAAAATTGTTATCATATCTGTTTCTTTATTTTTTTAGGGACTTTAATTAGGGGTAAATATAATATATATGAGGACTCCACTTTATCCAAAGCATAAAATTATGAGTTTGAGTCCAATATATTTTGTAATATTAATTCCTCAACTTATTACATAAAAAAAAAATCCGCAATTTATTTATCTTTTGAGCAGTGTTATAGGCACTACAAATTTTACTATTTTGAGTCTCCAAATAGACATGTTACTAATTATAACACTATTTTATAGACAACTAGTCGCAGATTCACACAATGCATGAGAATATACATTATTTTATAACGTGATATAATGTATGATTTATTCTCCAAAACATACTGGAGATATTATTTTTAAAATTATTTTTCATCTCTCCATCTCTACAAATATATCATTATATTATTTTTTGCCTTTTTGAAAAGCTTAGGTGCATTAATTTGATTGATATTATTAATTTTTTTTTTGGGTGATAAAAGATAGAAATACTATTCTTTTTTCAAGTGATCTATATTATTCAAACTTTTGTATGGTTTGTTATGGAGAGAGAGAGAGAGAGTAATCACCTTTTCTTTAAAAGAGAATATGAGACAAATAACAAAATTATATAAAAGAAGATGAGTAGAAGAGTATTCAAAAGAAAATGTATACTTATAAACACCAAATTATCCAAGTTATGTTATGTATTAGATTAACATTGCATCATTTTGTAATTTTATAGGATAACATGTAACAAACAAAAGAAATAAAATAAAAACAGATAAAAAATTAAAATATAAACCAATCATATCAACCTATAGTAGATTAAACATAAAAATTCATCAATTTAAATTAGGTGTAATAAAGAATTAAAAATCCATCGAGAGAGAGAGAGAGAGAGAGAGAGAGAGAGAGAGAGAGAGAGAGAGAGAGAGAGTATTCACCTTTTTGTGCGAGAAAAATATGGATTGAGTGGAAGAGAAAATAACAAATTCTTATACTAAAAAAAAGGGGAGGAAGAAGAGTCAAAATAAAAGGAAGATGAAGGATGGACAAACTGTAAGGTTAAAGTATAGAGTAATGGGGAGATAAAAATGTAAAAGTAAGTAAATGTTAGAAAATGTGTAATTGTAAAGTGGGAAATTAAGGAGAATAATAACTAAAAAGGAAAGAAAAAAATATTGAAAATAGGTTGATGATATGACGCTGATGTAACTCAACAGTAATGTAGTAATATTAAACGTTACGTTTTAGTTTTTAGATATATATTCAAATATTTATTTATGATGATGGGTTGAAACCTAGATCGTTTGATCATATTTATTACCATATCAATTTGCAAGCTTTATGCGGTAAATCTTAGTGTTTTCTTATTTTTCTTTGCATGAGACTTCAACTCACACGTGTAGGTGTAGTAAATCTTAGCATTTCCTTATTTTTCTTTGCATGAGACTTCCACAAACACATGTAAAGCCTACGCCAACTAGTAATTGGAAAAAAAAATTTATCTTTAAACTTACTATTTTTGTACGTGTTTTGTTCTTTCATCCATTGAACATTTGAAGGGCACGAAACAATCTGTCTGATTATATCTTTCCTCAGATTGCGTCTCCACCACGCTGGTTTGCTTATCAACATGGGCCCGCCATAAAAACTCAGTTACCTGCAGATTTGCATGATCATTCAAGATGGTTGGGTTTCACTATATTTGCTTTGTATACAATTCAGATGAAAAATGATGGTTTCAATTACAAGTGGCGGGGCCGGCCCAAGGCCCAGGCCTAAGGCCCCATCCCAAAAAAAAAAAAAAAAAAACCGCTAAGGGAAAAAGGCCCCACTTTTAAGGGTTAAAAGTCGAAATTTTTATAAAATAATATATATTTAAAGGTTATGCATATTTTTTAGTTAGTGATGTTAAAGATACTACAAATTTTATTATTGGCTTACAAATTATCATGTTACTAATCACAAAAAAAGTGATTTAAACATTTATTAGTTAGATCGATGAATTTCATTAATGAGAGTCAATGTTACATCATATTGTGAATATTTTATAGTACTTTAAGTGCATTTTCCTTTCTCATTTCTATTAAGACTCTCAATGTACAAGATCAATAGAACCCTAACCTAATTGAAGCTCAAAAATGTTTTCAAAAAATTGTTGCAAATGTATTAAATCATTAATTATAGATTAGTTTCTCTTAATAGTTTGAGATTTTAATTTTTGTAAACTAATATCCGACAAAGTCACACACCAAATAATATTCATGCACCTCTCTTAAAAATAAGACATAAAATTAAAAATTAGATTTTAACTTTACCTAACTATGTATCGTTGTATATCCAAAATAAAGTATTTTTTTAACTGTAATATATTTTTATTAATATTTATATTTCAACTATGATATTTAATTATTTACATGAAATTAACATTAATTTAGTTGGTATTATTCATCAAATTAACTTTGATTTGATCAATATTAAATAATTTTATTTAATTAATATTTACCTATTAAAAGTTCTGAATAAATTTTTTGCCTTAAGAAGGCTCCAAATAATATTGGGCGCCCCTGACAAGCAGGATTTCAACAAGTATTTTGTTACCACACTTCGATGCAATAGATATGAAATTTGTTAGTCAAATCATAGATATATTTTTTGATGCTTGCAGGAGGCCTACCCCCGTGACAGAGCTTCTACCAAGTAATGAAACTATACAAGGGGAGTGTACTTCACGAGAAACAATATTTTCAAATCAAGTAATAGCTGCAGGCACTTCAAAAAGTTCAAGTCAAGGGTCTCTTTATTTGGGCAAGATATCAAGCAGCCTTGAATGTTGGTTAAAACATGGGCCATATTTACAGGTCTCTCTCTCTCTCTCTCTCTCTCTCTCTCTCAATGCACGAGGTCTTGCTTTGTGACTCTCTAATTTTACATTTATTTATTTATTTATTTATTTTTAGTATTATTTTTTCAACCTCTTTTCATTTAGTTTTTTTTTTTTTTTTTTTTTTTTTTTTTTTTTTTTTTTTTTAATTGTTACCCAAAAGTTCATGTTAATGTATTTTTACCATTATTTCATTAGTCTCTCGTTAATTTCTTGAGTCTACAACACACCTTTCTCTCTTTTTCATGTTTTTTAGCATACTCATCATTTTAGTATTAAAACAAAAGTTAAAAAAAAAAATAATAATAATTAGGACTAATAGTAATATCCAACCAAATAAGGCCCCAAGGAGAGATAGAAAGATATGAAAATGTTATAAATTGTTAAATGAAACGCATTGTTTCACCATTACCAAAATAAAAAACCCGAGAGATATATAAGCAGAGACCTCATATGGGAGTGAACGAGGTTCTGTTATATGACGCTTTAATTTTGTATTTAGCCTTTTTTTTACCTCGTTTCATTAATTTTTTTTTTTATATTATTCAAAAGTTCATATTAACATATTTTTACCATTATCTTATTAATCTTTTATTAATTTCTTGAGCTTATGACACACATTTTTCTCTTCTTAATGTCTTTTAGTATATCCATCATTTTAGTATTAAAAATAAAAGAAAAAAATAATAATAATTAAGAACTAATAGTAATAACTAACCAGATAAGACCTTAATGAAAGATAGAAAGACGTGAAAATGTTGTAAATTGTTAAATGAAATGCACTGTTTCACTATTACCAAAATAAAAGACCCGAGATTGAAAAATCATTTTTAAGAGAAAGAGAGAGGAATCTGAGGAGCTGTCACCTTTGTTATCTTGGTCTCCCACCACCATCAAGCCATTGAAATCCCGATGGGTAATTTTTTTTCTTTTTAAATTAGGGGCTTAAATATGATTTAGGCTTAGGTTATTTGATTGAATAGTTTTTGTCTTGAGTGTATAAGTAGGGAAAATATTAATTTGGTGCGAATCGTAAAGCCATATTTTACCATGGTTTTAAATCAACTATAAATCACATTCATACGCACTTGTCCACACCATTTCTTAATATCGCACTATCGATGAGTAGATGTCGAAAGAGTTGGGCATACTTTTATTTCATGGTATGCAATGTGATCACAACACAAATTAGATGATTTTTATGATCTTGTTACTCTTTTGCATTTATTTTTTGTTTCATGATTTATTTATTTATTTCATAAATTAATCTTACCTTGAGAATGCTACAAATGTGCAGTGAAACTACTAAACTAATTTTTGATATCTCAAAATGTATATGTTTCTTTACTCTAATTTAGTTAACTTTTTTTTAATAATATATGTACAACATTCTTCTAAACTGTCTTACATAAAATATCAAAAAATTATTTGTGCATTGCATGGGCAACTAACTAGTTGTGAAAACTCTCTCTCTCTCTCTCTCTCTCTCTCTCTCTCTCTCAAAAAAAAAAAAAAAAAAGAAGAAAACTAGTTGAGAAAAAAATTGAAAATTTTTATGTCCCTAAGAATTAATGATTCTGGATTAAATTAACTCGAGACTTTTATTAAATCATTTCTCTTGTGTGGGTTCAAGTGCACACATAAAAACCTATGCTTAAAATAAATAACTACAATTTGGTCTTTTATGCTTACATTTTAAATATTATAGTTGTCAAAAAAGAAAAAAAGAAAAAAAAGAACAATCTAAAGTCTATTGACTCAATGATGTGGGAGGCTTAAAAAGAAAACTAGTTTAGTTTTATTTTATTTTGTAATTCAATTGTCTTTTTATTGGTATATATATATACATATATATATATATATATATATGTATATATATATATTCTTTAGATCTTGGTAGTTTATTAAGTTATTATATTTTATTTCCCAGGGTTATTAGGATTTAGAAGTCTATATATATAACCAAAGTCTCGTACTCCTACTAGGAGGTTTATATTAATGAATAAAATTTCTATTGAAAATGCCTCATGGTTTGGTACACTCCTGCAAATTGTAGGTATAGGTTTCTAATATTTGGTGCTAACTTTAAGTAGGCCTAAATGTTGACTTCTAAGTTCTCTATCTTTAGTTTTTAGTTATTTATTTTTCATGTTGAATTAATTTGGCTTAAACTGAGAGCAAAATTCGACCCACTTGACCAAACTAATGAAGCATTGCTGCAAGTCAAGCCAAAAGCGTGAAATAAAAAAATAAAAAAAAATTCATTTTTCATGCTTTATACCCATAAGAAAATCTAGCTTTCAAAACAGAGAAAAAAGAGAAAAAACACACAAATATCTCCGCACCACCATGACCCACCCCTCATTGGCTACAGATCCCCACAACCATGGCCTTCAAACCCAAACCGAACTAGTTGGTTTGATCAGATTAATTGAGAATTGATGATGCTATTTTTATATGTGAGAGAACCAGATATTTAAATAATCTGAAAAGAGCCTCCTGAACCGGTGGTCGAATAAAAAAACTGTCAAAACAGTATGTTGGTCCAATTTGGTCAAGGCTTTTTTGAAAAATAATTATGGTTCAATTGGGTCAAGGGTTTCTAATAATTGAGATATGGGGTCGTGAATTGTGAACCCGAGACCCCTTAATCAAGAACAATGTTTGGTATAGTAACCAACAGATTGGTTAGAGTTGTTGGGTTTCATAATGAAAAAAGAAAAAGAAAAAGGAAAGCATTATTATATTTATTTTAATTTTACATGATTTTTAGTATTTTTTTTAATGGAGATTAATAGTGTTTCGATTTATTATATCACCTCTCTCTCAATATATTAAATATTAGTAAATTTATTTTATTTGTGAAATCTACTTGTAATTTAAGTATTAAGGATTTATTTTTAAAGTGAATTTAAAAAAATTAAATCAAAGTAAAGGAGTATTAAAAAATTATTTTAAAAAAATTTTGATGAAGGATTATTATAAAAAATTTATGCTTATTTATGTTTTGTTATTAACTATTAATGATATATGTGGAGCCCAATAATTTATGGGTCAGACCCACTTACTCATGGGGAGTCCAAAGGTCCAAGCCAAAGAAGGCTATGGCCCAAACTCAACAACGTAAAACACAAAATGGCTCGGAGGTGCGGCTGAGAGGACAGCTTAGTCCTCGGGTGACCCAAAGTTCCACCGAGAAGAGGGGCAAAAACGGTATGGGAACAAACTTAAAAGAAAATCTAAAATATCTAGGAAAAGTCGCCCTTACTACCCTTCATATACAATACTGCACCTATCAGAACCGGATTCTTTGGCTTTATCAACCACCCCCAACGACTTTGGGTTGGGACTGACGGGACAAGTATCAGTCTTGGAAAGGTCGACCCTACACGTAGACGAAGGAAAGCGAACGCAGGCTAGTATAAAAGAAAAAGTAAGTAATCCGGAGAGGGGGCTGGGAAAAATGGCCAAAAACCAGGGTCTCCCATCCCACCGGAAGAAAAAAGACTCCAGGGGTGAAAACACCTTAACCATGCATGAATACCATTAAAAAACCACCATCGGGTAACCAAGGCCTAACCTTTCAAACCCACTCTCTACAAATGATATTGTCTGGACCCTTTCACGTGCGAACTCAACATTGTTGTGGTTCGTTGCGAATCGTGGCCCTACAATATATTATCATGAAAATTTATTTGAAAGTTTGTTTCTATTTTTTAAAGATATTGTAGACATTTTTACTAATATTTACATATTTAATACATTTATTTTAATTTTAGTTGATTACTAAATTAATTGTGGCCTTTAATTTTAATTTAATACATTTAAAAAATTTCTAAAAATTTAACACATTTCTATCTTTTAATTAGTTCTAAATGACCTTTAAAAATTGTTGTGTCCTAAATTATAAAACTAACATGGGGTATATATATATATATATATATATATTAATTTTCCTTGTTATAAACAATAAATTTCTGCATTGAAGTTGGATTTAAACTAGAATGCGAGAAGCAACGTTTATGAGAGCCTCATTTACTGACAAACTAAATGTTTCTTGATACAAATTGACTCATAATTGATTAACATTTCTGATATGTTTTCCAGGACCACTACGAGTGCCCTGGTTCTTTCAATCAATGTTTGCCTCAAAGTGAAATCCCAGGGTGGTTTAAATCTGAAAATATTGCTAGATCCTCATCAGTAACAATCAAGCTACCTCTAGATTTGTATGAGAATCTTGAGTGGATGGGATTTGCATTTTTTGCTGTTTTCTCATTTCAAAAGCATCCTACTTCCGTTCCTATGAAAGGTTCAGAATTTTCTTTTATCATCGTTTGTCATTTGAAGACTAACTTGGGTTGTATGAATCCATTATATAGCATCAGTGAAAAGGACGTGATAATATCATTACATCAACGTGGATTCCTTTGGTTATCATTCATTCCATGTTGGATTCTTTCACCTGAATGGAGTAGATGCACTTCGGTTGAATTCTCATTTGTGAGCGATAGTTCGGCTGTATCGGCGCTAAAGTGTGGGGTCGATCTTGTATACCGGCAAAAATTGGAATTTGCACGTAGAATGGTACAATGCATAACCTCATACGATGCTCCTTTCCCATCGTATGAAAGATTTCCCTTTTATCATCCTGATCAATTCAGGGGCAGTGACGGCTCTAGTGGAACTTCTGGTCACTACTCTTATGATCAATTCTACAGAACTGCCGCCTTGGTAAGATTTCTATACTAATAATGCAAATAACATTAACGCAAAGGTGTTGGTTTCTTTCTCTAACACAAACCTGATCTTATTCCATTGAGATTGGCTTCCCACTTCATGATCCATATTAAATTTTAGAATAATGTTTATTACAGGAAAGTTAATGCACACACCGTTACCTATGCAAAAAAGCAATTGAAACAATTTCCCAGTTGTAGAAGTCGTACTTTGCTTTTTCACGTGTGTAATTGTGTGTGTAACAAGTTTTTCCCAAAATTTTATAAGACCTAATATTATATGTTCTTTGAAATATGCTTTTGATGATGTTAGAGATATTATAAATTTTATCACATAAATTTTATAAATTGATATTTCACTAGTCAAAGAAAAATATTAAAACTACTGCAAATATTTTTATAAAAAGGCCTACAAACTATGTAGTAATGAATGTGATTGATCATTGGTGCCATCTCAATAATGTTATAAATATTAAATTACTTTTTTATGATGGGAGATACATCAATTTGAAGACTCTAGCATCACTGATTTTTAAATACAATGCAAAAAGTAATTATAGCTAATTTACTTATTATGTTATTGACATGAATCCTGAATTCCATAATAATAAATCTTCAATTATATATACTTTTCTCCAACTACAGTATTTTTTAGAATTTTGATAATTTGATAGTTGGAACAGTGGAGATTTGAAATTTGGATGCTTCCATGGAAACACCGAAAAGTACCAATAAATTGAGCTACAAGGCCTTGGCAATATAAACTTTCTTTAATTAGTAATATATTTCATTATTGAACTTTGATTTCAAACTAGAATATGACAAGGAACATTTATGACCTTTGAGCCTCATTTATTGACAACTTAAGTCTTTCTAAATACAAATTGAATCTATCGTCTTCTAATTAATGATGTGGTTTCAGTAACAGCAATGCCACCCTTGGTAGTATCCTTTTTGTTGTGGGTAAAATTTTCTTGGTCAACATGTTTATAGGGCTCATAACTATATTACCATCACACAAACTTAGTCAAGCTTGATTATCATTTCTGATATGTCTTGCAGGACCGCTATAACAACCGTAGTATTTTCAATCAATGTATTCTTCAATGTGAAATCTCAGAGTGGTTCAGCCATGACTCGCTACCGTCAGATTTGTCACCTAAATTTGTAAGAATTTTATAGTAAAACTGGCAATACCTTTAACATTTATATGAACTATTGGTTTTGCTAAGTGCATTTATACAGATTTGTTTGTACAAAACATGCCACCAAACAAGGATTATATAATATTATATTCAACACTAAACAAATATGATTAGCTCTCTCTCTAATTTTACGCGATATTACTCTTTTGCAGGACTTTCATCCATCCACTTCGTATAATTTTTGTTTCCCTCCAAGTAAAATTCAAGACTGGTTTAGTCATCCGAATCATGGACACTCAGTGACAATTGACCTACCCTCAAATTTGTACCACGATAGTAATTGGATGGGACTTGTTCTGTATGCTTCTTTCTCCATCCATGGGGATCCAAACATCATCTTTAGCAATCTAGCATCAGGAAAATCTCACTTCCTATATTGTCAATGCCAAACGGGTATGGCTAATGTCGATAATCAGAAAATTGCTTTCTCCACCAATAAAGAAGAAATCACGTGGTTACTTAATCTAGGTGAATTCATTTGGATATGCTACGTACCAGGAGAGCCATTTAAGAATATGTTGCCACACTGCAGCCACATTGAGGCCTCCTTTGTGAGTGATTGGTCAGGCGTGATAGTGCAGAAATGTGCGTTACAACTTTTGTATCAGCACGATCAAGTGCAGTTTGAGCAAGAACTAAAACATTGCAACAACTTGATTTCAGAGAATCGAAAGCTTGTTTGTAAACAACAAGAGGATAAAAAAAAAGAACAATACAATACCATGTTGATGAAGGATTTCAAAGAAAAATCTTTTCTAATATTGACTTTGAAGGTAAAATATTTCCAAGGCTAATTGATCACGCGGAGACTGATGAAACTGAAATTCAACCTGGCCAAAGTGACCTGCTAGTAAGTCATCTCCTCCCCTCTCTCTCTCTCTCTCATTCATTAGACAAAATACATTTCACCTGATTGTTTAGGATATATGGAATTGATGCTGATATATGCTTCTGATTTATTTATTAAATAACCAGCACATTAAGATGTTTCGCCCCCAAAAATATTGAAAGGACTAGTTTTTTTTAGCCCTGTTAGGTTAAATGAATAAATTCATCATCTCCTAATAGCTCAAGTTTTTGGGAGAATAAGTAATTTAATATGGTATCAGAGAAAAAGGTTTTAGGTTCAATCTCTTGTGTCCACCATACCTCCCATTTATCGGTAATTTGAAGGAGGATTGTTAGATTAAATGAATAAATTCACTATCTCCTAATATTTTAAGCTTTTGGGAGAATCGATAATTTGACAAGTCCAAATTAATTTTGTAGCGGTTTATAGATTAATTACAAATTAATACTGATATGTGATCACAATTGCTTGATTATAAATCACCAAATAGCAAGCACCAACATCCATAATATGATGTTTTCCTCAATTTTTGAGGTGAAGACACCTATAATAATGTTACTAACTATCTATATCATACCTTGAAAGATCACGAGCTTATCCCCTTCAAGGACAACAAAGAAGTTATGATGGGAGAGCCCATTTCTAAGATAGTCTTGGATGCAATTGAGAAATAGTGGATGGGGAGGACGGCGATCATCATTTTCTTCAAAGTTTTTCACAGTGCTCGGGAGAATTTGTGTTTAATGCATGGAGGGAGGGATAAGAGTGTTGCCCCTTTTCTACTCAAAAAAAAAATAAATGTGTTGTGATATGTGGATTCTAGTTTTGTTTTGATCCGATTAATAACCTGACTCAACTTGGAAATGTTACAGTTTTAAATGAGAGATAATGTGAGGCTTAGTCTATAGAGTGGAGGCTTGACCCATTTTTAGCTATGCCATTGTTTAGGATATAAATAATGTTGCTTCAGAATTAGGGTTTGATGAATTGAAATTTGTAATGTCACTGTTGTATTTTTCTCTGACATAGTAAAAATTTTTGCAGCTCTATAGACATAGGCACATTGCTTAACCAAGTAAATCTGTGTGTGATTATTTCTTTACGCAATTCTTTTAATCTCTATTTTCACGTATTATTGGTTCTAGGCATTAGTTTAAATTCCTAACACGTAAAACGTTTCCAGGAGAACCAAGAGAAGGTGGACAAGTGGAGAGTTGCTTCAAAAGAACTGACCAAAATCTCTGGAGAGCATTTAGAGAAAGAGTAAAACTTCTGATCTTCTTTTAATGAGAATCCTTTTTGCTTGTTCTGACCGCAATACTTAATTAATTTTTCGTTTCAGTTTTGATTGTATTAAAAATTAAAATATATACTGTTTGTACACATTATTGTCATTTTGTGTTAAGTTATTTAACCCATAACGTACATGTGAAATCGTGCAGTTGACGAGAGAGAGGAATATGTTTGTGACAGGAGTGGAGCCACCACATGGGTGCCCCCCTCCCAATTGTTTTTTTGTTGTTGAGAAAATACTTTTTTTTTCTAAGAAAATTATTAAAATTATGATATTATTAGCTTTGGTATCCTTAAAATTTTACGTGCTTCTTTCAAAAGAAAAAATGTGTTAATTGTTTTTGAATTTTTTTTTAATATTCAAGAGGTTCCATATTTTAAGAATGCAAATGTAATATCATAAATAAGAATAAGAATAAAAATATAACTATACCATAGATACAATAAGACAAAATTTGGCGATAAACTTAGTTGTAGATTAAGATTATAACTTCTATTAAAAAAATTAACATGATTATATATTTTGAAAATTTAATGGATTATGTATTAGGATAAAGTTTAGCTACAAAACTAGTTAACTAAGATTAGTTGGGTTAAGTGTACTTAAGTACTTATGTGCAATGCAGATGCCATTTTTTACACATGTCAGTTTATTAGAGCAGTTTATAGCCTTAGACTACAATTAGTTTTGTAGCTAAAGTTTTTCCTACGAATTATTTATATCTACTGACTATATAAAAAGAGCGAATGCTCTTTCTACAGTGATTTTGGCTTAGTTAAGTTTTTGTCCTTTTGTTGAGCTAAAACGGTGCGTTTGGTTGGGATGATAACTAAATGAAGAGAGAGAAACTGAGAGCGAAAGGAGTGAGAGAGTTCCAGAACCTGCTCCCTCAAATAAAATTTCTATCCAAAAAAGAAAACCTTGGGAGACAGAGAGGAGAAATCACACAACCTGAGACCAAGAGTGATTTTCATGGCAAAATAATGCTCAGGGTGGTATTTCTTAGTCTTAGATCCGCACCTCTCCTCAAAACCTCTTTTCCTTTCCATGGGTCTGATTTTTTGGGGGCAAAATATGGGTTCTTTAATACTTTCTAGGTCAAGTATCTGTTTGGGAAAAAAAAATTCTTAGGTTTTTTCAATTCATTTAGTAATATAAAAATTATGCCATGTAATTGATATTTGACATGTACATGTTATTACCTTTTAACTTTTGCTATTCAGCTAGCGATTATGGACTGTGACTATGATTTGTTGAGCTTATTTGAGTTGCGATACTGAAGCTCTCTCTTTCCAAAAACACCAGATCTTCTCTGCTTCACAGGCTTTCGTCCATCAACTTCTACAACTACTTGTACGCAGACTCCAACTTTTCACAATCCCAGACCACCACTTTGCACAAAACCCAAGATTCAGACACCCATTACACTTTCCAACAACATCAGCAACAAGAAGAAGAATTAGAAAAATTGGATGAGCTATCCCGAGAAGAAGAAGAAGAAGAAGAAGAAGAAGAAGAGGAACGGAGCCTGGATGAGATATACAAGCAGCTAATGGGGGCTAATGTTTACACGAGCAAGTCTGATGCAACGCCAACCTCTGGGGAGGTACCAACAAAGCTGACGAGGAAGATAAAGAAGTCTATGAGTGTAAAGTTATCGTCTTTTCACAATGAAGAGGAGGAAGATATTAACAATTTTGAGAGTCGCAGGCCTGCCACAGTGAGAGAAGGGAAAGTTAGTGTAACTGAGGATGAAGAAGTGGATGCCAAGGCTGATGATTTCATGAACAAGTTTAAGCAGGTAAATCTCTTATTACCTAAGGCTAAAACACCTAAGTTCTTGATTATGGATTCAGCATCAGTTGTCAGTAAATCCAATCCGAGTAAATCCAAACCGAATAGGGAAGACGGTTCATTGGCAACAGCCTCAGCTGTTCCGATCCTTTCACGTGACTCACCTAAGCTACTGAAGCGTCGAGACTGGAACATCTTCTTACGGTACCTAGGGAACCAGAAGCCCCCTATAACTCTAGCAGAGTGCAGTGAAGACCACGTGCTCGACTTCTTGAGGAACTTGGACCAGTTCGGACAAACCAAGGTCCATCACACTGGGTGCCCATTCTTCGGCCACCCGAACCCACCAGCCCCATGTGCCTGCCCACTAGGGCTAGCGTGGAGTAGCTTTGACATGCTCATCGGACGACTCAGATCAGCTTATGTGGAGCACGGTGGACGGCCAGAATGGAACCCGTTTGCAGCCGGAGCTGTATGGGATTATTTGAACGAGGTCAGAGAAAGCCAAGCCAAAGCCAGAGGTAATACTACTGGTACTGGTAGTGATGGTGATGGAAGTGGTAGTGCTGCTCAAACAACATCTACTCTTCCAACGACAAGAAAAGCATCAGTATAGTTTTGCTCATCTCTTCTTCTTTATCTCTTGTTCTATTTTCATTACTGTTTTAGCTTTTGATTGTGATTATTATGAGTTATATACAGCAGGTAAATCTCTTTGTAACCTTTTTTTCTCACTTTGATTCATTCATTCCTTCTATTTGATTGTGTTTTCTTGATAAACTTTTTCCAATTTCCTGTTCTGTTTTTTCTTAATAGAACAACATCCTGATGAGGTCAGATTTTCAAGGTTCGAGGACATGAAAGCAAATGTCCATAAGGTTCTGTTCCTCTCTTTCTTCTTTTGATTTTATGATTTGAGAAGATAATATTGGATTGCATGTGATTGAGTTAGTAAATAGGATTTGGGATGGGCAAATTTTTTTCATTCAAAGTTTCAGTTTTTTATAAGAGTGCTTATGCATATACATGTTTGTGAAAATGCCAAAAAGGGCTATTTTATATTTTTTGTTCTCTGTGCATCATTTTTCCTTTCCTTACCTTAGTTATGTAATAGGTCATGGTAATGTTTTTTTTGGTTAGCTTCTTGTTATGACAATAGCTATGCTTTGCCATGCTTGGCTGAGCTTTGCATTTTAAGGATAATGTCTTAATTCTTCAAGAAAAGAAAGAAAGAAAGAAAAAAGATAAATTGTTGATATTGGTCTATATGCATGTTTGTGAAGCTTAGGCGGTGTCATCGAGTTCATGACAGCTTTTCCACAATGTGTTGATAAGCTATTTGTCCAACAATTCTTTAAGTACTTTAGCCTTCTTGCTTAAGCTACCTTTGTTAGATCATGTCTTCATCCATGATGAACAACATCTTGGCCACTAAAAATCATAAAATTTTTGAACATATTGAATTGCCAAGTCTTATCAAAATTTTTTTTTTTTCATAAATGATAGATACATAAATTTTATCAATTTGAAAATAGAATTATTACACTTTAGAACACACTGCATTTACAATAAAGAACAAACTAACTCTATGCTGCTTTACCAGACTAGAAACGTAATGCTTATCAAGTATCAACCAAAAGAAACTTTCAGAGTTCTATGACAAACCTGACAGAATAAAAGGGCCCAAGCATTAATAGTAAAAAAAGAAATGCAATGAAATGTAGTGGAAAAGAGCAACAGACCCTTATTTTCCATAAGCTTGCAAGATTTCGTGTGGTCAGAACATCTAGAGTTGTCCATGAGTGAAATTGAGAGTTACTCATGCACAATGGTTAGAACAAGATACAACTAATTTATACTTCGGCAAATAATATAATACATAATAATACAGCTTGTAGAGTTGTCGTGCCTCCCAGTTGTTATGAAGAATCATTAGTTCAAGTTTGTTTTCTTGCTTATCTTCTAGAAAGACTTGTTATATGAATTGGCATTTGGTGGAGTGTTAAATGACAAAGGTGAGTGTTTTCTCACTATCTCATGTAATCAGTATTCATGGTCACTACTAATACAGAATGTTCCCTTTTTATATTTTCTTTACCACCTTATTGATATTTTGATGTAATATTAAGGAAAATTCATAGCTGGTATTAGTTCTGAGAATATGGACTGATGCATACAACAAATACCCTAAGCCATTGGTAGACATCATAAAAGCAACCGTAGTGATTTCAAAATTTTATTTTTTGTATTTGCTAGCTTATTAAAATGTCCATACTCGTTATCCTCTCTTCTCAAAGGAATTGAGAAAAAGGTAAAGAAAAAGGATTAGGGATATGAATTTTAAGTTCTTGGATATCTAATCTTTCTCAAATATAAAGAAATTATTCTAATTTGGTCTTTTGTATATATGGAAGCTATTTTGGACTTTGGTTGCTTCAATGATGGTATATATAAAATCTCTCAGTTTTGATTTTCAAAAATGCAAATATGCGCAACTTCAAACTTTTTCCTCTAAATCTTCATTCAAGCTGCACTCCAAGTTATGGATTCTCCTTCTTTTGCTTGATTGGATTTAATTTTATATGTTTTTTCAATTTAAGTATATCATATTTTTGCAAGTGTTATTTCAAGTTCACCATGTGATTGTGTCAGTTAATTTAGCTTCATTGCGTTATTTCAACATATCTAAACTGGGTGTTTGTTTTTTGTTTCAATTTTTATTTTTATTTAGAATTTTATTTGGTAGTCATGCTTGGAAAGTTGGAATGGTGATATAGGGTGTTTTATTTGTTACCTAACATTGATTTTTTTTTCTTGCTTAAAAGGGTGTTCACTAAAACTAAGTAAGCTAAAATGTCAGATGATATAGAAGGTAGTATGAAGGAAAGTTGGAATGGTGATATAGGGTGTTTTATTTGTTACCTAACATTGATTTTTTTTTCTTGCTTAAAAGGGTGTTCACTAAAACCAAGTAAGCTAAAATGTCAGATGATATAGAAGGTAGTATGAATAACAAAAATTTCGTTATGGATGGTTTCAGGTATTTGATGAAGAGCTTCTATTACAGCATATGACAACATTAATTGCAAAAAAATTAAATATTGTTACAATGTTGTAGCAAAACTTGGTTGGTTATTGTTGAAGGATGATATTTGTAACTTGTAAGCATTCTTAGAAGTTTTTATTGAATGGATATTGCTTTTAACAAATATGTTCTAAAAGACTATTGTAGTATAATAGATATTCATATTTGAATATTTAATCTAAATTTGTGTAATTAAAATTCTTATATGAATGAGATTAGCATTATATGACATACATTTTTTTTCTTAGATAGTTTCATATTTCTTTAAATAAAAACTCTATATTGATTTTCTTACTCAAGTCAAGAGGCAGGGCAGCACGTGCCTTGCACGTGCCATCCAACCTAGTTCTTAATACACATGCCAAATTTTGTACCAATCGGATGTTATTTACTATTCGATCTATAAACATATTTTTGTGTATAATTTTAAACAATATCAAAATTCCTAAAGGAGATATTCTCCAAAAAAAAAAAAAAAAAAAAAAATCTTTATAGGGAAAATCATCAAAATTCAACAATTGTTTGCAGATGCCATGCTTCTGAGTTTTGTTGTGAGAATAATGCATTGCTAATTGTAGAGTTGCCAAGAAAAAAGCATCCAAGAAGATGAACGTATGTATGGTCAAGAACACTTGCTAAAACTGTGATTCGTGTAAACATAATTTTAGTATTCAAAAAGTGAAATGATGTAAGAGCATTTAATTAGTAATACCTTCATAATCACCCAAAAAGACAAGAAACAACAGCAGCTAATCATCACCTATTATCCTAAAGACAGATTTTTAAGGTAGCAATTCCATGTTCAGCATGTCCGCCATATGGTCATTTTTGTTTTGTTTTATACTCCTCTTGAGTCCTGATAATTTCTTTGTTTTCCAATTAAATGTTACTTATTGACGTTTGATTTATTTTCTCTTTTTCTTTGTACAACTACAGTCCTTATGATTTACTACAAAAAATGGATCTAGAAATTATCCGTGAGGAATCAGAGGAACCTGGAAGACACAATAGATTCTAGCTTCATGATGATGTCGTTAAAGTATTAAAGAGCAATACGGCAAATAAATTATTATGTAGATATAAATTTGGAGAAGTAAGTAATTATGCAGTTCATGTAAAAGATTTGAATTTGCAGCGGCAGGAGGTGGTCTTGAAGGTCCAGACCATGATCGATGAGAAAACAATCCTGAAAGCAATAGATTTGACAAATTCACTAAGGATTTTAAACCTTTAAAATGCTTGAATTTGAAATAACTTCTAAAATCAATAGATTTGAAATTCCTTGATTTTAAATCTATTAATTTCAAATCCAAATCCAAATCTAAGTTCCCAAACACAACCTTATATATATATATATATATATATATAAAACCGAAGCTTCTGCTGGCACCACAATTTTCCATGTCAAGACAATATTTAAAAATAAAAAATAAATATATATATATATATAAACGAAGCCTCTGCTAGCACTACAATTTTCCATGTCAAGACAATATTTAAAAATAAAATCTCTGTTAGCACCACAATTTTCCATGTCAAGACAATATTTAAAAATAAAAAATAAAAATAAAAACATTATAACTCCTCCAAACCCTAGCAACTTTACCTCTCTTTCAAGTTAAGAAATATAAAGCCACGGTTTTTGTAATCTCTCTCTCTCTCTAAACGTAAATATCAAATTCAACCCCTTTAATTTATCTTTATATTTTTGAGGCTTCTATAGAGTTATAGTGAGTTATGTTGATTTTGTTTTTTGTGTGTGTGTGTATAGATGGTCATAATACTCTAGTATTCCAAGAGAAGTTTGTGTTTTCGTTAATTGAAGGCCTTAGAGAGATAAGTGTTGCGAGTTTGGAACAAGAATACGTAAGACGATTTCATTAGCGTGGAAAGTAATTACTTTGTCTCATATTTTTGTTTTTTGAATTGATTTTGTGTGCTTTTTAGACCCTTTTGGATCAATTTTGTTAATTGGGTGTTTTTTTTTTTTTTTTTTTGATAGGGTCCAATTGGGGAAGGTTCTTTCAAAGGGTTACAACGACCGCATTTGGTTTCTGTATACTAATAGTGGATCATTTTAAGTGTATAATCTGTTTCTAAAATTTAAGTGGATGGAGGGGTTTAAGTTTGCTCAAATTAACAGAATCTTCACATATTCTTGTAGTGGAAAGGCTTTGATAGTTTTATTGAGTTAATTAAAAGTCCCGATATATTAATAAGTTTGGATTATATAGTAACACAATCAAATTAAATTCATTACTACCCGTAGAATACTATGTGAAGAAGTTGTTACAATGCTCAAATTTTAACTTCATTTTTGTTCACCATTGAAAGCTCATATAATCAATTTCCAATTCCGTGTTCAAGAATTAAACCAAAATTCTAACTGGGCTATTATAAAATATTATTATTAGCATGAATTTTATGGAGTTCTGGTGTTCAGAATTAAACTAATCAGTGTTCGTGAATTAAACCAAAATTCTTTTAAATTATCTATAATATTTTGTCCTCCGAAAATTTTCTCTCTTTAATTTTAGTATATTGTGTTTCTTAAGTTATAGAGAGATTTTCTTTATTTCTTATTTTCAATAATAAATCATTTTATTGCAATACTGGTAATTGTTTGAGAAATCCAATATGTTCATATCTCTATAGAATAGAGAATAGTAGAAGCCAATTTTATTACAACTACTTAAATTGAGTTGACTTAATTCCATACAATTACAAAGTATAGCATGAAAGATAATGGAATTAATTGTTGTAATTTTTATTTTCTTTCCATGTTTTTAATTTCCTCTATATTATTATTGCAACTGAGCAAAGATTGAGAAAGTAACATTACTACTCTAATTTGAAGTTTAATGCGTCGTTCTCAAGTCATGGTCTTTATTTATATATTTGCAGTTTATATTTCTAACCGTTGATGGGAAATTAAGGCTCAGTTGCACAATATGTGTAAATTCTTGAGAAGGCTACTTTAAATAGTAAGTCAATGTGTCTCTTACATTTGGGTATTAGTTAGAATTATTTTCGCACGGGTTAGCGACTAGTAAAATATTATATTCAATACTAAAGAAATTTGATTAGCTCTCACTAATTGCACGCTGTATTTCTCTTTTGCAGGACTTTAATCTGTCCACTTCGTATAATTGTTGTTTCCCTCCAAGTAAAATTCAAGATTGGTTCAGTTATCAGAATCATGGATGCTCAGCGACAATGGACCTGCCCTCAAATTTGTATCACAATAGTGATTGGATGGGGCTTGTTTTGTATTCTTCTTTCTCAATTCAGAGGGATTCAAACTTCATCCTTCGCAATTTGAATTCAGGAAAATCTCACTCTCTATTTTGTCAATGCCAAATGAGTATGGCTAATGTCGATGATCAGACAATTGCTTTCTCCACCAGTAAAGAAAAAAGTAAAGAAGAAATCACGTGGTTACTTGAGCTAGGTGAATTCATTTGGATATCCTACGTACTAGGGGAGCCATTTAAGAATATGTTGCAACACTGCAGCCGCATTGAGACTTTATTTGTGAGTGATTGGCGAGGCGATAGTGCAGAATTGTGCGTTACAACTTTTGTACCAGCACGATCAAGTACAGTTTGAGCAAGAACTGAAACACTGCAACAACTTGATTTTTGAGAAACGCAAGCTCATTCGTAAACAACAAGAGGATCAAAAGAAAAGAAATGAACAATACCATGTTGATGAAGGACTTCAAAGAAAAATCTTTTCTAATATTGACCTTGAAGTTGAATTATTTCCAAGACTTATTGATCAATCGGAGACTGATCAAACCGAGACTGAACTTGGCCCAAGTGACCTGCTGGTAAGTCATCAACTATGAGTATTTTCTTTGCCTCAAACATAATATATCATCTCCCTCGTTTTCTCCCACTCTCACTCATTAGACACAATATATTTCACCTGATTGTTAAGGATGAAATTGATGCTCATGCATGCTTCTGTTTTTTATTTTTATTTATTTATTTAAATTTATTAAAATGACCAACATATCTAAGATATTTCACCCAAAAATTATTGAACCGACTGGTTTTTACCCCAAATTAATTATGTAGCGGGTTAATAGATTAATTATCAATTAATTCAGATATGTGATCACAACTGCAAGATTGTAAAAACAATAGCAAGCAGCCAATTATAAAGCAATAAAGCAATAGACACTCGATTTGGTGACGAAGTGGAAAACCGAAGGAAAACACTTTCAAGAGTAACCTACCCCCACTAAGGAAATCTATTGCATGAAGAGAAGATACAAATTAAGTACAAAACCTCCTTCCCAAGATACTACCAAATAGTTTAAACTTATTGCTATTACCCACAATAGCTTCAAAGCCTCTGAACTGCTTGAACATTGAACGCTCTTTCACGAACGACCAATATGTGTATGACTAGTGCCTTTGACCAACTCCAAGGGGCCTCCTCAAAGATTTGATACTGTAGTGAATGTTATTTGGATGAAGGCTTTAAGGTTTCAAGCTCTTTGATCACTCGACAACTTCGTATAATATATGTCAATATGCTCTCTATGCTCATAGGTTAGAAGGTGGAGGCTTTGACGCCCAATCTGTGTTTCTTTGAAAAAATTGCCTCATTAGCCGTATGGACTATGAAGTCGTGATACAAAGGGCCTTATATAGGCATTCTAATTAGAGTTTGAAAAACATAAGCACTGCTTCATTAAAAGATGTCGATCACTGAATCCCCATCCATCTCGACCGGTAGCTGAAGGTTTGTTGAAAATCCCATTTCAATCGATCAAGAAATGATTCAAAGGATGTCAAAAAAACTTGGAGATTTCAGTCAATTGAGAGACGATCGAATGGTAGTCGAAATCTGTACAAAATGTCTTCTTTGAGTTGCTTCTTCACACTTCAATCTTGAACGTTGAATGGCTCATTACAAACTCATGATTTAAGCCTCTTTACACTTGTTCTTTTGCTAATACTCGAGAAGTATCCTAAACTTCTTCGCTATAAAAGCTATGCAACTCTCTTCCTCATCCTCAGAATTGTCAATCTCTACCTCCTTAATTGTCTTAAGGGCCATAAATTCTCTTGGAGGTCTTGGGCAAGGTCAGGCAGGGTCCAACTAATTCATCTATTGTAAGTGCATCTAGATTATTGCTCTTCTCCATGGTAGTGATTTTGGCCCAAAAACTCTCAAGTAAGGATCTAAGTATTTTAATTGTTGTTTCGCGATTTTAGGCTCATAATGCTTCTCACATTGGTTGAGTTAGAGTTAACTATGTCGTTTAACTTGGCATAAAATTCGCCAAATCTCTCATCTTTCCTCATTATTAATTTTTTCAAATCTAGATGTAATATTAGAATCTTAGAGTTCTTCACTATCTAAGTCCCCTCATGTATGGTTTTTAAGATTGTCTGGGCTTCATTAGCAATTTCAAAAGTTGAGTTTCGCTTAAACTCCTCTTGACAGACAACCATAAATATTGCATTAAGGCCTTGACTATTCAAATTGGTCGTAGCCAATTGCTCTTTGTTCCATTTTGCAAATGTCTTGTCGGGTGTAGTCCAACCCGTCCTCTAAACAGGCATACACCCATCTTCACTTAGGAATTTCAGGAACACTCTCATGCACACCTTTCAATCATAGTTTTGAGAACCGGACCGGACCGAGAAAACCGAAAATCGAGATGAAAATCGGTTTTTTAAGCTTAAAGAACCGGATTTTTTGTTAATTCCATGAACCGTTAAAACTGGGGTTGGACCGCACGAACCGGTGAGAACTGTGCAGTCCAACCCCTTAGCAATTTAAAAAAAAAAAAATCAACTTAACACAATTTTATTTTACTTAATTAAATTATCAATCTCTTACAAGGAATAAAAAAAATTATAATTAAAATCTTTCAAAGATATTCAACTTTACTTCAAAAATTAATCATAAATTTTAATGTTTTCATGGTTATTATTTTATTTTATTAACTTTCTTATTTAATTATTAAATATATGCTTGAAAATCATTAAATTTCCCTCACATATATAGATATATTGTCAATTTTGCTAATTTTATAAATTTAATATCTATATTTAGGCTTTAATTAATTATGACGTCATCACGGTTCGACCTCACAAACCTTGAACCTCTTCCTTTAGCTATAACAAGAGAAGTTATTACAATCTAGGCCAAAATGGCCAAATACAACATATGACTGATATATTTAGCAAATTAGCATTGCTTGTGAACTATGTAGTAGAATACCACCCTTTTGGAATTCGATTTTGTGAAATTGAGTTTTACATAAAACTTGATTTTACAGATATTAAGTTCCATGAGTAATTTGCCACATGGCACTCATTGATGTGGCTTTTCTCAATAAAAAATTTCACATAGAACTCAATATTCCAAAAATTGAGTTCTATATAATGTAGAACTTGATATTATTAATATCTAGTTCTTTGCAAATTTTTTTAAAAAGTAAAGTAGAACTTAATATTCATAAAATCGAGTTCTTTGCAAAAAAAAAAAAAAAAAAAAAAAAGTGAAACTCAATATTTAAACTTCGAGTTCCACTTCAACTAAAACCCAGGAAGAGAGCAATTTGTTCTAACGTTCTCACTATCTCTCTCCTTCACTTACTCTCCCTCTTTCACGCTCCTGTCCCTTGCTGATCTCCTTCACTCTCACCGTTGAAACCAAATCCATCTCTCTTTACCTCTCCTCTCACCATAAACCCAAATCCACCCCCCCCACTCTCACTCAGTCCATATTGATCCATCTGATCTCTTCTCACATCTATCTTCTCATCTCTTCGTTTTGAGTAAATTGAAGTTGATTTGTCAAACTCATAAGGTACAATTCTTAACCTAATTACTGTATTTTCTTTGCTAGTGGGTTTGATTGATTTTAAAACATTGATGCAAATATGAAGCTAAATAAAAGAAACCCTTGACATTGTATCATTGTACTATGGTCGAAAAAATAAATTTTCATTTAATTTGGATGTATATTGTTAAAATTTGGATGTATATTGTTGAAAAATAATTTTTCATGTAAACAATTTTTATTTTTATTTGGATGTATATAACTCGACTTTATCTTGCAGTAGTTTAGATGTATATTGTTTATAGTGAAGTTAGTTCAGATGAAGAGCTTTCCACCTTTCAAAAAGACTTAAAAAAGGCCATAAACTTTCCTTAATCCGTTTTCTTCGACTTAGTCACAATGACCCTCATCCCTCAATTGTGGCTTGAATGGAGAAAGAAATAAAATCTGAACCCATTTAATACCCAAAATCCATGGAGAACCCCTAAAAGCCAAAGCTCAGAACCCTAATCCATCCCAGCATATTGCACTAGATTCACAGGTTAATGATACCAACACTTCTTCTGTTCTTACGGCTAAGGAGGCGGGCCTTACCATGCCCCCACCCTCTCCATGAGGACCTTATGTTGGAACTGTTGAGGCATTTGCAACACCTCGACAGTTCGAGCCTTAAAGGCTCAAATAAAAGGCGCTACACTTGATTTTATTTTTCTTTGCAAAACAAAAGACTTTCACAGGCGGATGAAAGAAGTCATGGAGTTAGCTAGTGGTCTGTCCATGATGTGGAAATCCAATGATAATGTTAAAGTTTTAGAGTACAATAAAAACCTCATCACCATCAAAATCTTCAATTTGGTGTGCTATCAGGCTCTAGTGGGATTCTATGGTCCCTCTTATGCCTCCAAGAAAGCCAAAGTTTGGATGAACCTCATGACATTCCTAGAGTCTGTGCAATGTCCATGGGTCTACATTGGTGCTTTCAACTATACTCTAAGCCAGGAGGACATTCTTGGTGGAAGTATGGGATTCACCTCAACCACCAATCATCTCAAAGATCTTATGTTTGAGTTTAGAGCAATTGATTTGGGGTTTTCTAAAAATAAATTCACATGGGCCAAACACAAGTTCAAAAGTGCTGCTGTCAGGAGAAGACTAGATAAAGGTATAACAAACATAGCATGGGGACTAGCCTTTCCTAAGGCCTACATTTCACACCTCAGAGTCATAAGTTCAAACCACTCCCCACTCCTCTTGGATATCTATCCCAAGGACTCCTTTGCCCACAGACCCTTCCGCTTCGAAGCAACATGGACCAGGGACCCAAGATGCTACTCTGTCATTGACAATGCATAGAACGAAGATGTTAGAGGCTCATAATATTCCAAGTTGTGCAAAATGCAAGAGGGCGCCTGCAAAGCTCTCTGAAAATGGAACAAAGAGGTGTTCAGACTCTGCCAAGTAAGAATCAATACCCTCATCCAAAAAATTTTAGAAGTCCAAAATGCTGAACCCTTTGTCTCCAATGGCAGTATTGAGGCTACGCTCCAAGCTAAACTGAAGGAATGGCTAATATGCAGTGAAGGGTTATGGCAACAAAAGTCTTGGGAACTTTGGTTAAAGGCATGTGATAAAAATACTAGTTTCTTCCACTTATCAACTATCATTTGAAGGCGCTAGGACAATATCGAAGTAGTCAGAGGGGATGATGGAAGCTGGGTATTCGACTCAAAACTTATCAGGCATAACTTTCTGGAAAAATTCAAAGATCTCTTCACTATTGAAGATGTTAACTTCCCTGCCCACCTAGAAGACTTGATCTTGACATTCATATCGGATAAGGACAATGAAGCTCTTTGTTGTATCCCCACTCTTGAGGAAATAAAATCCACTTTGTTCCTAATGCACGACCTTAAGATGCTTGGGCCAGACGGTTTCCCTGTGGCATTCTATAAAAGCTATTGGCCAGTTGTAAGGGAAGATGTGATAAAAGCTCTAACATCCTTCTTCACCGGTGGATCTATAACAAAGGCGATAAATAGCTCTCTAATCATCCTTATACCAAAGGTACCTAACCCCTTATCTTTTAAAAAGTATAGGCCCATCAATTTATGCAACATGATATATAAAATTATTTCCAAGATCTTAGTGTCCAGAATAAGGCCTCTCCTTCATAGATTCATCTCCCCATGCCAATTAGCTTTCATACTAGGATGTTGGATAACAAAAAATCAAGAGATTGTTTAGGAGCTACTCCAAAGTTTCAAAGTACGAAAAATTAAAGCAAGGCAAATGGCCATAAAGCTAGTCCTTAAAAAGGCATATGATAGAGTGAATTGGAATTTCCTTTAGGCAGCCCTTGGAAAGTTGGGTTTTAACAATATTCTTGTTAGGTGAATTGTATCTTCTGTTTCCACTGTATCGTTTGAGGTCCTAGTCAATGGTGGCAAATCTGACCAATTCAAGCCGAGTAGAGGCCTGAGATAAGGAGACCATCTGTCCTTCTATCTGTTTATTATCAGGCAAGAAGTCCTCTCCAAAATATTGGAGGAAGAGTTACTCACAAAAATATTGATGGAGTTAGAGCTAGCATTGGAGCTCCACCCATCACCCATGTGATGTATGCCGATAACATAGTTCTATTCTCCAAAGCCACAAGAAGCAATCCCACTACCATTATGAATTGCATCCAAAAGTACTATAATTGGTTAGGACAAAGCCTCATCAAGTCAAAATCCAGAGTGTTATTCTCAAAGCAATCCCCCTTAGCACAATCACAGATCGGTCATGTAGGCATTACAGATGAAAGCCTAAAGAAGAATGCCATCTACCTGGGATCTCCTCTCTTTTTGACTAAAGCCTACTCCAAAGATTTCAAATATCTCATAGACAAAGTTGAGACCAAGCTAATGGGATGGAGAAGCAAATGTCTCTCATAGGTAGAAAGGTCCATTCTAATCAGCTCTGTTGCACAAGCCATTCCAAATTATGCTATGTCCTCATTCAGGTATCCCCACCAACGTCTGTGATAAGCTAGACGAACTATCCTAAAGGTTTTGGTGGAAGCCAAAGAAATTAGAGGGAAAGTTCTTAGTTCTTAATGCTTGGGACAATCTATGTCGGCCTAAGTGTAAAGGAGGTCTTGGTTTTCAAAAAGCCAAGGATATAAATAACACCCTCTTAGCCAAACTTTCTTGGATGGTTGCATCTAAGAGAGAGCCTCTGTATGGCTATTTTGAGAGCTAGATATAAAGTGGGAAGCGACTGACTTCGTAAGACCCTCCAAGGGTTGCTTTTCTAGTTTGGAAAGCCATTGAAGGAGTTAAAGAGATCATTGTCAAAGGTGCCTACTACCTTATCGGAGATGGAGCTTCAGTCAATGTTTGACTTGACCCCTAGGTCCAATAGATCCAAGACTTCATTCCAAAGCCGGCATAAGCTGTCTTTGCCAAAATTCCCCTGATGGTCTTTATGTTTATAGGTAACTCAACTCATCACTGGAAAGAGAGCTAGATTCATCACATCTTCGAACAATCATCTGCACAAGCCATCTTATCACTCCCCTTAGCCACCAGACAAAGAGACAATAAACTTATTTGGGTGGCTGATTCGAAAGGGGATTTCTTAGCTAAATCGGCCTATTGGATTTCTAACTAGCAAAATACCTTGAGTATTTTGAGTGAGGCTCTTTGGAAAAAGCTCTAGAAGATCAATGTGTCTAAGAGGATCAAAATCCAAATGTGGAGAATTGCCACCAATGTACTTCCCATGAAATAGGCTTTGGTCTAAAGGCTGGAAATGGATAATCAAAGTTGTGTGCTCCGCGAGAATGACCTTGAAACAGCCTACCATGTTTTCTTCCTTTGCCATGTCGCTAGAGCTATTTGGTTCTCCACCTATTAGGAGATTAGAGTTCAAGAACACAATATCACAAATTGTTCAGACATTATTAAACTTGTCCTTGCCCCCCCTTCCCCCAACCCTTCTTCCTAGGATATAGACAAAGAGTAAATCTCTTTGATCATGGGTTTTTTCCTAGATGAAATATGGCACTTGAGAAACCATATCACCTTCTAAGAAGGTTGGGTGGACATTCTCTCAACTAGTAATCGTATTCTGCGCAGAGCTTCAGAGTTCTCCAAGCCGCTCTACCCAGATTCCTTTATGGCCCTGCAGCCACCCTAGCATCCTGGTCACACCCCCCCCCCCCTCCTAAATCGGTAGCTTTAGCTATTAGCGATACATCCATAGCTTTGGCTGTCGTAGCTAGAGATCATCATGGTGTTCCAATTAAATTATGGGTGAAGAAGCACTGTACCTGCCAACACATTCAAGCCGAAGCTGCTGCTGTTCTCTGGATAGTCAATCTAGCCTCCTCAGAGAGGTGGACAAATGTCATCTTTGAAGGCAACTCTAAGGATTGCTTTGACTCCCTCTTTGTGGAAGGCTTTTAGCCAAATTGGTCCATTAGTGACATTGTTAGTGATGTCTTTAATCTTAGAGAGTGTTTCCCTGTGTTTCTTTTGTTTGGGTTAGAGGAGCTTGGAACTCTACAGCCTATGTAGCTACAAAGTTCACTCTGAACTCCTCCGTTTCTTGCTGTTTCAATAAGGTCAGTTTGTCAGCGGTTTTATCTGATGCTTCTAAGACAGACTTCCCCCCTGTTCTTCTCTTTTTTGATTAATGACATTGAAGCTTATAAAAAAAAAAGAAGAAGTTAGTTCAGCATGTTGTAGTTTTAATTGGTAGCAGTGTATCTTATTGAAATGAGAATATCAATTACCATGGATGAAATCACTGTTGTTTCCATTTGAATGAAGTTACTATGACACTAGGAGAAACAGAAAATTATGCAAACAAATTACGTTATATGGAACTTGTACTCCTGCTAGATTTTATTATATAATTGGAATTCAATAGTTTCAACATCATAAATAATCAGTATTAAAAGTTTGAGAACCTAAAAATTTTACCCAAAAAATAAATAATAAAATCTAAGTACCCAAAAAATTCCTTATGTAAGAGACAATGTGGAACAATCTTTTGTAAAGGTCTATTGGAAGTTAGTACAACTTCTTAAATTATAAAATTTTAGCTTACATAATCACCTTTTGTCCGTCAAGTTCTGAATGAACTGAGTGAGAGTGGCAAATTTGGGGCTTTTTTGTTTCACGATGAGAGGATAGGTAGAGAGAGAGATGGATTTGATTTTCAAGTTGGGGAGAGTGAAAGAGAATTGGAGAGAGAGAGAGAGAGTGAGGCCAGATTATGTTTCTGGGTTTTAGACTTTTAATTTTTTTTAATTTCCAAAGAAGTCTATTTTATAAACACAAAATCGATTCCAAAAGGATGGTATTCTACTACTTAGTTCGCGAACAATGTTAATTTGCTGAAAATTTCGGCAATTTGAGGTATTTGGCTATTTTGGCCTTACAATCTAAGTAAAACCCTTATTGAGACTCTATGACCTTTAGACAACTTACAACTGAAGCCTTACACTGCTTCAAATTCTCTAGACTTTTCAGTTACATGAATGTTATGTGGATGACACACCCACGATCATGACCGGAACCTCCGATCGACTCTAATAAACTTCTAAAGATTTACTTTGCAACAATAACTCTCTGATCTTGTGTATTTCAATTCACTACTCGAACGCTTCAATCACCATGTAGAATTTCTCTCCATCTAAACACGGGAAGTAAATATTTGGCTTGTATAATACCTTTCTTTACGGTACAAAAACAGCCTCTCAAGCCTCTTAAAAATCGTGTAAAGGAGTCTCTTATATACTAGCAGTAACTGGGGTACAAAATCCTGAGCACATGCTACATTCTAAGAATTAAAACACATCAGCAACAATTTTTGATTGATCAAGTGGCTGTGAAACTTCTGCCAAGCCTTGATCGAAAGGTAGTCTAACATAGAATGTTTTGTCTTTCGTAAGTTATGTCTTGCACAATTTGTCATGAATTTGATTCAATCTTCAAGGGCACATTATAGACTTAATTTGATAGATTACAAACTTGCCGAATTTGCCAACACTAACAACATTAGCCTTAACAATAATTATTACCATATAATTCAAATATGTGATCACAATAGCATGGTCATAAACACAAATTGCAAGCACCAAATTATAAAGCAATAAAACAACAGACACCAAATTTGGTGTTGAACTAGAAAAATGATGGATAACAGTCAAAAGGATAAACCACTACGAGGATAACCTACTCCAAATAAAGAAACACATTATATGGAAAGAAGTTACAAATCTAGTACAAAACCTTTGTTCTAGACAATACCCATTATCTGAACTTGTTGCTATGACCCATAACAACTTCAAAAACTCTGAAATTTTTGTAGATGACCTCTTTCACGAATAAACCACAAGCGAGAACCTTTGAACAACTCTAAGGAACCTCCTCAAAGATTTCATAACATAGTGAACTCCATTGGGATGAAGCCTCTATGTTTTCAAGATCTTTGATAACTTAACAAAACCGTAGAATACATGTCAATATGCTCTCTGTTCTCACAGGTTGGAAGGTGAAGGCTTTGATCTTCAAATATGTGTTGCTTTTAAAAATCTGCTTCTACATGCCTATGAAGTCTTGATATAAAGGGCCATAAATAGGCGTTCCAATTAGGGTTTGGAAAACACAAGCACCGACTTCATTAAAACATGTTACTTTCTAAATCCCCAATTTTCAATCAACTGAGTAGCAGTCGAAATTTTGTTAGAAACCCTATTTCAATTGATCATAAAGTGATCAAAAGTCTGTCAATACTTGGGGGTTTTGATCAATCGAGAGATGATTGAATGGTAGTTGAAATCTGTACAAAGTGTCTTCTTTGAATTTCGTCACACTTCAATATTGAACATTGAGTGACTCATTACTGACTCATGATTTGTTACATTGTCATGGAATTTGCAAATCTAATTCCTAAGACATGTATTAAATAAAAATAATTTTTTTCGTGAACTCAGTAAATAATCCAAATGTTTTTATGAAGAAAATTACTACTAAATATGTAATCAATTTGCAACGAGCATGTCAATAGATTGTATTATGTAAGTAATTTGTTCTTTCCCCTAGAATCATATTTTTCATTCCATCTTTAAAGTCACTCGTGTAGATTACACATGAATAATTTTTTGCTTCTTTATTACATACCAATTAATTAGGGGTACAGAATATATACATTAACATGATCATAAACAAAATTACACTAAACACTATACACAATTAAGTACAGCACAAGGCCCATGCAAATTTGGAAACACCTGTAAATCTCATCACCCTCAACCCTCTAATATGATGGTTTCATTGAATTTTTCACCTTCTTATCCAACCGTCCAGTCTCCATCTACGCCTGGTCAGCAGTCATATCCAGGAGGAATTACAGATTGGTCAAGAGCATCTTTTATTCACAGTCCACGCTGGCAAGGACAGTCATATCCAGTTGGAATTGCGAATTGGTCAAGTGCATCTTTTATTCCCAGTCCACTCTGGCAAGGACCTTCGAGTTATGCACCTTGGCTTCTACATCGGTCGAATGCATTAATCGGTCTGCTTGGATCAGTCTTGCCTTCAGAGACCCAGCAGCAGACGGTTCAAAACAGTCAGATTTATGGAACCTCATGGCAAGGTGAATCAGCTAATGCAGGATCTCAAGGGAAATTCAATGCTTTGTAGAGGAAGAATGTACTTTCCGAGAGACCTGTCCAACCTGAATGCCAATTTTATATGGAAACTGGTGACTGTAAGAATGTACTTCCTGAGAGACTAATTCCTGCTTCAGACTGTGTCTCGAATCCCACGGATCATCCTTTGAGGAGAGAGAATGTATATCCTGAGAGACCTGACGAAGCTGAATGCATATATTACATGAGAATTGGTTTATGTAGGTTTGGTGCAGATTGTCGGTTTCATCATCCTAGAGAGAGATTAATTCCTGCTTCAGAAACTGCCTCGAGTGAAAAGCATGATGACCCTGATGAGCCAAAACGACTTGTATCAAAGCTATAGTTTAGGCTAAACTGCAGATAGTTTAAGCTTAGTGCAGTTTAGTTGTAAATTAGTGGAGTTAGTTACTGATTATGTACACGTCAGTCACTGATTGATCTTCACAATAATTTGTTAGAATTGATTACAACTCTACGGAGTCAATTATGTATCCATATATGTACTGAGCTTGTAATCCCAATCAATGAATCAAGAATCATAATATTCAGTTCACCAAAATAGCTCCATCTTTTACTCTGTTTTCTGCATATTGCTTTGGTTTACATTTCTTTTCATTGACTCCCATGGGTCTTCCTTTACGTCTGGGAGAGACTTTTTGCATCTTCTATTCTTGCTATGGTTTCTGCAAATTCAGTCCAAGTTGCAAGTTCGAACACCTCATCGATATCAGCAAATATCTCTCTTTATCATCATCAGGAACTGCTGCATTAAGTTTGTCATCAAAAGAACTTGATGATGCAGGCAACTTTCACTGTGGGAGAGTAGACAGATGCCTTCTGGTGATGATAACATTGACACGGATAAATGAAGACACAAGTCTTTTACTTTTTACGGTCTTTTGGGGTTAAGAAAGAGTCATCTGTAAATTCATTTCTCATTGCTGGAGATGTACCCTGTTCATGTCAGGCTAATTTTGTTCTGAAAATGCAGATCAGTTGACAGACTTGACTCTTCTGAATTTCATATTGCTGCATAGTATAAAATCAGCAAATATTGTCAAATATGGTGATTGGTGAAATCCAATGTGAACATTTCAGCCTATCTTTCTGATTTTAATGTTTTTTTTTTTTTTATTTCCCAATACTTTGTGTAATTTTTTTATTTTAAATTTTAAATTTTTGTTAACTTTTGATAGCCTCGATCTGGCTTTCCCCTGAAAAGAACTGTAAAAAGTAAAATCTAAATGTATAAGCCATGAATCAAATAGCTGCACATGACACAACTTCACATATACCTAACACATGTGGCGGCACCCAGCAGGACTGAATAAATTTTCCCATGATATGTGTACTACAAGTTCCATCTTGTAAGTCTCTTGTGGCTACAAATGCACACCACTCAAGCCTACTTGGCGTGTAAGTCTAATTGAAACAATCTCAAATAGAATGTTGGTTGAGGTGAATGCACTATACTCTCCAATTTTGCGTGTGGGATTTTATTTTAACATACTATTTATCAACCCTATCTTCCAGAAATCCTATTTCTCTGATTTTTAAGACCAAATTGTGATATAATTTTCAATTGCCTGTCACTGAGAAATTTTTTAATCGAAAATCATGCATTTAATACGTTGGAAAGCTTGTGAAGAGTAGATTTTTGGCATGTTAACATATTTTGGAAATGACTAACATAATTCAAAAAAGAATAATGCTACACAATATTTTCATAACAATTTCACAATAAAACTTAGATGGAAATTTATAGCTGGTTTTCATTTGAGCCTACCACTAACATTACTTTTTCTTCCTACTTTGTCACTAGAATTTGTAGTGAAAATATTGTATTTCTAACTTAACTCATCAAAAAAATTTTGACACGTAGTAAACTAGGATTTGTGATTCCTCTCAATTTATACAACCAATCATCACAAAATTTTAGGGGCATATTTTTGGAATGATAATCTATGACCTTATGTAATTTTCACGGTCAAAAACAAATAAACGCATGAGCTTCCATGTGAGACCTTTAGTTGCTAAAAGTCCCTCCAATAGGATAGAGAAAAAAATCTTCATGAAATTTGATCCCCAAACAGCAAGGAAACTTCTTAACATCCACTTATCACCCACTCAACCTCGAGTGGCGGAGCCAAGGGGGCGAGAGGGGTCAATTCTCCCCTTCCCCCAAAAAAAAAACAAAATGAGTCTAAATTGAATTATAGGTAAAATAAATAAAAAAAAATTTAAATTTTACATTTATATTATGTATAAAAATTATATTAACATATAATTTTTATTTATTTTGTTATTAATATCAATTAATATTTTTTAAATTTATTTTACTTTCAAAAATGAGGCCGAGCAAAAGTTGCTTGAAGAGGTGGTTATTTCACTCCATTTGTTTCGAAGTAAAATATTTTACATATATATTTAACCATGTTTGTTTTGTTGTAAAATTTGGTCAACTATAAAATATTTTCCAGTCAAACTATAAAATTAAGGCAAAAGGCAGTAAAATATTTTACGCTTGAAATTTTGGTAAAACATTTTACATTTTACAATCTCTCATGGGTAGAGATCACATTGACAAACCAGCCACTCCTAACTCTCTCCCAAGCCAGACAAGGAGAGCATCCACTAGCAACACAATCTTCAACGCCAGATATGGCGTCTCTCCACTGCAAGTCAAGCACCGAAATTGCAATTTGTGTTTGCTGATCTGATTTTTTTTTTTTTTTTTTATTTTTTTATACTAAGCCCTGTAGATTTGGGTATGTTTTGTACAAATCTCTACTGCTAGGCCCTATCATACAAAAATTCTATAGATCTCCACCTGTGTCATGCAAATTTGGGTTTCTCTCTCTCTGTCTCTGTCATGCAAATCTATTTTTTTGGCTTTTTGCAGATACTGATTTTTTTTTTTTTTGGGTTGCAAATCTCTTTTTTTTTTTTTTTAAATAGCTAATATGAGTTTGGATGGTTTGATTCATGGTTGTGTTTCTTATTAAAATTTGATAATTTCAACTTAGGATGATGAGAATTTTGAGTTTTGTTGTTTCTAATTGAAGATTTTCTCTCTTTTTTTTTTTTTTTTTTTTTTTTTTCATTTTACATTTGCAAATGAATTTTCAAGTAGAAACCAAAATGAAAATATTTCTGTAAAATATTTTCAGTGTAAAATATTTTACATTTGAAAGTATTTTATATTGAAACAAACGTTGAAAGTATTTCCTCTGCACTATGTCAAATAATTTTCATGAATTGTGCAGATAAGGCTTAGTTTTTTCGTGTTAAAAGCTAATGGATTTGGTGATTTCATTGTAGGCTATTAAGAATGCTCAAGAAAGAGATCGGAGGGCTTTGCTGCTACGTGGTATGCTATTGGATATTTTTTATAAGGTTCAGATGCCACGTTATGTGTAAGGGGGCCCTGGCCTCCCGAATATTTTTAAAAACCTTCTATCAGTAGGTAAAAAGTACAGTCCACTTCAATTTATTAAGGGAGGACCTTAAATGGAAACAAAAATCCAGGGAGTTATGGATCAAAGAAGGAGATCGAAATACAAAATATTTTCATTTGTCCACTTTGGTGAGGAGGAGAAGGAATCTTATTACAAAGATAAGGGAAGAGAATGGGCTTCGATTGATAAATAGGAAAGATATTGGGGAGTACTTTTCATCCAAATTCTCAGTAGTGTTTCATTCCTCCTTTTCCAATGTTCCTCTAGATTTAGATGGTCTAATCGAGCCTTGTATTTCAACTCAGGAGAATGATATGTTGATTACTGTGCCTTCAGGTGATGATATCAGAAGAGTAGTGTTTGAAATGCACCCCTTCAAAGCTCCGGGGCAGGACGGAATGCCTGGTTTATTTTATAGGCATTATTGGTCGATAGTAGGAGATCAACTTGTAGCTGTTGTTCAAAGTTTTTTCAGAGAGGGCTAGTTGCTCCGTGAGTTGAATCACACTTATATCACACTTATCCCCAAAGTTCAAGGTGCTCATAATTTCAATCGATTCGGACCTATCAGTCTCCGCAACGTTTGCTATAAGATGATTTCGAAAATTTTATTCTCTAGGCTAAGACCTTTGTTAGAAAAGATGATTGATCCTACTCAAGTAGCTTTTATTCCAAATAGAAATATTGTTGAAAATATAATCCTTGCGCAGGAAATTGTTCATAGTTTCAGAACTAAGAGAAAGAAAAAAGGCTGCATCGGTCCGAAAATTGATTTTCAAAAAGCATATGATAGAATGGAGTGGAGTTTTCTGTTGACTACACTTAAGGCCTTTGGGTTTTGTGAGAGATTTATCTCTTTAATTCAACAATGTCTATCCATAGTCAGCTACACCTTATTAATTAATGGGAGTCATGAAGCTAAAATCAACCCATCTAGGGGTCTGAGACAGGGGGATCCCCTTTCTCCCTATCTCTTCATCATTGGCTGTGAGGTCTTGGCTAGACTAATTAGTAGAGAGGAGATTAAGGGTAATATTAGAGGGGTGCATTTAGCGAACGGAGCTCCACCTATCACAAACCTTTTCTATGCCGATGATGTGATGCTATTTTGCAACGCCAAACTGTCGGAAATAAGAACTCTGATGAATTGCCTGGATTGCTATGGCAAATGGTCTAGGCAAATTATAAGTGTTTGAGAAGTCCGGCATTTTTAGTTTGAAAGGAGTCCATCTTGAGTTTTCGAGACAAGCTAAGGACCAGCTGGGATTTAAAAAACTCAAGCATGGAACTAAGTACTTGGGGGTGCCATTATTCTTATCAAATAACAGGGGCAGAGATTTTGCCTATGTGAAGGAGAAGGTAGATGCAAGATTGGCTAGTTGGAAGAGTAAAAGCCTTTCTTGGGTAGGTAGAGCTACATTGATTAAATCTGTTGCCCAATCCATCCCTAATTATACAATATCCAACTTTTTGCTCCCAAGGAAAATTAATGACAAGTTAGATGCGGCTGTGAGATGTTTTTGGTGGAAGCCAAAAGAGGATTCTAATAAGTTTTACACTCCTATGGCATGGGATGATTTGTGTAGGCCGAAAGATGAAGAAGGTCTTGGTTTTAAAAGGTTTGAGAAAATGAATCAAGCTTTAGTTTCCAAATTGGGATGGTGGATTTTGTCCAGGAAAAATTGTTTTTGTGTGAAGCAATTGGCTACTAAGTACAAGGTTAGAGCTAATTAGCTTAGAGCTCCAAAAGCCTCTAATGCATCTTGGGTTTGGAAGAGCATTGAAAGGGTGAAGGATATAATCAAGTTGGGAGCGCGTAAATTAGTAGGTTCTGAGAATACTATTTTAGTTTGGGAAGACCCTTGGTTACCCGACAAATCAGGTTTTATTCCAACACCAAGGGCTCAAGTAAATAATTCTTGTTTGGTAGTTTCTCAACTTCTAAACTCTTCGGGTTCAAGCTAGAATGATATTTTGTTAAATGATCTGTTTGACCATGAGTCTATTGCGGCTATTAAAAACATCCCAATTTGGTCTTTTGATATGGAAGATAGATGGACTTGGACCAAACCTGAAAATGGGAAGTTCTCGGTGAAATCTTGTTATCGTCTCATTTCTGAAGGAGACATTTCACCTGGTAGCGTTTCTCTTACAAGGAATATATGGAAGGTCAGCATTCATGAGAGGCTAAAGATGCATCTTTGGAGAATTGCATTCAATCTTCTGCCCACTAGGGACAAGTTGAGAGACTTTTCCCCTTCATCCGATACTAGCTGCCCTCTTTGTAATGCTAAGACAGAGTTAGTCTTACATCTTTTTACTCATTGCCACATTGCTAGAGCTATTTGGTTTGGTAGTCGTTGGAACATTAGAATTGATAGTTGGCCTGTTCAATCTCCATCTCATTTGATTGAGTAACTTATTAATCCTCCTCCATCTCTACAATTTGGATAAAGAGCAAAGAAATGAATTTCTGTTATTTGGTGCTCTAGCTTTAGATTTGATTTGGATGTGGAGAAACAAAGCAATTAATGAGAAATCTCTTTCTATGGAGGGTCAAATTAACAGAAGCATTTAGAAGCTGTTCTTGGAGCATTGGGGGCCTGAAGTTCCAGTGTTGACAAACGTTTTAGCTAGAAATAGTGCTAGGTGGTGTTGTCCAAGTCAAGGTATGCTAAAATTGAATTGTGATGCAGCGGTAGGTGATTTGTCTTCATGTATAGCGGTTGTTGCCAGAGATTAGAGAGGAATGCTGGTGTTTGTGATTTCAAAGAAAGTTAACACCAATATCCCTATTCAAGCCGAGGCTAATGCCATTCTTCTGGCTACCCACATTGCTTTGAACTTCACTTTTTGTAATTGCATTATAGAGAGTGATTGTAAAGTTTGTATAGATGCCATTAGTGCTGGTGGGAAGGTAATTCCTTGGAGGCTTGTGAATTTTGTGGACTCGATTAAGAATGTAATTAGTGATTATGGCCATGTATTTTTTAATTGGGTTCATAGGGAGGCTAATCAGGCTGCGCATGTGCTAGCCAATTGGTCTCTTAGCCAGTCTTTTTTTGGTTCTTTTGATATGGGTTTTGGCCCTCCAAGTTTTGTTGATGTTATCTTGGCCGAGGCTGCCTAGGCTTTTGTATCTGTTTTGGTTCAATAATATCTTCTTTTAGCAAAAAAAAAAAAAAAATTAGGACCCAGCCCCCACAAGAGCAAAGATCCCCCCCAAAACACACACACACCAGTCAAATTTGCCTTTCAAATTCCTAACCTTTCTCCTAAACACAAAAGGTATTTTTGTAAATAAAAAGTTGTGTAATGGCATTATAGAATAGATAACTCCCAAGAGAAAGTTCTTTTTTTTTTGCCAAAGTCCAACCTCCCACTTGTTATATGCCCCTCTATAGTTCTATGGCACTTCTTAGTTCTACTTCATATTTTATTTTTTAATAAAGGAAAATTGTTAACCAATATTCTAAGGGTATTGGTTTAAGAACCATTTTTAAAAACATTTTATTGGAAAATGATAAAGCAGTTAATTTTTCTAACAACTTTTTATATTTTCCATGAAAGTGGTATTAATACTTTCCTAATTTGGTTTATTAATCGTGGGGGAACGAGGATCCGAGAATGCAAATAAATAAATTAAGGGCGGTAACAAGAGCTCGAACTTCGGAAAGCACCGGCAGAATGTCCTTGGGAAAATACGAATGACCTCATACAAGTGCAAAAGGACTACGACACTCAAGGACCCCAAGGATACCAACATGCCCTCGGGAGACCGAGAACCAAGACCAAGGGCTGTCGAGCACAAACGAAGGGCGAAGAGAAAGATTTATTGCCAAGATGGGAAGAAAGGAATGAGGATGGATAAAGCACCCATCACCTCCGCATCCAATGCTCTACACCCATTTAGCTGGCCTCATTAATGAGGAAATGACCTATGAATAATGTCAACCCAGCTCATACCCTAGTATGAAAGCCTTCTAGTAAGGTCTTGATAGGACAAGTATCAAAGAGATCTAACCCTGACCTTCCAAATGTATGGCTCAAATACATCTTAGCTGAATATATAAAGCTAAGAAGCCCCTGGAGGAAGGGATGGACTTTTTAAGACTTACAAACCATTTGTAATTGCTATCTCGGACTAAATCCGAGGACCTCAATATAAGCTTTTCAAGGGTATCTCTTATATAAAATCACCGACTTGCACTTATAATTAATTCAAACACATCCAACTCCAATCTTTTCTTCTTGTTAAGGGTATTTAAGGTTGATTGAGCATCCCAACTCTTAAAAATTAATTGTGTGAGTAAAAGTAGCAAGTTTGTACCTGAAATAAGCTTGACCTACTTTTAGCCCACCACATTAACAATTGCCCTATCAACCCGCATTAACATGAACCTTTATTAAAAATTGTTACTCACATTCTGTTATACACACGTTATTACGAACTTATTTTTTAAATTGAAATCATAGGTTGAATACACAATTTCAAAAATAAAATTATGTTCTTCAACTTAGTATTTTAATTCAAAAAATGTGTGTAATAGATTTTGTGTAACAAACACTACCTTTTTTTTATATATTTTTCTATCTCAATTTTCAATTCTTGTGCCATTCCTTCTCTTTCATAGTACATTCTATGTTACAAAATTCTTTTTTTCTTCTTCTTCTTCTTCTTTTTCAATGCTATTTTAGCTTAATTTTCATTTATTTATCTTATGATTTAAGAATTTATTTTTTACTGTAGTTGTCTAATCTAGTTGAAATTAAATTCTATTTATTTTATGATTTCTTATAGTGATTTTATTATATTTAATTTCTATGAATGTAATGCACTTATGATTTTTCATAAGAATTAGAGAAACACTGGATAAAAATGACCTTAAGATACTTAATCGAGTGTTTAGCTTGTTAGTGTTTTTAAATGTTGATAAAAATGACACCGATAAAAAATTTTGATAACAATAATCTTGTAGTATTACATATGAGTTATGACTTACATTGGATTTAAAAAATTAAAAAAAAAAAAAACTAAAGCATAAAGACATGTATGTATATCTATATGTCATGGTTTGAGTATTTCTTGAATTACAAATCAATATGATAGTTTTTCCTCGGCCTTTGCAAACAAAAATTTATGGCTACGTATACGTCCTTACAAATGTACTTTTGATCCGTTCAGTTTTTTCATTATTTCATACTTGTATAGTACATAGGTAATGAAATAAAGTTAATCTCAAAGTAAACAGTTAAAAAATCAACATACTTTATGATGTGGATCTACTTTTTGTTATTCATGAAATCCTTTTATTATCAATGTTATACTAAGAAATAGGTAATCATGTCATAGCTTCTAAATTTTGATAATACACATGACATATTTTAAGAGACTGTAATTGCCACAATACTCTGCTTAAACCGGACAATGCCTCTTTCTGTATAAAATTTCTAGATTATTATTGGCAGTTGTGTTAATTATGTGTTGGTCTAACTTGGACCCCTTCCACAAAAAGAAGAATGGAAAAGAAACATTTTTTTGATAAGTGTTAGTAAAATTAACTTTAGAATTTTCAAAACCTTTTTGTTAACTAACTCTTAGTTGAGCCAATTAATGTAGACATTCAGAAAATACTTAATCATGCAATATGTAGAGAGTAGGAAAATAATCAGCTTTCTAGACTCCTAGGGAATTGCAGCCTCCATTGATCAGATTAGTTCATCTTAGACTAATAGTGAGACTAAGATGACTGTATTTGTCTATGTTATTGGACAAGATAAGATACAAGTTGTAACTTGCTATATCCTTTTGCCTGGTAGGCCAAATTCGCTCCCAGGTGTTGGATGACACACCAATTGTTTACTTTGAATGTTATTTTGCATTATGAATTCCATAATGATATGGTTTTTGCATTTATATAATATATATCAATTCTCGGTGCATTTTATTTTGTGTTTACATGTATCTCTAATTATGTCACCTTTCCAATTTTTGTTCCATTTACATATACTTCTAGTTCTTACCAAGTTTAGATTGTTTTTATGTACATAGTTTTGGATTAGATCCTGTCCCATGCCGTGGTACTTTACTTATTGCAGGATTCAACTATGCCAGTGAGCTCTATCTCAATTCGTACTTTCTTCTTACATAAGAATGGGCAGAGGATGTGGTTGTGGGTTCAAAACCTACTTGTTACTTCCATAAGAATGGGTAAGGTCATGGGTACAAAACCCACCAAGTGCATGTGAAACTCACCAATCACCAAAATAAAAAATAAATTAAGTAATCTACTATTGACTTTTGTGACTTGTGAAAAGAAAAAGAAAAAGAAAAGAGAAACTATGTCAATAAGAGTGCTCTGTACTTGTTCCCTTTACTCCTATGCTTTTGTACCACACGTGTTTTCTTTTTGTTTAATTTCCCCTCCCCCCTTTCTCAATTGCACCGGATGAACAGAAATAAATCTAAAAGTTCAGAGAAAACTATAGCCAATGAAGAAAATGAGGCTAGGGAGTTAATTTCCAATGTCTCACTTGAGGAACATGCTGAGCCGAGTACAAATAATACTTGTGATGAAAGGCAAAATTTGCTAAATAACATGTTTTTAGAAAAAATTTAGGAAACTAGCACATGAACGAAGTTAATTAGTTAAGTAGACTGTTCTTGGAACTCGAGTTTGTCAAACTCGAGTTCCAACCCAAACTCGAGTTCCAAAAACAGTCTACTTAACTAATTAACTTCATCTGTAAGCTATTCACCAAAAATTATTCTAAAATGGTACTATTCAACAAATTTTACCTTAGTGATGAGGGAGATAAGGATCTAGGTTTGAATTAAGGTGTGTGAACTCCCAATTCCTAACAATGATATGTACTACGAGGATATGAAGTGGTTTATGTTCCTTGATGTGCTAAATTATCACATTTACCGAAAATGTAGTCTTTTTTTGAAACTTTGATGAAGAGTAAAAAATAGAAAGGTAAATTAATGTGGGAAGTTGAAAAAAGAGGAAGTGTTAATGAGGAAGAAAACAAATCTAATATGATTGTCATTTTTTTTTTTCCTGTGAAATAAATAAACACCATTTTTGAGCAAAACAAAATGCTCAAAACCACGTCGTTCTGAAGCTTTTTGTGTTTATCAATTAAAAGAGTAGAAAATATTTTTTATTTATTTATTTAATTTTATAACTAGGAAAGGAATCAAAAGTCGAAAAGATGGAAAAATTAATTAATTGAGCGTGCAAATAATGCACAATAAAGAATTTTTATTATTATAGATAATTGGCATAAATGTGATGAGATAATTCTTAAGAAGGTACACAAAATGAACCTTTTAAATCAATTTCAACAAGGAAAAATTGTTAAAAATTAATTACACTTGTACTTGCAAAAATAATCTCAAAAAAAGGAAACAAAATTTTTTTTTTCATTGACAAAAAAAAAAAAAAAAAAGAGGAAACAATTAGACATTACAAAGAGGCGAGATTATAGATTTAAATTTAATAAGAAGCAATGTTTTAAATTTCATTTGGATATCATTTTGGATTGGCTACTTAAATATTTTCGTGTCTGTTTGGGAACAATTTATTTAGCTGAAACTGAAAACTTTTTATTAAAAATACTGTAGATAAATGTAAAAATTAGTTGAATAGTGCAGTTAGATCCTTGAATAATAGCAAAAATAAGCTAAAAATGGAGATAAGTTGAAAAATTGCAATTACTTATATTATTATTATTATTATTATTATTATTATTATTATTATTATTAAATGCTAGAGCAATTTATGTAAAGTCTAGTCCAGATTTAATTAGTTTATTCTAATTAAATTGATAATATGGTGTCTACCTTTTTTCCTAGCGAATTGTTGGACTTAAAAATATAATTGAAGCTTTTAGCTTATTAAGGGGAAAAAAATTTGTTGCAGCATTCCTGTAAATAATGCCACCGAGGTTCAAAATATTTTTTAATTTAATTTCACACATAAAGAACTTAACACTTCAATTACCAAATATTACAAGGAGAAATTAATAGCAATGCTTCACAAATTTTGAACCATGTACTCAACACTGATGAAATTTCATACATGAGAGTTGACACACTCATATATTGACATAGGTTCACTAACCTTGAATTTGATGGTAGTTGACACTGGTGATCCAAGAGGCATTGTGTCTTTACCTACCTGCGGCTTTTGTGATCAGAGCAGCCCTGGAAGACATAACATTCAAAGACATTATGATCTCAAAAGGTATAAACATGTAGATTCCAATACCTGGGACCCGATGCACACGTTTTCAATGCAGAAAGATTTGCTCATGGAATTGTCGATGCTTGCAAGACTCCCCAGGCCTACATGTGATTTGGAGTAGGGTCTCATGTTTGTGCTGGCTAACTCTTTGCCATGACAGAACTGGAGGTGATCTTATGTCTCATTTTATCCAAGTTTTGTTTCTCACTTTCCAGCATTGCATAACAACACTTCAGTGCATTTAGGTTGGTTATTGTACCTGAACATGGAGTTACTTCGTGTGAGGACAGCTTGACATTTCCTAGCTTTGAGAAAGGATTTGGTGGAAATAAGAAAAAAAAAAAAGATGAGAGAGATGAAGACTATTTGTACCATCTTTAATCTTTATGTAAGGGTACCTCTGATGCACATGTGACATGTGTCATTACTATATATATGTAGCAATTGGAGAAGTTGTTCTATTTCCTTTGGTTCCATTGTTTTTTAACTGATTACAAATATTTGAAGCAATGGTGAACAACAATTGGGATACTTGAATTTTAGAAATAGGAGTCATGGCCTAATCCTGTAATACTAAGCAATTGCTAACAACTCTCTCCCTTTTGATCCATTTGCCATTATTGTTGGAAGAATCTCTGTGCGGACAATAAACATCTTTGGTATGTCGTCACAACCAATTGAAGATTGGGTAAGAACAATTCTGTATTCATGTCAAGCCTCTAGTACAAAAAGTAAGAGGTGTACAACTTCACATTGTTAGAGCAGTTTGTTATTGTGATCAAATTTGGTGTAGCATGAATGAAATGGAGCATAATGGGGAAGACAGTCAAGATACTGATCCACTATCCTTGGTCCAGTAGGTAAATAAGGAATACAACTCCAATCTTAGAGCATGAGAGAAAAAACATAATCCCTCTATAGTTCCTTGGCAACCCCCTCCGTACTCAAGTTTGGCTGAAGATTAATGTAAATGTTGCAGTAAGGGACAATGTAGTTTTCCTAGCTGTTGTGTGTGGAGACTCACTTAGGACCTTAATTGACATCTAGACCGGCTCTCATGTTAGAGGATTGGCAAATTGGGATGAAGCATAAACCATTTTGTTGGCAGGAAAAAGAGGCATCCAAGTATGTATGTACCTGTGACTCCCAAAATATCATTAATGCCTTGGATGAAAATTGTAAAGGAAGCTAGATTTTTGCTGTTTTGTATGGGTGTCATGTTTTGTCCCTTGGCAAACTTAAGCTTGTTTGATAAGAGGTTTTTAATAACATTGTTTAAGTTTTTTAGAAGTACGTGTGAATAAATAAGGAAGTGTTTGATAATGTTATTCTAGTAATGTTATTTGTATTTTTTGAAAATACGCGTGAATGAAAAAATGTGTAAAAATACGTATAATATTGTTTATATACTAAAAACTGTTATTCTAGTCATACTACCAAACATCTTCTAAGTATGAAAATATGTGTTATAATGTTTAAAGTTTAAACAACAGCTTTCGTTGTTTAAATATTAGTATTAAACCCAGCCTAATTTTTTGGCCCATAACGTGGCTACCTGGAATCTCTGCTTTCTCTAAATTGGGCATTTGTCTAAGTAGAGATAATTTGGCCCCTAGTTTGTAATCTCATTTACTCATAAAAATAGAAAATACAATAAATCAAGATTGGCCAAATTTTTTTTCTTTTCGAAACGTGTTGACTAACAATTAAAAAGGTAAAGTAATTTCTTTTTCTCTGAACAAGTACTCCTTAGTTAATAAATAAAAGGTTGGATGGCCCAAGATATTTTGTTAATATATTATTTTTTTTTAAAATTATATTATTTTTATAAATAAATAAAAACTTGTAATAGTAAGTTATTTTTTTATAAATTTTTTTAAAAATAATCCCCAAATAAATCTTATCTTTCTTTTTTTCTTTCTTTCTTTTTTTTTTTTTTTTTTTTTTTTTTTTTTTTTTTAAATCAACCTTTTTCCATATAGTCCAAGATTTGCTTGTTTGTTGACCCACATATTTTTAGGTCCGCGGTCCACCAATTAAGTCATTTCATCTGTAATAATGCCTGACCCATAAAGGAGAATTTAATCATTTATAGTTGCTGCGTGTTGGAGAGCCACTCCTTTTACCGTGTGGACCGGTGTGGTGTTTTTGCTTTTTGACTCCAGAGAGCAGAGAACAGTGGTGGAATAAAAAAACAGAAATGGTGTCATATCAATGTACTAGTGCTACACACAAATTCAGGATTATTTGCAGTCGAATTGACAATTTTTGGAATATAGATGATAGGCTTCTATCATTATAATTATCAAATTATTTTTTTTAATAAAAAAATTTATTTGGCTAAGTATGAAAAAGTTTAAGAATGAAAAATGTTGAAAAAATAAAAGAAAAATAATAAATTTTCAACATGGGTGTTTTGTACATAAGATGGAAAATATATATAAATTTTATTTGTTTGGTTAATAAAAAACAATGATACGATGAAAAATAGTTGGTCAAAATTTATTATAATACACTCGTTTTATAAGTTTTTTTTTTTTTTTTTTTTTTAGGAACAAGTTGTTATATAAGAAGTAATTGTTTCCATTATAATATAATAAATAATAATATTATCAATTAACTTAGTAAAAATGAGGTTGAGTAGGGGCAAAACTCTGTTTTGCACTAGTGGTACCCATATATTTACTAAAAATGCCCAACTGACAATATGCCACACACATGAGCAACATTTTTTTTCTCTAAAAAAAAAAAGTAAAATGGTTTCTTTTAAAAGTTAATATATCACACTTATTGTATAAAGCATAAATTTGGCATAAAGTACTAATCAATGCCAAATTTTTGGTGCCTGGCACAATAAATATCAAAAAATCTCTCACTTCAAATGTTCTAAATGCTAAAAGTTTTAGCATTGATGAATAGTGCAATTCTAATGATAGAAATGTACAAAAAGAAATGTTAAGAGCCCGTTTGGTAAAGTAGTTTGAGTAATACTGTTTGTATTTTTTGAAATACACGTGAGTAAAAAAATGTGTAAAAATACATGTAATGTTGTTTAAAAATTGAAAATACGTTACTAAAATGCTCTACCAAACGGCCCTAAACCTTTCAATATATATATTTTTCTATTTTTTCTCTCCCCTCTCACCCATTGCTTCACTCTCACAGACTCACTTCTTCTCTCATTCGCAGCTCCCCCATCGAGTCTAATGACTTAAAACATCTACTTTCACAGCCAAGCTGAAGATGGTTGGTGGAGCATTTTCTAGGTTAATATCCTTGAAAATCTCAAACTTTTTGGGCCTTCAAACACTGCCATTCGGGTCACGCCTTCGGGGCTCCACTGCTTCATTCCGATGGTGATGCTCGATGGAAAAAGACCATTGAGGCTCTATCTCACCTTCGATCTCGCAACCACAAGCATTGGCCAGCAGTCAATCTCGCTCAATCGTATCTCACCCAGTTGTCGCTAATCTTGCCCAGCCTCCTCCTCCCACGCCACCGTTGATCTCTCTCTCTCTCTCTCTCTCTCTCTCTCTCTCTCTCTTGGTGATTGTGTTTTTTTTTTTTTTTTTTTGGGTTGTTTGCAATGGGCTAATATTGGTGGGTTAAGGTGGTTGTGGGCTGATTTTGGTTGTTGTGTTAACGACAGCCAGTGGGTTGATTTTGGCTTGTGGTTACAGTGGTCAATGGTTGGTTTTGGATGGTGGTGGTGAAGTGTGGTGGTGTGAGTTGTGGGTGGTGGGAGATTTTGTATATATACATATATATTAGGAGTTTTTAAAAATCATTTTAATGTGTTATATATATATATATATATATATATATATATATATATTATTTTAATATATTGAAGGGAAGAATAGAATATCTAATTGTAAAATGGTGTATTAATTTTTTTTAAGTAGATTTTTGTAGTTAAAATGACATTTGTAGCCTTGAGAGTTCAGAGAGGATGAGTAAGTCTTTATGAGGTCCAAAGAGGAAGACCAGGAGCTCCAAATGAGCACTAAGAAGGTCAAGGAAAGCCATCGTGGCAAATCAATTCAATCCCACTCTCATGGCTCTAGGGAGTGGGATTATATCATACAAAAAAAAAACTGTTGGGGAGTTACCCGGAGCTTTTGACTTCAATAATATGATGGAATATGAAGCTATTTCTGATGATGAGTTTAAGGGCTTACCCCTAGAGCAAGTTGCTATTAAACTATCTGGGGAAAGGAAAAACAAAATCAGAGCCTCTTAGGCCAACACTCTGATTGTAAAAGTTTCTGGAAAAATCGTGGGATACTAATTCCTACATTCAAGATTGGTTAGCATGTGGAAGCCATTAGGGAAAATGGACTGTATTGACTTACGGCATGACTTCTTTCTTATCAAGTTATCTCTGAAGGAGAACCATTCAAAAGTGCTTGAGGGTGGACCATGGTTAATTGGTGGTCACTATCTCTCCATTAGAGGATTGGAGCAATACTTTAGGCCAACTACAACAAATTTCTCAGTTGTTGCTGTTTGGGTTCGCCTCCCAAAACTTCCCATTGAGTACTATAAAGTCTCTATGCTAAGTGATATCAAAAGAGCTATAGGCCCAATCCTATGAATTGACACCTACATAGCTTCGGAGACTAGAGAACGCTTTGTACGAATATGTGTCCAGGTGAACTTCGACAAGCCAATAGTTAAACTTGTCAAGGTAGGTGGAATAGACCAACCTATGCAGTACAAGGGTATTAGGTACCTTACTTTTCTTATAGTTATGTAGGACACAAAGCAGAAAGTTGCCCATATAGAGCAAGGCTGCCAAAAAAAGTCGAGTCGAAGTCAAACGCCTTTAGGCCTTGGGTTCTAGTTGCATAGAAAAGGAAACCCCAGAGGAATGCTTCAAAAGAGGCTAGGCCATTTAGGGTCTCCTTTCCAAAGCCCACCAATTCCTTGAGCCCACTGAATGGAACCTTTTCAGCAGGCCTAGACCAAAACATAGGGATTCAAAACCCTAGTGACGTGTATCAAGGACAAGTGCGATTTATGTAGATTGTACTATCACGAAATCAGAATGGTCCAAACCAAAGTCTAAGTCATCTATCCCCTAAGGGGAATAACTTTGTGCGTAGCTAGAAATGAAATAAAAGCCAAGACCAATCCGAACAAAAAGCTACAAGACAAAAGGCCTTGAAAGAGTGAAAAATGGTCAAGTCGAAAGCCTTTAGGACCACCTCTCATGAAAGTGAAACTAATCGATTTGGGTTTCCTAAGGTGGGCATGGAGATTAAGGAGTTTAGAGCTGGAGGATCTTTCGCATCTGACACTGCTTGCCCCAACCCAAATTGGACCTGCCCAAATATGTATCGAAGAAGTCTAAAGTCATGCATGATGTGGTCATGAACATGGAATTCCCTTTTGTTTAGGAGCTCGGTAGGCAATCGTTAATCGAGATTTCAATTACCTCCATAAGGAGGGAGAGAAGCAAAGTTCTTCCATAGAGATCAAAGTCAGAAACATATCCAAAGCAACTCTCAAGCAAATAAACCCAAAGCTTCATCCTAAGAAGGTGGGAAGAGAAGATGAGGATATCCCATCATCCAGTCAAAACAAAGAGCCCCTAGGGAATTCTAGCAATGCGTAGGTGACAGAAGTGGACCCATCAAATAGGGATATGCAAGTTGATAAGGGAGGAGATGTTCCTAATCACTCTTTAATTTGATCCTTATTTATAATTTTTTTTTGTTGTTAATAATAAATATGCTCATCTGGAATTTTTTGGGTGTTATTAACCCCACCTTTTGTAATGTTGTTAGTGACATGATTCGTAGGCATTATCCTGCTATTATGATCATTACTGAAACTTAAGTGAGTGGTGATAGAGCTAAAGGGATTATTGATAGACATCCCTTGGATTGAGTAATTATTGATAATTCTATTGGGCTTTTTGGCGATTTGTGGGTGCTCTGGGACTTTATTCAAGTGGAGTTAGCTGAGCTATCATCTATGGAGTAGAAGACCCATGCACTTGTCTCATCTACAGCAAAACTCCCTTGGCTTCTATCTGCGGTCTATGCTAGCCCGAGATTTGCTAAGCAACGCCTTCTCTAGGATAATCCGGCCATGGTGGCTGGCCTCCACTCTCTATCCTAAGTTATTACAGATGATTTTAATGAAGTGCTTATGGGTGATGATAAATTCAGAGGGAATTCAATGAGTACAAGTATAGTTCTCTAGTTTCAAGAATGTCTAAACACTTGTAAAATGATAAATATTGGTTTTGCTAGGCCTCGATTCACCTAGTCCAACCATAGACCCCTATCTAACCTTGTTCAAGAAAGGATAGACAGAGTTGTTGTCAACCCCGATGGGAACAACCTCCACCCCAAAGCTACAATTTATCATTTGGAGAAAACTCACTTAGACCATTGCCCTATCAAGCTGTATTTTGAAAGGCCTCAAGGATTCCAACCACCTAAACCTTTTAGATTCCAACCCATGTGGCTCTCCCACCCTTCCTTCCTTGGAGTGGTTCAAGAAGCCTGTACTAATCCTCCAACTTTGCATCAAGCAATTGCTTCCTTCATTGAGAAAGCAAATATCTAGAATAGAACACAATTTGGCAATCTTTTTTGGAGGAAGAAAAGTGTCCTGGTGACATTAAAAGGAATTCAAGAGAGCCTACCCACAAATCCAAATAACTATCTAATCAATTTGGAAAAGAATTTGAGAGTTGAATTTTCGAAAGTGGTCAAGCTTGAGGGGGAATTCTTGGCGATGAAATCTTGGATCTTGTGGCTAGTTGAGGGTGATAGCAATGCATCTTTCTATCATACTTCAACCCTAGTGTGTAGAAGAAGAAATCAAATTTCATACGTGAAAGACAGGATGAGGAACTGGATTAATGGGGATAGAGAAATTGCTGATTTTATTAGAGGAGGGTTTTCAGATCTATTCACTTCAAGTCACAGTAGCTCTCTCTTAACAGAATGGAACCCCCTGCTAGCATACATGCTTGAACGAGGTAAAGTCCATAAATTTAGATAGACAAATTTCTGATACTAAAATTTCAACCGGTATGTGGGTGCCCAAACCCTTTAAAGCCCTTAGACTAGATGGTCTACATGTTGGTTTCTTCCAGCGCTTTTGGCTTCTATTGGGAGAATCTGTGAAAAAGGAGATTAAACTTATCTTCAATACAAGGGTGGTACCTGAATATCTCAACAAAAATCTTATTATTTTAATCCCCAAATGCAAAAACCTAGAGTTTTTAAACAACTACCATCCTATTAATCTTTGTAATACAATTTACAAGGTGGTGACTATGATTATTATGGCTCGGATCGGCCTTTGCTTTCATACTTATTCTCCCCCTTGCAATCCGCCTTCGTTCTAGGGAGACAAGGTGCGGACAATGCGATCATCGTCTAGGAACTAATTCACACCATGTTCAAGAAAAAAGGTAAAGGTGGAGTGATGGCAATAAAGCTAGATTTAGAAGGAAAAAAAACTTATGATCGCTTGGAGTGGAGCTTTATTAGAGGAACCCTGAATCCTTACAAATTCCTAAGCCACCTAGTCTCCTTGATTATGAGTTATGTACATCTTCTGTCTCTATTCTTGTCAATGAGGGAGCCTTAATCCAACTCCCATTAAGAGGCATTCGACAAAAGACCCCTTATCTCCATACCTGTTTATCTTGTATATGGAAGTCCTTAGGGCTCTAATCGAGGATAAATGTCAAGCTAAGATATGAAACCCTATTAAAGCCTCTCAAAGAGGACTGGTATTCTCTTATGTTTTTTTTTTTGGCTGACGACCTTATGTTGTTCACTAAAGTAGACAGGAAGAATTGCATTGCTATTAGGGATGTGTTAGATTCCTTCTGTGAAATCTAAGGGCAGAAAATTAGTGGTGAAATATCTAGGGTTTATTTTTCACCGAATGTTGATTCAGAGAACAAATCTTAGTTGTGTGTTATTCTGGGTTTACATTCTACCCCCTCTCTTGGAAAGTTTTTGGGCTTCCCCATTAAATATATGGGAACTCCCAAGACTTTGGGTTAATCCTTGATTGTATTCAAAGTAAGTTGGCTGTTTGGAAAAAAAAAACCTTTTGTCCTTTGCTGGCAGAGTTGTTCCAACCCAATTAGTGTTGTCTACCATCTCCAATTACACTATGCAATGCATAACACACCCTTCTATAATTCTCCAATGTTTTGATAAACTTATCCGGAACTTTTTGTGAGGCTCTTCGGAGACCAAAAAAAAATTGCATCTCATAGGATGGAACAAGATTACAAAGCCAAAAGAAGAAGGTGGCCTTGGAATTCAAGTGGCAAAGCCAAAAAACATTGTCTTATTGGCAAAGCTTAATTTGAGGTTCCACTTAGAAAAATCCTCCCTATGGGTTCGAGTTCTTTCCTAAAAATATCGCAGTCAAAGTAGATCCTCTTGAAACCAAGTGAACCCTATCTTGTGCTCCCTAACTAGGTTGCTATTAAGAAGGAGGAAGCTATCTTCAAAAAGGGATCTAAGTGGATTGCTGGAAGGGTCTGCGAGCTATCTCTTTGGCTTGATAAGTGGCTAGAAAAAGGCACTCTAAGAAGTCTAATATTGGGCCTGCTTAACAAAGGCAAGGAAAAAAAATTAGACTCAGAGATGTTGGTAGCTTCTTTGGGTAGAATCTGGAGAATATTTTCTACTCTTTTCCGACCCCAATCCTCCTTGAGATGAAGGCCACTCCTCCCACTTTCTCAAATCAAGGAAAGGATAGGATCTCATGGCACTACTCACCCAGTGAAGAGTTCAAGTTGAAAGATGCATACTGGCTGATAATTAAGGAGGAAGAATACATGAGTAAACCTTCATTTGGAGGCGCTTGGGTGTGGAAGATTTTGTCCCTACCAAAAGTCAAATGCTTTCTATGGAAATGCTGCTATTCAAGCATATCAGTCCAGGCCCTAGTTAATGAGAGAGGAATGGACATCCCGCTTGCATGCCCTGTGTGCAATGCCGAGTCAAAGACCATAATTCATGCATTAAGAGACTATCCCATAGCTTAGAACTTTTGGAACTCTTTCTCTCCCCCAATTCACTCATCATTCTTCTATGGACAACAACTAGTTGACTGGTTAAAGATTAACTGCAGGAGCTCTTGGGCCAGTGGTGTTTCCGATATCGAATGGGACATTGTCTTTCCCATGGCAATTTGGACTCTTTGGTTCCATCAAGATAGCATTGTGTTTGGAAGAACAAACTCACAATGAAAACTTCTGGACAAGACATTGGCGAAAGTAGCGAAGGTCGCCTATTTAAGCATAAATGGGAAGCTGGCCCCAATCCGTACTAAAATCCAGGTGAAGTGGGTAACTCCCCTTATCAATTAGTTCAAGTTGAACTCTGATGGTTTGACTATGGGCAACCCAAGTTTGGTAGTAGGTGGAGGGATTATCCAAAATGAAAATGGTGGATGGGTGAAAGGTTATGCTCGGCCCATTGAGTCACGACTAGTGTAGTTGTTGAATTATGGGCATTAAAGGATGGCCTTTGGCTCTGCATCTCCTTAAAAGCGCCGATAATGGAAATAGAGTTGGATGCGAAGGTGGTCATTGATCTCGTGGGAAAAGAGACTAGTAATCCTAATAGCATAGACACTATAGTGGCTGATTACGAAGAAGGCCTAAAAGAAACTCCTTTTGTCAAAATCAAACATTGTTAAAGGGAGGCCAACATGTGTGCAGACGCCTTAGCCAAACAGGGAGCCCTCCTTGCCCAAGATTTTATTATTTTTATCCAACCTCCCATGGAGTTTGAATTGCTTCTTAGTTTAGATGCTTCCGGTACCATGTGTGATTGTTTTGTAACCTCTCCTTTAGAGGCTGCTTAGTTTTTTAATGAGAATTCCTATTTACCAAAAAAAAAAATGACATTTGGTATAGAATTGCTAATACTATTTCTCTAAGATAAGTATACACAATTCATTATGAAATATTTTTAAATGCATGTTTAAATCTACTATGAACTTGTTATAATATATTCACAATTTATTTTTTTAAAAGAGAAACACACTAATATATATGTCGTAATAAAATATTCAATTATTGTTTTTATTTGGTTTGTATATTCATAATGATTACATGAGTGCTTTATGGTGTCCCAAGATATGGAAGAAGTGTTTTTAATAATAAGCATATCAATCTAGCTTCTTAAACACATACAAATGATTTCTAAAAAAAACCACACACAAATAAAAAGAAGATTATAATCACAAAAAAAAAAAAAAAAAAAAAAACCCAAAACAGATGCGTTTAATATATATATATATATATATATATATGAAATGGGTTCTATTGTCTCGTATGAAACCTATACAACTTCAGCGAATTAGAGGTCTTGGTTTGATGATAAAGAGTTGTCATTAAGAGCGCACACCATAAGTTGAAACTCTCAAAAAAAAAAAATTACGATTAGAGCTTGCTTCATCCATCTAGTTAACACAAGGGCTGATGCAAAGGTAAATGTCAATGGCAAGGCGAAATCGAGCAAAGACCAGGTGAAGTCATATCCGTTATGTACTTGCATACTCTTCCCAAACAAGGATGACTATATCATTGATTTTAAAGAACAAAGTTTTTCTCTAAACTAGTTTAAAGAAAAATCTTCCAAATTTCTTACATATTTTTATATTGAGTGTAAATTTTAAAAATCTAACTGTTAGATTGCATGTTCTTGTGGGGTCAAAAAATTTGACAACCCCGGCCCATCTCATACTAAGCCCAAGGCCCACGCTGAGGAGGAAGAAATGGCCGAGGACAAATAAAGAAAGCCCAAATGGCCCAGAAACATCGCTGAGGACAATCGTGTCCTCAACCAATCCAAATCCTAGTAGGGAAGAATAGCTCGTCATCAACGGCAGCCTCCTAGAGCGTCCTAACAAAAAGGACAAAATCTTGTAGGACAACCACGGGGGCACGGTGTAGGAATAGTTTAAGGAGAAACTGTCACCTCCGCATTAAATGCCCACAACTAACGTTCTCGCCACATTAATGACGAAATGACCCCGAAGCAGTGTGGTCTTGGTTTCTGTAACTCACTAAAGGTTTGGGAAGGTAGTCGATGGGACAAGCACTCGAGTAGTGACCTGCATGGTTAATAGATGAAGGGCCAAACTCGATTGTAGGGGGATATATAATGCGAGAAATCCTCCGGGAAAGGAGGCAGAGAAAAAAAGAGAGGAAAATATGGTAGTAATTTGCATGATCGCGGAAACCTTTGTAACCAAGCAATGAAGAAAGAAAAAGAACACTAAGATCCTCGGACGAAGTGCCCGAGGACAGAATTTCATACTTTAGTTTGTATCCTTGTTATTCAATCCATACATAATCGTGTCTAGTTGTTGTAATCCCGACTAAGGCCTAGTTCTTAAACCCATTTTCTATAAATTTATTGCATTGGGTTAGTTAGACTTAAGTCCACTCATCCAATAGAAGAAGTACTCGAATCCAGTCCCTACAATTGGCGCCGTCTGTGGGAAGAACTTGTGTGTTAGTAAGGGCAACAATTAAGCATGGTAGGATCAGGCCCTCATCAAGCAGGCTCCCATCAGCCCGAATTGGATAGATCCCAACAATAGGGTAACTTTTCTAACCCCGAACATGATCCGAATGAAGAAAATGGAAGGTTTCGAGAGGGAAGTGTACACACCACTCAAACCAGCAAAAGCTATTCTCGTGTGGGCAGTCACATACTTTAGAGACAAAATAACAATCGGGCCATGCAACCAAAAATAGAATGATAAGCAGGCCATGCAGTGAGAGTAGACAATTTGAAGAGAAAGCTGCGCCATGCACAACGAAGGCAAATCCATTATAGGCACGACATACCCTCCGATGATGAAAGTGACGATGACTATAGGCAAAGATCGAGGACTCCCCCAAGTAAGACCTTTTCTCACGAAGAAGAGCACTACTAGAGGTGTAAACGTAAAAGCCCATCTCCTAGGGGCTTGGGAAACGATGCCATGAGTAGAGCATTGGATCGACTCTCCAAGTCACCTTTCACGCACCACATAGAAAGGGCTATACTTCCTCGAAGATTCTAGCGACCAACATTTACCATTTGCAATGGCAAAAAAAAAAAACCGTGGAGCATATGAGTTAGTTCAACCAAAGGATGGCTGTCCACTCTAAAAACGAGGCATCGATATGCAAGGTTTTCCGGTCTAGCTTGGGACAAGTGGCGATGTGGTGGTTCAATGGCTTAAAGACGAATTCCATAGATTCGTATAAGCAGCTAACCTAAGCCTTTAGCTCCCGTTTCGTTACAAACAGTAGAGCTCCTCGACCTTTGAGTGCTTTGTTGTCGTTATCCATGCATGATGGAGAAACTCTAAGGGCCTGCTCGAACAGATATTGGGAGACATATAACGAAATGGACAAGAATTTTGACGATATGACCATCAGCACCTTCAAAAATAGTCTCCCGGTCGAGTACGGCTTGAGGAAGTCTCGATCGGGCAAGCCCGCCACCAGCACACGCCAACCGATGGATCGGATTGATAAGTATAAATGAGTAGAGGAAGACCAACTATAAGGTAAAGGAAAAGAGAAGGTTATCCCTCAAGAGAGGAGGGATTTTAGGTCGGACCGATGTAACAGCAACCGTCCGAGAAGGAATTTCGTAAGGTAATCTGGAGTAACCAACAGAGTGTCAATGCTATATTCCGAGAACCATTACATCGGGTGTTGGAAAAAAATCAAGAACGAGTCATACTTTAAGTGGCCGAATAAGATGGCGGGAGAGTCCACAAGGCGCAATCAAAATTTTTATTGCTAATACCACCAGGACTACGGGCATACCACAGAGAACTGCAGGAACCTCTGAAACTATCCGGACCAACTGGTTCGAGAAGGAAAGCTGAATCACCTTCTGCATCATTCCGGTAGTCACCAAGGCCAGACCCATCAGGAAACTTAGAGAGATACTACCCTAAGGCCACTCGTAGGGACGATCAACGTAATCCTAACTGCACTAGGAAGAACGGGCACACACCCCTCACGAGTGTTATCTGTGGCTTAGCGGCCTTCCGAGGAAACCCAGCTAGAGCCAAAGAAGGCCAGAATGAACTTTCATCCAGGATTGCGTTTTTCAGAAGGAGACAAGATCGAAACCATCCAGCCCCACGACAATGCATTGTTGATCACTCTCGATGATCGGGGACTATAATGTGAAAAGAGTGATGGTGGATAGTGGCGTGGGGTGAGGTTGCACCCCAACCTCTACAAGGGGCTGGGGTTAAAACTAGAAGATTTGATGCCCTACAACTCTCCTCTGATGTGCTTCAACGGGAAGCTTGTCATTCCAAAGGTCATGATCGGGCCACCCAACCAGATCGGCCTAGAGATAGTGGAGGTGAACTTTATCGTGGTGGACACCTACTCTCCCTACACGACCATCGTCGGTAGGCCATGGCTCCATGCCTTAAGGGTTATTGCTTCCTCATTGCATCAGAAGGTGAAATTCCTGTCGGCGGACCAAATTCTCGAAATTTGTGGTTGCCAATCCACGGCAAGGTAGTGTGTGGTGGCCGCCATCTCACATCAGCTCGATGTGGAGTCTTGACCCTATTTGAATAGAATTTATAGCAATCAAGGGCCCCGGTTTCGCCTCCCGATACAGCTACCTAGGAGGCGAAATACGAAGATCTAGAGAAGGTGGTTATTGATGGTGACCTGGAGAAGTTCTTTCGAGTAGGGGCTTAGCCGCTTCTTTAAGAGAAGGAGGAGTTAATTGAGTTTCTCAAAAGGAATATTGACGTATTTGCATGGGATGCTTGCAATGCTCCTGGGATTGATCCAACCTTCATCTGTCACCATCTCAATGTCAACCCGTCCATCACTCCTAAGAAGCAGCCGCCCCGTCGCCTATCAAGAGAGCACGCCAATGCGATTAGGGATGAAGTGGCGAAGCTTAAGCATGCAGGGGCTATTAAAGAGGTTTTTTACCTTGAATGGTTGGCCAACACTATGGTGGTCAAGAAGAAAAGTGGGACATGGCGGGTTTGTGTGGACTTCACGAACCTAAATAAAGCATGCCCAAAAGACCCGTTCCCTATGCCTTAGATAGATCAGCTAGTGGATGCAACAGCAGGCCATCCTCTGATGAGCTTCTTAGATGCCTTTCAAGGCTATCATCAAATACCACTAGCCTTAGAGGATCGGGAGAAGACAGCCTTCATGACACCAACTAGGAACTATCACTACAAGGTAATGTTGTTAGGTCCGAAGAACGCAGGGTCCACTTATTAAAGGATGATGGCAAGAATGTTCGAGCCGCAGTTGGGCAAGAGCATCCAAATCTATTTCGATGATATGGTGGTGAAGAGTAAAGTGGTGTTCGAGCATTTAGGAGACCTCGGCAGCGCCTTTGGTGTCTTAAGGAAGCATAAGTTGTACCTAAATGCTTCCAAATGCTCATTTGGCATGGGTTCAGGCAAGTTTCTAGGCTACATGGTTACTCATAGAGGAATTGAGGTTAACCTCGACCAGATCAAGGCTATAAATGATCTAAAACCACCAAAACACCAAGGAGGTTCAAAAGCTTACGGGGATGATTGCAGCCCTGAATCGATTCATTTCCAGATCAGCGAATAGATGTAGGCCGTTCTATCTCTTGATCAACAAGTGGAAAGGGTTTGAGTGGTCCAAGGACTATATTGTGGCCTTCCGGCAACTCAAGGAATACTTATCCCAGCCACCTATCATGTCCAGTTCTGAGACCGATGAAGTCCAATACGCATATATTCTTTGTGGCCCCCATGCTGTGAGCTTGGTGCTAATATGGGATGACAATGGCCTTCAAAAGCCAGTCTATTACATTAGAAAGTCGCTACATGAAGCTGAGGTAAGATATTTACCCCTAGAGAAGGCTATATTGGTTGTGGTCCATGCTACGCGAAAGCTTCCCCATTATTTCCAAGTCCACACAATGGTTGTTCTAACTCAACTACCCTTGAAATCCATACTTCGGACCACTGATTAATCTGGAAGGATTGCCATATGGAGCACAATCCTAGGAGCTTTTGACATCAAGTACATGCCTCGGACTTCCATAAAAGGCCAGGTCCTAGCTGACTTGGTGGCCGAATTTGCTGAACCACCAGTAGAAATAGTAGCAGAGAAGCACAACATGGATGGGAAATCGGTTGGGGTAATCTCTACGCTAGGACCCCCATGTTAGAAGGTGTACGTCGACGGCGCGGCAAATTAAATAGGGTCCGGAGTGGGGCTAGTCCTAATATCTCCTGAAAAGACTATCATAGAGAAATCCTTGAGACTTGGGTTCTCGGCCACAAACAACGAAGTCGAATACGAGGCCTTGTTACAAGGAATGGCCACGGTGCGGAAGATAGGAGGAAAAGTGGTAGAGATGCTCTCGGACTCAAGACTAGTAGTAGGCTAGGTAAAGGGCAAGTTAGAAGCCAAAGATGTGAGGATGCAAGAGTACTTAAGCCAGGTCAAACGCTTGTAGTCAGACTTCAATCTTTTTAGCCTGTCACATGTCTCCCAAAATGGAAACACTTGTGCAGATTCGTTGGCCACGCTTGCTACCTCCTCGGCGGGAGGTCCGCCTCGAATTATTCTTGTCGAGCATCAGGATAGAGCAAATGAGGTTGCAAAAGGCATAGTCCATATCCATGAGGTTAGAATGGATCCTAGCTAGATGGACCCTATAGTAAGGTTCCTCAAAGATGATGTCCTGCCCAAGAGAAATCAGAGGCCGAAAAAATACGAAGAAACGCCCCTCGGTTCTGGTTGTCCGAAGATCACAAATTGTATATGCGCTCCTATTCTGGGCCATATTTATTGTGCATTCACCCAGAAGTAACAGAGTTAATGCTTGAAAAGCTGCATGAAGGGATTTGTGGGAGTCACACAGGAGGAAGATCTTTGTCGCACCGAGCCATTACCCAGGGATATTGGTGGCCGGGGATGTAGAAGAAAGCCCTGGAATATGTTAAGAAATGTGACCAATGCCAAAGGTTTGCCCCAAATATTCATCAGCCATGAGGGTTCCTCAACCCTTTATCCAGTCTATGGTCGTTCGCCCAGTGGGGCTTGGATATTGTAGGCCATTTCCCAAAGGCAGCAGGAAATAAGAGATATGTGCTAGTCGGCACAGATTACTTCACCAAATGGATCGAAGTTGAGCCATTGGCAAACATCAGAGATGTGGATACTAAGAAATTCATCCGGAGAAACATTGTTACACAATTCGAGGTCCCTCGTACTCTCGTTTCAGATAATGGACTCCAATTTTACAGCAAGGCCTTTAGAAGATATTGCTACGAGCTGGGGATCACTAACAGGTACTCAACTCCAACTTATCCTTAAGGAAATGGGTAGGCCGAGGTGTTAACAAGGTCATAGTCAATGGGCTTAAAAAGAGACTGGATGACACCAAGGAAAGATGGGTAGAAAAGCCGCCACACGTCTTATGGACTTGTCGGACTACACCACGGCAGTCAACGGGGAAGACACTTTTTGCCATGACCTATAGGACCGAGACTATTATCCCTCTAGAGGCAAACTTCCCAATGCCGAGGACGAACTCCTTCACCCCAGACAGTAATGATGAACTACTAGGCAAGAACCTAGATCTGATCGACAAACGAAGAGAAAAGGCAATGATTCAGTTGGCCTATTACCACCAAAAGCTCAAGCGGGGATATAATGCCAATGTGAAGCTTAGACCACTAGCACCAGGGGACTTAGTGTTGAGGAAAGTTGTGGGTGCTGCCAAGAACCCATCCTGGGGAAAGCTTGGATCCAATTGGGAAGGACCATACCGAATTACTTGATGAGCAGGAATAGGAGTATACTACTTAGAAGACTTAGATGAAAAAACTATACCTCGTCCATGGAATGTAAACAACCTAAGAATGTATTATTATTAACTGAAGCATATCTTTAGTTCAAATTTTAAGTCTATCATGATTATATGTCTTGCATTTTGGCAACCGTCTTAGTACTAGATAGAACCAAGGTCTTGCATGGTCCTCGGACTCAAATCTAGGGGAAAACTAGCTACTTCAAGAAAAATCTAAGTACTAGACAGAACCAAGGTCTTACGTGGTTCTCGGACTCAAATCTATGGAAAAACTAGCTACTTCAAGAAAAATCTAAGCACTAGACGGAACCAAGGCCTCGCATAGTCCTCGGACTCAGACCTATGGGGAAACTAGCTACTTCAAGATTCGTAAAAGTTGTAAATATGGCCTAAGTACACGCTCAGTACCTCGGATCATATACTCAGCCTTGCCCCCTAAAAATATGGGTATGCGCAAACTAAGCGTCCCCTTAATGCCGATGAGTTAGAATTTAAAGGTTTAATTTCAAATATGATATGTACATAGCCATTCTTACTCATTAGGATAACCAATTCATGAGACACAAGATTCATAGTAATAACAATAGCAATAATAACAATAAGCAAATAATGTAAAAAAAATAATAAAAAATAATAAATAAAAAAAGAAGAGAAGAGGAAGAAAGGAATTTCATACATTTAGTCTAAAAATTTAATTACAATGATTTCGATGTCCTTAAAAAAAATTTAAAAAAAAAAAAAAAACTAAAAAGCTAAATTAGAACTAATACAAAAGTTAGCTGGGTCATCAACTTCTTCAAATTTATCTTGTCCCCTTCCTTAGGGAGCTGAGCAAGAGTGACCTCAGGCCCCTTGGAAACATCACCCGGGGGAACGATCCGAAGGGGCTGAACCGGGAGAGGCGGCTCCTCGACATGAGGGGCCCGAGCACTGGCTCTAGACTCGGCTGGCTCATTAGGAGTGGTTATGGCCAGGGCGACCTCAAGCCGAGCAGTCTCGGCCTCCTCCGGAGCACTCTTAGCCTTGAGCCGATTGGGGGCGGTCTCTCGGATGGCTGGAGGGTAGTATACATTCTCCATCTTCCACAGATCGAATGAAGCCTCAACCCCAGCTTGTTTGAGGGCTTCATTCCAAACCGTGAAGCAAGAGAGCCTGCATACTCCGGGGACTTAAGCCTTAAGAGTGGCTTGGGTCTCAGCCACTCCCAAGTCATAAGCCTCCTCCTCAACTTTCTCCTTGGAGCTCTCGACCTCCGTCCCGGCAAATTCTGCCTCTATCTTGGCCCTCAAAGCTTCGTCCTTGGCCCATTCTGCAACATTCTTGGCTCCTTCCGCCTCGGCCAGCTTCTTCTTTAGATCAACGATTTGCTCTTTAGCAATTTTCAGCTAATCTTCAATCTCAAGTAAGCGCTTTTTCTGGCTTTCAGCCTGTCTCTAAGCGTTAGCTAGGCCTAATTCCGCGTTGTCCCCGGCCCTGGTCACCTCTTTCAGCTCCTTCCTTGCCTTCGAGAGATCAGCCTCGGAGTTTTTGAGGGACTGCGCAGCATCCAAGCGCTTGTCATGCTCGAGCTCTAGGGACTTGCTCTGCTCCTTAGCATCCTCCTCTAGCCCATAAGTGGCTTGGACGGCCTACCAATTGGAACAAACACACGGTAAGTTGGAAACCAAGGAATAAAGATCAACGGAGTCACATGTACTAGAAACCTTACCATGCCTAGGTATCTCTTGATGCTAGGAAAGACCTCCCGCCTCCTCAAATTCCCTAGCTCAGCCATATTAGTGGTAAGTAGCAAGGACCTCTTTAACGTGTCGGCCAAATAAGTGCCTTCACCCCCTCGGAAGTCCCTAAGGGAGGCATTGTCCATCAATAGCTCCCCGTGGAGCATTGGGGCGGAAGCCAAGCCTGGGGCACGGATTGAGCGTCAACCTCTTTTTCCTGGCCGTGGTGCCCAATCTTTAATTGCTTTAAACTCGTGGGGCTTCATCTTCCACCCGAGAGGAGTGAGATTTCCCCTCATCCATGGGCTCTTTGCCTTTGGCACCCCTCTTCCTTTTTGGTTCGATGGGCTCGGGCCGAGGAGGTAGAGTTGATTAGAGGGGAGGAGGAAGTTTGGATCGTGGGGATGATGGCTATAGTTGGGTGGAAGATAACCTGATCTGGGCAGGCTAAGTCTGGGGTAGAGGAGGAGGAAGCTTGGATTGTGACTTCCCCGACGCGTCCTTCCCTGGTTGGCCCTCAATTAGGTCGAACAGGCTGGTCGGAGGTTTTCTCTTAAAGCCCATTTCAGCCTGAGAAGATGTCCCCCTCGATAAGAGATCCGCCTCGGACAAATCGGGATCATCCAAGTCACCAGAGGGATCCTCGGATTGACTAACTTGGTTAAATACACCAAATTCTTCCTCGGCTGGACCCAAATCACCCTCGGCCTCTGCTGCTTGATGGGATGAAGAAAGGTCTGCCAATGGGATGCCTTTCGGGACAGGAGATCTTTCGGGAAGCAAAAACCTGTGCTCTACTACGGTGATTTGGTGAAGCCGAGGATCATTAACTCTAATCACGTGCTTCGGAGCGGGGAATGATTTCTGGATTGGATCATACCCTAGGATCTTGTGAGCGGCTCTAACTTGGTTGTCGCCTTCGTTCACAAAAACTACAGCTTTGAGAATAGTTTCTAAATCTCCCCGGTTGACCAGGTGAAAGTGTCGTTCAAAGACGTATGGATCTGCAAAAAGAAAACAAGTTCATATTAGTAATCGAACAGCGCAAATTATGATAACACAAAATATTAACCCTCTCCTACTCTTGATACCCTACCTGGTTCCCCCTCCTTTGTTGGGCAATAAAGGCCGTCGTGCCACTCCCTAGACACAATGAGAAAGTCCTTGTTTAACAATTTACTGGTCTCGGGGAGGCACTGAATAAGCCGAACCTTATCGTCCCAGGTCTTCATATAGTAGGATTTACCCTTCAGGTGTTGGAGGTTGTAGCACCAGTTTACATCTTGATGGGTTAACCTTAGCCCCATTTTCTCGTTTAAAGCATCCACACAACCCAAGATCCTAAACATGTTGGCGGCGCACTAGGTGGGAGCTAATCAGAAATGCCTAAGGTAATCCCTCATCATTGGCCCCATAAGGATTCTCACACCACCTTCTATAAAGGCGATTAGGGGAATCACCACTTCACCCTCTTACCTCCTAAAATGCCATTCCCTTTCCTCACAGTACCTTAAACCTACATTAGGGGGTATCCTATAATCGGCGATGAATTTTTCCATCGCCTCTTCGGATTTCAACCAACTTTTTCAATTTACCCATCCCTAGAAACAACTAAAAAGACTTAGGGAAAGACAAAAGAAGGAGAGGAGTAAGAGGAAAAGAAGAGAGAAAACATGAGTTAAAGAGAGAAGAAAACTTACGTAAATGAGGCAAAGCTCCTCGGACAGGCTTTTTATGCTGGAGAGAGAGACGTGAGTTTGGCTGGAGGTTTGACCGAACTCGGGATATGTGCGTAAGAACTCTCGAGTGCAAAAGTAATGAGACGAATCGGTTCAAATGGGTATTTATACCTCCAATTAAAAATAACCGTGCGGGTTTTCCCGCCCATAAAGTTAAAGAAATCCCCACCGTTAGATTACCATCACACCGTTGAACGTGGGGAGCACAAAGCAACCAAAATTTAATGAGGGCGCACTCAGATATCGAAGCACCAAGAACAAGCCTTGGACAAGGGAAGAGGCTCTGGCATTGACGAAGGACAAGACTTGACAAGCCATGATAAAGGCCCGAGGAGACCAAAATCCCCCTCTCCGTCCGAGGAGCGGACAAAGAGGATTTTTAGGGGTTATCGTGGAGTCAAAGAATTTGACAACCCCGGCCCACCTCATACTAAGCCCAAGGCCCACGCCAAGGAGGAAGAAATGGCCGAGGACGAATAAAGAAGGCCTAAATGGCCTAGAAACATCACCGAGGACAATCATGTCCTCGACCAATCCAAATCCTAGTAGGGAAGAGCAATCTGTCATCAACGGCAACCTCCCAGAGCGTCCCAAGAAAAAGGACAAGTATCAGAGGACAGCCACAAGGGCATGGTGTAGGAAAAATTCAAGGAGAAACTGTCATCTCCGTATTAAATGCTCACAACTAACGTTCTAGCCACATTAATAAGGAAACGACCCCTGAACAGTGTGGTCTTGTTTGTCGCAACTCATTAAAAGTTTGGGAAGGTGGCTGATGGGACAAACACTCGAGTAATGACCCGCATGGTCAATAGATGAAGGGCCAAAATCGACTGTTGGGGGATATATAATGCAAGAAATCCTCCAGGAAAGGGGGGAGAAAAAAAGGGAGGAGAATACAGTAGTAATTTGCATGATCGTGGAAACCTTTGTAACCTAGCACTGAAGAAAGAAGAACACTAAGGTCCTCGGACGAAGTGCCCGAGGACAGAATTTCATACTTTAGTCTGTATCCTTGTTATTCAATCCATACATAACCATGTCCAGTTGTTGTAATCCTAATTAAGATCTAATTCTTAAACTCATTCTTTATAAATTGATTGTATTGGGCTAGTTGGGCTTGAGTCCACTCATCTAATAGAAGAAGTGCTTAAATCCAGTCCCTACAGTTCTTATTATATCTTTCATTCTTACAAAATTTCAAGAAGACCAAATATCAATTGCTATATCATCAAAAAAATGTTAAAATTTCAAGTTTTGTGATCTAAAAATTGTGTATAAAAAATAAGTTTATTGATCGAATAATAAATAATATCCGATTTGAAGAAAATTTGATATGCATGTTAAAAACATAAGAAACATGAAATTACACGGTTTAATTTTCAAATTTTAGATCTAAAAAAGAGATATATGAAAAGTTTAAAGAGTTTATCTCCAAACTAGTTAGGAGAGAACCTTATTTGATTTTGAAGTCTTAAAATGCTATTTAAAAAGAATATATGAAATACATTTAAAAGATGATACAATTGAGAGAGATATTTTACTTACAAAACTTGATATGAAAATTCTTTTTTAAGAATATACACATGCTAAAATCCTGCTTGATGTTATAACAAAGCATATCACGCATCCTCTGAAACTTACGTTCAAATTTTAAGCGAGAGATTTAATGGAACCATAATAAAAGAAGGTGAAAATGTGATTGAACATGTCAAGAAATTGTCAACTATAGCAAACTATACTGGGAAACTAAATTCCTGATAGGATGCAAGCTTTTACTATTTTTCATAACTTATTTGACTCACTAGTGATAGGCCAATGCATTGCACGCTTAAATTTTTTGTTTTTTTGTTTTATAAATTAGTATTAATATTATTTTGATGCATGGAAACTTATAAACATAGTTATTAAACCTGGACCAGATGTTGACCCAGTCTATGATCTAGGTTATTGGGTCATTAATTCAATCAATAGGTTATCGGTCAAACCGTAGGGTCAAATAACAAAATTTTAAAAATTAAATATATATAAAATCAAGTTTGAGAAATCATAACCTAAATATATGCCTAATTTAAACTCGCCATTATAATTCAAAATCAATGTTGCATAAGCTTGGAAATTCTATAAAATAGGCATAATGTTTGCATAGACAATAATACTTAATCTTAGTTCCCTACATTAAGATTTACCATGTTTTCCAAATGACACTTTTCTAGAACGAAAACGAACCTCAAATCCCTTTTCATCTCCTTAAAAAACTCGTTTCATGCGTTAGGCATTGGAACCGTGAATAACATGAAAGTTGGAGTAGAAACTTCTATCTACCTAATGTACTTTTTGAACCCATCATATTCATGAGATGTAATCTCATTTCTGACCCTTACGAAGATGAAAAGGGATTCAAGGTTCGTTTTCGTTGTAGAAAAGTGTCTTCTAGAAAACGTGGTAAATCTTAATATGGGGGACTAAGATTGATAGATTATATCAACTAATTAGTGTTGGCTCCTTTGCTAACAATAATCCAATAGTTGATCCTCTTGCTTGCTCTAATGTGTTTATTCATTCCCTTGCATATAATGATTTTTGTTTATGCGTTGATGATCCTTACCTATATGGCATATGAGATTAAGACACATTAATAAAATAAAATAAAAATTGAAAATGATGATTAGCATGAGATTAATTCCAATCATAACATTAATTTTACTACTTCAACCTTGCATATTTGGTAAAATGACTAGATTTTCTATTCCTAAGGGACAAATGTTTAATAAATTATTCGTTATTGTACGCTCTCATGTTTGCGGTTCATTGAATATCAAAACTTATGGACAAACTTCAATAAAATAACAAAATAAAAAACTCATGGACAAATATTTTTTACATTCACGATATGGACACATATTTTAAGCCTAAAAAATATGAAAATTTTCAAGAGTATAAAAAGGAAGTTAAAAATCAATTAGGAAAGAATATTAAGATACTATGATTAGTGTGGGTTCCACTTAACTCAACTAGTAAAGTCTTTGATTGTTGAATAAGAAATTTGATATTCAAGTTCCACCTACATAAAAAACCGATTGGTGTTTTGGTTTAATGAAAATAAGCACAACCATCATAAACGGAGATCATAAATTGAAACTTTATAGAAAAAAAAAATACTAAAATAAGTTCATGTAAGATAGTATGTATTAGAATTATTTATAACTATTTTTGAAGACAAACAGATGGTATATCAACTTACAATGAATTATACACCACATCAACATGGCGATGTTGTTGATGACGTAATAGAGCTATGTTGGACATGGTAAAGTTAAGAGAAATGCTAGTATCACAAAAAGTTTCACAACTTGCCACATACTGAAGAAAAATTAGTAGGTCTATGGGAGTTTACATCTCCACCACTTACAAATCGTCACGTGATAAGTTATGACAAAAATTATGAAATTTTTTGTGGCACTTGCATTTCTTTAAGATTAATGTTTAGTCATTCTTCACTATGATCTTAATTTTGAAGAAAAATTATTGTAACGCAATATTCTTACTTAATCTAGTTCCTACAAAAATTTATAATATAACTCCAGGTGAATTATGAATTGGAAGAAAACCTAACGGACAAGTTTAAAATTTTGGGGTTCTTTAGCTCATATGCTAATCTATCATATCCGAGGGATAACTTACATAATCGTAAACACTCATTTAATTTGTACCCTCTTATTCTTTTTACTTTTTCAAGCCATTAGAAAATTCCCGATTCTCCAACAAAAACGAAAAATAAAAACCAATAATCCATCGAAATAAACTAAAGAGCAATGTTAGGACTGCAAACAATCACACCCCTTTTGTCACAATTGATCATGTTGTAAGTAGCAAGTGGTGAAGAAAAATTTTAGGTCTATGTAAGTCCACACTCACACCTCTACCATTCACACTTGGCCACTCACAACTTGAAATTGCTACGGCAAAATTTGTGTTAGTGATCCTAGCATTAAACTAAGGGTTTTACTAATGTATACTCTTAAGGAATCCACTAGTAAACTATTTTATAAAATAAATTTACAGAAAAATGAAAAAGTGATTAACTTTTTTAACAACTTTTTAATTTTTCATAAAAAAACTTTCTAAAATAGCTGATTAATGAATGGTTGGGGCCTGTATGGTAGCAGAACTTTAAGATTGTTTTGTGTAATTAAATGCTTAAACTGTGGGCCCCACTTTTAAGTTTTGTGTTTCATAAGGAAAATCTTGTTAGGATATTTAGATAACACTCCTTAAAGAATGTATTTAGAGAACTCTTTAAAGCAGTTTTTAGAACTCAAGTAGCAATATTCGATGGCATTGTAGTAAATATTGTGAAAATGTGGGTCCCACCAAAACTCACTTGACAAGATAATTGCTCCTCTCTCTCTTGAATAAAATAAACTAAGGTCAACTACATATTTGGTCTTTATATTTCAATTTGATTTCTAACCTTCAATTGTGCCAATTTGGTTCATAATCTTATAGATCTTGTGTCAATTTAGTCCCTGTTATTTTATTTTGGATGAAAATTGTTAACGTCTAATGGCCAAAATAAAAAATTAGCGTTCATTGTTGTGACAATAAACTAAAATTTTATTTTAGCCATTTGCTATATCAGTAATTTTCATCTAAAATATAACGATAGAAATTAAATTGACACAACGCTAAAAAGTTAAAGATCAATTTACACAATTGAAAAGTTAGGAACCAAATTGAAATATGGTGTTTTAAAAAATATGGACCAAATATGTAATTTACCCAATAAATTATTTTACATGACGTGACAAGTTTCTATCTCTTCAATAAAATAAATTATTTTACATTATTCATGTAAGAGTAATACACACTTTTAATAAAATAAATAAATACCCATATCAAATATCCAATCTTGTGTTTTTAATTAAAAAAAATGTTATAAAAATATGCTAACAAACACATTTTTTTTAAATTATAAGTACTTAAAAGTCGTATTTTAATACACTATTTAAATCACAGTTTTCATATTATTTTGAAAATCAAAACTACATTACTCTAAACATACAAGTATCACCCTTAAACTAAAACGTGTTTGTACTTTTTTTTATAGAGATTTTTAACTTATAATGCATGTTTTTTATGATAATTATTTAGTATCAGATTAAAATATCAATTAATTTTTAATATAAATAAAAATTGAATACAGATTTCATATACGGTAAAAAAATTTATTGAGGTTACTTTGTACAACTTTCTTATCCTTCTTTTTATTTTATTTTATTAATGGGTTCTTATCCTTTCTCATGCTCCATGACGTGTAGTTTCTCTAATTACGCGGTAGTTGACTTGGAAAGTGGATATGTGGATATGCAAGATGAGTGAAAAGACTATAGAGGGGCTAATTGTTAGACAACGGTGGGGTACCCCATGTGAAACTGAAACCTGGTCTATGCATTGGGAAATGGGAATGAGGGGGGAATTTCGCATTCATTCTCCCCATTGCACGCGCAGTGAAAAGACTCACTGTACTACCAACTCTTCAAAACCACCTGCTGTTCTTATTTGGTAGTACACTACAGGAGATGGGGTTGGGATACTATGATGACGCTTTCGATCTAGTTCTACCATTTTGTGAAAGATTACGCTTGCGGGGAGTTGGTACCATAATGATGTAGTGATCAATCGTTTTGGGTTGCTATAGATGATTCGTTTTTAGGGTCCGTTTGGATACAGTTAAAATTAAAAGATATTGTAATAAAATAATTTTTAAATGTGTAAATAAGACCGTAAAATCCATTTTTAATGAAAAAGTTGTTGAAAAGTATCCGTAAACAATGTATACCATGTACTGTTCACAAGAAAAAGTTAAATATTATGGCTATTATTCATAAACAGTAGTTGCAACAATAACTGAACAATAAAAAATTGACCAGAAATGCGTGCAAAAAAAAAAAGAGTTGAAAACGCAAAACATGTGTTTGAAAAACGCAAATACACTTCCCAAACGCACACTTCTTTTTAGATTTTATTTTTATTTAAATAGAATTTTATTAACTTTTACAATTAAAAAAATATCTTTTTAATAATTTACATAAAATTGGGAGGAAAGGACCGCCGCCCCCACTCCCTGTTTTTGATAGGAAGACTAGAACTTTCCCTGAATGACAGAAGAAATTAAATCATGATAAAAAGCTTACTTAGTATCTAAAATGAAAAATCAACCCAATAGCATGTTTTGCTAAAAGATGAGTTGAAAAATTTCCTTGCCTACATACATGTGAAAAGCTAATATTACAAAATTCTTAAGAAGCAGCCTCGATCCCATAAACAATAGCAGCAACTGAAGCAGGGGAAGGAGAAATGCCAGCTAGAGCACGATACATTACAAGAGAGTCGCCCTTCAAGATTAGATCATAAATTCCCACATCCTTAGCGAACTGTAGACCAACTTCAAAAGCCTTAGCCTCAATCTCTTAGAGCGTGTTTGGTTTATTAGTTTAAACAGTAGTGTTCAGTGTTTAAACACTGAACACTAGTGTCCAAAAACAAAAAAGGACGTTTAGTGTGTCATTCCTGTTCAGGGATTGTTTGGAAAATAGTATTCAAAAATCAGTGTTTAAAATGATATTTTTGAAATCATCTCTAACCTGTTTTTAAACAACAAAAATTAGTATTTTAGTGGCAATTGTGTAATTATGTTGAACATTGTATGGCCCACGTCAGACATCAAAGCTGTATTGTCTCGGCAGTCGCACCCATACAGTCCTGTTAGGCATTAAAAAAATATTTTTTGAATAAAAAAATGTTTATTTTGGTTAAAGGTGTCAGTTTTTTTACTTTATTTTTAAATCAAACACACATACCAAACATATTTTTATGTTTTTTTAACACTAAAACATGTTATTTAAACTATGATACCAAACACATTTTTTTGTTTTATAAACACTAAAAATACGTATTTTAACAACACTTTTTAAACTACAATTTTCACATCTTTTTAAACAACAATTTTTAAACTCTATGACCAAACGGGCCCTAAAGGACCCAATGGAGCATCAATATTATTACTCAAAGCAGCAATAACAGGTCCTTGTTATCTCGAATAATTACACCCACACCAGCTTCCTTCTAACCTGAAAACCTTGCGCCATCTACATTCACCTTATACTGTGGACTCAATGGAGGAATCCAATTCCCAACCAGGACCGAAGGAGGTACAGGAGTGCTTACATTCGCAGCTTGATACTCCAATAGATAATTCTTAGCCCACTGCACCAGTTCCCATTCACCCGTCCTCTTCCCACATGTCTACATTCATTGCGATTATTCCATAAGCACCATGCTAAGGTCACTGCCAAACTGAGTTGTTCCTCATTGCAACTTTGTATCATCAACATGCTCCACAAAAGATCAAGAAAGCTATTGAAATGAACATCCAATTGCGTGCCAAAAAGTCCTGAACAGCCCTACATGCGGCAAACTCTTTCACAAGACCAGAAAAGATGACTCGAGGACTCACAACTTGCCTTACACTCCTCACACAGATCCTCATTAAGAAAATTTCTCCAGTGTAAATTCTCCTTAGTAGGGAGAATGTTCTGGCAAACCCTCCAAGAAAAATGCCGAACCTTATAGGGGACTGGCAGCTTCCACAATTGCTTCCAAAATTTTCAAAGATGACCATCCTTAGAGCCAATGGCAGCTTCATAAATTTCTTTTAGGATGGTCATTAAAAACAATTAAATTAAAAAAAAATTAATAATAATAAAACTTAAATATATTAACATCACAAGATAAAAACACAAGCAAATATATAAAGTTTTAAAATTTTCTTTCACAAGTTTTTATATTTTAAAATCGTTGTGCGATATGATAGTTTCAATATCAATGTTATCAGTTATATTTTTTTTTTAATATACACCACCAAACAATTATTAAATTACTAATCTCTCATTCAATTACTAACATATTTCCTAAATAAGTACTAATATTAAAAAAAAAAGTATTATCTTTTCAAAAAAATACTAGCTATTAAAATATATCACATAAATGCAATAAATTCGACTAAAGACTAAAGCAAGTACTAACATACTAACTATTTAAAAAGTGTGCATTTTTTATATATAAAAATAACGATATTAAAATATGCCATTTGAAAACACAAATTAAAAAATCACAATAGAATGTTTGATCTGAGATTTTAGACTAATTTATTTGTTTGGACAATTTTTGAGAAGTGTTATATCTACAATATTTTAACAATACTTTCACAATAAAACCTAGGTGGTAAGTTTTTACTGATTTTAATTTGAACTTACAATTGAAATTATTATTTTTTGTTTATTAGTAACAATCTACTATTTAGGATTGTTATGGAAATATTGCAAAAAATATTGTAAACATTGCATTTTTTGTATTTTTTTTTTTTTTTTGTTCAACATTCAATTGACCAAAATTTTGAAGAGGTTTAATTTTATTTTTAATGGGCTCGATTGTAATTAAGATTGTTTAAGTTTTTTTTTAAGGATGGCCAAGTTGTTTTTCTAGAGTGGTCAAAAGACCTATTTTAATTTAAAACTCGTTTTTTTTAAGATATATTAAAAAAATTCAGGGTGGTCCTGTGACCACCCTCATAAGTACGTGGCGCCGCCCCTACTTAGCGCTTAAGCCACCCACTAAAACATCAGAGAACTCCATTGCCACCTTATAAGTGCTATGAACCGTGAATGAGCCACTTTGAGTCTCAGCCCAAATAAGTTTATCATTTGGCAACCTACTGCTGAGTGGAATAACTTTGATAACATCAACTTCGAAAGGGAGAAAAAGAGAATCCAACAACCCCGATTTCCAACAGCATAAGATGTGATCAATTAGGTCTGAAACCCGAAGGTTTGGAGATGAGTCACCACATGGAAATATTACCTTATGCATATTTGCACTAGGCAGCCACTTATCACTCCATACCTGGATCTTAGACCCATTACCCACCTGCCATCGAATTCCCTCCTCCACCACCTATTGAGCTGCCATAATACTTCGCCAAGTATAAGAAGGATTATTACCAAGTGATGCTTGAACAAACTCACAGTTCGGAAAATATTTAGAATTTTGCCCCATCTGAAGCCGCCAACCTTGTTTAGCTAAAAGGGTTAAATTAAATTACTTCAGCAATTTAAAGCTTACCCCTCCACAAGATTTCGGCAAGTAGAGGTTCTACCAACTCAACAACCCACAAACCAAATTCAACCACCACTGCAATTATACAAGAAAAAAAAAAACCAGCAATAAACAAGTACTAGTGTACTATTGCAACCATAAAAAAAAAATAAAAATAAAAAATAAAAAAAACTAGCAAAAACCCAAAAAGAACCCAATGATAGCTCACAGCAAAACCATAAAATCTCACCAAACTAAACCATGAAAGTCCCTGCAAGCAAACCCAAATTCCCAGAAAATACAAAGAAGAAAAGGAGAGCCAAATAAACTCACTCCCATCCTCACACGCCGTCAATAGTGCACCCACGCGCCACCTATGGCCTTTGAGCGGCTAAAAACAAAGACCAAACATCATCTCAAACCTTCCCCTACCATAGATTCAATTCCAGAGAGGGGTCGAAATAAAATGAGAGGCTGAGAGATCTAGGAAAGAAAATAGAGTTTATAGAGCTCGAAGCTCTGGCCAAGGAGCTTTAGCTCAATGAATTGGGTGAGAGAAAGAGCGAAGGGAGATTTGAGTTTAGGTTCAATGAGAGGTGGAGGAGAAGCTCATTAGCTTCAGCCATGGAGCCTCGGTGAAAAGAAACCAGAGGATTTGGGAGAGAGAAAGAGAGATGAAAAATATGAGAGAAAAGAAGAGAGCTGAGAAAGTGCTGAGCCATAGGAGAGAGACAATAAGATAATATTTTTTAAGTTTACATTTGAGCTACAGTAAATTCTAAATTTAAATACAAGCCTGAATATTGTTAGAGTTTTGGTGTTTGAGATGCAAAATAGCATTTTGGGAGTTTTTAGAGTATTCGCACTAGGTATGTTAAGAGCATTCACAATAGTTGAGTTAAAAATTTAATTTTTTAGCTTCATCAAAAGTTATTTCATTTATTTTATCTACACACATACTGCAGTAGTGAATCTATTTTAACTTTCAACACAATAAAATAATATAAGTATCACAATAAAATAATATATCATCTATAACAAAATAATATATCCTACTACCAAAAAAAATTCAAAGCACCAACCACAACCACCTCTACCATCAGCCACAGCCACAACCACAACCACCACTCCACTTTGGCAACCACAACACAACATAGAAGTAGAAAAAAAAAAAAAAAAAAAAAAAAACACAACCATGGCAAATTTGGGACGGCGTGGGGTGAGGTAATCGGCTACTGGAACCGCGTGGGGTTGAGGCAGCATGATAAACCGAGAGGTAAGAGCTTGAGAGAACTTTCAAATCAGAGCTTCAGAGTGACATTGAGAGAGAGCACGGTGAGATGAGAATAAAAGAAATGAAAAAAATAAAGCAAGTAGTATTATTTTAATCCGAGGGTGAATAAAAAATTAATTTTTTTTTTAGAAGTTCACTACAGTGCACATCTATAGATAGATGTGTACTATAGTAAGAGCATCCACAGCAGTGGAGCTAAAAATTTAGCTTTTTAGCTCCACCAAAAATTATTTTATCTATTTTACCTACACACATCTTTGCGCAAAGAAGTGGATCTATTTTAGCTTTCAACACAATAAAATAATATAAACATCACAATAAAATAATATATCCACTACAATAAAATAATATATTCATTACAATAAACAACAATTACAACCACCCGCAACCGCCACCGCTACCGCCGCCGCCATCATCGCCCACCGCACCGCTACCGCTACCGCCGCCACCATCGCCGCCACCAACTCTTCCACCACCACCGCAATCGCTACCCAAAAAATTTACTAAGCGTGAACAGTGAATCTAAGAATACATAAAAAAAAAAAAAAAATTAATATTTTTTTCTCTCTCAATAAATATTAAAAAAAAAAAAACCCCTATTTCCTCAGTTCTATCATCGCTCTCTCTCTCTCTTGAGTCACCGGTCTCAACTCTCTCTCTTTCTCCCTCTCTCAGATCAGCTCTCTCTTTCTCCCTCTCTCATATCAGCTCTCTCAAACCTTGCTCTGTGTAGATCAACAATGGCCGAGCATGGTGGGTCCGTGGCGGTGTCCTGGCTCCGTGTAGATCGGCGGTGGCTGAGCATGGTGGGTCCGTAGAGGTGCTGTGGTTTGGGTTCGTGCGTTTGGGTTCGTGGATTTGGTCCGTGGAATGGGTCTAGGTCCGTGTAGATCGGTGGTGGTGGTGGTGGGTTTGCTCATCGGTGGGTTTTTTTTTTTTTTTTTTTTTTTTTTTTTTTTGAGATGGGTTTGGTGATTGGTGGTAGTGGGTTGATGGTGTTGGTTTTGATTTTGGTTGTGTTGATGGTGGTGTGGGTTTAATGGGTTTTGGGGTTGCTTTGGTTGTTGTTGGTGGTGGTTCATGGTGGATTTATGGGTTTAGTGGTGGTGGATTTGTGGGTTTTTGGGTGTTGGAGGTGGTGGTGGTGGTGTGTGTATGGTGTTGGAGAGAAGGAGGCACTACTTGAAGGTTTCATCCATGGAGGCCAGAGAGAGAGGGTTTGAGAATGTTCTAGCGGGGAAGAAAGAAGAGATGGAGAGGGAGAGAGACACGGAGAGAGAAGAAAAGCAAGAAAGAATAAAAAATAGATAAAGTAGTGTGAATGTAAAATAAAAAATTAATTTTTTTTTTTTGCTCCAAGCTAAAGTGCACATCTATATATAGATGTGTACTGTAGCAATTCATCTAAATTTTTTAACTATGGCTCCACCGCTGTAAGCGTTTTTTTGTGTTTGTGGAGCTAAATTTTAGCAATATAGCATTATAGCTACACTGCTGTGAATGCTCTAATTCATATAAAAATTATAAGTATGCCTCCACTGCTGCATGGCTGATTTTGGTATTTTGGTGGAGCTAAAATAGCATTATAGCTATTTAATTCCACTGTTGCAAGTGCTCTAAGTGTGTGAACGCGCTTCCCAAACGCACGTTTTGCGTTTCTGGTGATTTCAGTTTTTTTTTCAACCGAAAAGTTTGACTTTTCCCGTGAACAGTGCACAAATTTCAATTTTCAATAACTTTTTCATTAAAAAATGGTCCCACAGTACTATTCACACATTTAAAAATTATTTTGCTACAGTGTTTTTCAGTTTTAAGTAGTATCCAAACGGACCCTAAATGGTATATGTAGAGCAATTTTACCATTTTCACACAAAAACCATGCTTCATCCGGAATTGTAAAACTCAACTATTGCAAAAAAATTTGCAATAGTGCTACAGTGCAATTCTACCTTTAGAGTTGCATTGTAGCACAATTCTAAAATAAAATAATATTTTTTAATACTTTCTCTCCTCCTTTTTAACCTCAAAATTTCTCTCTCATTTCTCATTATTTCTCTTATTTTCTCTCTCTTCCTTCTCTCTTTCTCATTTGCTCTCTGATCTCTTAAGACCCAAGGGTCTGTGCTCTCTTCGATGCCCCCCCCCTCTCTCTCTCTTCTGGTGGTTGTGGGTTTCTCTATTTGTCTCTCTGGTGGTGGTGGGTTTGCGACCGACATGGGTGTGCGTCGGCGTGGGTTTTGACGATGGTGGAGATTGTGGGTTTTGACGACGGTGGATTATGGGTTTGGACGATGGTGGAGATCGGTGTAGATTTTGACGAGATCGGCATGGGTGTGACAACGGTGGAGATCGGCGTGGTGGAGATCGGTGGGTGGCGAGATTGGTGTGGCGAAGATCGATGGGTGGCGAGATCAGTGGATTGGGTTTTGATTTTACTATGAATTTTGGTTTTTGATTTTGCTATGAATTTTGAGTTTTGATTTTGCTATTGATTTTGGCTGGATGGCGAAACTAGGCTTTGATTTAGCTCAGAGAGAGTGACACCGGTGGTGGATTGGTATTTTTTTGGGATTGTGGCAAGTTTGGGGTCACGGTGGTGGATGTTTGGAGGTGGTGTGGTTGAGAGGATGGTTGCTATGCGGTGAGAGTGACAGAGAGACAAAAATTAGAAAGGAGAGAGATATAATTTGTTTATTATTTGATTGTATTATTTATATTATTTTAATGTGTTGTATTGTAAAATAAAAGTTGGGATGTTGGGAGTATTGTAAAACTGTATTGTATAATTAATAAAATGGCTTTTTGGGATGGTAAAATAGGATGGGATAAAATTCCCGGATGTGAATGCTTACAACCACAATGCTAATGCTCTTAGGAGGAATTGGAGTGAAGGAAATAAAAATGGAGGGATTCATTTTCCTCCATGGCCCACCAAATTCTTTCATCCACTTTGTCGGTGGCCAAATCTGAAACATCACACCGAGTTCAATCTCACCCATTCTTTTTAGACTCCTCCATTGGCATTAATACTCTTTCTAACCATTGAATCACTAAGTTGCAAGGCCAACAACAATAGGTTTCGTGACTCACTCAGTCATGACTTACAAGGCCAACAAGCCCGATTTCAAAGAAATTGATTTGGGCTCACCCATTTCATGGCTTGCGTTGTGATTGGTTGTCATCCCAACCAGGACAAGGCAACCATTGGGAGGAGAGATAGATTAAAAGAATATGAGAGTGATTTAAGAGGGGCAAAATTAAGCTTTTCTTGAGAGACATTTAGGTCATTTTAGGGGTTTTATGTAAGCTCCAGTCACGTGACTTGTGCATGACAATAATTTCTGTCCAACTTAACAACTAAATAAACAGTGGGTGCAAAGTGTTACGTAAGTAATAGTTTAGGAGGGTAAGTGTGAATTTCCATGGTTTAGGGTGGTAAGTGTAAATTGAGGTATAGTTTAGGGGGTAAAATGTAATTTTCTCAAATTATTATTTTATGAGTAATATTAGGGATACTATTAATTTTATTGAGTAATGCTACAATCACAAAATTTTTTATAAACTATTTATATGACAAATTTTTATTAGTTCTCATTTGGGCCCATTGCTAATATGATTTTTTCCTTTTTTACTTACCAGTAATTATTTACCATATCAGCAATTTGTAAAAAAAATATATAAAATAGTTTATGACTTTAGCGATTTTTCAATTTTATTAAATAAGGTGATAATAACTTGATTTTGCATATTGATATTGTGGGGCCAAGCAACTTAGGGGTCCAGCCCACACGCTTAGGATAAATCCACCGGCCCCAAACTGAAGAAGGCCAAGGCCCACCCTCGAAACTAGGAAACGCAAGAAATGGCCCGAAGACACAGCCGAGGACGGTTTCGTCCTCGGCGAGCCCAGACCCTTACGGGTTGAAGTGGAATATGAGTCAACTTGAAATATCAGAAAGTATCTAGGAGGGTTTGTCTCTAATACCCTTCCCCGACGTGACACTACCCCCCAAAGAAAGCGGGATCTTAGGCTTTATGGATTATCTCCAGCCATTGTGGGATTAGGCGATGGGACAGATATCCGTCCTGGGAAGATCGACCCTACACGTGTACGAAGGACAACGAGCGTAGGCTAGTATAAATGAGAATGTTATGCGGGCACAGAGGGGGATCCACATCTGGCTCCTGGAGAAAGAATTGAGGAGAGAGAATTCTCGGACGATATACGCCGTCCACCACTAAAAACCCCCCTGCGGGACCACCGGGGACAACACCATTGCTCCTCCGACACGATCCGAGGAGCCCAATCCATCGAGTTATAGGGTTTAAGGGCACGAATGTCCAGCCCAAAGATCTCCCTTGCACGAGCTCCAAGCGAGTTCGACTCGAAATAATGCCTGTGTGGCCCAACGCTGGCCTTTCAAACCCACTCTCTACAAATGTTATTGTGAGGGATCTTTCGCTCGCGAGCCCAACTCCGTTGTTGGGCTCTCAAAGATTCGTGTCCCTACAATTGGCGCCGTCTGTGGGAAGGCTTCCGCGTAGATGCGGGAGATATTTGAGTCAACTCTCTAGCCAGGTGAGGTTTGTGGGATTTCCTCCATCTCCGGCGACACGCGATTGTTGCTCCAACCCAAACTCTTGCTACGGGCTACGCCCGCGGTGTCAACTGGCGAGGGCGATTCTAGGGGCTTCCGGCCCAGGCCAAATCCCCTTCCGCCATGGTCTAGGGGCTAATTCTTAAACAGATTTTGGACAGAACCAAGGCATTGCATGGTCTTCGGACTCAAGCCTGTGGGGAAACCAAGTACAACAAGAATTCTTAAACAGATTTTGGACAGAACCAAGGCATTGCATGGTCTTCGGACTCAAGCCACGTGGGGAAACCAAGTACAACAAGAATTCCTAAACGATTTGTGGGACAGAACCAAGGCATTGCATGGTCTTCGGACTCAAGCACGTGGGGAAACCAAGTACAACAAGAATTCTTAAACGATTTTTTGGACAGAACCAAGGCATTGCATGGTCTTCGGACTCAAGCCTGTGGGGAAACCAAGTACAACAAGAATTCTTAAACAGTTTTGGACAGAACCAAGGCATTGCATGGTCTTCGGACTCAAGCCTGTGGGGAAACCAAGTACAACAAGAATTCCTAAACAGTTTTGGACAGAACCAAGGCATTGCATGGTCTTCGGACTCAAGCCTGTGGGGAAACCAAGTACAACAAGAATTCCTAAACAGATTTTGGACAGAACCAAGGCATTGCATGGTCTTCGGACTCAAGCCCGTGGGGAAACCAAGTACAACAAGAATTCTTAAACAGATTTTTGGACAGAACCAAGGCATTGCATGGTCTTCGGACTCAAGCCTGTGGGGAAACCAAGTACAACAAGAATTCTTAAACAGATTTTGGACAGAACCAAGGCATTGCATGGTCTTCGGACTCAAGCCACGTGGGGAAACCAAGTACAACAAGAATTCCTAAACAGATTTTGGATGAGAACCAAGGCATTGCATGGTCTTCGGACTCAAGCCTGTGGGGAAACCAAGTACAACAAGAATTCCTAAACAGATTTTGGACAGAACCAAGGCATTGCATGGTCTTCGGACTCAAGCCTGTGGGGAAACCAAGTACAACAAGAATTCCTAAACAGTTTTGGACAGAACCAAGGCATTGCATGGTCTTCGGACTCAAGCCTGTGGGGAAACCAAGTACAACAAGAATTCCTAAACAGTTTTGGACAGAACCAAGGCATCGCATGGTCCTCGGACCCAAGCCTCTGGGGAAACCAACTGTTTAAATGGAAAAACTGGATTACATGGATTCTCTGTTTTGCCCCCGGATCCTCAACACTAAAGGGGCTAGTATGGGATGGAGAAATGCGTTCCCAAAAGCACAACCGAAGTCGTGCAACGCTCGGGCAATCCCTTGGATGAATTATTTAAAAATTTGTCGCCTTCATGCAATATTCTCGTGCTTACTACGAAACGTTCAAACGTTACCGAGGTCAGTTTCCTAAATTTAACTCATTATCAATTATTATTATGCCCGGTAATACGGGTAAGTTAGAAGGCGTTAGAACAAATTGAATCGCGTTTCAAGGGGCTCCTGCCCTAAGTATCACCGGGAGAAAGCGCATACAGGGAATGCTCTCATTCACAAGGCGGTGTGCTAAAAGAACCATACCCAAAACAAATATACGAACTTCTATTTTTATTACAACGAAGAAAGAGTACAGTGTACAATGAAAAGTTGGAATCAGCCTGCGTCAGAGCTTACTACGTAAGTACTACATGAGCGAAAAAAAGAAAAATACAAGAAAGTCTGTAGAAAGTCGAGGAGGTATGTCGGAGGAGAGGTTGGCTACGACTCCGAGATCTCATTTTTCCTCCGCGCTCCTACATGCCCATAACTCAGGCAGCCAAAGAAGCCCAACTTGAACCTAACACCGTTGAAGAAAAGGTGTAGGGAGTGGGAGGCGAGGGGCTTTCTCTAAATATTCGCCTGCTACCTAGTAGAGGCGATGATGGCGAGAGAACCTTCCTTCCGACACACCAAAAATTCTGGCGTGAGCGTAACCCGCCTCGGATTTTGACTAAAAGAGGAGAGACGCCGCTCCCCTCGAACGAGATGGAGTACTCTCCCGAACTTGTGCTTCTGTGCCCATACCTTCATGTTGTAAGCCACGTGAGGATAGGGCGCGTCTGCGGTGGAGGCGGCTCTTTCTTCCTAACCCTCGCTTTCAACATTTTTACACCAAGGAAAGAGAGCTCCGGATATGAGGAGTATGATGTGAGACAAAACAACAAGGATGGGTGTATATATAAAGCAATCCTTTCCCTCCTGTTTATCCGAAAAGACGAGATGATGGCGGTCAACTCACGCGGCATCCCAAGGAGCACTACAGACAAAGTGGTCTGGGCTCAACTTCCAACGTCAACTGCAGCCACGAGTCTCAAGGAGCCTCGTAAAGGCGCGCCTCGATCCTTGGGACATCAGATAAATACTACACGCCTGAGGTGGCATAAATATCTCCTTACCCGCTGATTAATTGAACTCGCGGCCCAGGCCCACTTGGCATGAAGGCCCAAGGATACCCTGTTTAAGCGCTTCCGGGAAACCAGGTACTCTCGGACAGAACCTAAGGCTTGCATGGTCCTCGGACTCAAGCTAAAAGGGGAAACCAGGTACTCTTGGACAGAACCTAAGGCTTGCATGTTCCTCGGACTCAAGCTAAAAGGGGAAACCAAGTACTCTTGGACAGAACCTAAGGCTTGCATGTTCCTCGGACTCAAGCTAAAAGGGGAAACCAAGTACTCTTGGACAGAACCTAAGGCTTGCATGTTCCTCGGACTCAAGCTAAAAGGGGAAACCAGGTACTCTCGGACATAACCTAAGGCTTGCATGGTCCTCGGACTCAAGCTAAAGGGGAAATCAAGTACTCTTGGACAGAACATAAGGCTTGCATTATCCTCGGACTCAAGCTAAAAAGAGGAAAACCTGGCACCAATAAAGACACAAGTCTCGGACTCAAGCCTAAGGGAAAAATCAAGTACACAAGATAAAATGCATAAGTCCTAAACAAAACCCAGGTTTTGCAAAGTCCTCGGACTCAGGTTTCTTGGGGAATCAATTGCTCGAACGAAGAAGTTTCTCGGCTTAAATACTAGAAAAGGTCAAGGCTCGCATGCCGTGAAAGATAACAAAATAGCCTGATGATCTTCAACCTGAAGAGGCCGTTCATCCGATGGGTAACATGTCCTCGGACAACTGCTTCTTACGTCTTATCGAATACTTAGCACCCATCGCGGCCAATTTTGAGATAAGTCCTATTCTTTACTGGTCGGATTGTTATGTTAAATAATAATTATGTTAAAATTATCGTGGCATCTTCTTATCAATGATTACTTTGGCCTTAGTCATTATTGATTCAAACGCTGTACTATTACGCCGAGCAGCACTTTCGCATTTATTAGAATATGTAAATAAGACACACGAAATGGAGAAACAATAATTTTTATTAATATGAAAAATGGTTACAACATACAAGAAAGGGCTTAAACAGGCCTATACAAAAAATGAATTGCTAAAAGCAATAATAACAGTATTTGTAATACAAATAAGTAAATCATCAGGTGTCTTCTGAACTAGTCTCCAAAGTCTCTCTGAAATCTCTGCCTCGGTGCTGCTCATCTCAAGAGAAGATCCTTATACAAAAATAATGAAGGAGAAGGAAGAAAAATTGGAACACATGGAAGCACTTCAGCAAACTCTTATCGCTGAAAAGTGCAAAGGAAGAAGATGGAGGGGATGAATGAAGAAGATGCAGGACATGAGCAAGGGAAGGAGGAGAAGAAGAGGGAAGCAATGAAAAGAAAGTAAAAGGAGCAAAAGAGAGAGAAGGGAAGTCATATTAGGTATGCTCATGAGAGAGCGGATGGAGATGACAAGGAGTTTTTCGACTCGTCCACACCGGAGATAGGATGTGACGAGCCCCCGCTTCGGATTTTGGCTAAAAGAATGGGGAGACAGATCTTGAGTCTCCACCACCCTTGCCCCGACCGAGCCATCTCAAGTTTTGTTAAGGTATGGTGTTTCGGGAAAGGAAGAATTTGTTCATGGTGGATTACTATGAGACAAGTATTCTGAACAGAGATTAACCAGATGGAAGAAGTGGATTCCGAGAAGAGTCTAAGGGATTCGCATATGAGAGAATCACCTTCTCGTCTTCTCTCTTTATATAGGGGAGAAAGACGAGGGTACGTGACACGCTCCGATCCTCTAAGGAATCGCCGAAGAAATGCGAAACCGTCTCGTTTCTCCAAACTATCCGTAACCGCTAGATTTATGAGGCCTCGTAAAAGGGAGGAATTAAAAGCGCATTACGGATAACCAGACGGAATAAACGCATCACGCGTAAGTCAAGGGAAACCCCTCGTAGACCGGCGCGTTTCTTGGGGAAGTGAAAGGTCGCCAACGTAGATCAAGGGCCGAATTAAATGAGCCGCCATAGAGGCTCGGTATCATCAAAACCCATCTATCCAACAGAGGAGTTGGACGGCGGGGTTTTGAGGGGCTATTGTGGGGCTCAGCAACTTAGGGGTCCAGCCCACACGCTTAGGATAAATCCACCGGCCCCAAATCGAAGAAGGCCAAGGCCCACCCTCGAAACTAGGAAACGCAAGAAATGGCCCGAAGACACGGCCGAGGACGGTTTCGTCCTCGGCGAGCCCAGGACCCTTACGGGTTGAAGTGGAATATGAGTCAACTTGAAATATCGAGAAAGTATCTAGGAGGGTTTGTCTCTAATACCCTTCCCGACGTGAATCTTGCCCCAAACAAAGCCGGGATCTTAGGCTTTATGGATTATCTCCAGCCATTGTGGGATTAGGCGATGGGACAGATATACGTCACGGGAAGATCGACCCTACACGTGTACGAAGGACAACGAGCGTAGGCTAGTATAAATGAGAATGCTATGCGGGCACGAGGGGATCCACATCGGCTCCTGGAGAAAGAATTGAGGAGAGAGAATTCACGGACGATATACGCCGTCCACCACTAAAAACCCACCTGCGGGACCACCGGGGACAACACCATTGCTCCTCCGACACGATCCGAGGAGCCCAATCCATCGAGTTATAGGGTTTAAGGGCCTGAATGTCCAGCCCAAAGATCTCCCTTGCCCGAGCTCCTAGCGATTCGACTCGAAATAATGCCCCGTGGCCCAACGCTGGCCTTTTAAACCCACTCTCTACAAATGTTATTGTGAGGGATCTTTCGCGTGCGAGCCCAACTCCGTTGTTGGGCTCTCAAAGATTCGTGTCCCTACAGATATCATTAATAGAAAATATACTTATATTTGTGTTAATTTTTCATGTATTTTATATTTAATTTTGGAATAATGTTGAATAATTAATTTTTTGCTTAAAATAAATTTTCGTGCACAAATATGTCTTTCGTAAGATAAAAGAATTATTTATAGCAAGAAAGACACAAGTGGATTTGTGTAAAGAAGGCTATGGACTATGTAGGGACTAGGGCCTAAAATTGTGTATTGGGCCTTGGGTCTTGTCCGAGGACATTGACCTGTCCGAGGGGGAGCAAATAGTTATTAAAGGATTCCCAGTAAAAGTCTCATAAGCGGGAGATAAAGGGAAGGTGATCCGAGGAGGAATCCCTCCTCGGATATTCCTCCTTAGATACGACGAATGTAGTCCAAGTGTGTACCCTAGTAATAAAAATGTGCTCCATGAACATGTGAGAGAGAAAGACACTCAAAATATCTAAGGAAAAATTACTACCACTGCATTAAATGCATTGCGGCTACTTTTTTGGCCGCATTTATGTGGAGGGAATCTCGAACAGTCTTGCCTTGGTTACCACAACTCATAGGAGGCAGAAAGAGGTGTCTAATGGGATGGGCACTCAAGTAGGGACTCAAATGATCAACAAGTGTATGATCAAGATGATCAGAAAGGAGCTATATAATGTAGGAGACCCCCCATGAGAAGGGGATCGAGAAGAGAGAGAGAAGAAATAGTATAACAATCTAAAATCATTTTGATATCTAGGAGTGAATCATTATAGGCAGGTTTAACCTCCTCGAACTGAAAGTTTATTGGTATCAACATCCTTTATTTATGTTTAATCTTCATGCAATTCAAGACTAGCCGTTGTCCGACTTATTAGGACCTAGTTCTTTAACCCATTCTCTACAAATTCATTGTATTGGGTTCATTAGACTAAGACTCCATACATTTTGAGCTTGGGCCTCAAACCGTGACCCTACAGACTAAATTTTTTTGCAAGGGCCATAATAAATTTATAGAAATTCAGGCCAATTAAATTTGTGTCCAATGAGTAAGTAATCACACTAAATCCAAGTTTAATTTGGATCAAGATTTTAGCATGCGCAAGCACTACAATTTGGGCATAATTTTCAACTTAGATATCGAATTGAGATGATTCAACTTGAGCTGGAAAGATAACTAAAAATTAGACAACTTTGTATTCTATGAAAAATCCAAATTCTTCGATTTAATGAGAAAAAAAAAAGTCAGTTAAGCAAAGCCTATAAATCATGTATTTTTTCCAAACATGAATTCTACTTATAATAGGATTTCTTAGCCTATTTAGGTCATATTCAAAGGGTGGCAGCCTTATAGGGAAAATATGTTTTTTTTCCCCCCAATTTTTAGAGGATTTTGTGTGTGTGTGTGTGTGTGTGTTAGCTTTGTAGAAGCCTTGTTAAGGTAAGAGGTGAAATACAACCTTCCATATGTTCTTAATAATATTGTGACTATTTTAATGATTTAGTTTTTGTGTTTTTATTTGATTGATTTACCTATCTAGAAAAGTGTATTTTTTCCCTAGTATAATTCTTTAATATAAAGTAGACCCTGGACATGTTAAATACTTATGATTTCCCATGAATTAAAAGACTAGTTTGTCTTACCTAAAATCAATTAAATTCATAGAACCAATAGATGTGTTGTGTGGATCCCTAAATCTTAGTGTTTTAATAAATTCTTATTTCCAAGTTTAATTTTCCCTTATCAACTCATCATAATTTCACTTTAATTAAATATTATTCGTTTTGCCTTTTTATTTAGTTTTTTCTTGTGGTTTGCTAATCAACTCTCTTTCCCTGTGAATTCAACCTTAGAATCACCAAGTTATTACTTCAAGACAATCTTGCACTTGGGAGCAATATTGAAGTTGCTGCATAAGGTTTAAAAACTAACATTTCACCCAATCACATGAAAGTAATTCAAACATTTATGGTAAAAATACATTTTTAGTCCCTATATTTTGGTCATATTTTTAATTTGATCCTCAAGTTTTTATAACTTCATTTGGTCCTTATATTTTTAAACTTGCTATCATTTTAGGCCATGCCGTCATCTTACATACAAAAATGCAATTTCAAAACACTAAAGGAAACTTACTTGAGACCAAGAGGACCGAACTATCCCTTTTAGTGAATCGAGACCTGGAGGACCAAAACACTAAAGGAACCTTACTTATTACCGACTTTAAAGAGTTGGGATAGAGAAAAGAGATTTTGGTGAAAACCAGTTGTGCTTTGAATTGGTATGGGAAAGGGGTATTTATATAGGATGTTGAGGGTTTGGGATGAGCCTTTAGGCAATGTTGGGGGCAAAAGTCAACTTAAGTGGGGAGAAAGACGAGCAAAACTTCCCTTATTCTTTCCTTTTCGGTTTGATTCTCTACGATTCCTTTTAATGATCTAATTTTCTCCAAATTTTCACTGATTTTTCATACTTTCTTGGACCTCAAGTTTAGCAAATTAATTCTGAATTTAATTAATTGAATTAAATAATTATTTAATTAAATAATTTTGCCAATTTTGTTTTTAGAATCAATTAATGCTTTGTCTCTCGAATCAAATTAGGTGCATGTAACTCCACAAATAAATTAAATCCACAACCAATAGAGTTATGAAACATCGTCAAACTTAATTTGGACTAAAAATAGACCAATTAATATTAAAAGTTTATAATCACATATGGTTGAGAGATTTAATTCATGCAAGTGCATGTTAATCACTAAAATTGTTTACAAGATACCTTTCATTCCAATGGTCCGATTAGAGCTTATGACTGTCATTTTGATCATTATGCCTTTAAGATTTATATCATGCAATGTAATTAAAAATCAAATGGTCAAATGTGATGTGATGTGATGATTATATGTAATGGGATGCGGGTGAGATTAAAAGGGTGTCTACATGAGCATGCGCACATTTACCACTCAAGTTTACAGCATCATCCTCTGTATCAAGCATCATTGTTGGTAAGTTGAGATTCGTTAATCATTATCATCATCCTTCCAAAGGAATCATAACAAATGAAAATCTCAACATGTTCAAAATCAAGCACAATGTGAGCAATTGCGCACTTGACTTGACTCATTTCCTTTTTAGTTAGGCCATACTCATGTGAATGGTTGGAGTTGTGTTGGTGCCTCTTAAGAGTGGAGGTTCTAATAATTTTATTTTCCCTCCTAAATTAAAGGTTTTACAATGGATTTGTCACTTATGTTATTTGAAAAATAAGAAAACCAAATCGAAAAGAATTGAAATTGTACATCTCTTTGATAAATAACTAGAAAATTACATGACTTTGGTCATAGATACAATCTAAGTAAAGTATGTGGCTTTGATTCTTAATTACAATCTAGAGATTGGAAATTACTAAGATAAACTTTAATCCACTAACCCTTGATCTAAGTTCGGAGGTTAGGTTATAAGATGGGAAGGTGTTAGACATCCACTTTACTTTGTGAAACCAATATTGGAGACGATTTTGGTAGAAATAAATTTTGTTTGGTTTTGGGAAAAAATGACTCATCCTCCCATGAATGATGTATTGTGAATCTGTGATATTCCATAAAACAAATATTTGAAGAAAAGTTTTCGGATGCCAAAATTTCAATACCTGCCCATTTACATCTCAAATTAGAATTTGATCTAAAAACAATAGCACTTTTGGTCTCTACATTTTGACCATATTTTCAATTTGGTCTCGTTTTGGTCCTTACCGTCATCTCATTAATTGGAATTGCATGTGGCAGATGGACTATACTACTGGCACACTAAAAGTCGATGTGGCCTTTGTAATAATATTTCAAAAATTCCATGTCAACATTTTCATTAAGTAAAAGTCCACATCAGATAAAATAATAAAAACATAAAATTCTAAACTTCTAATTAAAAAAAAAAAAAATTATTTACATCATGTTCTTCCTAGTCATCATGAAGAACATGTTCTTCATGTTCTCCCTTGAATAATATGTTTGGTTGCCTAGAAAATTAAAAAATCAAGAAAAACCCAACAAGGAACACGTAAAATCAAAGTCCACAGATCTATGAAATACAAAGACCCTGAAAGATTCAAAACACAAATCACACAAACACAAACCAAATAATCAATCTCCAGCAAACCCAGAACATCACGTGAACCCAAAAAAATCAAACCCTCCACAAATATCAAACCCAAAAAGTAAACTCATAAATTCCAAACCTATAAAAATTTGAAACAAACAAATCCATTGGAGGAAATTTAGCTTCTTTAAAACCAAGAACCAGAGAATCTTGATTTGGGTCTATATGAAAATAGGTGCCTATCGGTTTTACCACCTATCTCCGCCACAATCTTCACCACCGAGAAATGAGAGAGAGAGAGATGAGATAGAGACCCACCCACCGATTTGAGAGAGAGAGAGGATTTTTTTTTTTTAGAGAGAGAGAGAGAGAGAGAGAGAGAGTGTGTGTGTGTGTGTGTGTGTGTGTTGGTGGGGAAGAGATTTGGTTTTCAATTAAGAGATTGAGAGAGTTTTGAGCCGAGAGAGAAAGAGCGTGAGATGAGAGAGAGTATAAGACATAGGAAAATAATATTGACTATGGATTTTCAAATAATGTTGTGTTTGGTTGCCAAAAATGTTTAAGAAAAGTTGTGAAATTTACTACAAAATTTTTTCTCAATCTCTAAATTTGAAAAAGTAAATTTTTTGGGCAACCAAACAGGATATTTAGGGGAAGATCATGAAAAACATGAATAGTCATGTTTTGGTGCATGTTCTTCCAAAAATAAAAATTTATTTTGTTTTATTTTACAAAAATCATAAGATTAGATTTTTTTTTTTTTTAACTGACATGGCTTTTTTAATATTTAAAATGTTGATGTGACACTATTTAAATGCTAAATAAAAGTTATTATTATTTTAATAGCCACCTAGGCATCTTGTGTGCCCTATAGATTATTTTCTATTAATAAGATGATGATAGAAACTAAAATAAAATGCATTTTTATTTTAAAGACTAAAAGTAATAAAATAAAATAAAAGTGAGAACCAAAATAAAAATAACATTAAAATAGAAAAATCAAAATGCATTTACGCGGTCATTCTCCAAGAAAAAAAAAACGCATTTATGCCAAGATAATTTGAAAACGCTCCATGAAGTCAGAACTAACGGAGTTAAAGGGACGTTAGACTAAGTAAGACATAGATGGTAGGTTAGCTTATGTCACCAGTTTTTAACCGTCTGTTTTCTTCTAAAAAGTAAAAAGAAATGTATGTCCTATGCAGCATAAGCGAAGCTTTAGCTTGAAATAAACTGAAATTATGCTGAAGGTCCCATTCTTGACACAATTTTATACCACAATTTATTATATAATAAATTGTGATCAGTAAAAAAGTGTACTTATATGACCTAATGATATGCTCTTACCAAACTCGCGTATGACAAATTGCACTACAAAATTATACTAAATATTGTTCCCAAATTCATAAAAGCTGAGGTACTTTCTTCGTGAACAGTACGAGAAGAAAGTAACTCGGCTTTTTTTCGGATGGAGATCCCGTGCAATACCCATGGTGTGCAATTCTATTAATATAAACCATCGATTTAATCTAATGCTTATAAATTTGACACCTCGTATAAGACACCCTGACGATCCGCGTGATTCACTTTTGCCTTTCCCTTCTCTATTCTTTTGTCTTCTGTATGTCCAAATTTCAGAAAGAAACAGTCTCTCTCTCTCTTACCGTCTTACCCTTGATCTTTCTCTGGCACACCCATTGCCGAATCTCCATAACTGCTGCTAGCCACCGAGAGTCCCACATTACCACCACCGGCTGTGCATTCCGATGTGACCCTCTCCTCTATTAAGATTCTCTCATCTCACTCTCTAGCACTTTCTCTCTCTGTTTTCTTGTTCTCTAAAGCCCAGTCGTGATGGAGCTTCTCATTGCACCCACACCACCGCTGTTGGTGGTGCTATCATCGCTGGCCCCCTTTCTTTCTCTCTATTGTCTTTTCTCTTATATATATATTTTTGTTTCTCTTTTTATATGCTTTTTAGAGCTGACCGAATTTGGGTCTCATTTTGTTTCAATTTTGTTAGTTTGATGGCTGAGTTTTCTTGTTGAGTCTAAAGCTTGATAATTTTGCTTGGGTTTGAAAATTGGGGTTTTTGGCATGGCCTAATGTGCATTGATTGAATGAGAAGTGCTGACAATTTAACAGGTTGTTTTGGTTTTGCAGACCCCTCCTAAAGACTCGGTTCTAACTCTAATTTCTTGCCTCTATCTTATTGTGTGTTTGCTGATTATTCTTTTTATTGTTTATATTACTAAGTCTCTAGATTCTTGTGGGATTAAGATTCTAAATTTTGCTATTTGGGTTTGGTTTGCTTTAATTGAGGTGGGATTCTGCTCTTTCATTTCTTCTTTGTCTAGTTATTATGTTTTGTTCTTTACAGTTGCTTATTGTCAAATAAAGATAATTTTGTTGATGCAATACCATTTTTAGTAGTTAGTTTATGTATAATTTGATAATTTCTTTCATTTGTTGTAAAAAAATGATGTGGGAAGATGCTTTTGGTTGTGTATTCAAGCTGAATAATTATTTACACGATGACATCTTTTTGGTTAGTTTATTAAAGAATATGGGATTTTCTTGGACTGATTTTTGTTCCACATTTGGATTTTGCTCTCCATTTGGTTTGAAACAATTTTGTTGATACTGATGCTTGTAACTTCTTTTTGGATAGTTTTTGTAACACCTTGATTATTGTCAAAAGCTATGATTTAGTGTCTAGAATAGCACAAAAATGAAAAAACATTTACTTGTGAACTGCAGAAAGTGATATGCTGGTTGCTCTTTGCTATTGTTTTAGCAAATATCTAATAAGTGTGTCTTTACTTTTGTTCTTTATGCTTTTAGATAGGATCATACATTGAAGATTTTAAGTGATCTTGGTTGGTAGCAAAAGCATTGGATCTTAGCAATGAAGAGCAAAAGAAAGTGTTATAAATGACCAAGTCAAAATTCATGGCAAAAATTGCACGAGTTGTATTAGAAATTGCAACTGAGGTTGGAGACTTGAAGCATGCAAGACTTTTTCTCTCCTTATTATGTGAGAATTATGAATTATGATGGTGGAAAATTATTTATTGTAACTATCATGTAATGATGTTATTATGACCTTGTAATCAAAGAGAATATCTCAATGGAACTCTTGTTATTAAGATCAAAGTGTACATTTTAATAAAGTTTTGTTTATTTTGAATTAAATTATTTTCTTGTCTACTTCTCTCTTGCATCAATTGATTGTAAAACAGGCCAAGCATTCTTTGAAGACTTGTGATATTTGATATGTAATCTTTATTTTTGGATAAAGTTGATATGTAGTCCTTGTTTTCAAGTTCTCAGGGGCATATATTGAACTTGATCAAGAAGTTGTAAACTGACCAAGAAGTAAAGCACTAATATTATGTTGCCAGAACTATTATCAAGGTTTCAAATACAATACAATTATCTTTTCAAACTTCACAAATGACCAAGTTAGAATCAAACCTCCTTTATTGCTAGTCGGAGCTTGAATATAAATTTCAAAGTAATTTATCTTAAATTTACCAAGGATTAGAACACATAAAGCCTAGAGAAAGAATTTTTGATAAACAGAAAAAGAATAGAAATAGGCATCATGCAAACTTCATTTAGGACAAGTAGAAGCTTGACCATGTAGATAAAACTTAAGAAATTGCATGCAGAGTTTCCTTTTCTCCAGTGGACGCATTTGAAATCTTACAAAAGAATGAGCAACAAAAGACTAGTGTGAAGCATTCAATAAGAGAACATGAGTTAGCCAAAATAAATAAGAGGTGAACGTGAGTGGAAACTGTAATGAGATGCCATAGAAGAAGCAATCCCTAATAATAAGAGAAATACAACTAATCATGTAAAATGACTTTCCAATGTAAAGTAAAAAAAAAATACAACAAAATAGTGTGTACCATGAGTTGTATGAATGTGTCTGTATACATTGCATATACTCATTACTCATGAACACAAAATCAGCTACAGCATGAAAAATTCAACAACTTGGTCAACAATTCAATTATACAATAGCAACAACTAGAGAAAAAAGAAAGAAAGAAAAAAGATCGACTCCATGTACAGTGGCGCAAAATCCTTTGAAAGACCTCTCTAACTTGTCATTCCAAGGACCTCCTTGAAGGCGGGATAAACTTGGGAGAGCTTCTGCACTTTGTTCCCCAATATCAGCTTCCTTTCCTTCTGTAAGTAGGAAGTGAAGGAAATCAGCCAATTTGGAGAGTAGCCTGATGTATTTCTCAATTTGATGAATCTTCCTCAAGACTGCACAACATGCATAGATAGAAATAGCTTAACATCATTTCAATTTTTCTAACACATATTTTCACAAACATCTTCCGTGCATTTTCAAAATCAACTTTAAAATAAAACATGACAATGACCTACTGCCAATTGCCAAACCCAAACCACAATAGTAACAACTTCTCATCCCTGTGCAGGCCCAGATTGATTTCAATGAAGCACTTTTAAATTCTGATTTTTAATTTATTTGTTTCCCTACGTGATTGATTTAGGAATGGATAATAGTTGAAGCTTAAAAAACAAAACCAAAGGTTAAATTCATTGTTTCTAAGCTTCCTGACCAAAGGTTTTATAAAATTTTAAACCCAAACCAAATGGTTAAATTACAATTAGAAGGTATGATCTTTGACAAAGAAATCAAGGAAAATGGAAAATAAATAAATAAAAAGTACCTAAGCATTTCTGAGTACTAAAAGGGACGATCAAGTCATATGTAGCTAGAAATCTATAAAATTTTGCCCTCACCAACAACAAGGTAGCAATAAAAGTAAAGTCCATTTGCAAAGATAACTTAGGGTATGATTCTTATATAAAAATTAAAAAAAAAAAAAAAACTAACTGGAAAGAAAAATCGATATGCATCAAAAGGACATATATAATGATAAAGGTCACATGTAGTGTCAGTGCAAGGAGAAGCTTGGCCAGAAAACAAAGAAAGAAAGAGCAGAGAGCTAGATAGTGAGATGAGAGAACCTTAAGAGAGGAGAGGGTCACATCGGAGAGCACCGCCGGTGGTGGTGGTGATGTGGGACTCTCGGTGGCTGGCAGCAGTGATGGAGATTCGGCCATGGGTGTGCCAGAGAAAGATCAAGGGTAAGACGGTAAGAGAGAGAGAGAGAGACTGTTTCTTTCTGAAATTTGGACATACTGAAGACAAAAGAATAGAGAAGGGAAAGGCAAAAGTGAATCACGCGGATCGCCTAGGTGTCTTATACGAGGTGTCAAATTTATAAACGTTAGATTCAATCGATGGTTTATATTAATAGAATTGCACACCGTGCAATACCTAGGTATTGCACGGGATCTTAATCCCTTTTATTTCAAGCTAAAAGCTCAATCAATCTCAATCCGAAATAAAGTAGGGCGCACTGCCCAAGGTCTACCACTTTACAACTCACGCGCATTCGGTTTTGTTTTGTTCTCGATTTTTCAAAGCTACGGAAGTTTCCGAGAAGGTTGGTTTCCTTGCTTTTATTTATTTTTTAATTTTTTAGTAAACAGTTTCCTGCATCTTTCCACTAATTTTTAGTAAACAGTCTCTTTGATTTCTTTTGTTGGTATAGTTTACTTACTTCTTGCCAACTCCTTTTGAATACATGACAGTCTGTCTTAGAATCTCAACTCTAACTCGCCGCCTGGTATGATCTTAGAATCTTAACTCAAAGAAGCTTAGCTAGTAGTTGTGCTATGGCTTCCCCTAGCATACAAGCTGCTCAATGGTTTCTTTGATTTCTCTTCTTGTTCTAAAGGATGTAGTTTGCGCTTCTTGCAAATCCGTTTGAAGAAATGACATTGTCTGTCATATATAGAACCTAAACTCAAACAAGCTATGTAGTAAGTACTTACCAATGGCATCCACCAGCATTCAAACTGTCCCATCCTCTTTTACCACTGCTTTTTCTAAACCCCAACCGAAATATGACGTTTTCCTCAGTTTTAGAGGAGAAACCCGTTGTAAGTTTACCGACCATCTATTTCATGCTTTGGTTAATAGAAAGATTATCACCTTCAGGGATGATGAAGAACTTGAGATGGGAGAGTCCATTAAGCTGGAACTCTTGGAAGCAATCGAGAAATCGAGGATTGCGGTCATCATTTTCTCTGAAAATTATGCATCTTCCACATGGTGTTTGGAAGAACTTGCAAAGATTGTTGAATGCAGGGATAGAGGGATATTGACAGTGTTGCCCATTTTCTACCATGTGGAACCTACTGACGTGCGACATCAGAAGAACACTTTTGCAGAGGCCTTTGCAAAACATGAAAAGCGTTTCGAGGAGAACCCAGTAAAGGTGCAGAAGTGGAGAGCTGCTTTAACAAATGTGGCCGATCTCTCCGGAGAGTGTTTAAAGGATGGGTAACGCTTTATTGATTTGCTTCTGATGAGATTTTTTTTTTTTTGGCTTGTTTTGACTGCATTACTTAATTACTTTAAATGTAGATGTTAAAAGGTTAATATCTTTAATACCACAAAAGCATGAATTATATGTAGTTTTATAAACAGCACTACATACATACTATTGCAAAATTAAGAAAAAGGTTGTCAGTAATTTAAGTTTCAAGATTTAGTTTAGGTTGTCATCAAAAGTCTTGTAACTAAACAGTAGAATTACATTTAAAAATTCCCCTATTAACTTTGTTATAACTATTGAATTATTGAAAAAAATAAAATAAAATTTTAAAATTGTCACTAAAAATATCCGTTAGCCATTAGTTTTATAGTTCAACTAGTACCTCTTTTAGGGTACGTTTGATAACTGTTTTTCTCCCTTATTTTTTGTTTTAAAAACAATTTTCTATTTTTGAAACTAAAAAACTTGTTTGACAACTCAAAATAGACAGAAAACAAAAATTGTCTTCAAAACTTAATTTGTGAAGGAAATTGAAAACATGAAAAATACTATTTTCAGTTTCTAGTTTTCAAAAGTCAAAGGAAATACACATTTAATTTAATGAATCTGTTTTATTTAATGAGTTAGCATTAGAGTTCAAATCCTAATAACAACATATTTTAATATTTTTTTTATTTTTTCTTCAAAAAACTATTTTTTTAATTTCAACTAACCAAATATGTTTTTGATTTCAAAAATACAAGCAAATTGTTTTTTCTTTATATTCCCAATTTTTTTTTTAAATAGAAAACAAAAACTGTTACCAAATATAACCTTAATATTTGTACTAAAAATGTCCATGGTTCAAATCTCCTTATTCATTGAGACAATTGAATTATATATTTTAAAAAAATGTACATGTTTGGCAAACTAGGGAGAAAAAAAAAAAAATATATATATATATATATATATATAAAGAGAGAGAGAGAGAGAGTAGTTTTAGTGGATTAGAAAAAAGACATACAATGTGGTGTGTGTAGGAACAAAGAAACACACACACACTATATGAATAGTGTAATGTAAACCCATAATTGTCATATATGTCCAATGACCAAAACTACTCATCAAAAAACATCAAACAACATTTTGAAGATTAGAATTTTGGTCATTTGATGTTTTTTTCTTGAGGGTGGATTTTTTTTTTGGGGGGGGGTGGTTATCATCTTGGTAGTTTTATTTGTATTTCAATCACATTGGATATTTTGATCATTTTGGAGGTTTAATTTCAAGGTCAATTTGGCCATTTTAGGTTCAATTTTCGATAAATTTGGATTTTGTAAGGATTTATTTATTTTTGGACATTTTAATCATTTTGGAGGTTCCAATGTTATTTTTGTTCATTTTATAGGTTAATAGGTGTTTTGGTTATTTTGCAAGTTTTAGAGGTATTTCGGTCATTTGAGATTTTTTCCCTAGCATTTTTGTCATTTCAAAATTTTTCAAAGGTATTTTATAGGGTTTCAAGCTTATTTGGTCATTGGTTATTTTTATAGATTTGGGATATTTTTGGGAAGCTTTTGTCATTCTCGAGGTTTTGAGAGTATTTCACTAATTTTAAGGTTTTAGGTGAGATTTAGGAGATTATGAAAGTATTTGGTCATTTTGAAAGAGAGGATTTCAAATTCAATTTATAGGTTATTAAAGCATCCAGACAATAGATTTAAGAATCTAGAATTTGAAATCCTCTTATGTATAGAATATAAATATGGAATCAAGACATTCTAAATCCATTGATTTGATATCCAAATCTAAATTCAAATTCAAGTATCCTAATGCAACCTTGTTAAATTCCTTCATTCACTTAAGAATAAATTGTGGCCCAATATGTGGGGCTAATTGCTACCTTATGTGTACTTTGGGCCGCCATTCAAGCCCGGTTTCTACAATTTTTATGGGCTTCTACTTAGGATCTTGAAATGAAGATGATTTTCGCTTCGGTCAATACTCAATAGTATGGATTGTATTCTTCTTCTTTTGTTTTATTCTGTTTTTGTTTTGAAAAGAAATAATCAATAGATTGTGTACTAAATGACATGGCATTTGAGATTTTTAGTTGTTGAAATTTAGGTTTCAAATAGCCAAATCAGAATTTCAATTAAATTGCAGTTTTATTTTTTGGTTTAAAAAATAAAAAGAACATCTATGTTGAATAATACAGTACTTGCTACTTCAAGTTTACATGAAAAGCCATGTTTTTTGTTCCGAGAACTAATAATCTACTTGCATGCCCTAAGATTTCAACAAGCAAATTGAGCTCGACTGTGTAGTTTAGTTCAATTTTAGAGCTCTCTCTTTTATGAGATGAACAAGCAAAACATCAATGCCTACATGCTACATCTCCAATTAGTTTTTTTTTGACACAGGTTTTTGTAATATTTTTTTTATAGGGTGCACGAGGCAAACTTTATCCAAAGCATTGTTCAAAGGATATATTCGAAATTGAAAGAGAAACGTTCAAATGATATTGAAGATGATCTTGTTGGAATAAGCTCTCGTGTTGAGGAAATGATTTCATATTTAGATTTGGAATCAAGCGATGTTCAATTTATTGGAATATGTGAGAAGAGTGGTATGGGCAAGACAACTCTTGCACGAGCTGTTTTTGATAAGATTCTTAACCAATTTGAAGCTTACAGTTTTCTCGAAAATGTTAGAGAGGAATCTAAAGCACATGGTTTAAAGACATTACAAGAACGACTCCTTCGTGATATAGGAAAAGGGAAGTTAAGGGTAAAGGATGAGCATAAGGGAATGCAAATTATCAACAATATCTTGCATAACAAAAAGGTTCTTATTGTTGTTGATGATGTGAGCGAAAGAAGTCAATTAGAAAAATTAGTAGGGAAGCGTGATTTGTTTGGCAAAGGAAGTAGAATCATTGTAACTACCGAAGACAAAGATTTGTTGGCAAGTTATGAAATTAAAAGTGTATATAAGGCTAGAGGACTAAATGAAGTTGAAGCTCTACAACTTTTTAGTTTGAATGCCTTCCACAAACCTCATTGTGAGAATGATTTCCTGGAATATTGTAACAATTTTGTCGAGTATGCTCAGAGAATTCCATTGGTTCTTAAAGTTTTGGGTTCCTATTTGTGTACTAGAACAAAAAATGAATGGGAAAGTGCCCAGAATCAGCTAAGAGCAATACCCCATGAAAAAACTACTAAGAAACTTAGAATTGCTTTTGACGGATTGGGGGGAGAGGAGAAAAAACTATTCTTAGATATTGCATGTTTCTTCAAAGGGGAGGAGAGGAATCGCGCTGCTGATATACTAGAATCAATTAAATTCGTGGACATTAATCTAAAAAATCTCATCGACAAATCTCTAATTACTCTTGTAGGGGGGGAAAAATTGTGGATGCATAATTTAGTACAACAAATGGGTTGGGAAATTGTTAGTGAGGAATCAGAAGAAGCTAGAAAACGTAGTAGGTTGTGGCATTGTGATGACGTCCTTGGTGTATTAAAGAACAATATTGTAAGTGGATTATTATATAGACATAAATTTAGAGAAGTATATAATTCTACAATATATTCATGTAAGTTTTTGCTTTATCTAGCAGTATACTAATCTTACTATTTTTGTTTACCAGGGAACAAAACATATAGAAGGCATGCTATTAAGATTGCCTCCGGATGAAGAAGAAGAATTGAATGCTGAATCATTCTCAAAGATGAATAAACTAAGATTGCTCAAAATTTCTAAGGTCCGCCTTTCTTGCCTTAGTTATCTTTCTAATGAGTTATGTTTGCTGGAATGGCATGATTATCCTTTGGAATCATTGCCTAATAGTTTTCAGCCTGTCGAACTTGTTGAGCTCATTATGCCTCGCAGATTGTCTTCAAAGAACTTCCAAGTGAATTTAGTGTAAGATTTTCACTTTTGCTGTTTTTTCTTTTCTTTATTTTTTATTTTTATAAAGTTTAATTTCTTGAATGCTTAATTTTTTATCCCCGCTTTATTTTTCATCACGAGAAGTTGGGAAAGCTAAAGCTCATTGACTTGAGTGACTCCCAAAACTTAACCCGAACTCCCGACTTCACCGGATTCTCAAATATTGAGAGGTTGAATTTCCAAGGTTGTACAAGATTGCGTGTGTTGCACCCCTCTGTTGGAGGTCTTAAAAGACTTATTCTATTAAATCTAAAAGATTGTAAATGTCTTGAGAACCTTCCTGATAAGCTCAATTTGGAATCTCTTAAAACTTTAATTCTATCTGGCTGTTCAAGATTTAAGAAATTTCCCTGTATTGGGAGTAACATGAGAAGCTTGTTGAAGCTTTATTTGGATGGGACTGCCATTGAAGAACTACCACCAACAATCGGGCATCTAACTGGCCTGACCTTATTGAATCTTCAAGACTGCAAAAACCTTAAGAGTTTTCCGAGTGACATTCATAGTTTGACATCTCTTGAAATTCTCACTCTATCCGGATGTAAGTGTCAACCACCAATCAGTGCCACCCTCACTTTTCCGCGACTAATTTCATTTCTTTTTCTATCTTTCCTAGCATGGCGATACACCTATCTCGGAATTCCTATATGTGCTACAATTGCTTTGTCAACATATTGTTTCCACAATGCCCGGCATTCTCAACCAGAGCCCATCAACCTGTTGTTGTCTAATTCGTTCTCAAAATTCAGCACTTTGGTAACTCTAAGTCTAAGTGACTGCAATCTGTTGGCACTCCCTGATGACCCTAGCTGCTTGTCATCAGTAGAGTATTTGAATTTGAGCAAAAATAATTTTATATGCTTGCCTCGATTACATTTCTGAACTTTCAAAGCTCAAAATTCTTTTCTTGGGTCATTGTAGCAAGCTTAAATCATTGCCATATGTTCCATTAAGTACAAGGTTAGTTTCAGACAAGGATGTACTTCGCTTGAAAATTATTCAAATCAAGTTGTTGTATGGACTTTGGGTGTAGCAGATTCACTATTATTACTTGCCTTGGCTTGGCCGAGGATGAAGAGGGCACAATTGCCGAGGTTTCTTTGCTAGACAAACACCTATTTTGGCAAAGATACGTGAAGGTATCTCTTTCTCTCTCACTTGTCACACACACGCATGAGCATCTTTTGACAGTTGTTTTTAATATTTTACAGGATCAAATTCATCAAATGGAAGGCTTTTGCCATGTTTTACCTCAAATTGAAATTCCGGGGTGGTTCGGGCATCAGAGTTTTGGGTCACCAATCTCAGTACCTTCAAATAATAAAAATTGGAAAGGAATCGCTCTATGTGTCATTTTTGTAGTCCCAGCTCATTCGAACGACGTTTCTCCTGGAGAGGATACAAAATACTTTCATGAGTTTTATTGTCTTTTGGACAAATATGGAGATACTATAGCTTTCAAGGTTCCTAAGGAAACATATGTTGGTTCATTTGGACTTTGGCTATATATATCGCATGCGAGGCTTAGAAAACATTTAGACGAACGGAGTTGCATTACCCCTTTCATTGGAACCAACAGCCCGGATATTGCGATTAATATGTGTGGTGCACGTATTCTATGTAAGAAAGATATGGGAGAATTTCTACAAAACTTAGGCCAAAAAATTTTTGGGATTCCTAATGACCTCCGTGGAGAGCTCAAGTCACACTCACAGCTTTCAAGATTGAATCAGTCATGTTCCTCACTTCCTCTATCAGTCTATATCACTAAATTCAAAATTGTTATCATATCTCTTCCTATATTTTTTTAGGGACTTTAATTAGGAGTAAAAATAATATATATAAGGACATCACTTTATCCAAAGCATAAAATTATGAGTTTTGAGTCCAATATATTATGATATATTAATTCCTCAACTTATTCCATAAAAAAATTCCTCAATTTATTTATCTTTTGAGTAGTGTTATAGGCACTACAAATTTTACTATTTTTAGTCGCCAATAAACATGTTACTAATTATAACAACTAGTCACAGATCCACACGATGCATGAGAATATACAACTATTTTATAACGTGGTATAATGTATGATTTATTCTCCAAAACATACTGGAGATATTATTTTTAAAATTATTTTTCATATCTCCATCTCTACAAATATATCATTATATTATTTTTAGCCATTTTGAAAAACTTAGGTGCATTAATTTGATTGATATTGTTAATTAATTATTATTTTTTGGGTGATAAAAAGATAGAAATACTATTCTTTTTTCAAGTGATCTATATTATTCAAACTTTTGTATAATTTGTTATGGAGAGAGAGAGAGAGAGAGAATAATCTCCTTTTTTTTTTTGGAAGAGAATATGAGACAAAGAACAAAATTATATAAAAGAAGATGAGTAGAAGAATATTCAAAAGAAAATATATAGTTATAAACACCAAATTATCCAAGTCATGCTATGTATTAGAATAACATTGAATCATTTTGTAATTTCATAGGATAACATGTAACAAACAAAAGAAATAAAATAAAAACAGATAAAAAATTAAAATATAAACCAATCATATCAACCTATAGTAGATTAAACATAAAAATTCATCAATTTAAATTAGAGGTGTAATAAAGAATTAAAAATCCATCAAGAGAAAGACTATATATATATAGAGAGAGAGAGAGAGAGAGGGAGAGAGAGTATTCACCTTTTTGTGTGAGAAAAATATAGATTGAATGGAAGAGAAAATAACAAGTTTTTATAGTAAAAAAAAATAGGGAAGAAGAAGAGTCAAAATAAAAGGAAAATGAAGGATGGACAAACTGTAAGGTTAAAATATAGAATAATGGGGAGATAAAAAGGTAAAAGTAAGTAAATGTTAGAGAATGTGTAATTGTAAAGTGGGAAATTAATAAGGAGAATAATAATTAAAAATGAAAAAAAAAATATTGAAAATAGGTTGATGATATGGCGCTGATGTAACTCAACAGGAGCGTAGCAATATTAAACGCTATGTTTTAACTTTTAGATATATATTCAAATATTTATTTATGATTGGTTGAAACCTACTTATCATATTTATTACCGTACCTATTTGCAAGCTTTATGTGGTAAATCTTAGCATTTTCTTATTTTTCTTTGCGTGAGACTTTCACTCACACGTGTAGGTGTAGTAAATCTTAGCATTTCCTTATTTTTCTTTGCATGAGACTTCCACTCACACATGTAAAGCCTACGCCAACTAGCAATTGCGAAAAAAATTTGTCTTTGAACTTACTATTTTTGTACGTGTTTTGTTCTTTCATCCGTTGAACATTTGAAGGCCATACATTTATGAATTTTACAGGTGGATTGGGCACGAAACCATCTGTCTGATTATATCTTTCCTCAGATCGTGTCTCGACAACGCTGGTTTGCTGATCAAAATGGGCCCGCCATAAAAACTCAGTTACCTGCAGATTTGCACGATCATTCAAGGTGGTTGGGTTTCACTATATTTGCTTTGTATACAATTCAGATGAAAAATGATGGTTTCAATTACAAGTGGCAGGGCCGGCCCAAGGCCTAGGCCTGAGGCTCCATCCCAAAAAAAAAAAAAAAATTCCGCTTAGGGAAAAAGGCCCCACTTCCAAGGGTTAAAAGTCCAAATTTTTATAAAATAATATATATATATATATATATTTAAAGGTTATGCATTTTTTTTATTAGTAATGTTGAGAATACTACTAATTTTATTATTGATTTACAAATTGCCATGTTACTAATCACAAAAAAAGTGATTTAAACATTTATTAGTAAGATCGATGAATTTCATCAATGAGTGTCAATGTTATATCATATTGTGAACATTTTATAATACTTTAAGTGCATTTTCCTTTCTCATTTCTATTAAGACTCTCAATGTACAAGACCAATAGAACCCTAACCTAATTGAAACCCTAACCGTAATATATTTTTATTAATATTTTTGTTTCAACTATGATATTTAATTCTCAAATTAGCATTATTTCAATTGGTATTATTCATTAAATTATATATTTAATGTATCAAATTAACTTTGATTTGATCAATATTAAATAATTTTATTTAATTAATATTTACATATTAAAAGTTTTGAATAAATTTTTTTGCCTTAAGAAGGCTCCAAATAATATTGGGCGCCCCTGACAAGCAGGATTTCAACAAGTGTTTTGTTACCACACTTCGATGCAATAGATATGAAATTTGTTAGTGAAATCATAGATATGTTTTTGGATGCTTGCAGGAGGCCTACCCCCGTGACAGAGCTTCTACCAAGTAATGAAACTATACAAGGGGAGTGTACTTCACGAGAAACAATATTTTCAAATCAAGTAATAGCTGCAGGCACCTCAAAAAAAGTAATAGCTGCAGGCACTTCAAAAAGTTCAAGTCAAGGGTCTCTTTATTTAGGCAAGATATCAAGCAGCCTTGAATGTTGGTTAAAACATGGGCCATATTCACAGGTTTCTCTCTCTCTCTCTCCCTCTCTCTCTCTCTCTCTCTCAATGCACGAGGTCTTGCTACGTGACTCTCTAATTTTACATTTATTTATTTATTTATTTTTAGTTTTATTTTTTTAACCTCTTTTCATTTAGGTTTTTTATACTGTTATCTAAAAGTTCATGTTAATGTATTTTTACCATTATTTCATTAGTCTTTTGTTAATTTCTTGAGTTTACAATACACCTTTCTCTTTTCTTCATGTCATTTAGCATACTCATCATTTTAGTATTAAAACAAAAGAAAAAAAAATAATTAAGGATTAATACTTAATAGTAATATCTAACCAAATAAGGCCCCAAGGAGAGATGGAGAGATATGAAAATGTTGTGAATTGTTAAATGAAACACATTGTTTCACTATTACCAAAATAAAAAACCTGAGATTCAATATATATATATATATATATAAGCAGAGATCTCATATAGGGGTGCACGAGGTTTTGCCATATAGCGTTCTAATTTTGTATTTAGCATTTTTTTACCTCGTTTCATTTAATTTTTTTTTTTTTTTTACTATTATCCAAAAGTTCATGTTAACGTATTTTTACCATTATCTTATTAATCTTTTATTAATTTCCTGAGCTTACGACACACATTTCTCTCTTCTTAATGTCTTTAAGTATACTCACCATTTTAGTATTAAAAACAAAAGAAAAAATAATAATAATTAAGAATTAATAGTAATAACTAACCAGATAAGGTCTTAATGAAAGATAGAAAGATGTGAAAATATTGTAGATTGTTAAATGAAATGCACTGTTTCACTATTACCAAAATAAAAGACCCGATATTGAAAAATCATTTTTAAGAGAAAGAGAGAGGACTATGAGGAGCCGTCACCTTCGTTATCTTGGTCTCCCATCACCATCAAGCCATTGAAATCCCAACGGGTAATTTTTTTTTCTTTTTAAATTAGGGGCTTAAATATGATTTAGGCTTGGGTTATTTGATTGAATAGTTTTTGTCTTGAGTATATAAGTAGAGAAAATATTAACTTGGTGTGAATTGTAAAGTCATATTTTACCATGATTTTAAATCAACTATAAGTCACATTCATACGCACTTGCCCACACTATTTCTTAATATCGCACTATTGATGAGTAGAAGATGTCGAAAGAGTTGGGCATACCTTTATTTCATGGTATGCAATTTGATCACAACACAAATTAGATGATTTTTATGATCTTGTTACTCTTTTGCATTTATTTTTTGTTTTATGATTTTTTTTTAAAAAATTAATCTTACCTTGAGAAAGCTACAAATGTGCGGTGGAGCTACTAAACTAATTTTTGATATCTCAAAATGTATATGTTTCCTTACTCTAATTTTGTTAACTTTTTTTTAATAATATATGTACAATATTCTTCAAAACTGTCTTACATAAAATATCACAAAATTATTTGTGCATTGCATGGGCAACTAACTAGTTGTGAAAACTCTCTCTCTCTCTCTCAAAAAAAAAAAAAAAAAAAACTAGTTGAGAAAAAAATTGAAAATTTTTATGTCTCTAAGAATTAATGATTTTGGATTAAATTAACTCGAGACTTTTATTAAATCATTTCTCTTTTGTGGGTTCAAGTGCGCACATAAAAACCTATGCTTAAAATAAATAACTACAATTTGGTCTTTTATGCTTACATTTTAAATATTATACTCCCTCCGTCTCATTTTGTTTGTCTTGTTTGAAAAATCAAACTTTTTAAGGGAACATCATTTATTATCTTGTCTACCTTTTAAAAATGTATAAGTTTCCAAAACTACCCTTAAATAGATTTATCAAAAAATTGAATTAATAAATTAATAGGGGTATAATAGGAATATTAGTATGTTAATGACTTTTATTTTTAGAAACGGGATAATATTTTGGGACATCTCAAAATGGAATAGAGAACAAACAAAGTGGGACGGAAGGAGTAGTTGTCAAAAAAGAAAAAAAAAGAAGAACAATCTAATGATTATTGACTCAATGATGTGGGAGGCTTAAAAAGAAAACTAGTTTAGTTTTATTTTATTTTGTAATTCAATTATCTTTTTATTGGTCTATATATATATATATATGTGTGTGTGTATATATATATATATATTCTTTAGATCCTGGTACTTTATTAAGTTATTATATTTTATTTTCCAGGGTTATTAGGATTTAGAAGTCTATATATATATATAACCAAAGTCTTGTACTCCTACTAGGAGGTCTATATTAATGAATAAAATTTCTATGGAAAATGCTCATGGTCTGGTACACTCCAGCAAATTGTAGGTGTCGGTTTCTAATATTTGGTGCTAACTCTAAGTAGGCGTAAATGCTGACTTCTAAGTTCTCTATCTTTAGCTTTTAGTTATCTATTTTTCATGTTGAATTAATTTGGCTTACTTAAACTGAGAGCAAAATTCGACCAACTTGACCAAACTAATGAAGCATTGTTGCAGGTCAAGCCAAAACTCTGAAATAATAAAAAAATAAAAAAATAAAATCCTTTTTCATGTTTTATACCCATAAGAAAATCTAGCTTTCAAAACCAAGAAAAAAGAGAAAAAACACACAAATATCTCGGCACCACCATGACCCACCCCTAATTGGCTACAAATCTCTACAACTATGGTCTTCAAACCCAAACCGAACTAGTTGGTCTGATCAGATTAATTGAGAATTGATGATGCTATTTTTATATGTGAGAGAACCAGATATTTAAATAATCTGAAAAGAACCTTCTGAACCAGTGGTCGAATAAAAAAACTGTCAAAACGGTATGCTGGTTCAATTTGGTCAAGGCTTTAATGAAAAATAATTATGGTTCAATTGGGTCAAGGGTTTCTAATAATTGAGATATGGGGTCGTGAATTGTGAACCTGAGACCCCTTAATCAAGAACAATGTTTGGTATGGTAACAAACAGACCGGTTAGAGTTGTTGGGTTTTATAATGAAAAAAGAAAAAGGAAAGCATTATTATATTTATTTTAATTTTACATGATTTTTAGTATTTTTTTTAATGGAGATTAATAGTGTTTCGATTTATTATATCACCTCTCTCTCAATATATTAAATATTAGTAAATTTATTTTATTTGTAAAATCTACTTGTAATTTAAGTATTAAGGATTTATTTTTAAAGTGAATGTAAAAAATTAAATCAAAGTAAAGGATTATTATAAAATTATTTTAAAAAATTTTGATGGAGGATTATTATAAAAATTTATGCTTGTTTATGTTTTGTTATTAACTATTAACGATATATTATCATGAAAATTTATTTGAAAGTTTGTTTCTATTTTTTAAAGATATTTTAGTCATTTTTACTAATATTTACATATTTAATACATTTATTTTAATTTTAGTTGATTACTAAATTAATTGTGGCCTTTAATTTTAATTTAATACATTTAAAAAATTTCTAAAAATTTTATACATTTCTATCTTTTAATTATTTCTAAATGACCTTTAAAAATTGTTGTGTCCTAAATTATAAAACTAACATGGGGTATATATATATATATATATTAATTTTCCTTGTTATAAACAATAAATTTCTGCATTGAACTTGGATTTAAACTAGAATGCGAGAAGCAACGTTTATGAGAGCCTCATTTACTGACAAACTAAATGTTTCTTGATACAAATTGACTCATAATTGATTAACATTTCTGATATGTTTTCCAGGACCACTACGAGTGCCCTGGTTCTTTCACTCAATGTTTGCCTCAAAGTGAAATCCCTGGGTGGTTTAAATCTGAAAATATTGCTAGATCCTCATCAGTAACAATCAAGCTACCTCTAGATTTGTATGAGAATCTTGAGTGGATGGGATTTGCATTTTTTGCTGTTTTCTCATTTCAAAAGCATCCTACTTCCGTTCCTATGAAAGGTTCAGAATTTTCTTTTATCATCGTTTGTCATTTGAAGACTAACTTGGGTTGTATGAATCCATTATATAGCATCAGTGAAAAGGACGTAATAATATCATTACATCAACGTGGATTCGTTTGGTTATCATTCATTCCATGTTGGATTCTTTCACCTGAATGGAGTCGATGCACTTCGGTTGAATTCTCATTTGTGAGCGATAGTTCGGCTGTATCGGCGCTAAAGTGTGGGGTCGATCTTGTATACTGGCAAAAATTGGAATTTGCACGTAGAATGGTACAATGCATAACCTCATACGATGGTCCTTTCCCATCGTATGAAAGATTTCCCTTTTGTCATCCTGATCAATTCAGGGGCAGTGACGGCTCTAGTGGAACTTCTGGTCACCATTCTTATGATCAATTGTACAGAACTGCCGCCTTGGTAAGATTTCTATACTAATAGTGCAAATAACATTAACGCAAAGGTGTTGGTTTCTTTCTCTAACACAAACCTGATCTTATTCCATTGAGATTGGCTTCCCACTTCATGATCCATATTAAATTTTAGAATAATGTTTATTACAAGAACGTTAATGCACACACCTTTACCTACGCAAAAAAGCAATTGAAACAATTTCCCAATTGTGGAAATCCTACTTTGCTTTTTCATGTGTGTAATGGTGTGTACAAGTTTTTCCCAAAATTTTATAAGACCTAGTACCATATGTTCCTTGAAATATGCTTTTGATGATGTTAGAAATAATATAAATTTTATCACATAAATTTTATAAATTGATATTTCACGAGTCAAAGAAAAATATTAAAACTGCTACAAATATTTTTATAAAAAGGCCTAAAAACTATGTAGTAATGAATGTGATTGATCATTGGTGCCACCTCAATAATGTTATAAATATTAAATTACTTTTTTATGATGGGAGGTACATCAATTTGAAGACTCTAGCATCACTGATATTTAAATACAACACAAAAAGTAATTAAAGCTAATTTACTTATTATGTTATTGAGAAAAAATAATTTTACAAGCTTGCCTGATAGCATTTCTGAACTTTCTGAGCTCAAACTTCTTCTGTTGGATCATTGTGGCAAGCTTAAATCATTGCCATAGCTTCCTATAAGTACACAGTTTGTTTCAGCACGAGGATGTATTTCACTTGAAAATTATAAAAATCAAGTTGTTGTTTGGACTTCGGGTGAAGCAGGATTCACTTTTATTGATTGCCTTGACTTGGCCGATGATGAAGGTGGTAAAATTACTGAGATTTCTTTGCTGGATATACATTTCCAGCCATTATGGCAAAGATGCATTGAACATATCTTTTACTTTTGCCCTTAAATATTTTACAGGAGCAAATTCATCAAATTGAAGGCTTTTACAGTGTAGTTCCTCAAACCGAACTTCCAGATTGGTTCAGCCATCGGAGTTCTAAGTCATCTGTAGATTCTGTACCAATCCAACTACCTCCTGATCTGTTCAATAAAATAAGATGGAAAGGAATTGCTTTATGTGTCATTTTTGAAGTCGCGAATTTGAACGACGGTTCTCCTGGTCAGGATTCAAAACACTTCCATGAATTTATTTGTCGCTTGCACGTGGATGGTGGCCTTAAAGATTGTCCTTTAGTCTATAATATCCCTAAGGAAAAATTCCATGGTGGTTCATTTGGGCTTTGGCTATTTATATCGCACGAGAGGTTCAGAGAATATTTAGATGAACGGAGTTGCATTAGTCCTTTGATCAAAACCAACAGCCAGGATATTGAGATTAAAATGTGTGGTGCACGTGTTCTATATGAGACAGATATGGCAGAATTTGTAGAAAAATTATGCCAAGAAACTTTCGGGAGCCCTGATGACCTCTGTCTACGTGAAAAAAAATTCATAACATATCATATGGGTAATTCCCAATACGTTGATGAGGTTGAATCCAGTCCGTCTAATGACCAAAATGAGTCAAACCCCAGGCTGAAAACACAGTTCAAGTCACTGCTTTCAAAATTGTATCAGGTCTCTTCCTATGCATCACTGAACTCCTTATTTTTGTACTGTTTTCATGTCTCACTCATATGCCGTATGTTTATGTATTTTTTCAGGTAGATTTGGCACGAAACCACTGGTATGATTATATCTTTCCTCAGATTGCAAGACCACCAGACTGGTTCAGATATCAAAATTTTGGGCCAGACATAAAAATGGAGTTGCCTCCAGATTTGCATGATAATTCAAGATGGTTGGGGTTCACGGTATATGCTTTGTACACTATTGGGAAGCAAGGAGATGCTTTCGGTTACAAACAGGATTCAACAAATTCAACAATTTTGCTTCGCTTTTCTAGTCTTTCAGCTAGTGATGAAGTTTCTTTTGCACCTTACACGGCCTTTCCCCTCTCTAGAGACGTTTTTGATGAGTCATCACAACGACTTTTGGTATTTTACATACCACGCCTGCTTTTTGGAATGAATAGGTGCAGTCACATTGGGGCTTTATTTGAAAGCGATAATCCAGGTGTGCAAATTGGAATGTGTGGAATCCGTCTTGTATATGAGAAAAATGTTGAAGAGTTTGTGCAAACACTTGTGGAGTATATGTTAGGGACTCTAGAGGTCTATCATCAAGCTATTTACCTAAATCTTATGAATCAACTTGGAAAGTTGCAGGGCTGCAACCATGGAGAAGATTTTTGTTGCACTTTCACACCGGAAAGGTTAAAGTTTACTTCACAAGATTTTGTTACTACACTTGAATGTAATAGATAATAAATTCGAAATGTTTTTTGATACTTGCAGGAGTCCTCACGCCAGGCATATGCCAAAGCATCTACCAAGTAATGCTATATAAGAGAAGTGTACACCGGAAATTCACAGTAATGCAGTAGGCAATTCAAGAAACTCAGATCGCTCACCTATTTATTTAGGCATACCATTTTTTAATGGCAAATGTGGAAGTAAGATGTCAAGCATCCTTGAATCTTGGTTTAAACCATATTTGCAGCTCTCTCTCTCTCTCTCTCTCTCTCAAGGGAAATTTAAAGAAGGGAAAATTACAATTTTCTACCATAATAATAGGTCACTTAAAGAAGGGAAAATTACACTTTTTTACCATAAACTATACCTCACACCCTTACCTCTTGAACTACAATCATGCACTATCAGGCCTCCTAAACTAAGATCTGTGTAATGCTTTACCCCCTCTTGTCTATTTCCTAGAGAAGTTGGACGGAAAACTAAGTCATGTGCAACTCACATGACTCGCGACACGTGCTTATGTGAAACCACCTAAAATAACTGAAATGCCTCCCTCTTATTCACGTTAAACAAATAAACCTTTGAAATCATATCACACTTATCTCTTTTATTTGTTGATTTTTTTATGTAGAAACTTATTATCTCTTTTTATAAACCACAATCCTTGAACTAATGCAGGAATTTGGTTTGAGAACATGAGTTCCTTGGAATGCCATTTTGTGGGAGTTGTTTTATGTGGTTAGATGAAGACATAATTTTATCAATAGTCCTAATTTTATTTGGAATATTAACAGCCCTAATTTTACCATGAAAAATCCCATGTATGTGTGTCAGCACCAGTATCTTCGCTCTCTTCATTATTTGGTATGTTAATAATAGTCCTTATTTCATATACGATTTTCCTCTAATTTATCTTACAATGAACCAAATGTTCCAATATTGAAGTGGCATATCCCTTAAAATGATCTCTGATGCCGATTGAGACAAAACTGTTAATAAGATTATAAGAGAAATACAGTTCTCTATTATCTTTTTGCAATTAAATGCTAATTTTCTGTTATCTTTGTAATAACTTCTGTAATTTTTAAAAGCTAGCTAGCTCCCAGCAGTGAACCAAAGAAGTCACTGGTAGTTATTTTAAAAGAAGAGCACAACTGATTTGATTAATACGCATAAAACTGTAACACACGATATTCATTGGCAAAGTAACCCTAGGTTAACTATAGTGGGGAAATTACTTGTTCAATAGTAGAAATATCTCTTTATTATGGTTGACATACTCTTGAGAAAAATATTTAGCCATAAGACTAGTTTTATACCAGTCAACTACACCATTAAGCTGAGTTTGAAGGTATCACTTGTTTGGCTTGGCAAATGAATATATAATGTAATAACAATTCTAGGGCCACAATGGACCCCACACACTTTGCCCTAACTATGTTATGTGGCAGACTGTAATTAGCTACCTACCATTTTTATATAAACCTTTTATTTTTCCACCACACTCAAGTCTCAACTAGTCACATAAGAGAGTTGCGGCAAAATGTTTGATACTTGAATTTTTTATAATGTAATAGAACATTAAGTAGGTGGTGCTGATTTAGCAAAGTTTTATCGATGAGAATTACAATATTTTTTCTCAAAAGAAGAAAAGAGAAAGAAAACTACACTGTTAGGCTGAGTTTTGATTTTATTCAACAAAGCCAGATGGTTATTATAAGTAGAAAAGGATTCATGTGTTGCACAGTGTTTGTTTGGATGGAAAGAAAAACATGAGCAAAATAACTTTGTTTGGATTCATGGGTAGAAAAGGATTGCATGGTGTTGCAGATAGTGGCGTTTTTTGTTTTTTGTTTGATCTAATGGATTCCCAAGAGGGTAGTTCTCATTCTTGTGTTGTATTTTCAAGTGATGTCCACTAAGAATGGGGCTCGGATTCCACCAATCCTATGAATTAAGTATAAAGACATTAAGTTCCTGTTTAATTCTTCTCACATAGTAAGTGTCACTGCCTGAGTTTGGATTTCAGCCTTTTATGGGGAAAATAATTCTAAACCAAGTATTGTATTTCGATATTGATTTGTGGATGATATTCTTTTAATGTTATACAGTATGTTTTTATAGTTATTTGGTTGATAAATTATTTGACATCCACCTCTTTGTATTGATGTATACATGATTTTTCATATATACTGAGCTGAATTTTGGGTGTAATGAATTGGGTGTCGTAGACACTTTGTGTAGAGAAATTTTCAGCTTTGAAACCATAGGATGATTCACTTACTTGTTACATTCTGTTATTGATTTTAGATAATTTATATATTGTCTACAGCAACAATGTCTCAACCTCGGTGTTTGATAAGAATAATGTTTTTGGGAAATATGAAATCATTAGCTGTTGGATTAGGGCATCAATGAATTAGATTATTGGTGTTGAAATGGGTTAGGAATCTAGTTTTGCCTATCACATTAATCAATATGCAGATGTATATACCAGAAAGCAGGAGAGCTTATTTTACCATCATTAAGCATGACTTAATGAAATTATTTTTTTGGGGGATAAGTAAGTTTAATGTAACCTTTGACAGGATCATGTTGCATCATGTGAAGGTATACAATGAGCACTGCCATAGTCCTAGTGTCTTGCACTAAGATATCTTGTGTTTTATCTTTAATTGATTATAATGAAGCTCTTAAGATAGTAGACTTTGGTCTGGCCACTGTTTATGAGCTTGATCAAAAGTAATCGTTGACTGTTTATGTTGTAACTCTTGTCGTATAGAGCACCTTTTAGTCGTTGGGTTGCTTGATAACAATGTGTTATATTTTGTGACGGTTGAAAAATAGTTCAATGGAACTGCATTAAACTGATATAATAATTAAAAATATTCTTTGTATCAATATGTAATCGTGGTGAGGCATGAGCCTATAGAACAAGTCCTGTTCAAGTATAATCAATATATAATCATTTGAATTTCCCATTGTTTAATGGAACTGAAATTGCGAGTTCTTTTATTATTCTATGTTCAAGAGGTTCATAACATGTGTATATTTATTTTTATGTCCTCAGATTGATGAAATATTGCTGGGGAAATATTGATGAATTGATGATGGTTGCTGCAGACAAAAGGAATGTTGAAGATGCTTATGAGAAAAGTTGAAGGGTTTGTTTCATAAGGTCTTGTCTGGTGTTGAAGGGATCTATTCCAAGGGTCTTGTTTTTAAATTTATTTATTTTTATTTATCTGAACACTGATGAATGCACTTAGTCTGTTAACTCTATTTTTAAGAGACTTGTAGAATTAGAAGAGATTGTGGTCCTGATGAGTTTGGGAACTGGGACTATTTAAAATCTGATTTGCTTATCTGGATTTTTTAGCTTCTATTTTGGTAAACATATCTGATGTGATGCTTTTGTTTGGAATATGCATCAAAGTTGAAAGATTATTGTTGAATTGATCTTTGCTTTGTGAACTCTTTGAGATAAGCATTTTAAAAAGGGGCAGACAGGCTGCTACATCTATGGGATTGGAAGCAAATGTCCCATAGAGGGATTTCCTCATGAATTTAAGTCTGCCAGAAAATTCTTATGCCCATTGAGGGTATCACCTAACATCTTCTAGGAAAAGTGACTTCTAGTAACATGATTGAATATTCTTTGTGAAATACTTCATATCAGGATTCAATCTTATCTTCATTTGATTTCACAAATAGAGAACTTAACACATCAATTACATGAAATTGTTGATATTGGTAAACCAAAAGGTGCCTCTCCCTCTGGTCTTCCATAACAGTTTGTCTTTAGATCTTCTATGTTCTAGAATTTTCTACGTAGTAAACTGAAACAGTTACAAGAATAGGGATAAATTGTGTGTCACTCGTTAGGTAATAACATAAAGGGAGTAGCGAGGAGTGTAAAGGTTTGAGTTGGAAGTGATGGTTCTCTATTCTCGTGTAAAAGGTAGCAGGCAGCAACCTTGCTCTTCATTTGTCTTCAAATGAAAGTTGTTTGCATTTTGTATTTAATTTAGTCTTCATTCTCTCAGCTTCTTTGAAAGTGTTTTCCTTACAGCTTTTATAGTATCCTATGTTGCCTTTGCAAAGCCAACAGATTTTACAGAGACAAGCTAACATCAATGATTCACAAATTTTGATACGATATACTCAACATTGACGACATTGCATACATGGTAGACGTATTTGATGGCAATTGACAATGGTCATCCTAGAGATATTGCCTCTTTGCACCTATAGTTTTGTGACAAGAGAGGCTTTGGAAGATCTAACATTCAAAGTCACTAAGATCTCAAAAGATATAAATATGCAGATTTCTACCCCTATGTTACAACACTAATGTGATCTGTGTGGTCCTGATGCTCACAAGTTCAATTTAGAAAGATTTGTTCATGGGATTGTTGGAGCTTGCAAGACTCAACAGGCTTATATGCCATTTTGAGAAGGGTCTGGCATGTGTATTGGTCAATACTTTGCTATGACAGAACCAAAGGTGTTTTATCTCCATTCTATCCAAGTTTTGTCTCTCATTCTTGCTAGCACACTGCCAGTCCCTGATTTTGGTTAGTTGTTGTAACTGATTCTGAACATGGAGTTACTGTTCTGAGGACAGCTTGACATTTTCCAGCTTTGAGAAAGGCTTTGGTGGAAATTAGAGTGGGGAGGATTAGTAAAGTTAGTGAACCATCTTAAAAACATTGTAAAGGCCAACTTGGATGCACAATTCACACGTCTTTACTATGGAGGAATCAGAGAACTAAAACAATGATGAAGAGGAGTTGGGATGCATGAATTGCAAAAGTTACGCTGTGTTTGAGGACAACTTGACATTTCTCAGCTTTGAGAAAGGCTTTGGAGGTAAAAAGAAAATATTAGATAACCATCTGTATGTATTAAAAGCAATGTAAATGCTACCTTGAATGCACACTTCGTATGTCATTACTATGTAGCAATTAGAGAACTTGAAGCAAGGATGAAAAGGAATTGGGATGCAGAAATTGCAGAAATAGAAGTTCATTCATTTTATCTCTTGAAATCAGGATGAGAATGTAATCATCGTTTAATTCTAAAAGACTATGCAGCTCCTGGAATTGACCCAAAGATTAAAACTTGGTACCGAAATATGCAACGAGTACCTAGTAATTGGATGGTTTTTCATTGACATTATACAGCAGATGTATGATCTTGTCATAGGTTTTCAGTTTTCATATATGATAATGGCATGCCTCTCTACATGTGCATTTGATAGCACGGTAGGTGTCTAAGCAAGAGAAAACATTTCCTTCATTTATATTCACCTATGAGTGAAATCACAATCACATACTGAAAAAGGCACTAGGCCACAACTTGAATAAAGAAATTGATCCCGATGTTATTGAAAGCTCTCCTTAAGCAAGAAGTTTATACTTTCTCATAACAGTGTTACCAATAAGCTCTAGACTTAACCAAGAAATAAACATGAAAATTACAAGTTTATCATTGTTATCACACAAAAGGAATAAATCTGGAAAAAAAACAACCAAGCCAAGTCCACCTAACTCAATTAAAATCAAATCAAACACCTACTCTAAATGGTGAGAGGAGCCACCAATTTGGTTGGAGGCTGTACTTTCACAATACTTCCCATTTTATGAAAGTGTTTTTTTGTGTTTGTTGTTGGGGGGTGTGGGGTGGGAGGTGTTATTACCACACTCATTTTCAAATACTACTAAAGTCAAGGATAAACTGAACAATCTGGTTACTTTTCTTGCATTACATAAAGTCTTAAACAAAACACGAGTTTTTTTTTTTTGTGTGCATATTAAATGGAAACTTTTAAAGAAACTAGTGAAGCACAATAACCAACATAAATCACAAGAATACGACACCAAAAATTTATGTAGAAAACCCTCCACGGGATTGGAAAAACAATAGAACCAAGTCCGGTATCTTTTATCAATTCAAAATATCAATGGGGTTACAGTAAGTCTAGTCTATTTACATTTAAAAAAAAAAAAAAAAGGAGTCTACTCTACTTAAAATTATGGGAATACAAACATCAAGAATAAAATCCTTGACTCACAAATGATAATTATTTCATCACCAAATATGTGGATTTCAGGAATATTAAGAAAGAGTAAGTTTAGAACTTATTTCTGTGCTTCAACATATTAAGCTTTATATTAATTAGGCATACCATTATTTATAACTTCCCATTAACAAATCCCTTCAGACTATGGCTTGGCTGGGATTTAGGCTTGGTGATGGCTGTTGCAGAATTTTATACTGTTATTTCTCTACTGGATTTTATCAAATTATCATCTATGAAAAAAACTCCCACTACATATAGATGCATGACAATTTAGTATATCCTAGCAAACAAGAGAATAAAAATGCATGTAGAAGTATTATATATGATGCTTCTGTTGATATAAATGCAAGATGAATTTTCAAGAATGAATTTTCATGCCCCATTGAGGTATCAATTGAAAAGTGACTTCTAGTGGCCGGTTAGTAACATGATTGAATATTCTTCCTTTAATAATGCCATTGAGGTTCAAAACATTTTTTCATTTAATTTCACACATAATGAACTTAACACATCAATTACCAAATATTACAAGGAGATGTTGACGGCAATGCTTCACAAATTTTAAACCATATACTCGACACTGATGAAATTTTATTCAAGAGAGTTGACACACCCATACATTAACATAGGTTCGATAGCCTTGTATTTGATGGCAGTTGAGACAATGGTGATCCAAAAGACATTGCATCTTTTCCCACCTGTGGCTTTTGTGGTTAGAACGGCCCTGGAAGACATAACATTCAAAGACATTATGATCTCAAAAGGCATAAACATGCGGATTCCAATTCCAATATTGCAACAAAGACTTGTGATTTGTGGGGACACGATGTACACAAATTCAATCCGGAAAGATTTGCTCATGGAATTGTTGGGGCTTGCAAGACTCCACAGGCTTATATGCCATTTGGAGTAGGGTCTGGTGTCTGTGCTAGCCAACACTTTGCCAAGACAGAACTGAAGGTGATTTTATCTCTCATTCTATCCAAGTTTTGCTTCTCACTTTTGCCAGCATACCAACACTCCCCCGCATTAAGTTTGGTTATTGTACACGAACATGGTGTTACTCTTCATGTGAGGACTGCTTGACATTTCCTAGCTTTGAGAAAGGCTTTGGTGGTAATAAGAAGATAAAAAGATGAGAGAGATGTAGACTATTTGTATTATCTTGAAGTAAGGGCACATTTGATGCACACATCTCGCGTCAGTACTATGTAGTATGTAGGAATTGGAGAAGTTGTTATAGTTCCTTTGGTTGCATTGTTTTTTACTGATCGTAAATATTTGAAGCAATAATGAACGATAATCGGGATGCTTGAATCTTAGAAACAGGAGTCATGGTCTAATCTTGTAATCTATATATTACTAAAAGCTGAAGCGTAGCGTTTAATCTTTCTTTGCGTTCACGTTGAGCCATGTCAGCATCCACGTCATTATCTTTTTTCTTTCCATTTTCTTATAATTATTTTTAATATTTTTTTATTTCATATTTACACTTCTTCAACCTTTCTCCCTCCATTACCTTTTCATCTTTCCACTACTTGTCCAACCTTTCTCTCTCTATTACCTTTTCATCTCCCCACTACTTCTCCAACCTTTCTCCTTCCCTCACTTTCTCATCTCTCCGCTACCTTCTACATTAATATCATTCTTCATCTTTCCCTTCATCTTCCTCTATTTTTGTTTCTTCTTATTCACACTCTTTTACTATAAATTTGTCACTATCTCTTTCATTTTATGCATAGTTTTCCCTATAAAAAAAAAAAAAAGGTTCTCTCTCACTCTCTCTCTCTCTCTCTCTCTCTCACACACACAAAGTTTTTGAGTGGATTTTTATTTTTATTTTTCTTGCATCTTCACTTTAGGTTAATAATTTTTTATATTCTTTAATCTACTTTAGGTTAACATGATTCAATTTTGTTTTTTTTTAATTATTGTGTTTCTCTCTCTCTCTCTCTCTCTCTCTCTTTGATTGTTAAATGTTATCCTATTGCGTTATAAAGGATTAAATATAAAAATATAATATTATTCTACTACATAGCATGATTTGGATAATTTAATTTGGTAGTTATTTTAATTTGATAGCATGATTTTTATAGTGCTCAATTTAGATGTTAAACTATAAGACTTTAATAATTTTTGTTTATTTTTTAATCCGTTGCGGTAGACAAAGTACTCTTAATAGTATTAGAAGTACTCTATAATGCCATTTATTTAGAGAAAAGCAAAGGTTGGCTAAACAAAAATTATTGGATGAGAAACAAATTTTATCTTTCGCAATTTTAATTTAATTATTATTATTATTATTTTATAACAATGCATATATAAAAATTTAATTCTTAGATTTTGCTAATAATTGTTTATTTGATTATATAATTTGGGTGGACGAAATTACAATTTTTGCAAAGAAAATAACCTTAGTAGATTATAAACAACAAATTGTTTTCCTAATTGGTCCAATTAATCATAGTTAAGTTTTATTAATTTTTTTAGTTACATTTTTTATTGTTTTGGATTGTATGCAGAAAAAATAAGTTTGAGAAAGTTTGTTTAAAACTAAAAGAATAATTTCTAAATTTTATATTCTTTTTAATGATCCACAAAATGTTATAAATAACTTTTGTGGGGCCCAACAATATATGGGCCAGGCCCACTTATTCATGGGGAGCCCTAAGGCCCAAGCCGAAGAAGGTGGAAGCCCAAACTCAATAACGCAAAGCACAAATGGGCCCGGAGAAGCAGCCAAGGACGGTGCAGTCCTCGGTTGACCCAAAGCCCCACCAAGAAAAGGGGCAAAAGCGGCATAGGGACAAACTTGAAAGAAAGTCTGAAATATCTAGGAAAGGCTGCCCTTACTACCTTCCCCATACAGAGTTTTGCACCTAACAGAGCCGTATTCTTTAGCTTTATCAACCACTCCCAACGACTTGGGTCTTGGAGTGATGGGACAAGTATCAGTCTTGGAAATGTCGACCCTACACGTGGACGAAGGAAAGTGAACGCATGCTAGTATAAAAGAAAAAATATGTAACCTAAAAGGGGAGGGACTAGGGCCTCCAATCCCACTAGAGGAAAATGACTCCAGTGGTGAATACACCTGAATGGTCCTCGGACCCAAGCCTCTGGGGAAACCAACTACTTACAAAGAAAATACAAGTTTTGGACAGAACCAAGGCCTTGTATGGTCCTCGGACCCAAGCCTCTGGAGAAACCAACTACTTACAAAGAAAATACAAGTTTTGGACAGAACCAAGACCTTGTATGGTCCTCGAGCCCAAGCCTCTGGGGAAACCAACTACTTATAAAGAAAATACAAGTTTTGGACAGAACCAAGGCCTTGTATGGTCCTCGGACCCAAGCCTTTGGGGAAACCAACTACTTACGAAGAAAACACAAGTTTTAGACAGAACCCAGGCCTTGTATGGTCCTTGGACCCAAGCCTTTGAGGAAACAAATTACTTGAAAGGAAAAACTACGCTATGTGGACCTTAGAATCTCCCCGAGGAAAACTCTCCATTAACAATTGGGTTAGTTCCTGAACTACACAGATTCTCTAGTTTGCCCTCGGATCCTCAACGCCAAAGGGGCTAGTACGGAATGGAGCAACATGTTTCCAAAAACATAATCGAAGTCACTCAATGCTCGATCACCCCCTCGGGTGAATTATTTGGAGTTTATCGTTCTCGGACAATATTCTCACACATATCACAGAACGTTCAACCGTTATCTCGGTTAGTTTCCTAAGTTTAACTTACCATCAATTATTATTATTATGCCTGGTAGTATAGGTAAATTAGAACTAGTTGGATCGTGTTTCAAGGGCTCTTGCTCTAAGTATCGCTGAGGAAAAACACATGCAGGGGGCACACCCATTCACGAAGTGGTGTTGCCAAAAGAACAAGACTCAAAGCAAGTAAATAAATTCCCATTTTTACTAAAACAAAGAAATAGTACAACGTACAATGAAAAGCTGGAATCAGCCTATGTCAAAGCTCACTACATAATCGAAAAGAGAGATACAAGAGAATAAGACAAAGCCGAAGAGGGCAAGATGACGAGAGGTTGGCTTCTAAAGCTAACCACATAACCAAAAAGAAAGATACAAGAGAATAAGAGAAAGCCGAGGAGGTGGATCGGATCGGAGGAGAGGTTAGCTACTGCTCCAAGACCTTGTTCTTCCTCAATGCTTTTACATGCCCATGACTCGAAAAGCAAAAGAAACCCAACTTAAGCGACACCGCTGAAGGAAAGGTGCAGTGGAGCTGGAAGTTGAGGGGTTTTCTCTAAATATTTGCCTGCAACAAGGCAAAGGCGCTGATGGCGGAAAACCTTTCTTTTGACACACCAAAATGTTGGCATGAACAGAACCCGCTTCGGATTTTGACTAAAAGAGGGAGAGACACCCTTTCCCCTCGGTCGAAATGGAGTATCCTCTTGAACTTGTGCTTCCTGTGCCCATATCTCGCTATTTTGAGCCTCGGGAGGACACGGCGCTTTCGTGGCGGAGAGAGTTCCTTCTTCCCAACCCTCTCCTCAAACATGTTATGGTAAGGGAGGACAAAGATCGAATATAGGAATTTGTGATTTGGGAGGAAGTTGAAGGAGTTGTGTGTAGGTAAAGCAACTGTCTCTCCTATTTATTTAAGGGAATAAGGCGGTGGCATTTAATTCACGCAGCATCCCAAGGGAAGCTACAGACAAAATGGCTCTGGCTCAATTTCCAACGTTGATCGCAACCATTAAGATTAAAGGAGCCTCGTAAAGGCGCACCTCGAACATTGGGACGTCAGAGAGTACCGCGTGGGTAAAGGCTGCAAAAATACCTCTTAATTCGTGGGCCTAATGAGTTCACAGCCCAGGCCCGTCCTGCATGAGGGCCCGGGGACTATGGCCCACGCCGAGGAATAGCCGTTGCCGAGGACAACCCTCTGCTCGGGGCCTCGGGAAATACTTGATGAAAGGGAGAAATTGAACTCAAAAAGTTTTGGGCAGAACCAAGGCATTGCATGGTCCTCGGACTCAAGCCTATGGGGAAACCAAGTACACAAAAGAAAAAACATAAGTTTTGGACATAACCTAGGCCTTGCATGGTTCTCGGACTCAAGCCTATTGGAACGCCAACTACTCGGATGGGAAAGTCCTCGACTCAAATACTGTAAAATGTTAAGGTCGGTGTGTTAAGATGGCGAAATGGCCCCCTATTCAGTAGCCTAAGGAAACTGTTTATTTTTATTTTGCGGGCTACATGTCCTCGGACAGTTACTACTTACACCGTATCGAACACTCCGTCCTCCTCTCGGCTAATTTTAAGGTAAGTGTCGTCCCTCATTGGTCGGCATTGCTATGTCAAATAATTCCATTAAAGTTATGGTGGTCTCTTTTTATTAACAAGTATGTTGGCCTTAGTTGTCATTGATTCAAATGCTATACTATTGCGCGAAAGCGCTTGTAAATTTGTAAAAACATAAAAACAGAATATGTGAAGTAAAGTAACAGCAACTTTTATTAATATGAAAAATTATTACAACGTACAAAGAGGGGCTTAAACAAGCCTATACAAAAGGTGCACTGCCCAAGCAGCAATAACATCCGCAATACGAATAGGTAAACATTCAGGTGTCTTTTGAACTCGTCTTCAAAGTCTCTCCAATCTTTGCCTCAGTATTGCTCATATTGAAAGAAGAACCTTCTTTGGAAAAATATGAAGGACAAGGAAGAAGAAGATGAAGGAGAAGGAAGAAGAAGATGGAGGAGATGAATGAAGAAGATGGAGGACATGAATGAGGAAGATGGAGGACATGAGTAAAAGAAGGAGGAAAAGAAGAGAGAAAAGATGAAAAGAAAGAAAGAGGAGCAAAAGAGGGAGAAGGAAAAGCACCAGGATGGATCCGGTGGTGGAAAGAAGAAGAAAGAGAGGCGGAAGGAGGCACCAGTGAACGAAGAGAGGAAGAAGCGGGGGCACTTAGTCCCTGCCCCAGTCCTGACTCCTAGCACACCGGAGCCATGTTAGATACGCTCATAAGGGAGCGGGTGGTACTGATCATGGGTGCCCTCGGCTCGCCCACACCGAAAGTGTGACGTGACGAGTCCCCGCTCGGTTTTTGGCTGAAAGGAAGGTGAAGCAAATCTTGAGTCTCCACCATCCTTGCCCTGACCGAGCCGTTTCGAGCTTTATTAGAACATGGTATTTTTGGGAGGGAGATGGTTTCTTCATTACCTATGACTGTGGTGAACGTATTACGGGTCGAGGTATAATCGAAAGGTAAAAGTAAATTCTGGGAGGAATCTAAGGACTTGATTTACGGGAGATTAAGGGATTCATATATGGAAGAAACAACTCGTGTCCACCCTCTTTATATAAGGGACGAAGAGGATGGTATTAAATGTGTTCGGATCTTCAAGGAAATCTGCAAGCAAGAATGCGCCTGTTCCGCTCCCCCACGTCATTAGTAGCCATTGAATTTGAGAGGTCTCGTGAAGGGAAACCATTAAAGACATGCTTCGGGTAGCCAAACGGCCAGAATGTATCAAGGATAAATCAAGAAGAATATCTTGTAGATCGGAGCGTTTCCTGGACATGCGGAGAATTGCCAACGCCCGGGAAGGGTCGAATTAAATGAGTCGTAATAAAGGCTCGGAATTATCAAAACCCCCTCTCCAACCAGGAGGTCGGACAGCAAGGTTTTGAGGGGCTATTGTGGGGCCCAACAATATATGGGCCAGGCCCACTTATTCATGGGGAGCCCTAAGGCCCAAGTCGAAGAAGGTGCAAGCCCAAACTCAATAACGCAAAGCACAAATGGGCCCGGAGAAGCAGCCAAGGACGGTGCAGTCCTCGGGTGACCCAAAGCCCTACCAAGAAAAGGGGCAAAAGCGGCATAGGGACAAACTTGAAAGAAAGTCTGAAATATCTAGGAAAGGCTGCCCTTACTACCTTCCCCATACAGAGCTTTGCACCTAACAGAGTCGTATTCTTTTGCTTTATCAACCACTCCCAACGACTTGGGTCTTGGAGTGATGGGACAAGTATCAGTCTTGGAAAGGTCGACCCTACACGTGGACGAAGGAAAGTGAACGCATGCTAGTATAAAAGAAAAAATATGTAACCTAAAGGGGGAGGGACTAGGGCCTCCAATCCCACTAGAGGAAAATGACTCTAGTGATGAATACACCTGAACCATGCGGGAATACCACAACAAAACCACCGCCGGGTAACCACGACCTAGCCTTTCGAACCCACTCTCTACAAATGATATTGTGCGGGTCCATTCACGGGCGAACCCAACACTATTGCGGTTCGTTACGGAACGTGTCCTTACAACTTTTATTAAAAAATAAATATTTTTGTTAACTTGCCTTTTGAATCTCTAAGAAAAATTGTATTTTTTTTTTCATTTTAGTACGACAAAAATTATTAAATTTATGATTTATGATTGTTCCTATACTACATTTATGATTATTCTTATAATAAATAAAAATATAATTACAAAATACATTACTCTTTATTAAATTAGTTTAAATTGCATAAAAATTTAATAAAACCATCATAAAAATAATTATCATGCGCAACGCGTAGGTTCGCGGCTAGTACTAAGTAATTTCTAGCAACTCTCTCTTCTAAAGCCACCCCGTCTACCGGGACAAAAGTTTTGTATGCACCCGGCACGTGAGATACCTTCTCTTCTACCAGGTTTTGAGTAGATGATGACATCTGTCCACAATGCAAGATAGAGATAAAGACCCTAGAGCATCTCATTTTCTAATGCCCATTTGCCATTATTGGACTAGCTCTCATGTTAGAGGATTGGCAAACAGGGATGAAGCACACGCTATTTTGTTGGTGGCAAAAGAAGCATCCATGTTTCTTTAGAAGCTAGATCTTTGCTGGACACTTCTTGTTTTGTATGGGTTTCAGGTTTTGTCCCTTGGCAAGACAATTTTTTTGGCCCATAATGTGACTTCTTGGGCTGCGTTGTGTCCCATTCCCATCCTTGCTATATCCAAATGAGTCTTTTGGCCAAGTAGAATGGTTTAGGCCCCTAAGCACTTTGGGATTTGAATGGTTCAATAGTTGGCATTAGGCAATTACCATTTTAGTGTGAAAAGTAAAGGTTTAAGGTAAAAAAAGAAAAGAAAAGGTAAAAGGTTAAAAATTTAAAATTTAATAAAGTTTTTTATTCAAAGTGAACTTTCAACATTTAATCTTAAAACTTAAAAGTGGTATTACATAACTATTGACTACTGCACCGAATGACATTCTGTAATCTCATTTTTACTAAGAAAAAAAAAAAAAAAAAAAAAACCAAACAAACTACAGGGAGAGACCCTTTTTTGGTTTTTGAATTTTGGTTAAGAAATAGTTTTGTAGTTACAAAGTGGTGTTGCTGCCAACATATCAATAATTTGCTACACTATTTCTCATAGTTTTATAAATTAATTGGTAATTTTTTATATTGTATTTTTAACTTGTTAGAATTCAAAATTTATTTCATTGTAATTATCGATCTATTATTATTAAAAAAATAGAATTTATTTAGTTGAGATTATAAAAAAGTGAAAGGATAAAAAATGTTGAGAAGATACGTAAAACTAAAAGTGAGAGAATAGAAAATATTTTAGTTGTTTATGATACCTATTTGGTACATGAGATGTAAAATAATTATAATTTTTTTTTTTTGTTTGGTTACAAAGAAAAAAAAAAAGTCGACTTAAAAAAAAAAAAAAAAAAAAAAAAAAACTGGCAGCCATAGTACTGTCTTGGTGACGGTGTGGGACCCATGAATAGTGTGAAAAAATTGAGTGATGAAAATAAAAGTGATGTTGCCAAATGAGTGTGAAAAATGAGTGATGAGTGATGAGTGATGAGTTATGAGTTATGAGTGATGAGTGATGAGTGATGGAAATTGAGTGACGGAAATTGAGTGATGAAAAAATGTTACCCAAACAGGCCCTAAACGTGACGTCGTTTTACGTATTCTAAAACCTAAACCCAGAAGACTAGAACAGAAGCTCTTTCAAAAAAAAAAAAAAAAAAAAGCAGGCGGGGCCCCCAAAGCACCAAAACAAATTCGCCTGGATACCCAACGTCTACAACAAACAATCGATTTCTCTTTTTGTTTAAAACATTTTACTAAGGAAAACCAATTCATATTTATGACAGGAAGTTGGTGGAAAGTTTACGCCGTATTCTAGATATGTTTGGATATAATTTATTTTGCTGAAATTGAAAACCGAAAATCTTTGTAGCAAAATATGTTTTAAATGTGTGAATAGTGATGTAAGACCTATTTTTAATAAAAAAGTTATTGAAAAGTGTAATTTATGAGACTCGTAAACAATGCACGGAAGCACTGTTTACAGTTGAATTGTCAACAATTGTGGGCTGAAAAAAAAAAAAAAAAAAAAAAAAAAAAAAAAAAAAAAAAAAAAGTAAAATGCGCTACAGTAAAATGTGGACTTGGAATAATTTGTATCCAAACTCCACCTGAGATTACAGAAAGTACAAGTCCCCTGCCAAATGGTATTTCCTTTCCCTTTTTCTTTTTCTTCTTGTCTTCATAGTTCGTGTACAAATCCTCTGCCAAAATTTGACAAAACGCGCCGATTGTCAGGCTTACCATATTCTCTGTCGTGGTTTGTGTTTCTTTCACAGAAAAAATAGTAACATGTTTACAAGTTGTCAAATTTGTGTTGGAATATACAAACTAAATAGCCCATTTTTAGCTCTGATTTGTTGAATCAATGTACTTTTTTTTAATATATGTTTTGCTAAATAGCCTAAATTACAAATTGCACTCTCCGATTTTGCCCAAGATTCAAGTGTCTGATTTATTCATTTCAGTTCTAACTTCTAGTAAAAGATTACGGGTGTGTTTATAAAAAAGCTACGAGAAGTTTTGGTTACAAAACAGGGTTTTAGGTTTTAAAAACACTCTTTTAAGCTCCCAAAACGCCTAACCAAATGAACACATTGAATAAAAGTATAAGTAATAAGACTGAAATGAATAAATTGTAAGTTATTGGACTGAATAGAATTTTGGGCAAAGGTTTTTTATGTTTAATTTTTTGCTACTGGGTTTTGGTTAATCTAGAATTTAGGCATTGGGTTGATGTGGATGTAGGTTGTGCTAAGGAGCAGTGTATGCGCAAAATGCCGTTGATGTGTGGGTCGTATAGTGGGAAGGTTTTGTTTGATAAATTTATTGCTTTGATATGTATTTATATATTCATTATTTATTTTGCGGGTGTATGAAGTTTTGTTTATATGGAGTTTATTCTTGTAGAGGTTCTTCAGAAGTAGAGGCCGAGCAAAAGTTGCTTGACGAGGTGGTAATTTTATTTTATTTTTTTCCTCTTCACTATGTCAAATAACTTGTATGAATAGTGCAGATAAGGCTGGTTTTGCATGTTAAAAGTTAATGGATTTGGTGATCTTGTTGTAGGCCATTAAGAATGTTTGAGAAAGAGACTGGAGGACTCTGCCACATGCAGTAAGCTCTCTAAAGCAATGCGTTTCAGCTATCTGATATTTTTTTTTTTATAAGGCTTTGGTTCAAATGCACTTTTGATCCGTTCAGTTCTTTCATTCTTTCATACTTGTATAGTATATATAGGTAATGAAATAAACTTCATCTCAAAGTAAACAGTTAAAAATCAACATTCTTTATGATATGGATCTACTTTTTGTTATTCATGAAATCCTTTTATCATCAATGTTATACTGAGAAATAGGTAATCTTGTTGAAGCTTCTAAATTTTGATAATACATAGTGACATATTCCAAGAGACTGTAATTGCTGTGATACTCAGCTTAAACAGGACAAAGTCTCGTTCGTTATAAATTTTCTAGATTATTATTGGCAGTTGTGTTAATTATGTGTTGGTCTTACCTGGACCCCTTCCATAAAAAGAAGAGTGGAAAAGAAACATTTTATGTAAGTGTTAGGAAAATTAACTTTAGAATTTTCAAACCCTTTTTGTTACCTGACTCTTAGTTGAGCTAATTAATGTAGGCATTTAGAAGATACTTAATCATGCAATATGTAGAGAGTAGGAAAATAATCAGCTTTCTAGACTACTGGGGAAATGGAACCTCCATTGTTCAGATTAGTTCATTTTATACTAAAGTGAGACTAAGATGACTGTACCCCTTTCTTGTTTGTTTTATTGGACAAGAGATAGGATACAAGTTGTTTGCAATCCTTTTGCCTGGTAGGCCAAATTTACTTACAGGTTCAGGATGACACATGACACATCATCTGTTTACTTTGAATGTTATTGTGTTATGAATTCCATAATGATATGGTTTTTGCATTTATATAATATATATCATCTCTCTTTGCATTTTATTCTATGTTTACATATATCTCTAATTATGTCACCTTTCTCAGTTTTTTTTTCCATTTACATATACTTCTAGTTCTTACCAAGTTGAGCTTGGTTTTATGTGCATATTTTTGGATTAGATCCTGTCCTATGCCGTGGTACTTTACTTATTGCAAGGTTCAACTATGCCAATGAGTTCTATCTCAATTCATATTTTCTTTTTGCATAAGAATGGGTAGATGATGTGGTTGTGGGTTCAAAACCTACTTGTTACTTCCAATGAGCTATAGTCAATAACTCAATTGGCACTTCCTCTTCAAATAATAATGGAACGAAGGGTAAGGTCGTGGGTTTAAAACTTACGAGGTGCATGTGAAACTCACCAATCACCAAAATAAAAAATAAATAAAGTACTCTACTGGCTATTTTTGTGATTTATGAAAAGAAAAAGGAAAAAAAAAAAAAGAATAAGAGAAACTATGCCTTTACCCTCATGCTTTTGTACCACACATGTTTTCTTTTTGTTTAATCCCCACCCAACCCACCACCACACCCCCCCCCCCCTCTCTCAATTCCACCATATGAACAAAGATAGATCTAAAAGTTTGAGAAACTCAAGCCATTGAAGAAAACAAGGCTAGGGAGTTTATTACCAATGTCTCACTTGAGATCATGCTGAGCTAAGTACTGAGATGATATTGGTGATGAGGGAGATTGGGCGGTGGTGCTGGATCAGTGTTTCTTGTGAGGAAGAGATGAGATTTTATTTTGACTTGAATGATAGAAATTAGAAAGAAGGAGATGGGATTTTTTTTTCTTCTGTGAAATGGCGTTTGTTTGTAGCATTGCTTCCTTGTATGAGCAACGTAATTTTCATTGCTAATACAAGGAAGCAATCTAAAATGGAACATACAAGAAGGAGGTTACACAAGATTGTAATAGATATGGATCCAAAAGTTTTTCACTCAAAAATCACCATTCACTCCACCCTTAATAGTATCAAGATTCTCATTCAAATTACGTCGCTCATACAAGGAAGCAATCTAAAATGGAACATACAAGAAGGAGGTTACACAAGATTGTAATAGATATGGATCCAAAAGTTTTTCACTCAAAAATCACCATTCACTCCACCCTTAATAGTATCAAGATTTGTAAGGTTGAATTTAATCAACCATGTGTTGGCTTTATTCCATGACAAATTTGCTTGTAATATAGCACTTAGAAACCTTGTATTTAGGTGGGAATCATGTAAGGGTAGTGTGTGAGAGAGTGTGAAGAAATGCTCAAGACAGTGCGGTGAAGCAGAGACTCGCGGCTAGGACTCGCGGCTAGGACTCGCGGCTTGCAAGCCGCCAAAAGTTGCTCACGTGCAGAGCATGCGGGGGAGCTGAACAGTCACGCCACCTGGAGTACTACACGACAAAAATCCAGACTGGCCATTAAGTTAGCTCGCGACTTGAACTCGCGACTCAGTCAAGTCGCCAGCCAGCCCTGTTTTTGGAAAAACAGACTCTTCGTATTCCATTCTCACACCAGTATAAATACCCCTCATTCCCACAAGATATGTGTGGTTATTCAGAAAGAAAAACCCTAAGAGAGGTTTCTTCAAAACACCCACCCAATTAGAGAGAGCTACTCATTCTTAGAAAGAAATCTTTGTAGTCTCTTCTCATTCCCTCTCTCATTGTCATACCTATTGAGAGGAGATTTCTATCCAAACACTACCCACACCCATTCAGAGTGTTGAGTGTCTTTGGAGCTTTGGGAAGCATTGGAAGATGCCAAGGATGGCGGATGCTACGGTCTAGTAGCGGAATCCGATAAGCTAGAAAAGAAAAAGGTTCGGCGCAACCTCGTTGGAGCAAGAAGCTTGGAGGGCTTAGGTACATCGGGTAGATTAGGCTTGGAGGGTCTATTGCTGTTCATGTATCCCAACTACATTTTCTAGTGGATTATTGACCGCTTGGAGGGCGGCGGAGAGGTTTTACGCCGAGGGCTTCGGTTTCCTCTTCGATAACACATTGTGTGTTGTCCTTGTATTTGCATCTCTCTTCCCTTTATCTTTGCCTTTTATTTTCTGCTATGGATGTGATTTATAATTGGCTTAGATTGATTTCCAATTCTGTTTATAGCTTATGTTAAGTTTCCGCACACTAGTTGTTTGACATAAAGCTTGAATTGGTTAAGTTGTAATTTGGGGGTCTAAACGTTCAAAGGTGTTTATACACGTTTTTGAACTTTCAAGATTCTCATTCAAAGGGCTATCTGTAATTGTATTCTTCTTCTTGGAAGTCTAGATTCATTCCATGAACATACAACATGGGCAAGGTTCATTTGAACACCCTACTCAACCGCTAAAAAAAAAATTTACTGTTTTGTCTAAATCTAAGTAGTGATCATGCTTGTCTCTACTTAAAGTCTCTCCCTTGTTTGGTCTTGTCTCATTTGAATCTTGTTCATTAGATTGGCTGGTGAGTTGTAGCAAAGGGTGTAATGTCCTAACATGAATCTTTAGACTCTTTGTGTGCTTTTCATAAAAATACCTACATTACCAAAAAATGAAAAAAGAATGAGGAATTTTTTTTCTAAATAACAATAAATATTAAAAATTTTAGTTAGTCGTCACGTTTCAAAACAATATCGAAAATTAGCATCTCAAGTGTCTAAAACTCGAGTTCTAAGATAAAAAAGTGAGAAAAAATCAACGTGAAAATCGAGTTTTTTAGAGACTCGATTTCCATAAATTGCAGAAAAACGCCGCTATATGGTCTTAAAACGTCATTATAGGGCTTAAAAACGTCACTATAGGACTCCCTAACCTGACACTTAGGAAAAAATTTTTGCAGGAAAACGCCGCTATAGGGATTTAAAACGTCACTGTAAGGCTTAAAAATGCCACTATAGGTGAAATTTTTTTGCATGAAACTCAAGTCTTAAAGACTCGAAATCTATGTGGCATTTTCAAACTCGAGTTCTAATATAGATCTCGAGTTTCTAAAACTCGAGATGTTACTTTTCTTAAATCTTTCAAACCGTTCTTAACTTACTATTTTGAATCACTATTCACATCTGTTCTGCACAAAACCTCAAAGAATGAGCCACATATTGCTGAGTGGGAAAATAACAAATAATGTCTTCTATGTTACTTATCCATAGAATTTGGGTTTCCAAGGAAAAGAGATGAAAGGGAAAATTTCCAGAATTTCCAAACTCTGTCAGTTATTAACATATAACTCTATTGCATTTTCTTTACCCACAATAGACATCATGTTATAATTTACAGAGAGATCATTGCACATACTAAAAATGCTAGTACAGCTTTTCAATGAGTTTGTAAAGGGCTTTGACAGAGAGTAAGATTATATGGCCTATCACTGAATTTTGGATCCTAACCAACAGCTCCAATTAATCAATAAACTTGAGGCCAATTGTGGCCAAATGTCTTGAACCCATGCTAAAAAATTCCTGCACTATTGACTGATATTAAAAATTTACTGCACCAAAGATCTTTTGACTGATATTAAAATTCCTACACTATGGGTGTGACGTATATACGTGTGAATGGATTAATTGTTTCAAAGAACGCTAATTCAGGCCAATGTTTAGTCTATCTTTGTCCAAAAAGCAAGATTTTACCATCCATAGTTTGTCTTTTATTCCATACTAATATATGCTTCACAGAACTCGAAATTCATTAGATCAACAGCAATCCAATATACACCCAACAAATAAAAAGACTGGAAGAACTCAAATAAGCTAGTACAACTTTATGAAAATCTATCTACTTCTCTCATCAGAAGATAGAGTAGATACATAAATCTAAATGACAAGGGTTAAAAGCAAATTTTCAAAAGTACATGAAAAGTCAGTATCTCGAAATCCATTTTGGGGAAAAAAAAAATCAAGAGAAATAAACCTTGAGATTGAGAAACGTAAGATCCGACAATGACTCCAGTGGCTTGCGTGGCGGAGTGAACGATTGGACGATGTTGTTGAAACGATTAAGAAATCTCAGCAAAATTCGCTTGAGTGAACGATTGAAAAATCTCGAAGTCTATTTTGGGAAAATAGATTTTATTTATTTATTTATTTTTATAGGAAAGGATGAGATTTGGGTTTTAAGTTTGTTCTAAATTAAATTTCAACAAATTACCCCATAAAACCCATAAACTCTAAAATCAAATTTCAAGTATAAAAAAAGCACATCTTATACCGATTAAAACGAAAATCATGACTTTAATCGAAACTCTAATATCATTATTGGGCCTCTGCCATCACTAGTGTGATCGCCATCTTTGCCATCACCAGTTTGAAGGCAGAAGAAAGAAAGAAGAAGAATAAGAAGCAACCAGAGTGAAAAAAAAAAAAAAAAAAAAAAAAAAAAGGAGAAGAAGAAGAAGCAGCTGAGCAAAGAGCCCAGCTTGAAGAAGAAAAGATAGATGAGGAAAGAGAAAAATAAGAGAAGAAAGAAAGAATAGAAGTATCAGCACGGAGGGAGAAAAAGGAAAGAAAAAAAAGATAAAAAAAGTGGTGGAGCACATGTGTGTCTGACCATGGGTATCATCAACGATCATGTATTACCAAATCTCTTTTTTTTTTTTTTTTGATACGCCAAAGCTCTTATCATATATAAAAAAAAGCGGCTATGCCGCTACAGTACTTCGGTACTGTTCATTTTGTGTGTTCCGTGGAAATTTGATGAGGTTCTTTGCTTTTTTTTTTTCTTCGAGTAGTAGCTACAGTACTCGGAGGCACTGTAGCTACAGTTGTTACAGTTTTTTTTTTTTTCCTCCCGTTTGTATTTTTATAATATATATTATTTGACTAAGTCACTGACACAATAAATTTCACAATATTTTTACAATTATTGAGATGTCAATTTCTTATAAGTCAAAATAAAATAATAAAATATGAAACAGTAACTAACCGCAACTGAAAATAAATGTTTTGTGAAAATATCGTGACACTTGTTAGGTGAGTGTGTAAAAACTACAGTACTTTTTGTTTGTTCAAGTGGCACTGTAGCTACAATAGCTATAGTGTTTTTTTTTTTTTTTTTTTTTTTTCAGTCTTTTGTTTGTACTTTTTTTTTTCTTTTAAATATTTATAAGAACCCGCATATATATTGTTATCTTGACACAACAAATTTCACAATATTTTCACAATTATTAAGATGTTAATTTCTTATAAGTCAAAATAAAATAATAAAATATGAAACTATGACCAACTACAACTAAAAATAAATGTTTTGTGAAATACTGTAACACTTGTTGGGTAAATGTGTAAAAGTTATAGTACTTTTGATTTGTTCAATATGTCTTGTTCATCTTTTTTTTTTTTTTCCCCAATCATCAATTTATGCTCTGTTTTCTACAATATTTTTGCATTGTTCATTCAACATTTTTCACTATTCATCTACAGTTCCATTTTGGTTAGCCACTTTGTCTTTCTTTTTTTTCTTTTTCTTTTTTTAATTTTTTAGTTTTGAATAGTAGCTACAAGATACCAAAAGACCTTTGTAGCTACAATAGCTACATTTTTCTTTGTGAGCGTTTGGATTCAGCGTTTCCACTGAATTCGCGTCTCACGTTTTCTCCTTTTTTTTTTTTTTTTTTTTTTTTTTTTTTTGCTTTCACACGTTTAAGGGAGCAAAATTCACTATTCATGAGACAAATTTTACTATTCACCTTTGTTCTGTCATTGTTTATGCACTGTTTATCATTGTAGCAACACTGTTCATACATTAAAAAATAGGCGAAAAACTCATTTTCGTCCCTACATTTTCACGCGATTTCTACTTTGGTCCCTATCTTTTATTTTCACCGCTTTTAGTCCCTAAAATCAAAAAAGCGATCTCGTTTTTGTCCTTACCGTCGGTGCCCTAACGGCAAAGTCCTAGGTGGCAGACGGAACACCCTATTAACTGACGTAGCACTGATGTGGCGTTGATGTGGCCATTAAAATATTATTAAAAAATATTATTTGGCATTTTTATACACCACATCATCATTTTATTTTATTTTTTTAAACCCACATCAGAAATTTCTTTTAAAAAATTAAATTTAAAGAAAAACCTTAAATCTAATTAATTTAAAATTTTAATTAAAATTTTCTTTTCTTAATATTCATGTTCTTTAACTTGTTCTTCATGTTCTTGAGAGACCAAACCTAGCAACCAAGAACTAAACCCATATCAGAAGAACACAAACAAAAAAAGAAAATAAATTAAATTAAATACTAACAGGAAATTTTATTCATGTTCTGTCCAAATCCAAGAAGCAACCAAACCAATCTCTAGCAAACGCCGAATCCAAATCCAAAGAACCAAACCCAATCTCCATCAAATCAGAAAAACAAAAAATAAATCCAAGAAACAAACCCATAAACACAAGAACTAACCCAATCTCTAGCAAACCCATAAACCCAGAAATTTCCTTGGGAAACAAAACACATAAAACCCGAAATTTCATTAGTTCCGATCTCTCAAATTTTTGGCCACCACCTCCTTCCCAAAGAGCAACAACCTCAACTCCATTACTAGATATCTTCTGCAGACTTTGACCTCAACACCCACACCCATGCCCACTTTGTCTCTCAATCACGGCCCTCCGTTGCTCTCTTCAACCAAGAAACGCTCCAACAACGCCTCCAAGCTTTAATCGAAGGTGCTCGCAAGAGTTGGACCTACGCTATCTTTTGGCGAGCTCCTACGACTATTCCAACGGTGTCTCTATTTTGGGTTGGGGTGATGGGTACTTCAAAGGCGAGGACGATAAGTCCAAATCCAAAGCCAAGAACAAAGCTTAAGTAAATCTGTGGAATTGGGATCCACGGAGGTGATTTTTAGAGCTCAGATCCGATGAATAAAGTTAGGGTTTTGTTCAATTTCAATTTCTTCTTCTTGATGGCTGGGTTTCAATTTCTTGTTCAAATTTTTGGGTTTTAAATTTTGTTTTCATGTTTAATCTGATGTGGGTCCGAAGTTTAATTTTGTGTTCTTATTTTTCGGGTTTGTGATTTTGGTTTTTAATTTTGTGTTCTTAAATTTAAATTTTGTGTTTAAATTTTGTTGTTTGTGTTCTTGTTTTTATTTTTAATTCTGTTTTTAATTTTTTTTTATTTAGTTTAAATTAATAAATTAATTTTTTTAATTTAGATGCTGACGTGGTATTTTGTAATGCCAAAATAAAAATTTTTATTATTATTTTAATACTTCCATTTGCCACGTAGGAAAGGACTAAAACAGAAAGCGTTTTTCTAAATAGGGACTAAAAGCGATAAAAATAAAATCTAGGGACTAAAATGAGAATCTCCTGAAAACGTAGGGACGAAAATATGCTTTTCGCCTAAAAAATATTAAAAATGGGTCCCACGGTACTATTCACACATTTAAAAATTATTTTATTACAGTATTTTCAATTTTCGGTTTTTGATTTCAAAGCAATAATAAGTTTAATCCAAACGAACCCTTTGTCTTCCATTTGTACTTTTCTTTTTCCCATTTTATATATCATTGTACATCCAATGTTTTTGCGCTCTACAGTGCCATTTTGTTGAGCCACTTTGTCTCTCTCTTTTTTTTTTTTTTTTTTTTTGAACAGTAGTTACAGTATCAAGTTGGTTTACTTAACTTTGTTGAGCCAAAATTCACTATTCCACATACTATTTTTTTTTACCTTTTTTGTATATTCTTTTCTTTACACACTATTTTAATTAAAAACACATAGTTTTGAACACAAAAACTTAGGAAAAAAACTTTTTTCATCCTTCATGTTTGGGGTAGTTTATAATTATTCCTTAAACTTTAAAATCATGCAAGCCCTAATGAAAGCTTATGATTCTTAAAATATTTTATTGTGTAATGTCTAAATTACTCTTGCTAAATTTTAACATCCTAATTTTTTTTTTTTTTTTTACGTATTTTGAGTTTTAAATGATAAAAATTCCTAAAAAGATAGAATGATGATATTCAATGACACAAGCCTTTTGTTATCTTTTTTCTTTTTTAATTTCTTAGCAAAACTCAGTTGTTTATTGTTGGAAAATGATAATATTCGTTATCATTTTTAGAAGTTTTTAGAGAATAGATATATTGTCTTTAGCAAGTAGGTACTAAAAAACTATTATAGTTAAATAAATGTTTATATGTTAAATAACTACCCTAACTTTGTGGTTGATCAAAATTCTTAAACGAATGAGATTAACTTTTTTCAATATAATTATTAAAATTATTAAAATTAATGTCTCTTTTGATTAATGTAAATTTCTATATATTTTAAAAATCAAATGATTCATATCTTTATTTTATAATACAAATAAAATCTAGAATTAACCTTAATTACTATAGTATTTTTTTTTCACGGCAAGCACATGCCTTGCACGTGCTGTCCTAACTAATATATGAAAATGCCTATAACTTAGTTCTCAATAATTTTAGGGTTGTTTGCTATAACTATTCAGACACATTTTTTCAATTTTTAAATAATATTATACGTATTTTTATTTTTATTTTTATCCACACGTATTTTCACATATATTTTCAAACAATAAAACATATGTTTTTAAACACATGTACCAAACACCCCCTTAGAAACTCTTAAAACTTTTTTTTAATTCTAATCACTCTAATTTGTTTGGATACTGCTTATGGTTGGAAAATGAAAATTGAAAATTGAAAATTGAAAACACTGTAACAAAATAATTTTTAAATGTGTGAATAATATAGTGAGACCTAAATTTAACTTAAAATTTACTAAATTTTGTACTTGTAGGTCGCGTAAATAATACACAAAACTCACATAAAAAATGTCAAACGCAAAAAAGTGCAATCCAAACCCAACCTAACACAGTTATGAGTTATAAAAACTCAATTAAAAAACTATAGCCTAACAACATACTTTACTTTTTAAGTAGGGCCCATGATTTTTGAGTCTTGGTTATATAACTCAAAGCTCATCAAACCAAACACTCTCCAAGTTTTTTTTTTAATAAATAGTTTCCTTGCTTCTTTTCAATAATTACATACGGAGGGCATGATATTTTTTTCTTAGAGCATTCATAGCAGTGGAGTTAAAAATTTAGTAATTTGGTATCACAAAAAATTATTTTATTTATTTTACCTACTCACATTACAAAATATCCAGCAGTAGTGGACCTATTTTAGCTTTCAACATAATAAAATAATATAAACATCGCAACGAAATAATATATCCACTACAATGAAATAACATATCCACTATAATAAACAACAATCACAACCACCCATAACCACTATCACTACCATTATCGCCGCCACCATCGCTTTGCCGCCATCGACTCTTCCACCACCATTCCATCTTGTCATTTTGTTGCATGATAGCAAATAATCATCTAGTGTTAACAAGTGATTTTTTTTAACCCCAAGTTATAACTTATACTTTTTTTTTTTACTAAAAGAATTTTTTTTTGTTGGCAATATTTATTTTTTAGTTTTCAACACGATAAAATAATATAAATAACATAATAAAATAATATATCTATTATAATAAAATAATGGCGTAAATGCACTTTTAGCCCCTACATTTTGGCTTTTTTCCATTTTAGTCCTTACATTTTATTTTTTCCACTTTTAGTCTCTAAACTAATTAATGCGTGTTATTTTCGTCATTTTTCACGGTCAATCGTGGAAATAGGCGAGGTGGAAAGGAGGAATTAAAATATTATAAAAATGCCACATCACCCATGACACATCAGCATATAAATTTAAAAAATTAATTTATTAATTTTAACAAAATTAAAAAACATAAAAACAAATTTTAAAACATAAAAATACATCAAAAAATCAAACCCAAGAACACAAATTCAAAATTAAACCCATTGAATCAAATTAAACCCAATAACAACTGTCATTAGCCCACAACCCAGAAAATCAATTACCTTATTCTCTCACTCTTCTTTCTTCTTTATTCTTTCTTGGACTCTCTCTCTCAATTTTTTGGCAGTGGATTAGAGGAGCTGTGGATCGGTGGTGGGTCTTGTGATTTGGGTGTAGTGGGTTAAGATTTTGGCTGGTGGGTTGAGATTTTGGTCAATGGGTTGCGATTTGGGTTTCAATGGTGGTAGTTGGCCGATTTGGGTAGTAGTTGGGTTGGTGATTTTCGGTTTGCGATCCGGGTTTCGGTGTGTTGGTCTTGTGTTTCGGTGGTTGCGATCCGGGTTGGTGGTTTTTGGTTTGCTCACTGTTTGCATGTATTTTGCTCGTCATTTGCTTGCTGTTGGTTTGTTGTGGGGCTCATTGTGGGTTTGGGTTTGCTCGTTGTGGGTATGGGTTTTGTTTGCTTTGGGTTTGGGTTTTGCTTGGTAGAGACTATGGGTTGTTTTTTTTTTTTTTTTGGTGTTGAATGTTGATGGTGGATTGTGGGTTGTTGTTGGTGATGGTGGTGTCAAGTGTGTACTACAACATATATGTTTGGATGAACATCTCAAGTCGTGCTCCACCATTAATCTAGCAAGTTAATGGCTTGCAAATATGGTGCCTTACATGCTAGTTTGAGTTTTTGATTTTTTGGGTTGTGGGGTGATGACGGATGTTCTTGGGTTTAATTTGATTCAATGGGTTTAATTTTGAATTTGTGTTCTTGGGTTTGATTTTTTGATGTATTTTTATGTTTTAAATTTTGTTTTTATGTTTTCTAATTTTGTTAAAATTAATAAATTAATTTTTTAAATTTATATGTTGATGTGGCATTTTTATAATATTTTAATTCCTCTGGTTGCCACCTCGGCTATTTTCATCGGTTGATTTGTGAAAGAACGAAAATAACACGCGTTAATTGGTTTAGGGACTAAAAATGAAAAAAATAAAAATGTAAGAATTAAAATGGAAAAAAACCAAAACGTAGAAACTAAAAGTACATTTACACCTAAAATAATATGTGCTCGTTTGGATAGCACTTAAAGTGCTGCGTCTGCGTTTTCACTCTTTTTTTTTTTTTTTTTTAGATTGTTGACCAGTCTTACGTGAGCGTGCACTTGTGCACTGTTCACGGGTTCCACAAATTCTACATTTTATCAACTTTTTCATTAAAAATGGATCCCACGATACTATTCACACATTAAAAAATTATTTTTCTACAGTAATTTCAATTTTCAATTTCAATAAAATAAATTCTATCCAAACATACCCTAACTTATTATTGAAATAAAAAATCTGCTACAGTAAACAACAACCCCAACCACTGCCACTACCATGCCCACAAACGTCATAAAATGTAATTGCCACCTACTAGATGATAACTCAAAAAAAAAAAAAAATAATAATAATAAAAATCCAGCTGGGTTCACATTCCACACAAAGACAATCTAGACCCTTCCTTAAAAGATTCCGTAGAATATTCCACCTACCATTTAAAATCCTAACCGTCCATTACTCAATAAACCTCTCCACATTTTCAGTCCTCTTCACTCAGTTAATTCAGCTGCATTCCCTTCCATTAACGTTTCAGTGTTCATTTGATGTGGGTTTTGTGCCGGCAAAGAGTGTTGAAAGGTGATCAAGAAGAAATAGAGAATTATGGTCCATATGGAGATTAAGAAGAAATGTTTGACGGTAGTGAAGGACAACAACTCAGGTGAAAGTTTTTGTTTCTAGGTGAGAGTTTTTGTTTTCTTTTTTTGATTGAGAGAGAGGTGAGAGTTGAGGGTGTTTTTTTTGAGAATCAAAGAGAGGTGAGAGTTGAGAATGGAGAATGAATGAAACGGAGAAAAAAAAAAAAAAAAAAGAGAATAAAAAGAAAGAAATAAATATTATTTTAAGCAGAGGTGGGAATAAAAAACATTATTTGATTTTATCTCTCAGCTGCAGTGCACACTATACGTAAAATTTTACCTTTAGCTTCACTATTGCAATCCTCTTTTTTATGCTTACTGGTGCTAAGCACCGCTATTGTTAGTCCTCTTAGAATCTTATCTATAGGAAGCTTAACTAGTGGTGTGCAATGGCTTTGACTAGTATCCCATCGTCTCTTTGATCTCTCCCCCGTTGGTATAGTTTGTTTGCTACTTGCCAACTCCGTTCGATTACATGACATTGTCTGTCTTAGAATCTCAACTCTAACTCGCTTAGTAGTAAGTATGTACCAACGGCTTCCTGCTCCACCACTCAAACCGACCAATCATCTTTTTTCTTCTCCTTGTTCTAAACCCCAACCGGAAAACGACGTTTTCCTCAATTTTAGAGGTGAAGACACCCGTAATAATTTTACGGACCATCTATATCGTGCTTTGGAAGGTAAAAGGATTAAGACCTTTAAGGATGATACAAAACTTGAGCCAGGAAATCCCATTTCGCTGAAACTCTTGGATGCAATTGAGAAATCAAGAATTGCAGTCGTTATTTTGTCTAAAAATTATGCATCTTCCACATGGTGCCTGGAAGAACTTGTAAAGATCCTTGAATGCATGGAGGAGGGAGGGTTGACCGTGTTGCCCATTTTCTACCATGTGGATCCTAGTCATGTGCGGAATCAGAAGAGGTCTTTTGCTGAAGCCTTTGCTGAACATGAAAACCGTCTACAGAAGGAGCAGCTGGAGATATGGAGAAAAGCTTTAAGAGACGTGGCCAAGCTCTCTGGAAAGACATTAACTAATGGGTATCACTTTTTGATCTTCTTATATTGAGCATTTTTTCTGCTTGTTCTTACTGCAATACTTAATTACTTTAAATGTAGTTGTTAAAAGGTTGACGTTTTCATAATCAAAACAGCATAAAAGGATTACAGTACTGTGATGTGGTGTGTGAGTTCTGAGTAAAGAAAAGCGTGTGGGTTTTTTAATTTTAATTTTAAAATTTTTTTCCGGGCCATGAGAGTTGAGACACATATATGATGAGAAAAATTAAGGTTTTGGGTGCTACAACTATGGAGGATTGTATCTAGAGTGACTCATGATCTCAGTTGAGTAAACTAGAAAATGATTTTTAACTTGTTTTTATAGGAGTGAATTTATTTGGAGTATACCCATGGTTTTCCCCTTAATTGAGAAGAGTATTTTAGGTAAATGTTTGTGTTATTGTGAATGATTGATCTATTTTCTTATTTTGACATGGTAATGTTGATTACAATATCTTTTTGGCCAGGTAATGTTGGTTATAAATAATACTACACATCAAACACTCCAAAAGTATACATTCAAAATACATAAGTGTATCCTCAGACGCAAAAGATCCAATATAAAGTCAAGATCCTTTCTAAGATATGTAGCTCTAGAGGAAAAATTTAGGTCTAACATACCCAGGGCCTACAAACCCCAAGAGCCCAAACCCCAATAAAGTAACTAATGCCTCAATTTTGTTTCCCTTTGGCTAGGTGCATGAAGTATTTTGGTACCAATTAATAATGAAGTATCGTTTTTGAGAATATTGCTATATATGTGTGTGTGTTTATATTTATTTATGTATTTTATATATTTATAAACATATACTTTGAAATTCACATATTTTATAAGCTCAAATAGCCTAAGTACATTAACCCATATATTACCATGAATAACATGTTTTATAATATTTTAAAATTTTTTTAACATCTTTTAATTATATTTTACTGCAATAGTGGAAACATCAATACTAGCTTAAACATCTGAAAAATCATTGTTTCAGGCCAATACATCCCTATATTTGATGTGGTATATTTTTAAGGAGTACCAGTACTAGTTTAACTTAGGTACAGAGTAATTCATTGTAACTTAACTTGATTAATTCCTTCTCTTTCGTCAATAAGAATCACTTTTATTTACTCTATAAGTTCTTAGAGAGAAAGAGAACAAAAACAGCTATCACTTTTTCAAAAAGCCAAATCAGAATTTCAATTAAATTTAAGTAGTTTTCAAAAAATAAAAAATGAAAATCCATATTCGACAGTGTAGTCCCTACTGCTTCAAGTTTACATCAAAAGGCATGTTTTCTTTTTTAGAAACTAATAGCCCTAGGATTTTACCAAGTAAATCAAGCTCAACTATCTAGTTTAGTTCAATTTTAGAGCTCTTTTTCTGAGATGAATATGCAGAACATCAACGTTTGCATCCCTAATTGGTTTGTGTTGACACAAAGATTTTTGTTATGTCTTTCTTATAGGCCTGAGGGAAAGTTTATCCAAGAAATTGTTGACTGGATATTTACTATATTGCAAGATAAACGTTCAATTGTTTATGAAGATGGTTTTGTTGGAATAGACTCTCGTGTTGAGGAAATGAATTTATTTCTAGATATGAATTCGAATGATGTCCGCTTTATTGGGATATGTGGGAAGAGTGGAATGGGCAAGACAACTCTTGCACGTTTTGTTTTTGACAAGATTTGTAATCAATTTGAAGCTTGCAGCTTTCTCGAAAATGTCAAAGAGGTTTCTAAAGCACGCGGCTTAGAGACTTTACAAGAGCAACTCCTTTGTGATATAAGTAAAGGAGCATTAAGGGTAAGGGAAGTGAGTAGGGGAATCCAAGTGATCAGGAATATACTACGTGATAAAAAGGCGCTTATTGTTGTTGATGATGTGAGTGAAAAAAGACATTTAGAAGCATTAGCAGGGAAGAGTTGGTTTGGTCCAAGTAGTAGAATCATAGTAACTACTGAAGATGAATGTTTGTTGAAAAGCTATGAAATTCAGACTGTATATAAGGCTGATGGACTAAATAATGACGAAGCTCAACGACTTTTTAGTCACAAAGCTCATTGTGAAATTGATTTTTTGGATTTGGGCAACGATTTTGTCACTTATGCTTAGGGCAGTCCTTTGGTTCTTAAAGTTTTGGGTTCCCATTTGTGTAAAAGAACAAAAGAGGAATGGGAAACTGCTTGGAATCAACTGAAAGAAATTCTCAATGAAGATATTCCGGAGAAACTTCGAATAGCATATAATGGATTGGAGGAGTTGGAGAAAAAATTATTTTTGCATATTGCGTGTTTCTTCAAAGGGGAGGACGAGAATCGAGTAGCTGCTATACTAGAATCGGTTTGCTCTTTGGGACGATAATATAAGGAAGCTCGTTGACAAATCTCTAATTACCATTGTAGGGGGGAAATTGTGCATGCATCATTTAATACAACAAATGGGTTGGAAAATTGTTTGTGGGGAATCACCGGATCTTGGACAACGCAGTAGGTTATGGGATTGTGCTGATGTCCTTTATGTATTAAAGAACAATATTGTAAGTGTATTGTTATATAGACATAAATTTAGAGAAGTATATATTTCTACCATTCATGCAAGTTTTTGCTGTATCTTGCCTTACACTAATTTTATTATTGTTGGTTACTAGGGAACAGATCGAATTAAAGGCATGGTGCTAAATTTGCCTCCAAATGAAGAACAAGAAGAATTGAATGCTGAACCATTCTCAAAGATGAATAAACTAAAATTGCTCAAAATTTGTAAGCTGCACCTTCCTGTCTCGATAAACTTTCCAATGAGTTACTTTTGTTGGAATGGCATGAATATCCTTTGAAATCATTGCCAAAGAGTTTCCAGCCTCCTGAACTTGTTGAGCTCATTATGCATCACAGCGGTATTAAGCAACTTCCAAGTGAATTTAGTGTATGGTTTTCACTTATGCAGTTTTATTGTTATTATTATTTTTATTATTATGTATTGATTGCTTAATTTTCTATATTTATTGTTTTATCTCAGAACTTATACAAGCTAAAGCTCATCGACCTTAGTGACTCTCAAAACTTATGCCAGACTCCTAACTTCAATGGATTGCCAAATATTGAAAGGTTAATTTTTCAAGGTTGTACAGGATTGCATGCGTTGCACCCATCTGTTGGAAGTCTTAAGCGACTTATTCTATTAAATCTAAAAGACTGTAAGTGTTTTGAGAACCTTCCGCATGAGATCAACTTGAAATCTCTTAAAATTTTAATTCTATCTGGCTGTTCAAAACTCAAGAAGTTTCCAAAGATTGGGAGAAACATGACAAGCATGTTGGAGCTTTATTTGGACAGGACTGCCATAGAAGAACTACCATCATCAATCAAGCATCTAACCAGCTTGACTTTATTGAATCTTCAAGACTGTGTAAACCTTTCAAGTTTTCCAAGTGTTATTTGTAGTTTGATCTCTATTGAAATTCTCATTCTATCAGGATGTAAGGGTCAACCACCAAAAGCAAGGTATTTGAGTGGGCTCATTCCCACTTTATCCTCAATCGGTACCACCCTCACTCTTCCCTACACCTATCTCACTGATCAACAACCTGAACCAGAGCCCATCAGTCTGGTGTTGCCTTTGTCATTCTCAGGATTAAGCTCTCTAGTATCTCTAGATCTAAGTGGCTGTAATCTGTTGGACGGAGCTCTCCCTGATGATCTTAGCTACTTGTCCTCACTAACATCTCTGAACTTGAGGAAAAATAACTTTACATGCTTACCTTGTAGCATTTCTCAGCTTTTAAATCTCAAACTTCTTTTCTTGGATCATTGTAGCAAGCTTCAATCATTGCCATATCTTCCATTAAGTACACAATTTGTTTCGGCACAAGGATGTACTTCACTTGAAAATTATTCAAATCAAGTTATTGTTTGGACTTCAGGTGCAGCAAGATTCACTTTTATTAATTTCCATGGCTTGGCTGATGGTGAAGGCAAAATTGCTGATGTTCCTTTGCTGAATATACACTTTCAATCATTGTGGCAAAGATACATGGAGGTCTCTCTCTCTCTCTCTCTCTCTCTCTCTCTTGCATGCACGCATTGAACATCTTTTTTACTTGTCTTTTAATATTTTGCAGGACCAAATTCTTCAAATTAAAGGCTTTTGCCTGGTTTTACCTCAAATTGAAATTCCAGAGTGGTTCAAGAAAAAGGAGTGCGGGCCATCTGTGCGAATCCCATTACCTCCTAATCTGTTCAATAATAGAAGTTGGAAAGGGATCGCTCTTTGTGTCATTTTTGTAGTCCCTCCAAATTTGATAGATGTTTCTCCTGGTCAGGATTCAAAATACTTTCATGAATTTATTTGTCATTTCGACATGGATGGCATTTCTTTAAATTGTCCCCTAGTCCTTAAGGTTCCTAAGGAAACATTTGTTGGTTCATTTGGACTTTGGCTATACATATCACAGGCGAGGTTTACAGAACATTCTGATGAAGGGAGTTGCATTGGCTCTGTGATTAGACCCACAAGGTCGGAAATTGAGATTAAAATGTGTGGTGCACGTATTCTATATGAGCAAGATATGATAGAATTTGCACAAAACTCAAGGTATGAAAATTTCAGGAGCCGTGATGACCTCAGTCGAGGTCGTGAAATATTCATAGAAGATCGTATGAGCAGTTCCCAAAGCTATGATCTCAAGCTAAAACAAAAGCTCAGTTCACTGCTTTCAACATTGTATCAGGTCTCTTCTTCTATCTGAAGAAACTCCATTTTACCTAAATTGTATGGGTTTAGGCCCAATTACGTTATGTTAATTCCTCAATTTATCTGCTTTTTTCTATATGTTTGATTTTCTTTCACACGTGTTTATCCAACAAAATTGTCAACTCAGTGGTTGTGAAAAAAGTTGTTAAAATTTGTCTCTAAACTTATTATTTTTGTATATGTTTTCCTCTCTCACCATTCTATTGAACATTTGAGCGCCATACATTTATGTATTTTACAGGTAGATTGGGCAAAAAACCATTTGTATGATTATATCTTTCATCAGATTGCACGTCCACCATGCTGGTTCACTCGTAAAAACCTTGGGTCCTCCATAGAAATGCCGTTACCTGCAGATGTACATGATAATTCAACATGGTTGGGATTCACTATATGTGCTTCGTATCGTATTCAAATGCGAGCTGGTTTCAATTACAAGCTGCATTCAACAATTTTTCTTCGCTATTCTAGTCTTTCAGCTAGTGATGAAGTTTCTTTTGCATCTTACACAACCTTTCCCCTCTCTACTGACGTTCTTGATGAGTCACCACAAGATTCAGGACGACTTGTGGTATTTTACATACCACGCCGGGGTTTTCAGTTGAAGCAGTGTGATCACATTGGGGCTTCATTTGAAAGCAGTGACCCAGCTGTACAATTTGAAATGTGTGGAATTCGTCTTGTATATGAGCAAAATGTCCCAGAGTTTGTGCAAACCCTTGTTGAGTGCATGTTAGGGAGTCCAGATGCCAATCATCAATCTTTTTCCGTACATCTTTCAGATCAACTTGGAATGATGCAATACTGCAACCATGAAAAAAAAAATTGCTGCCCTTTCTTACCCGAAAGGTTAAATTTAACTGGACAAGTATTTTGTTACCAAACTTCAATGCAATAGATAAATAATTTGCTAGTCAAATATAAAGATATGTTTTATGATACTTGCAGGAGGCTTGACCCCGACACCATGCGAATGCTTCTACCAAATAATGAAACTATACAAGAGGAGTGTACTTCACGGGAGACATTTTCAAATCAAGTAATTGCTGCAGGCATTTCGAAAAATTCAAGTCGAGGCTCTATTAATTTAGGCATACCATTTGGGAATGGGCAATATGGAAGTAAGATGTCAGGCCACCTTGAATGTTGGTTTAAACCATATTTGCAGGTATATCTCTCTTTCTCATTTGTATCTATATCTATAATATCTAAAATCTCTTAGCAGCATCTTGGGGCTATTCCAAGGGATTCCTCCTTGTAATAACCATACACCTGAGGAAATCGTTAGATACTCAAAGAGGTTTAAATGCCCTTGTTTCTAAAATTAAAAAAAAAAAAAAAAATCCAAAATTTAAAGTGTAACATATATTGTTCTTTGTCTTACATTGAACCATATTAGCGATTATATCATTATTTTCTTTTCATAATTTTTTTAAATATATAAATATTAATGTATGCAATAACGCATTATACATTTACAACTTATGAAAACTAATTGTAATTTACCAATATGATAGGATCATCATTTTTTACTACCATGACTTTACACATTCTTAAACCTAGATGTAACTTATAATAGAAAATGCATGTAATAGAATTGTGCCACCACATCCACCTATTTTCAACCCCTTCTTTCTCTTTTAAAACTTTTCTTCTCCCTATTCTCAAAAAAAAAAAAAAAAATAAAAAAAAATAAAACCTCTTCTTCTCCCTATTAGTCCACTTTACCAATACATTTCTTTGATCATTTCTTCCTAGTATTTTGACTGTTCTTTCTCCCCATCTTACTTTGTATAAATTCGGTATCATTCATTCCATATTTTTCCCACAAAAAACAGGAGTACTCTCTCTCTCTCTCTCTCTCTCTCTCTCTATATATATATAAACTTTCTTTAGGTGGATTTTTTTTCTTATAACTCTAATTTAGGTTGATAATTTAAAAATTTTTTTTTGGAAGATTTGATAACGTCTCTATGGTTTCGTTGCAATGAAGGTGATCATTGTGTTTGGAGTACTCAGTCTCTCAAGGATGTTCAAGTAGAGAGGTTTAGAAGACTATGATTCATGCCCTCATGGTTTTTCTTGGTGTTTTAGTGGTCGTCTTCCTTCTCACAAAATTAGGGTTGAAATAGGGTTTTATACAAGTAGGAAGGAGAGGGAATAGTAAGACATAATATAAATTGACAATTATAAGCCTCTTTTGTTCAATTTAAAAAAATAAATATAAATTGACATTATAAGGGAAACATTGATACTTTAAATTTTTTTTAATAAAAGAGGAACCCTCCCCTATTCCTTTAAATTTCTAAAATTTGGCGATTTAAAATTGAGGGGTATCGTGGGGTATCTTGCCCTTACATATCCCCTCAAACTCACTCTCTCTTTTTTCCTTTTTAGAGACCTAAACTCAAACAAGGTTAATTAAACACCTCCATCCTCTTTGCTCTAGTCCACTCTCCTTATCCCTTAGACAAACGTAATGTAAATGCTTTTGACTAAGTATGACTAAACATAGTACATGGAATATTGGTTTAGTAATAATAGATACAAAGATGAAGGGTTGTAAGACTTGAAGATCAAAAGATACTAAAGAGTGAGAACTTTCGATATAATTGTATCAATAATTTATGAAGATTGAGAGATTAAAGAGGATGAATCATAGAATAAGAGTAGGGCAGATGAAGTGGAGAAGTGCATTAAGAGTATTGTATGATTCTAAAATATCTATTAAGTTAAAATGAAAATTTTATAAGACATCTACAAGACATGCTTTTTTTTTTTTATAAGTAATAAGAATTCATTGATAGAAAAAAGAGATACACCCAAGCACACAGGAAGTATACAAGGGGGAGCAAGTCAAGAATGAAAATTACAAAGGTCAAGTAAATCCAAAATAGAAAAATGATGGTTTCTCCACACAGAGAACCATTCAAGTAAGGTTCGGAAGAAAAGAAGCTTAAGGTCGGGCATAGCATGCTCTCGAGTCTTCAAAACATCTACTATTCCTCTCCTTCCAAATACACCACATCAAGCAAAGAGGAATGATCTTCCAAATGGCTCCATTGCGGAGGCGACCAAAGTGACCTTGCCAACAAGCAAAGAGACCAACAACAGACGAGGGCATGATCCAACACACTCCAAATAAACCAAAAACCATATTCCATAACTCCGAGGCAGCCGGGCAATGAAGGAAAAAATAGATTTTGGACATGCTACATTTAGTGATACTAGATTTTGGACTATTAAGAAAAAATACATTCATGAAATGAATGTAAACGAAATTAAAAATATTAAGATGGATAAATGGAAATATAAGAAAAGATAGGATTTCAAATGAGGAGATTTGCTTAAAGATAGGGGTGGCCCTATTGAAAAATATATGAGGGAAAGTTGCATAAAGTGGTTTGATTATGTGCATGGGAAGCAATTAATGCTTTAATAAATAAAAAAACTTAAGTCAAATGAAACAAAAAAAAAAAAAAAAAAAAAGGTAGAGAAAGACCTAAAATAAAGAAGTTGTGAAAATAAATTATCAATTAAGGAGGTAATAGAGGTGTGAATTTGGATGGAATATGATATAAGAAAATAATACATCATTCAGCCAAATAAATTATTTGGCTTAACTAGTTTTTCTTTTGCTTCTCATTTAGCCAAAACACCAATCGGTTTTGGGTGTAGATAGAGATTGAGTCTCGGATCACTAATTCAACAATAAAAAACTTTTCAAAAATAAAAGATTTTACCAATTGAGTTAACTAGAACCCACATTTAGCCAAATAATTTCTTTTTTGATAGATATGATAGTATTTTAAACCTATGACGTTTACTCTATGACGATTTCTCTTTATCATCTAGTTGAAACAACTATTGGTTTTTTTGTTGGCGGGGATTGAGCCCAATCTCTTATTTAGCGATAAGAGATTTTATTAATTGAACTAAATGAAACTCATTCAACCAAATATATATATATATATATATATATATTTAATAGATAAATAGTATTTCAAACCTATGGCGTCCGTTTTATGATATGATGATTGCTTTTTATTATTTGACCAAGACACTAATTGGTTTTTAGTGTAGATGAAAATTGCTCCATAAATTTCTTATTTAACAATAAAAGATCTTACCAATTGAGCTAATTTGAAGTACTCCACATTCAGCTAAATAATAAAACATTCAAATCAACACAAAAATAGTCTGTAGTGTACTTAGAAACCACAAATTTTCTGAGACCTTAGTAATCAAGAATTTTGAACTTGGCAAAGGTGAAATCAATTTCAAAGAATTCACTTTGAATGAACACAACTTCTATAAAAATAATCCTTGAATTATATGTACTTTTAATTTTTTTTTTTAAGAATCGGTTTTAGAATTATTTCAACTTATATGCATGGTGTTCACTTTGCTCTTATTATCAAGCTAAAACAAAAATCAATTTTTGAAGTAGGCGGGTTTTGACCTCTTAATCTTTTTTTTAATGATAAGAAACTTCTCCAGTTGAGCTAGAAGCCACATATATACTTCTCTTCAACTACAACGAGTTCTTTTAGTCACTTCAACAATGATTATTACGAAGTCTCCTAATTCCTTTAGTTAATTCTGAATGATGTTAATTATAACTGTACTATCACTTGTAAAAAATAAATTTAGATATTTATTTATAAGTTATTGAAATCTACCGATCACATTTATTATGATATCTTTTAAATTTCATTTTAATGTTGACGCTGAAGTGCACATGGAATGAAAATAGTATTTTATTTTGACTGTTAGCTATGTAAGCATTTTCCATCCACTTAATGGCCGGGACCATTTTGACACAATTCCAAAAGGTTAGGGACCAATTTGACACAATTAAAAGGTTAGAGATCAAATTGAGATATGGCGTAAAAGATAGGAACTAGCTTTGTAATTTATCCTAGTATCTTTTTGGCATTTTTCTTTCTATAAATAATAAATTTCAGCTTTGGACATGGATTTCAAACTAGCTTTCTTACTATCACACAAAACTTAGTCAATCTTGATTTACATTTCCGATATGTTTTCCAGAACCACAAGAGGAGAAGGAGTACTTTCAATCGTTGTTCTCCTCAAAGTGAAATCCCAAAGTGGTTCACCAAAAAGATTAATAGTTCCTCAGTGAGAATTCCCCTACATTCAAATTTCTATAACAACCCTGACTGGATAGGATTTGCAATTACTGCTGTTTTCTCATCTCACATGAATCCGACAACCACTTGTTCAAGATTTTCTCATATGGCCATTTGTCATTTGAAGACCAACTTGGGTTGCATGAATCCATTACTTTATTGTGGCATTAGGGAAGAGCATGTACTGACTTTGTTACATCAACGTATATTCCTTTGGGAATCAATCATATCACATCTGTTACTCTCACCTACATTTAGTGAATGCACTTGGGTTGAATTCTCATTTGTAAGTGATAGTCCGGACATGTTGGCGCAGAAGTGTGCGGTCGATCTTGTATACCGAGATAATTTGGAAGACTTTACACTTACAATGGCACCATGTATAACCTCGTGCGATGATCCTTTCACTTCGAACGAAAGATTGCCCTTTTATCATCGCGATAAATTCAGTGGCAGTGATGGCTTGTATGAGGACCAGACTAATGGAACTTCTGGCCAGTATTCTTATGGAGGTCAACACCCTCGCTATCAACTGTTTCAAACTGCTGCGTTGGTAAGATTTCTATACTGTTTGAGCAAATAACATTAACGTACAACGAAAACTTAATTTTATTTTGTTGAGATTGGGTTCTCACTTCAAATAGCATTATTTCAAATAGCATTTTTTTATGATTTATATTAAATTTTTCATGATTACCAAAAACGGAAATGATTGTTGTAACATCTGTATATATTACAAAGTTTTTCTCATAAATTTTATAAATTGAGGTATTAATTTTTAAATAAAAAATATTAAGATTATTATAAATTTTACTACAAATAATTTATAAACTAACGTGACACAATGTGCATGATCAATGTCACCTTAATAATTTAAATAATAAATGTTGAATTTTTTATTTATAATTGATGTCACATTAGTTTAAAAACTCTAGCATTAATCCTTTTTAAATATAACACAACAAAATAATTTTCGAAAAAATATTTATTAAAATTATGGATATAACACCAATAACATTTATTATCACCATAGTTTTTAAAGGTTTTGTTATACATTAGTAATTCCTTTTTGGGATATTACAAATTTTACTATTTAAATTTTACAAACGGATGTGTTTACTTTTAAATACAACTAGCCGCGAACCCGCACGTTGCGCGTGATGAATTTTTTAGGATAGTCTCATTAAATTTATTTTTTACAATTTGTATTAATTTAATAAATAGTAATGTATTTCATAATAACATTTTTATTTATTATAGGAACAATCATAAATGTAATATAGGAACAATCATAGACATAAATATAAATTTGAACATTCATATTTTTATTCATTATAGGAATAATCATAAATCATAAATATAAATTTTGTAGTATGAAAATGAAAACAAAAAAAAAAAATTCTCAAAAATTCAAAAGGCAAGTTAACAAAAATATTCATTTTTTAATAAAAGTTATTTATAACATTTTGTGAATCATTAAAAAGAATATAAAATTTGGAAAATTTTCTTTTATTTTCTAAAACTCTATTTTTTCTACCCTACAATCCAAACACAGAAAAATGTAACTAAAAAATAACAAAACTTAACAATGATTAATTGAACCAATTAGCAAAACAATTTGTTGTTGATAATCTATTAAGGTTATTTTCTTTGTTGAAATTGCAATTTCGTCCACCCAAAACATATTATCGGATAAACAATTATTTGCAAAATCTAAGAATTAAATTTCTATATATGTATTGTTATAAAATAATAATAATAATAATAATAATAATAATTAAAATACAATTGCAAAAGCTAAAATATATCACCCTCCCGATTATTTTTGTTTGACTAAACCTTTGCTTCTCTTTGAATAAATGACATTATAGAATACTTCTTATACAACTATTAAGAGTACTTTGTCCACCCAAAAGGGTTAAATAATAAACAAAAATTAGTAAAGTCTCATATAGTTTAACATCTAAATTGATCACGATAAAAAAATCAAATTCTAACTTGCAAAACAACTAATTATAAGCTCAAATCAAAACAAACCAATGGGATAAAGAAAAATAACTTGTAATCGGAAATTAGAATACCAAACTACCTAAATATGCATAAAAGTCGATGCAAATACCAAAAAGATAAACACATGTGATATGACAATTAAATCAACAATAAAAATTAAATAAAAAACCATTAGTAGAAAAAAATGGTTGAATCAATAAAATAAAATAAAAATCCACCAAAAAAAAGAAAAAAATTGGAGAAAGAGAGAGAGTATTGACCTTTTTGTCGAAGGCCACTTGGAAGGAATAGGGGAGAGAGGTGGAAATGACATAAGAAGAAATTTATATGAAAATTAAGATGGCAGAGGAATAGTGGAAGTAGATGAAAGATTGAACAAAGTGAAAGCATAGAATTTAAGAAGATATAAAGGAAACTTTTAAAAATCTAAAGGAAATCAAATGAAAATTAAAAAAAAAAAAAAATTATTGGAGGGGATGAAAGATTGAACTAAAAAGACAATAATTGAAGAAGATTAAAATTTGAAAAAATTAAATAAGAATTGCACAAAAAAAAAAAAAAGATACTAAAGATGTAGTTAGGGGTGTCCACGGGTCGGGTATATGCCCAACCTGGACTCGACCCGACTGGGACGGGTGAATAAAAATTGACCCAAAACCGACCCGGAGACCTGGTCGAATTTTTCGGTTCGGGTCTCGTCGGTTTCGGGTTGATTCAAGTCGGTATCGTGTTTATCACCGGGGACGAAATTTGGCTGAATCTGGCGAGATTTGGTCGAAATTTGGATGGATTTGTCAAGATCTAGCCGAAATCTGGCTGGATCCGGTGAGATCTGGCCGGATCCGTCGAGATCTGACAAAAATCTAGCCGGATTCGTCGAGATCTAGCCTAGATTTCAACGGATAATGGCGAGATCTCGCCGGATCTAGTCGGAAAATTGTAATACTTCACCGGAAATGATAAGGATTCGGTTCGGGTTGGGTGTCACGGGTTTGGAAACCAAAAACCGACAACCGACCCGCGTGGGGTCGGGTTAGCTTCGCCGAAAACCGCGTTCGACCACCAGAGTCGTCGGATTGGGTGGCGGCGGGTCGGATGTGGGCAGGTTGGCCGGGTTGAGCGGGTTGAGCGGGTTGCCGAGTCTTCGGGACAGTCCTAGATGTAGTGCATAAAGAACTTTATAAAATTTATTACAAAACTTCCATTAATATATATAGTATAGATATGTATAGACATTGTTTTTGGTTTTTGATACTTCATTGATTTCATTATTTAGTTATAAACATCTAGAATGACCCTCTAAATTAAAGTAGATGAATACATAAAGGCAAAATTATATGTGAAGTTTGAAACCACTCTAAATCTATTTATATTTGTTTGTAAAAAAAAAAAAAAAGAATAAAAATTAAATTCTAAATTAAAGTAGATGAATTTGTAAAGACAAAATCATATGTAATGCTAAAACTGTTCAAGATGAATGTATAAAGTCAATAATCTATTTATATTTTTTTATATAAAAAAAATAGGAATAAAAAATAAATAAGAAAAATAATAATTATGTAGCTAATGACATGACGATGAGGTGACTTAATAGGAACTTAGTTACAATAAATATTACGTTTCAACTTTTAGATATATATAGATTTAGATTATTAGTAATTTTGCCACCACATGATATGTGACATATATAGTTTCATGTTAATTGTATTAGTGAAATGAATATAAATAAACTATGTTATACATTTGTTGAAATCACCAAACAGATTTCAATAATAATCATGAAAACTTAATTACTTATTTATGAGTGAAACGTTACAAATCCAAACAATATAAGAATTAAAAACTATTCGGTTATCTAGTTAAATTTCTCAAATCACATGGAGTACTCATATTATATGAATTAATCTCCTTATAACTGGTGGTAGCTGCTTTTAGACACAAATTTGCCAGTTACTTCTCTCCAATTCAATCCAACATGTGATCTTCCTTCGCCTATTGGCAAAATTTAAATTGTTTTTTGCTCCACATGATCATTGAGAGATTTATCTAGATAAGATTGTTGTTTGCTTAAGCTCTGAAACCAACATAAATTAGATAGCTAGATGCTTTAACCTATAATAGAATAATAATAATTCAACAATTGAACCATCTAACAAAACAATAATGGCAATAATTAAGTAATCAACAAATAACGTAATAGCAATGTCACTGAGGTAAACAAAAGAGAACATGTTACAATGTTATATTTCTATAGGAGGATTTCGCAATGGGGTACAAATTTCAAATGTAACAATGAAAGTTATAATTTTTTTAAAAGTAAAAATAAAAATTAACAAACCATTAAGCTAAATACAAAACACAAATAACTTTTTTTTTTCTTTCTTTCAATGGAGAATATGTAATAATGTTAGTTCATGCATTAGACTAAATGTGATAATGATTCATCAAGTCTATTTATAAATCTCACATTTTGATCATGAGTCCATAAAAGAGGCTATTTTTAGCAAGTGGCTCATCAAGTAAAATGATTTTCTGTCTTATTGAAATTAAAAAAGCATGTAGCTAAGAACATAACAATCATTTTCAGATTGAATATGATAGGATGATGAGAAATGGTCTAAAACTAACAAACCTTTGAATGAAAATCCAATGCTCTTAGTCTTAGATGGTTTATATATCTGTGTCAAGTTTTTGTATGATATGTTGCTGTATAATGTCAAAGAAGATAGGAAAAAAAGACAGCGAGACCTGTACCTTGAGGAGTATTTGAATAGATTATAGTGCCCTAAACTTCGCGGATAAGAACTACAAATTCTGATAGAAGCAAGAACCTGGTCACCTCTCTTGGTTGCATTCCAAAAAAATTCTACATGCTTTCCAATTTAACTTATGAGGAATATGAGAGATGTTGACATGAAGGCACTTTGCACATCTAGCCTGTTCCAAATACTTGAGGGTGTAAGCAGTACTCAACTCCCCTGAACAACCAATAATGGTCCTACAATGATAGAAAAAACAAAATGGGAAGTCAAGCTCAACCCCATGGGCAAGAAATGGTTAACTTTTAGTGCTATTAATAAAACTTTGCATGTGTAGAGAATTAGCGGGAGCTTACTTGTGTGACCCCGAAGCTCCACAGAAAGCATTGATATTCCCCTTTTAAATAAGTGTAAAGGGAGGCCAAGAGAGCTAATTTAGGTGGGTTTTGTGTTGTGCCTGGGCGTGAGAACTCAAATTTAATTGAGAAGTGGAAAGGGTGAGGAAGTAAAAGTATCTAAAACGCTTTGACTGGAGTGTAGGTGACGGTTGTTATCTGCAACGCCAACTTTTATTTTTATTTTTTTTCCAATTAATTTGAAATGCCATCCTTTAGGGATGAAAATCTAAAACGCCAAATTTTTAATCAATTTGAAGAAAGATGAGCTGGAGAAAAGAAAGAGAATAGAATGACATTCACTTATGTTTCAATAAAATGACACCTGTTACCATTTTGTGCAACAATTAGTTCTAAGGATTCAACTTTTATAATAGATTATAGATTATATTTTTTCAAAATATTTTTTTAAAGATTTTATGCAACGATTACGGGGGGCTTCACATGCTAGTGATTATTATTATTTTTTAAATAATAATAATAAATTTATTGTGTAAAGTCAATAATCTTTTTTTTTTTTTTTTTTTTGTGGTAAAAAAATAGGAATAAAAAATAAATTATAAATTAAAGTAGATGAATATGTAAAGGCAAAATTATATGTAATGTTAAAACTGCCCAAGATGAATATGTAAAGTCAATAACCTTTTTTTTTTTTTTTTGTTAAAAAATAAGATTAAAAAATAAATAAGAAAAATAATAATTACGTGGCTAATGATGTGGCGATGAGGTGGCGCAACAGGAGCTCAAAGAAGAATAAATACTACGCTTCAGCTTTTAGTAATATATAGATGCCAAAAAAATAATTAAAAAATTTATTAATACCTTTAACATTTATATGAACTATAGTTTTTGACAAGTTCATTTGTATGAACTAGTTTGTACAAAACATTTCCACCAAAGAAAGCATTATAAAATATTATTTTCAACACTTAAGAAATTTGATCAGCTCTCTCTCTAATTGTAGGCTGTATTTCTCTCTTGCAGGACTTTTTTCCGTCCACTCCGTATAATTGTTGTTTTCCTCCAAGTAAAATTCGAGACTGGTTCAGTCATCAGAATCATGGATGCTCAGCGACAATGGACCTGCCCTCAAATTTGTACCACAATAGTAATTGGATGGGGCTCGTTCTATATGCTTCTTTCTCAATTCATGGGGATCCAAACTTCATCCTTAGCAATTTGAATTCAGGAAAATCTCACTCTCTATATTGTCAATGCCAAATGAGTATGGCTAATGTCGATGATCAGACAATTGCTTTCTCCACCAGTAAAGAAGAAATCATGTGGTTACTTGAGCTAGGTGAATTCATTTGGATATCCTACGTACCAGGGGAGCCATTTAAGAATATGTTGCAACACTGCAGCCGCATTGAGGCATCTTTTGTGAGTGATTGGTCAGGCGTGATAGTGCAGAACTGTGCGTTACAACTTTTGTACCAGCACGATCAAGTACAGTTTGAGCAAGAACTGAAACACTGCAACAACTTGATTTCTGAGAATCGCGAGCTCATTCGTAAACAACAAGAGGATCAAAAGAAAATAAATGAACAATACCATGTTGATGAAGGACTTCAAAGAAAAATCTTTCCAAGACTCATTGATGAATTGGAGATTGAGAAAGAAGAAGCTCAACTTGGCCAAAGTGACTTCCAGGTAAGTCATCAACTATATATGAGTATTTTCTTTGCGTCAAACATAATATATAATCTCCCTCTCTCTCTCTCATTCTCACTCATTAGACACAATACACTTCACCTTCTTGTTAAGGATGAAATTGATGCTCACACGTATGCTTCTGATTTTTTTTTTTTTTCTTGTTAAGGATGAAATTGATGCTCACACGTATGCTTCTGATTTTTTTTTTTTGGACCTTGGATTTGAAGGTCCAAATCCAAGGTCCTAGGTCACCTCCTCTCAGAGTCAGCAAAGACTCCCACAAGATCAAAAAGCCTCCACCACATCCACCGCCTAAACTTCAAATCCAAGGTCCTCGGCCGCCTCCTCTCAGAGTCAGCAAAGACTTCCACAAGATCAAAAAGCCTCCACCACATCCACCGCCTAAACTTCAAATCCAAGGTCCTAGGCCGCCTCCTCTCAGAGTCAGCAAAGACTCCCACAAGATCAAAAAGCCTCCACCACATCCACCACCTAAACTACCTCTAAAACCCTTCCAAAACCCACAACAACAACAACAACAACAACCACCACGTCAGCCAGTAATTATCTACTCAGTCTCTCCCAAAGTCATCCATGCCTCATCAGCCAGTGACTTCATGTCCATCGTTCAACGCCTTACAGGCTCTTCTACTTCATCTTCATCTGCATCATATTCCGGTGCTGAAGACCTCTGTCTGGCGGCGAGGCTGGCTTCCATCAAAAAGACAAGCCCTTCAGAAAGAGACAGAGAAAGAGCCAACAGTACTAATACAACTACTGCTATGTTGGAAGAAGAAGAAGCGGAAGTAGTAGAGATATTGGATCAAGCTGCTACTCATCCGGGGATATTATCGCCGACGCCGGCGACTTTAGCTCCGATCCCAGATGGGTTTTTCTCGCCGTTGATTCAGCCGCAGGGTTATTCGCTGATACATGAGCTGAGTCCACTTTGGCATAACATGGTCATGGCCAGTTCTTCTGGCTTGTTCTCAGCTCCTTTGGTCTCTCCATCCCCATCCTCCATGGACCTCTTCAACCATTTTATGGACTTCTAGTCTAAATTTGCTTTTGAAATTGGTAAAGATTTTACTGTTAGGGCTTCTCAAATTTCCACACCCAACAATGACGCTGAGAAGGCAAAGCTCACTCAGGTTGGTTCTCTTTCTCATCTTCAAACTTCAATTTCATTGCTCTGAAAAATGTTGGTTTTACTCAAAATTCATTTTATGTCAATTGGGTTGTTTTGCTTTTGTATTTTTAGTCTTTGGACAATGTGTAGTTGTAATTAGAGCAACAAATACAATGCTGGGTTTGACTAATTTTTGGGTTTTGGAATTGTTTGAAAAATCATAGTTAATGACTTTTATTTATCAAGAATTTTATATAATTGAATTTTTTTTTTTTTTTTGACAACCCTCTAGGTGATCAGAGATTAAAATCTATAAAGTATTCAACTTTTACTTTACTTTTATCTTAAAGAAAAATGTACAATATCTATAGACTAGATGCAGATGGTGTGTCGCATCGAATTGATAAGAAATTTGACGTACGTGTTAAGCACGGAGGAAACCATGTCATGATGATGTAATTATCAAAGCCTATAAAATTTAATTATAAGTTAATGAATTGAGAGTTACATCGTTTAACATTAACAAAGAGTTACACCAAGTGTAATTATATATGTACACATTTGTTTTGAATTAACACACATTGCAAATTTTATATTAATGGCATTTCATTTACTGAAATTTTGGTAAAATTATGTGCTTTTTGTATAATTTTGAAATATAGAAAACCTAAGATTTGAACATTTTATAGATAAGATAGTTATTAATATCTTATTTTCTCGATATGTTGTGAGCATGAAGAGAAAATATGATCTAACTGTGCATTTGTGTAAGATATTCATCAAATTCTGCATTAGGGTTTTCCTCATTAGGGTTTTCCTCATCATATTTAAATTCTGCATTAGGGTTTACCCTCCGCAAATGACAAGTGGAGAGTTGCTTTAAGACAAGTGACCAAAATCTCTAGATTGCATTTAGAGAAAGGGTAACGCATCTGAACTTCTTTTAATGAGAATCTCTTTTTGCTTGTTCTATCTGCCGTACTTAATTAGTTTTTCTCTTTTAGATTGATATACACTTAAAACTTATAAAAAATTCCTGCACTATGGGTGTGACATATATACGTGTGAATGAGTTCATTGTTTCAAAGAACACTAATTCAGGCCAATGTTCAGTCTATCTTTGTCCAAAAAGTAAGATTTTACCATCCATAGTTTGTCTTTTATTCCATACTAATATATGCTTCACAGAACTCGAAATTCATTAGATCAACAGCAATATACACCCAACAAATAAAAAGATTGGAAGAACTCAAATAAACTAGTACAACTTTATGAAAATCTATCTACTTCTCTCATCACAAGATAGAGTAGATGCATAAAAATCTAAATGATGAGGGTTAAAAGCAAAATTTCAAAATTACATGAAAAGTCAGTATCTCAAAATCCATTTTGGGAAAAAAAAAATCGAGAGAAATAAACCTTGAGATTGAGAAACGTAGGATCCGACAATGACTCCGGTGGCTTGCGTGGTAGAGTGAAAGATTAGACGATGTTGCTGAAACGATTAAGAAATCTTAGCAGAATTTGCTTGAGTGAACAATTGAAAATCTCGAAATCTATTTTGGGAAAAAGAAGAAATAAAGAAAAATTAAAACTTAGGGTGCATTTGGGAAGCGCATTTTTCGTGGCCTCGTCTCTCGAAAGGTTAGGGACCGAGGCTCGGAGAAGTTGGAAGGTTCTTTTACTTAGGGATCCAAATGATTGGGAGATGGGAGATGTGGATGAATTCCTTCATACCTTGGGTTCTTATTTACCTCATTTCGAGCAAGGAGACCGTATGATTTGGAAGTTGTCGAAGAAGGGGGACTTTGACATTCGCTCATTCTATGATAAGCTTCAAAGTCCCTTGTCTTTTATTTTTCCTTGGAAAGGTATTTGGAAGGTTAAGGCCCCTACGCACGTCTCTTTCTTTGTTTGGACTGCAACTTGGGAGAAGATTCTTACAGGGGACATTTTGCGGTGTAGAGGCTTTGATTTTGTTGACTGGTGTATTATGTGTCATTGTAATGGGGAGACGGTGAATCATTTGTTTCTCCATTGTGAAAAAGCTTATAAGTTGTGGAGCTTGGTTTTCAGATCTTTTGGGATTTCTTGGGTCTTGCCAAGATCGGTTTGCGTAAACGCTCTTGAGTTAGTGGAACTGGTTTGGAAAGCACTCTTCTAGCATTTGGAATTTAGCTCTGTTGTGCCTAATGTGGTGTATTTGGAGGGAGCGAAATTGGCGAACTTTTGAGGACAGGGACAAATCCGATGACCAGTTGCTCGCTTATTTTAGTGGCTTTCTCTTTGATTGGTCTAGGGCTTGGAGACTCATCTCTAGTGATTCTCTCCCTTTGTTCCTTTGTCTTCTCCTTTGTAATTAGTTCTTTGTTGTTTTCCGTTTGTTTTCTTGTTCTCTTTTCTTTCTTCTGTTTGTTTCTTTCTCTGTATTCTCTGTTCTGCCTCTGTTTTCATGAGGTAGCCTATTGAATATACTTCTTTCTTACTTATAAAAAAAAAAAAAATTTGGGAAGCGCGTTTGCGCTTCCCACGTTTGCGTTTTGCGCGTTTTGAGACCAGCGCTTGGTGCACTGTTCATGGGACATGAACGGTGCAATCCCATGAACAGTGCAATCAGGCCAATGAACAATAAATTCATTAATGAACAGTAACCAAAAAATATTTTTTTCTGGTTTGATTTTCAACAAAATAAGCGGTATCCAAACGCATACTTAAGTGAACTTGCTGAAACAATGAGATTTTAGATTTGTTTGTTTTTTTTTTTCTTTTTTTTTTTTTTTGATAGGAAAGGATGATATTTGGTTTAAGTTTGTTCTAAATTAAATTTCAACAAATTGCCCTATAAAACGCATAAACTTTAAAATCAAATTTCAAGTAAAAAAAGCACATCTTATACCGATTAAAATGAAAATCACAACCTTAATTAAAACTCTAATATCGTTATTGGGCCTCTACCATCTCTGCCATCACCAGTGTGACCGCCATCTTTGCCATCACCGGTGTGAAGGTAGAAGAAAGAAAGAAGAAGAATAAGAAGCAACTAGAGTGAAGAAGAAAGAAAGAAAGAAAAGAAATAGAAAAAAATAAGAAGAAGAAGAAGTGGCTGAGCAAAGAACCCGATGTGAAGAAGAAAAGAAAGAAAGAAAAGATAAAAGAGGAAAGAGAAAGAAATAAGGAGAAGAAGAAAGAAATAAGAGAAGTATCAGCATGGAGAGAGAAAAAGTGAAGAAAAAGGTAAAAAAAAAGATTGGTGGAGCACGTGTGGTTTGATCGTGGGTCCTATGTATTACCAAATATATATGAAAATGCCTATAATTGAGTTCTCAATAATTTGAAAAACTAAACCAAACAACGTACTTTTAAGTAGGGCCCACAATTTTTGAGTTTTGGGTTATATAACTCAAAACTCATCAAACCAAACACGTCCTAGTTTTTTTTTTTTTTTAAAGGGAAATGTTAACGGATGCCCTTAGGGTAATGGTTAATAATCCATTTAAAGAAAGTTTTTATGGGAAAAGAAAAAAAAAACGATTAATGTTTTGATAGTTTTTTCTATTTCCCATAAAAATGATGTCAAGACTTTCTTAAAATAGATTATTAATCATTGTCCTAAGGGCACTAGTTAGCATGACATTTTTTTTTATAAACATTTTCCTTGCTTCTTTCCAATAATTATACGGAGGGCATGATATTTTTCTGTCTTAGAATCTTATCTATGGGAAGCTTAGCTAGTGGTGTGCAATGGCTTTAACTAGTATCCCATCGTCTCTTTGATTTCTCCCATTGGTATAGTTTGTTTGCTACTTGCCAACTCTGTTCGAATACATGACATTGTCTGTCTTAGAATCTCAACTCTAACTCGCGTAGTATTCAGTATGTACCAATGGCTTCTTGCTTGATGTAGCCACCCTCTATCCTTAGGACTGACAACCAACCAGCCAACCTTTCTAACCTCTTAGGATTGCCAGCATTCCCCTATTTTGACTTCTCATATATCGCCATGTGCCCCCCTCCTCTACCATTAGGACTGACGACCAGACCAACCAACCTTTTCGACCTCTTAGGATCGCCAAAGTGACCCCTTATTTGGACTTCTCATATCCGCCATGTATCCTCATTAATTACAGTTTGACTTATGTAACTATTAGCTACTTTATTTCCTAATAGTTAAAGATTATAAATAGGCTAGCTATGTAAGAGTACAATCAGTTTTTGATATGAATATAATTTAGTTTTGGACACTGGACAAAAACTTGTTTCTCCAGTTTCTCTGTAATTCCAGCTTTAATTCTTAATTTTAATGCAATTCTAGTTCAAGTTCTCAATCAATTGATCTTGATTTCCATCATTTGGTATTAGAGCACAGATCTGGTTCTCTTTTTCCCTACCACTTTGATCATTTGAGCCCTAGATTTCCTTGTGTTTCTTTTTTTTCTCCCTTCGTTCAAGATCCTAGAATTTAGATCTAGGTTCCTTGTGACAATCAGATCTGTGGCTGTTGCAAATATCATAGATTTGAACACTTGTGTTGTTACTTCTATTTACAAGTTTTTTTCAAAGATTGTGAAGCTTCTAATGGCTCAAAGAAGGAGAGGAAGGAGAGGCGGAATAAGGGGGAATCAAATGAATGTTGGGGAAGGAGTTGAAGCCAACCCTCTAGTGGGGAGGAATGTTGGACGGAATCAAAACATAGATAGAGAAGACATGATTGCTGAATTAAGGAGACAAGTTGCGGCACTTACGGAGGTGGTGCAGCGTATGCAGCCTCCTCATGAGATTACCGATGAGTCCGATGACTCTCATTCTCATTTTGAGAACCCTTTTGGAGCTCCTCCAAGGGGTAGGCCTTATGTGGAAAGAAATGAGCCAAGGCTTGACTACAACTTCAAGGTTGAAATTCCAGAATTTCGAGGGAGTCTCAAACCGGAAGACTTTGTAGATTGGCTTAACACCATTGAAAGGGTGTTTGATTATTATGAAGTCATAGATGAAAAGAAAGTGAAGCTAGTCGCTATTCGCCTTAAAGGGAGAGCTTCCGCTTGGTGGGAACAATTGCAAATTTCTCGCCAAAGAAGTGGTAAAGTCAAGATCAAGAGTTGGGAGAAGATGAAGAAAAAGCTCCGTGAGCAATTTCTTCCTTTCAACTACACCCCATCACTCTACAAAAACCTACTCAACCTTAAGCAAGAGGGAAGTGTAGGTGTTTCACCAACTTGTAATAAGGGTAGATTTGAATGAAAGTGAAGAACAAATGGTTGCACGGTACTTGAGTGGATTGAAGCCATCCATCCAAGATGTCCTTAGTCTTCAATCATTGTGGAACGTGTTGGAAGCCTACAACCGAGCTTTCTTGGTAGAGAAGCAACAAACTAGGCCAGCTTTAAGGTCCGGACAATGGGTTCCAGGTGTGGGCAGGGGATTTCTAGCCAATATAAGGTTGGGAATTCAAGTACAAATGGGAGAGGAGAAACTTCTGGGGTTGAATAGCAACCAGCAGGTTCTAAATCTGCTATTACAGCCCCAAAACAGTCCCAAACAGCCACTTCTCTAGAACATCTCATCTCGTTTCATAGCGCCTACTTCCCGAAAAGATAGACTTCCTACCCAAAATAAATTATTATATAAATGTATGTTCTGCCGCTTTTCTATCGCGCCCCGTCCCTTGCTATAGCTATTCATTAAACGACCACGTTAGCCACCTTCGGACCGTTTTTAAAGTATTAAAGGAAGAATCGGATGGCGGGGGTAGACAGCAACAGGTGGGTACTTTCAAATGTTTCAAGTGTGGAGAGCCAGGGCATCGATCTTTGGATTATAGGAAGAAGGCTCTTATGTTGGAGGAAGTAAAAGAGCTTGAACATGAAGATGGAGAACCCATCTTTGATCAACCTTCAAATGAGGTTGGTGGTGATTTTGAAGAAGAAGAGGGCTTGACACTTGTGATGAGAAAGACTCTTCTTGCTCCTAAATTCAATTCCGAAGAAGATTGGTTTAGAACCAATATTTTTTATACAACTTGCAACATTGGAGAAAGAGTTTGTAATATGATCATCGATGGGGGAAGTTGTGAAAATGTGGTCTCTCGGGAGGTGGTTGATAAGTTGAGGCTTGCCACTCAAGATCACCCACATCCCTACAAACTTTCTTGGTTCAAGAAGGGTAATGAGGTGAAAGTAACGAAGCGTTGCTTGGTGCCATTTTCTATCCGGAAGAAATATTTTGATGAAGTTTGGTGTGATGTAGTACCAATGGATGCATGCCATATCCTTCTTGGAAGACCTTGGCAATATGATCACCAAATGATGCATGATGGGAAGAAGAACACTTATACCTTAAGCAAAGACAATCAACAATTTACTTTGTTGCCAATGAAGGAAAATGTGACTTCTAAATCCTCTACAACCTCTTTGCTCGCTTCTAAAAGCTTCATTCAAGAAAGTCAAGATAGTGGCTACATTTTCGCATTAATTCCAGTCAACACAGCGGCTGGAACTGATGTTCCTAGTGGTGTCACTGAGTTATTACAGCAATATGGTGATATTTTTCCCCATGAGTTACCTCCTAACTTGCCTCCTATGCAAGACATTCAACATGCTATTGATTTGGTACCGGGTGCACCCCTTCCAAACAAGGTAGCATATCGTATGGTTCCAAAGGAGAAGGAAGCATTGCAAAAACAGGTTCAAGAGCTTCTTGATAGAGGCTACATTTGGGCTAGTATTAGCCCTTGTGCAATACCCGCTCTCTTGACTCCTAAGAAGGATGGCTCTTGGAGGATGTGTGTGGATAGTAGAGCTATCAGCAAGATTAGAATCAAGTATCGTTTTCCAATTCCTAGATTGGATGACATGCTAGATTGCTTGACGGGTGCAAAGGTGTTTTCCAAGATTGATTTGCGAAGTGGGTATCATCAAATTAGAATTCGCCCAGGAGATGAATGGAAGACGGCCTTCAAGACACATCATGGATTATTTGAATGGCATGTTATGCCATTTGGTTTGACAAATGCACCTAGCACTTTCATGAGGGTGATTACACAAATGTTGCAACCACTATTGGGGGTTTGTGTTGTGGTGTATTTTGATAATATTTTGGTGTATAGCCGCTGTTTGGAGGATTACTTGGTGCATTTATAGCTTATGCTTGACATTTTGAGGAGAGAAGTTTTATGGTAACATGAAAAAGTTTAGCTTTGGGATGGATCAAGTGGTGTTCTTGGGGTATGTTGTGTCTTCCAAAGGAGTATTCATGGATGAAAACAAGGTTAAGGCAATTGTTGATTGGCTTACACCTTCTAGTGTGCATGAGGTGAGGAGTTTCCATGGTCTTGCTACCTTTTATAGAAGGTTTATTAGCGATTTAAGCACCATTGCAGCACCTCTCACCAATTGTCTCAAACAAAAGTCCTTTGTTTGGACTAATGAAGCCCAAGAAAGCTTCCAACTTTTGAGGAGGAAGTTAATCGAAGCTCCTATCCTTGCCCCGCCCAATTTTGACAAGATATTTGAGCTTAATTGTGAAGCATCGGGAGTGGGAATTGGGGGTGTCCTTAGCCAAGAAGGGCAGCCCATGGCATTCTTTAGTGAGAAGTTGAATGAAGCAAAACTTAGGTACTCTACCTATGACAAGGAATTCTATGCTATTGTTCAAGCCATCAAGCATTGGAGTTACTATTTGGCCTACAAGGAGTTTATTCTACACACCGATCATGAGGCTTTGAAATATCTCAATAGCCAATCTAATGTGAACAAGAGGCATGCTAAGTGGGTAAGCTTTTTGCAGCAATTCACTTTCTTATTGAAACATCAGTCAGGAATTCTCAACAAAGTGGCTGATGGGTTGAGTAGGAGGACTAATTTCTTGGTGGAAATGCAAGCTAAGGTTGCTGATTTTGAAGTTTTCAAGGAGAATTACCAAGATGACCCACATTTTGGTGATCTATACCAACAATTGCAGCAGGGACAGCAACCTATCAAGTCTGACTTTTGTTTGAAGGATGGATTTCTTTTCAAAGGGCTGAAATTATGTGTGCCTAAATGTTCTCTAAGGGAGTTGATGATTGTTGAACAACATAATTTGGGACATTTTGGCAAATCAAAGACCCTAGAATTCCTTAAACAAGACTACTTTTGGCCGGGAATGACTAAAGATGTTGAGCGGCATGTTCAAAGGTGCCAAGTTTGTCAAAAAGGAAAGGGTACAACCACTAATGCAGGTCTATATTTACCCCTTCCAGTGCCTAATAAACCATGGGAATATATTAGTATGGATTTTGTTCTTGGCCTTCCACCTACACAATGAAAGAGTGATTCAATCATGGTGGTAGTGGATCGTTTCTCCAAGATGGCTCACTTTATTCCATGCAAGAAGACTTTGGATGCTTCCAATGTGGCTGCTTTATTTTTCAAAGAAGTCTACAAGCTTCATGGTGTACCCCTATCTATTGTTTCCGACAAGGATGCTAAATTTCTTGCTCATTTTTGGCGAACTCTATGGCGCCAGATAGGAATTGAATTGAGCTTTAGCACTTCTTTCCACCCTCAAATGGATGGTCAAACTGAAGTTGTCAACCGAAGTCTTGGAAATCTCTTGAGATGCTTGATTGGAGAAAATCCTAGAAATTGGGAAAGTATCCTTCCCTTGGCTGAGTTTGCTTATAATTCTTCTCTTAATCGGACTATTAACACATCTCTTTTTGAAGTTGTGTATGGGAATAAACCTTTGAGCGTCTTAGATTTGGCACCCTTGCCACTTTCTACAAAGGAGAATGTAAGAGCAACAGAAATGACAAATTTTATGCAATCTGTCCATGCACAAGTCAAGGAGAGAATTGAACGTTCCAATGCAAACTACAAGGCTGCTGCTGATATTCACCGAAAGAGACTAATTTTCAAGGAAGGGGATCTTGTATGGGTGATTTTGACTAAAGAAAGGTGTCCTCATGGCTCCTATTCCAAGTTGGGAGCAAGGAAAGTAGGTCTATGCAAAGTATCGACTAAAATCAATGACAATGCCTACATAGTCCAACTACCCCCTCACTTAAACATTTCTAATGCCTTCAATGTGAAGCATTTGAAGCCTTATTTTCCAACTAAAACTTGAGGGCAAGTTTCCTTTATGGAGGGGAGTATGATGCAGCCACCCTCTATCCTTAGGACTGACAACCAGCCAGCCAACCTTTCTGACTTTTAGGAATGCTAGCATCCCCTTATTTTGACTTCTCATATCCGCCATGTACCCCTTCTCTACCATTAGGACTGACAACCGGTCAGCCAACCTTTTCGAACTCTTAGGATCTGCCAAAGAGCCCCTTATTTGGACTTCTCATATCTGCTATGTATCCTCATTAATTATAGCTTTGACTTATGTAACTATTATCTACTTTATTTCCTAATAGTTAAAGATTATAAATAGGTTAGCTATGTAAGAGTACAATCAATTTTTGATATGAATATAATTCAGTTTCAAACACGGATGTAAACTTGTTTCTCCGGTTTCTCTGTAATTCCAACTTTAATTCTTAATTTTAATGCAATTCTAGTTCAAGTTCTCAATCAATTGATCTTGATTTCCATCACTGCTCCACCACTCAAACCGTCCAATCATCTTTTTCTTCTCCTTGTTTTAAATCCCAACCGGAAAACAATGTTTTCCTCAATTTTAGAGGTGAAGACACCCGTAATAATTTTACGGACCATCTATATCGTGCTTTGAAAGATAAAAAGATTGTCACCTTTAAGGATGATACAAAACTTGAGCCAGGAAATCCCATTTCGCTGAAACTCTTGGATGCAATCGAGAAATCAAGAATAGCAGTCGTTATTTTGTCTAAAAATTATGCATCTTCCACATGGTGCCTGGAAGAACTTGTAAAGATCCTTGAATGCATGGAGGAGGGAGGGTTGACAGTGTTGCCCATTTTCTACCATGTGGGTCCTAGTCATGTGCGGAATCAGAGGAAGACTTTTGCTGTGGCCTTTGCTGAACATGAAAACCATTTCGAGAAGAAGAAGGTGCAGATATGGAGAAATGTGACGTGGCCAAGCTCTCTAGAAAGATATTAACTAATGGGTATCACTTGTTGATCTTCTTCTATTGAGCATTTTTTCTGCTTGTTCTTATTGTAATACTTAATTACTTTAAATGTAGTTGTTAAAAGGTTGACGTTTTCATAATCATAACAGCATAAAAGGATTACAGTACTGTGATAAGTGTGAGTTCTGAGTAAAGAAAAGCGTGTGGTTTTTTTTTTTTTGGCCATGAGAGTTGAGACACATAATGAGAAAAATTAAGGTTAGGTGCTACAACTATGAAGAATTGTATCTAGAGTGACTCAAGATCTTAGTTGAGTAAACTTGAAAATGATTTTTAACTTGCTTTTATAGGAGTGAATTTATTTGGAGTATACCCATGGTTTTCCCCTTAATCGAGGAGTATTTTAGGTAAATGTTTGTGTTATTGTGTATGATTGATTTATTTTCTTATTTTGACTTGGTACTGTTGATTACAATATCTTTTTGGCCGGGTAATGTTGGTTATAAATAATACTGCACATCAAACACTCCAAAAGTATACATTCAAAATACATAAGTGTATCCTCAGATGCAAAGGATCCAATATAAAGTCAAGATCCTCTCTAAGATATGTAGCTCTAGAAGCAAAATTTAGGTCTAACATACCCAGGGCCTACAAACCCCAATATCCAATAAAAGAAACTAAAGCCTCAATTTTGTTTCCCTTTGGCTAGGTGCATGAAGTATTTTGGTACCAGTTAATAACGAAGTATCATTTTCGAGAATATTGCCATATACATATGTGTGTGTGTTTATATTCATTTATTTAATATATTTATAAACATATACTTTAAAATTCACACATTTTATAAGCTCAAATAGCCTAAGTACATTAACCCATATTTACCATGAATAACATGTTTTATAATATTTAAAATTTTTTTTAACATCTTTTAATTATATTTTACTGTATTGGTGGAAACATCAATACTAGCTTAAACATCTGAAAAATCATTGTTTCAGGTTAGTACGTCCCTAAATTTGATGTGGTGTATTTTTAAGGAGTACCATTACTAGTTTGACATAGATACAGAGTAATTCATTGCAACTTAACTTGATTAATTCCTTCTCTTTCATCAATAAGAATCACTTTTATTTACTCTATAAGTTCTTTGAGAGAAAGAGAACAAAAGTTAACAGCTATCTCTTTTCAAAAAGCCAAATCAGAATTTCAATTAAATTTAAGTAGTTTTCTAAAAAATAAAAAATGAAAATCTATATTCGACAGTATAGTCCCTACCTACTGCTTCAAGTTTACATCAAAAGGCATGTTTTCTTTTTAAGAAACTAAAAGCCCTAGGATATTACCAAGCAAATTGAGCTCAACTATCTAGTTTAGTTCAATTTTAGAGCTCTTTTTCTGAGATGAAAATGCAGAACATCAACGTTTGCATCCCTAATTGGTTTGTTTTGACACAAAGATTTTTGTTATGTCTTTCTTATAGGCCTGAGGGAGAGTTTATCCAAGAAATTGTTGACTGGATATTTACTAAATTGAAAGATAAACGTTCAATTGTTTATGAAGACGGTTTTGTTGGAAAAGGCTCTCGTGTTGAGGAAACAAATTCATTTCTAGATATGAATCCGAATGATGTTCGCTTTATTGGGATATGTGGGAAGAGTGGAATGGGCAAGACAACTCTTGCACGTTTTGTTTTTGACAAGTTTCGTAATCAATTTGAAGCTTGCAGCTTTCTCGAAAATGTCAAAGAGGTTTCTAAAGCACGTGGCTTAGAGACTTTACAAGAGCAACTCCTTTGTGATATAAGTAAAGGAGCATTAAGGGTAAGGGATGTGAGTAGGGGAATCCAAGTGATCAGGAATATACTATGTGATAAAAAGGTGCTTATTGTTGTTGATGCTGCGAGTGAAAAAAGACATTTAGAAGCATTAGCGGGGAAGAGTTAGTTTGGTCAAAGAAGTAGAATCATAGTAACTAGTGAAGAAGAATGTTTGTTGAAAAGCTATGAAATTCAGATTGTACGTAAGGCTGATGGACTAAATAATGACGAAGCTCAACGACGTTTTAGTCACAAAGCTCATTGTGAAATTGATTTTTTGGATTTGGTCAACAATTTTGTCACTTATGCTCAGGGCAGTCCTTTGGTTCTTAAAGTTTTGGGTTCCCATTTGTGTAAAAGAACAAAAGAGGAATGGGAAAGTGCTCAGAATCAACTAAAAGCAATTCCCAATGAAAATATTCCAGAGAAACTTCAAATAGCATATAATGGATTGGAGGAGTTGGAGAAAAAATTATTTTTGCATATTGCGTGTTTCTTCAAAGGGGAGGACCAGAATTGAGTAGCTGCTATACTAGAATTAGTTTGCTACTGGGACGATAATATAAGGAAGCTCATTGAAAAATCTCTAATTACTATTGTAGGGGGGAAACTGTGCATGCATCATTTAATACAACAAATGGGTTGGAAAATTGTTTTTGGGGAATCAATGGATCTTGGAAGACGCAGTAAGTTGTGGGATTGTACTGATGTCCTTTATGTATTAAAGAACAATATTGTAAGTGTATTATTATATAGACATAATTTTAGAGAAGTATATATTTCTACCATTCATGTAAGTTTTTGCTGTCTTGCCCTACACTAATTTTATTGTTCTTGGTTACTAGGGAACTGATCGAATTGAAGGCATGGTGCTAAATTTGCCTCCAAATGAAGAACAAGAAGAATTGAATGTTGAACCATTCTCAAAGATGAATAATCTAAAATTGCTCAAAATTTGTAAGCTGCACCTTCCCTGTCTCAGTAATCTTTCCAATGAGTTACTTTTGTTGGAATGACATGAATATTTTTTGAAATCATTGCCAAAGAGTTTCCAGCCTCTTGAACTTGTTGGGCTCATTATGCATCACAGAGGTAATAAGCAACTTGCAAGTGAATTTAGTATACGATTTTCACTTATGCAGTTTTATTATTATTATTATGTACTGATCGCTTAATTTTCTATATTTACTTATTGTTTTATCTTAGAACTTACACAAGCTAAAGCTCATCGGCCTTAGTGACTCTCAAAACTTATGCCAGACTCCTAAATTCAATGGATTGCCAAATATTGAAAGGTTAATTTTTCAAGGTTGTACAGGATTGCATGCGTTGCATCCATCTGTTGGAAGTCTTAAACGACTTATTCTATTAAATCTAAAAGACTGTAAGTGTCTTGAGAACCCTCCACACGAGATCAACTTGAAATCTCTAAAAATTTTAATTCTATTTGGCTGTTCAAAACTCAAGAAGTTTCCAAAGATTGGGAGAAACATGACAAGCATGTTGGAGCTTTATTTGGATGGGACTGCTGTTGAAGAACTACCATCATCAATCATGCATCTTACTGGCTTGACTTTATTGAATCTTCAAGACTGCAAAAACCTTTCATGTTTCCCAAGTGTTATTTGTAGTTTGATATCTCTTGAAATTCTCATTCTATCACGATGTAAGGGTCAACCACCAAAAGCAAGTTATTTTCTTGGCCTCATTCCCACTTTATCCTCAATCGGTACCACCCTCACTCTTCCCTACACCTATCTCACTGATCGACAACCTGAACCAGGCTCATCAGTCTGGTGTTGCCTGAGTCATTCTCGGGATTAAGCTCTTTAAAATCTCTAGATCTAAGTGGCTGTAATATGTTGGACAGAGCTCTCCCTGATGAACTTAGCTACTTATCCTCAGTAACATCTCTGAACTTGAGGAACAATAATTTTACCCGCTTACCTTATAGCATTTCTCAGCTTTTAAATCTCAAACTTCTTTTCTTGGATCATTGTAGCAAAGCTTCAATCACTGCCATATCTTCCATTAAGTACACAATTTGTTTCAGCACAAGGATGTACTTCACTTGAAAATTATTCAAATCAAGTTGTCATATGGACTTCGGATGCAGCAAGATTCACTTTTATCAATTTCCATGGCTTGGCTGATGATGAAGAAGGTAAAATTGCTGATGTTCCTTTGCTAAATACACACTTCCGGTCATTGTGGCAAAGATACATGGAGGTCTCTCTCTCTCTGTCATGTGCGTGCACGCATTGAACATCTTTTTACTTGTCTTTTAATATTTTACAGGACCAAATTCATCAATTTAAAGGCTTTTGCCTGTTTGTACCTCAAACTGAAATTTCAGAGTGGTTCAAGAATTAAGAGTGTGGGTCATCTGTGCGAATCCCATTACCTCCTAATCTATTCAATAGTAGAAGTTGGAAAGGGATCACTCTATGTGTCATTTTTGTAGTCTCTCCAAGTTTGAAAGATGTTTCTCCTGGTCAGGATTCAAAATACTTTCATGAATTTATTTGTCCTTTCGACATGAATGGCGTTTCTTTAAATTGTCCCCTGGTCCTTAAGGTTCCTAAGGAAACATTTGTTGGTTCATTTGGACTTTGGCTATACATATCACATGCGAGGTTTACAGAACATTCTGATGAAGGGTGTTGCATTGGCTTTGTGATTAGACCCACAAGGCCAGATATTCAGATTAATATGTGTGGTGCACGTATTCTATATGAGCAAGATATGATAGAATTTGTACGAAACTCAAGGCAAGGAAATTTCAGGAGCTGTAATGACCTCAGTCAAGGTTATGAAAAATTCATAGAAGATCATATGTGCAGTTCCCAAAGCTCTGATCCCAAGCTAAAACAAAAGCTCAATTCACTGTTTTCAACATTTTACCAGGTCTCTGCTTATATCTGAGGAAACTCCAATTTACCTAAAAACTTATGGGTTTAGGCCCAATTATGTTATGTTAATTTCTCAATTTATCTACTTTTTCTCTATTTGAGACTTTCATTCACACGTGTTTATCCAACATTATGTTAACTCAATAGTTGTGAAAAAAGTTGTTAAAATTATTGTCCCTAAACTTATTATTTTTGTATATGTTTTTCTCTCACCATTCTATTGACCATTTGAGCGCCATACATTTATGTATTTTACAGGTAGGTTGGGCACAAAACCATTTGTATGATTACATCTTTCATCAGATTGCATGTCCACCATGCTGGTTCGCTTGTAAAAACTTGGGCCCTCCATTGAAATGCAGTTGCCTCCAGATGTACATGATAATTCAAAATGGTTGGGGTTCACTATATAAGCTTTCTATGGTATTCAAATGCAACCAGTTGGTTTCAGTTACAAGTTGTGATGAAGTTTCTTTGGCACCTTACACGGTCTTTCCCCTCTCTAGCGACGTTTCTGATGAGTCATCACAAGATTCACAACGACTTGTGGTATTTTACATACCACGCTGGGTTTTTCAGTTGAATCACTGTAATCATATTGGGGCTTCATTTAAAAGTGGTGACACAGCTGTGCAATTTGAATTGTGTGGAATCCGTCTTGTATATTATGAGCAAAATGTCAGAGTTTGTGCAAGCACTTGTTGAGTACATGTTAGGGAGTCCAGATTCTAATCACCAATCTTCTTCCGAACATCTTTCACATCAACTTGGAATGTTGCAAGACTGCAACCATGAAAAAGATTATCATTGCCCTTTCTTACCCGAAAGGTTAAAATTAACTGGACAAGTATTTAGTTACCACACTTAAAATGCAATAGATATGAAATTTGTTTTTTTGATACTTGCAGGAGGCCTAACCCCATGCGAATGCTTCTATGAAATAATGAAACTATACTAGAGGAGTCTACTTCACGGGAAACATTTTCAAATCAAGTAATTGCTGCAGGCACTTCGAAAAATTCAAGTCCAGGCTCTATTAATTTAGGCTTATCATTTGGAAATGGGCAATGTGGAAGTAAGATGTCAGGCAGCCGTGAATGTTGGTTTAAACCATATTTGCAGGTCTCTCTCTCTTTTTCTTGTATGTATCTATATCTACATCTATATCTATATGTATATAATATTTAAAATCTTTTGCGCGCATCTCGAGACCACCTCAAAGAATTGCTCTTTGTAATAACCTTACACCTAGGGGTCAAACACTCAAAAGAGATTTAAATACCTTTGTTTCAATATAATAAAAAAAAAAAATTTAAAAGTTAAAGAATAACATTTATTGTTGTTACGTTTATGTTAAGCCACATTAGCAGTCATATTATAATTTTCTTTCCATCATTTAAATAAAAAAATATATAAAGATTAATTAATGCAATAATGTATTCTGCCTTTATACATTCTAAAAACTAATTCTAATTTACCAATCATGATAGGATCATCATTTTTTACTACCACGAGTTTACACATTTTTAAACCCTAAATGTAACTTATAATAGAAAATACATGTAATAGAATTGTGCCATATCATCCACTTATTTTCAACCTCTTCTTTCTCTTTTAAAACTTATCTTCTCCCTATTCTTTAAAAAAAAAAAAAAAAAAAAAAAACAACACTTTTCTTCTCCTTATTAGTTCATACCTACTTTTACACTCCTCCAACCCTTCCCTTCCTTCTTTACCACTTTATCACCCACTACTTTATACTTACCATTACATTTCTGTGATGGTTTCCTCTTAATTTTTTGACTCTTCTTTTTTCCCCATCTTATTTTGTATAAATTTGGTATCATTTCTTCCATATTTTTCTCACAAAAAAGTGAGTACTCTCTCTCTCTCTCTCTCTCTCTCTCTCTCTCTCTTTTTAAAACTTTCTTTTGGTGATTTTTTTTTTCTTTCTTATAACTCTAATTTAGGTTGATGATTTTTTTTTTTTTTTTTTGAAGATTTGATAACGTCTCTATGGTTCAATGCAATGAAAGTGATCTTTGTATTTTGAGTACTCACCTCTCAAGGATATTCAGTTAGAGAGGGTTAGAAGACTAGGATTCATTCTATTAAGGTGTTTCTTCGTGTTTTAGCGGTCGTCTTCCTTCTCATGAAATTAGGTTTGAAATAGGGTTTTATACAAGTAGGAATGAGAGGGAATGGTAAGACTTCATATAAATTGTCAACTATATCCCTCTTTTGTTCAATTTAAAGAAACAGATATAAATTGACATTATAAAAGAAACATTGATACTTCCAATTTTTTTTAATAAAAGGAGAATACTCCCCTTTTCTTCTGAAGTTCCCAAATTTGGGGATTTAGAAATGATGGGTATGGCTAGGTATCTTTCCCTTCCAAATCCTCTCAAATCCATTCTCTCTTTAAAAATTTAAAAAATAAAATCAAACAAAGTTTTATTTTTTATTTTTGTTTTTGTTTTGAGAAATCTAAAATCAATCAAGGTTAATTAAACACCTCCATCCTCTTCACTCTTGTCCAATCTCCTTACCCCTTGGACAAATCCAATGTAAATGCTTTTGACCAAGTATGACTAAACATAGTACAAAGAATATGGGTTTAGTAGTAGTCGACACAAAGTTGAAGGGTTGTAGGACTTGATGTTCAAAAGATACTAAAGAGCAAGAACTTTTGATATAATTATATCAATAATTTATAAAGATTGAGAGATTGAAGAGGTTAAATCATAGGATAAGTGTAAGGTAAACTAATCGCTAACCCGTGCGATGTACGGGATAGTTAAACAAAATTTATACACATTCACCTTTATTGGTATAATCATTTGAAGACAATTTTAACTAATACCCAAATGTAAGAGATACATTGACTTATTATTTAAAGTAGCATTTTGAAGAATTTACACATATTGTGCAATTGAGCCTTAATTTTTCATCAACGGTTAGAAATATAAACTGCAAATATATAAATAAGGACCAGGACTTGAGAAGGACATTAAACTTCAAATTAGAGTAGTAATGTTACTTTCTCAATCTTTGTTCGATTGTAATAATAATATAGAGGAAATTCAAAACATGGAAATAAAATAAAAATTACAACAATTAATTTCATTAACTTTCATGCTATACTTTATAATTGTACGGAATTAAGTCAACTCAATTTAAGTAGTTGTAATAAAATTGGCTTCTACTATTCTCTATTCTATAGAGATATGAACATATTGGATTTCTCAAACCCGGTATTGCAATAAAATGATTTATTATTGAAAATAAGAAACAATTAAGCTCATCCCTTAAAGATTTACCTCTTGTACTTGGTAATTTCCATTCAAACTTTAAAATAGATTATTTGCCTTACCTAGATGTTTTTCTTGTGGTGAGGACAAATAAAATGAGATAGGTGCTGCATGACCTTCAAAGCAAAAAAGCTTTCTTCTAGGCAAAAACAAAACTCGTCAAGAGGAGTAAGAGAGAGAAATTACTCAATGAAAAACCATGGTGAATGGAGAAAAGATTTTTGAACTTCCAAAGATCCACACAAATTTTAGCCATAGGTGCAAAATGCCAAGTTAAGAAATATAAATATTGATCTACTGGTGCAATTTTTAAATAGAAAATAGCAATTTCATGAACAAAAACCCTAGCAACCAAATAGAAAAACTATAACCTTGATTTGATTTCTCATTTATCAATGATGGTGACTGGAAAATAAGTTGATTTAGTCCATAAGAGTGGCTTTGAGTAATTGCCGATGGCAAGTGCCAAAGATAGTAAGTAAATCAAATCAAAGAAGGAGAGAGTATAAATTATTTTACGAAATTAAAGATCTCTTTACATCTCATAAAATTTTAAATAAAGAAGAAAATCTCTCTATAGCTTAAGAAAAACAATATAATAAAATTAAAGAGAGAATTTTCGGAGGACAAAATATTATAGATAATTTAAAAGAATTTTGGTTTAATTCCTGAACACCGCAACTCCATAAAATTCATACTAATAATAATATTTTATGATTGCACAGACTATTTTTTTAGAGTGGTTGATCTCAACATTGGCGTGCATTTAATCTTTCACTAAAAGCAAAGGGAAGTAGATCGTGTGCATGCATCTTTATGAGCAATTTTTGGCGGTCAGGCATAACAAACGTGTAACCATTTTGTCATATTCCTACCATCTAAGAACATATCCTTTCCTTTTTTTTTTCCCCAAAGAAATAAAAGGACTTTAAAGACATGTCCAATTTGTTAAAATGCAAGTGCTTCAAGCCATAGAACGATTTAATGAAAATTGCAACTCCATGAATTGAATTTGCAAATGGTATTAACTACTAGCTATTAATGCGATTATTAAGCCATACCACATTGAACATGTTTCTCTATCAAAATATATAAACAAACTAACCTTACAAAAGCTAAACTTTATAAGCTAAAATCTATACTGTGAGTTGTAGATCTTGAATAGAATACCGTGCGTTTAGGGCTTCCTACATCCGGAGAGAGAGAGTTTGTAGAAACCAAAGAAAATCTCTTTATAGCTTAAGAAACACAATATACTAAAATCAAAGAGATAAAATTTTCGGAGAACAAAATATTATAAATAATTTAAAAGAATTTTGGTTTAATTCTTGAACACCGCAACTTCATAAAATTCATACTAATAATAATATTTTATGATAGCGCTGTTAGAATTTTGGTTTAATTTTTCAACACTGAATTAGAAATTGATTATATGAGTATTCAATGGTAAACAAAGTACTATGTATTAATTAATATATAAACAAAATTAACCTTACAAAAACTGAACTTTATAAGCTAAAATCTCTACTGTGCGTTGTAGATCTTGAATGCTTTAGGGTTTCCTACGTCGGGAGAGAGAGAGTTTGCTAGGGTTTTGTAGATCTTGAATGCTTTAGGGCTTCCTACGTCTGAAGAGAGAGAGAGTTTGCAGAAACCGTGACTTTATATTTCTTAACTTGAGAGAGGGGTAAGGTTGCTAGGGTTTTGAGGAGTTATAATTTTTTTTAAAATATTGTTTTGACGTGAAAAATTGTGGTGCCAGCAAAGGCTTCGGTTTTTTATATATATATATATATATATAGATAAAGTGGAGAAATGCATTAAAAGTATTGTGTGATTCTATAATTTCTATTAAGTTATTTTAGAATTACACAATACTTTTTAAAAATCTATTAAGTTTGCGCTCTAAAAAAAAAAAAAAAAAAAAAAAAAATCTATTAAGTTAAAATGAAAATTTTGTAAGACATCTATAAGACGTGTATAATCAATGATACTAGATGTTGGATTCCTAAGAAGCAACACATTCATGAAATGAATGTAATCAAAATTAAAAATATTAAGATGGATAAATGTAAATATAAGAAAAGATAGGATTTCAAATGAGGAGAGTTGAATAAAGATAAGGGTGGTCCCCTATTGATAAATAGATGAGGGACAATTACTTGAAATGGTTTGATTATGTGCAAAGGGAAGTGATTAATGCACTAGTGAAAAACAGCTTAAGTCAAATGAACAAAAATAAGGTATAGAGAAAGACTTAAAATAAGGAAGTTGTGAAAAAAAAAAAAAAAACATCAATTAAAGAGGTAATAGAGGTATAAATTCGGATGGAATATGATATCAAAAAATAATACATGTGATTGATCCTAACTAATTTTTTGAGGATCAATATAGCTCAATTCTATCATTCAGCCAAATAAATCTTTTTTTGATAGATATGATAATATTTCAAAAAAATAGTATTTGCTTCATAATGATTGTTATTTATCCTATCAATTTATTAGTGACTAATCTCACTAGGTGGTAATTGAGTTCTAAATCTCTTATTCAATAATAAAAAACTTTACCAGTTGAATTAATTGAAACCTACATTTAGCCGAATAATTTTTTTTTGATAGATACAATAATATTTCAAATCTATGACATTTGTTCTATGATGATTTCTCTTTATCATCTAGTTAAAGCACCAATTGGTTTTTGTTGTAGGTAGGGATTGAATCTCAATCTCTTATTTGAAGATAAGAGATTTTAGGAGTTGAGCTAATTGAAACCCGCATTCAACCACATATTTTTTTAATAGATAGAGACAGGATTTCATACCTATTGTGCCTATTCCATGATGATTGAATTAATTAGAACCCCAAATTGAATTAACTGGAACCCAATATTTGACAATAAGGGATTTTACCAATTGAATTAACTAGAACCTTATATTTAGCCAAATAATTAAACATACAAATCAACATAAAAATAGTCTATAGTGTACTCGGAAACGACAAATTTTTTGAGACCTTAAGAAATCAAGAGTTCAGAACTTGGCAAGGTGAAATCAATTTTTTTTTTCTTCAATTTTTTTAGAATTTGTTTTATGGTTGTTTGTTTCGACATTAATGATTTCTAGAAAGTATGTAATTTTCTAAAAATTATTTTCTATAAAATTATCTTTCTTTTTATTTTTTATTTTATTTTTTTAATGTTTGGTAGCTAATGGCAGAGCCACATGCATGGTTGGGGCCATGGCCCCTCCAAAATTTTTAATTTTTTTTTAAAATATAGGTACATTTTATAAACCTTTAAAGGTCATATAAAAAAAAAAAATAGGAGTTGGCCGCCCCCAAAAAGATAGCATTGTTAAACTAATCTAGTAATCATTTCCAAAAAGAAAAAAAAGAGAGAGTTTAGAGCTTATATACAATTGCAGTATAATAAAAAAAATTGCAATATATTAAAATAATTAGGTAGTAAATTTTGTAAGTAAATAGTGGAATTCTTAATTTTTAGCTTAATATCAAATCCTATTAATGCATATAAAACTTTCAACAATGACAATATATGCAATTTGGTTGAAATTTTCTATTCTAATGCAAAATATAAAAAGGAAAGAAAAAAAAAGAAAAAAAAAAAAAAAAAAAAAAAAAAAAACTCATGAGACTTCAATTGTAACATTATGATTTTGATTCGTCAAACATGGATTTGAAATTTTGGAAAAAATTTATATATTAAAAAGGAAATTATGAATAATTTTGCTATAAAAATAACAATTAATGAAGTTTATTACATGATGTATTATTTTTTATCATGGTTTTGATGGAGGATACTATATTCGTTTTTTTGTTTGTCCTATATATTTGTATATTGTATAGCCAATTATGCAACTTTTCTTTAATCATTAGAGTTTAAGAAGATTTTAAGTTTCTCTTTTAAAAAAAATCTTGTGTCTTGGTGTGTGTATATACATAATAACTCACATTAGTATAAGAAAATTAACATTTAGATTTTCATGCACACACATATATTATGTTGAATTTTTTTAGGTAGTGTATATATGTATACACACATATATTAAAATTCTTGACTCCGCCGTTATTGGTAGCAACCTTAATAAGTTAGAAAATGATCTCCTAACTTCCTTTATTTAGATTGTCACAAGATAGAGTTGTTCTCCTCCCCCCCCCCCCCCAAACAAAAAAAAAAAAAAAAAAGTTCAAAACATCTTTTAAAAATAAGTCATACTTTTTAGTTGATCAAATATTGTTTTCCTTTAACTATCATCATACAATATTTTTCATTGAAACAATTATTTCAACTTATATGGTGTCTATTTTATAATGATTGCTCTTATCATCAAGTTAAGACACTAAGCTGATTCTCAAAAAAAAAAAGTTAAGACACTAAGCGATTTTTGGTTTAGGTGGGTTTTGAACCCTTAATATCCAACCGGAACCCACATATATACTTCTCTTCAACTACAAGAAGTTCTTTTAGTCACTTCAGCAATGACTATTACGAAGTCTACTAATTCCTTTCAACTATTTATGAATGATGTCAATAACTATATTATCACTCAAAAAATAAATTTAGATATTTATTTATTATACGACAAGCAACTGTTTTGAGCCTCATTTATGCTTACTATCACACAATACTTAGTCAAGCTTGATTAACATTCCTGATATGTTTTCCAGAACCACCACAAGTGCAGTAGTGCTTTCAATCGCTGTTCTCCTCAAAGTGAAATCCCAAAGTGGTTCACCGAACAGATTACTAGGCCGTCAATGACAATTTCCCTACCTTTAAATTTGTATAACAAATCTGATTGGATAGGATTTGCCTGCTGTTTTCTCATCTCACAAGAATCCGACAACCGCTCATATGAAACAAGGTTCAGGATTTTCTCATATGGTCATTTGTCATTTGAAGACTGACTTGGGTTGCATGAATCCATTACTTTATTATGGCATCAGGGAAGAGCACATATTAACTTAGTTACATCAACGGGAATTCCTTTGGGAATCAATTATATCACATCAATTACTCTCACTTGAATGGAGTCAATGCACTTGGGTTGAATTCTCATTTGTAAGCAATAGTTCGGATGTGTCGGCGCTGAAGTGTGCAGTCGATCTTGTATTCCGGGATAATTTGGGAAACTTTACACTTACAATGGCACCATGCATCACCTCGTACAATAATCCTTTCACCTCGAATGAAAGATCGCCCTTTTGTCTTCGTGATAAATCCAATGACAATGATGGCTTGTACGAGGACCAGACTAATGGAACTTCTGGCCAGTATTCTTATGGAGGTCAACACCCTCGCTATCAACTTTATCAAACTGCTACGTTGGTAAGATTTCTATACCGTTTGATCAACTGTGTCAATAACATTTAACATAAAAAAATAAAAACTAAATTTTATTCCATTGAGATTGGGTTCCCACTTTCAAATAGCATTACTTTATGATCTCTATATTAAATTTTTGTACGGCCAAGCACCTTATATTGGCTGAGATATGAAAAACAAATTTGGAAAGGATTGTTGTAACATCTTTATATATTACAAATTTTATAAATTGATGTATTAATTTTTAAAGAAAAAAAAATGTTAAGATTATTAAAAATTTTACTACAAATAATTTATAAACTAACGTGACACAATGTGCATGATCAATGTCACCTTAATAATTTAAATAATAAATGTTGAATTTTTATTTATAATTGATGTCACATCAGTTTGAAAACTCTAGCATTAATCCTTTTTAAATATAACACAACAAAATAATTTTTGAAAAAATATTTATTAAAATTATAGATATAACACCAATAACATTTATTATCATCATAGTTTTTTAAAGGTTTTGGATTGGTGCTACATGTGTAAGAGAAATGGTGAATCAGTTGACCATCTATTCCTTCATTGTCCTTTTACTATGGATCTATGGTCTATGGTTTTGGGTCTTTTTGGAGTAACTTGGGTTATGCCGTATAATCGTTTTGGGGCTGTTATGGTGTTGGCAAGGCAGCTTTGGTCGTCATTGAAATGGTTATATTTGGTCCATCATTCCTCATTGCTTATTGTGGTGTTTTTGGAGGGAGAGGAATAGTAGATGTTTTCAAGATCTCGAGAAATCTATTCCGGACCTCAAGCTTCTCTTTTTTTAGAACTTTAAGGGATTGGTTGTTTGCTTTGCAAAATAAATCATTCCCTTCTTTTATTGATTTCCTAGACTCTTGCAATTATTGTATTTGATTTCTTTTCCCTTGTTCACTCCCTGTGCACTAGGGTGTTCCTTTTTTATCAATATATCTTATTACTTATAAAAAAAAAAAAAGGTTTTGTTATACATTAGTAATGCCTTTTTGGGATATTACAAATTTTACTATTTAAATTTTACAAACGGATGTGTTAACTTTTAAATACAATGCCAAAAAAATAATTAAAAAAATTATTAATACCTTTAACATTTATATGAACTACAGTTTTTGACAAGTTCATTTGTATGAACTAGTTTGTAGAAAACATTCTACCAAAGAAAGCATTATAAAATATTATTTTCAACACTAAAGAAATTTGATCAGCTCTCTCTCTAATTGCACACTGTATTTCTGTCTTGTAGGACTTTTTTCCGTCCACTCCATATAATTGTTGTTTTCCTCCAAGTAAAATTCGAGACTGGTTCAGTCATCAGAATCATGGATGCTCAGCGACAATGGACTTGCCCTCAAATTTGTATCACAATAGTAATTGGATGGGGCTTGTTTTATATGCTTCTTTCTCAATTCAGGAGGGTTCAAACTTCATCCTTAGCAATTTGAATTCAGGAAAATCTCACTTTATATTGTCAATGCCAAATGAGTATGGCTAATGTCGATGATCAGACAATTGCTTTCTCCACCAGTAAAGAAGAAATCACGTGGTTAATTGAGCTAGGCGAATTCATTTGGATATCCTACGTACCAGGGGAGCCATTTAAGAATATATTGCAACACTGCAGCCGCATTGAGGCATCTTTTGCGAGTGATTGGTCAGGCGTGATAGTGCAGAATTGTGCGTTACAACTTTTGTACCAGCACGATCAAGTACAGTTTGAGCAAGAACTGAAACATTGCAACAACTTGATTTCTGAGAATCGCGAGCTCATTCGTAAACAACAAGAGGATCAAAAGAAAATAAATGAACAATACCATGTTGATGAAGGACTTCAAATTATTGACCTTGAAGTTAAATCATTTCCAAGACTAATTGATCAACAGGAGACTGATGAAACTGAGACTGAACTTGGCCAAAGTGACCTGCTGGTAAGTCATCAACTATGAGTATTTTCTTTGCCTCAAACATAATATATCATCTCCCTTGTTTTCTCCCACTCTCACTCATTAGACACAATATATTTCACCTGATTGTTAAGGATGAAATTGATGCACATGCATGCTTCTGATTTTTTTTTTTTTTTTTTAATTTATTAAAATGACCAACATATCTAAAGATATTTCACCCAAAAAATATTGAACCAACTGGTTTTTATCCCAAATTAATTATGTAGCGGGTTAATAGATTACTTATCAATTAATTCAGATATGTGATCACAACTGCAAGATTGTAAAAACAATAGCAAGCAGCCAATTATAAAGCAATAAAGCAATAGACACTCGATTTGGTGACGAAGTGGAAAACTGATGGAAAACACTTTCAAGAGTAACCTACCCCCACTAAGGAAATCTATTGCACGAAGAGAAGATACAAATTAAGTACAAAACCTCTCTCCCAAGATACTAACCAATAGTTTAAACTTATTGCTATTACCCACAATAGCTTCAAAGCCTCTGAACTGCTTGTATATGAACATTGAACACTCTTTCACGAACGACCAATATGTGTATATGACTAGTGCCTCTGAACAACTCCAAGTGGCCTCCTCAAAGATTTGATAATTGTATAATATATGTCAATATGCTCTCTATGCTCATAGGTTATAAGGCGGAGACTTTGACGCCTGTTAAATTACCGATTGTCCCAAAAGTTTAAGCTTTTGGGAGAATTGATAGTTTAACATGGTATCAGTATAAGATCTTGAGTTTGATTCTTGTCTCCTCCACTCTACCTCCCTTAGAGATATATTAGTCCATTAGCATAAGTCCAAGTCTAATTTTATTTTGTGTGCAAACCAAGTCTCCTATTTGTATTAAAAGTCTATTAATCTAGAGTTTAGTCTACTATATATATACATGTTATGATTTATTATAATGCAGGATTTATACTATACTCTAATATATTATTGATGTAACCCTTTAGGGTTTCCTCCGTAGATGTAACCCGTTCATCCATATTAGTATATTCAACATGATGTATTAATGCTAATATTTAATGCCATATTTTATACAGAGACAATTATAAAAAAAAAAAATTTATTCAGACTTTATAATACTTGCCAAGCCTCGTTGTCTCCCAATGGACCAGTCTCAAAGGAAGCTATTGAGAAAGTTCGTGCTATGTTAGACAAAATCAAGCCTTTTGACGTAGGTCTCGAACAGGAAGCCCAATTGGTACGCAGTTGGTCAGGTCCTGCGAGTGAACGTAAAGGGGGCCATCAGTCACTGCCTACAATCAAATACTTGCATATATATGAGTGTGAAAGCTTCTCTATAGGAATTTTCTGCATGCCACCTACCTCTATCATACCTCTTCATAATCATCCTGGAATGACTGTTTGGAGCAAGCTTGTTTATGGTACATTATATGTTAACTCATACGACTGGCTTGATATACCTGGGGCTGCTGATACCTCACAAGCAAGACCTGCAAAACTGGTTGAAGATCTTGAGATGACGGCACCCTCTCCAACGACAATTCTTTATCCCACAACTGGAGGCAATATCCGCTATTTCAGAGCTGTAACTCCCTGTGCTATCTTTGACATCCTGTCTCCACCTTACTCTTCAGAACATGGACGACACTGCACTTGTTTCCGAAAGTCTCCAAGGAAGGATCTACCTGGTGATTTTGAGTTGGATGGAGTTACGGTCTCTGAAGTGACTTGGTTAGAAGAATTTCAACTTCCTGACAACTTTGTGATTCTGAGAGGGGAGTACAAGGGTCCTGTTATTAGAACGTGATGTTTCTTTTTTGGTGTATCATGCAATTTCATTACCGATCTTGACTTTTATATTAAGAAACATTGAGGGAAATCCTGGTATATTAGTTGTCAATAGCCATGGCAGTAAGTCATGTTTTGGCTAAATGTTAGGCATTTGGTTTGTACATATTAATACACCAATGTAGTCTTCGTTTTACTGACCTCACTTTTAACTAGTGGATTTATAGTTTCTGGAAGATGAAAGAACTAGTGTCCTCTGACATTCTTCATAGAATTTGTTTGGTCAATGACAATAAGCTGATGAATCCCTTTGTTGCCCTTAGCTGGGCTGCCATGAGCTTAATTTCTACCTAAAAAAAAAAATGCTAAACTACCAATTTTCCCAAAAGCTTAAGCTTTTGGAACAATCGATAATTTTACATGGTATCGGGGCAAGAGATTATCCTGAGTTTGATCCCTAGTTTTACTTTACCTCCAATTTAAAATGTTAAATTCTCACTTGTTAGGCTCTCACTTATTAAGGGAAAGTTTAGGCTCACAAGTCAGGGGGAGTGTTAGACTTATGGTTAAGTGATTAAATTCATCATTTTCTAACAGTTTAAATTTTTGTGACAATCGGTAGTTTAACAATGCCCAATCTGTGTTTCTTTGAAAAAATTGCCTCATTAGTTGTATGAACTGTGAAGTCGTGATATAAAGGGCCTTATATAGGCATTCTAATTTTACATGGTATCGGGGCAAGAGATTATCCCGAGTTTGATCCCTAGTTTTACTTTACCTCCAATTTAAAATGTTAAATTCTCACTTGTTAGGCTCTCACTTATTAAGGGAAAGTTTAGGCTCACAAGTCAGGGGGAGTGTTAGACTTATGGTTAAGTGATTAAATTCATCATTTTCTAACAGTTTAAATTTTTGTGACAATCGGTAGTTTAACAATGCCTAATCTGTGTTTCTTTGAAAAAATTGCCTCATTAGTTGTATGAATTGTGAAGTCGTGATATAAAGGGCCTTATATAGGCATTCTAATTAGAGTTTGAAAAACATAAGCACTGCTTCATTAAAAGATGTCGATCATTGAATCCCGATCCATCAACCGGTAGCTGAAGGTTTGTTGAAAATCCCATTTCAATTGATCAAGAAATGATTCAAAGGATGTCAAAAAAATTTGGAGATTTCAGTCGATTGAGAGACGATCGAATGGTAGTCAAAATCTGTACAAAATGTCTTCTTTGAGTTGCTTCTTCACACTTCAATCTTGAACGTTGAATGGCTCATTACAAACTCATGATTTAAGCCTCTTTACTCTTGTTCTTTTGCTAATACTCGAGAAGTATCCTAAACTTCTTCGCTATATCCTCAGAATTGTCACTCTCTACTTCCTTAATAATCTTGAGGGCCATAAATTTACTTTTGGAGGTCTTGGGCAAGGTCAGGCAGGGTCCAACTAATTCATCTATTGTAAGTGCATCTAGATTATTGCTCTTCTCCATGGTAGTGATTTTGGCCCAAAAAATTCCCAAGTAAGGATCTAAGTATTTTAATTATTATTTCGCGATTTTAGGCTCATAATACTTCTCACATAGGTTAAGTTAGAGTTAACTATGTCGTTTGACTTGGCATAAAATTCGCCAAATCTCTCATCTTCCCTCATTATTAATTTTTTCAAATCTAGATGTAATATTGGAATTTTAGAGTTCTTTACTATCTAAGTCCCCTCATGTATGGTTTTTAAGATTTGTCCAGGCTTCATTAGCAATTTCAAAAGTTGAGTTTCGCTTAAACTCCTATTGACAGACAACCATAAATATTGCATTAAGGCCTTGACTATTCAAATTGGTCGTAGCCAATTGCTCTTTGTTCCTGTAATGACCTCGCCCCAATTGTGTAGATATTGTCCACTTTGGGGTCCATACCCCTCATGGTTTTGTTCTTCCCCAAGTTGCTCAATCAATTACCATCCGGGCAAGGCTAATGTGGTAGCTGATGCACTTAGTCGGAAGTCTTACGGTTTCTCACCGCCTTGTTAACTACTCAAAAGGAGATTATTAAGGACTTGGAGAGGATGGGAATTGAAATTGTCATGGGTGATTCCCAAGTCTTTATGGCCAGTTTGACAATACAACCCACTTTGATTGAGAAGATTAAGAGTTCACAAGTTGACGATGCACAAATTGTAAAGATCATAGAAGAAGTACAAGAAGAGAAGAGACTAGAATTTAATGTGTCTAATGATGGTGTCTTGAGGTTTGGAAAAAGACTTTGTGTGCCAAATGATTTTGCATTAAAGAAGGAGATTATGGAAGAAGCCCATCGTACCCCATACTCGGTGCATCCTGGTAACACTAAAATGTATCGTGACATTCCAGAAACTTATTGGTGGAATAACATGAAGAGAGAGATAGCTCGGTTTGTGGAACAATGTTTGACTTGTCAACAAATTAAGGCACTACACTAGAAACCTTCAAGATTGCTGCAACCACTTCCCATTCCCGAGTGGAAGTGGGAGCGTATATGTATGGATTTTGTGACTGGTTTGTCAAGATCTCCTAAGGGACATGAGGCCATTTGGGTAATTGTGGATAGGATGACAAAAACAGCACATTTTATTCCGATTAAGATGACTTACTCACTTGATTAGCTAGCACAGATATATATTGATGAGATTGTGAGTCTTCATGGAGTCCCAACATCAATTGTGTCTGATCGAGACCTAAGATTCACCTCAAAGTTTTGGAAAAGCCTACATAAAGCTTTGGGTACTAATCTTAGCTTTAGTACTGCCTTCTACCCACAAACAGATGGTATTAGAGCCATGCCCTAGCCGGAAGTGCGGGCCCCACACGCGAGGACGCGTGTGCCCGTAAGGGGGGTGGATTGTAGTGACCCAAAAAGGGGGGTCTTGCATTCCATGGAATCCCACATCGCCTAGGGAAGCACATGAGAATGTGTTTATAAGGAATGACCTCCCTTCAATGTGAAGAGGCCTTTTCCCCTGCGCAACCTAGGGAAGAACAAAATCATGAGGGGTATGGACCCCAAAGTGGACAATATCTACACAGTTGGCCCGGGGTCGTTACAGTTCCATTTTTCAAATGTCTCGTCGAGTGTAGTCCAACCCGTCCTCTAAACGGACATACACCCATCTTCACTTAGGAATTTCAGGAACACTCTCATGCACGCCTTTCAATAGGCATAATTGCTTCTGTAAAAATATGTCAGAATAGTTAAGGGTAGCTACGATCCATTTGACAACGTGAGTCAAGTATCACGCTAAAATTTAATCTTTTAAGGGTGTACCTATGCTCGATTCTAATTGTTAGGTAATTTTCAACCTAATTGTTTATTATGCAGTGAATTATGTCAATTTAGTTTGATTATGCCAATTTAACCAATTATGCTTAAACCAATTAAACCCAATTAATCATATAACATATGGTATCACCAATTATAAAAATAACAATTACAATGTTGCGACAATATGGTGACAAGTGGAAAACTATTCAAGGAAAAAACCACATTGAGGAAAACCTTCCCTTTAGCTGTAATAAGAGAAGTTATTACAATCTAGGCCAAAATGGCCAAATAAAACATATGGCTGATATATTTAGCAAATTAGCATTGTTTGTGAACTATGTAGCAGAATACCACCCTTTTGGAACTCGATTTTGTGAAATTGAGTTTTACATGGAATTTGAATTTACAAATATTGAGTTCCATGAGTAATTTGCCACATGGCACTCACTGATGTGGCTTTTCTCAATAAAAAATTTCACATAGAACTCGATATTCCAAAAATTGAGTTCTATATAATGTAGAACTTGATATTATATATCGAGTTCTTTGCAAATTTTTTTAAAAGGTAAAGTAGAACTTAATATTCATAAAATCGAGTTCTTTGCAAAAAAAGAAAAAAGAAAAAGAAAAAGAAAGTGAAACTCGATATTACAACTTTGAGTTCCACTTCAACTAAAGCCCAGAAAGAGAGCAATTTGTTCTCACGTTCTCACTATCTCTCTCCTTCACATACTCTCCCTCTCTTTCACACTCCTGTACCTCGCTGATCTCCTTCACTCTCACCGTTGAAATCAAATCCATCTCTTTTTACCTCTCCTCTCACCATAAACCCAAATCCCCCCCAATTCTCACTCAGTCCATAGCTCTCCTCCGACTAGGAAAATCCCAAATTTGATCCATCTGATCTCTTCTCACATCTATCTTCTCATCTCTTCGTTTTGAGTAAATTGAAGTTGATTTTTCAAACTCATAAGGTACAATTCCTAACCTAATTATTGTATTTTCTTTGCTAGTGGGTTTGATTGATTTTAAAACATTGGTGCAAATATGAAGCTATAGCCTACTAAATAAAAGAAACCCTTTACTTGTATCATTGTACTATGGTTGAAAAAATAAATTTTCATTTAATTTGGATGTATATTGTTAAAATTTGGATGTATATGGTTGAAAAATAATTTTTCATGTAAACAATTTTTATTCTAATTTGGATGTATATAACTCGACTTTATCTTGCAGTAGATGTATATTGTTTATAGTGAAGTTAGTTCAGATGAAGAGCTTTCCACCTTTCAGAAAGACTTAAGAAGGCCATAAACTCTCCTTAACCCGTTTTCTTCGACCTAGTCATAGTGACCCTCATCCCTCAGTTGTGGCTTGAATGGAGAGAGAAATAAAATCCGAACCCATTTAATACCCAAAATCCACGGAGAACCCCTAAAAGCCAAAGCTCGGAACCCTAATCCATCCCAGCATATTGCACTAGATTCACAGGTCAATGATACCAACATTTCTTATGTTCTTACGGCTAAGGAGGCGGGCCTTACCATGCCCTCACCCTCTCTATGAGAGGACCTTATGCTGGAACTGTTGGGGCATTTGCAACACCTCGATAGTTTGAGCCTTAAAGGCTCAAATAAAAGGCGCTGCACCTGATTTTATTTTTCTTTGCAAAACAAAAGCCTTTCACAGGCAGATGAAAGAAGTCATGGAGTTAGCTGGTGGTCTGTCCATGATGTGGAAATCCAATGATAATGTTAAAGTTTTAGAGTACAATAAAAACTTCATGACCATCAAAATCTTCGATTTGGTGTGCTATCAAGCTCTAGTGGGATTCTATGGTCCCCCTTATGCCTCCAAGAAAGCCAAAGCTTGGATGAACCTCACGACATTCCTAGAGTCTGTGCAATGTCCATGGGTCTACATTGGTGCTTTCAACTATACTCTAAGCCAGGAGGACATTCTTGGTGGAAGTATGGGATTCACCTCAACCACCAATCATCTCAAAGATCTTATGTTTGAGTTTAGAGCAATTGATTTGGGGTTTTCTAAAAATAAATTCACATGAGCCAAATACAAGTTCAAAAGTGCTGCTGTCAAGAGAAGACTAGATAGAGGTTTAACAAACATAGCATGGAGACTAGCCTTTCCTAAGGCCTACATTTCACACCTCAGAGCCATCAGTTCAAACCACTTCCCACTCCTCTTGGATACCTATCCCAAGGACTCCTTTGCCCACAGACCCTTCCGCTTCGAAGCAACATGGACCAGGGACCCAAGATGCTACTCTGTCATTGACAATGCGTAGAACGAAGATGTTAGAGGCTCATAATATTCCAAGTTGTGCAAAATGCAAGAGGGTACCTGCAAAGCTCTCCGAAAATGGAACAAAGAGGCGTTCGGACTCTGCCAAGTAAGAATCAATACCCTCATCCAAAAAATTTTAGACCCTTTGTCTCCAATGGCAGTATTGAGGCTGCGCTCCAAGCTAAACTGAAGGAATGGCTCATATGCAGTGAAGGGTTATGGCAACAAAAGTCTTGGGAGCTTTGGTTAAAGGCATGTGATAAAAATACTAGTTTCTTCCACTTATCAACTATCATTTGAAGGCACTAGGACAATATCAAAGTAGTCAGAGGGGATGATGGAAGCTGGGTATTCGACTCAAAACTTATCAGGCAGAACTTTCTGGAAAAATTCAAAGATCTCTTCACTATTGAAGATGTTAACTTCCCTGCCCACCTAGAAGACTTGATCTTGACATTCATATCAGATAAGGACAATGAAGCTCTTTGTTGTATCCCCACTCTTGAGGAAATAAAATCCACTTTGTTCCTAATGCATGACCTTAAGATGCCTGGGCCAGACGGTTTCCCTGTGGCATTCTATAAAAGCTATTGGCCAGTTGTAAGGGAAGATGTGATAAAAGCTGTAACATCCTTCTTCACCGATGGATCTATAACAAAGGCAATAAATAGCTCTCTAATCATCCTCATACCAAAGGTACCTAACCCCTTATCTTTCAAAAAGTAGAGGCCCATCAATTTGTGCAACATGATATATAAAATTATTTCCAAGATCTTAGTGTCCAGAATAAGGCCTCTCCATAGTTTCATCTCCCCATGCCAATCAGCTTTCATACTAGGATGTTGGATAACAAAAAATCAAGAGATTGTTTAGGAGCAACTCCATAGTTTCAAAGTACGAAAAATTAAAGCAAGGCAAATGGCCATAAAGCTAGTCCTTAAAAAGGCATATGATAGAGTGAATTGGAATTTCCTTTAGGCAGCCCTTGGAAAGTTGGGTTTTAACAATATTCTTGCTGGGTGAATTGTATCTTCTGTTTCCAGTGTATCGTTTGAGGTCCTAGTCAATGGTGGCAAATCTAACCAATTCAAGCCAAGTAGAGGCTTGAGATAAGGAGACCATTTGTCCTCCTATCTGTTTATTATCAGCTCCTATCTGTTTATTATCAGGCAAGAAGTCCTCTCCAAAATATTGGAGGAAGAGTTACTCACAAAAATATTGATGGAGTTAGAGCTAGCATTAGAGCTCCACCCATCACCCGTGTGATGTATGCCAATGACATAGTTCTATTCTCCAAAGCCACAAGAAGCAATCCCACTACCATTATGAATTGCATCCAAAAGTACTGTAATTGGTTAGGACAAAGCCTCATCAAGTCAAAATCCGGAGTGTTATTCTCAAAGCAATCCCCCTCAGCACAATCACAGATCGGTCATGTAGGCATTACAGATGAAAAGCCTAAAGAAGGATGCCATCTACCTGGGATCTCCTCTCTTTTTGACTAAAGCCTGCTCCAAAGATTTCAAATATCTCATAGACAGAGTTGAGACCAAGCTAATGGGATGGAGAAGCAAATGTCTCTCATAGGTAGAAAGGTCCGTTCTAATCAGCTCTGTTGCACAAGCCATTCCAAATTATGCTATGTCCTTGTTCAGGTATCCCCACCAACGTCTGTGATAAGCTAGACGCACTATCCTAAAGGTTTTGGTGGAAGCTAAAGAAATCAGAGGGAAAGTTCTTAGTTCTTAATGCTTGGGACAATCTATGTCAGCCTAAGTGTAAAGGAGGTCTTGGTTTTCAAAAAGCCAAGGATATAAATAACACCCTCTTAGCCAAACTTTCTTGGATGGTTGCATCTAAGAGAGAGCCTCTGTATGGCTATTTTGAGAGCTAGATATAAAGTGGGAAGCAACTGACTTCGTAAGACCCTCCAAGGGTTGCTTTTCTAGTTTGGAAAGCCATTGAAGGAGTTAAAGAAATCATTGTCAAAGGTGCCTACTACCTTATTGGAGATGGAGCTTCAATCAATGTTTGACTTGACCCGTGGGTCCAATAGATCCAAGACTTCATTCCAAAGCCGGCATAAGCTGTCTTTGCCAAAACTCCCCTGATGGTCTTTATGTTTATAGGTAACTCAACTCATCACTGGAAAGAGAGCCGGATTCATCACATCTTCGAACAATCATCTACACAAGCCATCTTATCACTCCCCTTAGCCACCAAACAAAGAGACAATAAACTTATTTGGGTGGCTGATTCGAAAGGGGAGTTCTTAGCTAAATCAGCCTAGTGGATTTCTAACTAGAAAAATACCTTGAGTATTTTGAGTGAGGCTCTTTGGAAAAAGCTCTAGAAAACCAATGTGCCTGAGAGGATCAAAATACAAATGTGGAGAATTGCCACCAATGTACTTCCCATGAAATAGGCTTTGGTCTAAAGGCTGGAAATGGATAATCAAAGTTATGTGCTCTGCGAGAATGACCTTGAAACAGCCTGCCATGTTTTCTTCCTTTGCCATGTCACTAGAGCTATTTGGTTCTCCACCTATTGGGAGATTAGAGTTCAAGAACACAATATCACAAATTGTTCAGACATTATTAAACTTGTCCTTGACCACCCCCACACCCAACACCCCCCCCAACCCTTCTTCCTAGGATATAGACAAGGAGTAAATAATCTCTTCGATCATGGATTTTTTCTTAGATGAAATATGGCACTTGAGAAACCCTATCACCTTCCAAGAAGGTTGGGTGGACATTCTCCCAACTAGTAATCGTATTCTGCACAGAGCTTCAGAGTTCTCCAAGTCGCTCTACCCAGATTCCTTTATGGCCCTGCAGCCCCCCTAGCATCCTAGTCACCCCCCCACCTTCTAAATCGGTACCTTTATCTATCAGTGATACATCCATAGCTTTAGCTGTCGTAGCTAGAGATCATCATGGTGTTCCAATTAAATTATGGGTGAAGAAGCACTGTACCTGCCAACTCATTCAAGCCGAAGCTGCTGCTGTTCTCTGGGTAGTCAATCTAGCCTCCTCAGAGAGGTGGACAAATGTCATCTTCGAAGGCAACTCTAAGGATTGCTTTGACTCCCTCTTTGTGTAAGGCTCTCAACCAAATTGGTCCATCAGTGATATTGTTAGTGATGTCTTTAATCTTAGAGAGTCTTTCCCTGTGTTTCTTTTGTTTGGGTTAGAAGAGCTTGCAACTCTACAACCCATGTAGCTGCAAAGTTCACTTTGAACACCTCCGTATCTTGCTGTTTCAATAAGGTGAGTTTGTCAGCGGTTTAATCCGATGCTTCTAAGACAGACTTCCCCCCTGTTCTTCTCTTTTTTGATTAATGACATTGAAGCTTATCAAAAAATAAAAAGAAAAAAAAAGAAGTTAGTTCAGCATGTTGTAGTTCTAATTGGTAGCAGTGTATCTTATTGAAATGAGAATATCAATTACCATGGATGAAATCACTGTTGTTTCCATTTGAATAAAGTTACTACGACACTAGGAGAAACATAAAATTATGCAAACAAATTACGTTATGTGGAACTTTTACTCCTGCTAGATTTTATTATATAATTGGAATTCAATAGTTTCAACATCATTAATAATCAGTATTAAAAGTTTGAGAACCTAAAAATTTTACCCAAAAAATAAATAATAAAATCTAAGTACCCAAAAAATTCCTTGTGTAAGAGAATGTAGAACAATCTTTCGTAAAGGTCTATTGGAAGTTAGCACAACTTCTTAAATTATAAAATTTTAGCTTACATAATCACCTTTTGTCCATCAAGTTCTGAATGAACTGAGCGAGAGTGGCAAATTTGGGGCTTTTTTGTTTCATGATGAGAGGATAGGTAGAGAGAGAGAGAGATGGATTTGATTTTCAAGTTGGGGAGAGTGAAAGAGAATTGGGGAGAGAGAGAGAGAGAGAGAGAGAGAGAGAGTGAGGCCAGATTATGTTTATGGGTTTTAGACATTTAGTTGCAATGGAACTCGAACAATGTTAATCTGCTGAAAATTTCGGCAAGTTGAGGTATTTGGCCATTTTTGGCCTTACAATCTAAGTAAAACCCTTATTGAGACTCTACGACCTTTAGACAACATATGATTAAAACTCTACGGAGTCAATTATGTATCCATATATGTACTGAGCTTGTAATCCTAATCAATGAATCAAGAATCATAATATTCAATTCACAAAAATAGCTCCATCTTTTACTCTGTTTTCTGCATATTGCTTTGGTTTACATTTCTCTTCATTGACTCCCGTGGGTGACGGTGATGGGTCTTCCTTTACGTCTGAGAGAGGCTTTGTGCATCTTCTATTCTTGCTATGGTTTCTGCAAATTCGGTCCAAGTTGCAAGTTCGACCACCTCATCGATATCAGCAAATATCTCTCTTTATCATCATCAGGAACTGCTGCGTTAAGTTTGTCATCAGAAGAACTTGATGATGTAGGCAAAGGCCAGGCAACTTTCACTGTGGGAGAGTAGACAGATGCCTTCTGGTGATGATAACATTGACACGGATAAATGAAGATACAAGTCCTTTACTTTTTACGGTCTTTTGGGGTTAAGAAAGAGTTATCTGTAAATTCATTTCTCATTGCTGGAGATGTACCCTGTTCATGTCAAGTTAATTCTGTTCCGAAAATGCAAATCAGTGGACAGACTTGACTCTTCTGAATTTCATATTGCTGCATAGTATAAAATCTGCAAATACTGTCAAATATGGTGATTGGTGAATTCCAATGTGAACATTTCAGCCTATCTTTCTGATTTTAATGTTTTATTTTTTTTCCCAATACTTTGTGTAATTTTTTTAGTTTAAATTTTAAATTTTTGTTAACTTTTGATAGCCTCGATCTGGCTTTTTCCTGAAAAGAAGAACTCTAAAAAGTAAAATCTAAATGCATAAGCCATGAATCAAATAGCCGCACATGACACAACAAATTCACATGTACCTAACTGATCATGTGGCGGCACCCAGCAGGACTGAATAAATTTTCCCGTGATATGTGTGCAGTGTGTTATAAGTTCCATCTTGTAAGTCTCTTGTGGCTACAAATGCACACCACTCAAGTGTACTTGGCGTGTAAGTTTATTTTAACATACTATTTATCAACCCTATCTTCCAGAAATCCTAATTCTCTGATTTTTAAGACCAAATTGTGATATAATTTTCAATTGCCTGTCACTGAGTAATTTTTTAATCGAAAATCATGTATTTAATATGTTGGAAAGCTTGTGAAGAGTAGATTTTTCTCATGTTAACATATTTTGGAAATGACTAACATAGTTCAAAAAAGAATAATGTTACGTTCACAATATTTTTATAACAGTAGGATTAAAGGCCCAAATTATATATTGGGTCTTGGGTCTTGACCGAGAGCGTGAGTGGTCCGAGGAGGAACGAATGATAATGAACGGTTTAGGCTCTGGATTTAATGAGCAAGATGCAAATAGGAAAATTAATTAAGAAAGGTAAATTAATGTGGGAAGTTGAAAAAAGAGGAAGCGTTAATGATGAAGAAAACAAATCTAATATGATTGTCATTTTTTTTTCATGTGAAATAACTAAACACTATTTTTGAGCAAAACAAAAATGCTGAAAACCACATGGTTTTGGAGCCTTTTGTGTTTATCAATTAAAAGAGTAGAAAGTCATTTTTATTTATTTATTTAATTTTATAACTAGGAAAGGAATCAAAAGTCGAAAAGATGGAAAAAAAAATTTAATTGAGCGTGCAAATAATGCACAATAAAGAATTTTTATTATTATAGACAATTGGCATAAATGTGATGAGATAATTCTTAAGAAGGAACACAAAATGAACCGTTTAAATCAATTTCAACAAGGAAAAATTGTTGAAAATTAATTACACTTGTACTTGCAAAAATAATCTCAAAAAAAGGAATTTTTTTATATTTTTTTCAAAGAAAAAAAAAGAGAGGAAACAATTAGACATTACAATGAGGAGAGATTATAGATTTAAATATAATAAGAAGCAATGTTTTAAATTTCATTTGGATATTGTTTTGGATTGGCTACTTAAATATTTTTGTGTCTGTTTAGGAATAGTTTATTTAGTTGAAACTGAAAACTTTATATTGAAAGTACTGTAAATAAAGGTAAAAGTTAGTTGAATAATGCAGTAGAATCCATGAATAGTATTAAAAATAAGCTAAAAGTGAAGATAAGCTGAAAAATTGCAATTACTTATATTATTATTAAATTAAATGCAAGAGCAATATATGTAAAGTCTAGTCAAGATTTAATTAGTTTATTCTAATTAAATTGATAATATGGTGTCTACCTTTTTTCCTAGCGAATTGTTGGACTTAAAAAAAATAATTGAAGCTTTTAGCTTATTAAGGGAGAAAAAAAAAAATTGTTGTAGCATTCCTGTAAATAATGCCTCCGAGGTTCAAAATATTTTACTTTAATTTCACACATAAAGAACTTAACACTTCAATTCCCGGATATTACAAGGAGAAATTAACAGCAATGCTTCACAAATTTTGAACCATGTACTCAACAATGATGAAATTTCATACGTGAGAGTTGACACACCCATATATTGACATAGGTTCATTAACCTTGAATTTGATGGCAGTTGACACTAGTGATCCAAGAGGCATTGCGTCTTTACCCACCTGCGGCTTTTGTGATCAAAACAGCCCTGGAAGACATAACATTCAAAGACACTATGATCTTAAAAGGTATAAACATGTAGATTCCAATCCCTGGGACCTGATGCACACATTTTCAATGCGGAAAGATTTGCTTATGGAATTGTCGATGCTTGTAAGACTCCCCAGGCTTATATGCCATTTGGAGTAGGGTCTCGTGTTTGTTCTGGCTAGCTCTTTGCCATGACAGAATCGGAGGTGATCTTATGTCTCATTTTATCCGAGTTTTGTTTCTCACTATCCGGCACACCAACACTTCACTGCATTTAGGTTGGTTATTGTACCTGAACATGGAGTTACTCTCCGTGTGATGATAGCTTGACATTTCCTAGCTTTGAGAAAGGATTTGGTGGAAATAAGAAAACAAAAAGATGAGAGAGATGAAGACTATTTGTACCATCTTTAATCTTTATGTAGGGGTACCTTTGATGCATATGTGACATGTGTCATTACTATATATATATATGTAGCAATTGGAGAAGTTGTTCTATTTCCTTTGTTTCCATCGTTTTTTAACTGATTACAAATATTTGAAGTAATGATGAACAGTAATTGGGATACTTGAATTTTAGAAATAGGAGTCATGGCCTAATCCTGTAATACTAAGCAATTGTTAACAACTCTCTCCCTTTTGATCCATTTGCCATTATTGTTGGAAGAATCTCTGTGTGGACAATAAACATCTTTGGTATGTCATCATAACCAATTGAAGATTGGGTAAGAACAATTTTGTATTCATGTAAAGCCTCTAGTATAAAAAAGAAAGAGGTGTACAACTTAACATTGTTACAGCAGTTTGTTATTGTGATCAAATTTGGTGCAGCATGAATGAAATGGAGCATAATGGGGAAGATAGTGATCCACTGTCCCTGGCCCAGTAGGTAAATAAGGTATACAACTCCAATCTTAGAGCATGAGAGAAAAAGCATAATCCCTCTATAGTTCCTTGGTAACCCCCTACGTACTCAAGTTTGGCTGAAGATTAATGTAAATGTTGCAGTAAGGGACAATGTAGTTTTCCTAGCTGTTGTGTGTAGAGACTCGCTTAGGACCTTAATTGACATCTAGACCAGCTCTCATGTTAGAGGATTGGCAAATTGGGATGAAGCATAAACTATTTTTTTTGTATGTACCTGTGACTCCCGAAATATCATTAATGCCTTGGATGAAAATTGTAAAGGAAGCTAGATTTTTGCTGTTTTGTATGGGTACCATGTTTTGTCCCTTGGCAAGCTTAAGCTCGATTGGTAAGAGAGTTGTTTAAGTTTTTTAGAAATACGTACGAATAAATAAATATGAAAATACGTGTTATAGTATTTAAAGTTTAAACAACAGTTTTTGTTATTTAAATATCTTTACTAAACCAAGCCTAATTTTTTGGCCCATAACGTGGCTATTTGGTATCTCTGCTTTCTCTGAATTGGTCTTTTGTGAAAGTAGAGATAATTTGGGCCCCTAGGCATTTTGTAATCTCATTTACTCAGAAAATACAATAAATCAAGGTAGGCCAATTTTTTTTTTCCAAACGTGTTGACTAACAATTAAAAAGGTAAAGTAATTTCTTTTTCTCTGAACAAGTACTTCTTAGAGCATTAGCATCAAGAAATGCTACTCTATTCTATTTTACCATTCCAAAAAGTTACTTTATCAATTATACCATTCCATTTTACAATATTTACAGTATCCCAAACTTTTATTTTCCTATATCTACACAATAAAATAATATTTCTCCCAATCACCATAATTTATTATTTCTTTCTCCCAATCACTATCTCAATAAAATATTAGTTTTATTTTTTTAGAATTGTGTTACAGTGCAATTCTAAAGATAGAATTGCACAGTAACACTATTGCAAAAAAATTTGCAATACTTAGTAATAACATTTCCTGATGCAATACATTTTGGGGCTTGAAATGTCAAATATCCCTTACATTTGGCATTAACATTCCTCAATGGTAATGCTCTTAGTTAATAAATAAAAGGTTGGATGGCTCAAGATATTTTGTTAATATATTATTTTAAGAAAATTTTATATTATTTTTATAAATAAATTAAAACTTGTAATAGTTAATTATTTTTTTATAAAATTTTTAAAAAATAATCCACAAATAAATCCTTTCTTCCATTCTTTCTCTTTCTCTTTCTTTTTTTTTTTTTTTTTTTTTTTTTTTTTTTTTTTTTTTGTCCTTTTTTAAATCAACCTTTTGCCATTTAGTCCAAGATTCGCTTGTTTGTTGACCCACATATTTTTAGGTCCGCGGTCCACTAATTCAGTCATTTCATTTGTAATTAATGCCCGGGCCCATAAAGGAGAATTTAATCATTCATAGTTGCTGCGTGTTGGATAGCCCCTCCTTTTTACCATGCGGACTGGTGTGGTGGTTTTGCTTTTTGACTCAAGAGAGCAGAAAATAGTGGTGGAATAAAAAAACAGAAGGGGTGTCATATCAATATACTAGTGCTACACACAAATTAGGAATTATTTAAAGTGGAATTGACAACTTTTGGATTTGCAATATAGATGATTGGTTTCTGTCATTATAATTATCAAATTATTATTTTTTTTAATGAAAAAAGTCTATTGGGTAAGAATGAAAAAAGTTTAAGAATGAAAAATGTTGAAAAAATAAAAGAAAAATAATAAATTTTCAACATGTGTGTTTGGTACATAAGATGGAATATATATATAAATTTTATTTGTTTGGTTAATAAAAAACAATGATATGATGAAAAATAGTTGGTCAAAATTTTCTATAATATACTTGTTATATAAGGGTTTTTTTTTTTTTTTTTAGTTTTTAATTTTTTTTAGGAACAAGTCGTTATATAAGAAGTAATTGTTTCCATTATAATATAATAAATAATAATATTATCAATTAACTTAGTAAAAATGAGGTTGAGTAGTGGCAAAGCTCTATTATGCGCTAGGGGTACCCATAAAATTACTAAAAATGCCCAAGTGGCAATATGCCACACACATGAGCCACATTTTTTTCTCTAAAAAAAAAAAAAAAGTAAAATGGTTTCTTTTAAAATTTATTATATCACACTTATTGTATAAAGCATAAATTTGGCATAAAGTACTAATCAATGCCAAATGTTTGGCATCCGACACACCAAATACCAAAAAGTCTCTCACTTCAAATGTTCTAAATGCTAAAAGTTTTAGCATTGATGAATAGTGCAATTCTAATGATAGAACTGTACAAAGAGAAATGCTAAACCTTTTAATATATATTTTTTTCTACTTTTTTCTCTCCCCTCTCACTTGTTGCTTCAATGTCTCGGACTCACTTCTTCTCTCATTCACTCCTCCCCCCACCGGCCTAATGACTCAAACATCTACTTTCACAAACCAAGTCAAGATGGTTGGTGGAGCATTTTCTAGGTTGATATCCTTGAAAATCTCAAATTTTCTGGGCCTTCAAACACTACCATTCAGGTCACGCCTTTAAGGCTACACTACTTCACTCCAACGGCGATGCTCGATGGAAAAAGACTAGCCATTGAGGCTCTATCTCGCCTTTGATCTTGCCGCCACAGGCATTGGCTAGCGATCGATCTTGCTCAATTGTATCTCACCTGACCTCCTCCCCCACGCCACCGTTGATCTCTCCAAATCTCTCTCTCTCTCTCTCTCTCTCTCTCTCTCTCTCTCTCTCCTGGTGAGTGTGGGTTTTTTTTTTTTGGGTTGTTTGTAGTGGGCTAATATTGGTGGGTTGAGGTGGTTGTGGACTGATTTTGGTTGTTGTGTTTACGACGGTCGGTGGGTTGATTTTGGCTTGTGGTTACAGTGGTTGGTGGTTGGTTTTGGATGGTGGTGGTGGATTGTGGTGGGGTGAGTTATCGGTGGTGGGAGATTTTGTATATTAATGAGAATGCAAATTGTCATATTTTTCTCTCTTAATGTTTAGTCTTTCATACTTATTTGGTGCCTAAATGTACTCATTATTCTTATATTTTGATTTAGGATGCAAATGGAGGCATTAAGTTCTTTCTCACTCTCACACTTTCTATATTTTCTCTCTTTCTCTCTGCTTCTCACCGAGCTAGAACCCGAGACTCTAATGAGAAATTTCTTCAAATATGGGTTTGTGATTTGACTCTGGTGACACCAATCTCTGATCTTCCGATTTGTTGAAGATGTCAGAGGCAGAAATCCATGCCGAGATGATGAAGCAGCATTCCAAGCCGTCAATGGGTTTCGTTAAGCTTCGACTCGGCGTTCACCGGACTCCGGTAATCAATTTGGGTTTTGTTTCTTTTTGTTATTTCTTTGTTGGATTACTATGGAGATAGCAAGACTTTGTTGGATTACTATGGAGAGGGTAATCAATCCGGGTTTGGTGGCATTGATGTTCAGATGGAGCTTGGTGGTCAGCCATGGAGCACAGGTTGGAGCATGGATCGAAGGAGTCGTGGTCTGATTTGGTTTGTGGGTTTTTTTTGGTTGTAGGTTGTGGTCCGATTTGGCCATGTTTTGTGGGTTTTTTTTTCCTTTTTTCCTTGCTGTGGTTGATGGTGATTTGGTCCGATTATTGTTTTTTTTTTTTTTTTTGGTCCGACGGTGGATATGGATGTGGATGTGGTAGGTGTGGTGGGTGGATGTGGAGGGTTTTTTTTTTTTTTTTTTTTTTTTTTTTTTTTTTTTTTCTCTCTGCTATTGTTTGTGGTTGAGGTGGATCTAGCTAGTGGCTAGTGGCGGTGATGGTGGGTGGATGTGGTGGTTGTGGTGTGGGTGGGTGGATGCGGTGGCCAACGGTGCTAAGAATAATTAGGTAGAGAAAGAGAGAGACAGAGGAGAGAGAGATGAAAAATAAAAAAATAATAAAGAAAGAATATTTAAATGGAATGTTAAAAAAAAAATAGAAGTTTTGATGGAAGGGATATTGTAAAGTGATATGTTATATATTATAAAATGATTTTACTAATGTGTGCTCTTAGGGCATACATAAATTTCCATTTTTGGAAAAAAATTTCTCGAGAATTGAAAAAGTAATGATGACTTTTTCAATTCCCAAGAAAATGTTTCCAAAAATAAGCTTAATGTGTGCCCTTAGGGCACACATTAACCGATCCCATTATAAAATTGGTTTTTGAGATGGTAAATGCTAAATCTTTTAGAATCGTTGATGCTCTATAGATGCTAAAATTGTTAGACAATGGTGGGATACCCCATGTGAAATCGAAACCGATCTATGCATTAGGAAATGGGAATGAGGGGGAATTTCGCATTCATTCTCCCCATTACATGCGCAGTGAAAAGACTCACTGTACTACCAACTATTCAAAACCACCTGCTGTTCTTATTTGGTAGTACAGGAGATGGGGTTTAGGTTGCTATGACGACACTTTCGATCTAGTTTTACCATTTTGTAAAAGATTACGTTTGTGGGGAGTTGAGACCAAAATGACGCAACGATCAAATCGTTTTGGGTTGCTATAGTTGATTCGTTTTTAGTATGTAGTACATTTTTTAAAATTTTTATTTTTATTTAAATAGAATTTTATTAACTTTTACAATTAAAAAAATATTTTTTTTTAATAATTTACATAAAATTTGGAGGAAAGGAGGATCAACCTCTTTTTTTTTTTTTTTTTTTTTTAGGAAGACTAGAACTTTCATTGAATGAAAGAAGAAATAACATTATAATGAAGAGCTTGTGTTAGAAAGTAAGAATTATCTTCTATCTAAACAGAAAAATCAACAATGCCAATAGCATGTTTTGCTAAAAGATGAGTTGAAAGTAAGAGTCTAGGTGTTTCCCTCGGGTAGTCTATGTATTTCCTTCGGGTATTCCTTAGATAAGAGTTGCACTTGCCTTCAGGTAGTCTAGGTGTTTCCTTCGGGTATTCCCCAAGAAAAAAATCTTCTTTCCCCTTTTGGGTAGATTAGGGTGTCTCCCTCGGGTTCCCCTTAAGAAAAAGATCTTCTTTTACCTTCAGGTAGTCTAGGTGGTTCCTTCAGGTCTTCCTTAGAAAAAACTTTCTCTCACCTTCGGGTCTTCCTAAAAAATTCCTCTTTCTCCAAGTATTCTGTGATGTCTATCTTGATATGTGAATCATCACACCCTTGATTTGAAAATCTCACCAAGTTGTGAAAGTGATCGAGAGACCATGGAAAACGCCACATTGGGGCAGCTTTTTTCTCACGGTCTCTCCCCTTCGAATGGACTTCTTTTCAATAGCCTCAACAATATCTTGAACGTTAGCAAGGACCATAGTCGCAATTTCTTTGCAAGGCCATTAGAAAAACTTTTTGCTTGCTCATAGCATTCCTTGGAAGCCCGACTTCCACGTTAACAATTAAAAAAAAAAATGGCAAACCAAGCCTACATTCAAGGAGAATCATGAACTTTCTCCAATTTTATCAGATCTTTCCATGAGCAAAGCATTCATTTAACCTAGACCATTTCCTTCTTAGGAACATTCAAACAGTATTAGGACCATCTCGGTCATGGTGATTCACTTAACAAATCTCAAATCCATGAGAAATTAGCTTTGGCTACTTCAGCAATACAATGTTAGAACTTGTTCGTAATGAGTGCCCACATGTGAACCATGGAGGAAGAGTAAAGGGATTAAATTTGGTCGAATGAGAGCCAAAATGCTTCCAATTTTATTAGGTTTGTCATAGCCCGGACATGTCACAAGCTCGCTTCAATCAATTTTCTTTTCGGGGACATGCTTTAATCAAGCCAACGAGATGTCATCTAAGCATTTGTGATAGAACCATTCACCTACTCAACATCGGGCGACGATTGCCCCATCAAAATTTCAGGGAATTGCATTAACATCTCTTCTTGTTGTACACATATTGCCCTTATTACAAGAATCTTCACCACAGATCAGAAAATCTTCATCCCAAGAAGTATGCCAAGCGTGGAACCAATCACTTAAGGTTTCTTTACAAGGGAAAGACCTCCATTCCTTAAGTGGATCTTTGCGAAAGCTTTTGGATACTAGGAATGCCATCCATCCGAAACACTGGATTCCAAATTTGGCCTTATCACTACATCCCAAACATTGTTCAATGAAACCTTCTCTCGTTTCGGTTGGCTTAGGTTTGTTGCAATCTTGTACACATTTTTCAAAAAGAAAAAAAAAAATTCAAAATAAGATCAAAGCATAAAGGTTCAAATCAAAATATCAAATCATGAAAATCTGTGTTTTGAAACGCGTGCATCTTTCAAGAGCAGTAAGTCAATGCCAAAACCCCTTTTATGGAAAAAGAGTCGTTTGAGTGAAGTGGTTGTCCCTTACTAGGGATAAGGGGCATGTGATCCCTAAACACTTACCTCATGATATCACATCCCAACAACTCCACATTCATGAAACATTCACCACTTTTGCAAAGTGCATATTCAATCCTTGATAATCAACCCCCTCTAGGGAGGTCCTACCCAAGATTGGTGTCGACCCTGAATTAGTGAATGACCACATGTTCAAGTTTCATTGACCAACTGATTGGATTTGAAATGATGGAGGCATTTGTTTAAGCTATCCAATCAGTTATATCACTTGATAGCCCTTTTGAACCAGAAAGAAAATGATTTTCAAAAATCACCCAAATTTATAATTTGGTTCATAAGCTCCTAAGGCTAAGAAGTAAGGGCTCGGGATGATAGAAAAAGGCATTCATTTCACTACCATCCCGCTTACAGAGAAATATCCCTTGCTAGCCCAATTAAGCCTGCTGAATTCTTTTCTTGTTTAACCAAGTCAAGGATTACCCCCCACACTAGGGTGGGTTAGATGGTTACAAGGACCTCATGCTAGGTGACTTCCAATATTTGAGTCCATCAAATGAGTCCCTAATTGAAAAAAATGAGAAAAGAGCCCAAATTGAATGACAAAAGTCATGGGCAATCAAGTCAAATAAAGCCCCAAGTGAAGAAAAGGGCAAAAGAAAAAATTTAGCCCGAAACAATCAAGAAACACGTGCCAAAGAAAATCAAAAGGAAAGCCCTAAAAATGAAATGGGAAAAATTCAAGAGATTGACTTAAATTAAGGATTTAGTCAAGCATGAGAGGCACCCAAAAAAGATTCTTGATGAAGTGTAATCCTTGACTTTAGGAAACCCTTTAAAGAATTTCACAGCCAAAATATCCTCTCGTGAGCCTAGGAAACCCATATCCTTACATTACAGTCCTAAAAAAGTCCTTCCTAATTGAGAGCGACTACTTAGTTTACGGAGCTTATGCCAAATAATCACCCACATGTGAAAGTTTTGAGCCTGATATCCTTCATTTCAAGCACCCAACTAACCTTAAGGCCACATTACAACCTAACAAAAGACCTCACCGATCATTGAGGATTGGTTGGTTGTAGGACATTGAACATTTGGTCAATCATTGATAACAAAATCATCCTCATATGCCAAGGCGTTATGTCTCAAAAAGGGTAGGGTCCTCTCCTAACCCATCTAAAGAGTTCAAAAGGCCAAACACATCATTCCAATTCTCCTTGCATAAGCATAAAAAGGGACACCAAATCATTTGATAAGCACAAGCACATTGCTAAAAATCCTTGCTTGCAAGCATGTTCCTTATTTAGGGTAAATGATAGCCATCGAGCACTACACTCACAAACCACATAGGAAACATAGCTTTAGCAAGCCCCTCTTGTGGTACACTCATTCAAACATATTTTCATGATCTTGAATGAATTTCCAAAACTTGTGAACCTGGTTTTCAAAACCAATCAAAACATAAGGGAAAAATGATGACCCTCAAATATTTCAAATCCTCCCAAACCTTTTCAAGTCCAAAAAAATCCTTGAGGGTTATTCGTTTCTTCCCAAGGAATTTCCAAAAAAATGAGGTCTTAAGATTGCAACAGCTTATGCAAGTCTCCCTTCATCATTACCAGGCATCTTAAAAAAAGACCCAAACTCAAAAGATTCAAATGCTTAACCCCAGGTTTTAAATACCATCCGAGCATCATTGCCTTAAACACTTTGAGAGCTTCTTGAACTCATCCCAATAGAGGATGCCTAAGTCATACTCCAAAAATGACTCCCAATGCCCAAAGGTTGGCCCAGTCTCAATCTTGATACTAGGGTAGTTTTATTTTTGATATTTTAAAACCATGGATGGTATTCCCTTTATCCAGTGCAATTCAAGATATCCACTAGAAGAAGGAGAAATATTTCCCCGCGAGAGCCAAAATAGGTGCCCATTTTGCATAGTACATCAAGACCACACAAAACTTAACATCCAAGCAATTATTGTGTAGATATGACCAAGAGTGTCAGGATTTCCAAGAGTGGATCTTGCTCGAAACTTTGAATTTAGAATTCAGCAGATCAAGAAACTCATTCTGGTATAATCGTCCAATATGAGCTCAAACCCATGTCAAGCCGGATAGCTAATCCAGAACCACGCAAAACCCTACACTGGGGCAATTTATTTTCGTGGTTCCATCCACTTGTGCTAATCACTATGCAAGAACGGGTCTGTCCTGCCAGGAACTTTTCCTCTCATGTCAAGAACTACGCAAAACCTACACTGGGGCAGTTTTATTTTATGCGATCTCTCCCTTTTCCGTCTCCCTCGGTGGATTGATCACTATCAGATTGAATCCATAAACCCATGAGGATACGGTGTGATGCAAGTGCTACCAATATCACACATGTAAAGCTCGTTGAAAGGCGATTTTCAGAATTGTACATGTGAGTCCTACCTAGAGGCATTGTTTCACACATACAGTAGCAGCCCTTTGAAAGGCAATTTCTAAAATTATACATGTGAGTTCTACTTTAGAGGCATTGTTTCACACATACAGCAATAGCCCTTTGAAAGGCGATTTTTAGAATTATAAATGTAAGTCCTTCCTAGAGGCATTGTTTCTTGCATATAGCGGCAGCCCTTTGAAAGGCGATATTCAGAATCATACATGAAAATCCTACCTAGAGGCATTGTTTTGTACACACATCAGTAGCCTACTTAGAGGCATTGTTTCACACATATAGCAGCAGCCCTTTGAAAGGTGATTTTAAGAATTATGCATGTAAGTCCTACCTAGAGGCATTGTTTCATGCATACATCAGTAGCCCTTTTAAAGGCAACATCCAGAATTATACATGTAAGTCCTATCTAGAGGCATTGTTTCTTGCACACATCATCAACCCTTTCAAAGGTAGTTTCCAGAATCATACATGTAAGTCCTAATTAGAGGCATTTTTTTTTCATGTATATCAGCAGCCCTCTCAAAGGCACTTGTCCTAAAGTCATACATCAACCCCCTCAAAGGCGGTTTCTGAGAATCATACATTTAAGTCCTAATCAGAGGCATTGTTTTTCACGTATATCAGCAGCCCTCTCAAAGGCATTTCTCCTAAAGTCATACACTAGCAACCCTCTCAAAGGCAATTTCCATAATCACACATCAGTAGCCCTCTCAAAGGTGATTTCCTAGAACTATACGTGTAAGTCCTAATCATAGGCATTGTTTTTTATATATATCAGCAGCCCTCTCAAAGGAAATTTTTAGAATCATTATGGTGCTTGATGCCCAACAACGAATCAACACAATCGTCCATGCTTCCACGGTATAGGACCCTTTTCACACTTCCATAGTGTAGGAACTTCTCCCCTCTTGTTTTGGGAATTATTATGGTGCTTGATACCCAACAATGGATCAGCACAATCTTCTATGCTTCCACGGTGTAGGACCCTTTCCACACTTCCATGGTGTAGGAACTTCTCCAAGCTACCATGGCGTTGGAATCATTATGGTGCTTGATACCCAACAAAGAATCAGTACAATCATCCATGCTTCTACGGTGTAAGACCCTTTCCACACTTCCACAATGTAGGAACATCTCCCCTCTTGTTCGGGGAATTATTATGGTGCTTGATACCCAACAACGGATCAGCACAGTCTTCTATGCTTCCATGGTGTAGGACCCTTTCCACACTTTCATGGTGTAGGAACTTCTCCCCTCTTGTTCTGGGAATTATTATGGTGCTTGATACCCAACAACGAATCAGCACAGTCTTTTATGCTTCCACGGTGTAGGACCCTTTCCACACTTCCACGGTTTAGAAACTTCTCCCCTCTTGTTCTGGGAATTATTATGGTGCTTGATACCCAACAATGGATTAGTACAATCATCTATGCTTCCACGGTATAGGACTTTTCCACACTTCCTCGGTGTAGGAACTTCTCCCCTCTTGTTCTGAGAATTATTATGGTTCTTGATACCTAACAACGTATCAACACAGTCTTCTATGCTTCCACGGTGTAGGACCCTTTCCACACTTCCACAGTGTAGGAATTTCTCCCCTCTTGTTTTGGAAATCTTTATTATGCTTGATACCTAACAACGGATCAACACAATCATCCATGCTTCCACGGTATAGGACCCTCTCCACACTTCCATGGTGTAGGAACTTCTCCACGTTACCACGGCATAGGAATCTATTATGGTCCTTGATACCCAACAACGGATCAACACAATCTTCTATGCTTCCACAGTATAGGACCCTTTCCATACTTCCACGGTGTAGGAACTTCTCCACGCTTCCACGGCATAGGAATCATTTATCGGGCATGTTATTCAAATATCTTCTATCTTCACCTAGTCATTATTTGGAGGCTATCTAGCGATCGTGCCGCACGTCTCTATAGTGGGTTATAGCGGCCGTGCCATATGCTCACATCCCATCTAGATGTTATAGCGACCATGTCGTATGCCTCACCATCACATAGTTATCAAAATCCTGAAGAGTTTTCAAGTTCCCGATCCACAATGGGTTATAGCGGCCGTGCCGTTTGCTCACATCCCATCTCAAGGTTATAGCGACCGTGTCGTATGCCTCACCATCACACAGTTACCAAGTTCCTAAAGAATCCTAAGTTCCCAATCACCAGGTAAGTGCCCCTTACTTTTGCCTAGCATTTTATTTCTGCATCCATAGCATCCAACATTTGTAAGTTTTTCTACCTAGCCCCCCTAACACCCCCCTCCCCCAAAAAAATAAAATAAAATCTAGCATGCTTTCCTAGTTGCATTGCTACTAACATATTTGCAGGAAAAAAATGAAGTTTTTGCCCAGTATCAAGAAACAGATGCTAAAGAAATTTTTCGAAGTGGAAGCTGCAGCTTGATCGCACCAAGTAAAAACCGGTCTTGATCTATGAGTAGCCTCTACACGCAATTTGGGGGAGATAAAATTCAAAATCACGTTCTTTATCCGACACCTCTCATTGCACTTAAGATGTCAGATAAAGAAGGGGCAACTATTGATATTGTATTTTGTCCGCCCTCGATTTATGTGCCGAACCCCGAAAAACCCAAAAATGTTATTTTCTCTTCATGGGGTCACGAGAACATTCAGAATGACGTGGCGCAACTCATTCAAACACCGGAGCACCCAAAGTGACTTTTTCAACTAAAATGACCAAAATGCCCCTGGTCAACTCGGGGTTGACCGAAGGTCAAATAAGGTTAAAATCCTCACAAAATATCATTTTTCATGGTTTTATATCAAACCCGAGTTCCTCGGAGATTTTTAACAAGTTTGACCTGGAGTTGACTCTTAGTGGGCCCTAAAAACCCTAATCTTGATCTGGTCATCAAAACAGGTTGAGACTAATGCCATTGCGAAGATAATCAAATTATAATTCCAATGACTATTCATGGGTCGAAATCGGAGTTAAAACGGTTGAGATATCGAGAAAATCGTGAAATGCACATCCGCTAACTTCCCAGAGCCATAACTTTTGATCCAACCGTTGGATTTTCGAGTTCCATACCTTTTTAGAAACTAAAAATCAAGATATTTCCAGGTGTGTCAAGATCAAACCCATCCAGGACCGTTTGAAGGGGGTGGCCCTACAAGGGCCGCCGCCTTGTAATTTGTGTCGTGGCTATATATAGCCCCAGGCACCCCTTCCAAACCCAAAAAAAAAAAGGATCCCCAAGTTGTCTTCTCTTTGCCTGGATGAATTCTAAGCTTTTATCCTCTCTCCCAAACACAAAAACACTCACAAAAAACACATTAAAGCCTCTTGATTTTTCTCTTCACCAAAAATACAAGGTAGTGTTCATACCCTCCATCTTCCTCTCCTTGGTTCCATACCTTGGATTTGAGATTTAAGGGGTATGGATGTATCTTTTTAGCTACTATCCATACCCCTTTCTCTTTAAAGCTTCACCTAAATTTTGTATTACTCTTTTTGCCTTAATAACATGATTTATTGCTTTACCTAGCATGATTCTTGCTTTATCTTGCTTTTTAGCATGCTTTTTAGCTTATTTCCATATGTTTCCATGTTTATTCATGTGTTGGTTGGACTTTCCTATATGTTTTATGCTTTTGCCATGTTTTACCATGCCTTTTCCTCTTTTTGTTCTATGTTATGCTAGGGTTACATGCTCACATGCTTGTATGATGTTTTTGACTATACCTTGTTTGGATCTATGTGTTTATGCCTATGTTCACATGACTATATGGCTGGATCCTTGTCTTCACATGCTTATATGCTTGGATTTGTGTTCTTCCATGCCTTTATGCTTACATCCACATGCCTACATGTGTATTTCTATGCTTATATGTGTAGATCGGTGTGTTTACATGCTTAGATAGATGTTCTCTCCATGCTTTATGCCATCATCCGTGTGCATGCCATGTTTATGTGCTTAAGCCTAGACCGTTTTTGTCACGCCATATGCTATTGTAGCCCTTTTGTTCCCTTTATCGCATTTTCTTGTGTTTTGGCCATTTGGTCGGATTTGGATCTTGACCCATTTATGGTCTTGATCATCATCCGTACACCTTGGCCCATATCAAAGGGTTTTGGATTGTCCCTTTTTGCGTGTCTATGCTTGCTTGCTTCTATGCTTCATGCTCGTGCTAGCCTCTCTTGTTCTAGGCTTTGCCATGCTTGACGCCCTTAGCAGGTTTGTGGTTATGTGGTTACATCCAATACCAGTGAGGCCTTGTTTGGATGTAACTATTTGGGATGCGTAGCCATGATGCCAGTTGCTTCATGCATAACTTTCCCCTTCTCTGTTCCGTGCGATTATATGCTTGCCATGCTTGGTTGTGCCACCCATTGGCTTTCTATGTACCTTTACAAGCTTGCTTAGATGTCTATGCATGAGTCTTGCTAGCTAGTGTGTTGTCCATACTTCAACACAATGAAATTATGGACATTCGATCCAAACCTACATTTGCCCCTTGCGGACACCACCTTTTGTTTGCTTTCTTGCTTGTTTGCCTTCTTGCTTATTTGCTTGCTTTCTTATTTCTTTGATTGCTATGTCTATTATGCTTATCTGCTATATGTCTCTTTCATATGCTCTTTGCATCTTTTCCTTCCAACGCTTGTTTGCGGTTTCTTGTCTTTGCCTTTGCATGTACACACATGCGGCGAAGACGCATGGAGCTAAGGCACGGTCTCCCAAGCGCTAGCAAAAAGGGTGAGGATGCGAGCATGTGGATATAAGTTGACGGCTATGTTCAGTAGATTTAAGGGTCTACCCTTTCCCGTTTGATTATGTACTCTTTTAAACCCCCTTCCTTCCTTTCTCCTTTCTCTCTTAGATGGGTTGTATTAAGTATATCATGCCATATACCATTCGTCCTCATCTTTAGAGTATGGTGACCCCTGTTTACTTTCCTGTGCTTATATTTTAGGCCATGCTCTACGGATGTAGGCATTTACTTTCCTGCTCTGTGTGCTTGCATTGTGCATGATGTATGTACATATATTCCCGCTTGCCTCTTTTGGTGTGATTGTCACAGTCCATGTCACCTAAGACAAAGCAATGCCTATTTTCTGCCGCTACAATAAGGTGACATGTCATCGGATTTTTGCCTTGAAAATTTGGTACTTTGCACGAATGCCTTAAGAAAGCATAGATTGGGACCAAACCCATTCAAAAGCCAGACCACAAAGCCCCCATGCATGCAAAGCCTCGAAAGCCAATGCCAAAATCATGTTCTTATTGCCAATCTCTAAAAAAAAAGGTTCAATCAAAACAAAACATTGTCCTTGGACGGGCGTTGTGGGGTGCCTAACACTTTCCCCACATGTAACCAAACTTCTGGACTCAAGAATCAAGATTTTTTACCATCCACATTAGATTAGGAAAAATGCCCTTTTTCTTACCCTAGGATCGGTAATAAAATCAACTAGAAACAGGTGACCAATCACACCTTAGAAAAATCCAATACTTCACTTACCTTTGGTAACTCCTTTAAAATTTGGCCAAGATTCCCGCCACACCTCTAAAGGTAGACATTTACCCTCCTCCATCAAGAGAGAGAGAGAGAGAGAGAGAGAGAGAGAGAGAGAGAGAGAGAGAGAGAGAGAGAGAGAGAGAGAGAGAGCTCCGCGCAAACCACGCAAGATCATATTAAAAGGGGCCTTCAACAGGCCCCGACCGTGGGAGCATCGCCACGGCGGGTGGTTAAACGAAGGCCCGATGGCAACGGTTTTTAGTCAGCTTGTGGCCCGAAAGCTCCGCGTGAACCACACAAGATCATATCAAGAGGGGCCTCCAATAGGCCCCGCGCGTGGGAGCGTCGCCACGGCGGGTGGTCAAACGAAGGCCCAATGGCGGCAGTTTTTAGTCCGCTTGTGGCCTGACATCAACATGACAAAAATACATTTTGCTTGGTTTTGGGAAAAAATGACTCATCCTCCCAAGAATGATGTATTGTGAATCTATAATATTCCATAAAACAAATATTTGAAGAAAATTTTTCAGATGCCAAAATTTCAATTTTTGCCCATTTACATCTCAAATTTGAATTTGATATAAAAAAAGCAACACTTTTGATCTCTACATTTTAACCATATTTTCATTTTGGTCTCGTTTTCGTCCATACTGTCATTTCATTAACTAGAATTGCATGTGGCAAATGGGTGCACCTCTTGGCACACTAAAAGGCGATGTGTCCTATAATATTTAAAAAATTTCATGTCAACATTTTCATTAAAAAAAAGTCAACATCAATTAAAATAATAAAAACACAAAATTCTAAACTTCTGATTTAAAATATATATATATATATATATATATATATATATAATTTATTATTATTATTTGCATTATGTTCTTCCCAGTCATCATGAAGAACATGTTCTTTATGTTCTCCCTCAAATATTATGTTTGGTTGTCTAGAAAATTAAAAAAATCAAGAAAAACTCAATAGGGAACATGTAAAATCAAAGCCCACAAATCTATAAAATACAAAGACCCTCGAAGATTCAAAACCCAAAGAACACAAACACAAACCCAATAATTGATATCCAGAAAACCCAGAACATCACATGAACCCAAAAAAATCAAACCCTCCACAAATATCAAACCGAAAAAGCAAACTCATAAATTCCAAACCTATAAAAATTCAAAACAAATAAATCCATTGGAGGAAATCTAGCTTCTTGAAAACCAAGGACACGAGAATCTTGATGCGGGGTTTATATGAAAATGGGTGCATATCGATTATACCATCTATCTCCACCGCAATCTCCACCATTGAGTTGAGAGATAAAGAGATGAGAGAGAGACCCACCAATTTGAGAGAGAGACCCACCCACCGATTTAAGATAGAGAAGATTTCAGGTTTTCAGTTGAGAGAGAGAGAGAGTGTGTGTGTGGGGGGGGATTTGGTTTTCAAGCGAGAGATTGAGAGAGTTTTGAGCTGAGAGAGAGAGAGAGAGAGAGAGAGAGAGTATGAGATGAGAGAGAGTGAGACAGGAAAATAATAATGACGATAGATTTTCAACAAATGTTATGTTTGGTTGCCAAAAATGCTTAAGAAAAGTTGTGAAATTTACTACAAATTTTTTTCTCAATCTCTAAAACTAAAAAAGTAATATTTTGAGCCACCAACAGGATATCTAGGGAAAGATCATGAAGAACATGAATAGTCATGTTTTGGTGCATGTTCTTCCAAAAAAATATAATGAAAATGAAAAAAAAATATATATATATATTTTAATTATTTTAATAAAGTCATAAATTTAGATTTTCTTTTTTAAATTTTTTTTTTCTCGACATGGCTTTTTTAATATTTAAAATGTTGAGGTGACATTATTTAAATGCTAAATAAAAAATTTTGTTATTATTTTAATGGCTACCTAGGCATTCTATGTGCCATATGTACATTCCGTTTGCCACACAACCTATTCTCTATTAGTGAGATGACAGTTAGGGGTTGCAAAATTGGACACGACTCATGAACCTAAAACAACATGACACGAGATTAGTAGGTTATGGGTTGAGACTTAATGGGTTCATGTCATATTCGAGTTGACGCGCCTAACCCGTTTAATAAATGGGTTGAGTTAGTGTTCAACATATGGAACCTGTTTGATCCGTTTGACTTGTTTAATTAAATAACATCCGACTAATATACCTTTCAAATTCTAAGTATATAAACTTATTAGTTGTTGTGGTTTATTTTCTTTGACATATTGTGATTGATTATTTGTGATATTGAGATATGTATTAGTTTTAAATGATTATTTGTGATGCGATTACTCGTTAGTTTTGAATTTTATATTAAAAATATTAATTTGCTTGTTTTTTTGTAATTTTTTTTTCATTTTGATAAAATTTGATAAATAGGTTGATATGACTGACCCGTTTAATAAATGAGTTGTGTTAGGGTTGATAAATCTTGACCTGTTTAATAAATATGTTGGTTTTGTGTTGACCCATATCATCGGATACTAATGAGTTGACATGACATGAACTCGACATGCAAACATGAATTACCACCCCTAATGACTGTACAAATCAAAATGAAACACATTTTTATTTTGGGACTAAAATTAGTGAAATAAAATAAAAGTGAGGACCAAAATAAAAATAAAGTCAAAATACAGAATCAAAATGCATTTACGCCAAGAAAATTTGAAAACGCTCTAAGGGTTTATTTGGATACCGCTTATTACCGAAAACCGAAAGTATCGTAGTAAAATAATTTTTAAATCTGTAAATAGTTTCGTGGGACCCAATTTTAAAATTGTTTTTGCTGAATAAAGTGCTTATGGGTTTTGTGAAGAGTGCACGAGACTCACGGAAAAACAGCACAAACGCGCAACACAGACGCTATCCAAACTCCACCTAAGAAGTCAGAACTAACGGGTTAAAGGGATGTTAGTCTAGGCAAAAATAGCTAAATATCACGTTTTGGCAAAATTTGTGTCAAATTAGCATTGTTTTAGAAATATTTAGCAATCTACTACGTTTTTAGTACTTGAATTCCACAAAATCGAGTTCTAAATAGTACTCAAGTTGAGTGAACTCAAGTTCGGTGAACTCGAGTTCCTAGTGAGTCGTCAGTGTGACACTGCTAACTTGGAATTTTTGTAATTAAAAAAATAATGTGGTACTCGATATTACTGAAATCGAGTACTTCTTTATAGTACTCGAGCTTCATACAGTTAAGTACTTTGTTTTTATTTATTTATTTAATCTCTCGTAGGAACTCACTCTTGCAAGTCAAAGAAACTTGTCAAGTCAAAGAAAATGGCAAGCATTTATGGCAAAAGAAAAGAAGCATGAATTTGGTTTGGATTTTGTGTTGTTTCTAGCCATCTTCTTTGACAATTCATGAAGAACATTTAATGCAAGCTCTTGCAATTCTTCATGCATGAAACTTCTTGAATAGCATGCATCTTCCCGACATGGGCATGCAAGCCATTTCATGGTTTGTTGGCTAATGTCAGGCCACTAAGTTTGACTATTCAACCATTCCAACAAAAACAAAAAGTAGAAAAAGAAAAAAAAAAGTACCCGACTGCACTAAACTTAAGAAATCTTTGTAAAAAGAAACTCGATTTGAGTAATATCGAGTACCACATTATTTTTTTTAATTACACAAATTCCAGGTCGGGCGACTCACTAGGAACTTGAGTTCACTAAACTAGAGTACTATTTAGAACTCGATTTTGTGAAACTCGAATACTAAAAATATGATAAATTACTAAATATTTCTAAAACAATACTAAAGTCTGGTTTGATACGACATCCACGTTCACGTTTGTCTCTCTTGCGCGTTTTTCGGTTTTTTTTTTTTTTTTTTTAAGATCAACATCCGGTGCATTGTTTATAGGATGAACAGTACAACAAGGCATATAAACAGTAAAAAAAGAGTGAATAGTAATTTTTTAAACATTTAAAAATTATTTTATTATAATATTTTTAATTTTTAATAAAATAAATTGTATCCAAACCGACCCTAAATTGTCATAAATTTTATCAAAACGTGTGTTTGGATAGAACTTATTTTCTTGAAATCAAAATCGAAAAGCTTTGTAGCAAAATAATTTTTAAATGTGTGAATAGTATCGTGGGACCCATTTTTAATGAAAAAGTTGATAAAAAGTGTAATTTGTGGGTCCATGAACAGTGCATATGTGCATTGTTCACTAAGAAAGTCAACATTTGCGATTCTTGTTCAATGAACAAGTAACCACATTACTCCAAAACAAAACGCGTGGAAAAAAAAAAAAAAAAAAAAAAAAAAAGAAGAAAAATAAGCCTGAACCAAACACACACATAGTGTGTGTTTGTATTCAACTTATTCACGTCCACGATTCTACTCTGCGTTTTTGTTGTTTTTTTTTTTTTGGTTTTCACGCGTTTTTGAAGTATTGCGATTCTTGTTCATTGAACAAGAATCGCAAATGTTGACTTTCAGAGTGAAGCGATTGCACATGTGCCTTGTTTCTGACTCACAAATTTCATTTTTTATCAATTTTTTCATTAAAAATGGGTCTCACAAAGACTATTCACACATTTAAAAATTATTTTGCTCTGATGTTTTTTAGTTTTTCGAGTTTTCAATTTCAACAAAATAAGTTCTATCTAAACACACCCATAGTAGGTAAGGCACGTAGAACTAAGTAAGACATGGTCGGTAAGATGGCAGATTAGCTTTTTTTTCTCCAGTTTTAATAGTCAAATATCACGGGCGAAAATAAATCTTACACACTATGTCTTAGAGTGCGTTTGGATTAATTTGAAAGTTCCCCTGCGTTTTGCGTTTTTTTTTTTTTTTTTTTTTTTTTCACGCGTTTTGGGTGTTGCGGCTCTGTTCATGCACTGTTCAATGAATAGTAGCCGCAAACTTTGACTTTTCAAATTTTTTGGACCAATCACAAAGACACATCGTAATCGCATTCACGGACCCATAAATTTCACTTTTCAAAGCAACTTTTTCATTAAAAATAGGTCCCACGATACTATTCACACATTTAAAAATTATTTCGCTACGGTGTTTTTCAGTTTTCAGTTTCGGTTTTCAGTTTTCAATCAGATCCAAACGGACCCTTAGTCTACCTTCTTCAGTCAAAAAAAACGGGCGAAAGTCTTATTCTCTTCGTGAACAGCGAAGCTTTTAGCTTGAAATAAAGTTGGGCGCACTGCCCAAGGTCTACCACTTTCAACACACGCGCATTCGGTTTTGTTTTGTTCTTAATTTTTCAAAGCCACGCAAGTTTCCGAGAAGGTTGATTTCCTTGCTTTTATTTATATTTTAATTTTTTAGTAAACAGTTTCCTCCATCTCTCCACTAATTACAGAGGGAATGATAGTGGGTGTGCGGCGGCTTCTACTAGCATCCCGTCATCTCTTTGATTTCTTTTGTTTGTATAATTTACTTGCTTCTTGCCAACTCCTTTTGAATACATGACATTCTGTCTTAGAATCTCAACTCTAAGTCGCCGCCTGGTATATTTTATATCTTAGAATCTTAACTCAAAGAAACTTAGCTAGTAGGTGTGCAATGGCTTCCACTAGCATACAAGCTGCTCAATTGTCTCTTTGATTTCTCTATCTTCTTGTTCTAAAAGATGTAGTTTGCTTGCTTCTTGCAAATCCGTTTGAAGACATGACATTGTCTGTCATATATAGAATCTAAACTCAAACAAGCCATGTAGTAAGTACTTACCAATGGCATCCACCATCATTCAAACTGTCCCATCCTCTATTACCTCTGCATTTCCTAAACCCCAACCGAAATATGACGTTTTCCTCAGTTTTAGAGGAGAAGACACCCGTTGTACGTTTACCGACCATCTATATCGTGCTTTGGAATATAAAAGGATTATTACCTTCAGGGACGATAAAGAACTTGAGATGGGAAAGCCCATTTCGCTGGAACTCTTGGAAGCAATCGAGAAATCGACGGTTGCGGTCATCATTTTCTCTAAAAATTATGCATCTTCCACATGGTGTTTGGAAGAACTTGCAAAGATTGTTGAATGCAGGGATAGAGGGATAATATTGAGAGTGTTGCCCATTTTCTACTATGTGGAACCTACTGACGTGCGACATCAGAAGAACACTTTTGCAGAGGCCTTTGCAAAACATGAAAAGCTTTTCGAGGAGAACCCAACAAAGGTGCAGAAGTGGAAAACATCTTTAAGAAATGTGGCCAGTCTCTCTGGAAGGCATTTGAAGGATGGGTAACGCTTATTGATTTGCTTCTGATGAGTTTTTTTTTTTTTTTTTTTTTTTTGCCTGTTTTGACTGCATTACTTAATTACTTTAAATGTAGATGTTAAAAGGTTAATATCTTTAATACCACAAAAGCATGAATTATATGTAGTTTTATAAACAGCACTACATACATACTATTGCAAAATTAAGAAAAAGGTTGTCACTAATTTAAGTTTCAAGATTTAGTTTAGGTTGTCATCAAAAGTCTTGTAACTAGACAGTAGAACTACATTTAAAAATTCTTCCACTAACTTTGTTGTAACTATTGAATTATTGAAAAAAAGAAAATAAAATTTTAAAGTGGTCACTAAAAATATACGTGCAGCTATGAGTTTTAGAGTTCAACTAGTACCTCTTAATATTTGTAATGAAAATGTCCATGGTTCAAATTCCCTTATTCATTGAAACTATTGAATTATATATTTAAAAAAAATGTATATGTTTAGTTGGAAAACTAGGGAGAAATATATATATATATATATATCTATATATATATATAAAAATATAGAGAGAGAGAGAGAGAGTAGTTTTAGTGGATAAAAAAAAAAAAAAGACATACAATGTGGTGTGTGTAGGAACAAAGAAACACACACACACTATATGAATAGTGTAATGTAAACCAATAATTGTCATATACAACATTTTGAAGATTTAGAATTTTGGTCATTTGATGTTTTTTTCCTTGAGGGTCAGTGGGTGGGGGAGGGTGGTGGGGTGTTATCATCTTGGTAGTTTTATTTTTATTTCAATCCCATTGGAAATTTTGATCATTTTGGAGGTTTAATTTCAAGGTCAATTTGGCCATTTTAGGTTCAATTTTCGATAAATTTGGATTTTGTAAGGATTTATTTATTTTTGGACATTTTAATCATTTTGGAGGTTCCAATGTTATTTTTGGTCATTTTATAAGTTAACAGGTGTTTTGGCTATTTTGAAAGTTTTAGAAGTATTTCGGTCATTTGAGATTTTTTCCCTAGGATTTTTGTTATTTAAAAATTTTTCAACGGTATTTTGTAGGGTTTCAAGGTTATTTGGTTATTTTTATAGATTTGGGATATTTTTGGGACACTTTTGTCATTCTTGAGGTTTTGAGAGTATTTCACTAATTTTAATGTTTTAGGTGAGATTTAGGAGATTATGAAAGTATTTGGTCATTTTGAAAGTGAGGATTTCAAATCCAATTTATAGGTTATTAAAGCATCCAAACAATAGATTTAAGAATCTAGAATTTAAAATACTCTTATGTATATAATATAAATATGGAATCAAGACATTCTAAATCCATTGATTTAAAATCCAGATCTAAATTCAAATTCAAGTATCCTAATGCAACCTTGTTAAATTCCTTCATTCACTTAAGAATAAATTGTGGCCCAATATGTGATGCTAATTGCTACATCATGTGTACTTTGGGCAGCCATTCAAGCCCGGTTTCAACAAGTTTTATGGGCTTCTACTTAGGATCTTGAAATGAAGATGATTTTCGCATCGGTCAATACTCAATAGTATGGATTGTATGGGTGCGGCATGTGTCCGGTGGCGGCCAGCCATTAGACTGTTAGGATACGGACACGTGTCTAGTCTTGGACACTGTCCGCATCGCAACGTGTCCAATGTGGCGCCACTGGACACAAGCTTCACCGGATTGTATTCTTCTTCTTTTTGTTTTATTCTTTTTTTGTTTTGAAAAGAAATTGTCAACAGATTGTGTACTAAATGACATGGCATTTGAGATTTTCTAGTTGTTGAAATTTAGGTTTCAAATAGCCAAATCAGAATTTCAATTAAATTGCAGTTTTTTTGGTTTAAAAATAAAAAGAACATCTATGTTGAATAGTACAATAGTTCTTGCTTCAAGTTTACATGAAAAGCCATGTTTTTCGTTACGAGAACTAATAATCTACTTGCATGCACTAGGATTTCGACAAGCAAATTGAGCTCGATTTGTGTAGTTTAGTTCAATTTTAGAGCTTTCTCTTTTATGAGATGAACAAGCAAAACATCAACGTTTGCATGCTACATCTCCAATTAGTTTGTTTTGACACAAAGATTTTTGTAATATTTTTTTTATAGGGTGCATGAGGCAAACTTTATCCAAAACATTGTTGAATGGATAGATTTGAAATTGGATGAGAAACGTTCAAATGATACTGAAGATGGTCTTGTGGGAATAAGCTCTCGTGTTGAGGAAATGATTTCATATTTAGATCGGAATCAAGCGATATTCACTTTATTGGAATATGTGAGAAGAGTGGTATGGGCAAGACAACTCTTGCACGAGCTGTTTTTGATAAGATTCTTAAACAATTTGAAGCTTCTAGTTTTCTCGAAAATGTTAGAGAGGAATCTAAAGCACATGGTTTAAAGACTTTACAAGAACAACTCCTTTGTGATATAGGAAAAGGGGGATTAAGGGTAAAGGATGTGCATAAGGGAATGCAAGTTATCGGCGATATACTACGTAACAAAAAGGTTCTTATTGTTGTTGATGATGTGAGTGAAAGAAGTCAATTAGAAACATTAGTAGGGAAGCGTGATTTGTTTGGCAAAGGAAGTAGAATCATTGTAACTACTGAAAACAGAGATTTGTTGGCAAGTTATGAAATTAAAATTGTATATAAGGCTAGAGGACTAAATGAAGTCGAAGCTCTACAACTTTTTAGTCCGAATGCGTTCCACAAACCTCATTGTGAGAATGATTTCTTGGAATATTGCAACAATTTTGTTGAGTATGCTCAGAGAATTCCTTTGGTTCTTAAAGTTTTGGGTTCCTATTTGTATACTAGATCAAAAAATGAATGGGAAAGTGCTTTGAATCAGCTAAGAGCAATACCCCATGAAAAAACTACTAAGAAACTTAGAATTGCTTTTGATGGATTGGGGGCAGATGAGAAAAAACTATTTTTAGATATTGCATGTTTCTTCCAAGGGGAGGAGAAGAATCGCATTCTTCGATATACTAGAATCTTACTTCTACGGCATTAATCCAATAAAAAATCTCATCGACAAATCTCTAATTACTCTTGTAGTGGGGGAAAAATTGTGGATGCATAATTTATTACAACAAATGGGTTGGGAAATTGTTAGTGAGGCATCGGATGAAGCTGGAGAACGTAGTAGGTTGTGGCATTGTGATGACGTCCTTGATGTATTAAAGAACAATACTGTAAGTGGATTATTATATAGACATAAATTTAGAGAAGTATATAATTCTACAATATATTCATGCAAGTTTTTGCTTGATCTAGCGGTATACTAATCTTACTATTTTTTTTTTTTTACCAGGGAACAAAACATATAGAAGGCATGCTATTAAGATTGCCTCCGGATGATGAAGAAGAATTGAATCTTTGAATCATTCTCAAAGATGAATAAACTAAGATTGCTCAAAATTTGTAAGGTGCGCCTTTCTTGCCTCGATTATCTTTCTAATGAGTTATGTTGGTTGGAATGGCATGATTATCCTTTGGAATCATTGCCTAATAGTTTTTTCACTGGCGAACTTGTTGAGCTCATTATGCATCATGATTGTCTTCAAACAACTTCCAATTGAATTTAGTGTAAGATTTTCACTTTTGCTGTTTTTTCTTTTCTTTATTTTTTATTTTTATAAAGTTTAAGTTCTTGAATGCTTAATTTTTTTTTTTATCCCTGCTTATTTTTTCATCACAGAAGTTGGGAAAGTTAAAGCTCATTGACTTGAGTGACTCCCAAAACTTAACCCGAACTCCCGACTTCTTTGGATTCCCAAATATTGAGAGGCTGAATTTCCAAGGTTGTACAAGATTGCATGAGTTGCACCCTTCTGTTGGAGGTCTTAAAAGACTTATTCTTTTAAATCTAAAAGATTGTAAATGTCTTAAGAACCTTCCATATGAGCTCAATTTGGAATCTCTTAAGACTTTAATTCTATCTGGCTGTTCAAGATTTAAGAAATTTCCCCGTATTGGGAGAAACATGAGAAGCTTGTTGGAGCTTTATTTGGATGGGACTGCCATTGAAGAACTACCACCAACAATCGGGCGTCTAACTGGCCTGACCTTATTGAATCTTCAAGACTGCAAAAACCTTAAGAGTTTTCCGAGTGACATTCATAGTTTGACATCTCTTGAAATTCTCACTCTATCGGGATGTAAGTGTCAACCACCAAAAGCGGGGCATTTGCTTGGGCTCTCTCCTATTGGATCCTCAATTGGTGCCTCCCCACTTTTCCGCGACTAATTTTATTTCTTTTTCTATCTTTCCTGGCATGGCGATACACCTATCTCGGAATTCCTATATTTGCTACAAATTGCTTTGTCAACATATTGTTTCCACAATGCCCGGCATCCTGAACCAGAGCCCATCAACTTTGTTGTTGTCTAATTCGTTCTCAAAATTAAGCACTTTGGTAACTCTAAGTCTAAGTGACTGCAATCTGTTGGCACTCCCGATGACCCTATTTGCTTGTTGTCAATAGAGTATTTGAATTTGAGCAAAAATAATTTTACATGCTTGCCCGATTACACTTCTCGACTTTCAAAGCTCAAAATTCTTTTCTTGGATCATTGTAGCAAGCTTAAATCATTGCCATATGTTCCATTAAGTACAAGGTTAGTTTCAGTACAAGGATGTACTGCGCTTGAAAATTATTCAAATCAAGTTGTTGTATGGACTTTGGGTGAAGCAGGATTCACTATTATTACTTGCCTTGGCTTGGCCGAGGATGAAGAGGGCACAATTGCTGAGGTTTCTTTGCTAGACAAACACCTATTTTGGCAAAGATACGTGAAGGTATCTCTTTCTCTCTCACTTGTCACACACACGCATGAGCATCTTTTTACAGTTCTTTTTAATATTTTACAGGATCAAATTCATCAAATGGAAGGCTTTTGCCATGTTTTACCTCAAACTGAAATTCCGGGGTGGTTCGGGCATCAGAGGTTTGGGTCATTTCGACCAATCTCACTACCTTCAAATAATAAAAATTGGAAAGGAATCGCCCTATGTGTCATTTTTGTAGTCCCAGAACATTCGAACGACGTTTCTCCTGGAGAGGATACAAAATACTTTCATGAGTTTTATTGTCTTTTGGACAAATATGGAGATCCTATAGCTTTCAAGGTTCCTAAGGAAACATATGTTCGTTCATTTGGACTTTGGCTATATATATCGCATGCGAGGTTTAGAAAACATTTTGACGAACGGAGTTGCATTACCCCTTTCATTGGAACCAACAGCCCGGATATTGAGATTAATGAGTGTGGTGCACGTATTCTATATAAGCAAGATATGGGAGAATTTCTACAAAACTTAGGCCAAAAAATTTTTGGGATTCCTAATGACCTCCGTGGAGAGCTCAAGTCACACCCACTGCTTTCAAGATTGAATCAGTCATTTCCTCACTTCCTCTATCAGTCTATATCACTAAATTCAAAATTGTTATCATATCTCTTCCTATATTTTTTTAGGGACTTTAATTAGGAGTAAATATAATATATATAAGGACATCACTTTATCCAAAGCATAAAATTATGAGTTTTGAGTCCAATATATTATGATATATTAATTCCTCAACTTATTCCATAAAAAAATTCCTCAATTTATTTATCTTTTGAGTAGTGTTATAGGCACTACAAATTTTACTATTTTTAGTCTCCAATAGACATGTTACTAATTATAACAACTAGTCGCAGATCCACATGATGCATGAGAATATACAACTATTTTATAACGTGATATGATGTATGATTTATTCTCCAAAACATACTGGAGATATTATTTTTAAAATTATTTTTCATCTCTCTATCTCTACAAATATATCATTATATTATTTTTAGCCATTTTGAAAAACTTAGGTGCATTAATTTGATTGATATTATTAATTAATTATTATTTTTTGGGTGATAAAAGATAGAAATACTATTCTTTTTTCAAGTGATCTATATTATTCAAACTTTTGTGTAGTTTGTTATGGAGAGAGAGAGAGAGAGAGAGAGAGAGAGAGAGAGAGAGAGAGAATAATCTCCTTTTTTTTTGGAAGAGAATATGAGACAAAGAACAAAATTATATAAAAGAAGATGAGTAGAAGAATATTCAAAAGAAAATATATAGTTATAAACACCAAATTATCCAAATCATGCTATGTATTAGAATAACATTGAATCATTTTGTAATTTCATAGGATAACATGTAACAAACAAAAGAAATAAAATAAAAACAGATAAAAAATTAGAATATAAACCAATCATATCAACCTATAGTAGATTAAACATAAAAATTCATCAATTTAAATTAGAGGTGTAATAAAGAATTAAAAATCCATCAAGAGAAAGACTATATATATATATATATATAGAGAGAGAGAGAGAGAGAGAGAGAGAGAGAGAGAGAGAGTATTCACCTTTTTGTGCGAGAAAAATATGGATTGAATGGAAGAGAAAATAACAAGTTTTTATAGTAAAAAAAATGGGGAAGAAGAAGAGTCAAAATAAAAGGAAGATGAAGGATGGACAAATTGTAAGCTTAAAGTATAGAGTAATGGGGAGATAAAAAGGTAAAAGTAAGTAAATGTTAGAGAATGTGTAATTGTAAAGTGGGAAATTAATAAGGAGAATAATAATTAAAAATGAAAGAAAAAATATAAAAAATAGGTTGATGATATAATGCTGATGTAATTCAACGGGAGCGTAGCAATATTAAACGCTATGTTTTAACTTTTAGATATATTTTCAAATATTTATTTATGATTGGTTGAAACCTACTATCATATTTATTACTGTATCTATTTGCAAGCTTTATGTGGTAAATCTTAGCATTTTCTTATTTTTCTTTGTGTGAGACTTTCACTCACACGTGTAGGTGTAGTAAATCTTAGCATTTCCTTATTTTTCTTTGCATGAGACTTCCACTCACACATGTAAAGCCTACGCCAACTAGCAATTGCGAAAAAAAATTTATCTTTAAACTTACTATTTTTGTACGTGTTTTGTTCTTTCATCCGTTGAACATTTGAAGGCTATATATTTATGAATTTTACAGGTGGATTGGGCACGAAACCATCTGCCTGATTATTTCTTTCCTCAGATTGCGTCTCCACAACGCTGGTTTGCTTATCAAAATGGGCCCGCCATGAAAACGCAGTTACCTGCAGATTTGCATGATCCTTCAATGTGGTTGGGTTTCACTATATTTGCTTTGTATACAATTCAGATGAAAAATGATGGTTTCAATTACAAGTGGCAGGGCCGGCCCAAGGCCTAGGCCTGAGGCCCCATCCCCAGAAAAAAAAAAAAAAAAAATTCGGCTTAAGGAAAAAGGCCCCACTTCCAAGGGTTAAAAGTCCAAATTTTTATAAAATAATATTAGTAATGTTGAGAATACAACAAATTTTATTATTGGCTTACAAATTGTCATGTTACTAATCACAAAAAAAGTGATTTAAACATTCATTAGTTAGATCGATGAATTTCATTAATGAGAGTCAATGTTATATCATATTGTGAACATTTTATAATACTTTAAGTGCATTTTCCTTTCTCATTTCTATTAAGACTCTCAATGTACAAGACCAATAAAACCCTAACCTAATTGAAACCCTAACCGTAATATATTTTTATTAATATTTTTGTTTCAACTATGATATTTAATTCTCAAATTAACATTAGTTCAATTGGTATTATTCATTAAATTATATATTTAATGTATCAAATTAATTTTGATTTGATCAATATTAAATAATTTTATTTAATTAATATTTACATATTAAAAGTTTTCTGAATAAATTTTTTGCCTTAAGAAAGATCCAAATAATATAGGGCGCCCCTGACAAGCAGGATTTCAACAAGTGTTTTGTTACCACACTTCGATGCAATAGATATGAAATTTGTTAGTCAAATCATAGATATGTTTTTGGATGCTTGCAGGAGGCCTACCCCCGTGACAGAGCTTCTACCAAGTAATGAAACTATACAAGGGGAGTGTTCAAATCAAGTAATAGCTGCAGGCACCTCAAAAAAAGTAATAGCTGCAGGCACTTCAAAAAGTTCAAGTCAAGGGTCTCTTTATTTAGGCAAGATATCAAGCAGCCTTGAATGTTGGTTAAAACATAGGCCACATTTGCAGGTTTCTCTCTCTCTCTCTCTCTCTCTCTCTCTCAATGCACGAGGTCTTGCTATGTGGCTCTCTAATTTTGTATTTAGTTTTTTATTTTTTTTAACCTCTTTTCATTTAGATTTTTTACTATTACCCAAAAGTTCATGTTAATGTATTTTTACCATTATTTCATTAGTCTCTTGTTAATTTCTTGAGTTTACAATACACCTTTCTCTTTTCTTCATGTCATTTAGCATACTCATCATTTTAGTATTAAAACAAAAGAAAAAAAATAATAAAATAATAATTAAGGATTAATAGTAATATCTAACCAAATAAGGCCCCAAGGAGAGATAGAGAGATATGAAAATGTTGTGAATTGTTAAATGAAACACATTGTTTCACTATTAGCAAAATAAAAAAACTGAGATTCAATATATATATATATATATATATATATAAAAGTAAAGATCTCATATAGGAGTGCACGAGGTTCTGCCATATGGCGTTTTAGTTTTGTATTTAGCATTTTTTTTTATCTCGTTTCATTAAATTTTTTTTTACTATTATCCAAAAGTTCATATTAACGTATTTTTACCATTATCTTATTAATCTTTTATTAATTTCCTGAGCTTACGACACACATTTCTCTCTTCTTAATGTCTTTAAGTATACCCACCATTTTAGTATTAAAAACAAAAGAAATATTAATAATAATTAAGAATTAATAGTAATAACTAACCAGATAAGGCTTTAATGAAAGATAGAAAGATGTGAAAATGTTGTAGATTGTTAAATGAAATGCATTGTTTCACTATTACGAAAATAAAAGACACGAGATTGAAAAATCATTTTTAAGAGAGAGAGAGGACTATGAGGAGTCGTCACCTTCGTTATATTGGTCTCCTACCACCATCAAGCCATTGAAATCCCAACGGGTAATTTTTTTTTTCTTTTTAAATTAGGGGCTTAAATATGATTTAGGCTTGGGTTATTTGATTGAATAGTTTTTGTCTTGAGTATTTAAGTAGAGAAAATATTAATTTGGTGTGAATCGTAAAGTCATATTTTACCATGGTTTTAAATCAACTATAAGTCACATTCATACACACTTGTCCACACTATTTCTTAATATCACACTATTGATGAGTAGAAGATGTCGAAAGAGTTGGGCATACTTTTATTTCATGGTATGCAATGTGATCACAACACAAATTAGATGATTTTTATGATCTTGTTACTCTTTTGCATTTATTTTTTGTTTCATGATTTAAAAAAAAAAAAATTAATCTTACCTTGAAAAAGCTACAAATGTGCGGTGAAGCTACTAAACTAATTTTTGATATCTCAAAATGTATATGTTTCCTTACTCTAATTTAGTTAAATTTTTTTTAATATTATATGTACAACATTCTTCAAAACTGTCTTACATAAAATATCACAAAATTATTTGTGCATTGCATGGGCAACTAACTAGTTGTGAAAACTCTCTCTCTCTCTCTCTATCTCTCTCTCTCTCAAAAAAAAAAAAAAAAAAAAAAAAACTAGTTGAGAAAAAAATTGAAAATTTTTATGTCTCTAAGAATTAATGATTCTGGATTAAATTAACTCGAGACTTTTATTAAATCATTTCTCTTTTGTGGGTTCAAGTGCACACATAAAAATCTAAGCTTAAAATAAATAACTACAATTTGGTCTTTTATGCTTACATTTTAATTATTATACTCCCTCCGTCCCATTTTGTTTGTCATGTTTGAAAAGTCAAACTTTTTAAGGGAACATCATTTATTGTCTTGTCTACCTTTTAAAAATGTATAAGTTTCCAAAACTACCCTTAAATAGATTTATCAAAAAATTGAATTAATAAATTAATAGGAGTATAATAGGAATATTAGTAAATTAATGACTTTTATTTTTAGAAACAGGACAATATTTTGGGACATCTCAAAATGGAATAGAGAACAAACAAAGTGGGACAGAGGGAGTAGTTGTCAAAAAAAAAAAAAAAAAAAAAAAAAGAACAATCTAAAGACTATTGACTCAATGATGTGGGAGGCTTAAAAAGAAAACTAGTTTAGTTTTATTTTATTTTGTAATTCAATTATCTTTTTATTGGTTTATATATATGTGTGTGTGTATATATATATATTCTTTAAATCCTGGTAGTTTATTAAGTTATTATATTTTATTTTCCAGGGTTATTAGGATTTAGAAGTCTATATATATAACCAAAGTCTCGTACTCCTACTAAGAGGTTTACATTAATGAATAAAATTTCTATGGAAAATGCCTCATGGTCTGGTACACTCCAGCAAATTGTAGGTGTAGGTTTCTAATATTTGGTGCTAACTCTAAGTAGGCCTAAATGCTGACTTCTAAGTTCTCTATCTTTAGTTTTTAGTTATTTATTTTTCATGTTGAATTAATTTGGCTTACTTAAACCGAGAGCAAAATTCGACCAACTTGACCAAACTAATGAAGCATTGTTGCAGGTCAAGCCAAAACTCTGAAATAAAAAAAAATAAAAAATAAATAAAAATCCTTTTTCATGTTTTATACCCATAAGAAAATCTAGCTTTCAAAACCGAGAAAAAAGAGAAAAAAACAAACAAATATCTCGGCACCACCATGACCCACCCCTAATTGGCTACAAATCCCCACAACCATGGTCTTCAAACCCAAATCGAACTAGTTGGTCTGATCAGATTAATTGAGAATTGATGATGCTATTTTTATATGTGAGAGAACCGGATATTTAAATAATCTGAAAAGAACCTCTGAACCGGTGGTCAAATAAAAAAGCTGTCAAAACGGTATCTTTGGTTCAATTTGGTCAAGGCTTTAATGAAAAATAATTATGGTACAATTGGGTCAAGGGTTTCTAATAATTGAGATATGGGGTCGTGAATTGTGAACCTGAGACCCCTTAATCAAGAACAATGTTTGGTATAGTAACCAACAGACTGGTTAGAGTTGTTGGGTTTTATAATGAAAAAAGAAAAAGGAAAGCATTATTATATTTATTTTAATTTTACATGATTTTTAGTATTTTTTTTAATGGAGATTAATAGTGTTTTGATTTATTATATCACCTCTCTCTCAATATATTAAATATTAGTAAATTTATTTTATTTGTAAAATCTACTGCTTGTAATTTAAGTATTAAGGATTTATTTTTAAAGTGAATGTAAAAAAATTAAATCAAAGCAAAGGATTATTATAAAATTATTTAAAAAAAATTTTGATGGAGGATTATTATAAAAAATTTATGCTTATTTATGTTTTGTTATTAACTATTAACGATATATTATCATGAAAATTTATTTGAAAGTTTGTTTCTATTTTTTAAAGATATTTTAGTCATTTTTACTAATATTTACATATTAAATACATTTATTTTAATTTTAGTTGATTACTAAATTAATTGTGGCCTTTAATTTTAATTTAATACATTTAAAAAATTTCTACAAGTTTAATACATTTCTATCTTTTAATTATTTCTAAATGACCTTTAAAAATTGTTGTGTCCTAAATTATAAAACTAACATGGGGTATATATATATATATATATATTAATTTTCCTTGTTATAAACAATAAATTTCTGCATTGAACTTGGATTTAAACTAGAATACGAGAAGCAACGTTTATGAGAGCCTCATATACTGACAAACTAAATGTTTCTTGATACAAATTGACTCATAATTGATTAACAATTTTGATATGTTTTCCAGGACTGCTACGAGGGCGCTGGTACTTTCAATCAATGTTTGCCTCAAAGTGAAATCCCAGGGTGGTTCAAATCTGAAAATATTGCTAGATCCTCATCAGTAACAATCCAGCTACCCCTAAATTTGTATGAAAATCCTGAGTGGATGGGATTTGCATTTTGTGCTGTTTTCTCATTTCAAAAGCATCCTATTTCCTTTCGTATGAAAGATTCAGGATTTTCTTTTATCATCGTTTGTCATTTGAAGACCAACTTGGGTTGTATGAATCCATTATATGGCATCAGTGAAGAGGACGTAATAATATCATTACATCAACGGGCATTCCTTTGGGTATCATTCATTCCATCTGGGTTTCTTTCACCCAAATGGAGTCGATGCACTTCGGTTGAATTCTCATTTGTGAGCGATAATTCGGATGTGTCGGCGCTAAAGTGCGGGGTCGATCTTGTATACCGGCAAAAATTGGAATTTACTCGTATAATGGTACAATGTATAACCTCACACGATGGTCCTTTCACATCGTATGAAAGATTTCCCTTTCATCATCCTGATCAATTCGGTGGCAGTGACGGCTCTAGGGGAACTTCTGGTCACTATTCTTATCAGCAATTCTACAAAACTGCCGCCTTGGTAAGATTTCTATACTAAAATAGTGCAAAAAACATTAACGTAAAGGTGTTGGTTTCTTTCTCTAACACAAACCTGATCTTATTCCATTGAGATTGGCTTCCCACTTCATGATCCATATTAAATTTTAGAATAATGTTTATTACAGGAACGTTAATACACACACTTTTACATATGCAAAAAAGCAATTGAGACAATTTCCCAGTTGTGGAAATCGTACTTTGCTTTTTCATGTGTAATGGTGTGTAACAAGTTTTTCCCAAAATTTTATAAGACCTAAGAGCATCTCCAATAGAGTATGCATAGCCAAAATATAGAGTATTTGCTCCAAATCTCTACTGTTCATGCTCCAACCGCTTCTCTATATTCGAAATTTTTTTTGGCTAATGAACAGTAGCCCATCAAGTCTAATGGGCTCTTGTTCATTCTTCAAATCCTTTTTTTCTATTATAATAATTAGGTGTTGAATAAAAAAATATTGGAAGATGTGTAGTTGTTAAAAAAAGAATAAATAATGAATGAAAAAATAATATTTAAATGAGATAGAGAATGAGATAGAGAGTACATTTGGAAAATGTATTTGAAAAAATAGGTATATAAAGGCAAAAATCATTGTTCATTCTTCAAAAATACAAAAATCTAATGATTTTGCTGGAGATGCTCTAATACCACATGTTCCTTGAAATATGCTTTTGATGATGTTAAAGATATTATAAATTTTATCACATAAATTTTATAAATTGATATTTCACTAGTCAAAGAAAAATATTAAAACTACTACAAATATTTTGACAAAAAGGCCTACAAACTATGTAGTAATGAATGTGATTGATCATTGGTGCCACCTCAATAATGTTATAAAGTTAAATTACTTTTTTATGATGGGAGATACATCAATTTGAAGACTCTAGCATCATTGATTTTTAAATACAATGCAAAAAGTAATTAAAGCTAATTTACTTATTATGTTATTGACATGAATCCTAAATTCCACAATAATAAATCTTCAATTATATATACTTTTCTCCAACTACACTATTTTTTAGAATTTTGATAATTTGATAGTTGGAATAGGGGAGATTTGAATCTTGGATGCTTCCATGGAAACACCGAAAAGTACCAATAAGTTGAGGTACAAGGCTCTTGGCAATATAAACTTTCTTTAATTAGTAATAAATTTCATTATTGAACTTTGATTTCAAACTAGAATATGACAAGGAACATTTATGACTTTTGAGCCTCATTTATTGACAACTTAAGTCTTTCTAAATACAAATTGAATCTATTGTCTTCTAATTAATGATGTGGTTTCAGTAATAGCAATGCCACCCTTGGTAGCATCCTTTTTGTTGTGGGTAAAATTTTCTTGGTCAACATGTTTATAGGGCTCATAACTATGTTACCATCACACAAACTTAGTCATGCTTGATTATCATTTCTGATATGTCTTGCAGGACCGCTATAACAACTGTAGTATTTTCAATCAATGTATTCTTCAAAGTGAAATCTCAAAGTGGTTCAGCCATGACTCGCTACCGTCAGATTTGTCACCTAAGTTTGTAAGAATTTTATAGTAAAATTGGCAATACCTTTAACATTTATATGAACTATTGGTTTTGCTAAGTGCATTTATACGGATTTGTTCGTACAAAACATGCCACCAAACAAGGATTATATAATATTATATTCAACACTAAACAAATATGATACTCTCTCTCTCATTTTACGCGGTATTACTCTTTTGCAGGACTTTCATCCATCCACTTCGTATAATTTTTGTTTCCCTCCAAGTAAAATTCAAGACTGGTTTAGTCATCCGAATCATGGACACTCAGTGACAATTGACCTACCCTCAAATTTGTACCACGATAGTAATTGGATGGGACTTGTTCTGTATGCTTCTTTCTCCATCAATGGGGATCCAAACATCATCTTTAGCAATCTGGCATCAGGAAAATCTCACTTCCTATATTGTCAATGCCAAACAAGTATGGCTAATGTTGATAATCAGAAAATTGCTTTCTCCACCAATAAAGAAGAAATCACGTGGTTACTTAATCTAGGTGAATTCATTTGGATATGCTACGTACCAGGAAAGCCATTTAAGAATTTGTTGCGACACTGCAGCCACATTGAGGCCTCATTTGAGAGTGATTGGTCAGGCGTGATAGTGCAGAATTGTGCGTTACAACTTTTGTACCAGCACGATCAAGTGCAGTTTGAGCAAGAACTAAAACATTGCAACAAATTGATTTCAGAGAATCGAAAGCTTGTTTGTAAACAACAAGAGGATCAAAAAAAAATAAATGAACAATACCATGTTGATAAAGGACTTCAAAGAAAAATCTTTTCTAATATTGACTTTGAAGTTAAAATATTTCCAAGGCTAATTGATCAACTGGAGACTGATGAAACTGAGATTCAACTTGGCCAAAGTGACCTGCTGGTAAGTCATCTCCCTCCCTCTCTCACTCTCATTCTTTAGACAAAATACATTTCAACTGATTGTTTAGGATATATGAAATTGATGCTGACATATGCTTCTGATTTATTTATTAAATAACCATCACATTAAGATGGTTCACCCCCAAAAATATTGAAAGGACTAGTTTTTTTAGCCCTGTTAGGTTAAATGAATAAATTCATCATCTCCTAATAGCTTAAGTTTTTAGGAGAATTAGTAATTTAACATGGTATCAGAGAAAGAGGTTTTGGGTTCAATCTCGTGTCCACCATACTTCACATTTATCGGTCAAATTAAATGAATAAATTCACTATCTCCTAATATTTTAAGCTTTTGAGAGAATCGATAATTTGACAAGTCCAAATTAATTTTGTAGCGGTTTATAGATTAATTACAAATTAATTCCGATATGTGATCACAATTGCTTGATTATAAACCACCAAACAGCAAGCACCAACATCCATAATATGATGTTTTCCTCAATTTTTGAGGTGAAGACACCTATAATAATGTTACCGACTATCTATATTATACCTTGAAAGATCATGAGCTTATCCCCTTCAAGGACAGTAAAGAAGTTATGATGGGAGAGCCCATTTCTAAGATACTCTTGGATGCAATTGAGAAATCAAGGATGGGAGGGACGGCAATCATCATTTTCTTCAAAGTTTTTCACGTAGTGCTCTGGGAGAATTTGTGTTTAATGCATGGAGGGAGGGATAAGAGTGTTGCCCATTTTCTACCCAAAAAAAATTAATGTGTTGTGATATGTGGATTCTAGTTTTGTTTTGATCCGATTAATAACCTGACTTGACTTGGAAATATTACAATTTTAAATGGGAGATAATGTGAGGCTTAGTCTATAGAGTGGAGGCTTGACCCATTTTTAGTTATGTCGTTGTTTAGGATGTAAATAATGTTGCTTCAGAATTAGGGTTTGATGAATTGAAATTTGTAATGTCGCTGTTGTATTTTTCTCCGACATAGTGAAAATCTTTGCAACTCCATAGACATAGATACATTGCTTAACCACGTAAATCTGTGTGTGTAATTATTTCTTGGCGCAATTTTTTTAATCTCTTTTTCACGTCTTATTGGTTCTAGGCATTAGTTTAAATTCCTAACACGTAAAACGTTTCCAGGAGAACCAAGAGAAGGTGGACAAGTGGAGAGTTGCTTCAAAGGAACTAACCAAAATCTCTGGAGAGCATTTAGAGAAAGGGTAAAACTTCCGATCTTCTTTTAATGAGAATCCTTTTTTGCTTGTTCTAACCGCAATACTTAATTAATTTTTCGTTTCAATTTTGATTGTATTAAAAATTAAAATATATACTATTTGTACACATCATTGTCATTCTTTGTTAAATTATTTAACCCATAATGTACATGTGAAATTGTGCAGTTGACGAGAGAGAGGAATATGTTTGTGACAGGAGTGGAGCCACCACATGGGGTGCCCACCACCCAATTTTTTTGGTTGAGAAAATGCTTTTTTTTTTTTTCTTAAGAAAATTATTAAAATTATGATATTATTAGCTTCGGTATCCTTAAAATTTTACATGCTTCTTTCAAAAGAAAAAATGTGTTAATTCTTTTTGAGAAATTTCTAATATTCAAGAGGTTCCATATGTTAAAAATGCAAATATGATATCATAAATAAGAATAAGAATATAAAAATAAGTATAACATAAATACAATAAGACAAAGTTTGGCTACAAACTTAGTTGTAGTTTAAGGTTACAACTCCTATTAAAAAAATTAACATAACTATATATTTTGAAAATTTAACGGATTACGTATTATTTATGTTCTTAATACACATGTCAAATTTCGTCCCAATCGGATGCTATTTACTATTTGATCTATAAACATATTTTTGTGTATAATTTTAAATTACAAAAACATGAAATTTAAACATTTGATTGATGACATAGTTATTGATCTTTGATCTTTTGGAAATTTTGCAAAAAAAGAAAAAAGAAAAAAGAAAATGTAATCTAATTGTGGATTTATTAAAATTCAAATTCAATAAAGTAATATAGAGTGGGGGGTTGTAGCCTTAGCTTTGTGATAGACCAAGCCTGAACAAAAAAAAGGTTAACTATAGACCCAATTCATATTGTGGGGTGCAATATAATAATAGTTGTTAAAAAATGCCCTTGTAAGAAGGAAAAGAGAGGTCATGAAAATTTGACTACTTACTGCATATAAACAATATCAAAATTCCTGAAGGGGACATTCTCCAAAAAATCCTGAAGGGGAAATCATCAAAATTCAACAATTGATTGCAGATGCCATGCTTCTGAGTTTTGTTGTGAGAATAATGCATTGCTAATTGTAGAATTGCCAAGAAAAAAGCATCCAATTAGATGAATGTATCTATGGTCAAGAACACTAGCTAAAACTGTGATATGTGTAAACAGAATTTTAGTATTCAAAAAGAGAAATGATGTAAGAGAATTTAATTAGTAATACCTTCATAATCACCCAAAAAGACGAGAAACAACAGCAGCTAATCATCACCTATTGTCCTAAAAGCAGATTTTTATGGTAGCAGTTCCATGTTCAGCATGTCTGCCGTATGGTCATTTCTGTTTTGTTTTATACTCCTCTTGAGTCCTGATAATCTCTTTGTTTTCCAATTAAATGTTACTTATTGATGTTTGATTTATTTTCTCTTTTTCTTTGTTCAACTACAGTCTTTATGATTTATTACAAAGAATGGATCGAGAAATTATCCGTGAGGAATCAGAGGAACCTGGAAGACGCAATAGATTCTGGCTTCATGATGATGTCATTAGAGTATTAAAGAGCAATACGGCAAATAAATTATTATGTAGATATAAATTTGGAGAAGTAAGTAATTATGCGGTTCATGTAAAATATTTGAATTTGCAGTGGCAGGAGGTGGTCTTGAAGGTCCAGACCATGATTGATGAGAAAACAATCCTGAAAGCAATAGATTTGACAAATTCACTAAGGATTTTAAACCTTTAAAATGCTTGGATTTGAAATAACTTCTAAAATCAATAGATTTGAAATTCCTTGATTTCAAATCTATTAATTTCAAATCCAAATCCAAATCTAAGTTCCCAAACACAACCTTATAAAATATTATATTTAATACTAAAGAAATTTGATCAGCTCTCACTAATTGCACGCTGTGTTTCTCTTTTGCAGGACTTTAATCCGTCCACTTTGTATAATTGTTGTTTCCCTCCAAGTAAAATTCAAAACTGGTTCAGTCATCAGAATCATGGATGCTCAGCGACAATGGACCTGCCCTCAAATTTGTATCACAATAGTAATTGGATGGGGCTCATTCTGTATTCTTCTTTCTCAATTCAGGGGGATTCAAACTTCATCCTTAGCAATTTGAATTCAGGAAAATCTCACTCTCTATTTTGTCAATGCCAAATGAGTATGGCTAATGTCGATAATCAGACAATTGCTTTCTCCACCAGTAAAGAAGAAATCACGTGGTTACTTGAGCTAGGTGAATTCATTTGGATATCCTACGTACCAGGGGAGCCATTTAAGAAAATGTTGCAACATTGCAGCCGCATTGAGGCTTCATTTGTGAGTGATTGGCCAGGCGTGATAGTGCAGAATTGTGCGTTACAACTTTTGTACCAGCACGATCAAGTACAGTTTGAGCAAGAACTAAAACACTGCAACAACTTGATTTTTGAGAATCGCGAGCTCATTCGTAAACAACAAGAGGATCAAAAGAAAAGAAATGAACAATACCATGTTGATGAAGGACTTCAAATTATTGACTTTGAAGTTAAATTATTTCCAAGACTAATTGATCAACCAGAGACTGATGAAACTAGGACTGAAGTTGGCCAAAGTGACCTGCTGGTAAGTCATCAACTATGAAACTGTTAATTGATGATTGATAGATGTATTATATTTATTTCTCTCAAATTAATTTTTAAGTAAAATTCCTACAGTTAATATTATGAAATTCCTACATTTTAAAAAAAATACATTCAGCTGATTGTTAAGAATACATGAAATTACCACCGCATTCCCTTGGTGTGATGGTTACTCCACCAATATAAGTGCTTGTGGAGTGTGGGGTGGAAAGGGCCGGGGTTCAAATCTCTAGGAGGGAGCTTCACACACATATACACTTAGATTATGCTAAAGTAGAATTCTATCTTATATCACCAAAAAAAAAAAAAAAAAAAAAAAGATACATGAAATTGACGCTCACACACATAGATACATACATGCCATAGAAATAATATTATATTCCCCACATACATACTCTCACCCACTATATATTTTCAACTTCACCTCCCATTTTCTCTCTTCAAACAACGGTTCTAGTAATCAGAACGTCGTATAATTCAATCAAATTCCCAGATTCCAGAAAACTCATTCAGTCACGTATTAACAAATGGGCGAGGTTAGTTTAATCAGTCAGTCACTCACGCTTCCATTCCCAAAACTCAAATGGGTCTTCGTTGTTTTTCTTTTTCTTTTCTTTAACGTGTTAAATTTGCAGAATTTTGCTCCCAACTTAATGGGGTTTTTTGTTTTTGTTTTTGTTTGATTCAGAAAGAGGGAGAAAAGAATGGTGGAGATAACAAGGTTCTGCCGGCGCCGGCGCCGGCGGAGAAGAAAGACGACGTTTCGGTCGCCGCCGTTTACAAGATCGACTTGCATTGCGAAGGGTGCGCCAGTAAAGTCAAAAGAATCGTTCGTCGTTTCGATGGTAAAAAATTCACATACAAATCCACCAACCAACTTCGTTGTATTTTCTAACTTGTATATTGTTATTATTGGTTGAGTCCAACGTGTTTTACTAAACTGAGGAATCCGGGATCCGCGTTTCCCGTTGGTCACTTTCAGGAAAATTTTCATAGTTTGAATTAGGAAATTGTTTGGATAAGATTTGAGGTTGGTTGTTAGATTAAGAAAAACGGTATACATTTTTTGTGTGAACTTACACGCATAACGTAAACTAGACTCAAACGAAAGTAAAATTACTAATGAATTGAATGGCAATTCTCATACGATTCTTGTTGGAAATTGTTGTAGGTGTGGAAGAGGTGAAGATAGATCGTGATGCCAACAAATTGACGGTAAAAGGGACCAACGTAGACGCCACGGCAATCAGGGAGAAATTGGAAAAAAAAATCAAGAAGAAAGTTGAGCTGGTTTCTCCTCAGCCCAAAAAAGACGGCGGCGGCGGCGGCGGTGGCAGCGATAAGAAGCCGGAAGTGAAGAAAGCTGAAAAGAAAGAAGAGCCTAAGAAACCCATAGAGGTACTTACCACGTGGCATTATTAAATTAGAGATTAGAGATTGGATACTATTTTTATTTAGCTTAGTTACTTCTTGGAATTATCTTAGTTTTAAAAATTCATAAAACTGAAACACTATATGTATAACTGGTTTCTCCTCAGCCCAAAAAAGACGGCGGCGGCGGCGGCAGCGATAAGAAGCCGGAAGTGAAGAAAGCTGAAAAGAAAGAAGAGCCTGAGAAACCCATAGAGGTACTTACCACGTGGCATTATTAAATTAGAGATTAGAGATTGGATACTATTTTTATTTAGCTTAGTTACTTCTTGGAATTATCTTAGTTTTAAAAATTCATAAAACTGAAATGTATAAATACAATATAAAAATGGAAACTCTTGGTGAATTGATTTCCCACGGGAAATTTATAAGCTTTATGCCAATTTCACTTTAGTAACTTTTTTTTTTCTTCATTTTTGATAAGAACTTTAGTCACTGTTGATTTAATTGAAGGGAAAAGATAATGAATGTTGAAAGGGCATTAGTTTAAAAAGAAAAAGAAAAAAGAAATTTTTAAGCTTTATGCCAATTTCACTTTAGTCAACTTTTTTTTTTTTTTTTTTGTAACTTTTTTATAGAAAAAGAAAAAAAAAGTAACTAATTTTTTTTTATAATTTTTTATATTTCTTATAATAGTGGTTCAAAAACTTTTCTAAAACGATTATTAGCAAATTCCCAAAAGTCACCTGCTAAACGGACCTTTAACTTAATTAATATCAATTGACTTTAAGAGAGTAAGGACTCTTCCAAATCAACTCAACTACTTCTATTCTCTGAAGATTCATGTAGTGGGTTTGGAACCTAATAGCTTGGATTTTTGTGAAAATACAAAAGCTTGTTTAGAACCCTAATAAAAAATTACGGCTAGATTACTTTTACTCTAACTTATCTAAGGGTGAGTTTGGTTCGACTTTTTGAAGTTGGGTTTTTTAAAAAAGTTGAGTTTTTAAAAAGTGCATAATGAAAAAGTGTTTTTTTAAAAAACCGAGTGTTTGGTAAAAACTGTTAAAAAACGCTTTTTAAAAAATCTGAGTGTTTGGCTAGCACTTATAAAAGTTGCAGTTTGAGGGATAAATTACCAAAAAAGACAATGTATATATAAGGGAATTTATTTCATACTTAAATCAACTACTTCATATACTTACTAAATAATAATAATAATAATAATAATAATAATATATTATTGGTATTATTTTAATAATGTTTGGGTAATTTTTCTTTTTTAGTGTCATAATTATTTGTTATTACCATTAATGACTTATTTTTTAATATTAATTAAATCTAAATAATTTTCATCATCATGAAGCACAAAATGAAAATGTAAAAAGATGATAAAATATACACCAATAATCCAAGTTTAAATTGTACTACATATAAATGTAAAAAAGATAATAAAATGCATACCAATAACTCAAGTTTAAATTGTACTACATGATATTAAAAAAAAAGACAACTACTAATTATTATCCCCCCAAATGGAATTAGTAATGCAATCACGAAGAACCACCATTGCTAATACTACTTTAATATAAATCAATATAATAATCAGAACATCAAGATAATTGAGAATATATCAAGACAATTGAGAATATACCAACATTGTAATGAAAATTCCAAATGTGTTTACATTACACATATATTAGTTCAAAGCTAATACTAAATATCACATAACTTTGTTTAAAGTTAATACAACATAGCTAATACTAAATATCACATAACTTAGTTTAAAGTTAGTACAACATATCTAATACTTAGTTTAAAGTTAATACAACATAGTTAATACCACATAAGGTTGGTCACTTCTTTTGGTTATAAATCATTCCCTGTAGCCACTCTAGCTGTGACTTTGGGTCCTTGAAAGTTAGGAACATCTCCCAACGTGACTTTTTAGTAAGATATAGGAAGCTTGAACAACAAACTTACTATCGAGTCTTATAGAGACTCGAGATGCTAGTAAATAATATAGTTTGGAAACCGGAACTACTAATTATATAGTTGGAAAATTATGGTTAAATTCTCATTTTCGTCTTTTACCATATTTTATATTTAAATAATATTTATTATTATTATTTTATTAATATCTATCTTTTTAATATTAGTTCATTTTATCCTCATCTCAAGTCTCAACTGTGTTTCTCCCTCTCTCTAAATTCTTCTCTACCTCTAGGACTCCCTCAACTCTCTTCCTCTTTCATGTCTCAAACCAAAAGGTCCGGTACTCTCTGAACTCTCTTCTTCTCTCATACATCAAACCCAAAACTCATACATGGCAGAAAATCCAACGGCGGAAGCAAGCAGATTGAGCAGCAAAGAAAGCGATCGTCGGCGGCGGCAACAACGGTGGCAGATCTAACGGCAAAGAATAACGGTGGCGAATCCGGCGGCAAGCAATGGTGGCAGATCTGATGGGTTTGACTTGATTTTAAGTTGGATTTTCTGATGGTTTGGTTTGATTTTCTATTGATTTTAGGTCAATTTTGTGGTGGATTATCAAGCTGTTGAAAATGGATTGCGGTGGTGGTGTTGGGTTGGTGGTAGGGTGGTGCCCCTCCTCTTCTTTTATTCTTCTTTTGTTGGATTGTTGTGTCTGTTGGGATGCTGTGTTTGTTCTGTGTTTCTTTTGCTTGGGTTGGTGAATGATGAAAGAGAATATGAATGGTGAGAGGAATGAAGGAGCTTGCGCAGAGCAGAGAGATGACCCAAAGTGGAATGAAGGCATTGTGCGATCTCCGAAGACATGAGCATTTGAAGGGCAATTTGGTAATTGCCAACTCAAATTTAATGGATAACCCAAAACGCCCAAGGACTTTTGGAAAATGGACCTGATGAGGTCCATAATAGGAGATGCGCATTCAGAACATTTTTTAAAACGCAACTTTTGACCCAAAGTTGCGTTTTGTTAAAACCAAACGGAATTTTTGGGCCAACTTTTTGCAAAACCCAACTTTTGGACTCCAAAAGTCGAACCAAACGGGTATTAAGTGCGGAACAAGAGTAAATGAAGCGTAATAAACCAATAACTATTCTAGTGCAAAAACATGAATAACAAATAATAAAAGTAAAACACAAGAGTAAAGGAAGAGAGATGTAATAACAAGATAACACCAAGACATGTTATCGAAGATGAAACCGAAGAATTCGGCGAAAAACCTCTCTACAACCCTTTAAGTCGAAATTGATCAACTTGATAATAAAGTTGGAGTACACGAATAACAAAAAACCCTCCAAGACTAGTCTATTCAATGTACTTGAGTTCTCCAAGCTACTGCTACCAATAGACTTCTCAGAGTCATGTCTTCTCTAGCTTTCCAGATTCCGCAATAAGCCCGATTGCATTCGCCAAACCTCACCAGCTTCTTTGGCAAATCCCTAAAGTTTCCTAAGCTCCAAAACACTCTCTACACTCTGAATAGATATGAGCTGTGTTTGGGTACAAATCTCCTCTCAAGGTATAACAATGGAAGATGGAAGGAGAAGAGTCTAGAATAATTTCTTTCTAAGGATGAGTAGCCCTCTCTCTAAAAGATGGGTGTGTTGTATTGTAGAAAACCTATATAGGGTTTTTCTCTCTAAATGACCTGTCATAGTTTTGTGGGTAATGAGGGTATATATAATATGGGTGAAAGGTAAGAAAATCACACTTAAAGATCCTTCAGTGAGAATGTTTCACGAATATCTCGTAGGTTATCCCTTCTCACAAGACACTCATGAAACTAATGACCTGGCACGACTCTTTAGCTTCTAGTATGTGCTTCTCACGGGGCTCTTTCATGGGTAGGCTTCTCACTAAACACTCGCGAAATCCACTTGTTCATTTAATACATGCTCGATTCTTCACAAACGTAATACTAAACCCAATACAATAAAATCCTACAAAATACAAGGAACAAAATTAAAGTAATTGCAACACTTTTTGTCATGGAATAAAGCTAACATAAAACATAGTTGTAAATCACAACTTTACAATCTTTCTCTTTAGCTATTCCGTGAAAAAACACCCTATAACAGACTCTAGACTTAAACGCGAGTTTAGGAAAAATGGCAAAACTCGCTTACACCTAAATCTAAAACTTATAATGAGCTTAGAACAAAATACCCGTAACTTTGAAACACTTCAACAAAACACATTAAACCCTCAAGGTAAATCAAGTGATAAAATGACAAGTATAATGTAACAAGTAAAAAGCAATCAAGTAAACATGTTGTGAAACATATGAGCAACTTGATCAAACACAAAATAGTTATATAGAAATGATTACAATGATCACATAGCAAAGTAAATGATTATCCGAATATGCAACCAATAAAGCATAATAACATAAGGATGTATGCATGTCTAACACATAAAAACGTTGTGATGAGAGCAACAAAGCATAAATATTAAATATAACTCAAAGTACCATAAAGCAATGAGAAAACAAGTAAAATAGAAAGCAAAACAAAACAAGGTTTTCTCAAAAAATTGTCTTCTCCCCCTTAGTATATGCATTCCCCTTATGACTTTCTCCCCCTACGAATGTGCACGAGGTAGAATTTCTCCCCCTAAGAATGTACACATGAGTCATATAGAAATGACGATACACTCCGGTATACTCTCTAGTATACTCTCCCCCTTTTTGTCACGAATAGATAAATGAATCAAGAGGAAAAAGGGAAAGAAAAGAAGATATGACCAAGGGTAAAAGATGATGCATGAGAGGTGCAAGATGAATGAGAAAATGAAGTTCAAATGAAAGACAAAAATATCAAAAAAAAAAAAAAATGCTACAAAGCATAAAGTAAACATGACATGCTAAGGATGATGAAACAAAGTATAGACCAAGGCATGACATAGACACAAGAATATGTTATATATGCTAAAAGGTCTAAAAAGACTTAACTAACATGAATGAATGCAAAATATGTCAAGTGTTAGAGTGTGTGCAGCAAGGTGCATCTAGTGTGCATGTGAGATGCGTGACCAATGCATGAGCAAGCACTCACGGGGCAAAGTGTGTATAACATACAACCAATGATCAAAATATGATAAACATGAATAATTATGGTGATCCCTGAAAATTGGTGCTCGTCGGAGTCCAAAACAATGAGAAAATGTCCTTTGGACATTTTATCAAACACTTAGAGTACACACACTACACATGTATGTTAAACAATGTATGAATATAAGAAAATCTTGCCTAAATACATGTTATTTTTGCCACAAGGGGCTAACATCTAAAGCAAATTATCATTTAAAACAAAACCCAATAAAAAATATTGACAAAAATTAAGTTTTCCAACCCCCATTTGAGAAATTTCCAGCTATGAACATAAAACCCCCAAAAACATAATCTAATGATCAAAATTAATGAAAAGAGTTAAAGATTATCTTAGAGATGTTAATGGAATGAAAAACAGTTGAATTATTTGGGTTTTGATGTAGAAACATAAAAATAAGGGTTTAGGAGAAGATGAGAGAAGTTTAAAACAAACGTCCCACGAAATGTCCTTTAAAAAGCCGATCTGGAAATTTTCGCTAGAAGCTGGGAATTTTCGTTGGTAAGCCTTACTAGTGAAATTTCGCTAGTAACTCGCCGGTAAGCTTTACTTGCGAAATAGTCGTGAAACTCTCTGTCCAAAGTTGAAAAACTTGAGAATTGGACCATTAAACTTGTGACTGAGCTTACACATGAAATAAGTCACGAAAACACCCATAAAACATGTTTTTCACACAAAAACAACTTAAAAAACTTTGAAAAACATGGGTGATACAAATCATGATAGTTTTTAGACCCCTTAAAACAATTGATTTAACCTAGATAATTAGCCAAGTTATTACTTAGTCCAATTAAACAAGTCTAGGTTATACAATAACAAAGATCAAATCAAGCAAAGCAACGGAAAATAAATAACACAAAATATGATCACCCAGGAAACCAAACCGGTAAAAACCTGTGGAGGATTTGACCTAACTATCCTCAAGGTAAACTTGAATCCACTATCTTGAAAGAATCGAAGTTCATACAATAAGACTTACAAGCCCCCACGCTCGACTTCTAATTGCTACCAATCAGTAGAACTTACTGACACTACCACGTGCAAGCTCCGAATCTACGGATTCCTTCTTTCTTTGGCCTTTGCAAAACACAAACACCCCCGTTTGTGACTTTGAGATCCCACTCAAAGGTTTAGCAACACAAACTCTCCTGTTTGTGACTCCAAGACCACCCTTGAAGGTTTAGATCATCAGCACCTTTGATGACTAGAGAAGGCAGCAACTTCTACAATACCGGATCTTGAGATTCTTCAAGGAATAGTACCGGTAGAAGACATAAGAGAGTTTTTTAGAAACAAAACCCTAAATACAAAAGAGACACACTCTTTTCTCTTTGAAAAGCCACATAAAAACGTGCATAGGGTTTCCTTTATATATTGGGAGAAGTAGATTAGAAATCATAATCCTTAATGGGCTTGAACTATTGTTTGGGTTTAATTAAAATTCTACAGATACGACTTTCGATCGGTCGAGCCACATCTTTCGATCGATCGAACCAGAAAAATTATGAAATCTTCTTCCTGCAGCTTATATGTTCTTGAATCTTGACTTGAATCACATTGAGCATTGTCTAATAAAACCTATAGACTCTAATATCTATATCTAGACAAGTTTGTGTTCACGATTTGCCAATTGTTCTAAACATTTAGAACCTAACAAATCACTTCCAAAAGCAAACAAAAAGAACAAAAATCTTTTTGGTTTAATCCACATATGGTTGAGCACACACACATCACATTAGAACATGTACAAACTCACAAATGAAATAGACATTCATTGAACATTACACTTGTGTGTTGTGTGTGTGGATCAAGTGTAAACTAATTTATAGTCTAGTATGAAACTTCAATGATCAATTCAATCAAGTCATACACGATTAGGACGAAGTCAAGTGACCTATCACACTTGTAGAAATGAACATATATGACCCCTCACCAATGTGATTACAAATGATTGAAAGCTTTTTGATTTACTTCCATTTTACATACTTTTGATCAAAACAACTCAAAATTTTTGAGAATCGGTGCCATAAACATTTTGAGTGAACTTTGATAATTTAGCCTTTGGCTTTTGGCACCATACATTTTAGTACAAATCGTTTTCCCTCTTTCCTAGTCAAAACTACTAGCATGTGAGATAGTTTTTTCAGCTCAAAATTCTCTTTTCGAGATTGACATTTGTAGAGTTTTTGAAAAAGAAAAAATTGTGAGGAGATATATAGGTACAAGTCTACGTATGTATGATCAAGCAAGTCTATTAACCAATCATTCTTGACAAGTTTGAAGATTTATTTACAATAGTCAAACGTAAATTTCTAGATGTTGCTTACACTTAGAAAATGTGCATACATAACAAGTTAAACTCGTAAATGCACTATGCCATTAGTACGGAGGTACTAGGCCAAACTCACATGTGAAATGTGCTCAAACATATACTATCAAACTTGAATTTTTACTTTTTATGTGTTTTTGAATTTTTACACACACAAAAACAAAAACATAAAAGTAAAATCAAATGCAAAAATAACAAAAACAATGCATATAAAGAAATGCATGATGTACAAATGCATGATAATGAAGCATCTAATGCATGAAGGATCCTATAAAGATCGAAAGAATTAGACCAAGGACCAAAAGAGCAAAAGCTCAACCATAGGAACCCTTCCTCATCCAAATGGAATGATTGTTTGGAATGAGTGTCTCATGAGAAGTGAGACGAGGGTTGGAAGAATGAGAATCGAAGATGCACATAGACAAGGAGATAAGAACATTAAAAACTTTCTTTAATAACTTACCATTTTCCCCCAAATCCAGTTTTGCTTTTATAGCACAGCTTCCAAAAGGCTCAAGTTTCATTTTTTTTTTTTTTTCTCTTTTTTTAATTCTTTTAAGAGCTTGAAACTTAAAGTAATGAGGTCTTAGATGACCAAAGGCACCACAATGGTGACAAACAATGTGTTTAAGTCCACTAGGCTTTTTGTGAAGGGATCTATCAACATGGTTTTGTTCTCTCTTCAACTTTGGACATTGAGATCTTATATGACCAATCACACCACAATTGTGGCAAGTTGGAACAAACTTAGATCCATTCAAAACCTTAGATTGAGACCTAAACAGCGGCTTTGGCTTAAGAGTCTTTCTCTCCATCTTTTGATTTCTTTTGTGTGGAGGAATGTATACCGATTTTTCCTTTGAAGTAGAACACATAATAGACACAAAATCGGGTACCATAACATGATTGCAACAAATATTTTCATCATTTTTAGCAATAGGTTCAGCAATCAAACACTTGACATGCATCTTAAGAGATTTATTTTCACATTTTAGCTCATCAACAAGTTTGTTAGACAAAACAAGTTTAGCATCCAAGTCCACATTCAAATAGTTAAACTCCTCCTTTAGTTTTTCAAAAGAATTTTCAACAAGTTTCTTATACTTTTCAACCAATTTTTTGGATTCATTGAGCTTAGCAATCAAATCATCCTTCTCACAAAAGAATTTGCTCAAATTCTCATGAAACTTCTTATCCTTTTTCTTCAAGAGTTTGATGTTAGGAATATCAACAACACTAATAGATTCATGTAACATGTCATCACAATTATGAGGATTAATACTCATAGAGGCATTTTCACAAACACATGACATGTTACAATCAACAACATCCATAAAAGCATACAAAGCACTATCAATGGCAATAAACACAAGGGTCAAGGACCACACTTTGGTATTTAAACTACAACAATTGTACTTGCTCTGATACCAATTGATAGCTCGGATTTTTGTTAAAACACAAGAGCTTATTTAGACCCCAAAAAAAAATTACAGCTAGATTTCTTTTATTCTAACTTATCTAAGTGCGAACAAGACTAAATGAAGCGCAATAAATTGATAACTACTATAGAGCATAAACATGAATAACAAACAATAAAAGTAAAGCACAAGAGTAAGGAAAGAGAAATGCAACCACAAGATAACACCAAGACATGTTATTGAAGAGGAAACCAAAGAGCTCGGCGAAAAACCTCTTTACGACCCCCCAAGTTGAAATCGATCCACTAGAGAATAAAGTTAGAGTACACGAATAACAAAAGACCCTCCAAGCCTAGTCTACGCAATGTACTTGAGCCCTTTGAACTCCTGCTACCAACGGCCTTCTTGGAGTCAAGTCTTCTCTAGCTTTTCGGATCCCACAATACGCCCGATTGTATCCGCCAAGCCTCATCAGCTTCTTTTGGCAAATCCCCAAAGCTTCCCAAACTCCAAAACACTCTTTACACTCTGAATATGTGTGAGTTGTGTTTGGGTACAAATCTCTTCTTAAGTTATGACAATGGGAGAGGGAAGAAGAAGAGGCTAGAATAATTTCTCACTAAGAATGGGTAGCTCTCTCTCTAAAAGATGGGTGTGTTGTGTTATAGAAAACCTATCTAGGGTTTTTCTCTCTGAATGGCCTCTCATACTTTTGTGGATAATGAGGGTATATATAGTATGGGTGAAGGGTAAGAAAGTCATAATTAAAAATCTTCCAGGCAAAATGTTTTGTGAGTATCTCGCGGGTTAGCCCTTCTCATGAGACACTCGCAAAACCGACATCCTAGCACGACTCTTGAGCTTCCACCATGTGTTTCTCATGTGGCTCTTTCGCGGGTAGGCTTCTCACGAGACACATACGAAATCCACTTGTTTATCCAATACATGGTCGATTCTTCACCAACTTAATATTAAACCCAATACAATAAAATTCCATAAAATACAAAGAGAAAAATTAAAGCAATAACAACACTTTTTGTCATGGAATAAAGCCAATATAAAACATAGTTGTAAATCACAATTTTATAGAACCACCTCTTGTTTGATTTCTTTAAGGACTTTAGCTTCAACCCAAAGTACAACATAAAAACCAACGATCATTATGGTTATAATGATTAGCCAAGAAAACAATGGGTAGAAGAACACTTGGGTTAGAATTTACCTTCCTCCTCAAAAATGATTATAATGATTGTGAGGGTTGAATATTACTAAGAAAAGCAGACATCATTAAGATGCAGCAAGCCTAAACAAATAAGGTTAATTATAGACCCAATTCATATTGTGGGGTACAATATGATAATAGTAGTTAGAAAACACCCTAGCTAGAAGGAAAAAGAGAGGTCATGAAAATTTGACTACTTACTATATACATACAAAAAATATCTAAATTCCTGATTCTCAATATATATATCCAAATGGGGAAAATCATCAAAAATCAACAATTGAATGTAGATACCATGCTTCTGAGATTTGCAAGAAAAAACATCCAAGTAGATGAATGTATATGGTCAGGAACACTTGCTAAAATGGTGATCTGTGTAAATAGAATTTTAGTAATAAAAAAATGAAATGACATAAGAGAATCTATATATATAATAATAGGTAACGCAGAGAGAAAATCCAATTAGATTTCAAATTGGAATTAAATTATAATTTTACGCCATGTGTCCCATCTAATCTAAGTTTTTAAATTTTTGTGCCAAGTGAGTTAATTCAATGTAAAAATTGGATTTCAATTAGAGTTTAATTTTGTGCCATATGTCTCATCTAATCTAAGTTTTTTTTTTTTTTTTTTTTTTTAAATTTTTGTGTCAAATGAGTTAATTTAGTATAAAAAACGAGGAGTCCAATATAAGTAAACTATAAAAAATATAATTTTTGAACGATTTATATTTATGAGCCTTTTTTTTTGTATAACTAAAAACAATTCTAGTTTATAAGTCATATATATACATATATATATATATATATATTAATAGCCAAAGTTAAGAGAAAATCCAATTAAATTCTAAACTGGAGTCTAATTTTGCGCCATATGTCTCATCTAATTTTTAAATCTGTATGTCAAGTGAATTATTAAGTGCAAAAATTAAAGAATCTAAATTCAATTAGATTCTAATTTGAATTTTAATTGGAGTTCAATTTTGCGCATGTGTTCCATCTAATTTTTTAATTTTTGTGGTAAGTAAATTATTGAATGCAAAAACAAGAGTTTAGATCTAATTATATTCTAAATTATATATATGTAATTGTGATTGTTTCTAAATGTATCCGTGCATATGCATAGGATTACACACTAGTTTAATTAATAACTCTAACATAATCAACCAAAACGACCAGAAACAATCACCTATTGTCCTAAAGACAAATTTTTATGGTTCAACATGTCGTCATCTCTGTTTGTTTTATGGTAGCAATTCTAAGTCTTAACATCCTCTTTGTTTTGGAATGAATGGTTATTAATTGATGTTTTCTTTTTTTCTTTCTTCATCTACTACACTTTATTACCTTGTATTGTTCCCCTTCCCCCCCCCATAAATCTCTCTATCTCTTTCTTTATTGAGGAAGTTGCTTAAGACTTTTTTACAAAAAAAAAATATTGGAAGGACCAGTTTGTAAAATTTTTTGTAAAAAAATTTATATTTGTAGCATTACTTTTCTTTTTTACAAAAAAATATTGGAAGGATCGGTTTGTAAAATTTTTTGTAAAAACATTTATATTTGTAGCATTACTTTTCTTAAGGGCGGAGGGAAGGGGGGGGGGGGGGAATGCCCCCCTAAAGCCCCAAAAATTCTCAAGTAATAATTATTTCCATACAAAAGGACAATTAGCTTTTTTACATACATATAGTACTGTGTATTAGTTCATCACAGAAAAACCCCATTTCACATTCCCACGAGCCACTGCAACTATTTTAATAGAATAAAGGGTCCTACCTTATAATAATATTATAATAAAATAAAACCACTTGTACAACCTACTTCTCCACCACTATTTTGCTAAATAGAATTATGGAAAAAAAAAATCTTACTTTCAATCACTAGTCACTAAAGCACCTCGAAAAATTCGAGGAACATAAAATTTTTTGCAACTTCTTATCACAGTTTTTACGTGGCAAAGTGTGATTGTTGAAAAAAAATGGTGGGTTTATGTATTAGTATTGGTTAACCACTCACAGTCTCCCATGTCAAAGTTTTGACAAAAAAATTTGTGAAATAATTTGTGATCTAGAACTACTCATAACACCTCTGTTTCATAGAGCAAATTTTTCTTTCTACCATCATTTTTTAGTCTCAAACCCAGGTGTTTTTTTTTACAAATCCAAAATTTAAAATTGTATGACAATTACATTTGCATATGTTTGTTTATTCATTTTGTTATTAATATCAATTAATACTTTTTTAGTTTAATTTTACTCTCAATCTTGTTTTTTAATCTTACCCCCTATAACCTAAAACCTTGGTGGCTCGCTCACTTGTGACTCTTCTTTATTTTGTCTTTCCTTTGACAGCCTATTGTTTCCCAAATTTGATTATGATTAATTAACATTTGACTTTGATAAACCAAGAATTTATTGACCCCTTGTGATGAATTAACCAATTAATTAGCCAAGTTGATTAATTAATCAGATTAATATACAATATGCGTGACAACACAAACAAATCACCAAATAACTAAATATGCAGCGGAAAATAAATGACACGGTGATTTGTTTACGATTGGGGAAAACCTACACAGTAAAAACCCCACCGGGTGATTTTAAGGTCATCACTCCCGACAATCCACTATTATCACAACAAGCGGTTACAAGTAAAGGAATCCCAGTACCTTATAGTAACCTATAGTTGAACTCTTACCCTAATATCCAATTGGACTTGTTCTGTAGTGAAAATCTCTCCTTTTAATGCATGGCTCCCAATACGTGACTAACCAATAGATGCGCGGATCCCAGTACGCGACTTAATCACCAACTTGAGAAGGATGTTGGTTGCAAAGTTCTTCAGTTCATCACATGATGAAGATCACGAACTCTTAGGTTACAAAACCCTATGGTGTACAAACACAGTAGCTTCTTGAATAGAAAGATGAACTAGGTCATATGTCTCCGGTTCATAATCTACTTGTGAAAAACCTTTGCATCACCATGACAGCCCTTAAAACAATTCTTATATATGTTTAGGGTTGTGAGAAAAGAAAGCCCAAACATCTATTCACGGATTGGAGTGAAATCAGATCTGGAAAACTGATTTTCACAAACCTCGACAGATACCCTATCTATTGAGTCGTTGTCGAGCCTCAGGCCAGAACATCTTTTTAAACCTCGATAGATACTAGCTGTCGAGCTATCTGTTAAGATTTAAAATCCAACACTTCTTCACTTGTTTCTTGGATAGACTTGCATGGCTTTAACACTTGAACTTGAAACTTGGTTCCTTGAAGCATTAGATCCGCCTAATTACAAGTAAAGTGCATTTGTCAAATGATTTGCCAATTCTATATTGACATATGTTCCTAACATGATTCACATATGTCCTAACAATCCCCCCCCCCCCTTTGGTAGTCTGTGACAAAACCACAACAAACAAATGAACATATGAGAGAAGTCATAAATCACTCAACTCATACTCACTTGTTGAATACAATAAAATTTATCATAACACAAACTCTTAAAAAACTTTGCAAGAAGAGAGTTTATGGCAAGAAAACTTTGACAACCTGTATTTCTGAAATACTTTAAACAAAACTCATCAAGGCATCTTAGTGTGAAACAGAAATAAAAGATTGCATACAAAATATAAGAAGTATGTGCATAAAGAGAGAAAATAAACAACACACGTAAAGATAGGTGAAAGAAGCGTAATAACAACCTCGTCATATATATAACATCAATAATGAATACAAGGTTTGTTATCACAATGTAAGAACAATGTATCTAGAAAAGGAGAAAAGAAAAAAATACATAAGTCCTCACTATATCCCTCAAAAAAATATAGACACTCCCCCTAACAAAAAAAATTTCCTATACTAGCTCTTCCCCTATGTATATGACTACTCTCATATCAAAACTACTTCTTCTTTTTGTCACAAGTGACAAAGGGTAAGTAAATTAAGTAGACATCTCATCATCACTGGGCGAGCTAGCACTATCATCCTCATTAGCATCATCATCAGAGTCACCATCGTCGTCCTCATCCTCAGAAGCCTTTGGAGAAGGAGAGGGAGACTCGATGAAGCCACCAAGGCCAGCCTGTTGTTGAGCAATACAGCCGACATAGGTGTTTACCTGACACGACTCATCACCGAAAGTGTCAAGGCGAGCATCCATGTTCTCAAACTATGCTATGATCACATCAAGGGTCACTCCACCCGCAGAAGAAGAGGGAGCGGATGTGGATGGAGCTAAAGAAGCTGGAGGAGCTGCTGTCTAGGTCTACGTCCGCCTCGGCAAGGCGAGCATCACTCCATCTAATGGTTGCGGCGTCAATGGCACCCATGATGAAGAAGTGATTAAACGCGGGAAAGGAGACAGAAAAATGGCAAAGGATCCTCATGATAGCCGAAGGAAAAATGAGCTTATCACGAGTCACTGTATCCCTATAGACATCTGTAAGTAATAGAATGAAGTGAGAGGGGAAGTCAATAGAGATGTCCTCTAAGAGGGATAAAAAAATCGAGCACGTGGCTCTGTGATAGTGTTATAGTGAGACAATGGATGAAGAATGAACGTCATCACCATGTTAAGGAACCTCGGACCTTTAGCAAAGGTCGAGCATCGGGTGTTTTGACAATCACCCCATGAAGATAGTGTCTCACAAACGAGAGACATGAGTTCGCCTTTGGACACGATCCTCGGGACGATCGTAACCAAGGTAGTTAGGATGTGCTACCTTAGGAACGTGTAGTACCTCGGATATAAGATCCGGAGTAACCACAATGTGCATACCCCGAACGCGAGTGACAAACTGGGGTATAGAAGTATCGAATCCGTGCATGTTGGAGTAAAACTCCTGTATGATCACAGAGGGACAAGTGATTGGGATGCCACACAGTGACTCCCAACCCCGACTGTAGATGATGATGGGAAGGTCATGATCGAAAAATCCCGATAAGATGACTTGGTGTTTTGAATGAATGCCTCGTCTAGAAAAGTTCTCTTAAAAGTCCTTTCAGGCTTTATCATCACGGAACTGTACATGAGAAGGAGAAGGATCGGAAGAAAAAGATGCCCCAGAATGAAGAGGGTCCTGGGACGGAGTGGATTTTCATTTAGGTGCCATGAAGCAACTAATGGAAAGAAAGAGAGGGGGAGAAAAAGAGACAAGCAAAAAGCACCAACAACATCAATATATAAGAATATAAAGAACTGAAGGTACATATGCATGAAAATGCATGAGCATGTGACATGCAAACTTAAAAATATCATGGGCTCAGCCCAATCTAAACCTAACAACACACAACAATGCAACAAATATAGCACACATCTATTATGCATGAAAATATAGTTATAATGTTCATAAGATGCAATGCATGATGATTTTAAACTCATTTAAGCAAAAACCAACCCAAAAATTTCACAAAAACTTCATCAATTTTGAAAAACCCCAAAAAGTTTTCAAAAATCCAAAAACCTAGGTCTAATGCATGAAATGCATGAAGAATGAAGGATTAAGGACCCTTACTAGTGAAGAAGAACACGATCTAGGTCAAGAATCACTTGGGAAAGTAGTTTAGAGTGAGAGAGAGAGGTTTTGGGAGGTGGAGAGACAAGATCTATCGAGAGAGATCGGGGAGAAATGAGAGAAAATCATGCTAAAGCGTTTATATAGAAGTTCATAAAGCTTGATGTATCGAGAGGTGTCGAGAGGTATCGAGCTTTAAAACACAGAATCATTTGTCGAAGAGCTATCAAGGATCTGTTGAGAGGTGTCCATAGCAAAAGGGTCTCAATGGATTGAGGAGCTATCGAGCATCCAGAAGGTTTCTCGATGGATCGAGTAGCTATTGAGGAGCTATAGAGAATGCAAAAAAAAGAAGCTGAAAAGGCTCGATAGATAGCTTAACTGTCAAGAGGTATCGAGAAGTTGTCGAGATTGCTTAAAAACAGTTTTTTAAGAGAAGAAAAACACAGATATGAATGCAATCAAGCATGCTACACAACCAAAGATCCAAACAACATTTTAAGCTCTCAAAATTATATCTTAACAAGAAAAACGATAAGCATATAGATCCTAAACACACACACACACTAAACAAGTTTAACCAATTTTATATTTCAAAAACAAGTTAAGACAGTTTAGTGAGCATACATAAACATATGTATTCCTTGTGATGGCCAAATCACATTGTGCCTACACATGTATCAAGAGTAGCAAAGAATATTGCGTGTTGTGTGTTAAAAACATCGCAAAATTGCATAAGTGTCTACATGTTATAACAATTTGAGATATGAGAAAATCGTTTTAACTCATATACAATCATAACTGTTTGATGGGGACTATCACCTTCAAGATACATCCTATAACTCCCACATCTCCTAGAACACATGCTTGCAATCATATATAAAGCATTTTATTCTTTTTGTTTTTTATTTTTCTTTACTTATTTTTCTTTTAAGCAAACCATGTATGAGCATATAAGTGAGAGGAAAGAAATACCCAATTATGTTAAGCTTTTGACATTGCACTTTTGCTATGCCAAAGCATACGGATCTCATTTCATGATTGGTGGGCAATAGTGGTGAGATGATTATTTATGCCTTTCTCTTAGGATTTTCTAGTCTTTTCCGTCAAAAAGAGTGATATGAGTGTTAAATACAAGAGATAACTTAATCTTACACATCACAAACACGAGCCATAAAACTCACGTGCTTAATTGTGCATGGAGATGCTTATCTAAGCTACAAAAGATACAAAGCTTTTGAAAACTTTGTTTCAATGGCCATCCAAGGTACACAAGTACCAATGTACATAAACACACATTGTTTTTGTACTTTTCTGATTTTTCAATTTTTTTTTTAATTTTTATGAAAAAAACAAAATAAAGCAAAACTAAAAAATAAACAAACAAAATCATGTTAAACAAAGCTATACATAACAACTAGACTGACTTAGAAATAGGATAGTAAAACACACAAGTAATGCAAAAACAAAAACAAGAAAGGGGAAGAGAGAGAAAAAGTGACTAAATCACTTAGAGCCTTTTTTCCTTCCACACCTTGGAGGAACATTTCCTTTGTGCAAACCCTTGAACCGGCGGCAAGGGGGAAGAATTGAAACTGTTCAAGTTCAAAAGGAACATGAGAGCTTTGAGTAGATCTCCAAGAGGAGCAAAAGAGGATGGAAATTGATTCTGTTATCCCAATGAGATCATCTTGTTGCTCTGTTGAGTAGCTAACCACTTATAGCAATTTGGTCAAGTATGTCCAATTGTTCCACAGTGTGATGACAGAGATGCTGTTTCTTCTGTTTAGACTTTTGAGTATTGCCTTTCTTACCCCTAAGGTTTTTAGTCTCTTTCTTAGCAATTTTATGGGGTACTCCTAAGATAGATTTACCCTTATCTATGTTCTCACTAGCTAACACATTTTGCACATCATTGTTTTCAAATTCAACATTATTACTAGGAGGAACAAAAACAGTAGTACTAGCAGAATCAATATTAGAATAAGAGAAGTCATACCCTAAAACAGTTCGATCAGAAGTAGATTTTTGTAAATTGAGCATCTCATCAAGTTTTGCACTTGAAGTCCTCTCGGTGAGCTCGACTTGGAACAGCTCCGCTTCAAGCTTCTTGGTTCTCTCGGCCAAGAAATTGTTCTCAAATCTCAGTGCTCCAATGGTTTAATTAGCTTCATTAAACTTTATGAAGAGCTCTTCTCGATCAAGCTCCAAATCACTAAGCTTCTTGGTGGCTAGCCTTGTACAATTTCTCATGCTTCTCAGAAACCTTGTACAATTTCTCATAGGCTATATGGATATCATCTTGATCATCCATTTTCTCGAACTTAGAATCCACCAAGTCCTCTTCTTCATCCACATCTTCAACAATCCCCTCAGTAAGATTTGCGGTGGCGGTGAAAGCATTTAAGATTCCATCATCCTCATTGTCAGAATCATCTTGGACTCGGTGTTGCTCAAGGTAGCAACAAGTGCCTTGATTTTCCCAATGATCTTGAGATATGTAGGGCACTCTTGTTTCATGTGACCGAAGCCTTGATAACCAAAGCACTTTGGTCCCGAGGGAACAGTGTACTGACCGCCATCCCTAGCATCCTTCTTCCCTTTCTCTTGACTCTTAAATTGAGAAGAACTAGATTGCCTACGGTCCTTGTCAAAGCCCTTCCCATAGGCATTCTTTATGAATTTCCTGAATTGCCTTGTGATGTAGGACTTCATTTTAGAATCTTCATTGTCTGAAGACTCATACGTGTCTTTGCTCTTGGCCTTGAGTGTCATGCTCTTTCTCTTGCTCGATTTCCCGATCCTAGACAAAACCATCTCATAGGTTTGTAGATTACCAACCAACTCTGTCAAAGGAATTTTGTTGATATCCTTCGAATCCCAATTGGCATGAAATCATGGTAATCTTGGCATGAAATCTCTTCGGTAGAGATCTAAGCACATTTCTAACAATCTTGGGTTCGAGAATGGTTTTCCCAAAATTAAAGGCTGAGTTCACTATGTCCTTGAGCTTGGCATAGAACTCATCGAATGACTCATCCTCCTCCATCTTGATCTCTTCGAAGCTTGTAGTGAGCCTTTGAAGTTTCAAGTCCTTAACAACCTTGGTTCCCTCATAGGTTGTCTGGAGAATGGTCTATACTTCCTTCACAGTTTCAGTGGAGGATATCTTCTTGAATTCCTCATTTGTGACCACTTTGAATAAAGCATTCAATGTCATGCTGTTGAAGTTTCTTGCCTTGATTTTAGTATCATCCCAATTGGCCGGCGCTTCCTTTGGCTTAGTCTAGCCAATCTCTCTGACTTGCCACACCTTCTCATCTAAAGACTGCAAGAAAGCTCTCATGTGTACTTTCAAGTATGCATAGTTAGTGCTATCAAATAAAAGAGGTATAATAAAAGACTGTCCTCTATCCATGACAAACAGGGGTCAATGGATCACATAACAAGGATTAAAACCTAATCATAGTGTGCTTGCTTTGATACTACTTGATAGACCAAGAATGTATTGATCCCCTGTAATGAATTAACCAATTTTAGCCAAGTTGATTAATTAATTAGATTAACATACAATATGTGTGGCAGTATAAACAAATCACCAAATAACTAAATATGCAGTGGAAAATAAATGACACGGTGATTTGTTTACAAATAGGGAAAACCTACAAGGCAAAAACCCCTTTGGGTGATTTTAAGGTCACCACTCCTAACAATCTACTATTATCATAACAAGCGGTTACAAAAAAAGGAATCTTAGTACCTTATACCAACCTACAGTTGAACCCTTATTCCAATACCCAATTGGACTTATTCTGTAGTGACAATCTCTCCTTTAATGCACGGCTTCGAAGACGTGACTAACCAATAGATGCGCGGATCCTAATATGCAACTTAATCACCAACTTGGGAAGGATGTTGGCTGTAAAGTTCTTGAGTTCATCATATGATGAAGATCACGAACTCCTTGGTTACAAAACCCTACGATGTACAAACATAGCGACTTCTTGAATAGAAAGATGAACTAGGGCATATGTCTCTAGTTCACAATATGCTTGTGAAAAACCTTTGCATTCGATTGCGTCAGCTATGATGACCCTTAAAACAATCCTTATATATGTTTAGGGTTGTGAGAAAAGAAATCCCAAACATCTATTCACGGATTGGAGTGAAATCGGATCTAGAAAACTGATTTTCATAAATCTTGACAGATACCCTATCTATCATTTCTTTGTTGAGCCTCGGGCTAGAACATCTTTTTAAACCTCGATAGATACTAGCTGTTGAGCTATCTGTCGAGATTTAAAATCCAGTACTTCTTCACTTGTTTCTTGGACAAACTTGCATGACTTTTACACTTGAACTTGAAACCTGGTTCCTTGAAGCATTAAACACATCCTAGATTTACCCAATTACAAGTAAAGTGCGTTTTGTCAAGGGATTAGCCAATTATATATTGACGTATGTTCCTAATATGATTCACATATGTCCTAACAAACTTTCTATGGAATTTGAAAGAAGCATCTAACTTCTTCCATTCTTTCAATGCAATTTTCTCTAAAAATGTAGAGGAATTTAAAGAGCGTGGTTTAAAGGCTATACATGACGATTCCTTGAGAAAATGGTTCTTATTATTCTAAATTATGTGAACGAAATTAGTCAGTTACAAACATTAGTAGGGAAGCAGAATTGGTTTGGCCAAGGAAGTAGAATCAACATAACAACTAAATACAGACATTTGTTGGAAAGTTATGAAAATAATATTTTATATAAGGCTAAAGGACCAAATAAAGACAAAGCTCTACAACTTTGTAGTCAAAATGCCAAATGTTTGGGTACTATTGAAGGGAAGAACTTGGGGATGCTTGATTTACCACAACAAATGAGTGCGTATATTATCGATGGGAAACCAAAGGAACACGGAAAACGATGAGATTATGGCTTTATAAGGATACAGTAAGTACATTATTATATAGACATTAATTTAGAGAAGTAAATAATTCTACAATTCATATAAACTTTTTTTGTCTTTACTTTTACTAAAACTAGTTGCAAACCCACGCATTGTGCATGATAAAATTTTGTAGGTGATCTCATTAATTTTTTTTTTTAAAACCTTCCATATAACCTTTTTTTTTTTTTTTTTTTTTTTTTTTTTTTTAACTTTTACATATACCTTTAAGTAAACTCTATATATTCAATTTCTTTATATGCGTAAAACCATAGACTACTATTCCATGATGATAGTTGCTAATTAATTTTATCATTTTTTTTAATGATCTCATTTGTAATGCTTCTGACCATTATCATATATTTACTAAGCGATGATTGGCATAACAGAGACATTAAATAAGAGATAGCATCATTCATTAGTCTTTCAAAAAGTAATAGTTGAAAATTATATATATATATATATATATATATATAAGGTTTAATGAAATGTCAAAAAAAGGATTTCAAAATTTTATTTCTTACACAATTTCTATTATTATTGAAGAACATCACTTTTTTAGTTATGATTGGATATATGGTTTCCATGATTAAAGTTTGGTTAGTTTTAAGTTTTAAATTAAGTACTATAATTGTGTTTAATTGTTGATTTTTTATTTAACTTTTAAGTGAATGTAATGGTTTATTTTACTACACTGTAAAGTTTTTAATATTCTCCGTATGGACATATCTATTTTATTTTTTACTTCTCCTTATAGTCTCTTTGTTTTCCAATTAACGTCTACTAATGACATTTGATTTTTTTTTTTCTTTATCTAATCTTTATTACATTGTATTGTTTTTTTTTTTCTCTACCATCTCTCTCTCTATTGGCAACCTATCATTTTCAAAAATTTGATGATGATTTTATAAAATTAAATATGCATTATTAGTTAGTTTCTTTATGTTTATATTTGGTTTGATATCCTCATTAAATTTTTTTTTTTTTAATTAAGTGTTTCTAAATTGGCATTTGTTTTGTATTCCATTTTTCCATTGATGTATTGGGTGTGAGAATGAGTGTTTTCCTAACATTAGTCCACTTTATGAGGACAAATTTCTTCATTGAATTATAGTAAAATATTATATGTTTAATTTTTTTAATATAAAAAGGAGAGGAAATATAAATAATTTAATGATATGAGAAGAAAAAAAAAGTAAAAATAAAAGATATAACAATAAACACCAAATTATCAAAAGCACGCTACGTAATATAATAATAATATTTTCTATATACTATCTTTAATTAATTCTATATAATGCAATATGCCAACATTTAACAATCAAAGTGAAAAAATAAAAAATAAAAATTAAGACACAAAACTAAATCCCATCAACCTAAAATAAAGTTCTAAAGAATACAAAAATTTATCAACCTAAAACAAATATGCAAGAAAATTTTTAAAAAATACACCAAAAAATTGAGAGAGAAATAACCCTTTTTTTTTTGTGAGGGAAAGTTATGCATAGAATGGCATAAACA